>CM061140.1:148191387-149536387 GCA_030789695.1 Scilla litardierei | reverse complement strand
AATGTAATTGATTTCCTTATGTATGAATGAAATATTCCTTGTTGTATTTTGTCTTTAATTATTGTTATCTGGTGTAGTATTTTATTAGTGGAGCATTACGTGTATTTTCCAGCACGTGCACAATGGACCTGCTAGTATTATTGTATTGTTTCCCCTTCATCTTCGTAACACTCGCTTTTCGGGTATCCCGGAAAGCGGGGCGTTACATTTGGTGGCCCATGCAGGTCACCGCACTGTGGCGTGCATAAGGTAGTGCAAGTAATGCTCCCTATGGGATAATTGTGTCCTAAAGTGGGTAGTGGCCTTAGAGTCTAGAGTGATCCATCCTTAGACCTCTAATTTTAGAAAGTCCGAGGACGGACTATATTTTTAAGGTGGGTAGATTGTAATGCCCATATGTGTGATATACTATATTGTTTGTGTGTGTAGTTGCATGTATGTGAGTATAGTAGTGAAGTATTTGGATTCCTATTTGGTGTGTATGTTTTGCTTTATGTAATGAGCTTGGTATTGGGGTGATTGCATGAATATATGTGTGTGTGTGTGTGTGTGTGTGTGTGAAAAATGGAGAAGAGCTGACAGCGCTGGAAATTTTTCCAGCGCTGTCCGCATTTTGGGCGCCCTGAAAGTATTTTTTTTTTTGAAATTTTTTTTTGCAGTAGTTAGATATACTTGTTGGGAAGCTCCCCACAAAATTTCAGCTCGATCCGACACCGTTTGAGCCTCCGTTCATCGATTTCAAAAACGTTGTGCAAAACTGTGGGCAGATTTGCGCAACGTTTTTGAAATCGATGAACGGAGGCTCAACCGGTGTTGGATCGAGCTGAAATTTTGTGGGGAGCTTCCCAACAAGTATATCTAACTACTACAAAAAAAATATTCAAAAAAAATACTTTCAAGGCGCCCAAAATGCGGACAGCGCTGGAAAAATTTTCAGCGCTGTGAGCATTGGCCCATTAACATTTATATATATATATATATATATATATATATATATATATATATATATATATATATATATATATATATATATATATATATATATATATATATATATATGCAAAAAATGTACCTAAGAACGTGCGCAGTTAGAATTACCTGCGCACGCCCCCTCTGTTCGGTGTTTGTAAGTATTTTATTTTTGAATTTTTTTTGCAGTAACTAGATATACTTGTTATGAAGCTCCCCACAAAATTTCAGGTCAATCCGACACCGTTTGAGCCTCCGTTCATCGATTTCAAAAACGTTGCGCAAAACTGTCCAAATTCTGGACAGTTTTGCGCAACGTTTTTGAAATCGATGAACGGAGGCTCAAACGGTGTCGGATTGACCTGAAATTTTGTGGGGAGCTTCATAACATGTATATCTAGCTACTGCAAAAAAAATTTTCAAAAAAAATATTTAGAAACCCCGAACAGAGGGGGGCGTGCGCATGTAATTCTACCTGCGCACGTTCTTAGGCACATTTGCCCATATATATATATATATATATATATATATATATATATATATATATATATATATATATATATATATGAAGTGTATTGGCTAGTTGTTTTGTATTGGATATTCGCATTGAAGATTATTAGTGAATATTTGTATTGGATATTTATGTTGTATAATGGATATTTGTATGTGTATATGGATGCATAAGCGTTGAATTATGCTAATGATTATTATGTAAGAAATATTATTGGCAATATTTTGCATGAAAATATTAGTTGTATGCTTATAGTAAATTTATATGTAGAGATATGAATGAATGTTAAAATGATTATATCTTAATGAATATTTGGATGAATTGATATGTATGGTAGTGAATATTATGAGTAGTGTATACTTTGGTGTATGTTTATTAGGAAGTATGAGAGTTTTGTAATTATTTTGCAATTTTGTAGAGTATGTGGTTTTTTGTGTAAAAGGGGGCTTATTCTTTTGCTTTCCACGTCTCTCTCTCCTTCTCTAGAACTCTCATTCCCCTTCCCAATTGAAACCCAACCAGCCATTAGGTGAGCTGCCGAAATGTGTAGGGCAATGGGAGAAACAAATGGGAAAAGGAGGAGAAAAGAAGAGGAAAAAGAGAAGAGATGAAGCCCTAACCTATTCCCAACATCTACCCTTTCATTTTCACCTATTTCTCTTCATCTCCATGGCCAAAACCTCTCCCCAAAACAGTCCAGATCTGGACAAATTCTGTCCATGCTCTTTTCCTTCATTTTCTAGCCCAAAATCCTTTTTTTCATGCTCCTTTTGGACCTTAATGTTAGCTAGATGTATATGTAGGAGTTTGGAGCTAGAAGGAGGTGATTTCAAGACCTAGGATGATGAATTTTGGAGTGGTGATGCTCAAATACGGGATTCTTGGAGCTAGGTGGGTTCTTGGAGGATTTCTTGGTGAAAGCTCATCATTTTTGGTAGGAAACCCTCTCCATCTAGTTTGTTATTCAAAAATTTCATCCAAGCATGCTAAGAGTTTATCTTTAATTATGGAGATGCATTTCTTTTCATGCTATTGGTTTATTCATGCTATGAAATTACTCAACACCTTATCAAGTTGTTATTTTGCTATTGGTTTATGTTGATTTCAATTGAACTAATGAATATGTTGTGATGCAATCCATGTGTATGTAGAAATGATTATGTGATGAAAGTTGTCATCTTGCTTTTAGTTTATGTTGAATCCATTGAATAAATGATTATGCTCATTGTGCCATCCAAGTGTTTGAGAAAATGTCTACATGTAGTTAAGTATGAAAAGAGTGCTATGTGTTGAAAGCTATGGTTGTGCAATTATATGTGTTGAAAAGAGAACCATGTTGAAAATTATATGTGTTGAAAAGAGAAAAAGTGGGAGTGGTAATTATTACAAAGATGTAAATTTGTGGACATTGGCTTGAAATTATGTAACATGGAAGTGGGATTCTAGTGCCATGCATATTTGGAGGATGGTGGCATATATGGCATGGATTTGTGTGGGAGTTGTTATATTTATATGGTTAATTGTTATGTTGAAATGATGTGGTTATGGTGACGGGCATGGCACAAGGTGCATGACCCTTATGTGAGAGTTATGAAATGAAGAGAAGGCTCCTAAGTGAAGCCATGCCATAATGACCACATTGTCCACTTATGTATGACACTATTAGCCTATCACCATGCTTAATGATAATTGTAATAATCTAAAGCAATGTATGAAATGTTGGTTTGTTGTAGTTCTTTTTAGCATGTGAATCCTTATGCTTTTAATGCAACATGTCACTTTGTAGTTGCCATTACATTTTTGCTTCATATTCACCCTTATGTCATTTTGTGAGATGCCATGTCATGCTAACCATGGAAGCTTTGTGATCATTTTTATGTTTCATTTCATATCGTCATGACATGCCATTTATTGATGCATGCATTACAACATTGAATCAGATGGCATATGATAGTTGCATTCATGCATTGAATAATATGCTACATGGAGATGGGCAATTCCTACTGGGTCACGCGTTGACGTGCCCCCGTTGATTTTTTTCAGGTAATTGGCAGTTGGAGTTCCTTGGGGTTGGAGCTGGATGCTTTGGGTAGTTTAGAGTGTTGAGTTGTACTCGTGGGTGTAAGTGATGTATTCATAATGGTGTATTCATAATAATGTAATTGATTTCCTTATGTATGAATGAAATATTCCTTGTTGTATTTTGTCTTTAATTATTGTTATCTGGTGTTGTATTTTATTAGTGGAGCATTACGTGTATTTCCCAGCACGTGTACAGTGGACCTGCTAGTATCATTGTATTGTTTCCCCTTCCTCTTCGTATCACTCGCTTTTCGGGTATCCCAGAAAGCGGGGCGTTACACATAATCCCGTCCTGGCCCATGGGCTCGGATCGTGGGCTCGGCCCGTTCTGTCCTAGCCCGTTTTGGGAGGGTCGTATCAAATGTGATGTGGTTCAAAGGCAGATATTGATATGATAGTGGCATGTACATGTGCTATGGCAAATGAAAGAAATGAGAAAGTGATATGTGACACATTAGATATGCTATATGAAAACTAGGATATGTATGGCACCTCACACAATGGAGCAAAGTGCCATGGTATGAGTCGGGAGAAATCGCCAGGCTACCTCTTGAATCCATCGTAATGCCACAGTTGGAGATGTGCATGCACGCTGGCATAGATGTGATCACTTAGTGTTGCATATGCATTTATAATCATCTCATGTGCATCATGTGCATCTGTGTGGGTTCTCCGCCTTTACTCTATGCTTATTTAACTCTGCAGTTCTTGCCCTTCAATACTTGCCTGTGATGTTTACTTTTCTTTATGAATATTAATTCAGTAGTCTTTCTTTCCAGTACTTGTCTGAATACTTTGTTTCTTATGTGTTAATAGTTGACATTTTTATCGTTAGTGACCAGACATTAGTTAGGTAGAACAGTTTTGAGACTGACCCTACATAGCGTAGTTAGATTATCATATTGGGTCACGCGTTGACGTATCCCATTTACTTTTTCCAGGATGAGAAACAGTGCAGACATAGCAGGACTTGACTCAGAATGTCACGCCCCGCTTCCCAAAACGACGGAGGCGAAGCGTGACTAAGTCCCGCTTAGGCCAGAGCTGAGAAGCTCTGACCCAATAAGCGTCTGTAAGAGTACCATTTTAAAAACTTTTCATGTTCTTGCATTAATAAAGTTCGAAACAATAGGATGTACAGAAAGGAAGTTGCATTCATTAAATTAGAGATATAATATCCAACGAGTACAAAGTCTAAAAAGAAGCCTAAGCATGGCAACAAAATATTTAAAAGCAATTAAAGGCAGTAACCTCTGAAAGTGACGACTAAAAAGACCTCAAGGTCTGGTCCACGTCGGCACGTGCTCTGAGTCGACGTCCTCGGCTCCACATACTCCCGTAAGTCTGCTACGTCTACAAACTCTGTCTGAACACCTGACGTACATCACCCAAGAGAAAGGAACTGTACGTCAGGTAAAGTCTACAAGCAAGGGTTAGATTTACTGCAAGTGCATCGAACTTTAAACAACGGTTTACTGGTTGATTAGCATGCTGAGGTTCTATTACACAACAGTTTACTGGTTGATTAGCATGCTGTGGTTATAACAGAGAAACACAACAGGAAGTAACGCAGCAGGAAAGTAAAACGGGACAGGTAGTAGTCGTAGCGTGTGCTACCAACTACGGGACTAACCTACAGGTGTCAGGACAAGACAGAACTAGACAAGACAAGACAGGCAGGACACGACACGGTGAGACACGAAGGGTTCACACCTTACGGTTTGAGGGGGATCAGACCCTCTCCCCGTGCGCATGCTCAACCCTACCCCAAACCCCAGAACTCAGGACAAGAAGTACAGAGATCACTTCCGCTAGGGAAGCACCTAAAACGCCCGCAGGCTTTTTGTATCACGGAGATCACTTCCGCTCGGGAAGCATCTGAAATACCCGAAGGCTTTTTGTATCACGGAGATCACTCCCGCAAGGAGAGCATCTGAAACTCCCGAAGGCTTTTTGTATCACGGAGATCACTCCCGCAAGGAGAGCATCTGAAACGCCCGAAGGCTTTTTGTATCACGGAGATCACTCCTGCATGGAGAGCATCCGAAACGCCCGCATGATTTTTGTATAACAGGGACATGACATGACAAGTGTAAGGAATTGTTATTCTAGGGTGTCCACACGCACGCACACACAAGATAGTCCTACGGTGTCAAAAGTTGTTGTTTGTCGAGCTTAGACTTCGTCGTCAAGTCTAAGTCGTCTGGGGCGTCCCGGACGCTATCATTTCACGTCCGGTTCTTACACATTCACAGTCTAACAGTTCTAGCAATCTAAGACCAAAGCACGGTCAAAAACGCAAGTGGGTACACTTGCCTGAGGTGGCGAGTGCGTCATCCGTCCGGAGCGTCTCGTCCAAGCGTCTCATCCGCGGAAGTCCGTCTGAAATATCGTCACGGCGACGGTGTCAGGTCTCAATTTCATCAAATCCTATTAGGGTTCGTTTCTAGGTTATCGGGACTATCCTATTCGTCAAAAGTCACTTTTTGGTGTTCTTGTTCAGCCTAAATCGACCACTACCCTATATGCACAGAAAATTGTCTGATGGTCGATTTTCTACAGTGACAACATTTTACTGATGCGAAAAAGTAAATTTAATTGTAGTTGTCCAGTTTTAGTTTAGGGTTCAGTTTTGCTACAGTGTGGGTTTTACTACTCGTTAGGGAAACTAACCTCGTAATGTCGTCCAACAAGCGGAAGTCGGGTCTGAACGGCGAAACTTCGGCGTCGTCTGTAACTCCTTGGCCGCGGGTAGCGCAGCGAGGTACCTCTGGACAGCGGGGTGGCGGCGTGAAATCAGCGAGCTAATCAGCGATCCTCCTCCCGTTGCGAGTAGCGCAACGGTTCTTCACGATAACGGCGACGTCGGCTAAAAGTTCGTGCGTGCGGCAATGCACGTGAACTCCGAGAGTCCAAGGAGACTGTTGGTAGATGAAGTGGGACCAAAGAAAGATGCTCAGCCTGGTGGATGGCCGACGGCGCGAGCGCACGTCGGTGGGCGGCCGTGAGAAGCCGGGGAGGACAGATTCGCGCCACGTCCGTTGTCGTGTGTCTCAGTGAAATTTCAGAGACGAACAGTAGAAATGGGAATTTGCAGTGGGTAAAGGACTTCAAGACGAAGCCAACGGCAGTGGAGTTGTCGCCGGGGGTGGTCGGAAGTGGCCGTGCGCGGGCGGCGAAGTTTAGCTTCCAGATCTGTGAAAAACAGCGGATGCGACGTGTTCCGACGAGGATTTCAGGTGCTACAGGTGGGCTATGAGCGTGAGAAAAATTGCAGTTGGTAGGTGGTTTCGATAGGAATCCAACAGCGGTAGGGTGGTCGTCGTAGGTGGCCGGATGGCCGGATGGCTTGAGTTTTTCCGGCGGTGTCGCAGATCTGTAAAACTGTCGTTTGGGTTGTGTTTGAAAGCGTTTTGAGGGAGATAGAGATGAGGGAAGAGGGTAAGGGGAGGTGGAGATGCTTGGGGGGTCAGAGAGGAGTTGATCGGGGGTGGTGGTCGCCGGAGGGGGTGGCCGGAGGTGGCCGGCCGGTGGTGTTTTCCGGCGGGGCGCAGTTCTGGCATAGGCTGTGAATACTTGGTGTTTTTGATGGGTTTTGGAGGTCTTGGAATGGAGGAGATGGAGGAGGAGGAGAGGGTGGTGGCCGGTGATGGGAGCTTTGGGGGCTGCCGTGGTGGCTGGAGGAGAAGCAAAGTCGGCTAGGGTTGGCTTCATGCGTGAGGGAGTTGTATTTTGGCTAGTTTGTGTTTAAGAAGATGAGTTTTTGCTATTTGCCTTTTAAAGAGGTTTTAAATGAGATGATGACTAGGAGAGAGAGAGTGAGGGGTGTATAAGGTGGGGAAAGGTTGGGTGAGGGTAGTGACAGAAATATTTCCCATGATACGTATGAGATTTGATTAGGATTTGATTAGATTTGAATTTCAATTTGATTAGATGCTAATCAACGGTTGAAATTGATTAGGGGATATCTTCCACTACGGGCATCGGAAAATAATCCGAAAATACCGGGACGATCGTGGAGACGAGAAGTACGGGGCTACGGTGTCCGATCGTGCGTAACGCCTACCAAAAATTTACGTAAAATTGGGCACGGCGTTTTGAGTCAAATGACTAAGACGCCCCTATCGTTCAAAGTCGTTTTGCGAGAAAACGAGCCGTGAAACGACGTTCCCAAAAATTACAATAAAATCCAACACCCCGAAACGATCGCAATGGCATATCGCATCGCATATGCCGGAGTTCAGAAATAACCAAATAAAATACGTGCACGATAAAGCACGTGCACGCGGAAAATACGAACGGTCGGAAAGCGGCCGTTACACTCTACCCACCTTAGAAATGATTCCGTCCTCGGAATCACTCATACTAAGACTAATTATAAAATCTATAAATACTTAAGCCTATAACTCACATCCTCCACACAATGGTCTCTAGTCCTATACTTTTAACAGCATTTCTCAAATAATCCGTATAATCCTTCTTTTCACTGGATAATGCCACGACTAAATTCACCTCCTAATACTTAGCTATAGACCCATCACTGCTGTTGAAATTTCCAACTCCAAGTTCTCATAAAAGAATAATAATCATCTTCTCATACCATACCTCTCCACTAAACATCATCGCTCAATAACATCTTTAAATTTCTAATTCTCTTCCCAATATTAATCAATTGCTAAACTTATGTTCTAGTCGATCACCAATCCAAGACGAACATTTGTCTATCTCATCATACCTTTCGCAAATCAACAATCGCAGTGTGCTCAATATATTCCTTGTCATATCTTCCCATAAGTCTATCCGCCAAATAATCGAACTATCAAAATCACATCCCTCCTACTTATTATAATTATTTTCAACCAATATTAAATCCGCCATTTATCTCAACTTGTCGTGTTACTTCCAATGTCTTCTCACGTCAACTCAACAATCAAGTCTCGATGCTAATAAAAGCTCTACTCAATCTCAAGATCACCCTAACTCCCACCATACTCTGTAGTCATCCATATCTACCATTCGTCTAAGCCTCAAATCTGATTAGTTCTCATCTTCACGCATATAATCTCATTCAACCAGAATTCTCCATCGAGTTCGCCACACTTCGGTTTTATAAATAAGTCTTGGACAGCCCATTCTTTCCATCCGAAAGAAATCTATTCCAATATCCTATTGTTCCAAAATCGGTCAATCATTTCTATAACAAATCTCATCTCTCCCTGAGCCTACCCGCAAACAAGTCCTACAACAATAATGGCTAGTCCCAAAACTATAACAACCAAAACATAACATTTCTAAATGGAGAGAAAAAGAAGAGAAAAGGGAAACTTAAAACTCAAGACACATTTCAAAACATTTGAAAAACGTGTAGAGTTGTGGCAAGGATGAGGGAGGATATGTGATTGATGATCTCGTGAGCTAGTCTCAAAATTTTAAAGATTTGGTTTAAAAGAAAACAAAGTTTTGATACAATCACATTCAGTCAAAGTTAAGCTATTCTATAATCGCGAAAAACTACGTCTAAGGAAATTGCCTGCTATGACCCTATTCATATACATATGAATACCGTCATTCAGACAACTTCAATCATATCCTGGTTAACACTGAGTACACATTCAAGACACAAAAGGCAATTATCAGGATCCTAAAGATGACACACGCATACAGGTCAACACACTCTACCTATACTCACGCACCACAACGACATCACCTACCAAAGGGCCTACTCCTAAACTGGAGATAGCATGGACAACTACAATGGCTAATATCTACGCAAAATAAAAGAAACAGAAACCAAAAGTGTAACGAAATAAATCGGAAGGAACGAGTTCAAGTAAGGCGGGGCAAGGAGATAGTTGGTTGGATGGAACGAAAAAATATTCTTCAAAATAATTAGATTGATGACGGGAGAATTACGTGTAAAATAGGATATCATATACTTTTATACTTATAAAAATAAGTAGTAAAAAGTGAGCAGATGGTAAAAATTATTACAATTCGGAATAAGAGTTAGACGAAGGAAACAAAAACAGGGTGAGGTAGCGGTTGTTTTGCAATGAAAATAGGTTCATACCAAGATTTTCGAAATATGAGCACGATGGACATAGAGAGAAAGAAAAAAAAAAGAATTTTGGAATTCTATTTAGCTTAGAAAAATATATTCTAAAGGTGCGTGCGTTTAAGTGGTTAAAATAAATTTCGTAGTTTAGAAAAAGTGATATGTTGAATTTTCAAAATGGTAACAAGTTTTAAAACTGAAATATGAAATATAACGATTCGAAAACGAGTACGAGGTATTGACTTAAAAATTACGACCAATAAGGTTTTAAAATCAGTGAAAGAATTTTAACTCAACCGAAAAAACAAGAAATTTTAAAATATATAATATAGGGGTTTTTAAAGAATTTAAGCTGAGCGAAAAAACTTAATACGGAATTTCGAAAATACTTTTAGGGGGAGCAGAATTGGTCAAGGAAGAGACTCGAAGGATCAGCGATACTCGTCAGGAACGATTACGTGAATCGGGAGAAAGGAAAAGATCGCATGATAGATATACTTAGGATATGATTTACGAAGCTACGATGAAAATCCTCGGTCGATCATACGAAGGGGTAAAGATCAGGTAGACGCTAGAAGCCAGGGATTCTAGTTATCGGGTCGTCTAAAGATTAGGATAACTCAGCTCTAAGACTTCCTAATGAACTAGACTATAATCAGGATCTAAAGAGAAGGTTCCTAAGAGGATCAAGGTTACGTTCTGCTGGGCCCGAAGTCGGTGGTCCCGAGTGAACAGCTAAAAGAGAGGGGCTCTAGAAATCTAACATGGTCAGAGCCAAGTGGGGCTACTAAGGTATTCTAGAACGAGGACGACTAAATCTTAACCAATGCATCAAACTATCCAACCCGGTTGTCTATCTAAGTCTTCCTACCATCTAAGACTGGGAAAACCTAATTTAGACTTGTACATGGATATTAAATGAATGCGGTACTCTTATTGTTCCGAACTTTTGCATGACCTGTATGGGCCACCACTAAAACCTGTCACGCCCCGCTTCCCAAAACGACGGAGGCGAAGCGTGACTAAGTCCCGCTTAGGCCAGAGCTGAGAAGCTCTGACCCAATAAGTGTCTGTAGGATTACCATTTTAAAAACTTTTCAGGTTCTTGCATTAATAAAGTTCGAAACAATAGGATGTACAGAAAGGAGGTTGCATTCATTAAATTAGAGATATAATATCCAATGAGTACAAAGTCTAAAAAGAAGCCTAAGCATGGCAACACAATATTTAAAAGCAACTAAAGGCAGTAACCTCTGAAAGTGACGACTAAAAAGACCTCAAGGTCTGGTCCACATCGGCACGTGCTCTGAGTCGACGTCCTCGGCTCCACATACTCCCATAAGTCTGCTACGTCTACGAACTCTGGCTGAACACCTGACGTACAGCACCCAAGAGAAAGGAACTGTACGTCAGGTAAAGTCTACAAGCAAGGGTTAAACTTTACTGCAAGTGCACCGAACTTTAAACAACGGTTTACTGGTTGATTAACATGCTGAGGTTCTATTACACAACAGTTTACTGGTTGATTAGCATGTTGTGGTTATAACAGAGAAACACAACAGGAAGTAACGCAGCAGGAAAGTAAAACGGGATAGGTAGTAGTCGTAGCGTGTGCTACCAACTATGGGACTAACCTACAGGTGTCAGGACAAGACAGAACAAGACAAGACAAGACAGGCAGGACACGACACGGTGAGACACGAAGGGTTCACGCCTTACGGGTTGAGGGGGATCAGACCCTCTCCCCGTGTGCACGCTCAACCCTACCCCAAACCCCAGAACTCAGGACAAGAAGTACAGAGATCACTTCCGCTAGGGAAGCACCTAAAACGCCCGCAGGCTTTTTGTATCACGGAGATCACTTCCGCTCGGGAAGCATCTGAAACGCCCGAAGGCTTTTTGTATCACGGAGATCACTCCCGCAAGGAGAGCATCTGAAACGCCCGAAGGATTTTTGTATCACGGAGATCACTCCCGCAAGGAGAGCATCTGAAACGCCCGAAGGCTTTTTGTATCACGGAGATCACTCCCGCAAGGAGAGCATCTGAAACGCCCGAAGGCTTTTTGTATCACGGAGATCACTCCCGTATGGAGAGCATCCGAAACGCCCGCAGGATTTTTGTGTAACAGGGACATGACATGACAAGTGTAAGGAATTGTTATTCTAGGGTGTCCACACGCACGCACACACAAGATAGTCCTACGGTGTCAAAAGTTGTTGTTTGTCGAGCTTAGACTTCGTCGTCAAGTCTAAGTCGTCTGGGGCGTCCCGGACGCTATCATTTCACGTCCGGTTCTTATACATTCACAGTCTAACAGTTCTACCAATCTAAGACCAAAGCACGGTCAAAAACGCAAGTGGGTACACTTGCCTGAGGTGGCGAGTGCGTCGTCCGTCCGGAGCGTCTCGTCCAAGCGTCTCATCCGCGGAAGTCCGTCTGAGATATCGTCACGGTGACGGTGTCAGGTCTCAATTTCATCAAATCCTATTAGGGTTCGTTTCTAGGTTATCGGGACTATCCTATTCGTCAAAAGTCACTTTTTGGTGTTCTTGTTCAGCCTAAATCGACCACTACCCTATATGCACAGAAAATTGTCCGATGGTCGATTTTCTACAGTGACAACATTTTACTGATGCGAAAAAGTAAATTTAATTGTAGTTGTCCAGTTTTAGTTTAGGGTTCAGTTTTGCTACGGTGTGGGTTTTACTACTCGTTAGGGAAACTAACCTCGTAATGTCGTCCAACAAGCGGAAGTCGGGTCTGAACGGCGAAACTTCGGCATCGTCTGTAACTCCTTGGCCGCGGGTAGCGCAGCGAGTTACCTCTGGACAGCGGGGTGGCGGCGTGAAATCAGCGAGCTAATCAGCGATCCTCCTCCCGTTGCGAGTAGCGCAACGGTTCTTCACGATAACGGCGACGTCGGCTAAAAGTTCATGCGTGCGGCAATGCACGTGAACTCCGAGAGTCCAAGGGGGCTGTTGGTAGATGAAGTGGGACCAAAGAAAGATGCTCGGCCCGGTGGATGGCCGACGGCGCGAGCGCACGGCGGTGGGCGGCCGTGAGAAGCCGGGGAGGACAGATTCGCGCCACGTCCGTTGTCGTGCGTCTCAGTGAAATTTCAGAGACGAACATCAGAAACGGGAATTTGCAGTGGGTAAAGGACTTCAAGAAGAAGCCAACGGCAGTGGAGTTGTCGCCGGGGGTGGTCGGAAGTGGCCGTGCGCGGGCGGCGAAGTTCAGCTTCCAGATCTGTGAAAAACAGCGGATGCGACGTGTTCCGACTAGGATTCCGGGAGCTACAGGTGGCCTATGAGCGTGAGATAAATTGTAGTTGGTAGGTGGTTTCGATAGGAATCCAACGGCGGTAGGGTGGTCGTCGTAGGTGGCCGGATGGCCGGTTGGCGTGAGTTTTTCCGACGGTGGCGCAGATCTGTAAAACTGTCGTTTGGGTTGTGTTTGAAAGCGTTTTGAGGGAGATAGAGATGAGGGAAGAGGGTAAGGGGAGGTGGAGATGCTTGGGGGGTCAGAGAGGAGTTGATCGGGGGTGGTGGTCGCCGGAGGGGGTGGCCGGAGGTGGCCGGCCGGTGGTGTTTTCCGACGGGGCGCAGTTCTGGCCTGGGCTGTGAATACTTGGTGTTTTTGATGGGTTTTGGAGGTCTTGGAATGGAGGAGCTGGAGGAGGAGGAGAGGGTGGGTGGTGGCCGGTGATGGGGAGCTTTGGGGGCTGCCGTGGTGGCTGGAGGAGAAGCAAAGTCGGCTAGGGATGGCTTCATGCGTGAGGGAGTTGTATTTTGGCTAGTTTGTGTTTAAGAAGATGAGTTTTTGCTATTTGCCTTTTAAAGAGGTTTTAAATGAGATGATGACTAGGAGAGAGAGTGAGTGAGGGGTGTATAAGGTGGGGAAAGGTTGGGTGAGGGTAGTGACAGAAATATTTCCCATGATACGTATGAGATTTGATTAGGATTTGATTAGATTTGAATTTCAAATTGATTAGATGCTAATCAACGGTTGAAATTGATTAGGGGATATCTTCCACTACGGGCATCGGAAAAATAATCCGAAAATACCGGGACGATCGTGGAGACGAGAAGTACGGGGCTACGGTGTCCGATCGTGCGTAACACCTACCAAAAATTTACGTAAAATTGGGCACGGCGTTTTGAGTCAAATGCCTAAGACGCCCCTATCGTTCAAAGTCGTTTTGCGAGAAAACGAGCCGTGAAACGACGTTCCCAAAAATTACAATAAAATCCAACACCCCGAAACGATCGCAATGGCATATCGCATCGCATATGCCGGAGTTCAGAAATAACCAAATAAAATACGTGCACGATAAAGCACGTGCACGCGGAAAATACGAACTGTCGGAAAGCGGCCGTTACACAGAAGATTACTCAGAGATGGAGCACATAGAGGGTAACTCTGTACAGTTGGTTCTCATGGGTAGTCTAGAGAGTGAGTTGTACCGGGTGTGGACATTTTTGTCTTTCGTGGGTTTTCTGGGATTTCTCTTTTGTTTTCCTTTTGTACCTCCCTGTACAGCTATGATGTAAGTGAAAGATGTATACATGTATTAATGCATATAAGAATGCTTTTGTGTATCTGAGTTTTTGTGTTCATTGCCTGTTGTTGGAGCATTACATGTACCCCACAGCACGTGCGCAGTGGCTTGATGGTTTATGTTCTTTCTTGTACTCTCTCGTTCTCCTCCTTCTCTTTCTTTTCACACTCGCTACTCTGGAAATACTTGGGACGGATTCGTACTACCCGAGTATCCTGGGGAGCGGGCCGTTACATTTCAGCCCCCGAGACAAATTTGATTAATGGGTCGGAGGTTACGGTCATTGTGAGGGGCATGAAAAAAGGGGGACGAAGTTGAAATCCGATACATCCACCACTCGCGACCATTCGACGAAGCTGAAATCCGATACATCCACCACTCGCGACCATTCTTAAATTTGATCATGTCTTTTCCGCTGAAGTTAGTAGTTCCGCACCCACTCCAATTGCAGCATCTATGCAAAAAAGTAAAATTGGTAAGAGACCATCGTAGATAGAAAGAAAGGGTGGATACATCTCCATCAGCTTCAAAAAATATACCATTTATTGAGAACTTTCCAGATGGTATAACACAATATACAAGGCAAGGCATTAATGTCAATGCAAATTGTAACTGTGGTAACATGGCAATGGATGCTCTACTTGGCATGGTTAGTACAATTGGCGGCAGGTCAGAACAGATTTACTAAGAGAGTTGAGTAAACACTATGATGTGTACAATATAGTTATGGGTGAAGAAGATGCACAATTTAATAAAGATGTGATTGCATATATGGATGACAACCCGCCTGAGAAAATTTTGGATGATCATGTCAGCAACAAGCCATCTAATAGCAAGTTTATATACTTGTGTTGTATATTTTCTATCTAATTTAATGTGTCTTACTTTTTTGACACCAAAAACATCATCAGAAACATTGCATACCCGTTGATACATCACGATTGGTTTTGTGAATGTTAATCACTTTGTACATGTTCACCGTGTCCACAGATGCACGTTCCACCAGTTGCATTAAACTGGCATCGACATTATTCTTATGTGGTAAACAGATGATTGGAAGCTTATGTCGAGTGGGTGAAGAAATTCAAGAATATGGTTAAAGACATCGTTATTACAGTGGATACTGTAGAAATTGAGTGAAATACAATGTTTCATGTATACATTTGGATACTGTATTTTCTGAGTGCAATACTGTATACTTGTTCAATTTTGGATTATGTATATTTGTTCATATTTTTGATATTTCAGGATACACCATATCTTGGATTATGTATGTTTGTTCTTATTTTTGTAGTCATGAATTTTGTATCAATGAAAAATTGTTTTTGATTTCATGAATTTGGTGTCATGTATTTGGTATCAACTTGCATGCATGCTTGCATTATTAATAACTTGAAATATGGTATCACTTTTGATATTTGGTATCAATTTGCATGATTTGCCATGTTGTTTCATGAAATTTTGTTCAGCTGAAATATGGTGTCAATTTACTGATATATGGTTTTAGCCCATTGAAATACTGTTATCTGAATTGCTTGCTGTGTTGAAATAATAGGTTATGTTGTGTGGTATTAGTTTGCACTTATCATGCTGCTGAAATATTAATATCCGAATTACTTGCTTTTTAGAAACAACAAATTATGCTATGTGATATCAGTTTGTATGCAAGCTCAAAAAAATATGGTATCTGAATTGCTTGCTTAGTTTATCTTAAAATTTTACAGTGTCGTGCGCGTTGAGTAAAAATCGATGCACAGACCAAAATCAATCACCGCGCAATTTTTCATGTTACGTGTGGTGCGTAAAAATCGATGCACAGACCAAAATTACTCACATCGTACAACAAGCAAAAATTTTGGATGTTGTGCGCGGTGAGTAAATTTGTTCTGTGCAACGATTTTTACTCACCGTGCACAATGGGCAAAATTTTGCTCGATGTGTGCGGTGAGTAAAAATCGATGCACAGACTAAAATTACTTAACTCACACAACAAGCGAATATTTTGCATGTTTTGTGTGGCGAATAAAAATCGATGCACTGGCCAAAATTACCCATCACGCACAACAAGAAAAAATTGTGCATCAATTTTTACGCATCTCTCACTAGAATCAGGAAACATTAAGTACAAATATGATAATACACACACCTTTTCTTTGGAAAAATAACCAATGTTTTTTGTCGATTCACGAGCACTCTACTGGTGATTCACGGACGCCCTTACATTCCCGTAGGTTCACGAGCGAGAATTTGCATTCGTTGCCCACCAGCCATGTCCAATTTCTATATAAAAGGCTGCACATATGCCCTTCTCTACACACAACTTATTCTACTTTTATATTCATCTTCTTTTACCAATACAAAGTCTGTACGTTAGACCAAATTCTTCGCTGGGTTCCTCACTAAAGCCGACATTAGAATCATTTGTATTGCAAACCGTTTCAGATTCAGTGTGGACCCAACCGATAATTTGTTTTATCTTTAAATTTTGTTTCCGTGACAGTTTTAATCAGTTTGCAAGAATACTCAAATTTTTTTAATTGATTAGTTCGGGGTTTAAGGGAAATTATGTTATTTTCTATGTGATGAAATTTGTTGTTGCAAATCATGACAGATGAAGATAGTAATGAAATGTGGATGAAACGACCCAGTTGCTTCTATAGACTGAAAGCTCATATGAGAACTGCAATGCCAATGGAAAATATTGGGAGAATATTTTATGAGTATATCAATTACATCAAGAGTAACAGATGTACTTTTTTATTTGATTTAATGAGAGGGATCTGTGTCCACATGGAAATGAAAATGATAGAGGGTTACAACAAGAAATAATAAAGTTAAAGTTAAAGTTAAAGCTGCAACAACGAGAAATGAATTATAGGAGGATACATGTTTCTCTTTTTCCAATGCCAATGAAATTAACAGAAGGAAAGCCGATAGTAGCAATTATATGATGAACAATGTATCAACATATGACCAGTCAAGTCATATGATCGTGCTTTGGTATGTCAACAATGATGCGGTTTTATTTTGGCTGTATATACTCTTTGTTGTTTACTGTACTTTTGTATGTACCGATATTGTAATAATATGGAATACATGCATAGTTATAAATATAGAAAAATGAGTATCATGTGGCCAAGGAGGGTATTTCATCATTGGCCACAATCCTGCCCCCTCCCCCCAAACACCCACATGGGCGGTCAAGATTGTTGCCAAGTAGGAAATCCCTTCCTTGGCCACGTGACCACAGTTAACATATTATATATAATACATTGTCACTAAAATTGATATATTCATATTCTCAACCTTTTCGACATAAATTTAAAATAAACACCAATCCGATACGTTGCCATACCGATACATTTACATATTGATACATTGACATATCTGATACATGACAAATTTGATATATTCGATACATTGACAAATGTGACATAAATTTGGATTTATACAAATATGCTACATTGCCAACTCTAGCTAAGAAACTTGATGTATTTTTGGTATTGCTGAAATTGATATCTTTCTTGATGTTGTTGTCTGAAAATTACAAAGCGGCCAACCGAAATTATTCACCAGACACAACATGCAAAATTTTTGTATGTTGTGCGCGGTGAGTAAAATGTGACGCACATACCAAAATTACTCACTGCGCATAATAGGAAAAAAATCATAACTCTTGTGCACGACGAGAAAAATTTGGTGCCCAACAATATGTGATGCACAAACAAAAAATTAATCATCGCGCACAACGGGCAAGCAAAAATTTTGCCCGTTGTGCGTGGTAAGCAACACGTGATGCACATACCAATATCACTCACCACTTGGATTTGCTTTTTTTAAGAATCTCAGCTTTTTCTTACATCCAGCAAAAATCTAAATTTTTTTTGACCTAAAATTTTTCTGCGCGATCGACATATTTCGGGGTTTTAATCCACTAAACTTTTTCGAAAGAATTTTAACTTGATTCAGATTATTCTTTAGTAAATACGTGAACATTATTAGATAATAAGAGAATGAGTAACCATGGCACAAAACCATGGTTCTCAATTTATTCTTAATCGTAGAAGCCCAAGGGACATGGGATACCAAAGGTCCCCATGAGTAGGCTTGATGGGGAGTAATGGGGGGATAAAGATGAGGGGAGGCCAAAGGCCTCCCTCATTCATAAAACTCCCCCTTATCCATCCATTACTTTGGTTTTAGTGTATAATACTAAGGGGGTGGATACTTCTGGATCCAGAGTAATCGTGTTTGCCTCGTGAAAACCTTAGCTGTGAAAAACCCAGTGGGAAAAACCAACAGCTTAAGGAAAAAGAGTGCAACAAACAGGTTACTCCCCCTCATCCGTACAAGCTTCAGGCTTGTAGGTCTTTCAGCTATCTCATACTGATTCCTTTTACAAGTTTTACAAAAATACATCTCGGTAAAGATTTAGTAAACAGATCAGCTAAGTTGTTGCAGGACTGGATCTGCTGAATGTTGACCTCCTCGTTCTTCTGTAGATCGTGTGTCCAGAAGAATTTGGGAGAAATGTGTTTCGTTCTGTCGCCTTTGATGTAGCCCTTTTTGAGTTGTGTTATGCATGCAGTGTTATCTTCAAACAAGGCAGTGGGCTCAAGATCACCAGTCTTCAGGCCAGTGGCATCAAGGATATGTTGGACGATGGAGCAGAGCCAAAAACACTCTTTGCTTGCTTCGTGGATCGCAATGAGTTTAGCGTGGTTGGATGATGTTGCTGTAGTGGTTTGCTTTACCGATCTACATGAGATAGCAGTCCCTCCGTAGGTAAACACAAAGCCAGTTTGTGATTTTGCTGTGTGGGGATCAGATAGGTAACCTGCATCAGCATAACCAAGTAACTGGGAGGAGGAACCTCTATGGTAGTATAGTCCCAGATCTATAGAACCCTGGAGGTAGCGTAGAAGATGCTTTACTCTGTTCCAGTGGCGCTTTGTAGGCGCATCACTGTGTCTGGCAAGTAGATTAACTGCGAATGCTATATCGGGACGCGTGCAGTCTGCCAGATATAGAAGTGCTCCAATGGCACTGAGGTGGGGTACTTCAGGACCCAGTAACTCCTCCCCCTCTTCCAGCGGCCGGAAGGGGTCCGTACGAATATACAGTGATCTCACGACCATAGGAGTGCTTAAAGGATGACATTGTTCCATTCGAAACTTGTTAAGAAGTTTCCTTGTATAGTTTGATTGGTGTAACAGGATTCCACCTCGTATGTGTTCAATCTGTAAGCCAAGACAGTACCTCGTTTTTCCTAGGTCTTTCATTTCGAAGGTATGCTTTAGGCTTTCAGATATCTCATTGATCTCTGCTGGAGATCCTATGAGATTTAAGTCGCCCACATATACTGCGACGATGACAAATCACGTTCACATTCTCCTGATAAATATACACATGCAGACTTTATTGTTTGTGAATCCTTCCTGTGCAAGGAAAATACTTAGTCTGTTTTACCATATTTTTCCCGATTGCTTAAGACCATATAATGATCTTTGAAGCCTTACCGAAAAGACGTCCTGAGGTCTCTCTTTCATCTCTGGGGGTAAATTAAACCCATCTAGAAGTCTCATATTGATTTCTTTATCTATATCGCCATATAGATGTGCAGTCACAACGTCAATGAGCTGCATTTTAAGGCTTTCCAGAGATGATAAGCTAAGCAAGAATCGAAAAGTGATCGCATCTATGACCGGGGAATATGTATCTTCATAATCAATCACCGGCCTTTGGAAAAATCCCTATGCTATAAGGCATGCCTTATAGCGAACGATCACATTTTCTTCATTTCTTTTTCTGATGAAGACCCACTTATATCCCACAGGTTTAGCACCTACTGGTGTTTGGACTACTGGTCCAAAGACTTTGTGTTTCAAGAGTGAGTCCAGCTTTACTCTTGTTGCCTCGTCCCACTTTGGCCAATCATCTCTGCGGTTACATTCCGCTAGATATCGTGGTTCGACGTCATCGTCATATTCAGCGACATGAACAGCAATAGCGAACGCAAAATCGTCGATGACAACTGTGCTATGTCTGTCCAGTACCTCTCCAGTACGTACGTAATTTAATGATGTTTCTCCTATTGTTTCCTCTGCAGGGGAAATAAGGAGAGGAGAGGTCGCTGGTATGAGCTCAGCATCCTGTGGAGGGATCATCTTATTATCTCCAGGAATCTTCCTCTTTCGAGGAACTTTATCTTTTGAACCTGGAGGGCGTCCTTTTTTCAATTGAGGTGCAGCCAATTATGCTGCCGGGAGATTGCATCCATCTTTGGGGATGTCAATCCTAGCTGGCATGTTGGCAGCAGGGACGTGTGAACAAACAATCTTCTGGTTGTCCGTAAATTTATCCGGTAGTAGGTGTACTGTGTTCTGAATGTGAATGATCTTCAGGATCTCATCGTCACAACGATTAGTACGCGGATCATAAAGGGACAAAGACTTCTTGTCCCAAGAAATGGTCTCAGAAGCATCAGGCTTCTTAGACTGTGTGCACAGTTTTGGAAATGATTTCTCATCGAATTCACAGTCATCGAGACGTGCCTTAAATGCGTCCCCCGTGAGAGGTTCTAGGTATCTAATAATAGAAGGCGAATCAAACCCAATATAGATACTTAGACGACGCTGGGGACCCATTTTGGTCCTCTGAGGTGGAGATATTGGGACATACACCGCACAACCAAATACTCTCAAATGGGAGATATCTGGTGGTGCGCCATATGCTAGCTGCATCGGGGATAATGTATGGCCACCAGAGGGCCTTATCCTAATGAGTGATGTGGCATGCAATATAGCATGCCCCCAAGCATCCACACGCAACTGGGATTGCATGAGCAATGGACGTGCAATCCATTGGAGTCTCTTTATAAGAGACTCTGCTAATCCATTCTGGGTGTGAACATGAGCTACAGGATGTTCAACTTCGATACTTGTTGCCCGGCAATATACATCGAAGACTTGTGAAGTGAATTCGTCCGCATTATCAAGACGTAGTTTCTTGATATGGCTATCGGAAAAATGAGCCCGCAATCTAATAATTTGTGCCAATAGCTTTGGGAATGCTAGGTTTCGGGTGGACAATAGGCACACATAAGACCATTTTGTGGATGCATCAATCAGTACCATGAAGTACCGAAATGGGCCACTTGTAGGGTGAATAGGCCTGCAAATATCTCCATAAATTCTCTATAGGAAGCCAGGAGACTCTAATCCTACTTTCAAGAGGGAATGTCTCGTTATTAGTTTTCCCTAAAAACAAGGGGGACAAGGAAATTCACCCTTTTTGAATAATTCTCTGGCTCTTCAAATTATGTCCACAAGATTCAAAGATGATGCGACACATCATAGCTGATCCAGGGTGACCAAGTCTATCGTGCCAGAGTTGAAACTCTGGCAATGAAAGGCACTTCTGGTGCTCAGTCGTATTGGCTTCAATTAGTTTAATATACATGTGGTAGAGACTCGACGAGAGTCCCTTAAATCGTTCGTAAATGATCTTTTAGCCATCTTCTTGACGATTCACATACATATAATCAATGTTTTCTTCATCTCTAGTTTCTAAGTGATATCCGTTAAAACGAATATCTTTGAAACTTATGAGATGTCTATTGGATTATGGAGAGAATAGTGCATTTTGTATTTTAAGTCTTGTGTTATTTGGGAGCAATATGATTGCTTCCCCAGATCATTCGATTATGTTGGACAGTCCCGAAATTGTGATAACAGGACCGTCATATTTGTTTAAGCTATAAAAATAGCATGGATCGCGAAGGATAGTGTGCGTTGAGGCACTGTCCACTAGGCACTCATACTTCATCTATATATAAGCAAAATAAAAGTTTATTTAAGTAAATGAAAAACTGACATTCAAATAAAAGTGCTTTCAAAGCAAACTACAGATGAAGCTACATAGATTTAAATGCATAGATATAAAGATAGGGGTCAATCGAGCAGATCGTCATTCTCGAAGTCTTTTGCAGTGAACTTGGTTGGCGGTTGAATAACCGCCAAGTTTGTTTCAGGCGGAGGCTTCTGGCTCGCCTGATACAGATCCTGGAGATGGCGAGGAGTGCGGCAGTTTCTGGACCAATGTCCAGTCATGCCACATTTATGGCATTTATCCTCCCAGTTCTTCTTAGGAATTGACACTGGACCAGTGTTCTTACGTTTCCAAGTGAAGTTTTTATTCCGGTGTTTGTTGTTGTTCTGGGGTGGTACCCTTGCGGGCTTCATTGCAGCTTTCACTTTGTTCTTTCTAGCATTCTTCTTGTTTTTGCACTTCTGGGGAGAAACATGGTGGGCTTCAGGGAGAGGGGCAGCACCAGCAGGGCGCAGATTATGAGTGGCCAGTAGTAAGTATCTATTCTGCTCTGCCCTAAGAAGGCAAGAGAACAAATCAGAGAACTTCGTGAAGTTGCGTTCACGGTACTATTGCATGTGGATATCATCTTTCTCGTGGAACGAGGTAAATGTCTTTTCCAACATGCGGTGCTCCGAGACTTCCCCACCATACAACTTCAGGTGTGAGGTGATATTATGAAGTGCTGAGTTGTACTCAGCAACGGACTTATAGTCCTGAAGACGGAGGTTTTCCCACTCATAACTGGCACGTGGCAGTATGACATCTATCTGATGCGTATAACGTGCCTCAAATGCTGTCCATAACTCAAGAGGGTCTTCTACGTTAAGTATTCGGCCTTTAAGGTCCGATCTATGTGTCTCCTTATATAGATAATGGCTTTCGCCTTATCCATGTCGGAGACTACGATAGGAGAACTGCAAGATGGCTGTGCCGCTTTTGGGGCATTGCTAGCATTTGTCACGGCCGCTGCGGAGGCCAAAATTGAGTGAAGGAGTGCCATAGAACGCAATTGGAACTTCAGTTCCACTCGCCAGCTCAGGTAGTTCTTTCCTGCTGCGTCAAGGACCTTGAAATCGACGCTAGCCAATTTTTCCATTTTTATCTATGCAATTAAATAAGCATGAATTAATAATAATTGATTTAAAAATCATGCTCAATGTAAATAAATAAATTAGAAAAAAATGCGGGGATCGACCAGATACCCAAAACATATAATGGCCAAAGTCCGTATTACAGTCCATAAAGCAGAATAAAGAAAAATACAATTTGGAAACCCATTGGGGTCCCAGCTTTATGCAAGTTTCACCTCCGTCTTCATAGGTAATAACACCAGTCTGTGGCATATATACATAAATTCCTCACTACAATTTCTCTCAGGAAAGAAAAAGAAAATACAAAGCGAAGGAATTTAATAATAGGATATCAAAACTGGCCGATCCCAAAAACGCATTTTATCTTATTTAAACATCCACGTAGTTTATAAATGCTACAGGCAATATAAAAATCAAATGACGCAATTACGCAGGCATAAGATATATTTTCAACATATATAGCAATTTATATAAAAATTACGTTTTAAAAATCACTTGGACCACGGGGAAACGTCATTACCCGTTAGGTTAGGTAACTAACGACAGAGCGGTCTCAGTGTCTTTGTAATTTTTAAATCGCGAAGGATTAAAAATAAATCCAAATTTTATATAGTTTGCATGTATGTTGAATATGACATAATATGGAGCAAATGGTTTAAAACATCTAAAAAGTTGTCAAAATTAATATATTGGAATTTTCCTAATTTATTTTTTAACAGAATTTTCCAGAATTTTTCTGGATTTTTCTGTTAATTTTAAGAAATTTTTAGTGAAAAACTGATTTAAAAATCAGTTTTAAATTATTAAAGTCTATTTTGGATTATGAGTGGGCTTCAGGCCCAAAAATAGCCAAAATTACTTATTTATAATTCAGTTTTGGGCTGCAGGCCCATGGGCTTTAATTGTGTTAAAAAATTGCCCAGAGTGAGAAAAACACCCTTAAATGTACCCTAAACCTAATATAAGGTTTAGGGTTTTTGTTAAGGAGTTTAACAGCCCCCACCTCTTCATCTTGCATATCGTGGCCATTGGGGGGTGGCAGCTGGAGCCGTGTCCCCCTATCTATGGTGGCTGATCAAAGGGGGGGTGGAGAGCCGACGACGCAGCCCCCTTCTCCTTCTCATGTGCCCGATCAAGCGGGGGGAGGCCGACGACACAGCCCCCCTTCTCCTTTTCCGGTGCCCGATCAAGCGGGGGGGAGGCCGACGATGTAGCCCCTCCCCCTTATCCTTCTCCAGTGCCTGATCAAAGCGGGGGGGAAGGACGACGACGCAGCCCCCCTTCTCCTTTCAGGTGACCGATCCAGGGAGGGGGGTGGGAGGACGATGAAGCAGCCCCCTCCCCCCTCTTCTGTGGTGGCCGATCCAGGACGGAGAGGCCGTTTGGCCTTCGGGGCCGGCTATGCCATTTGGCCTTCGGGGCCGGCTGTGCCGTTTTGGCCTTCCGGCACGTCAAGGATGTTTGTTGCCTTTGTCTTATGGGGCCGCAGGTGATGCCGCTTGGCCTTCAGGGCCAGCAGGAGGTGCCGCGTTGTCCCCGGGGTCGGCTGATGATGAAAACCGAAAAGAGTTTGAGGCCGATCATGAAGAACCCAAAATAGAGATTTTTTTAAATTCTGATTTGTATTATTACATGCCATTTCAATCGGATGTAATTAAAACTATTTGCTCCATCTTATTGATCTACGGGATCAAAAAATATTACCTTTAGATCAAAGATCTAGTGAATAACGAATAAATCGATGATAATTTGAAATATCCCGCTCCCGAAAATTGCCACAACAGATCGCAGCAACCAAAGATTCCAAGTGATCGAGCTTTAACGCGTAGAAATCGCCGCAACGGATCGCATCAACAAAGATTCCTAAGCGCGGTGAGGGAGATTTGAGGGGATAAATGTTGAAAACTCAAGAAAAATGAGAGCTCACGCGCTGATAACGTGTTGGAAATCAAGAGAATGAGTAACCATGGCACAAAGCCATGGTTCTCAATTTATTCATAATCGTAGAAGCCCAAGGGACATGGGATACCAAAGGTCCCCAGTAGTAGGCTTGATGGGGAGTAATGAGGGGGATAAAGATGAGGGGAGGCCAAATGCCTCCCGCATTCATAACAAACATAATTTTTTCTTGGAAATAAAATGATTTTCGGTTGTTTTGGTTTATGGATATTTTTGGTATTTCTGTTTGTATAACGAGCAAAAACTTAAATAATGTTATGAATCGTCATCTGGGGGAGGAACCCCCGGCTCTTTATTTATAGCAGGAGGAGGAGCGTACAGAGATAAGATACAATAAATACGGTCTTCTCTATAAGATAAGACCCAGTCACAACCAACTCATCAACATATCCATTCACAACACTCCCCTTTATCCAGCCATAGGTGTGGACTCTGCTCAAGAATACTTCAGAATTATGGGTGTAGTAGGAGTCTCACATGGGGTGGATACTTCAGGATCCTGAGTTGATGACGGTTGCCTTGTTAAAACCTTTAGCTACGGAAAACCCTGTGGGAAAAACCATAGTTAATGAAAAAGAGTACAAACACTCTCTAACTCCCCCTGATATGTACAAGCACTCAGTCTTTCAGATCTCTTAGGCGCATCTCATCATTCCTATTTACAACATTCCGAAAATATACACAGATTACAAGTATCACCACCATTAAGCAACTGCTGAATCCAAAAACTCTGGAGAGGTATGCTTACTTTCGTCGCGTCTGATGTGGTCTCCTCAAAGTGGGGTGAGCTGTGTAATGCCCTACAAGCTACTGCACAAGTACTAGAGGGGGGGTGAATAGTACTTTAAAAATAACAAGGAGTATAATTCCAAATTAAATTGCAAACAACTACCAAATCAATTTGCGGAAGCTTAAATTGAATGACAACAACAAAATTAACAATACTAACAAAAGATGTTAATGGGTTCGGATCCACCCAAGTCTCCCCGACTTGTTCCCGGCGATCCTACGTCCCAACCACCCGGATCCCCTCCGGATACTTAGGTTAGAAACCAGAACCCAAGATTTCCACTATGAATATCTTGTGAAAAACCTTCACAAGATCAAATCATACAACAACGGCAATAGTGAATCCCACAACCCGGGATCACAACCTTCTCTCACAACCGAGAGAATCAACAAGCAATATAAATGAGTTTATATTGAAATAAGCAAACTTACCACAAAATCCTATACCTTGAGTTTTTCTTACCCAATAGGTGAAATGTAGGATTTGAGGAAGATGAAGTCACCAAGACCTAGCACCAAGGAAATGACCAGCAATCGGTGCCTAGGAGAGATTTGGAGACTTGGATCAAGCTATAGCTTGAAGAGCTCACCAAGAACAAGCTTCTCTCAAAATGGATTCTAGATCTAGAATAGTGAGAGAATGGGTTTCTTGTGAGGAAGAGAGCTTTAGAAGAGAGTGAGAATGGATATCTCTTTTGATCTCAATGAATCTCTGAATGGAAGCTCTAACCTAGATAGAAATGACCTAGGTTCGTATTTATAGGGTCCCATAAAAACAAGTTAGGTCATTCTCCAACGGATAGAAATCTGGGAGAATTAGTCGGTCAAAGAACAACCACTGACCGACTAGTTCATCAACTAGTCGGTCAGTCAAACAACATGGACCGACTAAGTGAGGAACTGAGAAGAAAGAGAAATTCAGACCTAGAAATCTAGTCGGTCCAAGAAGACTTTCTGACCGACTAGTTTCACAACTAGTCGGTCAGTCAATGAACGTAGACCGACTAAGAGGCATAATGAAATAGTCTGAATACAAATTGACTTAGTCGGTCCAAGAACAAAAGTTGACCGACTAGATTGTCAACTAGTCGGTCACCAAACGTTCTTAGACCGACTAACGATAAACAGTAGCTTAGGAGAAATTTAGCATGAACAGTAAGTCACAACTAGTCGGTCAAAGAAGCATCACTGACCGACTAGTTCACAAACTAGTCGGTCGGTGAGTCAACGTAGACCGACTAACTGTAAACAGTAAAGTCCAAGAAATTAAGGAATCAAACTAGTCGGTCCAAGAAGAGTTGCTGACCGACTAGATCACCATCTAGTCGGTCAGTACTTCTTCTTGTACCAACTAACATGCACAAACAAGTCCGAATCGAAGCGCGACGCTTCGAGGAAGTTAGAATGAACTTGTACTAAGATCCTAGAGCTACGATATGAGCGTTATGAAGTTATAATCGTAAGATATACTCAAGGGTTAACATTCTATATATCGAAGCTAAAAAGACTATAAATAAAACCTTAAAGAACGGTTTTCGAGAGCTTCGATTGATTCTTCATAACTTCCAAAACGGCGCAAGAGCTTCAACGAAGCTTTAGGCATGAATACGAGCTTTGAGAAGTGTTGAGATGTCGCTTTGAATGTTCTCGTGAATTTACGACGATCTCCAATACTGCGCTCACAAATTGTTAGTTCATGGATTATTTATGTTTGATCATCATCAAAACCAAATCCGGGGAGTCCAATATTCAACATTCTCCCCCTTTTTGGTGATGACAAACCAACATAAATAATAGTCAAAAATAATGATTCAAATGTAAAATACTTACTCCCCCTGCATTGATGACACGTTAATTCCAAAATGAATATATATGAATTGCATCAATCAGACGAGTAAGATAAATAAAGAGAATCGATTTTCGAAATATCGGATTTTGAAAATCCTTATATATATCTTAACTCCCCCTGAATCTAACATATCAAACTAGATTCTTGGAAATTGAGTTAAATTTTCATTTGCGCTATTTATTATCATTATCTCTCCCCCTTTGGCATTATCCCAAAAATGGGGGGCATACAACGACAACAACTAGAAAATGGAAAATCCAACATCGGGAGTCGTAGACAATGACGATGGACCTAATTGACACCAAGGGAAAAATGATGAAATCAAATCAAGGTGTGCCAAATTGTCCATTATCAAAAAGCGATAATCAAAATCATCAAAAATACCAAATAATTGTTCATTTCTTGAATAAAGAAACATACTCTTCAATATTCAATATTCTTGGTTAATTTTGTGCATGGAAAACAATTCTATACAATTATAGAATTTCAATCTATTTAACCAAGTTTTTCAATCGTCGAGCGACGATTTTACATAGCATGGACATTGAATGAGAATTAATGTGCACGACGAAGTAAATATCACAACATGAACATCGATGTATATATATAAATGATAACATCATGAGTACATCCAAAAAGATATCGAATATAAAAAGTACATCATATCAAGTGCGACACATCATCTATATACACATCAAAAAGTACAACATCATCATCCACATCAAAATACAACACCAACATCAACATCATCCAAAGTACATCAAAATATCCAACACCGACATCCAGAAAACTCAAAAATACATCAAAACAACCCTCAAACTACATCCTAACCCAAAATACTCTCAAAAAGATATATCATCCAAAGAGCAGTGGAGAGTCCTCGGAACAGACGATCACGAGGAAGTGGCTGGATCTGCAGTCTCCGTGGGTCCAGTCGACGGAGTGGACTCAGGCTCTGCAGGGAGGAGAGGCGTCTCAACAGACGGGATCGTCGGGGCAGGTGTGGAAACGACGGGCTCAACAGCAGGGGTCGCAACAGCAGGGGTCTCAACAGCATCAGGTGAGATAGGAGCAGGCTCGTCAACAGGGACAGCCTCAGCCTCAGAAGTCTGGACTACTCCTGCAGAAGTCTATGGAACACCGGAAGAGGTGCCAACTCCAGGAGCAGAAGTGGTAGCAGCAGCAGCAGCAGCAGTGGCCTCATCGCCACGGGCTAAGGAAGTGACAAGCTCGTCAATCTCCTCATCGTCCATCTCCTCGGCCTCAGAAACTGAAGGAGGAAGATCAATGCCCATCATCTGAGCCATACGGCAGACGACCTCCTCAGTACGAGCCAAACGCGACTCGTGCCGACGAAGAAGGCGTACGACATCATCTAATGTAGCAGGAGGAGTGGGGGCTGCAGCAGCAGAGGGAGTGGCCTGGGAAGCAGATGGGGTCGACCTCTGCACGTGACGAAGCGCCGCAAGAGATTTCTTAACGGCCGTCGCGTTCAGAGGAGTACCCAAGGGACGCTCATCGTCAGGAGGGAGAGGGACTCGGAAATGACGAAAGACAAGGGTCAGCAGACACGAATATGGAATATGCGCAGATTTATTGGTCTTGCGTATACACTCGAAAGAGTCCATCTTATCGAGTATAACGCGAGCCCAATTAATCTCGCAACCCAAGAAAAGAGCATAAATAAGCTTCAAAAATGGCTGGGATGGAAGTGAAGATGAGCCGTACTTGGGAAGCAAGCACGACTTCAGAATAAGATTCAATACCCATGCATTTGGCTTGAACGACTTCGAAGGAACTCCAATAAAGGCAGGAGGGATCACATGGAAGATATCAGAAAGAACGGACTGATCCAAGGAAGATATATCATCGACGGAAATGTCAGAAGGAAGGAGACCAGACGACGAACAGCCAAGAATCTCCCCCAAGATTTCTGCCGTGAGAACTATAGGAGTTCCCAAGACAGTAGTCTCGATGGAGTGACTCGCATCGTACTGGCCTCAGACACGATTGGCATAGAACAATTTCACCAGGCGAGGATATGGTTTAGGGTTGGCCTTAAGATCGTAGCGAAGATAATCAAGGAGCCCACTATAGGAGAGGAGGTCAGCTAAGCCAAGGAAATCTGAAAACTGAACATAGTGCTCCAATAGCATCGGGCAGTGTTCAATACGGTTGTAGGCCGCGAGACACATAGGGTCGTCGCGACACAACGATATGTCAACACCACCCGCTGGCATTGGGCCCTTTCCCTTAGGCTGGCGAGTCCTAGGTCGAAGTGGAGGAGTGGGTTCCCTATGGCCAGGCTCATCCTCAGGGATAAACTCAGTATCGGAATCAGGAGGAGTCGAGGGTGAGTGGAGTATGGGCTTTTTGGACTTAGATTTGCGGGGTTTGACCGTCGCCGTCCTCTGCTTCTTCAGAGGAGGCGAAGACGGAGAAGCTTGGGTAGATTTAGCACGACGCTTGGGCTTAGATGGATTCCTAGGGTCGGAAGGCTCTATAGACATAGGAGAAGCCCCAGATGAAGCGATAGGGATCCTCGTCTTTGCCATGATCGTGGCACGACGAGTACAAGCAACCGAAGATGGTTGAAGAATCCTAAGCACACAACCCTAGAAAAGAAAATCCGAAAAACACAAGCCCTAGATGAAATTCGAAACCCTAGCAACTAGATGAGATATAAATCAAACCCTAGAGTATGAATCGAGACCTAGGAGAGGGGAGATATACCTAGGAGGAGGAGTCGACGGCGGCGGACGGCGGAGATGGCCAGAGAACTGGCCGGAGTCGACGGAAGTTGAAGGGGCTCGGAGGGGTTTTGGGAGATATCGGGCTGGAGGAGAGAATAAGACCGACTAAAATGAATTTTAGTCGAATAGAATTGAGTTAAGTCGGTCTGGAAATCGAAAAGACACATTTGCCCTAACCCACTTAGTCGGTCACAGTTCAAGCACTGACCGACTAGATTACGATCTAGTCGGTCGGTCAATGAGCTTGAACCGACTAAGTCGAAACAGAGGCAAACAGGAATTTTTAGGGCTAGATTTAGTCGGTCGCAGTATACTCACAGACCGACTAGTTTTCAATCTAGTCGGTCGGTAAGTGTACTGTGACCGACTAAAGAAAGAAAATGATAAGAGTTAGATAAAAGCTTGATCTAGTCGGTCTGAGTTCACTAGCTGACCGACTAGATGAGCATCTAGTCGGTTGACTAATGAACTGAAACCGACTAGAAGAGTCCAAACATTGATAAATGATTTCTCTTCACAAACCACTTGGATGAAACATCTTAACACTCTCATTAGTCATCTAAATTACCCCATAAAACGTCGAAATCTTAAATACGACATTGAAATACGAATTCGAGCACAAATTCAAACATATCACATAAAATTCCAAAAATTCAATAAATCTAGCATGAACGAAATATCGCGAAATATAATAGCATGCAAGATAATTGAATGAAATATGAATCCTATATCTCGGATTCACCCATAATCCCCAATTCTCGACGTAACCGCACAAAGGAGTCCTCCTTTAGGGGTTTCGTGAAAATATCGGCGATTTGCTTTTGGGTTTCAACGTACACTAAAATGATGTCCTTTTTAGCAACATGATCATCTAAAAAGTGGTGTCGAACATCTATGTGTTTTGATCGGGAATGGTGCACCGGATTCTTCGAAAGACAAATAGCACTTTGGTTATCCACCATGATAGGGCTAGTATCACAGTGAATACCAAAATCCTTCAGTGTGTGTCTCATCCAAAGAACCTGGGCACAAGCGGCACCGGCGGCAATATATTCCGCCTCGGTGGTTGAAAGTGATACGGAATTTTGCTTCTTGGAAAACCAAGAGACAAGAGAATTTCCTAGAAAATGGCAAGTGCCTTTAGTACTTTTCCTGTCGGATTTGCATCCCGCATAATCGGCATCACTGTATGAGACTAACTCATACGTGCTAGATTTTGGATAAAGTAATCCAAAATCAAGTGTATAACTTAGATAACGGAAAATATGTTTTACCGCTACTAAGTGAGACTCCTTAGGTTGAGACTGATAACGAGCACATATGCATACGGCAAACATAATATCGGGCCTACTTGCGGTAAGATAAAGTAAACTACCTATCATACCTCGATATAGACGAATGTCTACATCCTTACCGCCCGTATCCTTGTCAAGATGCATAGTTGTGCTCATTGGAGTCTTTTTCCCGGAAGCACTTTCCATTCCAAATCGCTTAAGCAACTCCACCGTATACTTCGTTTGGTGGATGAAGATTGCATCGTTCAATTGGCGAATTTGGAGACCTAAGAAATATTTGAGTTCGCCCATGTGGCTCATCTCAAATTGTTCCTTCATAACATTAGAAAACTCTTCGCAAATAGTGAAGTTAGTAGCACCGAAAATGATATCATCAACATAAATTTGAACTAATAAAATATCATTATTCGCATGCTTAACAAAAAGTGTAGAATCGGCTTCGCCCATTTTAAAATTCAAATCCAAAAGAAAATTCTTTAGGCGATCATACCAAGCTCGAGGAGCTTGTCTCAAACCATAAAGAGCTTTCTTTAGTTTAAAAACGTGATTTGGAAATTTTTCATTTATGAAGCCCGGAGGTTGAGAAACGTAAACTTCCTCAACAACATCTCCGTTTAAAAATGCACTTTTAACATCCATTTGAAATAACTTAAAATTTTTATGGCATGCATAAGACAATAAAAGTCTAATTGATTCTAATCTAGCTACCGGAGCGAAGGATTCTTCGAAATCGATACCTTCCTCTTGGCGATAGCCTTGAGCAACTAACCGAGCTTTGTTCCGGACGACGACTTGATTTTCGTCGGTTTTGTTCTTGAAGATCTACTTTGTCCCTATGACGGTGTGGTTCTTCGATGGCAAAGGAACAAGCTCCCATACCTCATTCCTTTCGAATTGAATGAGTTCCTCCTCCATGGCAAGGATCCAAGCACTATCTTCGCACGCTTCAACTATATTCTTTGGCTCTATCGATGGGGCAAAGGCACAATTGGCGAAGTGGTGGACTTGCGATCTCGTCTTGACACTATCATGAATATTGCCAATGACTTGCTCATGGGGATGGTCGCGAACGGTATGAAGCCGCTTGGGAATACCTTGATCACTAGGCACATTCTCAACAACTTCATTAGTCGGGTTAGTCTCAATAGGATCAATTGAATCAATAGTCTTAGAATTTTCAAACGAATCACATAAAACATCCATAGAATCATTATCATTTGAAATTCTAGAATTAGTAAAATTCTCATTAAAAGAGACATGAAGTGATTCCTCGATCGTAGAGGATCTTTTGTTGTATATCCGGTAGGCTTTGCTACGTGAGGAATACCCAACAAATATCCCCTCATCCGATCTCGGATCAAACTTGTCCAAATTATCATATGTGTTTTTAATAAAACATTTTGCGCCGAAAACACGAAAATGTTTAAATTGAGGCAATCTACCAAACAACAATTCATAACAAGTTTGTTTGGTGCCGGGCCTCAAAAGTATTCTATTAAACACATAACAAGCGGTGTGTACCGCTTCCGCCCAAAATTGATAACCAAGTTGACTATCTTCGAGCATAGTGCGAGCACACTCCACAAGCGTTCTATTCTTCCTCTCAACAACACCATTTTGAGGAGGTGCGCGAGGGAAAGAAAACGTGTGAGTAATTCCAAGATCATCACAAAAATTTGAGAAAGACTCATTCTCAAATTCACCCCCATGATCACTACGAATAGTGACAATGGTGGTTCCGATGAGATTTTGTACTTTCTTCACAAATATTGTGAAGTTTTCAAAAGCTTCATTTTTATTACATAAGAAAAATACCCATGTAAATCTTGAATAATCATCAACGATGACTAGTCCATATCTTGCATTTCCTAAGGAAGCAACTCTAGTTGGCCCAAATAAATCTAGATGTAATAGCTCTAGTGGCCGTTTCGTAGAAATGCTTTTCTTAGGTTTAAATGAAGATTTAGGAAGCTTGCCACGTTGACAAGAATCACAAAAACTTTTCTTTTCAAAAACGATCTTCGGAAAACCTTTAATGGAATTTAATTTTGAAAGCTTATAAAGTGTTCCAAAGTTCACATGTCCAAATCGTCGATGCCATAAGTGTTGTTCACTTGTGTTGGCAACGAGACATTGTTCATATGACTTAGGAAGATCCAAAATATAAATATCTTTATGGCGTGTGCCGGAAAATAATAATTTATTATTATCATTTGAAATATGACACAATCCTTTCGCAAAGCTAACTTTGTAACCTTTGTCACAAAGTTGGCTTATTGAAATAAGATTATGATTTAAACCATTAACTAGATAGACATCACTAATTAAGGGTTTAGAAGGGTTACCCACTTTACCAACACCGACGATTGTTCCGCTCTCATTGCCTCCAAATACGACGCGATTTCCATTTGCAATGGGAACCACTCCGGAGAGCAATTGAGCGTCACCCGTCATGTGTTTTGAACACCCGCTATCGAGTATCCAATTCCCTTTGGAGCTAAATTTAAATTTGTTGCTCCTTTTCTTTTTCTTTTCCTTGAGTACCTAAAGATAGAAACATTCATATCATGGTACCCAAGGTCATTGGGTCCTCAAAAGTTAGACCTTTGGAAGCCAAGTCCAATTGGACTTTGACTTCCCCGCATAATTTCTACTATGCACAACATTCGAAAAATAAGCATTCATATATACTTGTTTTTCATCCATGCTTGTGTCCTTTGGGCTCCAAATAGTGAAAATTTTGGGAGCCATCATCCTATTGGGTGCATGCATGCGTTGTTGGTTTCTACGTGATGCATGTCGTGGATAGGCATAAGGAACATGATGGAATGGTGCACGACGAGAATTATTCATATGATGAGGTGGGTGAACATATGCATGTGTAGGAACACGTGCGTGAGGGTGTCTCACATGGTGTGCACGTGCCCGTGAACGTGTAGCATAGAAATCATCATATGTGTGAGACGGTGGAGTAGGACGTGTGTTCCTACGTGGCATGGTATTTGTGTACATATAAGCATGCCCCTTCTTTGGAGGTCCACCCAAAGTGGGTTTCTTTCCAAAAGAGGATGTGGACGAGGTGGAAGCACCATTGGTAGACGAACTACCAATAGAGTGTTTGCTACCACTCGTAGAGTCACCGGAAGTTGGCCTAACAAAAGTAGTGGCCGCTTTGGACGGACATCCCATCGTATACCCCAAACCAATGTGGTGATTGGCCGGAAGTAAGTCACTTAGGATTTTATCCAAATGGTCCTTACCCTTATTGAATCTATTGATTCGGCCTAATGTGTTCTCATATTTCTCTTTGAGAGAACGCATGGAAGTATCTAATGTGGATACTTGCGATGTGAGCACATAAACACGAGATTTAAGATTCTCGTTCTCAATACTCAAAGTCGAGTTTTGAGAAGTTAAATCCGCTATCCTATGTTCTTCCGGATCATCAATGCTAACATGTTCAAGTTTAGATTTGAGATTAACAATCTCATTTCTTAACTCTTCAACAACGGTGTCGTTGTTGGTGATGATAGTCTTAGGCGAGGTTTGAATGCTAGCTAGGTCATCTTTTACTTTAGTATATCTATTTACTAACTTAGTGTATTTAGACCATAAATGAGAGTTAGCATCCCTAAGATCATCCATAGTTACCTCATCGCCTTCGTCGTCGCTATCATCGGAGGAGGAAGATCCTTGATCATGCTCCTCTCTTGCCATGAAGCACATGTGCGCTTGCTCCACTTTCTCATCGTCCGACTCTCCGCTTGAGGAATCCTCGGAGTCGGTGAATGTTGCTCCGACAAGTCCCTTTTTGTACCCCTTTTTGTACTTCTTTGACTTGTCGAACTTCGGCGCCTTCCACTTCTCCTTTTGCTTGTTTTGAGGACAATCCGCTTTGATGTGTCCTGGCTTATTGCATTTAAAGCACAAAGGTGGAGAGGCGTTAGTAGAAGTAAATTTAGATTTTTGTTTGAAGTTACCCTTTCGGAAGAAGCGATTGAACTTCTTTGCCATGAGTGCAATGGATTCCATGTCCATTTCTTCTTCCGAGTCCTCATCATCGGTAGAGGTGGATGAAGCCGCCTTGAATGCAATCGCCTTTTTCTTAGGCGCGTCTTGGTTCAAATAGGACTTCATCTTTTCTTGTAACTTCACCTTGCTATCTTTGTGTACATCGTATGACATCAAAGTACCCATTAGTTGAACTACGGTATACTTATTCATGTCATTACCTTCCTCGATGGCGAAGGTACGTTTTTCCCAAGAAGAGGGAAGTCCTTCAATAAGCTTTGAGCACTTCTCCTTTTGAGTGTAGGACTTGCTGAGGGCCTCTAACTCGTTTATTATGTCAACGAAGCGAGCGTAATATTCTTTCATCTTCTCGCCCTGTTGCATATGAAACATTTCGTAATCTTTGTTTACGACTACGAGTTTAGAGTCTCTTACCCTACTCGTCCCTTCATGAAGAATGAGGAGGGAGTTCCAAATTTGATATGCACTCTTACATGTGCATATCTTATTGAAGTCCTCGGGCTCCAATGCGCATTGCAAGGCGTTCATTGCCTTGGCATTGCTTACCTCCGCGGCGATCTCCGCGGTAGTCCATTTCTCAAAGTCTTCTTCTTCGGGCTCTATGTATTCCTTCATTGTAGTCCTCCATAAGGATGCACTCCGGAGGAAGGTTTCCATCCGGCATTTCCAGTACCCGTAGTTGGTACCGTTGAAGAATGGAGGCCTCGTAGAGGAATGTCCTTCCATCACCGAAGATGCTCCTTCTCGGTTCCTGAAGGTGTCATAGTTGGAAGGTGGACGCACGGTCTTGTTGTCGTTGGCAGAAATAGCTAAGTATCTGGCTCTGATACCAAATGTAATGCCCTACAAGCTACTGCACAAGTACTAGAGGGGGGGTGAATAGTACTTTAAAAATAACAAGGAGTATAATTCCAAATTAAATTGCAAACAACTACCAAATCAATTTGCGGAAGCTTAAATTGAATGACAACAACAAAATTAACAATGCTAACAAAAGATGTTAATGGGTTCGGATCCACCCAAGTCTCCCCGACTTGTTCCCGGTGATCCTACGTCCCAACCACCCGGATCCCCTCCGGATACTTAGGTTAGAAACCAGAACCCAAGATTTCCACTATGAATATCTTGTGAAAAACCTTCACAAGATCAAATCATACAACAACGACAATAGTGAATCCCACAACACGGGATCACAACCGTCTCTCACAACCGAGAGAATCAACAAGCAATATAAATGAGTTTATATTGAAATAAGCAAACTTACCACAAAATCCTATACCTTGAGTTTTTCTTACCCAATAGGTGAAATGTAGGATTTGAGGAAGATGAAGTCACCAAGACCTAGCACCAAGGAAATGACCAGCAATCGGTGCCTAGGAGAGATTTGGAGACTTGGATCAAGCTATAGCTTGAAGAGCTCACCAAGAACAAGCTTCTCTCAAAATGGATTCTAGATCTAGAATAGTGAGAGAATGGGTTTCTTGTGAGGAAGAGAGCTTTAGAAGAGAGTGAGAATGGATATCTCTTTTGATCTCAATGAATCTCTGAATGGAAGCTCTAACCTAGATAGAAATGACCTAGGTTCGTATTTATAGGGTCCCATAAAAACAAGTTAGGTCATTCTCCAACGGATAGAAATCTGGGAGAATTAGTCGGTCAAAGAACAACCACTGACCGACTAGTTCATCAACTAGTCGGTCAGTCAAACAACATGGACCGACTAAGTGAGGAACTAAGAAGAAAGAGAAATTCAGACCTAGAAATCTAGTCGGTCCAAGAAGACTTTCTGACCGACTAGTTTCACAACTAGTCGGTCAGTCAATGAACGTAGACCGACTAAGAGGCATAATGAAATAGTCTGAATACAAATTGACTTAGTCGGTCCAAGAACAAAAGTTGACCGACTAGATTGTCAACTAGTCGGTCACCAAACGTTCTTAGACCGACTAACGATAAACAATATCTTAGGAGAAATTTAGCATGAACAGTAAGTCACAACTAGTCGGTCAAAGAAGCATCACTGACCGACTAGTTCACAAACTAGTCGGTCGGTGAGTCAACGTAGATCGACTAACTGTAAACAGTAAAGTCCAAGAAATTAAGGAATCAAACTAGTCGGTCCAAGAAGAGTTGCTGACCGACTAGATCACCATCTAGTCGGTCAGTACTTCTTCTTGTACCAACTAACATGCACAAACAAGTCCGAATCGAAGCGCGACGCTTCGAGGAAGTTAGAATGAACTTGTACTAAGATCCTAGAGCTACGATATGAGCGTTATGAAGTTATAATCGTAAGATATACTCAAGGCTTAACATTCTATATATCGAAGCTAAAAAGACTATAAATAAAACCTTAAAGAACGGTCTTCGAGAGCTTCGATTGATTCTTCATAACTTCCAAAACGGCGCAAGAGCTTCAACGAAGCTTTAGGCATGAATACGAGCTTTGAGAAGTGTTGAGATGTCGCTTTGAATGTTCTCGTGAATTTGCGACGATCTCCAATACTGCGCTCACAAATTGTTAGTTCATGGATTATTTATGTTTGCTCATCATCAAAACCAAATCCGGGGAGTCCAATATTCAACAAGATGGTCTTCAGACCATGTGATCATCTCCACAATACCAGCCTATATCCCAGTCGTCACTTTGATGTGATGTACCACCAGGTGCCCTCAAATACACCATTGGTATGTTTCTGGAATGGTATGTATCTCGGAATGCTAGGACGATATTGCCTTCATAATTTGCTTTGCAGATCTGCAGTATATAGCCGTTGTAACGGCCGCTTTCCGACCATTCGTATTTTTGCGCGTATTTTCCTCTTTCGTACGCGTATTTTTTTCTTTGACCTTTCTTCTATCCTGATTATGCGTTGTGATATGTCGTTGTGACCGTATGGAAGAGTAGTTATTTGTGGGATTTTTAGTGAACGTCATTTCACGGGTCGTTCTCCCACAAATCAGCTTTGCTTGGTGAGACGTCGTAACTTTAGACTTCGACGCCGGATCTTTCTATTTTTAGTTCGTTTTCTATGAACCCAACGCACGATCAACCACCGTACCCTCGAGCCTCTCGTTATCACGGTCATCACGATATTTTTTCGTAATTTTCGAACATCGTTAGCCCAACCTAATCCACTAATCAAAATCAAAGCCTGCTTAGCCTTAACCCAAATTTGAAATTTAAATCCTAATCAAATCTTAATGGAATCGCATACGTATCATGATAGGATTTATGTAGCTACACTCACCTAGCTTTTTCCCCCTTTGCACACCCCCTCACTCACCCTCTCTCCTAGTCACCACTTAAATATACCCTCGTTATACCATACTATAGCAACATCATCTCTTTTTAAAACAAACCCAGCCGAACCCACCCTAGGTCACGCATCCAAGCAAGGTGCCGCCCTTCCTCCCTTGCGTCATCCTCTCCCTCGCCGCCGGTGGGTCCTCCGGCCACCCCTAGGTCCGGCAACCTCTCTCCTCCTTCCCCTCTTCCTCATCCTCTCTCTCTCTCCCTCTCTAAAACCGCCCAAAGCCCAGATCTGCATAACTCGCCGAAAAAAGCCCACGCCGCCGCCCCTCTAGCCACCTCCGACGGCCAACTCCACCACCACCCGACTCCCCTCGATTCCCTCTATCACCTGCAGCCCTTCTCCCTTCCTCCTCCTTCCCTCTCTCCTCTCAAAACACCTCTCAAACCCTCAAAAACTCAGTTTTGGACAGATCTGTCCATCGCCGGAAAAACACCACGCCCGCCGCCGTCCGGCCACCGCCGGTGACCACCCTACCACCATCGGACTCCCCTCGACCCCCCTCTACCTATTGCAAGAGTTCGTTGTCCTCTCAGCACGTCGCATCTCCGCTGCGACGCAAAACAGCGACCCGTTGTGCAAATCTGTTCTCTTCGTCTTCTACGGCCGGCCGCCGCCGCACGCAGCCGCCGTCGGCCACCCACTAGGCCGAGCAACCCTCCATCGACCTCCTTCAATCCCCGACAGCCTCCTTGCTCCTAGGAGTTCACGCACGTCGCCGATCTCGCGTGTTTTTCCCCCTACGTTGTCGCCGCCGTGTAGATCCGTTGCGCTACCCGCAACCGGAGAGATCTCGACGCTTGCTCGCTGTTCTCGCCTTTTGCTCGCTGTCCAAACGTGTCTTGCTATGCTACCTGTGACCGAGACTTTGCTGACGACGCAGATCTATCGCCGTTCAGACCCGACGTTCGATCTACCATCAAACGCCGAAAAGGTTAGCCCCCTAACGCGTAGTAAGAACCCACATCGTAGCGAATCTAAAACCTAATCTAAGAGTCATCAACGATAACTAAGTTTACATTTCTTCTCCTTTAAAACGTTGTTCAACCTTAGACATCGACGAACTGACTTGAATATCTGTGCACATAGGATAGTCGTCGATTAGGCGAAACGAACCAAAAAGATGTGACTTTTGACTGTTAGGGTAGTCCCGCTGAACTTAGAAACTTACCATAATAGGATTGATGAAAGATGTGATCTGACACCGCCGTTGGCTCGTTTCAGATGACCCATCGCTGACGCACCGATTCGAAGAGACGATCCGGGCCGACGACGCACCCGCCACCGCAGGCAATTGTTTCTCACTTGCGTACTTTTGGCCACGTTTAGGCCATCTTTCCTTAAACTGTAAAAGTACGACTAAAGAGAACCGGACGTGAAATGATAGCGTCCGGGACCCCCCTTGACAGCTTAGACTTGACGACGAAGTCTAAGCACAACAACAACGACAACTGACACCCTATGTTCTATCTGTGTGTGCGTGCGTGTGGACCCCCTAGAATGAACAACTCCTTGCTACTTGTCGTGTCATGGTCCCTGTTACAAAAAGCCTGCGGGCATTTCAGATGCTCTCCAAGCGAGAGTGATCTCTGTGTTACAAAAAAGCCTGCGGGCGTTTCAGATGCTCTCCACGCGAGAGTGATCTCTGTGTTACAAAAAGCATGCGGGCGTTTCAGATGCTCTCCAGGCGAGAGTGATCTCAGTGTTACAAAAAAGCCTGCGAGCGTTTCAGATGCTCTCCACACGAGAGTGATCTTTGTGTTACAAAAAAGCCTGCGGGCGTTTCAGATGCTCTCAAGCGAGAGTGATTTCTGTGTTACAAAAAGCCTTCGGGCGTTTCAGATGCTCTCCAAGTGAGAGTGATCTCTGTGTTGTCTTGTCTTGAGCACTTGGGTTTGGGGTAGGGTTGAGAGGTCGCACAGGGAGAGGGGCTGGCCGCCCTCAAACCGTAAGCAATGAACCCTTCGTGACACACACGGTACTTTTTGTCTTGTCCTGTCCGGTCCAGTCGAGCCATGTAGCCAGTGGCACACGCTACGGCTATTGTCTGTCACGTTTACTTTCCTACTCCGTTTTTACTTTCCTTGTATAATAGTATAACTGTCATGTCATCACAACTGCACGTAATCAACCAGTAAAATGTTGTTAAAAATTTTTTCACACTTGCAGTAGAGTCTAACCTTTCCTTGTAGACTTTACCTGACGTACAGCTCCTTTTCTCTTGGGTGTTGTATGTCAGGTACCGAGCCAGGGTACGTGGACGAGCCAGAGCTATCTGAGGACGTGGAGCCAGAGGACGTTGACCCGAAGTACCTTTCTGACGAGGACCAGTCCTATAGCTACTTCCCTGGTGCTGATTCTCAGAGGTTTTATCGCTTTCTAGTTCGGGTGCGTAGCACCGTTTACTTTTCTGCCTAGGTTGGATGCTTGCACCATTAGTTTCCTTTTCTGCTGTTGTAGCCATGATGGGCATTACTTTCCTTTTTAGACTCTCGTACTTCTGGATATCTTATGTGGAATAAAATGAATGCATCTTTCTTTCATTACTTTCTGTTGTTCCGAAATTTTATAAATGCAAAAACCTGTAATATTAAATGGTAACTCTACTGACGCTTATTGGGTCTGAGCCTCACAGCTCCGGCCCATGCGGACCTTATTCACGTCTCACTTCCGTCGTTTTGGGAAGCGGGGCGTGACAGCCGTCCCACTGTGGGTACCCAGTCTGCGATTTCTCAGTATATGGATCGGACCTGTAACCTGCATTTGCATAAACTTGGAAGATGATACTTTATAATGTAAGCCCAAATCTTTCGACCCTTGGAGGAAGCGCAGAAGATGCTTAACTCGGTCTAATGACCCTTTTTAGGTGCCTAACTATCTCTGGCTAATGAGTTTACTGCAACTGCTATATCGGGACGCATGCAGTTAGACAGGAGTGCCCGATTGCACTTAGATAAGGGACTTCAGGACCAATTATATCCTCCTCTTCCAGCGATCGGAAGGGGTCTTTTTGTACATCCGTAGATTGTACTACCATAGGTGTACTTTGGATGACAATGGTCCTTGTAATTTCTCCAACGTACTTCTGTGCGTATGTAACATGATTCTATTAATATAATAAATCTGTGAGCCGTGACTTAATTTATTTTTGCCTAGGTCTTTCATTTCATGTTTAACAGTCATGCTTGAACAGATATTTCGGTTTTCTCTTCAGGAGATCCGATTAGATTTAAGTTGTTTACAACTATGATCTCAAATCATGTCTTTTGCTTAGATGCAAAGGCAACCCTTAGTGGGAATCATTGCTTTGTCAAGTGATTCTCTTGGTTGTACATTATTTATTATTCTCATTATTCTTCTTCAATAGAATAGACGTCCTGTAGTCTATTCCGGTATTTAAGGAAACGTGGAATTTATCTTTACCAATATATCCATAAAGGTATGTCATCACAACATCCAATAACAGCATATCCAAAATTTCCTTTGCCAAATCGTAAGGTATTCGCATTTTATAACTTAAGGAATCTGATGCATCATTTATGAGTCATGCTATTTGTTCATTCCCTAGTTTCAGCGAAAATGTCATTGAGCTATAGGTTGTACCTTATATCATACAATTTTGTATTTATTATTATTATTTTCTTATGTGTGCAATACTTATTTTATCCACAGGTTTGACACCTTTTGGGGTTTGGATTCAGGTCCAAACTTTTCATGTTTCATAAGTGAGTCCAGCTCATCTTTTATTGTCGTGTTCCATATTTGGCCAATCTCTACGTTTGCATTTTAGCAACGGAGTATGGAACGATATTTTGTAAATATCATCTCTTTTGTGATGTAAATGGCAATATGATACGTGAATACATTGTCGACAATTATGTTCATCTGTCCAACACCTCCACAGTACGTACACCATTTACTTTCATTTCAGTTTTTCCCGGCATTTCCTCTGTAGTGGATTCCGGGAAGGGGTGAGGGTGTGGACATGAGCTCATTGTCCTGTGGTAGTATTGTCTCAATGTCTCCAGGAGTTTTTTCTTTCTTTCTTTTGTTTTTCTTTCTTGGATTTGTGTCCTTGGAGCCAGTGGTCTGCCTCTTTTCTGTTAAGGAACAGCCACTTCTGCTGCTGGTGGATTGCATCTATTCTCGGAGATGTCAATCCTAGCTGGAGTACTTGCAGCAGGGATGTGTGATCCGACAATCTTCTGGTTGTCAGTAAATGAGTCCGGTAACTGGTGAACAGTGTTCTGTATGTGGATGATCTTCATGATCTCATCTTCACATTATTTTGTTACCGGATCATAGTGGGTCAAACTTTTTGTATCCCACATTATAATTTGCTTCGCACCAGATTTCTCAGTGTCTGGGCCCATTTTGGGAAAACTTGTCTCATCAAAATCACAGTCTTCAAGACGTGCCTTAAATGCGTCCCCCCGTTTGAGGTTCTATGTATCTTATAATTGAGGGTGAGTCAAAACCCTACATAGATACCTAGGCGACGTTGAGGACCCATTTTTGTCCTTTGTGGTGGTGCAATGGTGATTTAAACTGCGCAACCAAAGATTCTCAAATGAGAAGTGTTCGGTGGCATTCCATATGCAAGTTGCATTGGAGAGAGATTCTGACCTCCAGTGGGTCTTATTTTCATTAACGATGCAGCAAGCAAAATTGCATGTCCCCATGTATCCACCGGCAACTGGGATTTCATTACCAATGTACGTGCAATCCATTGTAGTCTTTTTATCAGTGACTCTGCCAACCCGTTTTGGGTATGAACATGCGGCACTGGATATTCATTTTCTATTCCCGTTGATTGGCAGTACTCTTGAAATGACCGGGATGTAAATTCCCCAACATTAAACAGACTTATTTTCTTTATTTGATGGTCTGGAAAATGTGCCCGCAACATTATTATTTGTGCCAATAACTTTGGAAAAGCTAAGTTGCGGGTCGATATTAGACATACATACGAATATTTTGATGATGCAAATATCAGTACAATAAAGTACCGAAATGGTCTACTAGGGGGTGGATTTGTCCACATCTATCTCATTATTTTTTCAAAGAAGCATGAAGATTTTTTGTCAAATTTAATTAGAGATGGCATTGTACTTTGTTTTCCCTTGTAGTAAGGGATGCGAGGGAATTCTCCCTTCTGAAGAATCTTCTGGTTCTTCAAGTCATACCCATATGATAAGATGCGGTGCATCATCGCTGATCCGGGGTGGCCAAGTCTATCATACCAAAGTAAAAACTTGGCTGATGTCGGGCACTTCAGGTGCTCCGTTAAATTCGCTCCATCTCTCCGAATCTTTGTATGGTATAGGCTTGAAAGGCTCTCAAAACGTTTAAGTATGGATTTTACTCCTTTTTCTTGAGACGTTACATACAGTAATTCTTTTTCTTTTACATTTGCTGTTTCCAAATGGAATCCGTTTAAACGGATATTCTTGAAGCTTAGAAAGTTTCTACTGAAATTCGGACAGAATAGTGCATCCTTTAATTTTATTTTTGTGTCATTTGGGAGCAACTGTGTTGCGTTCCCAGAACCTTCAATATGGCCCTGATATTGGGCTTTGTATTGAATGATCATATGTGTTTATTGTCTACTAATCAGTCATGAGAGCAGTTCATCTATTAAAAGATGAATCATATAAGTACATTTTCAGAGAAACATTTTCATTCAAAACAAATTCATTAATTCAAATTGCTCTGAAACAAATACAAAGATAAATGGCTAATCTGACAGGTCATCTATTTCGAAGTTGTCAGCTGTGAACTTGACTAGAGCATTTGTGATCACCAGGGTTGTTTCAGCTTTCTTTTTCTTGTTTTCTTTATACAGTTCATGGAGATGCTGCGGAGTTCGGCACACTCTAGACCAATGGCCTTTCATGCCACAGCTGTGGCACTGGTCTTCCCATTCCCTATTGGGTGGGGGTGTATCATTTCTATTGTTTTCATTTTTGCGCCAAGTGAACTTCCGCCTCCCTTCATTTCTTTGTTGCTGGACTTGGCATCTGGCCCTTTTTTTCTTCCCCATTTATGTGGTCTTTCTTTTCGTTTATTGTCTCTCTTCTTTTTGGAAAAATAAGATGCATTGTGAGCTTCTAGGAGGAGGCAGTGCCGGGGGCGCATGTTGTTAGTGGCGAGGAGAATCTCTCTGGTTTGTTCAGCCATGAGTAAACATGACAGCAGCTCAAAATACTTGGTGAATTTGTGTTCACGTTATTGCTGCATTAGTATCACATCTTTTTGGTGGAAAGACGTGTACGTCTTTTCCAGCATGCGATCTTCTGAGACCTTTTCACCACACAACTTCAGGCGTGAGTTGATGCTAAAGAGAGCTGAGTTGTACTCAATTATGAACTTAAAGTCCTGCAGTCTTAGGTTTTCATACTCATATCGTGCCCTTGGTAGTATAACATCTTTCTGATGTTTATATCTATACTCAAGGGCATTCCACAGCTCAAGTGGATTTTCGATCGTAAGGTATTCAGCCTTTAGGGTCTTGTCCACATAACGACGAATATAGATAATGAATTGCGCCTTTTCTATATCGCTTACATTTTCATCTGTAGTCACTGCAGAAATGAGGGGCTTAGCCCGCAGGTGAAATTTCATAGCGAGCTGCCAGCTCAAATAATTTCTTCCTGATGCATCCAACACTTCGAAATCGACACGTGCAATTTTGGCCATTTTATCCAACAGAGCACAAATTTGTATGAATTAATAATTATACATTAAACATTTTCATGTGGAGGAAATTTTTAAATGAAGAGCTAATTGCGTGAATCGGCCAGTCCCACATAAAAAATATAGAGTCCAAAGTCCATATCACAGTCCATATTACACAAATGAAAGTGAAAAAAGAGATTACAATTTTGGAAACCCCGTGGATCCCATATATAAAATCTTCAGCTTCAAGTATGGCCTCAGTCTCCATGGAAAGTAGTCGTCGGTCTTGGACATTACATAATTTCTTCACTACAATTTCTCTCAAAAAGAAAAGAAAAGAGCAGGAAAAGTAAAACGTGGGACTTAAACGGCCAATCAAAAATCATAATTAGCCATCCATGCAAAAATTTGTGCCCATCATACACCGTTAGGTTAGGGGACTAACGACAGAGCGGTCACAGGATATTCCTAATTATTAAGTTAATATTGCACAATTGAATATTAGTTTATTCACATAATAAGCCATTTAAAAGTGATGCAGAGTATATAAATATGATCCTAAAAAGGCATCATATAATGCAAAAAGTTGTGCTTGTTGGGATTATTCAAAATATTTTGAAAAGAGCTCAAATTGACATGTTCTTCGTGAAAAGGAAGGAGTTTTCCTTTTTATTTACCCCCAATAAACCCCACAAGTCCCCAAATGTCCCCATAAGGTCCCATAATTTTATGCGATTTTATAGGCACCCAAAAACCCATTTATTTCATGTTTTTAGCCCCTCCCCTATATAGCCCTTTCTGTTTTTTTCACATTTTTGTGGCCTGCGGGCGTGTGGCTGCGGGCTTCAGGCCTGAAGCCCGCAGCCCTCCATTTTTTTTCGTTTGGGCTGCAGGCCCACATTTTTTTAATGAATCGAGAGATGAGGGGGCGGCGGCTAGGTCATGCCACCGCCGCCCCCGTCAGTGGCCCGCCATAGCGTGGACGGCGGAGGAGCCCCCTGCATCCAGGCCGGGGGGGTCCGGTGATCTCGACGGCTGCCCCCACGGGGGGGGGGGGGGGGGGGGGGGGGGGGGGCAAAGGGGATGGCGGCCACACTACGCGGCGAGGCATGGGGGAGGCGATCGGGGCGGTGGCAACCCCATACGGCGAGGCATGGGGAAGGCGATCGGGGCGGCGGCCCCCTGCTGCTAGGCGGGGGGGGGGGGGGGGGGGGGGGAGGAATGGGGACGGCAGGCCCCCCTCTTGCTGTGAGCGTGAGGGGGGGGGGGGACGTGCACACCCCCACCCCCATGAGGGGGGGGGGGATGTGCCGGCATGATAGTCGTGAGGGGGGAGAAACCCGCCTTCGGAGTGGTGAAAAACGACGGCCGATGGAGATGCCGTGTTGGGGGGGTTCAACAATTTTTATTATAATATTTCAGATTGAAAACATGTTTAAAACATGATTTTAGACGAAAAATCGTCGAATATAGGCGATAAGCCCTATTTCCACTCCGATCTTGCGAGATCTATGGAGAAAATTATAAAAGTTAGATTTTTAGCGAGAAATACCTCTAGATCCGTCCTCCAGATCTAGCGACGGTTGAACGAAGCCTACACGTGGATGACGACGACCGTTTGACGTGGATGACGCCGCGCGCGTGGATCTCCCGCCTTTCCTTTGCTTTCGCAATGATCGGTATTTGTGGAAATATTATTTAGAGACTCGTGCTGATAACGTGTTATGAATCATCATCCGGGGGAGGAACCCATAGTTCTTTATTTATAGCAGGAGGAGCGTACATAGATAATATACAATAGATACGATCTTATCTATAAGATAAGACCCAATCCTAACCAACTCATCAACATATCCATTCACAACAAATAATAATATTTAATTAGAGATAGGCAGAGTGAAAATTAAAACGGTTGTGCGAGTGAACGGTAGGTGCGTAAAGCAATTCTTTAATTTATTTATTACCATTTTACATTTATGCCATTTATGATACGGAGGTGTGGCTGTGAATGCGCTTCCGCCACATACCGCCAAAGGCCCAAAACGGCCACTACGTCCCTTCTCCTTTTCTCTCTCTAAAACTCCCAAGGCGATGATAGAGAAAAAAAATAAGTAGGTTTTATTAGCCGGCGCAACCAAAATCTCTCATCCATGCCCCCGAGTCCCCATCTTTCTCTAGTATCCCTTAAAACCATAGCCTTTTGTCGCCGGATCCCTTGAATCCATGCACTATCCCCCAAATTAGGGGTTTCCTCTATCTATCGATGGCGCCCGGCCGGAAGAAGGGAGGGAGGGCGGCGGCGGCGGCTCGGCAGCAGTGGAAGGTCGGCGATCTCGTCCTTGCCAAAATGAAGGGATTCCCTGCATGGCCGGCGATGGTAATTTTGTAACTTCCGGGTCTTTCCATTCTATTTGAGTTTTTTCACCCTTATTCTGCACTTAAAGATTTGACCTTTGGGGGGTGTTGGATAGATGCTCCGTTTTTAAGTCAGGGGTTTGTTGAATTGAGAGGTTATATGTGGAAAAGTGGAAACTTTTTCGTCAATTTGTTGTCTTTTAGGTGGCATATGATGTTAGTTCGGTTTCTAAATTGGGTTTTGCTGGGGTTTTGTAGGTGAGCGAGCCGGAGAAGTGGGGGTTCAAGTCGGACCGGAAGAAGCTGCTGGTATTCTTCTACGGAACGAAGCAGATGTGAGTTATCTGCTGCAAAGTTGTCATGTTTACTTTGTCAATACTTCAATGTAGTTTTAACAAGGAAAAGTGGGCATCATGGGTTTGAAGTGAGGTTATTCACATCATTTATTAAGCAGCTTGATACTGCAAAGGCATGCATGTCTTATCATGGTCTTGGTGGATTAGGGTAAAAGGACTGGTTTGTTGTCAATGGGTCAAATAAATGGAGAATGTTAACAAGAATTAAACTGAACGTGTTCATATCTCCTTAACGAGTCTGTTAATACGAGAGATTCACTATGGCATATGAAAGCCACTTGAAGAAGGATCAGCTGTTTAAGCTTCATGTGTAGTTTAATTAGATTGGTTTACCAACTGAATGTTTAACAATCACAATTATTAGCTTTCCATCCACTTGTTGGGGTTGCTGATTTTGTGTTTATTAGGGATTCTTACCATGTGTCACCATTCTGTTTTGTTTATATTTGTTTTTTTTGTTTTGTTTTTTGTTTTTTGGGGGGGGGGGGGGGGGGGGGTGTGTGTGATTTGTTTCTCATTTAACTTTGTGGTAATGGATATCTTTTAATATAGTTGTATACTTCTATGATGCAACATTCTGTGAATGCAGATCAGCTTCCTTTTACGTTCCAAAAACCGAGGTAAGTAAAAAATGTTGGTTGGATATTCTGAAATGCATCAACAAATATCTTGTTGGTGACCTTATGTGCTTATTTATATTTTGTTTTCTGGTTTTATATAGATTATTAAAATCTTTTGTAGCAGAGATGATTTGGTGTCGCACAAGACTAATTTTGATTCCATTAAAAATAAAAAAAAGGATGAATGCACATTGTTCATGAAATGGTCATCCCTTAGATTTTTTTGTGCATGTTAAAACGATAACGCTTTGGCTTAAAACGATGATAATGCCATTTGCTTTAATAGTAGGTAGGGGTCTAGTCTATGGTGTAGGCTTATAGTTTTGAAATGAACTTAGAGTGTGTTTGGCAACTTGACACAGGTTGAATCATGATACCTTAAGAGGCTTTAGAGTTATGTCGCTAGCTAGCTAAACCCAATATGCTTATTTCTTGAGAGGTTTAAAACTATGGAGCTGCATGTTAAAATAAGAAGTTTCAAAATTTGGGTTTACGATCTCTCTTGTTCTGTTACGAGACCCTCGGTGAGAATTATTATTATTATTATATTTGATACGGAGAAAAATAACAGTTCCACTTCCATCCCAAATTTCAGAGTCCCAAAGAACTTGCCCCCTTTATGAAGTTCTTGATAATATGATTCAAATATAGGTAAATTCCATTTTATATCTTGAATATCATATCAGATTTTGAGAAACATGAGAGACTGATTCTGATATAATGATATAACATCCTTAATATTTTTAATATCTGGTCGTATTGGAACGATCTTGGTATGCAGAGCATTTTACCATCTGATATTATTACACATAAAACATCCTGACGTATATCTTGTTGCAGTCTGCGGTTTCCCCTCAAATTTCTCAAGAAAAACTTGCTAGAACCGCAATGGTTCCTTTTGTCTCATCATCTGCCTGACAACTTGTAAGCGATTAATCATTCTTTGTGTGTTAAATAGTTAAGTCATTAATTGTTGACTCTATCAACTGTGGATATATGGTAAATTCCAGAAGAACACTATGATCTTTAAATTCACCAGGTATACAACATTTTAGATATAATTCAACTCCAAAAGAGAGATGCCCTATTGATATAGATACTATCACATCAACTACCATGTTAGACAATACTTCAACCAAAAATGATTAAAATTTATTATTATCCCAAAAATGTCAAAATATTGCTAATTATCCTTTATTCTTTTTATAAATTTGATTAATTTTTCTGTTTTAAAGAAGTGGCTGATGTGGCTGATATTTTCGACATTGGTATTCACCTTAAGCCAATTCCAATACTGAGATTTCAAATCTTGCTTGAATATCATTTTTTATTTATGTTGGGTTTTGCAACTTGTTACTTTCACTGGTGCAGATTTTGAGACTGGAACATTGTAAACCTAAAAATGATGGGATTTCAATGAATTTATGGAAACTCTAAATCTGGGTTCCAAAATATTGGTGGGTTCCCTCTAGCTAAACTTACCATTATCAAATTTACGATGACAAATACCGGAGGTTCCGATGCTTTCTTTTATTAGGAATTTGCAAAAATGATTGGTTAATTCCTTGTAACAGTTTCATCGTTGTCGTTGTTAAAGAGTGATGATCATTGGGCAATAGTAATGGGCAAAAACATTAAGGACAGTTGGAGAAGCCAGTTCCACGAGTTGTTTAAAAGAAGCAAATATAATTTATTCAGTGGGAATCACAACAATAATTGAGGTGGAACCAAAAGATTCAGCCCATGGTAGGATTACATTATAGTAGAATTGTGTTTTGTGAATCTAAGGATGCTTTGATATATGAAACCTGGCAGAGAATTCCTTGGAAGTTTAAAGGTGGTTTTGAAGATAATGGGTTAATGGTAAATTAATCTGTAACATTTATGAAACTAATATGCTAATTGAATTTGGAATTTTGCTCCTTGTTTATTAAGAGTAAAGGAGGCAAAGTTGTATGAACTATCACTGAATCCAATTTATGAGTCATGAAATGACACTTTGGGATAGAGTAAGTTTAAGTGTTTGTATCTGAAATCTGTTTGCTTTTTGCTGGGAATGTCAATAATAAAAGTTGTTTACTTACTGGGATGGTTGATGCAGAGGAGAAATATAAGGGAATTTTATATGGTTCTATTTATTTATTTATTTATTTTTGGATTAGTGTGGTGGTTTAGAAAAGAAACAAACATCTAGTAATTATATTGATGAGATTAAGGATAAGTAAGATGTAATAGTAACTAAAATACGAGAATAATTGCACAGGAAATAGAGTTCATCAATGTTTCTACATGCTGAAATTAAGGATCAACATCCCTTATATATGTGCCTTAGTTGTTTGGTAAATATATGGTCCCAAGCTGCCATGTTGTGTGAACTTTTTGAGTATATTCAGGACTATACCCCATTTTACATGTTATCACCCTTTTGTGTGTGTGTGTGTGTCGTTGACCAATGATATCATAGTAATTGATAAGATTCGCAAAGTGATAACTTCATATCCCAACGTTTAAAGGTGGATTGGTTTTAGAGTCTAAAGGATTGTAGAATTAGCAAAACATGAGAAACAAAATATATAAAGGTGGAGGAGAGAACAATGGTGGATAAGAAATACATGGGAGAGATTTTTTAGTTATTCGGTATAAATCATGCATTTTGATTTGATGATGTTGTTCATAGGACCAAATCGTTGAGGATACTTGTGAATTGAAAGAAAGTTTTAATAGAGGACTAAAACACCATTAATGTTTTATGGTGGAAGAAAGAATGTTAGAATTGCTAAGAAATGATGCCCAATAAACAATGGTAGTTAAATGTGAATATTGTGATGAATGAGTTACGCTATTCAAAGCGAAGCGATAGGTTAAAAAATGAGGGAAATTATAAGAAACTGGAGATATAGTTGATTGAGAAAATGAAGAATTGAATGAGATGACCTGGACATGTGCAGCGGGTAGCGGAGGCAGAACACACGAGCTATGAGACCTAAGTGAACATTGATAGGGGCAAAAAAAGAATTTGCTAGCTGTTGATTTTAACAAAGAAGATGGCTCACTAGGGCTGAATGGAGAAAATGAATTCATGTATCTGACCCTAAAGTTTGAGAGAAATAATTTTTTTGTGTAATTACTATCATTACTATTTTATGCATACTTAAAATAATTATGAAAAATCACTTGAGGGCACTGTGCAAAGTTGGAGGATTTGCATGTGTAGGCATAGGAAAATGCCCTCATTGTCCTGGGTCCAGCTTAGGTTCAAAACTGCCAGAAAATGGTTTGCACTTGGATCATTTAGCTAGCTTTATGCTCTACATGAACATTGATGAACTACTTATAATGGATGTTAGAGATGCAATGGATGGTGAACAAAAGAATGAAGATTATGGCCATCAAACTGTGTAAATTATTCCATATGATCACAAGAACTTCTTTCTGAAAGTGCAAAATTCAGGTTGTTTTCCCCGATCTCCCAACACAGTAGATCATTCATGGAGCTTCTTTGACGCTTTTTCTGTGGTTATTCTTGCAAATGGTCCACATTGCAAGTGTATTTTATTAATATTGTGAAAAGAAAAGGAAAAAAGTACAATGTATAATGTGGATGTAGGAGAAGGCCAAAGTCATAAGAAAGTTGATGACCCAAGGAGAAAACAAGGAGATTGTAGTTCCAAAGTTGGTGTAAAATAATGCTAGACCGTGGTGCATTACACTTAACTAAGAGCTTTAATAAGGAAACACCCCTTCCTTTTTTGGGGTTCTGTTCATGGACCAGGGCTTCAGCCAAAGCATACCAGTTCAAACTGTTTCTACTTAGTTATGGAGATATCCGGTCTGAAACTGGAGACAAAAACACAAAAAACTCCATTTCAGCAACTGTTTGTACTGACGTGTAAAGGTTAGTTTTGGGTATGATCTTGTTACATTGTGTGATGTTTTTTCTGCAAGTTATTCCAAGCAGAACAAAAATTAATTACAAAAAGAGAAACTGAGAAACAGAACAATCTCTGTATGGTGGCTATTGGTTTCATCGCCCTTTTCCCTTTTTGATTTCTATATAAATCCATCCCACAATCTCAAATCCTTAAAATTTTAAGCAATTAACTGAAAAGAGGGTGAGCGGGAGGTGAGTCAGGTTGGAAGTGTTCGCTTCCCACTTTATCCATGCTAATCACAGTGCTTCCCGTGCCATGTGAGCCTTTTTGAATGTAATTTTTGAGTGGCCATTTGTTAGCCACTTTAGCAGTCATGCATACCGTGAACATGAATTTCCCACAAGCAATTAAGCAAAAAGGGGAGAGAGAGAGAGAGAGAGAGAGAGAGAGAGAGAGAGAGAGAGAGAGAGAGAGAGAGAGAGAGAGAGAGAGAGAGAGAGAGTTGTGGCATACCCACAAACATAAATTTTTTGAGTATGGAATAATCTCCAAGTAAAACGTTGCTTTTCCAATGACTATAAAACAGCTTTTGTTAAAATCTCAAATCATTTAAGCTATAATTTGCTTAAACTTCCACATGCATTCATGTAGATTTTTTAAAAATATTTTTCTCTTTTCATATTTTTGAGAGAGAGAGAGAGAGAGAGAGAGAGAGAGAGAGAGAGAGAGAGAGAGAGAGATCTTTGTGGCATGCCCACACGTGTATGGGTTTTTGCATTTATGCATATGTATTAAAACCGAACAGAAAAAGGAAGTGGCACTGTCAAGACCTTATTGGAACTAAAAACTTTGATGGAGACCAAAATCGAATTTTTAAACCTTAGTTTATGATGTACGATATACGAACCGAGGTTACATGGGCAATGTTAAAAAAATCGGCCACCACCCCGATTAGGAGAAAGTGTTGTTGAATATGCACATATACATATGCGGATAGTGTCTATCATATGACGCTTAAGAAGTTGACTCCACATTTTTTGGATGATCGGCTCTGTTCATTTTGATCTCCATATTCTAAAAATAGAGAATGAACTATTTGAGGCATCCATATGACACATGCTCTTATGTCGTATGACACCTATTATTCTCTTTCTTATATATATATATAAACAAATAAGTGATGTTTTTGAATGTGTTTGCTGACTAGGACAAAGAGGTGGGTAGAAAGATGGTTAAGATTTAATATTACGGAATCTTAATGGTTATGATGAGATCTTGTGAAAATTTTCGTGGAAAAACACTAAAAATTTTGGAGGAATTAAATTTGAAGGGAATTCAATTTTGGGGAAACTAAATTTTAGAGAAAATTAAAAATTAAAAATTTGGTAGGAACTAAATCTGGATGGAACTAAATTTTGGGGAGGCAAATTCTTAGAAGGAATTAAATTTTAATTTAAAATTTTGGGAGAACTAAATTTTACGGAACCAAAATTTTAAATTTTAGGTGAACTAAATCTGAAGGGAACTAAATTTTGAGAGAACTAAATTTTTTGGGAGAAACTAAATTCGCTGGAGAACTAAATTTTAGTTTGAATGTGGTTAAATTTTTTTGTTTTAGGAATATTTTGAAGGTGACCACAAATTTTTTAGGAGATTTTAAATTGTTGAATTTTCGGGTATGATATTTTGAACGAGGCTGGGAATTTTTTTTGGGAGGGGAGAGATTTTGAATATCGGGGTAATATTTTGAATTTCATGGGTAATGACTAGTGTGTGTATAGCTTGATGGGTCCATATCATGGATCCTGCTTGTCGCTTCCCCTCTTTGCCTCTGCCCTCTGCCTATATAAGGGTTATTGTTCTAAACTCTAACCTTGAAGCATGCTAGGTAGGGATATTAGTGTCTTAAAAAGTCAACTTAGGTTGCAGTTGAGGCAGAGGTGACCACAAAGCCTACCTTATTGTGGGTTAGGTGCCATTGGACCAGTGACAAATAATGATAGAACAATCTAGAGAAAAGAGGACTTGATGTTGTCGCCCCCTTCTTCATCACCGTTGCCTTTGTCATCTCTACCTGCCTTTGTCGTCATTGTCATTGTCATTGCTTGCTCCGATGGTCTCCATCATGAGAAATAAATAGAAAAAGGGCTAGTAGCTCCTTTATCATGGAACCAGGTCGACCCGATTCAAATGGGAACGGGTTGAATTCATTTGAAGTGGGTTTGACCTGATCCCTTTCTATTATAAAGGGGTTTAGGTCGAACCCTAGACACTTTTCTTTCTCTTTATACAAGCGATGGTTGAGGCATGCATTGACACCGGTGTTGAAGAAGGCGGCAATGACATAATGTTCTTGTTTCTCCTTACCTTTTTATTCTATTTTCTTTTTCTTTCCACCCCCCGGGGGCGCGATCTGGTCCCAATGCTTGGTTGCTAGATGTTGGCTTCGGAAACCCATCCCGCACAGTGCCTTTCATAACATTAGGACCATCTTCTATTAATTTACACCCTCCTGTGTAACTTAGGGGAGATATATAGAGCAGGGGTTAGGGTTCAAAATTCTAACCTCACACGTGTTCTATTGAGTAGCACCAGTTTGTGTAACTTAATAACTTAATACAAGCAGATCTTAACTGTTCCTGGGTTTTGAATCCTAACTTCTTCTCATTCTGTCCCCTTAACAGAGATGATCGACTTACTGACAATCGTCGGGCGGGGTCAGCGTTAGCAACTTCCCCCTTCCTCTGTTAGGCTCTTGTTGAGTATTGGTGTTTCATACCAATCTTATTTTGATGATGATCACAACATTATGTTGTTGCTAATGAATCTCATGTTTTAGTCTCTCAGTTTATTTCAAGGATATCTTTCTTGGAGACTAATCACTTGGTGTAAGGATGGACATCATGTGAAGAAGGGCCAAAGTTTGGACTCAAGGAGTGCCTAAGCTTGGAGATGATGGAGAGCAATCAAGGCGTCAAGATTGAAGACTTAGACTCTTAAGAAAGCATTGTAATCCATGTAATTTACTTCATTGCTTTCTCTCTCTTTTGAGTCTAGGGTTGATGTAATGCCTTGCTAGATGGTTTGCTCATTCATGCACATGCATTTAACCATCTTAGTGAACCTTAGGATTATCATAGAATCCAACCCAATAGGTTCACTCTTTCCGTCAGTCGCCTGTTGAGGGAAACACAGCCGACTGTGTGATTTCTAGTCGCCTGTATATCCTTCTACAGTCGCCTGATATGCACTGCTCAAGTCAACATTTCAATTGACTCAAACTTGAGCTTTACGCACAGTCGCCTGACGATCAGTTTACAGTCGTCTGTATATTTATAGTCACCTAGAAATTGGACAACAGTCGCCTGTTTAACGTAAGTGCAATCTCTGCATCTCTGTCTTCTCTCCATACTTTACAGTAGTCGACTGATGAAGAATGTACAATCGCCTGACTATTTGACAGTCTACTGTGGTATTAACATCAGTCGCATGTGCGAAGAATTGGAGAAAGAGTGCAGCTCTCTGTTTCGATCCATCCCCTGTAGCAGTCGTCTGCTGAAGGATTAACAGGCGCCTGTCCTGTTTGTCAGTCGACTGTCCTGGCTCAGATTATAGCCGTTGGATATTTTCTAGCCGTTGATCAGTCGACTGTCTCTTGATCATCAATCGACTGTTCCTGTCGTTTTCACCCAGTTTATAGCCGTTGCAGATTTGATTATTTGGCTGTTTCTTTGGGGTTTTGGGCTTGATATAGGATTCCTATATATATGAGTGTGCTGCCATCACTTGAGAACTCTTGACAACATTTGATAAACTCTTGACTCTATAGAAAATCTCAAGAGATCAATAAGCCACTCTCAAGCTCCCTCATTTCCCTCTATTGAGCATTCATCTTCCTTCATGCATTGAAGTCCATTTCAAGGGAAATCATCCAAGTGCTCTCAAGCATATTCCAACACTTGGAGATACTCTTCCATGCCTTGCATTCATTCATGAGTAAGCATCTCAAGGCATAGGTAAGAGTATTTACTTTACAAGGTGTAATTTGTTTTCCTATTTCTCTTTGTGGGATTAGGATACTCTCTTTGTGGGAGTTTCTCTCTTTGTGGGAGGTTGTCTCTTTGTGGGACTAGGGAATTCTCTTTGTGGGAATTAACTCTCTTTGTGGGAGTTCTTGTGTCCTAGTGTAGGGCTAACCCTAATTCTCTGAGTGGGAATTAGTGATTCTCTGTGTGGGAGTCTTGATCCTTGTGTAGGATTGGTTGGGTCCTTGTGTAGGGCATAAATCCTCTTTGTGGGGGTATCTCCTTGTGAGATTTGTATTCACTTCTCTGTGTGGGATTATAGTGAATATTGGTGTGGCTGGATGTACCCAAGTTTGGGGAACCAGGGTAAAACTTTGTGTTTGCGTTTGGATTGATTGTGCCATTTAATTCCTCTTGCATTTATTATTCTGCATTTGTAAGTTAAATTTTATTTGGACAATATTATTGCCATTACACTATTCACCCCCCTCTAGTGTGTATTGTTAGTATTGCAAGGGTTAGACGATCCCTACAATTGGTATCAGAGCGAGGTTAAAGCATACTGCAACGATGACATTCAACGCCTCATCCGCGTCTCATGAAGAAGGTCACTCAACCGTTCGACCCCCGCTCTTCAACGGAACCAACTACCCTAGTTGGAAGATCAGAATGATGATCTACATGGAGGGTCAAGACCTATGGGACATCACGGAGGTGCCATTTGAGAAGCCCACTACTCATGCGGCTTCAAGGACAAAGGCGGAGAAGGACTCAATCAAGTTCAATGCGAGAGCTATGAATGCATTACATTGCGCGCTCTCATCTAATGAGTTCAACCACATCTCCATGTGCAAAACAGCAAATGATATTTGGCACACCTTGGAGATTTGTCATGAAGGGACAACGAAGGTAAAGAAATCTAAACAAACTGTGTTTAGATCTAAATATGAAATGTTTAAGATGCAGGAAGATGAAAGCATTTCAGAGATGTTTACAAGGTTCACCGATATTGTGAACGCTTTGGAGGGACTCGGGAAGACGATTTCCCAAGAGGATCGTGTTGAGAAGATCCTAGACTCTCTTACACCTCGTTGGGAGTCAAAGGCCAACGGAATTTTGGAGTCTTATGACACGTCCAAATATACCGTTGAGGAGTGCATTGGAAATCTCATGGCGTATGAAGTAAAGCTTCAACACAAGAAGGAGATTCAACCAACAAAGCCCGAGAAGCTTGAGAAGCAAAAGGGGGTTGCATTCCATGCCAAGGAGGAGCCAATCAAGTGGAGGAGGAAATTCCATCGAGAAGCTCCTAGCGAAGAAGATGAGCAAGAAGATGCAAGTGGAGAAGAAATTGAGGATCTTACCGAGCAATTCAAAGCATTCCTCAAATGCAAGCAAGGTAAGTCTTTGTCAAAGTTTGCCTCCAATTCTAACAAGGTTCCTACTTGTTACACTTGCAATGGAAAAGGTCACTTGTCCACCGAATGCCCTTCCAAACCCATCAAAGAAACTTACAAGGGTAAAGGGAAGAAGCATTGGAAAGGAAAGTCCATGTTCAAGAATCAAAAGAAAGGACTTGTCGGGACCTTTGATGATTCGAGTGAGGACACTTCGAGTAACGAAGAAGAGGATACAAAGGAGAATGCTCACGCATGCTTTGTAGCCATGGATGGTCCTACACCAATCCCCTCCGGATTAAACGAAGAAGAGTTGGATGCTTGGCTTGACGCATACAATTCCTACGAGGATTCGTGCCTCACGGCTAAGGAGGAGAAGTCGTTATCAAGCTCTTGCAAGGATGATGATGATGATGTTGAGATCGAGGAAGAAAAGATCTCATATGAGGAGCTCAAGATCAATTTTGACTTGGTCTCCAAAAAGGCTAGTAAGTGCATCAACTCTTACAATAGATTAAAAACAAAATATAAGATTGCTAAGAATAGATTGCATGAACTAGTTATTGCAAGTGTAATTCATCATGAAAGGCATGTGTATGACACTTGTGAGAGAGACACACTTCTCTCTCAAGTTAAGGAATTGAGTCTCTCTAATGAAAATCTTATTGCTCAAAACCTTAGCTTAGATGCTCACATTCAACAACTTACGTTGAAATGTGAAGAGGAATCCCGGAAGCTCATAAGCTTTGTGTATTCTAGGGATTCACTCCACGATTTGTTGGAAAAACATCCGGCAAATCATAGAGGAGGTTTGGGTTATATTCAAAATGTGGTTCCCAAACCCACCTCTAATTCTTCTTTTGGTGCAAATTCAAGAAATATTGCTAAAGCACCTAAGAAGAATCACCATGCTTTCTTGTACAACAATAACACCAACAAGAAGCATGTAGATCACAAGGTGATGAGGAAAAATGAAGAATCTTCATTTTTTGCTAAGAAGCAAAATCCTCATTCTTTGCATGCTAAGAAATTTGTTTCTACACCTAAGCATGCCACATCCTTCCCTCTTGCAAAGACAAAACCATTGCCTAGGAATTCATTGAGTTTATGGATTCCCACTAAGGCTAGTGTGCAAGAGAGAGATAGTTACATCAACTCTCTAGTTAGGGATGTGATCACCTCGTGTGATTACGTTAGGAAATCAAACTCCTCTTGGGTTTGGTTACCTAATGTTTAGGTTCCTCACACATTTGCATATTGCATGTGTATTGTGCTTCTATTTTATTTTAAGCATACCTATTGATTGTGTGTGTTTCATGATTTTGAAAATATTTTTCAAATTTATCTCTTTTCATGAAAATGGGGACCTTGGGGTTTATTGACATGCAAGCATTTTTGATTCATGTGTATGTCAATGTGGGAGTTGATATATTATATGTTTAAATTATTTTAAGACATATTTTAACTCTCATTTCGGAGGTTATTTGAGATCATTATTTACATTTGGTTATTTTGGGTCTCAAACCAAACCTCTTGTTGTTTATTGCCAACATGGTTCATGTCTCATTGTTTTTGGCAATATCCTTGTGTATTTTTGAAGCTTGATCTTTCTATATCTATTGCTTTGATACACTTTTAGGCCCATGGCTCCATTGATTAATTGGTATTAGATCCTAGAAGTCAAAAGTTGACCATTTCTATGATCTAGGGGGAGCATGAGATAGTGAATTGATACCCACTAAATTTTTAAATTTGGTATCATACATATCTTTCGTTTCTTGCATATTGTCACATCTTGGTTAAGATGACAAAGGGGGATATTTTTGATGTCCACCTTTTTGACGATGTCAAGGGGGAGAGATATATGCATTATGTGATCATATCTATAGGGGGAGAGATATATACATATGCATTTGGGGAGAGATATCTCTATAGGGAGAGATATATGGGATTAGATAAACCATTCATGTTTGCATGCCTTTATTCTTTGCAATTGGTTTATGTAATCCATGCATATTATATGTCACCACGTTTTATTGGTGTTATGAGTATTTACCTTTGTGTAGCTCATTATATAATTGGTGCATATAAGTAGGGGGAGATCATTAGCATTGTGCTTTAATTCTTTATGATTTACATAATGTGTGTCATCATCAAAAAGGGGGAGATTGTTGAGTATTGATGTTTCATACCAATCTTATTTTGATGATCACAACATTATGTTGTTGCTAATGAATCTCATGTTTTAGTCTCTCAGTTTATTTCAAGGATATCTTTCTTGGAGACTAATCACTTGGTGTAAGGATGGACATCATGTGAAGAAGGGCCAAAGTTTGGACTCAAGGAGTGCCAAAGCTTGGAGATGATGGAGAGCAATCAAGGCGTCAAGATTGAAGACTTAGACTCTTAAGAAAGCATTGTAATCCATGTAATTTACTTCATTGCTTTCTCTCTCTTTTGAGTCTAGGGTTGATGTAATGCCTTGCTAGATGGTTTGCTCATTCATGCACATGCATTTAACCATCTTAGTGAACCTTAGGATTATCATAGAATCCAACCCAATAGGTTCACTCTTTCCGTCAGTCGCCTGTTGAGGGAAACACAGCCGACTGGGTGATTTCCAGTCGTCGGTATATCCTTTTACAGTCGCCTGATATGCACTGCTCAAGTCAACATTTCAATTGACTCAAACTTGAGCTTTACGCACAGTCGCCTGACGATCAGTTTACAGTCGTCTGTATATTTACAGTCACCTGGAAATTGGACAACAGTCGCCTGTTTAGCGTAAGTGCAATCTCTGCATCTCTCTGTCTTCTCTCCATACTTTACAGTAGTCGACTGATGAAGAATGTACAGTCGCCTGACTATTTGACAATCGACTGTGGTATTAACATCAGTCGCCTGTGCGAAGAATTGGAGAAAGAGTGCAGCTCTCTGTTTCGATCCATCCCCTGCAGCAGTCGTCTGCTGAAGGATTAACAGGCGCATGTCCTGTTGTCAGTCGACTGTCCTGGCTCAGATTATAGCCGTTGGATATTTTCTAGCCGTTGATCAGTCGGCTGTCTCTTGATCATCAGTCGACTGTTCCTGTCGTTTTCACCCAGTTTATAGCCGTTGCAGATTTGATTATTTGGCTGTTTCTTTGGGTTTTTGGGCTTGATATAGGATTCCTATATATATGAGTGTGCTGCCATCACTTGAGAACTCTTGACAACATTTGATAAACTCTTGACTCTATAGAAAATCTCAAGAGATCAGTAAGCCACTCTCAAGCTCCCTCATTTCCTTCTATTGAGCATTCATCTTCCTGCATGCATTGAAGTCCAGCTCAAGGGAAATCATCCAAGTGCTCTCAAGCATATTCCAACACTTGGAGATCCTCTTCCATGCCTTGCATTCATTCATGAGTAAGCATCTCAAGGCATAGGTAAGAGTATTTACTTTACAGGATGTAATTTGTTTTCCTATTTCTCTTTGTGGGATTAGGATACTCTCTTTGTGGGAGTTTCTCTCTTTGTGGGAGTTTCTCTCTTTGTGGGACTAGGGAATTCTCTTTGTGAGAATTAACTCTCTTTGTGGGAGTTCTTGTGTCCTAGTGTAGGGCTAACCCAAATTCTCTGAGTGGGAATTAGTGATTCTCTGTGTGGGTGTCTTGATCCTTGTGTAGGATTGGTTGGGTCCTTGTGTAGGGTATAAATCCTCTTTGTGGGGTATCTCTTTGTGAGATTTGTATTCACTTCTCTGTGTGGGATTATAGTGAATATTGGTGTGGCTGGATGTACCCAAGTTTGGGGAACCAGGGTAAAACTTTGTGTTTGCGTTTGGATTGATTGTGCCATTTAATTCCTCTTGCATTTATTATTTCGCATTTGCAAGTTAAATTTTATTTGGACAATATTATTGCCATTACACTATTCACCCCCCCTCTAGTGTGTGTTGTTAGTATTGCAAGGGTTAGACGATCCCTACAGCTCTCTCACCTTTTTTTTAATTTCTCTGCCTAGGCAGCCGCTCCGATACCCTACTCTGCCTGGGCACCTTTTAGAACATTGGTAGCAGGAATGTCAGCGCCTTAAGCCTTCTTATTTTTTTCATGCATGTAAGGATTATTAGTATATTCAAAGCTTAATTATAACCTTGAATACTACCACGTTTAATATTGAAACTTTTATGTATTCACTCAGTTCGTTTGGTTTCTAGCTGAAGCGATGTAGGCCTTCATCTGGAAAGACACATTTTATCTTTCAGTGATGATTATACATTATAATATTAATTCAAATTTTGAAGGAAACATGACAAATCAATCAAAAGTATTCAGTTGTTCTCTATATTCTTTAGCAGAAGCTGGACATATTCTTCATGCCTGCTAATGTAGTAGAGTTGCGTATTTGTGTGTGTAAATATAGTTACTCTTAGAAAAAGGGAGAACTGGCAAGGAAGAAGAGAAAATGATGAAAGAGGAGACACAGAAAAGGATAGACGGTTAAAACGTTGATGTCCCCATGCGTGCTGCTCTCTACCTTGCATCTCTCTGCAGCCGCTGCACGGAGGAGAACTAGAATTGATTGTAATGCAGCAAAGTGGGTTGAATTCTGATTCTTACATGTGAAATCCTACTCCCATGCTCTCTACATGCCCGCTTTTCTACCTTGCTACATTGGCGTGTTTGGATGTGCTTGGATTGTGCACTAATAGTTGCCGACTGTGTTTCATTTCACTATTGTCATCACTGACCATTCTTACATGTGAAATCATGCTCCCATGCTCTCTACCTGTCATCTTTGCTACTTTGTTACATTGGCGCGCACTAATAGTTGCCGATTATGTTTCATTTCACTAGTCTCATGTTTCCCTTTTCTTTTCCATAATGATGTTTTTTCATCTAAGTTACATGGACATGGGTGCCAACACGGGAATCACATGACACGAGGATGCTTATGCAAATTTTAAAATGCATACTCAAAATCATGGATAGAGGGGTTGTCCGATATCCCTAGGTATCAGCCATTTTGTTTTGGTCTTGAAGGAAAACAGAACGAAATGCTGGCCTTTTCTTGGTTATGGCCCAAAATTTTGGCCCAAAGTTTTAGCAGGATCTGAAAAATAAGGAAGAAGTGATAATTTTTTTTTAAAATTAAATGTTCACACGCGCTCAACATAGAAAATCCAGTGTGTAAACATGAAATTCCTGTGAATAAACAATGATAACATGTTAGGAAACAGAAAAAATAGTGGCATTGATAAGAAAGGGAAAATAAAACCTTAGGGAAGCTCAGGAAATTTTTTTATCTTCAAAATTTAATTTTGGCCATTTCAATCATTCTCAACTGTAGCAACAAGGAAAATTAGATGTTAGAATCCAATTTCTATCATTAGAATTTTAGTTTAGAAGTGATCTGTAACTCACATTATTTTTTTATTTCTTTCATAATTTGATCGATGGCGTCGACATCACGGATGATCTAAAAGCACTGTTGAGATCGAGCACTCGATTGAAGCTTCGTCTTCGCCTTTGATCATCGATCGATGTCAAAATCGTTGATCATCGTCAATCGCAGCGCCATAGCCAACAAAAAGAGAATTTTCTAGGCTTAGGCTAACATTCGACACTCAGATTCAATTATATTGGCATGCTATTCAAATTACACATTTTGCTAACATGTTACATAAATTTATAAGTTGGCCATTATCTTTCAGAAGTCACTAGAGGGAATGTCACACTTGTAAATAGATGTAAGCTGCTAAGCAAAATGTTTAATGTGAATAGCAAACCCCATAAGTGGGCAGTGGGTTCACGTGTGGCACGCGTCGCACGCGGAGGGGATGAGCTGGGGGGTTTTCTCTCAATTTTCACACCAAACATATTTATATTTGCAGTTTGCTTGCATTACAAATGTTTATATTTACAGTATTAGTTATTAATTTTACTAAACTAATATTGATTAATTTTACGTAATAATATTAATTAATTTTAATAAAACATTCTTAAGTAATATTTCATATTATAATAGTTAATAATGTTAACTAACAATTGTTAATGTAGATTTATTACTTTTTAAATTTTATTGTTATTGGTTTGATTATAATTCTTAATTGTTAGTAGTTTTAAATAACTAATATTAATGTCAACAATTCTTAATTGTTAATGGCAATAATTATACATAATTAATATTAATTAAATAATTCGTAATTGATATAACTAATAATTTTACTCAACTAATTTAGATGTTAATACTTAATAATTCTTAATTGTTAATGTTGATAATTTTACTTAACTCACATTAACTACAGTTAATTTGTAATTTTTATTACCTTAATTGTTAATTGTTAATTATTTACTGATTGTAACTACTAATAATTGATTTAAATAATGTTATATATGCAAATTTTAATTTTCCAAAATTATGATGGAGCTTGTCTTTACACTGTGTTAATAAACGGGTGACTACCATTAAGATAGTTTAGTAAAATATTTAATATCACAATTAGTTTACTAAAATAATTTAAATTTTCTAAACAATTAACTAATTGTATTTTGTCTTCCGTCATAAACATCTATATTACAATTGATGACTGTTTTTGAATTCTAGGGCTGACTAGGACAAGCTGACTAGGACAAAAGGGTTGATAGAAGAACGGCTGAGATTTAATTTTGAGGAATGAATGTGTGAGATAAGATTTTGTGGAAAGTTTTGGAGAGAAAAACATTATATGTGCGTGAAATTTTGGCTGGCACTTTATGCATGGGAAATACGCACTGGGGAAAAAATTTGTCTGCCATTTACACTTAATGCATTTCCACTCAAGTCTCCCATTTGCACTTAATTAATGCATTTTCACTTAATGGGGGCTCTTAAGTAATGGTGGCACTTAATTAATGCATTTGCAATTAACATAGGCACTTTTTCGTTTGCACTTGATGGGGAATAGCAGAGTGCACGTAATTAACACAATTAATGCATGGGGAATAGCAGAGTGCACGCAATTGATGCTGCAGATCAAATGCTGCTGCACATCGAAAGATCTCTCCCTCAACGCGGGGCCCACCGTCTATTTGACGCATGGGCAACAATCTAAAATTTCAAAAATCCCGACACTCTTCAATGCACATCAAGATGAGAATAATTTCGCGCATCGAAGGCGCCCGCGGATTTTATTTATACTAATTTGTTGTTCCGCGCCGAATTTGTTGTTCTATGTCGAAAGCGTCTGTGCCAAATTTGTTGTTCTGCGCCGAAGACGCCTATGCCGCTAAATATTTTTAGGCTTGTTCCGCGTAATTTTAGCTGTGGAAATAATGTTTTTGGGAATAAAGATTTCACGGTGAAAAATTTTAAATGAACCATGCACGAGTTATGATTAGTTAATTAATGTCTTGGAGAACTTCGAAGGAGATATAGTTGGACATTGGGTGGGCTCATGGTAAAATGATCGGAAATGACCATAGACATGTAATGTGTAACTACTGTCGAACAGAATCACGTGACTCGCCTTAAGAAACATTGGTGGGAATTGCTTGATGTGATGACATGTATCGCAGCTCTGAAAGAAGTGCAAGCAGAGATGAATGCACTCATATTTGGCGAGAGAAAAGAAAATCAAATGTTAAAATTTGAGAAGAAGAGGGTTGATGAAGAGTTAATGGTTAGGCCTAGAGGCACAAACTCAGATGAGGAGGAGGAGACCGAGAAGGAGAGAGAGCAGTGAGAGCAATTAGGCAAGAATTTACCAAAGAAAAAGCGATTTACTAGTAGAAGAATGTGAGTAGGATTGTCTGAGCTAAACAGATCTGGTATTGTTCGTGTTGAACCTACCAGTATATTGTCTGGTCTTTTTAAATACGATTCTGTTCATGCTCAACTAACTGACAGACCGTTAGGTGTTCTTAAATCTAGTGTAGGTAGTGCTGACACTTTTAGTTTAACGAAGCAAGACAACCTAAACAACTATAAAGGCTGCAATAGAGGGTGATTTGAAAAATGCCAAGAGCTTTTTCGGTAGACGTGTAGTTAAATATATATACTAGTCACATTTCGTACAATGTGACCAATAGTCTATACTATCAGCTCATGACAAATGTTTTCTTAGAAGTAGATCGTTGCATTCCTCACTCACTGCTTGGAATCTTTTCCACATATATTTAAACATGGAGGTTGAAGAAACCAAAATATATATTGAAATTTTTTATAGCTATTGGGATGCCTATCGTTGCACACTAGTGTGTGATGGTTGGACAACACAGAATAGAAGGAAGATTATTAATTTTCTTATATATTTGATTTATGAGATTATTAATTTTCTTGTATATTTGATTTATGAGACAGTGTTCCTTGACTCGGTGGATGCAACCAACTACTTTTAAAATGATTTATACTTATTTGACTTAATGGATAAATATGTAGATATACTTGGAGACTAAAAATCGTACAAGTATGTCACGCCCTGGTTGCCGGGAACGAAACAAGCCGCATTGCATTTTTGAAATTAAAGAAAAAATCTACAATTTTTTTTCGTTAATCTCCAAAATACACCAAGTGTGTAAAGTAGCAGGTCCTACATGTTGTTATTGAATAATATATCATATAAAACATGATACCAAAATACTCAAATCTTCTCCATCAAAACATGAGGAGTACAATGTCTGGATACAAGTATAAAGATACATTGATTATTCAAAACATGCAAATAACTAAAGTGGTCCATCACGACCTGACACTTAACATTCAAAGTCTTGCACCGCAAAATTAGATTCCTCGTAAATTGGAGCTGCTACATGTATAGTTATAGTGATAACAACCTAAGCCGTGACTTATATTGGAGAGCACGATATGCAATCAATGAGACCACTTGTATCACTTGGACGCTCCCCCGAACCTAGTCCAAACAGATACAATAATGAGACTCATCAAATATGGTCAAATATAGCATTGGATCAAAACAGATAGAGTAGTGTGATCCATCAAATACGGTCAAATACGATAGGAGGTGGATCTAGTCGCTCCCTTAATCTCTCTAATGAGTTACTCCAAACCGCAGTGAGTTAAGTGTTGTATATGTTTTGTATTCAGTTCCAGCGTCATATGCGAATGTCATCAATGTTCACACTGAGGTAATTAACATGTTGTGAATGTCATCAATGTTCACACCGAGGTAATTAACATGTTGTAGAGAACTATGTAACATGAACATCTCGGTGTAATTTGTTGTACAAATTTTTATTTCTTTGTTGTATGGGGTACTTGGTATACATCATATCATGTAATGAGAGACAAAGTCTACCAAACAAGTCCAAATGTCACATCATCGTAATTTACATGTTTAAGGTTCTATGCATTCAATTCCCATCCAATAATTTAAGAGTCATTGCATATCAATTTCATCGTGATCATTCATCCAACAATATATATATATATATATCCATGCAAGAAAAACTAATTCTTTTCATAAGCACAATTTAAAGCATAGCCCCAAACTTAAACACGTAAATTATTTCGATGTCAGTATGGGTGGCAAATGGGTTGGGTGCGGGTTGGGTCAGGTTTGACCTGTCCCGGATAAGGGTAAACCCCAACCGGATCCGGATTAAATCCGGGTCAAGGTTCGGATACCCATACCCGACCTGGCTGTAAACCGGGTCACCCATACCCGACCTGGTTTGCCTTGCGGGTCGGGTTCGGTTCGGGTTCGGGCTAGGTTCGGATGGAAAAGAGGAAAAGTTAATTCAAACAAATAGCTGAGAATAGGACTTGAACATGCAAGCTCAGGTATGCATGCAGTGGACATTACCAACAAAGCTACAAATGTGGTTGTTAACCTTCTTTTTTCAAATTATTTATATCATTTCAATCAATCAAATTTGAAAAGAACCGTTTAACGTAAATGCAACCGACATGGCTCGAACATGTGACCTCCCACAGAAAGAGAAGTGATTAAGCCCAGTAACCAAAAGCTATGGAGGTAAGTGCGCCTTATATTTATTATACAGATTTAATATTAAGCAGATATTTAATATTAAGCAGATGATATTTGGGTCAATTCGGGTTGACGGGTCAAACCCGTACCCGACCTAGATTTTATCTTGGTTGGTCGGGTCGACCCGGATTTGCCCTTACACATACCCGGCCCAAGAGGCTGGGTTTGGGTCGGGTCAAGTCGGTTTCATTTTGCCACCCCTAGATGTCCTTACAAGTTTTCTAATCATTTACTTGTCTAAGTAATTTTGTAATAATTTAAGGGACATGGCTCATTTTATCTCAGAGTCTAAACTCTTCATTAATATCATTCAGTGTCAATTTAATATATCTATCTTCTATTAACAGTCCCATAGAACATGCATATTATGAAGTAAATTTATGCATATTTTCAGTTTGAAACATCGTTCAAAAATCATATGAGGGACATAATTTAATTTTTGTTTTTCAGATTTGTAGAAAATTCGGCATTTAATAATTCTGCCGGGACTGTAGCTGTAAGGAGCCGAAAAAGGGGCATACGGCAACGACTAGAGAGCAAAAACCACAGCACATCGGCAAAGCCGCAAGCATAGGCAAAAGGGGTAGCGGTAACGAGCATTGCAGGGACCAAGAAAGAAAACGACAGGAAGGCCGTGGGACCAAGTACAGCGGCAAGGCCGTACGGCATGGGAAAACAACGACAAAGCCGCATAGCACAGAAGACTGTGGCAAGGCCGCAAGGCACAGAAGAAGATGGCAGAGCCACAAGCACAATAACAACGGCAAGGTTGTATGCACAAGGCAACAAAGTAACGTTGGCAGAGAGGGAAATTTATCAAGCCCCAAAAATTCTTTTTTTTCATCGGGATTAGAATTTCCCTCAAAAATAAAAGTTTCATATGAATTATGCTTAAAATGCAACATAACAACAAGAAGAGAAAATCCCCAAAATTAAATCCAACATTCATAATCTCATGCTCAAAATAACCATCCAAATATTTCATGATTTTGTCCATGCAAGAGAATGATATCATAGCACTAGAAATTGCCCGTGCCCGGAGGGCACGGAGGCCGCCGTCGTCCGGGCACAAATGCAGAGTGAAGCAGGGGCCAAAGTGAAAAAAGCGTGGGTGTGTAAACAGCGTCGGGGGAAAAAGGAGTAAAAGCAAGGACCAAAGTGCAAAAAAATCCCCAAAACACCAACCCAAACCCAAGCCCAAAACCCCAACCCAAACCCAAGCCCAAAAACCCACCCACCCTCCACTGGGCCCCACCTGGAGGAGGTGACGCGCTCAGGGCCAATCGTTTGTCCCAGTCAACTTGTAACGGGGTCAAATACCCTCATTTGTATAATAGATGTGAATCCCATAATAGATCATATTTTTATGCTAAAGGAATTTACTTTATGTAATTATAATTCAAAATTAAATCCGAAAAATTGAGATTATAGCAATCTACCTTTCACTGAAAGATAGATCGTCAGAAATTTGTCGGAAAACTACCGAACCATGTCGCCTTGCCGATCTAACGGTTGTGGCTGCTCAACCCAAGAAAAGATGGTAACTTTGCGAAGATCGTAGTCCAGAAATAAGATCGAAACCCATAAAAACTCAAAAACCAAACTTGAAAATATTTTTAGAAAAATATTTCGCATGAAAAACTCCATTAAAGAAGAGGAGGAGATCTAGAGGGGAAGAGAGCTGTTGAGGAGTGATGGATGGCTGTTGAGGAGTGATTGAGGGGAGAGATTCACGCGGAAGCGCGTGATCATGGAGCGGAAGAATCACAACTGCAGATGAGGCGTTGACTAGGAGTGAAGAGGGGATGATTTAGGGTTAGGGTTAATGAAGGAGTTGGGCTTGGGGTTAAATGAGAGAGGAGTATGGGCTTTTTGGCTTGGATCTCTAGCTTTGGATAAAAATGAAAGAGAGAGATATGGGTTAAGACCGGGCTTTTGGAAAAATTAAAAAATGAAAGATGGAAAAGAAAAGTGCGGTTTGGGCTTGCGGGCTTGGGCCGGGGAAAATGAAAGAAAGGGTTTGAAAAAAGAAAGAATAATTTAAAACATAAAGGAAAAATCAAGGAAAATTCCTGAAATTCATAATTAAATCAACAAAATCAATATACAAAATTCAGACCATTACAGAGTAGTTACCAACAATGGAACAAACTACAAGTCAGCTTGATAGTTACTGAAGCAAAAAAGATAATATCTGCATTGGTCTCCGTTCAGACATTTTTTGATATGTCAAAAGGAGAATAGAAAAAAGCGTCAGTCAAAGTCAAATGGTAACATGATTTATATATAAGAGTTTATCAGGCTTGCAATTACAAGATTTGCAAACCATTTTATTGCCATTGGACTATATCTACATGCATCAGGATGATTTAAGAAGAATGTTCATCTCAAGAGACCGATTCAAAAATTCTTGTAAGCTCAAACCAAAAGATGGGATTGTTGCAACTAACGTATTCACAATGTTGATTTTTGGCAAGACATCTTTAATGATATCACTGTATTTGAGCCGTTGGTAAAAGTTTCTAAGAATCGTTGACAGTGATGATAAGGCTGTGATGATAAGGCTGTGATGTGTTTTCTTTACTAAGACATGGACCGATTAAAAGAAGAAATAAACAAGAATATCGATGTAGGATACAAAAAATGATGAGACATGATCGATAAAAGACATGCTAGACAACTACACCAAGATATCTATGGTGCATGTGAATACTGCATTTTTTATTTTTAGTTAAACTTAATGTGATACAGATCATTTATGTACATGCTGTAATTCAATTGCAGGTTATTTAGGAATTCTCTTTTCCGATACTCTACCAGGACAATAAATGACAAGGTATTGGTTGGATTTAGACATGTAGTTGAGAGATTGGAACCAAACATCTCAAGGCAATTTTAAATATACAGAGATGTGAATAGTTTTCAGATATTTTTATTTTGATATATATAATTCAATTCAGTCGTTCATATTCTGAATTATGCATGATAATTGTAGATGGAGTTTACAGGATGATATTCGGCTCATAAAGGACATGTATGATGATATAAGGGTCACTCCAGGTATCAACAGGGATTATAGTTCGTTGTATGTTTCCATGAACTGTTCTAGATTTTTTGATAATAAGAACTTTTGTAGCTGAATGGTGGTTAATCATTGGAAGAGAGCAATCTTTAAATCTTGCATGCTTTGCTGTGTGTGTTTTAAGCCAAACGATTCTTCAAATTGTGAACGGAATTGGACTACATTTTCACTCCTTCATAGAAAGACTAAAAACATGTTAATAATGGATAATCTTAAAAAGCTGATTTATGTAAATTATAATATAAGGCTGAGAGAAAGACAGTGCAAGAGGAGAATAACTGAATATCAACTGCAAGAGGAGAATAACTGAATATCAACTGATTGACTTGGATCAAATTTTTCATGAGGCCGATTCGTTGGATGAATATACCAATGAGACGAAAGATATGCTGGACGAAGCAGTTGTAACGAAGCGGCAGAGACAATACTTGGTTGGACGAAGCAGTTGTGGAAGCAGTTGTGACCAAGTCAAAGCTAGGCGAATCTCACATATAAGCGAAAGAAGGCAGTAACCCGACGAGAAAGCGATGATGATTCGTCTTCCGATGATCAATGTCTTATAGATGGAGGTTGTGGTGCTTTAGAATACAATTATCCTACTCAGAGAACTATGGACCATGCTTATAATACAACTCATTTTGGTTATAAAGATCATGGTAGTCATCATTAAAGTGAAGAAAGAAGGAATATATCTATGGTAGACAGTATGATAATCTTGAGTATCAATGTTCTGATCATTATAGAGGTTACGATAATCCTGTCATTAATAAATTGTATTCTAGTGGATACTCAAGCAATCATGACGATTATTATATACTACGAATACTTTGAGTCTATGAATATATGCATGTACGATTCAAATATCAATAAGCAATTTATAAGTCAAGACAGTCATGACATGCCTTTCATCGAGCAGAGCCGGTCCCCCGCATATGATAACATTATAATAGCATTTTTAGGGTTGGAACAGATGCAATATTGCTATCAACCTTACTACTTTGTATCATAATCGGATGATAATGACTTAGAATGAGATTTTTTTGCTTTTTTTTCATGAGGTTAAATTTATGCATTATCAATTTATGTACTGTTATTATTTTATATTAACAAAATAACAAATGGCTGGCTGGTGTCCTATACAAGTTCCAGCTAAAAAATTTGTAGAACTATATATCTAGTATAAATTATCGGTGCATGTATATTATAAAATAATGTAAAATTATATATACAATAACTATGTGTATATACATATTAAAAAAATCTCCAAAACCGAAACCGATACATGAAACGAAACTGCTGAAACTGCTGAGACGAACGAAACGAAGATCTGAAGCCACCGAAACGAGCGAAATTGACTGAAACCTAACATTTTCCCGAAGAACGAAACCGAAACCGAAACCGAGACATCTAACCTTGCTCAAAATAGAAATATCGTGCTTGATACGTCTATCTAACATGCTTGGCCAACAATAAAATTTGAAGATGCAGACCTAGCGGCGCACCTTGATGTAGACCTAGCGGCGCACCTTGATGCAGACCAGGCTGTCTAACACAACGATTATCCATACTATAGATTTGAAGACAGAACTATCTGTGCGTGTTTCTTCTACATATATGTATAGTTGATTCATATAAATATTTACATGGTTTATATTCATATAAAAAGAAACCTAAATTTTGTAGAATTTTATATAGAACGATAGCGTTTGTCAAAATCATGTGGTACATAATTTTCTTAGATGAATAACATATATATTTGTAAGCGTCGGACAAGGATGTGTCCGACACATCAATTTTTGGTTGAAAGAAATGTCCTTAATACCATAGCGGAGACCTGTTTGAAACAACATGGCTTTCATGGTTAAAGTGTCTGTTCTGCATAGCTTTGTACGCATGTCATCTACAATTATATCATGTGATCTTGTTATGTTTACAATAGACGACGAGTGATATCAAAAATTCAGGACAAGTCAGGGAATAATTATCTCACTGATGACATGTTGGTACTAAGAAGGAATATGAGACCGATATACGAACAATATATACTTTTTAATGTATGTCTTAACTTTAGTTTATACTAGTTGAGGCTGAACTTGTATCCAAAGGCATGATGAATAGCTTTAGCTCTAGTTAAATGCTGAAGAGAGTTGTTTAAACTTTCAAATAATAGGCAAATGGCTGTATATACACTTCAGTCCAAGAACTTCAGGATTTTGAGTTTTGCTCATTGTTAATTTCTGCTGACAAACTGTAATTGCTTGGTATAGGTTGAACACTGAGAGGCTCTTAGCCAGGGGCTCCATTTCTTTACTCAAAGTATATTGTTTGCTCAAATTCTTTATCAAATTTTGTAGTTTACAAACTTTACGTTTTACTATCAAGAGAAATATGTAGTGGTTGATTAAGGGTGTATTAGCATTGATTGTGCTTATTGATATGTCCTTTTACAATAAGAGTAATCTAAAAACACACCTTATTAAGATTTGAAAGTATTTGTTAAGGGAGATTCAGATAAGAATGAATGTTGTAGAGATATAGTTTAGATAAACTTAATAAGAAAAATGTAGGGATTGTTAAATGTCAAATGGGGTACAACTCATGCACTATAAGTAGGAGAGACTAGGAGAGCACGTTGGTGGACTTTTAGCTTGTGTTGCTGGAGCAGCAGCATGAGCCATAAATCTGGTTTCTCCAAACATAAGTGTTTTTTTATCTTGGCTCTTTTCTAAAAAGTCCTTTAATTGGATATCCAAACATCTATTTCCCTGCAAAAAAAGGAATCAACATGTTTTAAAAGTTGTCAAAGCGCCTAAAAAAGCAACACCAAAGACACCCTAAGCCATTCAAAGACTGCCTAAAATCTGACTACTTTGATGGGGCTTTTAATCATTTCTATGACAGATATGAAACAACGTTGATTAGTGCCCAATTTTTGTTTTCCGTAAAAACAGTAAGACGGGCAGACGGGCATCAGTCCCGTTGCTAGTCAATTTAAGAAGGGAAAGATCAGATGAACATTGGGTCTGAGCTTGCCTTACAACTGAAAATAATTGAGAGGAATTTCTGATGCCATTAGATTTGAATGCTACTTTTTCTGAATTTGTCTTTTTCTTTATTTTAATTCTTCACAACTAATGTTTGCTGTGTAAAGTATATGGATAATTAATCGAAACCCCCTAATGTTTTCCCAAAAATCATTTAGCACCCTTACGTTTTTTTTGCAACACTTAATCCCCTTCCATTGTTATCTCCTTTCATCCCGTTTAATTTTATTTGTTTGAGGATGAAACTGCCCCTTTACGCTCTTCAACAACATTTCCTCTTAATACCCAACAGAAACCAAAAACTTCTCCTTTCCTCTTTTCATAACTCTCCATTTCTCTCTTCTTAATTATTATTTATTTTTTTTAATTTTCTCTGTTCTCAATTCTATTTCCTTTCATTATCTATTCTCATCGCTTCTTAATTTACTCTTTCTGTCTTTTTTTTCTCACGTCTCTCCTTGAAATTGAGCAGAAACCATCAAATTTGGGTTTAATTTTGATGAATTTTTAAATGTTATTCTCTTTGGCCAAGTTGATCGAGGCTTTCTAGGGAAAACACATGATTTTGTAATTGTTTTTGATTGTTGGATTTTGAAAAACTAATGATTAAAGCGTTGCATGTAGGAATTTCATTCCAGCAATTCTTTATTTTAAGAAAATGCTTGTTAAATTGTTGAATCTAACGCCTTAACAAGTGAAATGTTTTAACTTGATGTTTGGGGATCCTTAACTATACTCTTGATATAAAATTTGCAATGATATATCATTTGATAGCATTTTAAATATTTAATTTAACAATATATTGATGCATTTGCTGCTCTTTTTTCTTCTTAATTTGAAAATATTTGCGATTTTAGTGAAAGTTATTTGAATTTTTGAGTAGCAATTCATAGCTCTCCAAATCTTAGATTTTTAGTTCATTTTGCCAATCTTATGGTATGCTGGCAATCAATACATTTTGGGAGCTCAAATGAGTTAGCGGGGCATTCTTGCTATGTACATTTAACTACTTCATAATTTTAGTTCTTAAATACCTTTGTTCTTATTGCTAGATATATTTCATGGCACATAAATAACACATCTCACTTTACTAAACTGCTTAGATTAAAAAAACTGAACTTACATTGTTCATCGCTCCGTATAAATCTTTTAATATTTAGAAGATTGTATCATTACAATTACACAACAATCATAATACATAGGGATAGTTCTTCTATTGAATTCTGGAGCCTTCCCACTTAACCTAAAACATTGCTTCAAGCATCTTTCTGAAATTGACATACGAAAAACATGGCCTTGAAGCCTTAAAACCTACTTTGATTGCTAATTCACCTCTCTTGCTTAACACTGATTTGCCTCAAAATCAAATCATTTGTAGAATTTGAGATCCGTCATCTGTAATGAGAAATAATAATAATAAAACAGAACAAACAATCACAGCAGGTACCAGACACCCTTACATAAATGATTATTCAAGGTGTCATCTAATTGAAGGTATCACCTCTTCAAACCTGATGACACAAACAGTTTCAAATAAGTTGAATATGATAAGCAGTGTACTGATTTCTGTCCCTAATTAATACATAGTTCCATTTACAGCAAGCAACAATAGCATGTGAAAATCACATAAATCTCGTTTTTTCTTTCAGCATCATCAAATATATGACAGTCTCAAATTTGAACAAAAAAACCCAAAAGCTTTAAGTTTTCAGTTGTGCAAACACGGTGTCCCTTATTTAGTGAGGCAAAAGATCAAACTGATCGCTAATACATATCACTAGTCAGCCTTTTCCATTTTAAAACAGAAACAAAGAACTCTTGCAAACGAAAGAGCTTCAACAAGTGTGGGTTTATGGACAACAACAACAACATCGACCGGTGTCTTCTCTCCAAAATTGCCACCCTCTTCAGGCGGGCATCAATCTTTCTCCTCTTCTTTCTGATCTTCCCCCAAAATCAAAACCTTATTGATAATGGTGGTTCTATAATGGAGAAGGCCATGAAAATAAAATGTTATCCTCAAATTCCTGTAACTCTAACACAATGTTAACCTAACAACAAAATCACTTAAATTGATTCGTATGTGGTTTATGATTTGTGGGACTTACCTCACAATTGAAGAAGACGAAGAAGATTGAAAACGATTGCAATTGACTTCTTTGTTCTTCTGATTTTTCGGTAAGCAAGCCCCAAATTACAAAATAAATGATTGTTGACTTCGTCCCAATTCAAATAATGTTAAAAGATGGGAATAAATAGCGAGTAGATGATACAAGTGCGAAAATTATCACAAGAAAGCGAAGAGAGAGAAAAAGAGATGTAAGAAGAGAGGAAATGAGAAGTCTTTGGGTTTCGGAGGAAAGTTTGAATATCCTCAAACAAATAAAATTGGACAGCCTAATGGGAGACAATGGGAGAAGGTAGTTTATGAGATTTAAAAAACCTCATGGGTGCTTAAGTGACTTTTGGAAAAACGTTGCAGGCGGGGGACTACCCCTAAATTATAAGAATATGTACCATTCTTATTAAATCTTTAGATTTTTTGGCATGTATTAGGCTCATTTCGGTCAATGCAGTAGTATATCTCTGGTTAATGATGCACTATTGAGTCGCTTTTTATTGAACATGTCCTTTCTGTATATCTTACTCTTTACCTTCTCTCTATTATTCCATCCATTTTTCTTTCAACAGTAAATTTCATTCTATGAAATTGTTTGCAACATTTTTCCTGTAGAGCAGCATACCGTTTCCTTTTGGTTGGATGGAGTGGGAATGTTATGGGGCATGTAACTTTGCAGTATAATGGTCCAGTCATATTGTTCTACTGTTCTTGTTTATTCTAGGGATATCCATTTGTTGAGTGTCAGGAAGATGTTAGGTACCCATGCTTTGTTGATCGTGGTTTGGATGCTGAATTTGCTGTCTAGCAACTGATCCACAATTGATTTGAAATGACTACTGGATTTGGATCGCGAAAAGTGATATTTTAATTTCATTCTATTTTTGTGAAGTTTTGGTGGCAAAGTCCTTGTTACGTTGTTTCTAGGACAGAGAATGTACTTATGAAATATCACATATGTATTTCTTTGTGTAATCCTTTGAAATCGAATCTGTATCTTGAGTGTTGAGAATGTTTCTATCCTCTTGAGCTGGCTATTATCTCAATGGGGGAGATCTTTATGGATGCGTTAATTCATTTGATGCCAATTGAATGGTTTAACAATATCAATGTTTTTTATGATCGGCGTGGGCAGAGCGTGTTGTGTGCACGGTCTTTCCTATCTTCAGTTTGCGATCTCTTCATTTGCAATTGTGTCCTTTTCCTTTATCTTTATATACTTCTAAATATTGTCATCATAATCAGATGAGTGTGTCTGTCCTGGGTATTTTGGGCGTTCTTGATGTAATTCCATGAGTTTGCCATCATTTTTTATTTGAGTAGAATTATTTATGGTTCATAGTTTTTAGCTGGTCTTCTGACATGTTAACTTGATTGTGCAGCGCATTTTGCAATTATGCTGATATTGAAGCTTTCACTGAGGAGAAAAAGAAATCTCTTTTAGTTAAACGTCAGGGAAAAGGGTCTGATTTTGTCCGTGCAGTTGATGAAATCATTGTTATCTATGAAAAGAATAAGAGCCTTACCAATGTTAATTCAGGCGATGAAGACAACAAACCAAACAATGTGCATCTTAGATGTTCCAGAAGTAAATCGCCCACAAGAAGTCGGGAAATTAGCCCTCATGTGAATAATGACAATCAGTCAGAAGCGCTGTGTGTCTCTAGTGAAAATCATGATTTAATAAATCCTGCAGAATTTCCTAGGTCATCTATAGAAGGTAATCCTCACAATACTCGTATTTTGAATAATGCACCGGCCGAGAAAGTATCCATACTCGATCAACTTAGGCAAACTCTGTTATCTACTACCACTACTACAAGAAAGAGACAGAGAGACGTATCCCTGCAAAGTTCTGTCATACACAGAGTGCCATCACTTCGAAAGTCCAGAAGTTCAGCTGGCTGTGATCCCTATATGTTTCAAAAGTCATCTGTCACAGGGAATGGTGCTGCCCAGGGTGATAGCGACTTTGTTTCTGATGTTTTGCAGGAAGAATCCACTACGAAAAAAATGTCGTTGGGAGATGCAACCCATGTTGCACAGTGCTGTAATGGAGGTTTATCTGTTTCTGCTTGTTTGTCTTCCAAGGAAAGCAGTGAGGATATTGTGTCTGATAAAAGCGCAATGAGATCTGATGCTGAAGAAGATAGTGTGTTGGAATCTAGATGCAAACTAGAAAAATCTGGAAATGGATACGTGGACAAGGATTTGGGATCGAATGGGGTTGTTACTCTGAATGGAAAAATTAACCTCCCCATTAAAGCATCGATCCTGAAGAAAAAGCGAAAACTAAACAGAAAGCGAGCAACAAATAGCCTAGAATGTACTGCATTGGGCAAGGAGGTAGACTTGCAGGTAGAGTTGCATGAAAGTCTCCCCGAGCCCCCTAATTCTTGCAAGGAAGTAGTTGAAAACTTTAATAAAGCCGATGGAGACGAACATCTCCCTTTGGTGAAAAGAGCGAGGGTCCGTATGGGCAAACCATCAATGGAGGAGACACAGTTTGGTGAAGTTGGTGAGAAAAGAGAGAAATTAGAATCAGGATCATCATTGGAGGAATCTGATACATGTACTAAGGCTTCCAGTCCTGTAAGTAGTCCTGCAGATAGGACATTATTGAGGGAAAAGGAAGAAGCACATTCTTCTCTGGTTAATGATTGTGCTCCTGCCGGAAAAGATCATATGCTTTGGAAGGTTAATAAGTTCCAACTGAAAGGTGTCGCATTGGATGTGGAAGCAGCTTTGCCTCCATCTAAGCGTCTACACCGTGCATTGGAAGCTATGTCTGCAAATGCAGCTGAAGCTACAGATAATACTCCTCAAACTCCAAGTGGCATGGAAATCATTTGCAATGCTAGCTTAAGTTCTCCCAAGGCAAATCCACTTGATCAGCCTGCTGATGGGACTGTTGAGAGCCCTATGAGGTCACTGTGTATTCAATCTTCTGGCAGCACTGCATCTCACAATAAATCATCCGGTTCCTCATCAACCTTGGCATCAGAGGATTCAAGGGTATCTTTGCTAACACCTTCAGAATGGGCCCCTGATAAAAGTCTCACACAAAGTTTTAGGAACCCCCAAAAGAAAGAAGACGTCGAGTTTTTGGTGAGTGCCAAAGTCTGTGACGGGCCGTGTACCAGTAAGATATCCATTCTAGACATTCTAGAAAAGGTTCCCCAACCTTGTTCTGTCAAACCAGTTGAGGTTCAGCTGAATTATACTTCTAACGAAAGCACATCAGATCAGTTATCTTCACATTTAGTAGTTGACAACGAGAACAAAAATGAGGACGAGACCTTTAAAATAAGTGAGAGATGTTCTTATCCTGAGGCAGAGGGTGTAAAGGAAAGTGGAAATACAGCACCCGATCTTGTACAGAAACTGGATTTTGTTACGAATCCTAAAGTGGTTAGTGAGCTTTTACCCCCAAATGGAAGTGCTGAGATTCTGACGGCTTCAGATATTGCTTCCACGGCAAGCAATACATCAGGATCAACAAGATCCCCAAGCTCTCAGTCTGACGAAAGCATACAAACTAGAGACATGTAAGCCCCTTTATTGAACATTATTTGTTTGCCAAAGTAGGTTTACTTTTTATTATATCGTATGCCTTTGTTCTATTACAGTTTCCAAAGTTAAGGGTAATATTATCTTTTATGTAAAGCTTTGGGATATATAGTTGCTTGAAAGGTTTCGGGAAAACGAGTTGTTCCGGGAGTTTCACACATGTTCCAATGGATATGGTATGAAACTGACTGTCGATCTCGATTTCAACTGTAAAACCTAAAAATCCAAAAAAAAAAAATCTAAGATTGACCAAAATTATACACTAGAAAGATGGTTTGAGTATAAACCTTAAGAAATTTGAGAGAAAACAAGCAAATAGCATTGGAAAAAACATTTCTATTTTAAGTCCCATGGCGGGATGCGATGGTTCGGGCACTGATGTTGGAGGTCCTTGAAGCGCTCCCATTCTTCATACAATGTCTTCTGTCCTTATTTAAAGTTCGTGATCTGATTCTGAAGACGGATCATCTTTGAAGGAGGGAAGTACTTGATGACAAATGCCTCCGTTAACTGTTCCCAAGTCGTAAACGTGTTGGCCCTTGGGACTTCAACCAATAATGGGCCTTATCCTTCAGGGTGAAGGGGAAAAGCCGCAACCTGATTGCATCGTCGTTGATTCCTTGCATTTGGATGCAAATATGTGCAATTGGATGCAATGGGTTATGGGTTTGGGTTTACGGGGATTATATCCATCCTTTCGAGTTTTGGATTTGTGTTTAAATTATTAGTGGATTTTGGTTTAAAAATTGATATAAAACCATATTAATACAAATATATACGTAAAAATATACATAAAACCGACTACAACAAAAAAAATATAGCAAAACTTGTCGAAACCAATTTTCAAAAAATGAAACCGAGTTTTCTAACCATGGTTGCTTGTACATTTTTTGAGTAGGTTAATTTGTTGTGTTTCTTTTAACTGTCTTCCGTCATGAAGTAGAAGTTAATATTTTCTACAATAAATTTAGGAGATGGATTTCTTCTACATCTCACATTGCTGCTTATTTGGTCATGTAGGCTTTCTCTCTGATTTTCAGAAGGTGGACCTATTTCATCACTTAAGACTTATTGCCAGCAACAGATATATAGACCAACATGACTTGGCTTACGTTATGTAGAATGTGTGTTTTTCACATGAAGTTCAACACGAACACTGCTGATCATCCAAAAGATCAGTGGATATTAACCAAAATAAACATTTTTTTGCCATGGAGATCTGCTTAAACACTATCATTTTAACATGACCGGATACATATTTTTTGATGTGGAAATAAACAGGACGGTTGTGGATTGTCTGTCCAAACAAGTACATAATATTGGCTTTTCTACTACCATTTGAGGAAAATTTCTTTAGATGCCATCCGATACACGTTAATCTCGCTCCGACACGAGGATATTTTGTGACGGCTGAAAAATCCATTCTTCACTCATCTCTATCACAATAGGCACTAGTCATTTTGATCTCAATGTAGTAAAGCATAGGCTTGAAAAACCTTGTGATTTGCATGCTCTTTGCCTATTGATTTGAGGGTGAAAGATATTTTATTAGAAAACAGTCATTAGTTTTCCAACCAGTCGGTACAAGGGCTAACAGTATTAACATAACAATATATTTAGTAAACCTATGTTTTACGATGGATCAAAATGCATGGTGGTGATCTTCCAAAAACGGAACATAGAGTAGAATTTTTGGCCACCATATGATGAAATTTCTTCAAATGACATGATACCCTTTATTGTCATATATATGTGTTTTTTTTTTGGGGGGGGGGATGATCCTTTAGGAAGTGCCATCAAAATGATCATTTTTAGTGGACTATTCTGTGGGTGATGGTTTATGTCCATCTTGATCTACACATCTTGAATAAATTATGGATTAGGGATCATGTGATGCAAACCTTTACCCATTGATCAATTGATTTCAGTTTTATGGCTCAAATAAAAGTTCGTTTTGGAGAAACTTGATGCATGTGTAAAAAGGTTTAAAGGGGCTTTAAATCACTTGGTCTCGCTGATCATTCAGAAGATGGTCCACCGCAGGTTGTTTCCTACGGACCATGTCCACATGTATATGCATTCGTATATGTGCCAGTACATGGAAGAAGGTGCCCCCCCCCCCCCCCCCCCGGCGCCGCGCCGCCCGGGGGGGGGGGGGGGGTGTGTGTGTGTCCTCCTCAGATCCAATCCATTAATAGCTAAACTCATGCCAGGATCCATGTGTTCAGGCTTTGAGGGTAGAGGTGAGTGGATGTTGTCAGTTAAGTGACTAAAGGAAAGCGATTAGATTTTGTAGTACTCTCATTTGTGCACCAAGTAGCATATGGTCAAAAGTAACAAGCTGCTTACATTGATGGTCTAGATGTCTCAAATCCCCTAACATGTGTTGACCATTTTGAGGGACACAAAAACATAAGCTACCTAAATTATTGGTTTTATGCCCTTTAAATGATGGAAATCAACTTACAATGGAGAGGTTCTCGAGTTTGGATTGCCTAGTATCAAATATGAATATGAAGGATTTGCATCGGAATCCGTCTAGAAGCAGTCTCTTCCTTTTTCATGTTTTGTTAATATTTATAATATCAACTTGAAGATCAAACAGAATTAATAAACCATTGTTACCTGTCTCGCTATGTACTGATTTTGATTCCTTCAGATAGTTAACCCTGTGCATGTCATTATTGTCATTGACCGAAAAACACCTGCTTTGATGTTGGAGAGATGATTCTGGTAATGTGAAAGATATTAACATTTATATGTGGGATAACAAGACAATAAAACAAATTCCTTTGATAGGCTATGCATAAAAAAATTTTGGAATAAGAAAGACGGATTGCTTCTATGTGGCTTTTTCTCTCAGTTGGATTTTTTAAAAGAAAGAAAAATGAAAAAGAAAGAATATGGAAAATGGAGTTACTGACATTTCTTGTCATGTCATCATAGGTCAGATGGTGCTGGGGAAGCTAAATGCAAAGTAACCCCAAAGGATTGGGGTCCTTCTGATTTGACACCCATGAAGCAGTTGATTGCTGCTGCCCAAGCAAAACGTCTTCTCTCTTGCTCTACCTCATTTACAGACAATGTCGGGGATGGCAAAGTTTTGGCAGATTCTGCAATAAATTCATCTATATTCAATAGGGGTAATTCGTCTGGACGAGGATCACCTCAAAATCCCATTGTCTACCATAGACCTGCTATAGACGATAGAACTCCAAACCTGCTCAATGGTAGCAGAAGTCCGCTTATTGGTCAGCAAGAGAGGGGGTATAACAAATTAGCAGCCCCAGCGGAAGCTAATGTGGCACGCCGATCTTTTGAAGCTTTGCTATGTACGCTGTCAAGGACAAAAGATAGTATTGGTCGCGCAACACGTGTGGCAATTGACTGTGCAAAATATGGGATTGCAGCAGAGGTCAGTCTGCCTTTTTACCTCCTCATTTTTCAGTGATCTATGGTGCACTTGATAATATTCTTTCAACTGATATCATGTCGAAACTATGAAACTATATTGCCAATAATGTTAGCAGGCATTAAATATTTATCCTATCGAATTGTGAAATTTCCATACAGTTATGCCTAGCCATCTGGGATCATCCAATCAATCAATAATGTATCTATAATCATTTGGATGCTATGAGTAACCGGAACCTTCTCTTGTATAAATCAAAGAGGTGCTTTAAATAACTTCGTTGTGGTGAAAAAATGGACATTGAGCTAGCCCTCATACTGGTCCACTTTTCATAGAGCAATGGACTAGTTCTAAATCCAAGCACGGTTCTTACATTAAGGTTACCATGTGAACCCCTTCGACTGGCATGTCTTAACTCAATCAGATGTGAGAAAGCAATATTTGAGTGAGACTTGTCCTTCTGTGTTTCAACCATGGTTTCAGGTTTCGGCCGAAACCTTACGGTTTCGTCAGTTACGGATCGGTCTCAGAGGGGACCGATCCGAAACCGCCCTCCTTTTTCGGTTTCGGCCGATACTCGGCGGTTTCGGCCGATACCGGTGAACTACAACGAAAAAAAATCGAAGTCGAAGAAAAGCAGAAAAAGAATAAGAGGAAAAGAAAGAGAGAAATGATGGCTTACCTGGCCCGCCCGCCCGTCGCCGCCCTCCTGCCCGCCCACCTCACCCGCACGTCTCCCTCATGCGCCCTTCGGAAATATTGTTGGGGGAAAGAGAGAGACAGTGCAAAGAGATAGAGAAATGGGGTGATTGCAGCTGAAAAGATGGGGGCGAGATATTTTGAGATGGCAAACGTGTAAATAAGTGGTATGTGCACAGAGTCAAACGGCGGTGTGCAAAGCAACTCCATTTTTGTACTGGCAAACTTGTAACTAAGTTGTATGTTCCCAGAGTAAAACGGTGGTGCACAAAGCAACAGTTCAGTTCAATTTTTTTGAAATGGCAAACTTGTAAGTTGTATGTGCGCTGAGTAAAACGGTGGATGCGCAAAACAACATTGCTGGTTTGTTTTTGAAAAGACATACTTGTAAATAAATGAAAGGATGGCTGTTGATTTTTTTGGAAAAACAAACTTGATATTTGTTGTGTAATTGCAAACTTGTAAATAAATATATACACAAATTTATAAATAATTAAATACATATTAGTAATATAAATTTGACAAGTATTCGATAGTATATGATTAATATTTTAATTTTTTTTAGTATTTGATAGGTTTTAAGTATTTAAAATTACCGATACGGACGAACCGAAATCCACTTCCGAAACCCCCGAAACGGGCGATACCGATATCGAAACCTAAATTTTTGGAAAAGCGATACCGAGACCGATACCGAGACCTCAAACCTTGGTTTCAATATCATGATGACAAGTAATAACTACAACCATTACTTGAGTACTGATCTTGACATAACTTCATGTCGTCTTCTAGTTATTCATACAAACCCACATATTATTCCTAGGTATGTTGTTTTGAAAAGATACTTACATGGTTGTCATCCAGGATGGGACATGGGAGTTGGCCCCTTGAACTCTGGACAAGTGTAGTGGTTATGTGTATCTATATTTATATTTAACGTATGTATCCATCCGTGCACGCTATGTGAGATACCCTAAATCATTAAGTACTGCAAATTCTGTAATAGAAGTACTCATTGTGACATTAATCTTACACCTTATTAGCAAATAAGGTACATGGTCAGCATGTTTTGTCATCAAGCGTCGTGCGTGAATAGGCTTATCAAAGATTAATTGTTCTGCATGTTGTAAGTCGTCAGTGATGTTCATACAAAGTTACGTGCTATTTGTTACCTGGATTTGCAATGAATTTCTTGGTCAATTTTTCTGACCTTTTTCATTCAGTATTATTGATTCTCAGAGTAATGATACGGGCTTTCAGGAGAATAAAAAATATAAGTAACTTCAGTAACTTTAATATCCTTCCCAGTTTTAAGATACTTCCTACTTATTTGTGATCTGATGACTTAAGTTATACTAGTCTGTTTTCAAATCAATGAAATGCTTGTATATTCAACAACAGTGTGCGACTTTTAAGTGGCTGTACATATTGGGTTTTCTGCCACTGAAAGAAACTGGTTGGCGCATGAATATTATTACAACATGAGCATGTTGGACCAGCTTCTTAGGATGGGGGTAAATGCCGAGGGATTTGGTGCTACCACATTTCTACGTGTTCTTCTTTCATATACAGGTACTACCCTGGATACTGAACCCCTATTCATATTTGATAAAAACGAATTCGGACTTGGTTTGTATGCGGGTGTGAATGGCTTATTATTGATTTGGCTTACATTTCAAAGGAAAAAATGGCATGCCTTCAACTTTAATTAAGGTTCCTATAAATAGTTATTTAACATTGAATGAACTTGATAATGTAATGTAACATCTTTATTTAACTAGAAAGCCTTTTGCGGCTTCTGGCGGCAGACTCAAAGTTTTGGCCAGCCTGTCAGCTGAAGCCAATTTTACCGATGACTAAAGTATGGTGCTTCTAATGTAAACTTATATTTATGAAAAAGAGAGGGTAGCATAAGATTAATAGGTGTCCCCTCCTATTTTTCCTTTCTAGTGCACACTTTTCTATCGGTATGCTGACAGACCTACACTGTGACACCAACTTTTCTGGTGAACAACTTCCGCTGGTCTACCTGGATGTGATGCTGATGTTGACTGAAAGGATGTGGTGTTAGATGTGTGATGGTGATATTTTGAGCGGGGCATGGTGATATTTTGAGTGGGGCGATTCTCAATATGAAACATAGAGGAGCAAAAGGATGCACTGTCAATGGAAACAGGAGGAACTAGCAGTAGCAGCTGTCGCAGACGCACAGCTGATGAAAGTATTAACCACAATAAGAGTACAGAATGATGAAGGAGTCGAACAAATTTTGGACATTAATGAGAGAGACAGTTTCGGAGCTTTCTTGGATTGCCATGTAAATGTAGGAATCTTATTTTGAAAAAATGATATAATTACATGAGGGTTTTTAGGTTTGTTGTAGGTGACACTTGACACATTCTCTCCCCAAAAATTTCCACTGATGTTCGTGCTGTTCCTTTTTTATAGACGTGAGGGGAACATCAAATGGTAGCGGCTGCACATATCGGTAGCTAACTTGTGGTGGGAGTTGTTGAATCTACTTTCTGGGGTTATCTTTGCGTGCTACATTGGCCCTTTTTTGGGTTAGATATAGTTCTAGAAAGTAGAGTTGGCGAGGCATGAGACACGTCATGATGGTTTATTTGCAATTGGTAATATGTAACGGTATAAAAAGAATGGCAGTAACTACAGCATGAATGCTTTAGATATAGCAGGTGCGTCATGCTGACCTAAGGTCATCATTGTACTACCTGCTTATGCAATTGTTAGGGTCAAGCTAACAATTCTAAAACACTCCTACTTCTATTTCTTTACATTTATTGCTCCAAATACTATGCAAACATTTTTCTCTTTTTTGGAAGGAACAATTTAATCCCCAATATTTACGAAGGTGGAGGCACTGCTCCACCTAGGCGGAGGAAAATCTCAAGGGGAGATTTGACGTCATTGCTTGCCGTCTCCTTCTGTCATCGTGCAGGTTATTGAGTTATCTAAAAATAGGCTAGAATATTAATCAAGTTGAAAGGCTATTTATGTTTTATTGAGCAGAATGTTGGGCAATTAGTAACCAGTTCCTACAAAAAAGATGGTGTGCTTGAAATGAGAATGTTGAGAATGATGAGTAGCGATATTTCTGAAATATATAGCTACAATGCAGTGTAAGAGATTATTATATTCCTGTAACAGCTTGAGATCCATGACTGCACGAGGAATTGTAAAAGTGCAGGAAAAAGCTTATCAGCTATCCGGCTGTACTCAACAAGGAAAATGTTTAAGAAATCTGAATAGATATTTATTCAGAAAGTCGAAAGTGTTCAATGTTCTTCATTATGGTTGGAAAATTAAAACAAGCTGATGAGCTGAAAGCACGATTGGCAACTTTTGATTACGCATTTGGAACCATTTGGGAGTTTGTTCTACTGTTCACCTAATCCCCCCTCCTAAAGAAAGGCATGCACTCACGTGACGTTATTACCACGTGACGGAAAGTAACCCTAATCATGGTGGGAAAAAGAAGCTCCCACAAAGGGCGAAAAAACTCATTGCACACCCAGACCCCGAATCGCAATCAATTTCTGTGAACTGATGTAGTTTCTGTGGGATGCAAAACTAAGATGTTCAGTGATGAGCTTGGGTCCCAGCAGTTATAACTTAAAAATCCCCTTGCACATCGCTGATGCGGGGATTCACACCCACCACCTTCCAGAGGGATAGTGGCAAGTGTGATGTAGAATTTAATCATTTACCCTCAAATTCTTGGAGAATTTAACCATTCTGTTGTGATAATGCAATCTGCCTGTTGTGCTATTGTCGTCCTTCAAAAATCTCTAGGAAGATGAACAATATGCATTGTATGAAATTATTTGAAATTTTTTATTCTCGTTGTTAACACTATCTTTCCTGCTGTATTCTGCTGTTTATAGATAACTGAAATTCTTCTTCAGCATCTGGAAAGAGAATCAAGCTTGTATAAGCGAGTAGATCTATTCTTCCTTGTAGATTCAATTACTCAATTTTCACGCAGTCAAAAAGGTATTTATTTTTTACGGCAACTTGTTTCATACTCTTTGACATTCTTGGCTTCCGTTGATGGAAGTGTTCTTTCCAATATCTTTAGGTGGAGCTGGAGATGTATACCTTTCTCTTGTCCAGTCTGTGCTTCCTCGTCTATTATCTGCTGCTGCACCTCATGGACATGCTGCATGGGAAAACCAAAGGCAATGCCTCAAGGTTAGCACCTTCGGTATTTATTGTTTTTGTTGATTCAAAGATGATTTTTATATCATTTCATTTTTGGGGGTAAAGGTGTTGAGACTCTGGCTTGAAAGGAAAACCATTCCAGAATCCATAGTGCGGCATCATATCCAGGAACTTGAATCTGTGCATGAAACATCATTAACTTGTTCATATTCTCGACGTCCTTCAAGAACAGAGCGTGCTCTTAATGATCCTATCCGTGAAATGGAGGGAATGTTTGTTGATGAATATGGAAGGTGTGTATTTGATTTTGCGATCCTTTTGTTTGCTTGCTTTCCTTTCCTCACTTCCTGGTATACTAGTCATCTGAGAATAAGATACATAATTCGGAAGTAAGTTTGTTTTAAAGCTTTCTACGTACACAGTCTAGATGTTTGCATGCATAGTCACCTAAAGAAGGAAAGAAAAATTCTCGTTGGGATTTTCTAAATGCTGCATAATGATCATGCTTGCTTACTTTTTGAAATTTTCTTTTTCCCCCCACCTGTCTCTCACTTAGGCATTACAATGGCTATTTAATACTCCTGTTTAACTCTATTTTTTTGTATCCTATAGTGGACAGCGCCCAAAAGACTTCTGAAATCAGTGTGATTATTCATATACTGGTGGAAACAATGTTTGCTCTTTATCTAGTAGCACCACTGTAAATTATCTATTATACATTTGACAACCTTTTTTGAATTTTAGGGCTGACTGAGACAAGATAAAGAGTGTCTGAGATTTGATCTTGGTAAATCAATGGTTGAAATTGGATTTTGTGAAAATTTTAGTGGGAAAACTTAAATTTTGGGAGGGGAAAGTGTCTTGGGAACCAAAACTTTGAAATTAAAAGTGTATTGGGAAAAATTGTAGAGATTAAATTTTGGAGGAAAAAGTGTCTTGGTAACCAAAACTTTGAAATTAAAAGTGTCTTGGGAAAGATTGTTGACAAACATGATCCATTAAATTAAACAAAGTAAAAAAATTAGCGTAAAAAAATTCAGCGGAACAACAAACTAGCGTAAAAAAATTTCAGTTAATACCGTCACCGAAAAATACCCTGAGGTATGTTGTTCCGTGCCGAAGGCACCTGCTAAATTTTTAGCTAATTTGTTGTTCCACGCCAAAGGTGTCCACGCCGAATTTCTTGTTCCGCGTCGAATGCGCTCGTGCGTTGTTCCGTGCCAACAAACAACGCCCGCACAATTTTTTTTAAACTAATTTGTTGTTCCGCGTCAAAGGTGCTCGCGTCGAATTTGTTGTTCCGTGTCGAATGCGCTCGCACGTTGTTCTGCGCCGAATTTTTTGTTCTGCTAAATTTCTTACCCAAATTTGTTGTTCTGCGTCGAAGGCGTCCGTGCCAAATTTGTTGTTCCGCATCAAAGGCGTCTGCGTCGAATTTTTTATTTTGCACCGAAGGCGCTCGCGTGTTGTTCCGCGCCGAAGGTGTCCGTGTTGCTAAATATTTTTACGCTAATTTGTTCTTTTAAATTTTGGCTGTGGAAATAATTTTTTGGGGAACAAAGATTTCGCGTGGGAAAATCTTAAATCAACCGTGCACACGAGCACGTGTTATGACTAGTGCAAGGGCTGTGAAAAGGATGAACAATTTTGTTCTTGTTATTTTTACAATGTACATTTTACATTTCTAATTTTACTTAAGCAAACTAGTTTGTGCATTACTTACTTCGCATTAACCTTGTTGGGGGAAAAAACCTATTCTGGGGATTGCTCCCTCACAATTGTAGAGTTGTAACTTGTAAGGAACAAAAGAGGACATAGCATGTAGACATATTCTAAAGGTTGCCCAGATTAATTGGGAATTTATTTACAGAATGCTGGGTAAGTCAAGTCAGCTCTTTGGTCGCAAGGTTGTTTGCCGCCATGACTATCCAGCATGCACTGTATTCACTTCTAAATGCTTCAACGGGAGAATGGAGAAATATATAGACTCGGTGGTGTATTAGAATACGAATTTGGTGGGAACATAAAAATTTAATATATGCTAAAGTTAAGGTTTTTAACTGCGGTGATATATGCTAAGGTTTTTAACATGGGCTTTTTAATTTTTTTTTAATTTTTTGGGATTGATCTAGGCATTCTACAACCACCGAACCCCAATTTAAGGTGAACCTTGGGGGATTTGTCACTCGATCAAGTTATTACAAATTTAACAATTTTAGAATAATAAATCATTTTGTAATGATCTGATCGATGATCAAATAGGCTTGGGTTCATTTGATTTTTGGTGTGTTAGCATATGTAGATCACATTTAATGATTCATAAAAAAATACGAAAAAATTCACTTACTATGTTTTTTCACAACAAAGTCTGTGCCTCATTTTTCTCATTAGAAAATTTGCTTGTATGTATATGTGTGTGTGTATATATATATGTGTTTCTGTGTGTTAATGGAGGTCAGATGGCATCTGACCAAATTTGGTCAGGTGCGCTGACGTGGCGGCCAACGGTAGACCGTCCAAAAAGCAACCCATGTGTACTAATGGAGGTCAGATGATACATGACCAAATTTGGTTAGGTGCGCTGATGTGACCGCCAATGAGGCCGCCAAAAAAGCGACCCATGTGATTTGTTTTTGATTGGCTGCCATGTTAGCGCACCTTGATCAAATTTAGTCGGGTGATATCTTTTTTATTTATTCTCATATATATATATATATATATATATATATATATATATAAGGAATATGGGAATCGGCTACACGAGGAGGAAAATTTCCTCCTTGGTAGCTTGATGTGACTCGAGGACAATGGTAAATCTGTAATTTTTGGGCACATAGGCATTTTTGTAATTTTGAGGGTCGGTGGTATTTTAGTAATTTTGGGACGGCGATTAATTAGGAGTCTTGTTATAAATAAAGAGGTGGAAGATGTGGAGAGTGGAATATTGTGTTGAATTGAGAGAGAATAGAGTAGATCCCTTATATCTAGTGAAATAATTAGGCTTTATCTTGAATCAAAGGTAGAAGCACGGTCCTCCTCTCGAATTGATGCCATCTATTCTTGTAATTAAGTTTGATTATCAACAAAAATCCCGTCTTTCCCCTCCAAATTCCTTCTTTTCATCCTAAAAATCCAATCTTGCTCAAAAAATCCAATCTTTCCATTAAAAATCCTAATTATCCTTAAAATCAGATCCAGATCGCATCAAAGCGTGATTCACCTATCTTTTCTATTTTTAATTTTTTTGGATATATTCTAACCTCATGGAGGATCACCATACCAAAAGTCAAGTAAATCTAACGCTATTTGACCCTGGATCTAACCGTTGTCAATTTAATGATTTCAGAAATATAGATATTTTTGTTACTGGTGGATCGGGGATCAAATGCTCATATTTGGGATTTTGGGGTTTTAGAATGTTGACACCAATTTTTTTAAAAAATTCAAAAACAGGGGCGGATGGGAGCAGCGAGTCTAGCCAAGGAGAAAATTCCACCTTGGCTAGCTAACCCATATATATAGTAGTTTTCGGGTGCGAAAACAAGTGTTTACATACATACACACAAACACATAACACACACACATAAACACATAATACACACACACACAGACACACACACACATGAGAAAAATGAAATTTCCTCACTGTCTAGCGTTAAAACCACATCCTGTTTCTTTTTTTTGACGATTGACGATTGGATCTGTTAATTTTGATCTTTATGTTCTAAAATCACAACCTATTAATTTTCAAATGAACACAATGGGTTTAACTTGTTTATCCCCTCATCGCAAATTTAATGGTTTTGTAGTAATAGAATTTTTTGCTATAACTAGATAGATGAACGAGTAACACCCTTTGGGTACATTTGAAAATTAGTAGTTTGGGTTTTTTAACATGCAGATCAAAATGAGCGGAACCGATCTTTGAAAATATTAAGGGGTTACGTGGGCTAGCTAACGAGAAAATTTTCTCATTGACTAGCTAACATATATATGTATGTATATATGTATGTAGGTCTCCTTGGCTATCATCAAAAAGTCCAATCTTCTTTTTTTAACAATCAAGATCTTTCACTTTGATCTTCATATTCTAAAACCTCAAAACATTAAATATCTAACTCGTGCGTCTAACCGTTGCTAAAAATTCTATTGCCGCGAAACCGTTATAATTGCGACGAGCAGATGAACGAGTAAAACCCCTAGGGTTCATTAACTATTGATGTTTTGGGGGGTTAGAATATGAAGATCAAAGTGCACGATTTCAATCCTTAAACGTAACACAGATTGTTCTTTCTAATGGTTAGAAAACCAATGGATTTTTTCTTTAGCTAGCTAACCTACACGTTTCTAATATATATAAGGTGTACAAATATGAGCAACACCCTCTTTTAACCATGGTGATTATTTCAGCAGATTGTCACTTAACATTTGAAAATTCTTAATTTCTGTAAATCTGTATATTTATTTAGATGCTGTATATTTGGTAGATTGCTCACTACTTCTGTTTTGTGGTATCAGCAACACCAGTTTTCATCTACACAAATTTATTCATCCTCGCTTGCTTGAAGAGGAAGGAAGCGGTGATGATGAAAAAAGCTTTGAAGCGGTTACTCCTGAACGGAATGCAGAATTTGCGGGTGGCAAGGGAACACCTCAAAATCCCAATGAGAAGCATCGGCATATCTTGGAAGATGTTGATGGTGAGCTGGAGATGGAGGATGTTGCACCCCCTTGTGAAGTAGAACTAGTTGCCAGGTGCCATGTTTCAGGCACGGAAACTGTATCTGATGATCATTATCAGCGTGGACAGCATCAGTTATTACCTTGTGCTCCTCCACTCCCCGAGGACTTGCCACCATCTCCACCTCCTTTACCCCCTTCGCCGCCGCCTATGGCTCCATTTTGCTCTGCTCCCCTCACTCTTATTCCTCAACAGCAATTACTAGGATCTCATGCTAACACTGATCGCCTCACCAGTAATCATGTGAGTTTTCACCCCCTCCTGTCTTTCTGTTTCCCATGCACGTCTTTGCCATTGCGCATGCATGTGTGCATTTATTAATTTTTATTTATCATTATGCAGAATAATCTGAGTCAACAATTACAGTCCATAAGTCAACAACCAAATAATTTTCCAGGCAATTTGGTTTCTTCAGAATCCCTATCCTATTATACTCGTGAATATGCTGGTTTCCCAAAACAGATTCCACGAGCTATGTGTCCTCTTGGTTCGACCGGTTCTTATACTTCTCATACGGCGGTGAATTCAGAAAATAACGTTCATGCATCTTTGCCAAACAAGGCTTATCCTTTGCAGCCACCACCTCCAACAGTCTCAAATCAGTTCTCCTATATACAGGCAGAGGCTCAACAAAGAGCACAATCTTGGGGCAGTTGCTCTTCATTTGGTGATGGATTCCAGTATGCCCATGGACCTCAAGCGGGGAATTTTTATGGTGATAGGAATATTCGGGCACCCGTTCAGCATGAAAATGCTGAAAGGGGCAGATTGTCTCCAGCTATAAATACAGGTAACGGTGTCTTTATTTTTCAAGTGAAAGTTTGAAGGACTTTATTGAGCATTGCATGCATTGTTTTACATTTTTCTGCCATATGCATTTTATAAAGACAAATAATGTTACCCACGTATGTCATGTTCTTTCTGATGAAGCAGAGGCAATGCCTGGTTTACTCTCCCATTATGGTCCCTATTCAGAATCTGCTTCAAACGCAAACCATGGTCGGCACATTCCTCCAAGGATATCTAGTTATTCTGTATCTACTTCAAGATCATCATTGGAAGATCCAACGTCTCGTGTGACTGGAGGTGCATTTAATTTAATACGTGGCTTCTCATTTCTTGGTAGTTGTTTGAAAAATGTATACAAGAATTGGTCGCTTTGATAAAAGCGTGACTCAGTAATTTAAGTTGTAGAAATATGATGGCAAATTTTTATAACTTCATTCTCATCAGTGTTTTCCAGCCGTGGTTTCAATCACTTCTTGCTGTTGCTATGATTTTTGCTCTTTACTATGTGATGATCTTGGAAAGACACATTGTAAATACCGTTATCTTTTTTGACCTTATTCTGCATAACATTTTCAAACCACGGTTTCATATAATGTTGAATGGTTTTTATGATTTTTGACTTTCTTTCTTGCTTCTTGCAGCACCGGGCTACTGGCGACCAAGATAAGCAACTATTTTCTATTATGGATCATGGTAGAAACTCTCTTTCCATCTGCTGAATATGTTAGAACTCTTATTTTGTTTGTGATTAATGCATTTATTTGTTATATTTCTTTTTCTAAATGTCGCCCCTGCTTTTATTCCTTAGTTCTTAGTGGGATCGGTGGCTGCTCAGACAGTCAGGAATTTTTCCTGGTGAGCCTGTCTTCCATGTAGAAGAATGAGACTGAAGAGAGTTGTCTCATGATGTGGAAGATAATAGGTATGCAACCCCTGCATCGTTGTACATAAAATGTATTTTAGTTTTTTTTCCCTGTGGAAGTGGAAAAAGCGATTACTGTTGGGAGAGCTGTATCATAGCCATTGCCTGTCAGTTCTAGAATCATCTATTTATTAATGGAGTACATTATTAGTTTTAGAGGTCTTATTAGAGGAGCCAGGGTATTTATGTCCTTTCTGAATTTTTTTTCTTCAAAAAGTTCTTAGTGCAATGCTTCATTTTGCATTGCCTTGTTTCTAACTGTAACTGTTCCCATATAAAAATTTAAATTAGGAAAAAATTTCCTATTTTGCTTTGGATTATATGACGAACTCTTTTCTTCAGTTTGACCACCGCTGGCATGAGTATTCTTGTTCTGTGTGCACTGTACTTCCAATTGCATTGATGATTCTTAGGTTTTGCTGCTTGGTCCGATCACAACTTATTATTTTTCTGGAGTTCTTTAATCATGGTTGCATATTACTTCCCTCAATATGTTGACATAACCTATTGGCTTCTTCAGTATTTATGACCATGGTTTTTTGGATTAGGACCAAGTACATTGCTTGCTGCTCTGTTTCTTTTAGCTTGTTAGTCTTCTCCAGAAAGTAGTGCCATGCATTGTATACTATTAAATGGTGGCAGGGTGCAATAGTTTGTAAGCTACTTGAGCATAATGATTCTTAGACTTGCATCTTTTCTTTATTTTGTGTTTGTGATTGATTTTTGTCCGGAAAATGATAAATTCTTGGTATTTAAAGCTTGACTCTTCTGTTTGGAAGAACCAGATGAAGAGCCATATCCTGTTATGATATCTGTGGGAATACAGCTCTCAGCCCTGCAGTATCAGACAGTGTGTATGTTGAATTCTTTACGGAAAGTTGGTGAGTATGCTGAATTCTTTAAGCAAAATTCTAAGCTCCGCATCTGTTAAAAGTGCAAAACCCTCATTCACTTCAACAACATGCTCATATGAAGTTTTCAACATGATTCAATCATCTACTAGATGTATTATAATATATATTTTTGGATTCATCTAGAAATCTAGTTGTTAATGCTTTCTCATTAACTTGGACTGAGCCAAAAGAGAGAGCATTACTAACTAGATTTCTAGATGAATCCAAAAATATATTATAATACATGGGTATTAATATAGAATAGTAGATGGTTGAAGCATGTTGAAAACTTTTGTATGAGTCCTTCAGGCTCTTTTTTGTTTCTTTTTAATTGAAAAGAAGACATGTCAAATTAGAACTCAATTATAATTTACAGTCCTTATTTGATTATATTTACTTAAATAGTGTTTATGATAACTTTATTTATTATGGTATCATGATTGTATCATATGGTGGGTTTCCTTGTCAGATATCAAATATTGGATGACTAGAAATTACCCGTGCACATAGTGCACGGGGATCCCAGGAAAAACCCACACATGATCCGGGACCCGCGCAAAGCTGAAAAAGGAGAGAGACATGTGTGTGTATCGTCTGGGGGTAAAAGGAGGAAAATAGGGGTTAAAAGTGCAAAAAACATTGTTTTTTAGGGGGAGGGAGTGGAAAGAGACCAATGGCAAACCCGTAAATATGGGGAAGATGGAGTGTTTTGGGGTGCTCCTTGGGTTTATGAAAGGGCAATGTCAAACATGTAAATAATGGGCCTTGGAGCTTTTTCTTGGGAGTGATGTGGCATAACATGTGGCGATGTGACATTGTCACATGACAAATATGCCACCTAGGACAATGGCATGCTTGTAATTTCCTCTTTTATAGTATAGATTGAGGGACAAAGTGGAAAGAGACACATGTCAAACCCGTAAATATGGGAAAGATGGAGGGTTTTGGGGGTGCTCCTTGGGTTCATAAAAGGGCAATGGCAAACATGTAAATAATGGGTCTTGGGTGATTTTTCTTGGGAGTGATGTGGCATCCCATGTGGCGATGTGATATTACCACTTGACAAATATGCCACCTAGGACAATGGCATGGCATGCTTGAAATTTCCTCTTTTATAGTATAGATATATCAGGAAATATGTGATCATATTGGAGGTTCATATTTGATAGGTTATATATACATATGGGGAAAATGTAATTATGCACGTGCATAGCTAAGTTAGCTATGCACAAGCAAAAAACATCTTATTATATTTTCATGAATTTTTTATAGGATTGTTGTACATCTCATAATGCTCAACATACCAAAAATCAAGTGATCCAATGCTATTTGATCATCCATTTAACCTTTGCAACTTCAACGGTCTCAAAAGTTGCACGTTGCGCAATGGATGATCGTGGGTCAAATACCTCTAGGGTTCACCTATATTTTGATTTATATGGTTTTAGAATGTGTTGATCAACCCTCTTAAAAAATTTCAAAAAAATGTGGGGAAAATGATGTTTTGTGCCCGTGCACAGGTAACTTAGCTATGAACATGACATACAATGTATATATACTTTCCATGTGTATGTACTGTTACACAGGAGCAATTGTTATAGGTTTGATTCTTCTACATAAAATGCTAGATACAGTCGAGTATTGTATTTGTAATTTCTACACGTGTTCACATCTAGTACACCATTGCATTTTGAGTGTCAATGTACAATTTGACATTTATCCTATTAAAGAGGTAATTACAAGAATGCCATTGTCCTACTCGGACAAAGAGGTTGATAGAGTGGTGGCCAGGATTTGGCCACCTCAGCCTTGGGGAGATGGAAGGCCGGGATGGGGTTTTAGGGTGTCCAATGGGATGTCTCTGGGTGTGTTGTTGGGTACAAATGGGTGACACCTCACTCCCAAAGAAAAAGAGCCCCACATGCACATTATTTGATTGTTTGCCGTTGCCCCGTCATGAAACCATTTATATGTTTGCCATTGGTCTTTTATCCTCTTTGCCCCCGACGTTTTATGCACTTTGACCATTGTTTTTCCTCTTTATACCGAGACGATATCCCCCACCTACACACATCTATCTTGTTTTTAGCTGCGCGCAGGCCCTGCCTTGAGTGCGGGGTTTTTTCTTGCGTTTCTATGCACTATGTGCACGGTTTATTTCTAGTAGTTCAATAAACCTCCACTTCACACAAACCAGCCACTTCAGTCTATGAACAATATTAACCCACATACGGCTGAGTTCACGGCCAGCCCGATGAATGCATGCACACAGAATCACGATAGGCATCTAATCGAGTATTAGCGGAGGATGCTGCCATGAACGATGTACCATCACCCTCCACCTTCATGAACCGGAGAAATTTATCAAACGTGCCATCCATCCCACAAAGGGTTCTCGAGATAACACCCCAATGCAACAATGATCTCCTACTACATACGAAGAGCAAATAGGCGTAAATGGCTTAATTACCACTCCAGTGTGTGACTGCTAGTTCTAGTAGAGTCGTTACCAGATGGAACGTCTGCTGCTGCTTCGCCTGCTGTTTCAGCCCGAGATGCAACCGACTCAGGATCAAGTCCCTCTGGAGGCTGTGCATTCTCTTGCTCTGTTCGCACCTCTTACAGCAATGCATCCCCCTCTCTTACAAAAATTCGGTTGATGGAAAAATTTCATTGCCAGTTGCTGAAGTTGTAGCTGAGCCTGTAAGGAGATCGGCCCGCCATTCGTCAAACTTGATGGAAGAGGGGAATTCGAGGCCGTCTGGAAATTAACAATTGTGGCGAAATCATAAGAGTATGCGGTGCATGACTTCCTTCTCTATCAGGTCCAATTTTCGCTACATGATCATGCCTATTTGTCGGCAGGGTGACATCTAATCTCCTTGGCTTAAGCCATTTGTCGGCAGGAATTTATTGGACGAAATATTGTTCAAGATAAAGAAAATTATTGGGTTTGTGATGCAAGCCACGTTCCACTGAATCCACTTGTCATAATCTGATTTAAGAAATCCCGACGCATATACTGGTAGGTTTTTTTATCCCTATCAATCTTCAACATGAAGTACGTTGTATGTTGAGTCATCATGGAGCGGTAGATCTCTTGTGTTGTCTTAATATCATCCGTAGCAATTGCTTAAATAACATTCTCTCTTCCTTATCTTTTGGAAGGTGCAGGGTTGTGACCCGACTGACATGCGCTTTACTGTTTTCTGATTTATTAAAAAAAACATCATGCATAGTGTCTCTTAAGTAATTTGTTTCCATATGCTGGCATACAACGATTAAGCTAATTTTATAGGGCCCAGCACTGATTAGTCTTATATCCATTTGTGTTGAAATGTATCCTTTCTTCAAAATTAGAGTAATAGATGTATGGTTCCATTCAAAGGTTATACATGCACTAGTCATAACCGTGCTCGCGGGCACTGTTCATTTAAGATTTTTCCCTGCGAAATCTTTGTTCCCCAAAAGATTATTTCCACAGCCAAAATTGCGAGAAACAACAAATTAGCGTTGTTGCGGGTCACATAAGGAAATTTGTATTGATGTGGGAAACCAAGGGCACGATGGTTACAAGTTAGGGAGGAGACGAGGTTAATCACGATCTGAGGACGATTGGGAGATGAGGATCTCAGGGTCGCCCGTCGGTCGGAGTAGGTCGCCCTCTAGTAGATGAAGGTCGCTCGCCAGTTGAAGAAGGTCGCCGAAGGTCGCCGCAGGTCGCTCGTCCATTGGCAGCTGGGGCGAACTTCCTGCAAGGTGAGCAACTCGTCAGAAAGGCTGGGCGGGCTGTCCGTCCATAGCCACTCCGATGCCTAAGTCAGTATGTGACTTATGTGGAGAACGTCGGACACGCATGGCGATCTTAAAGGCAGATCAGCGCTGGCGTGGCGGACTAGTGTGGAAGGCGCGAATATGTGGAGGATATTCGGCCTTTAGTATGGAAATGAATGTGTTGGAGATTTAACTGACCAATCCACGAAACTCCCCCTCCCCTCTCTCTCGTTGGAGGAGAGGTGGTATTTATAGGGCTAAGGGCGGTTGCTTGCCATCCTGTCAGCTGTCAAATCGACCCAGCTGGTAGTCGAGTGGTGAAGCGATAAGGTGGCGAGCAGTGTCAGAGATATTTTTCGCATTGATTGTGCCAGGCGGTGGCAGGTGGTGTCAGGTGCATCAGGCTGTCAGAGCCGTAAATGTCAAGCACGCTTTCGGCAGGCTGTCAAGCGGCAAAGCGGCCAGGTATGCTTTTGTCAGAGTTTGTCTGTAGTGAGGCTGGCGGTGACGCTAGTGGCGTGTTGTCTTCCTCCATGGGCGGACTGCTTCGAGGTGGAGAGATAGGTGAGCTGCCTCTGGGGCGAGCTAGCGTAGAACGTGTGCAGTCAACCGGAGGGATCTTCTCTCCGATTCGGACAACGAGCTAGTCGCTCCGCATTGCGAGCTTCTCTGAGCCTTGACAGGCTCTTCTTAGCCTTGGCGAACTAGTCCTCATTGATGAAGATTGTTGATGGTCTATTTGAGCGGGCCTTTAGGGCGTAACAATTGCCCCCAACTTTTAGTGTGGACGATCTTCGGACAGAGGAGACACTGAATGTTGAGTAGACAAGTTAACAAACTTTTAGAGAATCTCTCCGTACCTTTTGTTTGGTAGCGAGCTTCGTAAGCCCGGGCGACTTATCGGGGGCTCGGCTCGTAAGCCGGCCCCGGAATCTGAGGAAGGGGAAGGGGCGAACCGTAGCTCGGCCTTAGCCCTTCGGAGCCTACCAAGGGCGCAGCTCGTAAGCTTGCCCCTGAGTTTAAGCGTGGCGAGGTAGCTCGCTCTCTCGTGATCATACCGATTTTGATCTAGGGTTTCTCATATCACAAAAACACAAGTGCGTAAGTTGAAACATATTGACATATGTCGGAGATAGAGTGAAGACCTGTCTGGGTGGGGGCGCAGTCCGGAAACCTGTCCCGGACCCATGGGCGGACTAGCGGCAGTGCAACTCGGAAGCCTGCTGCAAACCTCCTTAGGGTGGGGGACGCTTCGGAGGCAATCTCCAAACCCTCAGGGCTCTTGGCGACCTATCGGGGGTACAGCTCGGAAGCCTGTCGCAGACCTCCTTAGGGTGGGGGACGCCTCGGAGGCAATCCCCAAACCCTCATGGCTCTTGGCGACCTATCGGGGGCACAGCTTGGAAGCCTGCCCTGGACTTCCTTCGGGTGGGGGACGCTCCGGAGGCGATCCCCAAACCCTTAGGGCTCTTATGGTGACCTATCGGTGGCGTAGTTTTGGTGCCCGCCCTGGGTCTCTGAGAGGGAAGGATCGAGTTACGCAGCCTGACCCAAGCCCTTGGCGACCTTTCGGGGGCGCAACTCGGAAGCATGCCCCGGATCTTTGCTGCAAGGTAGCTCGCTCTCTTCTTCGGTTTGGGTAGTGAGGTCCGACCTGCTACGAGTAGCAAGGCCGCGACCTGCCCCGGAGGTCTTCGATAGGGTGTGTGTGGATCGTGGACCTTCCAGCACCCCTGGGTGTCCTATGCCCCTGGCGCCTTTCGGGGGCACATCACGGGGCCTGTCCTGGATCTTCGGTAGGGAAGGGCCGCTGTGCGTAGCCCGTCTCCAGCCCTTATAGACCCTTCGGGTGTGCGACTCAAAAACCTGGCCCGTGTCATTGTTTGCCGCAAGGCAGCCCGGTCTTTGCGATTAGGCCGAACCTAACCTGAGACTTCTCACACGAGAAAACTCGAAGAGTGTGTAAGTCGAAACATAACGACACAGGTCGGAGATAGAATAAAACCTGTGGCACATAGTCGACCCGATCTCGACCTGTGATTTCTCGCACAAAAGAAAAAACTCGAAGAGTGTGTAAGTCGAAACGTAACGATACAGGTCGGAGATAGAATAAAACCTGGGGCGCATAGTCGACCCGATCTCGACCTGTGATTTCTCGCACACAAGAGAAAACTCGAAGCGTGTGTAAGTCGAAATATAACGACACAGGTCGGAGATACAATAAAACCTAGGGCGTGTAGTCGACCCGATCTCGACCTGTGATTTCTCGCACATAAGAGAAAACTCGAAGCGTGTGTAAGTCGAAACATAATGACACATGTCGGAGATAGAATAAAACCTGGGACGCGTAGTCGACCCGATCTCGACCTGTGATTTCTCGCACGTAAGAAGAAACTCGAAGCGTGTGTAAGTCGAAACATAACGACACAGGTCGGAGATAAAATAAAACCTGGGGCGCGTAGTCGACCCAATCTTGACCTGCTTGGGTGGGGTCGCAGTCTGAAAACCTACCCCGGACCCATGGGCGACCTGCCGGGGGAGGACGACCTTTGCCGAGGACAACCTTCTCCTGAGGGCACCCTTTCGGGGGCGCAGTTCCGATGCTCGCCCTGAGTCTCTGAGAGGGAAGGATCGAGTTACACAGCCTGATCCAAGCCCTTAGCGACCTTTCGGGGGCGCAGCTCGAAAGCCTGCCCCGGATCTTTGCTGCGAGGTAGCTCGCTCTCTTCTCCGGTTTGGGTAGCGAGGTCCGACCTGCTACGGGTAGCGAGGCCGCGACCTGCCCCGGGGGGCTTCGAGAGGGTTTGTCTGGGTCGTGGACCTTCCAGCACCCCTGGGGGGTCCAATGCCCCTGACGCCTTTCAGGGGCGCAGCACGTGGCCTGCCCCGGATCTTTGGTAGGGAAGGGTCGAGTTACGTAGTTTGTCCCATGCCCTCGGAGACCCTTCGGCCGTGCGACTCGGAAACCTCCCCCGGGTCATTAGTTGCCGCAAGGCAACTCGGTCTTTGCGATTAGGTCGTGTAAGGGACCCTGCGGGGCTACACACACTAGAGGGGGGTGAATAGTGTAATAGCAAGTAAAGTGCTTAATTAAAAGTTACTGAAATTAAAGCACAATAAGCAGTGGAAAATAAACAGAGTGCTCAACAACAACAATCGCAAACACAAGGATTTTACACTGGTTCCCCAAAACTTTGGTACGTCCAGCCACACCAATATTCACTATAATTCCCACAAAGAGAAGTGACTACAAATCACACAAAGAGATACCTCACCAAGAGGATTTTGCCCTACACAAGGACCCAACCAACCCTACACAAGGGTCAAACTCCCACCTAGAGAATTACTAACTCCCACTCAGAGAATTAGGGTTAGCCCTACACTAGGACACTGAACTCCCACAAAGAGAGTATCTAATTCCCACAAAGAAAATTAGGGTTTCGAACATAAAACAAAACGAAACAACACTTACCTATGCCTTGATATGATCTTACCAATATGAAGAAGAATGTATGCAAGTGAAACTCAAGTGCTTGAGATGAGGCTTTGATTGCACTTGATGATCTTTCTCTCTTCTAGGAATGAATCCTAACACTTCTCACTTGAGTGTATGAAATGAAGAGAAGAAAGATGATCTCCAAGAAAGGAATGAGAATTAGATCCCTTGGAGAATTTCCATATGAGCTAACTTCAATGCATAAAGAGAAATGTGCTCATGAGAGGGAAATGGGAGAGATTAGGAGTGGCTAATGAATCACAAAGATATTCAATATTAACCAAGAGTTCTAAATGAACTAAGCCAACTCCTATATATAGGAAGCCCAAAGGAACCCATAAAACCAGCCAAAAACCCAAAGGGAAGAAATCTGCAACGGCTAGAGTTTGGCAGTTTACGGCACAGACAGTCGACTGATGAACAAATGACAGTCGACTGTTCAACGGCTAGAAAAATCCCAACAGCTATAATCTGAGCCAAGACAGTCGACTGTAGAAGACTACATAGGCGACTGTAAAACAGACAGTCGACTGTATATCCTTCATCAGGCGACTGCTACAGGAGATGGAATAAAACAATGAGTTGCAACTTACTCCCAGTATGCATACAGGCGACTGAAGACCAAAGTACAGTCGACTGTAAAATAGACAGGCGACTGTATATCCTTCATCAGTCGACTGCTGCAGAGATGGAAGAAAAACAGAGAGAGATGCATATTTCGCACTTACGCCTTTCAGACGACTGATGACCATTTCACAGTCGACTGTAAATATACAGGCGACTGTAAAAACAACAACATGTGATTGTCTTGCAAATTGGGATGAAGCCCAGAAAATGCAAGAAGCGCACAGTCGACTGTCGACCAATTCACAGGCGACTGTAGAGACACAGGCGACTGTAAATTGAACATCAGTCGACTGATGCGAAAAGCTAAAAAAGAGTAAATAAAAATGTTGACTTGAGTTGTGCACCACAGTAGACTGTAGAAGGCTCGACAGGCGATTGGAATCACCCAGTCGACTGTAAAACCTTCATTAGGCGACTGTTGGAGAGCCAGAGACTCCAAATGAGTCTTTGGACTAAATGAACCTATAGGGTTGGATTCTATAATAACCTAAGGCTCACTAAGATGGTGAAATGCAAATGCATGAGAGTCCTAAGTCTCACTAAGATGGTGAAATGCAAATGCACGAGAGTCCTAAGGCTCACTAAGATGGTGAAATGCAAATGCATGAGAGTATGACCATCTATCAAGGCATTACAATAATCCTAGACTCAAAAAGAGAAATACAAGTAAATGAAATTACATGGATTACAAATTGCATCTCCTAGAGTCTAAGTCTTCAAGCTCACTATACCTTGATGCTCCCCATCATCTCCAAGCTTTGGCACTCCTTGATGAGCTTCCCTTCATCAAGCTCCAAGCTTTAACAATGCTTCTCTAGATGTCCATCCATCATCATGCTCCAAGCTTTGGCTTCATTAGATGATCTTCATGACTTCATCCAAGCTTGAGCACTCCATCACTCTTGGAGGTCTTTAAGATATCCCTTGTAATATCCTCCAAGCGTTATGCTTTGTCTCATCAACATATAATCATAAAGATAAACTGAGACTAAACATAAGATTGATTAGCACACTAACATAATGTATTGATCGTCATCAAAATAACGTTAGTCTTGAACCCAAGAACTAACAATCTCCCCCTTTTTGATGATGACAATCCATTATGTCAAAATATAATAAACATTGAAATAAACATTGTGTGCTAACAAACTCTCCCAATCAATATGCAAATGTGCATTAAATATAAACATGTAAAGCACAAATCATATTGATGGTTGTTATGCAAAAACATACCAATTGGAAATATTGCATAAACAAGCATACGGTAAAAAAATTTAGTGAGCGCCTTCGGCGCGGAACAATAAATTCGTCGCAGGCGCCTTCCGCGTGGGAAATTATTCGCATCGTGTTGCCCTATGCATTGAGGGAGAGATCATTCGATCTGCAGCAACATTAAGTGCAAGTTAAAGTTTTTTTCCCCAAGTGCATTAATTGCGTGCACTTTGCTATTCCCCAAAAACTTTCATTCCCCAAAAAATTTCATTTCCCCAAAAATTTTCATTTCCCCAGAAATGTTTTTCCTTCCAAAACTTTCCACAAAATCTCATTTCAACAATTCATTCCTCAAGATTAAATCTCAGTTGTTCTTCTATCAACCCTTTTGTTCTAGCCATCTTGTCCTAGTCAGCCCTAGAATTCAAAAACAGTCATCAAATGTAATATAGATGTGTGAAAAAAAATAAGATATGTCATTTTTCTGCAATTAGCTTGGGTTAATTTTTGAAAGAAGCTAAAGTTTACATCCAATTGAAGAAGCCAATATACATTGATATGTTGAGCCTAAATTGATTTTATGTATTTTGAAAGATTATGATGTCTAGCCATGGGCCGTCAAAGCATTTACAGTTGGATAAAGTGAACAAAATAAAAGAATAAAGCTACAGTGTAACAAAGGAAGAAGAAGAAGAAGAGGCTTATCAGCCGAGGCGTGCTAGACACGGTTCTTAAAGGTAGATTTCCACCACTCAGAGTCTAAACTCGATGCAGGAAAGGACTGGTGGACTACCCTTGAGGATTCAACTGCTTCCGGTACTGTAAACGTGCACTCGCAATACAGGACTGCAGTGAGCAGCAATTGAGCTTCCTTTTCACATGAAGAGAGATTGAGGTCGGACAGAGAATCGAGAGTGAGGTTGGCCAGAACACAGATAGTGAGGTCGGCCAGAGCACACAGATAGTTAGGTCGGCCAGAGCACACAGATAGATTTGGAGGAAGACGATGCTCTCTATGCGTTCGTCTTTCTCATTGGGCTCTCTATAGATATAAGAGATAACTAGTTGTTGTAAAGCTAGCCGTTGGAATTCACGATGGGCAATTTTTTGGGCAGAGCAAAGTCTGCCACAATATTTTGGGAGGAACAAAAGTCGGATTTTGATAGTAATAAAATCTCGTTCAGATTCCAAAATATTTTGCCAAAAGATAATAATTGTTATGAGATGCAAAACGAGGACAAGCTAGCCGCACACAAACTAAGAGTTTCCAAATCCGCAATCCGAATTTGTATTTAGCCCAACTTGATTTGGCCTCAATCAAGTTGATGTGCGTGTGAGCCTCCCCTTATTCCCAACTCATAATTTAAGTCCAATTGAATAACAGAGGGAATCCTAATATAAGCTCAACGTGTGTGCACCCATATCCGACGTGGGACTAAACAAAATAGACTTCTCTTTGAATTTGGAAATACCCTATAAGTCCAACATTTACCAGGCAAAGGCGGATACGCATTTACTATCATCCTTAGTTGATAGTTTTTCCTGTATCTCTTCATCCACCTCCCAAAGAACCTTATTGGTGTCCCCCGAATTTGTCAAAGACCATTTTTTAAAATTTCCTTTTTAGAACAGATAAATTTTTATGTAGACCATAGTTAGGAGATCCAAAGAATGTAATAGAGTGCCATACATAAGATCCTTTAATGATGTAATATGGCAACTATGCACAAGTAACATTAAGCACCTCTATATTATCATCATTAACCAAAAAAACAGTAACACATTGTTTGTGGACTGAGAAGTTGGTAGATGATCAGAGAGCATTGTATGTGTATTTAGGGATGTATGAAAGGTGTTTAGTTTGGGATCATGGACAAAATGCACCGGTGTTTCACAAGTAGAATGCGTACCATGTTATAATCATGCAAAAATGTAGATTTTTTTATACATCAGTAAAACGCACGTTGACCACTTCTCGATTCCCTGCCTCCTAGTAGGTGGGAGAGAATGTCATCTGAGAAATTGCTCGATGGTAGCTAGATTTTTTAAATATAAAGCATATTGCTAAACCTGTTGGTGGGGAAGTCAATTGTGAAAAGAGTTGTTTTTGTAAATAAAATAAGCGGTTAATTTTGGCAAAGAAGAACTTTGGCAATGATAATAAACATAAAGCACAAAATGAATGAATTCGATCGTTTAAAAGAATGCATTTGAAAAGTTTTTCATTGCCAACGTTGACAGCAAAGTTAACGATGAACGGGATTGGCGACCCTGGCCAAAAATTGGCAGTGAATTAATAATGTTCGAAGTTGGCAACATTAGTCATTTTTGCGCATGTCACCTCAGCACGAAATCACCGTGGTGTTGGCGTGACAAAAGTTGGTCGATTTTGATAAATATTTTTTAATTTGGTAAGTTTCATACGTATTTAAATTTTTGGCTTTTTGCCAAAAATTTGTCAATTGATTCTAGATCTATATGTAAAATGTTTTAACGCTAGAAAGACTCTTTTTGGTTTGATAAAAGGAACAAGAAAAAAGTAAAAAAGAAAACTGAAATTGTTATGAATGAGCTTTTGTAGGCACATATGAGGCCCATGTTGGTCTGTGTATCCACCATCATGTAACCCTAACTCTATAAATACAAGGCTATGGGCTCCGTAGCCGCCATCCTTCAAACATGGTATCAGCACGCTCCAATCAACTGAGCGAAATTGCAGGGATCTTTGGCAGACGAAGAACGATTCCTCAGATCTTCCGTAGGCATCTCAAACATCGCTAGATCTGGAGTACAGATGTAGAAGTAATCAATCAAAACTAGATCTAAACCTCTCTTTCTTTAAAGAATATGTTTAGATATGCAATTTTAGGGATAAAAAATCGATGTCTTTTCGATAAAAATCAAATTTTTATGACAAAATACATTGATTACATGGATAAAAATTGAATTTGTACAATAAAAATCAATTTTTTTAAAAAGGAAGATTATTTCTCAATATCGAGGGGATTTCGCTGCCCCAAAGGCCGCAACCCCCCCCCCCCAAACATGCAAACAAATCTATCGGTGGGGCTCCCGACCTTACCGACTGGGGCACCCCCCTGTGCCCCTTGGGGGGCACCCGGCCCTGACGGCCAGGCCACCCCCCACCCGGCCACCCCCCCGCCTTCGAGGGGGGCCTCCCGGCCCTGACGGCCGGGCCAGCCCCCACTCGCCCTCTTGAGGGGGCTCCCAGCCTGACGGGCTGGCCACCCCCTGTGCCTTGTCCCCAATCGGAGGGGGGGCTACTGGCCCTGACGGGCGGGCCACCCCCACCCCACCCACCCCCCCTCGCACCTGCGACCAAACAGAGGGGGGCTCCGTGGCCCTATCAGCCCCCCCTGCCCGTGCGCATGGTTCCGTCGGGGGGCTCCGCGGCCGTGCCCCTGTGCTCAAAACCCTAGCCGAGGTTTTCCACGGCCTTGAAGGCCGCAGTCGTGTCCTCACGCACCCTTCACGGCCCTGACGGCTGCCGTCGCGCTAATCACATGAAAACTAATCCAAACCCTAATTATGGTTTTAGGACGGCCATGAATGACGGGGGCTACTAAATTTTGTTTGGGGTTTTTCGAGACGTATACTTAATTCTTCATTTCCTTCCTTTTGGTCCATTCTATGCATGTGACGCAAAATTAATGCTTGAAGCATATTTAATTTCTGTAATACAAAATTTATATGCCTGATGCATATTTAATATCTATGATGTATATTACTCGCTTCATTGTGGTTTGGATCGGCTAGTTTGTCACCATTTTATTTTTTTCCGCATTTTCATTTTGAGCAAAAATGTAGTGAGGATTATTTTGTAAATAACCAAGGCCAGAAGCACATCCCATGAAGACGGAGACCAACCTGCTAGAAGATGGGGCCCACAGAGTTCGCAAGTTGTACTTTCCTCTTTATTCTTTTTGGGACTTTATATGGATTTTGGACTATATTTTATAATGGTGATTAGCTGATCCACGCAACAAGCTAATATGTCTGGTTTGCATAAATGTTTATCTCGAAAATATTTAATTCTTGCTAATTTACATGCTTAGATAAAAATGGCCAAGATAGCGAGTGTTGATTTTGACGTCATGTATGCTATTGGCAAAAACTACTTGAGTTGGCAATTAGACATAAAGTTGCACTTGCGCTCACATGGCCTGAGTCTTGCTATCACTGCTGATGATAAAGTAAGTGATATAGATAAGGCAAAAGCCATCATCTATATCAGACGACACATAGATCGGACCCTGAAGGCCGAATACTTGACAGTGGAAGACTCATATGAGTTATGGACTGCACTCAAGGAGCGATATAAACATCAAAAAAGATGTTATCCTTCCTCGAGCACGTTATGAATGGGAGAATCTCCGACTTTAGGACTTCAAGTCCATAGCCGAGTATAACTCGGCGTTGTTTAGTATCACCTCATGTGTAACGGCCTGTATTTTAGGCGTGTTTAAGTTCGTGCGTGACAGTAATTTATTTCAGTCATCCGAGTGATTTTTCGTCCGTATGTTCCTTTCTTCTACGCGTCAACACGGGCGCGTCTCTGTTTTTAGTTCTTACCGTGTCGTAACTAATTACTTATTAACCCTAATTAAATTACTAATTATACTAACCCTACCAGATTGAATCCCACCGAATTATATCGGTGAGATCCAACAGTGCTTTCAATCCCACCCCCACACGTCTCCTTTTTCCTTCAGCAGGTGAGATCCGTTTATTACTGATCCCAAATTCAATATGTCTCCTCCCGCACTCTATTAGGAGGGCATCCTCATACAGATCATTGGAGTGAGGCAACACAAATTTCCCCCACTCTGTTCATCATCTTCATCAACTCATTTTCCCTACAATTTCAATTTCAGAGCCAATTCAAACCCAAATTCAGAATCAAATCCCAAACAAATCAAATTCAGCTCTAATCCAAACCAATTCACCACCCAATTTCAGATTCAATCCAATTCAACCCAAATCAAAATTGAAACCAGAAATCAGAAATTAGATAGAGGAAAACAAAGATTTTGAAGCTGAAATCAACAAATTCACTCTCCCATCTTCCCAATTTCCTATAACAACATCATCACCACATCATATTCTCCACAAGAACCCAACCCCTTCACCTCAGATCTACCGAGCCCATCCCCTTGCCGCAGGCCGCTGCCCCTCGCCCTGGCCGTCGCCCCTTGCTTGCACAGGCCGCCGCCCTAGCCCCGGCCGCCGCCGCCCTGCTTGCTCAGATCGTCGCCCCTAGCCCCCTGTCGTTGCCGCCCCCTTGCACAGGCCGCCGCCCTTGCACCAGGCCACCCCCTTGCATAGGCCACCTCCCCCCTTGGCTCCTCTTGAGCTGCCTGCAAGAAAAGAAAGGAGACAAAGAAAGGAGAAAGAAAGACAAAAGTGAAAGAAGAATAGAAAGAGAAGATAGAAGAGAAAGGTATAAGCTTATTGGGTTTTAAAGTTATTCGGTTTGGGTATATGCTTATTGAGTATGGTTTCAAATCAAATTAGTTTGGGTATGGATTTTGGGTATAAAGTTATCCTATTGGGCTTTAGTTGGCTTATTGGGTTTTAAATTGGATATTGCATAGTGGGTATTGGGTTTAAATTATGCTTAATGGATTTATTGGGTTTAGATGAATTATAGCTTATTGGGTTGGGTTCAAATGAGTTTGATTAGGTATTGGGTTTGATTGGGTGAGTTATGCTTATTGGGTTATCTTTTTAAGTAAATTGAATGATTTGAGTTATTATAAATTAGTAAGTTAGTATAAGTTATTAAAATTATATCAAGCTTAAAGATATTTGAGTTATTTTAAGTTTTAAGTTTTAAGTTATAAAGTTAAGTTTTAAAATTATTAAGTTATTAAAGTTCTGGGTTATTAAGTTAATTAAGTTATAAAATGTTAATATTTTAAGTATATGATATACTTTAATTTATATGATTAATTATCAAAATGATCAATTAGTTGTGTGAATTAGTAGTTGAATAACTTCTTATTAATCATTTATCGTGTTGAATGAAACAGAAAACCAACTTTATCACATTTGACGAGACAAACTCAACGGCACCAAAATCATCAAACAGGCAAGTTTGCGAATTGTTGCAGTTCAATATATATTAACCGCATTTGACTTGTTAACGAAAAACACTTGTACACAGCACGTTGATAAATTAACCAATAAATTGCCTTGTTTTAGATTGTGTTAAATGTCAATATGAAAATATGAAAATGTTAATGATTAATATGGTATCATGCTCACATCATGCTTGTACACACCTGTTAGAATGGACATTGATGGAATAACTTAAAAGAACTTGAATTCGTGGATTCGTGCGCCTCAAAGGCGAAATCTTAAATTCGTGAACTCGTCCAACTTGATTAGGCTGGCTCGTGTTCCAGCACAACATTTGGTGGGGTTAGAGTTAAGTGGCCACTAAGCGTGTGCAAGGGTCACCTTCAAGAGCACCACCCGCATGCGGTGCGTGGCGTCAATCACGATTATACCCCCGTGAGAAGGATTGATTCACTCACCACGTCTTAAAGGCGATAATCCTATATAGATAGAAATCATATGCATGGAGCTTAAATCATTTATTGTCACTTCACTTGCACACTAGAATTGCTATGACTATCATCTTATACTATCTTTAGAACTGCCATGATCATAAATGCTTTTACTTTAGTTGCTTAGAATTGCAATGTTCATAACTGCATGTTGAATAAATGTATAAGTGCGACTTTAGAACTATTATCATCATTTAATCTGTTAAATAATTCCTACATCGCGACTTGGGTCATCTCACCATTTACTTACCAGGCCATTGCTGACATACATTCATGTTTTTAGAATGTATGTCAGATTACGAGACAGATTACCAGGAGGAGGAGTTGTTTGAGGTGGCTGACTCAGAGAGCCAGGAGTTTGTGGACCCAGAGTCGCTCCCTGTAGAGGATTAGAGACTTGTGATGTTGTTGTTTCAGATTTGCTTTAGCACCGTATAGTAGGAGTATGTTTCTATGTTGTATTTTCCTTTGGCCATGCTGAGGCCGTGTTGCTTTTATTTCGTGTACGAACTTTTGGATGTGGCTTTGAAATTAATGAATGTTTTTGTTGTTCTGAATGCATGCAAGAATCCTGCAAGGTTGTTATCACAGACGCTTAGTGAACTCGAGCTTCATCGCTCCAGTTCATGCGGACCTTTGTAACGTTCTCGCTTCCATCGTGCTTTGGTAAGTGGGGTGTTACATCACGCCTGAAGCTGTGTGGTGAAGAAGTCACGTAGACGCGCATGCTGGAGAAAACCTACACATCCTTGCATGAGAAGGATGCCATCCTCAAACAGCAATATCGTGAACGTAAATTCATGAAATACTCAGAGCTCCTCTACTGGCTTCTAATGGCAAAACAGAACAGAGAACTCTTACTGGCCACACATAACCTGCACCATGCTGGCACTGCTCCTGCCCCAGATGCACACACTTCCCAGAAGCAGAAGAACAAGCACAAGGGTAAACCCCCAAAGGGGAAATCAATGAAGAAGCAGGCCAGAGGTTATCCCCAACATAACAATAATGAGGGGAAGAATAAATTTATGTGGAGTAGGAAGAATACTGACCAGACATCTGCCCCTAAGAAAGTCTGGGAGGACAAATGCCACAGATGTGGCATAACTGGACATTGGTCTAGGATATGTCATACTCCACGCCACCTTCAAGATTTGTATCTAGTAAGCCTGAAATCTACTGCTGAGACAAATCTGGTGGAGAATCAAGTCCATGCTCCAACACAGTTTACCGCCAAGGACTTTACGAATGACGACCTTATTGATTGATCTTTTATCTATATAGCAAAATAAATATAATAGAAACAATTTCTCTTTACATTATAACTGCTTTTGCTGGTATGTATTCCTTTTAGAAACTGTCATGAATGAATAATATTATTGTGCCAGTATATAGTTTATGCTTTTTATGCATTCATTTATACTGCAAATTTTATGCTTAGTTTTAAGCATCTGTGATGTAATATGCTTTGTTAATTAATGACTTGTTAATTGTGGATAACACAATCATCCACATTGACACCTCAAAACGTATACTATCAGTAGAATTTCACCCTTACAATAGTCCAGTAGAAAAATATTTTGGGACGTCTGACTTGAGATTCAGGAATTACAAACCTGAATACCCTATATGTGGAAGCCCAGTACTCTCTGAAAAAGAAACTTACCAAGTTTCGATGGATATTTTTCAAAACAAAATCCCTTCTGAATGACTCAAGAAATAATGGCCTGAAGACCATACTTGAGCATTCAAATGGACTTTCAAAAGTCTTATAAAAAATTTGAAAAGAGGAAGCAAATAGAACACCTGAAGTGCACAAAATCGTCCAAGTTTTAACTTTGGTACGACATAATATGCCACCCTGGATCGATGATGATGCAAGACATCATATCCCAATCTTAGATAATAACCTGAAGAACACAAAGATTCTTCAGAAAGGTGCCCATTTAAAGGGAAAAATGATTACGAGATCATCTCCACTACACGTGTATATTGACTCTCAAGACTTCCTCAAATAGAATTTCATAAGATATATTTATAAAATCTATCACCATTAAAACATAATAATAAGACATTTAGGTCTCTTGAGAGTAGTTGAGGGATAAAAGTGGACTTATCCACTCCCTACAAAGTGCTGATGAAGTACCTTAGTGTACTCATCCATATATCCTCTAAATATGGTCATAAGCAATCCTATTATCCAACATCAGTCCAGCTTTTTCAAAGAAAAGAGGACAGATTATTAAATGGCAGGCAAATTGGATAATACTGGGAAATCAACCATAAATTACAAACTGGAATAAAGTTAAACATCATGAAGATTGTGTTCACACCCAAAAATGGGTCATATGAGTAAATCATTAAAATGATTCAAACGGATTAATCATCCGTTAAAAATCCAGCTGTTGGTGACTGCATGGGGACATGCAATTACACTGCAGACCATCAAAACGCAACCTTAGAACCTATTTATCAGGGCCTGATCACCACAAAAAAATAGTTTTCGAGAACTCCAAACGGATGAGACGTTTAGAGCACATTCATAGATTGTGCCTTGATGGGCCCTCATTTAAAGATTCGACAATGACGATGAGATCTTGAAGATCCTTCGCATTTAGAACTTTTTAATTTCCTAGTACTAGGTTCAACTGGATGTCACCATCATCCCTGAGCTTAAATCTCAGTTGACCATATCAAAATATTAAAATCTATGATCCGATAATTATGAATTGTGATGAGATCCTAAAGATCCTTGTAACGACCCGCTCTCGGGGGCCTGTTACTTATTTGATATTTGCGCAGGTTCTACAGTTAACCAGTGAAACCAAAATAGCCACGATGCAGAGATGTACAAAAATACCCAAATAGTGTCCAATTATTACAATCCATACCGTACAAATGTTCTAACAATGATACATGAAAGAAAGAAAGTACACAACTGAAAATAGCTCTGGAAGCTGCGGTCTCATGGTCGAAGTCCGGCGCTATTAACTCTAGAGCATCTGCCTCCATATGTATGTTGTCTGCGGTGCCACGGAAATGGAACCGTAGGTAAGTCACAACAATTCTAAATAAAGAAAGAGAGGTACTGTACAAGAATGACAAAGCAGACCAAAGTGAAAGTAAAGTACGGTGCAGTGTCTGTACAAGTGTAGAAAGTAAAAGTACGGCAAGTAAAGTTCGGTGACTGTACTGGCAAGGAAAGTAAAGTGCATGTACTGTAAAGAAAGTAACTGTGCAAGTTACACTAGAACTACGTGACTCAAGTCGGAGAGTACAATATGTGACCGTTCAGTTCGTCTCTTGCCTGGGTGCTACCCAGACGAATGCCGGTACCTAGGCAGCAGGATGGTTTGCCGAAACACAGGCAGCTAGACAGGAGGCCGAAACACAGGCAGCTTGACATGTAGATCGAACTCTAGTCACTCACGTACTCTCGCAACTGTGAGTTACCCCGAAACCCCGGTGACGTGTCAATTACAAGTTCTATACAGGATTGTTCCACAGGATGTTCCACATGTTAGTCACACCAGGTCAACTGGTTGACTTCCTCATTGAAAACCAGCAAGTAGGATAAAGACAAGTCCAACACCAAAAGCTGTTATTTCCGTGCTTTGAGCACGTGGTAGTGTGGCTAGCACACAATTTACCCAAGTTGGTAGTTGTGTGCTACAACCACCAAAGTTGAAAGTTGGCAAAGTAATCTTTGGCAGATTACTTTCATTTTAGTTCTCTAGTTTGGTTCAAGTCAAATAGCCGTTCGAGGCTATAAGTGGTGAAGTTTCACAAGTTCATGCAAGCACAATAGACTAGTTTTCTGAACTTAGAATCTGTCGTGACTTACGATATTCGAGCTCGTCATGGCAAGACGAGGTTGGAGCTAGAAGAGCTGGTGCACGAAGATTGGTACCTGAAATCACAAAAATACTTGGTTAATGAATACACTCATTTTCTATTTAAATAATTTGATCGTTCTGATTTTATAAACTGATTAAAACGTTGTCGAAAAACGTTCTAAATTTTTATATAGACTATATATGATAAAAATAGTTTTACTGCAAGAGGAAATATTTTTCTGAGGCTTATAGTAATTTTTAGAACTTTTAAAAGCTCAAAAACAATTTAAAAACCATTTTTCAATTAGTAATGTATTTATTCAGGAATTTATTCTGGGAGCAATCTACATCGGAATGGTTCAAATGAGGTGTCAAAATGACCGTCTCGAAGGGTACTTTAGCATATATTTTTATCACATATTAGTTTACGTTAAAATAAGAAGATACGGAGTTTTAAATGAAAATAACGGATTTAACTTATAGGCTTAAAAATTAATTCTGGAAAAACTAATAATCGGATTGAGATGAAACTAGCGTCATTGGGTCCAGAATGTCATTTCTGATTTTCTAGAGCTAGCCTCATATTTTTCTGGGTCCTATATAATTACTTATCAATTTAAAACCAATAAACCCTATTTAATAATTAATTAAAAATACGAATTTACGAAATATTACGATATTTACAAGTTTGCCATTATTAACTTACGCTGCTTCGTTTCGTTCTCAGCATGCAACGACCGGGGGGCGGGGAAAAACTCGACGACGGCGGCGTTGGTGCGAGGCGGGCAGCGGCGGGGAGCGGCGGCGGAGCGGCACCGGAGGCGGCGGCGGGGGCTCGGGCGCTGGGCGGAGTGGTTGAACGGCCGTCGGGGGAGTCGGGGCGCTGTCTGCAGGCGAAGGCGGGGGCGAGGGTGCTCACAGCGGCGGCGATGCTGCAGCGGGCTTCGGGGTAGACGTCGTGGAGGCGGTGCGGGCTGTCGGGAGCGGCGGACGGTGGCGAGGGCGGTGGCCGACGGCAAAGCGGGGGTTGGAGACGTGGCCGGCGTTGGGGGAGCTTCGTGCGGCCTTGGCGGGACGATGTGGTGCTGCTCGCTACGGGGGTCCCGTCGGCGGTCGGAGTGAGGGCGGCGGCGGACTCAAGAGGGAAGCTCGGAGAGGAGAGGGCGTGAGTCGGAGAGGGCACTGCTCGCCTGAGAACGAAGAGGACGGGAGGAGGGTTTCGAAAGATAGAGGGAAAATGGGTTAACTGGGTGAGTTTCGTGCCTCTGCATGAAGAAGAGAAGAGATAGACTGAGAGAGATAGAGAGAGTTAGAGGGTTTATTTATAGGGCCAGAAAGATGGGTAGGTTAGCTGTGGGTGTTAGCTGAGGAGAGAGTGGGTGGGGGGTAGATACGGTGGTTAATTAAGTAATTTAGGTAGGTGAAAGGTAATTAGGGGGTAATTAAGTAAAAACGAAATTGCGAAAATGCCCCTACTAGTAAACGTGTCCGAAAAATTACGAAAACATACCCACGGGATCGTATCGTCACGAGGATCGTGAATACGAAGAACGTTCCAGGGTTTGGGCTACGGGGATACTAGTTTTTGGCCAAAACGTTTAGAAAGCGGGTTTGCGGGTTCTCTATCAAAATGATATCAGAAAATTATGAAATTAATGTGGGGAGCCCTAAATGATCATAGGATGCTACTACGGAAGTTTGAAAACGTTTTGAAGATGTTTGCATAGAAAATAAATTCATTGAACCAAAACAGCAATATCTGAACATGAATTTTAATCAGATCTTTTAGAGGTATTTGATGAAATCCGATTTTACTAAAATACTCCTTAACTAGTCTGGTACTTCAAAATATTTTTATAGGAAATTTTTGGAATCAGTTAAAACTCCTAACAAACCATTATAAAATAGTTAAAAAATTTTGGAAATAGGTTAAACACGCAAATAGTTGTGTTGAAGAAAACAGGCCGTTACAATCCTCCACAATTATGAAACTGTTAAACAGTTACCGGACATAGTTACTGCCAATTTGAATATTATCAAAATCACACGTCCCAGCTGCTAAAAATCCAGCTAGGATTGACATACCAAAAATGATGGATGTAATCCACTAGCAGCAGAAGTGGATGTCCTCAATTAAGAGAGGACATCCCATGAGGCTACAAATAGAGGAAAACTCCTGGAGACTGTAATAACCCTAGTGGGTAAATACTAAGTAGCATTAAATTGGCCTTGGCCTATTTGTATATGTGTAGGGGTGGCAAACGGGTCGGATAGGTTCGGGTTCGGGTCGGGTCAGATTTGACCCGACCCGGATAGGGGTAAACCCTAACCCGACCCGGATTGAATCCGGGTCGGGTTCGGGTGGGGTTCGGGTGACCCGAAAAATTTCCAGGTCGGGTTCGGGTTAACCCGCCGGGTTAAGATTTGACTTCTACACTACTGCTTCTTTTTGATATCCAACTATTTATTAAGAGCCACTGATAATTTATTAAGTGTTGCATAATTTCCAGTAGCTCGTCGTTTACATCGCACTGGTGACAGCAAGGAAGTATAATTAACGTTACCATTTTATTAATGAAAGTAATAAAATTAATAAAAAAGTTGTATGTAAAAAGGGGATTGAATCCATGACCTCTTAAAGACGATGACAACAATTCAAATCGTATAGGCACAACTCCCATTGCAACTGTGTATTGAAGTTATTATATAAATTTTTATATAGAGAGAGAAAGTAAACCGGGTCGAATTCGGGTCATCCGGGTTGACATGTCAAACCCAAACCCGACCCGGATTTTATCCGGATCGGGTCGGGTCAACCCGTTTCCTACTTGACCCGGATTGGCCTCTACCCATACCTGGTTAAGGATGCCGGGTTCGGGTCGGGCTCATTTTGCCACCCCTATATATGTGCATGCTAGTTTACTAGAATGTAGAAATTTGCATGTATGCCCTCTCTCAATTTTTCATTTAAACCCATAATAATAAGTAATGCTAATGAACTAGGCTTAGTGTCATGGCAAACTTGTAAATAATACATCAAATTGAAGGGCATCCATTTAGGGGGATTAAGCAATGGCATGAGATGTAATTACCTTTCAAAGTTTGAGGGTATTTAGTTAAAAGCTTTGAGTAAATGGCAAACTTGTAATAAAAGGGATCTTAAGAAGAGATTATTTTTAATTAAACACCTTTCTACACTCTTCTACCCATTTCCTCTCCGTTCTACACTCTCCCAAAAATATCTCCCTTTCCTTTTGTTTTCATTTAGGGGGAGGCCGAAATTTTTAGAGCAAGCAAAAAAAAAGAAGAGAAAAGGAAAGAGAAAAGGAAAGAAAAGAGAGAAGAGAAAGGAGAGGAGGAGGAGAAATCCAAGCTAGGAGGAGACTCGCTTCAAGCCATTGACCTCTCTTTGGAACCCTAGAGAGGTGGGATTCTCTACAACCCTATCTCTAATTGTAGATCAGGAAAATTGCTTGTATGTTTAAGCTTCTTTTGAAAATTTGGAAAGAGTGTTGTAGATTTAGGTTTCTTGTTGCATTCTTGTTTGCCTTCTAAAAGTGATGAATGGATTAGGCCCAAGTTCTTGTTTTTAGTTGTTAATCTTGATGAAAGATGGTAGCTTTAAATGTATGTTTCCACTCCTAGTTGTTTGGTTAATAAAAATGCTAACTTTAATATCAAGACCTTATTTTGCTAAAAGTTTGCATCTTTATGGATAAGCTAGTCGTTAGGAGTAATAAAAATGCCATTTTAGTAAGAAGATTTCACTTTGTTAAGATAATTATTATATTGTTATAGCAAATCTAGGCTAGTGGAGTACTCCTATGAAAACCTATTTGTGTGCAATGTTCCAAAAGAACCAAGTTCTTCTTGAAATCCCTAGCAAAATTGACCACTTGGTAGGCTGAAATTTTGTAGCATGTTATTCCTAAATCTGCAGTCAGTACAGATGGAAATACAATCTGAAATAATTATTTTCATGTAGTTCATGAAATCCTACCCTAAAATCATATAAAATTTGACATAGTTTCAATTCAATAAGCAGGAGCAAAAATTCAATTCTTACAACATGTCTGAAATTCTGTCAAACTGGACACGGTTTAGTAAAACGAAGCTCAGTACCTGCACAGACAATGGAATTTTATGTTCTTAGTCTCGTTGGAAATTTAACAAGTTTTTCTACAACTTCATCTCAGTGCTTATTGTTCAAAATTCTGACTGGAATATGCCCAAAATCAGCAATCAAGACATACCATGGAATCTGTCTGAAAAACAGATCTGACAGTCTTCACAAAATAATTCACCATAAATTATAGAATTCATATTTTTGCATGAAAATTTATATGTTAACCCAAAACTACCATATCTACAACGTTAATTTAGGAAATTTTGTCAAACTCGCATTGGAAATGGCTGATATCCATTGATGTTTATGATTGACGGTGAAAATTCAGCAAATTGAATGGTTTGGTAATGACTTGAGTTGTGTTTTGGTTTATTCATATGTTTAGATATTAATGCTCAATATTGCTTATGTAGATGCATCAGTATTAAGTGTTTGCATATGGTTATGCTTCTTTATGTTGCAAATTTTAGAATTGGATGTTTATGTTCATGGCTTATGGAATATGTAAGTTTTGTTTTGAACATCCCGATGAAAAAGAATGTATTTGGACCTCCTTTTACATGCTTAATACACTAGGATTAATGATTAACTAAAAGAAAACCTAGGGTTGTCTCGTTCCACTCGAAGTGGGTGAGTGCCTTAGGAGGGTTTATGTAAAATCAAGGTAACGAGTGGACATGCGGGGATGGACTGCTGGGTTGTGGACCACTCCTGACAAGCCCTCAGAGGCGGGTAGTAGGTTAGGTGGGTTGAGTTGGTTGTGTTGGAGAACGGCTTCTTGCGTAAGAGCTTGTCTCGGGAAGTCGTAGCATTCCACCCACCTTACTGGGTGAGGTCCAGTCCCCGATGTCTGACCCGTTACTTAGGTTTTGAATTCATGCATAAAACCCAACCTATAAAGACTAAAAAATCAGTAACCCTGGAATGTGATGCCTTTTTCTTGTTTGTGCACTATGATTAGAGTAGTAGAGTTGTGGAGTTCCTACTGGGCACGCTGTGACGTGTCCCTTCCCTCCACAGGTACAGGTACCAGTTCTCGGGCGACGGGACCGAGGATAGAGACCTCGGAGGGCAACCCTTCTCAGCAGGATCCGTAGAGTCCGCGGAGAGTGTGGGTCTTGTAGTGTTTTCTTGGGGTGGGAGTGAGCGGAAAGCGATGTTTTGTACCCCCCCTCTACCCCCTTGTACCCAGTAGAGTGAGTTATACTGTTGTGGGAGTTCTAGTTGTTTCTGGGTTGTGATGTGGGCTTGTACAGTATTAGTGGTGTAGTTATAGTTCTCTGTGACGCTAGGATGTTCTGTTTGCCGTATTTTACTTTGCTGCCGGTGTTGTAGTACCTTGTACTTTCTTTCTGTGTCGGAGCTGTATTGTTCTGCTTTCTTTCAGTTCGTAATTTACTATCTGTGTTTCCTCAGCAGTTGTAGTGGCCTGCGAGTCATTTGGTATACACATTAGCGCTTCGTATTCTTAATACCACTGCTTGTTACGCCGATCCTCCCTATTTGGGGTAGTGGGGCGTGACAGGTTTTGTGGTGGCCCATGCAAGTCAGTGCACACTGCGATACGCGCAAAGGGAATACAAGTAAGGCTCTAATATTTTAGTACACGGTACTAATGCATTTGTTCTGTTTCTTACCTGCAGATGGAAGGTAGGAACGGGACTTCCAGCGGGACCTGAGCTTCTGACAGCGGGATTGGTCCAGTTGACGATGGGCATTCTTCAGGTGACAGGACCTCAGAGTCGGCCCTGATGGCTAAGGTTCTGATGGGTATTTTAGAGCACATGGGTCCGCCGAGCTATAAGGAGTTTAGGACGCTACGTCCACGATATTTCTCGGGCAGGGAGAGTAGCCTCGAGGTGGATGAGTGGCTACGGCATACAGAGGATGATCTGATGATGTGTCGATTTTCCCAAGACGGTTAGGTGGAGTTGGTGAGGCACCAGTTGACCCATCAGGCCAGAGCCTGGTGGGAGGCCTAGGAAAGGAGATTGAAGGGGAACATTGCTTGGGAGACCTTTCGGGAGTTGTTTGAGGCCAAGTTCCTTCGGGAGGCGGTGAAGGACGAGTTGAGGCAGAGATTCGAGCACCTGACTCAAAGTAGGAGGATAGTGGATGAGTACGATGCAGAGTTCTCACTGTTGAGCAAGTATGCACCAGAGCTTGTAGCGACAGATGTCACCAGAGCCAGGCGCTTCCGCATGGGACTAGACGTAGAGTTTCGGCGTCCATGTCTACTCAGGAGTTGTTGACTCAGGAGGCTGTACTGCAGGCAGCCAGACAGCATGAGACCCACCTACGGAGTCTGGAGAGGCCACCAGCCAGTGACAGATGACCGGCCGCTCAGCAGAGGACCACCCCTGGCCCAGTTCAACATGCGACATTCAAGCGACCGGGGGCTCCACCCTTGGCACAGAAGGGGACTTCATGCTACAGATGCGGGAAGCCGGGGCATATGCAGAGAGACTGCCGAGTTTCGAGTGCTAGATGTTACATGTGTGGAGATCCAGGACACATCAGCAGATTTTGCCCATGGTCGGGTCATGTTCCAGTACCACCGGCATCATCGACGGCCCAGCCTGTGCAGCAGAGACCTCTCCCACCTCCGCCGAAGCGGCTTGCCCTTCCGGCACCGCCAGGACCGAGGCCGACTGCGTCGAGAGGACCCACTCCACCTCCTCAGCAGCGACGAGGGTATCAGGGGGTATCTCCTCCGCCGAGGCGACAGTAGTATACTATGACCCCAGTAGGGACTTCGGAGGGTGCTAGTCGGGTGATCACTGGTATGAATCTTGCCCCTTTGCAGTCTATTTGATTTTAGCCTCAGTTGTTTTATTTAGCTAGTTGGCTGAGTTTTATTGTTGTGATACTTTAGGTATTGTTAGAGTAGTCTCCTACCCTGCCTTGTCTCTATTTGACTCTGGAGTGTCACATTGTTTTCTGTCTAAGAAGTTTGTGACACAACACTCCATAGTACTTGACATCTTTGCTGCTAGTTGAAATGTTCACACCGGGAATGTGGTCATTTGTAGTGTTTCTGGGATACAGAACTGTCCAGTTGAGATCGGGGGGCGGGAGTTGTATGCAGACTTCTTAGTGATTGAGTTGCCCGACTATGAGGCAGTGTTTGGTATGGATTGGTTAGGAATGTTCCATGCTAATATAGACTGTAGAATGAGGAGGGTAGTTTTCCAGATCCTTGACCATCCAGAGTTTGAGTTTTGGGATGGTAGTAGTGAGCTTGAGCGTTTGAAGTTCCGAGCGACGGTCGTGGAGTATTTGGACATGGAAGCAGAGCCAGTGTTACCAAGGGTTAAAGAATTTTTTGACATCTTCGCAGATGATATCTTTGGGTTACCCCCAGATAGGTCCCTGGAGTTTACTATTGATCTGATTTCAGGCGCCCAACCGATAGCGAAGGCTCCATACCGAATGGCCCCACCAGAGTTAGCGGAGCTTCGTAATCAGTTGATTGATTTGTCAGATAGGGGATTGATTCGCCCAAGTGTGTCACCATGGGGAGCGCCAGTGTTGCTTGTAAACAAGAAGGATGGATCTCGGAGGATGTGCATTGATTATTGGGAATTGAATAAGGTGACGGTGAAGGATAAGTACCCTCTTACCCGGAACAATGATATCTTTGATCAGCTTGGTGGATCCTGGGTGTATTCGAAAATGGATTTAAGAAGTGGGTATCACCAAGTGAAGGTGCGGGAAACTGATGTTCCGAAGACCGCATTTCGGACTCGATACGGTCACTACGAGTTTTTGGTGATGCCTTTTGGAGTGACGAATGCCCCAGCTACTTTTATGAGGCTGATGAATCTGGTCTTCTTCGAGTATTTAGATAAGTTTGTGGTGGTATTTATCGATGACATCCTGGTTTACTCGAAGAATGAGGATGAACATGGTGAGCATCTACGAATAGTTTTGAATACTCTCAGGCAGCACCGACTGTATGCCAAGTTTAGTAAGTGCCAATTTTGGTTGACCAAGGTTGCGTTTCTTGGGCACATAGTCTCTGGGGATGTAGTGTCTGTTGATCCTGAGAAGGTTGCCGCAGTAGAAAGTTGGCCTATACCTCGGACAGTCACAGAGATTCGAAGCTTTTTAGGGTTCGATGGATACTATCGGAAATTCATTAAGGATTTCTCGAAGATTGCCTCGCCTTTGACTCATGTGACGAAGAAGGATATTGCGTATGTCTGGTTGGAGGATTGCCAGCACGCGTTTGATGAGCTGAAGCATCGGTTGACCACTGCTCCTATCTTAACCATCCCTGACCATTCGGGTGGTTTTGAAGTTTTCTGCGACGCATCTGGAAGAGGGCTAGGCTGTGTCCGTCATCAGCATGGACGAGTTGTAGCATATGCTTCCAGATTATTGAAGGAGCATGAGCTGAACTATCCCACTCATGACTTGGAATTGGCAGCAGTGATTTTGGCCTTGAAATTGTGGAGACATTTCCTGCTAGGTGAGCATGTGAAAATATACACCGACCATAAGAGTCTGAAGTATGTGTTCACTCAAAAGGAGCTTAATATGAGGCAGCGTCGATGGTTGTAATTAATGGCCGAGTACGACGTCGATCTACAATACCATCCTAGGAAGGTGAACGTGGTGCCAGATGCGCTTAGCTGATTGCCCGCCGTGATGAGGTTAACTTCCCAGCCGCAACTTCGAGGGGCAATCCGACAGATGGGGATGGAAGTTGTACTCCCATGAGAGAAGACTGTTATGATGGGATTGCAGATTCAATCTGAATTGGTGAACAGGATCAAGGCAGCTCAGTCAGGGGATGCCAAGTTGAAGAGGACTCGAGAGCAGGTGGAAGCTGGACTTCAGACCGATTTTCATGTTCACGAAGATGGATCATTGAGATTTGGGAGCCGGGTTTGTGTGCCGAGTGGCGATATTCGGGAAGAATTATTGAAGGAGGCACACAGTTCCTCATATTCTATCCATCCTGGAGGAACCAAGATGTACCGTGATCTGAAGTAATACTATTGGTGGTCTGGAATGAAGAAGAGTGTAGCCAAGAGTGTGGCGTCCTGTTTGGTCTTCCAGCAGGTAAAGGCTGAACACTAGAGAACTGCGGGATTGTTACAGCCTCTCCCCATTCCAGAATGGAAGTGGGAACATGTGACCATGGACTTTGTGACCGGTCTACCTCGGACCTCTAGAGGTAATGATGCGATTTGGGTCATTATTGATCGATTGACCAAGTCGGTACATTTTATTCCGTTCTGAGTTGGACAGTCCACAGAAATTCTGTCGAGAGATACATGGAGGAGATTGTGAGACTGTATGGAGTCCCTGTGAGTATAGTATCCGACAGAGATATCAGATTCACTTCTCATTTTTGGATGAGCTTATCGGCTAGTCTGGGGACACGTCTGAATTTTAGTACTGCGTATCATCCTCAGACTGATGGACAGTCGGAAAGGACCATTCAGATTCTTGAAGATATGCTACGAGCATGTATGCTTGATTTCAAGGGATCGTGGGAGGACCACCAGCATTTAGTTGAGTTTGAATACAATAACAGTTATCAAGCAAGTATCGATATGGCTCCCTTCGCAGCTCTGTATGGAAGGCAATGTAGGTCCCCCTTAAGTTGGGATGATGTTGGAGATAGAGAGTTTCTGGGACCCGACTTGGTAGCAGCAACAACAGATGTGGTACGAGCAGTCAGAGAGAATCTGCGCGTCGTGCAGGACCGATATAAGCATTGCGCTGATACAAAGCGGTGACCCTTGGAATTTCAGCCAGGAGATTATGTGTTCCTAAGGATCTCACCGATTCATGGAACTATCCGATTTGGCAAGCACGAGAAGCTGAGTCCTAGATACATTGGTCCATTCGAGATCTCTGCCAAGGTCGGTGAGGTTGCCTATCGGCTAGTACTGTCGCCGTCGCTTGAAGGTGTGCATAATGTGTTTCATGTGTCTCAACGTAAAGGATATGTGGGAGATCCCAATCATGTTGTAGATTTCTCAGAGGTAGAAGTACGACCGGATCTCACTTATGAGCAGTAGCCAGTGGCTATTCTGGACCGGAGGCAGACGACGTTGAAGAAGAAGACCATTGACTTGGTACGAGTCATGTGGCGACAAGAGTCTCCGGGGGAGTGAACTTGTGAGCGAGAAGATGAGATACGCGAGAAGTACCCGTACCTGTTTGAGCAATAACTATCGTATCTCATATTTTCTGCAGTTGTTGGTTGTTGTATGTAAATATCTGCTCTCCTACTCTTGATAAATTCCGAGGACGGAAATTTTTCTAAGGAGTGTAGGGTGTAATAACCCTAGTGGGCAAATACTAAGTAGCCAATAAATTGGCCTTAGCCTATTTGTATATGTGCATGCTAGTTTACTAGAATGGAGAAATTTGCATTTATACCCTCTCTCAATTTTTCATTTAAACCCATAATAATAAGTAATGCTAATGAACTAGGCTTAGTGTCATGGCAAACTTGTAAATAATACATCAAATTGAAGGGCATTCATTTAGGGGGATTAAGCAATGGCATGAGATGTAATTACCTTTCAAAGTTTGAGGGTATTTAGTTAAAAGCTTTGAGTAAATGGCAAACTTGTAATAAAAGGGATCTTAAGAAGAGATTATTTTTAATTAAACACCCTTCTACACTCTTCTACCCATTTCCTCTCCTTTCTACACTCTCCCAAAAATAGCTCCCTTTCGTTTTGTTTTCATTTAGGGGGAGGCCGAAATTTTTAGAGCAAGAAAAAAAAGAAGAAAAAAAGAAAGAGAAAAGGAAAGAAAAGAGAGAAGAGAAAGGAGAGAAGGAGGAGGAGGAGGAGGAATCCAAGCTAGGCGGAGACTCCCTTCAAGCCATTGACCTCTCTTGGAACCATAAAGAGGTGGGATTCTCTACGACCCTATCCCTAATTGTAGATAAGGAAAATTGCTTGTATGTTTAAGCTTCTTTTGAAAATTGGGAAGAGTGTTGTAGATCTAGGTTTCTTGTTGCATGCTTGTTTGCCTTCTAAAAGTGATGAAAGGATTAGGCCCAAGTTCATGTTTTTAGTTGTTAATCTTGATGAAAGATGGTAGCTTTAAATGAATGTTTCCATTCCTAGTTGTTTGGTTAATAAAAATGCTAACTTTAATAAGAAGTTCTCATTTTGCTAAAAGTTTGTATCTTTAGGGATAAGATAGTTGTTAGGAGCAATAAAAATGTCATTTTTAGTAAGAAGATTTCACTTTGTTAAGATAATTATTATATTTTTATAGCAAATCTAGGCTAGTGGAGTACTCCTATGAAAACCTATTTGTGTGCAATGTTCCAAAAGAACCAAGTTCTTAATGAAATCCCAAGCAAAATTGACCACTTGGAAGGCTGAAATTTTGTAGCATGTTATTCCTAAATCTGCAGTCAGTACAGATGGAAATACAATCTGAAATAATTATTTTCATGTAGTTCATGAAATCCTACCCCAAAATCATATAAAATTTGACATAGTTTCAATTCAATAAGTAGGAGCAAAAATTCAATCCTTACAACATGTCTGAAATACTGTCAAACTGGACACAGTTTAGTAAAAACGAAGCTCAGTACCTGCACACACAATGGAATTTTATGTTCTTAGTCTCGTTGGAAAGTTAACAAGTTTTTCTACAACTTCATCTCAGTACTTATTGTTCGAAATTCTGACTGGAATATGCCCAAAATTAGCAATCAAGTCAGACCCTGGAATCTGTCTGAAAAACAGATCTGACAGTCTTCACAAAATAATTCACCATAAATTATAGGATTCATATTTTTGCATGAAAATTCATTTGTTAACCCAAAACTACCATATCTACAACTTTCATTTAGGAAATTTTGTCAAACTCGCATTGGAAATGGCTGATATCCATTGATGTTTATGATTGACGGTGAAAATTCAGCAAATTGAATGGTTTGGTAATGACTTGAGTTGTGTTTTGGTTTATTCATATGTTCAGATATTAATGCTCAATATTGCTTATGTAGATGCATCGGTATTAAAGTGTTTGCATATGGTTATGCTTATTTATGTTGCAAATTTTAGAATTGGATGTTTATGTTCATGGCTTATGGAACATGTAAGTTTTGTTGTGAACATCCCGATGAAAAAGAATGTATTTGGACCTCCTTTTTCATGCTTAATACACTAGGATTAATGATTAGATAAAATAAAACCTAGAGTTGTCTCGTTCCACTCGAAGTGGGTAAGTGCCCTAGGAGGGTTTGGGGGAAATCAAGGTAACGAGTGGACATGCGGGGATGGATTGCTGGGTTGTGGACCACTCCTGACGAGCCCTCAGAGGCGGGGAGTAGGTTGGGTTGGTTGAGTTGGTTGTGTTGGAGAACGACTTCTTTCGTAAGAGCTTGTCTTAGGAAGTCGTAGCATTCCACCCACCTTACTGGGTGAGGTCCAGTCCCCGATGTCTGACCCGTTACTTAGGTTTCGAATTCATGCATAAAAACCAACCTATAAAGACTAAGAAAAAAATCAGTAACCCTGGAATGTGATGCCTTTTTCTTGTTTGTGCACTATGATTAGAGTAGTAGAGTTGTGGAGTTCCTACTGGGCATGCTGTGACGTGTCCCTTTCCCCCCACAGGTACAGGTACCAGTTCTCAGGCGACGGGACCGAGGACAGAGACCTCGGAGGGCAGCCCTTCTCAGCAGGGTCCGTAGAGTCCGTAGCGGGTGTGGGTCTTGTAGTGTTGTCTTGGGGTGGGAGTGAGCTGAGAGCGATATTTTGTACCCCCCTCTATCCCCTTGTACCCCGTAGAGTGAGTTGTACTTTTGTGGGAGTTCTAGTTGTTTCTGGGTTGCGCTGTGGGCTTGTACAGTATTAGTGGTGTAGTTATAGTGCTCTGTTGACGCTTGGATGTTCTGTTTGCCGTACTTTACTTTGCTGCTGGAGCTGTAGTACCTTGTACTTTCTTTCTGTGTTGGAGCTATACTGTTCTGCTTTCTTTCCGTTCGTACTTTACTATCTGTGTTTCCTCAGCGGTTGCAGTGGCTTGCGAGTCATTTGGTATACACATTAGCGCTTGGTATTCTTAATATCGCGGCTTGTTACGCCGATCCTCCCTATTTGAGGTAGCGGGGCATGACAGGGACCTTAAAACAATACCTCCACATGAAAGTGAGCGCATCTCCATATCCTCTCCCTTTTCCAGACCTCCACAAGAGGAAATTCTGGAATAAAATGAAATATAAATGGATAATCTACGTACATGGGGAGGTGTTTGAATAAAAAACACACTTGTCGACAATTATTTTACAATTCATTTTGCCATTTAAATAATAGTAATCGATCCACACTCCGTTACTAAAGAAGCAAACGTGATTGGCCAAAAATGTGGAACGAGGCAAAAATAAGTTGAGCTGGACTCACTTATGAAACATGAAGTGTTTGGACCTGAAGTCCTGATATCAAAAGGTATCAAACCTATGGGAATAATGAGTATTGTACAAAATATAAATGAATTCATATGATATAAGGTATAACCTGCAGCTTAGAGATTCATTTCACTGAAACCAGGAAGTAATAAAGTAAGATGCGCTTGACTCACTTATGAAATATAAAAGATGCATCAAACTCCCTGGTTATGGTTGTGAAACTCTCACAATTGGCAAACGAAATTATAGATATGTTGTTTTGGATGTTGTGACTGCATACCCCTAAGAATTTATGCCTAATTTCATTAATTACCTGAATAGATTTAAGGACATCTATTTTATGAGAAATAATAAAATACAATCAAGAGAGTTCCTTAAACAAGGACTCCTACTAAAAGGTTGTCTTTACATCTTTAAAAGAGTAAAGAAAGTGATCTGACAAAGACTCTAATCTCATCGGATCTCCTGAAGAGAAAATAAAAATATTTGTTTAAGTCTACAATGATATGCAAGACCCCATCAAAAATAAAGACATATCTTGGCTTACAGACTTATCATCCTGAAGATGAAAATATCATCCAGAAGATGAAAATCATGTGACATTAAACTTCATACACCTGAGGTTGATGAAGAAACATGAAAAATTGTAATCCACTAGATACACCTATAGGTTGTATGGATTTACATAAAGACCCTTTTCCGTCCGCTGGAAGAGGGAGATGATACACTAGGTCCTAAAGTACATTACCTAAGTGCCATCGGAGCACTTCCTTATTTGGCCAACTGCACGCGTCCCGATATAGCATTGGAAGTTAATCTGTTAGACAGATACAGTGCAGCGCCTGCAGCGCGCCACTAGACCGGAGCTACACATCTTCTGTGCTACCTCCAAAGGTCAATATTATAAATGATCATCCTCCACGTTAACTGTATTTGAAGATGCAAGTAATATATCATCGCGATGACCACCACGAAGGAATGGCCACCTCCTGGAGATCTGCAAAGCATGCCACTAAGGCAACATCATCCTACCATTTCAAGAAGCTCACCATCCAAGAAGCAAATCAAGAGCGTGTAGCTATGCCCTGAAGTACATCGCCGATCATTGACGACTTAGTCAAAAACTAGATACATGGAGCTATCTACCAAGTTTGTAGACCATGTCAATTTCCTAGCTCAACCTTGAGGAGGCTACATCAAAGGCGATGAGACAGAACACACCTCTCCAAAGCTCCTTTGGATTTAGCAGCTGCCATAGATGAGCAATACTTGTATTTTGTATTTATTCTCGGAATGTTGTAAACTAGATTTATGTATAGTGCCTAGGAGACCTGCATGCCTGAAGCTTGCACAGAACAGGGGGAGTTAATGAAGAGTTCACTCTTTTCCCTTAGCTATGGTTTTTCACACTGGGTTTTCCATGGCCAAAGGTTTTAACGAGACAATCATATTAGCTCTTGATCCTGAAATATCTACCACTAGTGATATCCACAGATCAGTGGAAGTTAAGAAGATTTGTACTCTTTTTCTTAGCTATTGGGTTTTTCCATTGGGTTTTCCATAGCCAAAGGTTTTAATGAGGCAAATCCTTCTAACTTAGGATCCAGAAATATCCAAATCCACATGATACTGATAAGCACTGTGAATCCTGAAGTATTCATATGCCAAGCTTACAATGATGGATGGATAAGGGGAAGTGTTATGAATGAGATTTTGTAGGCCCCTTTTTGGTCTGTGTATCCACCACCATGTAACCCTAACTCTATAAATACAAGGCTATGGACTCCGTAGCCGCCATCCTTCCAACAGAAATGTTATTTTTTCTCCGGTTCGATTACCAATAAACGGCGTGAAAGAAGGGCATTAAGAAAATGATGATGGGTTGGACAATATATACCTCAAGTGAGGTGTATGGATGGGATTTTTTTTTTGCCAAAATTGACAAAGAAATCCCATCAAAAGGTCACATCTCATTCGCATTCTTCAAATTTTTTGCCAATTTTGACAACAAATCTCCTCCATACACCTCAAATTGAGGTGTATATAGCAAAAGTCATGATGAAATAATATTTTCTCTTATTGGATGCTTGTTTCAAATGAAAAAGAAAATTTTGATATGTATTTTTATTAAATTATGTATAGGCTTTAATTCACAAATAACATGCATATGGCATCAGTTCGACGTTCGGAAATAATCATGTAAAATTCGATAATATTTTGGCTTAACATAAAGTGATAACATTATTTTGGTTTAGTTATTTAAAATAATTTCTAGAATTTATCAATAAAGGGGAGTAATATATTGATTAGTTTATTATGTTTTCAAACAGGTAATGCATGTTTAAATCTTTCCGGCTTATACAACGGTGCAAAAATTTTAAATCAAGAACTTATCAGGTGGCTCGAATATTTTGTAAAGTTAACGAAAAATTTATGAATTATAACGAATAATGTGATACCCGACAAATGAGCGAATTCATCATGATTTACGAATAATTCTTATTTTAAAAAATCATAAATAATTCACGAATTATTTAAAAATACATAAATTTTATTGTTAGTTGGGTATGTAAGAGAAATAACTGTTCATTTAACTTTTCTTTTCTATCATTTTCATTGGGCAGATGGTAAGAAAAATTGAATAAATTTTTTTCTTGTTGTAAATGTATTTTCTGAGGGAGACTCCAAACCTTTCTTTATAGGGGATATGAAGAGTTCATATAATGGTAGGATACAATATTTGAGATGAATACAAACTTCTCATATATACACGATAACGTATTCATAACACTTCCCCTTATCCCACCATAAGTGTGAACTCTGCTCATGAATACTTCGGGATTCTTAGCATCATATGAGTATCACAAGGGATGGTTACTTCGGGATCCTGAGTTAATGGGATTTGCCTCGTTAAAACCTTTGGCTATGAAAAATCTTGTGGGATAAAACTATAGCTAAGAAAAAGAGTGCAATTCTCCTTTAACTCCATCTGATCTGTACAAGCCTTTAGGCTTTCAGATCTCTTAGGCGTTTTTCATGACTCCTATTTACAACATCCAGTAAGTATATACAAATTGCAAATATTACCATCATTAAGCAGCTGCTGAATCCAAAAACCTTGGATAGGTGTGCTTTGTTTTGTCGCCTCTGATGTAGTCTCCTCAAGGTTGGGGTAAGCATGTGGCATGGTCTTCAAACTATGTGGTCAGCTCCAAATCACCAATAGTCATCGCTGAGATGCAATGTACCACCAGGCGCACCCAAACACACCCTTGGTTTGTTTCTGGAAGGGTGATGATCTCGAAATGATAGGAAGATGTTGCCTTCATCGTTTGATTTGCAGATTTATAGTAGATGGTTGTCCCACCGTAGGTACCCAGTTTATGATTTCTCATTATGGGGATCAGACATGTAACCTACATCTACATAAGCATGTAAGATAATTCTTTATAATGTAAGACCAAATCCATAGACCCTTGAAGGTAGCGCAGAATATGCTTAACTCCGATACAGTGGCATTTTAAGCGCCTCACTGTATCTAGCTAGTGAATTTACTACAACTGCTATATCGGGGCGCGTGCACTTAGCCAGAAGTACTCTAATTACACTTAGATAAGTGACTTCAGGACCTAAAATATCTTCTCCCCTCTTCCAGCTGACGGAAGGAGTCTTTTTGTACATCCAGTGAATGTTACCATAGGTGTACTTATTAGATGACTATGGTCCTTGTCGTAATTTCTTCAACACACGATGGGTATATGAAGTTTAATGTAACATGATTTTATCTATTTAGATAATAAGTCTGTGTGCCTTTGTAAGGATCATCTTACACTTGCAATACTAACAACATACACTAGAGGTGGGTGAATAGTGTAATGGCAATAAATTGTGCAATTAAAATTTAACTTGCAAATACAAAATAATAAGTGCAAGAGGAATTAATCAACACAATCAATCCAAACGCAAACACAAGATTTTACCCTGGTTCTCCAAACTTGGGTACGTCCAGCCACACCAATATCCACTATAATTCTCACAAAGAGAAGTGAATACAATCTCACACAGAGATACCTCACACATAGGATTTTGGATTCTCACACAGAGAAATCCTTGCTCTCACATAGAGAAACAATTGCTCTCACACAGAGAGACTCAAACTCTCAAAAAGAGAGATCTCAACCAACACTCACACAGAATGTTATACTCTCACACAGAGAGTAACTAGCTTTCACACAGAAAGCTAGGGTTTTAATGAAAACAAAATAAAACAAATACTTTTACCTGTGCTTTGATGATGAACTTACTTGTTAATGAATACAAGACATGGAAGAGGATCTCCAAGTAATAAGATTGAGCTTGATTTCACTTGGATGATTTCCCTTGAGCTTGAATTCAATGCATGAAGGAGATTTAGAGCTCTAAGAGGAAAATGAGAGAGTTTGAGAGTGGCTTAATCAACCTCTAATGATTTGCAATAGATCCGAGAAACTTTAATGAACTCAGCCCTCTCATATATATAGGAAGTCCAAAGAAACCCTCAAATCCAAGTAAAAAGTCAAAAATAATAATCTGCAACGGCTAGATTCTGACAATTTACGGCACAGACAGTCGACTGATGAACACTGGACAGTCGACTGGTCAACGGCTATAAAAATCCCAACGGATATAATCTGACCCAGGACAGGCGATTGTAGAAGACTATACAGGCACCTGTATAAGATGCAGGCACCTGAATATCCTTCTGCAGGTGACTTACACATGAGATGGAAACGGATCATGAAAAATGCAACTTTCACACTAGCGCCTTCAGACGATAGATGACCAATTCTCAAGCGCTTGTAATTTGACAGTGGACTGAAACCCTCTCATCAGTCGACTGACTTGCAAAGTGGGTAGAAACCCAGAAAATGCAAGTTACATACTTTGGCACACAGACGACTGGAGAACAAATCCCAGGCACATGATGGAATACAAGAGACTGTAAAATGAACGTCAGTCGTCTATTTCCAAGAGCTCAAGAAGGAGTCAAAAAATGTTGACTTGAGCTGTGCACTATAGTCGACTGTAGAGGGCTGGCCAGGCGACTGGAATCACCCAGTCGCATGTCCTTCCTTCAGCAGCTGCTTGTTGGAGAGCCAACGACTCCAATTGAGTCATTTGGCATGATGAACCTATTGGTTTTGATTCTATGATAATCCTAAGGCTCACTGAGATGGTTATATGCATATGCATGAATGAGTAGAACATCTATCAAGACATTACATTAAACCTAGACTCAAAAAGAGAAACGCAATAAATGAAATAATACATGGATTACATTGCTCCCCTTAGAGTCTATGACTTCAATCCTTGATGCCTTGATGCTCCCTATTATCTCCAAGCTTTGGCACCCCTTGAGTCCAATCTTTGGAATTGCTCCTCTTGTTGTCCATCCTTGCACCACGCATTTAGTCTCCAAAAATGATATTCTTCATTTGTTAACTATGAGACTAAACATGAGAGACATTATCAACAACATAATGTTGTGATCATCATCAAAATAATTTTGGTATGAAACACCAATGTCTAACAGCCATGACTTATTTTATTTTGCCTAGGTCTTTCATATCATATCATATTTGATAGCCAAGTTGAATAGATATTTTGGTTTTCTCTTCAGGAGATCTAATGTAAGTTTTTTACAACTATGATCTCAAATCCTATTCTTTGCTCTTTATAAAGACGCAAAGACAACCCTTAGTATGAATCCTTGCTTTGTCAAGGGATTCACTTGGTTGTACAATATTTTATTATTTCTTCAATAGAATAGACGTCCCGAAGTCTATTCAGGTATTTAAGGAAATGTGGAATTTATCTTTATCAAGATATCCATAGAGATATGCTGTCACAACATCCAATAACATCATATCCAAAATTTCATTTACCAAACCGTAAGGTATTCATAATTTATAACAGGGAATCCGATGCATCATTTATATAAGTGAGTCATACTCATCTTAATTTGTTTATTCCCCGGTTTCAGCAAAAACCCCTTGGGCTATAAGCTATACCTTATAGCATATGATTTTGTACTTGTATTTTTATCTATGCAATACTTATTGTAAACATAGGTTTGACACCTTTTGGTGTCTGGACTTCAGTTCTGAACACATCATGTTTCATAAGCGAGTCCAGATCAGCTTTTATTGCCTCGTTCCACATTTAGACAATCTCTACGTTTGTATTTTAGTAACGGAGTGTGGAATGATATTATATAATTATCATCCCTTTTGCGATGTAAGTGGCAATATGACACTGTATACATTTTCGACAATTGTGTTCTTTCTGTCCAACACCTCTCCAGTACATACAACATTTAATTTCATTTCAATTTCTCCCGGATGTTCCTCTTTAGGGGATTCTGGGAGGGGTGTGGATATGGACATGAGCTCACTGTGTAACGCCCCCTCCCGGGATTACCACAAGAAGCGAGTGTTACGAAAGGAAGAGAGAAATACAACGCAAATACTAGCAGGTCCACTGTGCACGTGCTGGGTAGTACACGTAATGCTCCATAATTAAATGCAACTCCAAAGTTCCACCAAACTAAAACCAACACATAAGAACAACATATATTAAAACATCCTTCATATTTATTAGAAACAAAGTTCTTTTACAACTTACATACAACTCAACATTTACATACAACATATAACATCAATATACACCTCTCATTCGCAACACCTCCTAACCATACCCAAATACAACTCAACACCCCCAAAATCAATCCCCCACACTGCTCCAATCCCAAACTCTGCCAACTAAGCTTCTCCAACTGCCAATCACCTGAAAAATATCAACGGGGACACGTCACAGCGTGACCCAGTAGGAATTGCCAACTTCCACTAGTATGCTATTATGAAAATGAGACTACTTAACATGCAACCATGGCAATGTGCAAATGAAACATGAAATAAACAAGGGAATCATTCTACAAAACATATGAGCATGGCATTAAAGATGCAATGGCAACTACTTTACATCCATGACATAGCATGAGGCAAACTACACGTAAACATCAAGCACCAAGTTGAAACATAAAGCAAGTTATAAGTGCTACAAAAATGAAGTGAGTTGTAACATCATTCCAAGGTACAAATGAGACTTTATAGATACAAGAGAGTCTCTCATGGCTATGAGACAATAGCCTTATACATGCATGGTTCATGGGTCATCATGGCATGCCTTCATATAAATATTTAATTCACATTTCCAATACATCATAATCAACATCATAACAAGGTGTCATGCACATCGTGCCATGTCCACCATACCACCACAGCTCATACCACATTACCACCAACATGAATGCATGCCATGTCCACCACATCCCTCCCACCATGTATAACAACTAAGCTCCCACATTCATGTTACAAGAACTATTCCAATAACATTAGTCAATGCTTTAGTATTCTCCTCCCTCTTTCACCTCTGCTCTTTTTCGCCCAAAACAGTCCAGCCTGCTGAAATTACAGGATCAGCCACAAAATCAAGGTATTTAACCAATTTCTCTTATGAATTCGACAAAACTCTCTAAATGAAAGTTGAAGATATAGGAAACCTGGATTCACCCATGAAATTTCATGCTTAAACATGGACTGAGTGATTTATAGTGAATTAATTGGTATAACCTGTACAGACTGTTTTCCTGACAGATTTCAGGGCATGTATTAGAAACTAATTTTGGACATGTTGCAGCCAGAAATTCAAAATATATGCACTGTGATGAATTTGTAGATAAACTTGTAAACTTCCCAACAAGACTAAGAACAGCAAATTCTATAGAGTGTGCAGTTAATAATCTCCATTTTTCTAACCTATGTCCAATGTGACAGAATTCCAGACATGTTGCAAACATAGAATTTTTAACCTAATTTCTAGTTTGAATTGGAAAAAGTTGTGAACATGAAAGTTATTAAGGACATCAATATACACAATATATAAAATTTCCAAAGCATTCCTAATAGCCAATTAAGCACAGAACTTAGTCAAAGTTTCAGCTTTTCAAGATAAAATTTTCAGCATCAAGAACAAAAGTGTTTCATGAAATTAATCATGTATTAAGCTCAAAATTAAGCATGTACCAATTCTACAAATGACAACCCAATAACATACTAGAAAAGTTGGTCTTCCTATCTCAAATTGGGATGATGAAATCCTCCTCTCTTCCTCTTGATCTTCTCCTAAATTTCCATTCAATTTCTCTTCTTCTTCTTCTTTCTTTCTTCCTTCCTTCTCTCTCTTTTTTCTCCTCTCTTTCTTTTTTTTCCTCTAAGAAATTTCGGCCACACCAAGGGAGAGGGAGAGAGATGACATCTTAAATAAAAAAAGAAAGAAAAAGAGAAGAGGAGAAGTATGTAGAAGAGTGGAGATTTTTCCCTCTTTGTTTTTGTTAATTAATGGAGAGTTATCTCCTAATACCCCCATTATTTACAAGTTTGCCACCCTTTACAAACTTCTCATCCCTCCTATACACACAACCCAAACCTAATTACAAGTATGCCATTCTCTACACATGACATGCTACTACACACTCTCTCATAAACTTAATTACAAAAATGACATCCTTAATAATAAAAATCTCATCTCTCATTCTAATGTCTCAAGCCCAAGAACAAGGCCCAACAAACAACCCACTAGCTAATAAAATTAGCTAAGGCCCAACTATATTAATAATAATCATTACTAATAAACACACCAACAATAATATCAATAACATCAACAACAATAGTAATCTTTTTATTATTAATAATAAAATAACACCCACAACAAGGCAACAATAGTAAGATTAATAATCTTATTATAATCTCATTACAACACCAACAATAACAATACCAATAATAATATCTTTAGGCATACTAATAACAACAACCAATACCACCCATATTAATACTTCCATTAACACTTACAACAACATTTCTATTAAAGAACATAATAGTAGTACCATGCTACTATTATTAATAATACATCCCCACCAATACACAAGGCCATCCAAATAATACTTAGCACTAACCGCAATAAGATATACTCTCACTATTAGCACTTAGTAATAATACTTCATATACTAACATATAAACCAATTTCATACACTAATAATCATACACCAACATTCATATACTAATATTCATATACCAATACATACACATCTCACTTCATACATATACCAAGGCACGCAATCATAATATTTTCACACATAGGACATTGCAAAATGTCTTGTGGTAATATTGTCTCAAGGCCTCCAGGTGTTTTCCACTTTCTAGGAATTTTACCCTTGGAGCCCGATGGTCCGACTCTTTGAGGAACAACCACTTCTGCTGCTGGTAGATTGCATCCATTCTCTGGGATGTCAATCCTAGCTGGAGTATTAGCAGTAGGGATGTATAATCTGACAAATTCTCTTTGTTGTCAGTAACTTTATTCGAAAACTGTTGAACAGTTTTCTTGAATGTAAATGATCTTTAGGATCTCATTATCACATTTCATAATTTTCAAATCATAGATTTTTATTTATTTATGTTAAATGGTCAGTAGAGCTTCATGCTTCAACCGAGTTGATCCTAACACTGGGAATGTGGTCACATCTATGCACAGTCTTCGGGACGTGCTATTAATGCATCCCCCGTTTGGGGTGCAAGGTATCTAGGGTGCATAAAACCAATATAGATTTCAAGACGGCATTGAGGTCCTGATTTTATTCTCCGTGGCGCTGTGTGGATGTAAACTGCACACCCAAAAATCCTCAAATGAGAGATATTTGGTGGTGTTTCATATGCTAGTTGCATCGGAGAATAACTTTGATTCCCAGAGGGTCTGAGTCTTTTTATGAAGCATCATGCACGATTGCATGTCCTCATGTGATGTGTCATTATATTCCACATTTTATCTATATGATTACACGTCAAAATGATTGCTCAATTACACATTCCATAAGCTTTTATGCTCATAATTGGAACTATTTTACTTTAAGAGCGTTTGATTGCATTTCAGGGAATATCGACACCGAAGCTCCTGAGGCGCCGTGTTCGGTGACTTAAAGCTGCCGGGGAGCAAGGAAGGGGCAAGAGAGAAGGGACGAGGAAGAGGAGAGTAACAAAATCATGGTTCTATGATACCATGACTCATGGATTCCAGGTCGCTTGATCGAACTATGATGCGGCGAAGGAATCGAGCGACCTAAATTGCTGGAAACAGGACAGCTATGCAATCTTTTCAAATCTGCTATCACCTGTGATTTTTCAGTATTTTTCTGATATTTTTCCCAGATAGTAGACTTCAAGACGGTTCCAACTCCACCAAGAAGGAGCCAATCGGAGGTCGGATGAGCTCTGGAGAATTTCTGTAATCTGATCTACAGTGCTGAAATCTGTTTTCGACCACCTACTCGACCAAGCAGGACTCTACTCGACCGAGCAGGGTGAAAATTCGACTAAACATCAGCCTACTCGACCGGACAGCTGCATACTCGACCGAGCAGCTGCCTACTCGACCAAGCAGCTTTATACTCGGTCCGAGCAGGCAGTGCGATGTTTTGGGCGATGGATTCAGACTTCTGACGGCTCGACCGAGTAGCCGCTTACTCGACCAAGCAGCTACCTACTCGGTCCGAGCAGACCCCACTCGGTCCGAGCAGACAGAGCGACGTTTTGGGCGATTGATCCAGACTTCTGACGACTCGACCGAGCAGCCACCTACTCGACCAAGTCGTCGTGGGCCCAGATTTTAAGTTGCGTCCGGATTTTGGGGACGATTTTGAGAGGGCTTCTGGGGGTTGTTTTGGGTTTGGATGTGGGTTTTTGGGCAGCCTTCAAGGGGGACTTTTTGTAGACTTTGTGGAGAGTTTTTTTTAGGGTTTTTAGAGAGCTTTGGGGACGATCTTTTGGGGAGTTAGGCTATGCCATAGGCCCCTCCTTTGTATCAAGATAAGCACTTTTGTCTCTTTAATTCTATTTTTGTTATTTCTTTGTGATTATTTATTGAATATCTCGTTGATGCATGCTATGATGAATTCTCTTGCTATTATTGAATCTTCTATTGTTTTTCCTATGATGCATGTGTAGTTCTATCTAGGGCTAAGGGATTAGCCCTAGGATTTTAGGATTTAGATGTAAAGTTGGGATTTTTATGATGCGTTGGGTATAAAAGGGGTTGTATTTTGGTTGATCTAGCAAAATCCCTAGGAGAACTCGTACTGAGATCGTGCCCATGGTCGGTGGAATTGATTATCTTAAGGAGTATCCTATGGATTTAATTAGGGAGTTAGTGGATTCAACCGAGGTACGTGTCCATGCCCGGCTCGTGCCTTGAGGGGATCCACCGACGAACAATATCACTAGTTGACGGCTACCGCCATTGCGCCAATGAGAGCCACCAAAAGACCTCGAAGCTCTAACCCATGAGAGTGGTATGAGTTGAGAGCGTTCGAACCACGAGAGTGGTGAGAACTTTGTAGATCCTTAATGCACGTATCGTATGCGCCTATCGCGAGAGCGGGGTTAATGCGATACATTAGATTCATGATGCCCAGACACATGAATTCACTTTCTAGATGCTACAATCCCCAAATAAAACCAATGCAACGTAAGAGTCCTAGCCTAGCGTCGACATCCGACGGTCCTAGTGGCGAGTCCTAAAGCCTTAGTCTTTTTATATTTTATTCTTTTATATTATGTGGAATCCCTTGTTTGTGATATCGAGTGACATGAACTTCGCATCCATCACCATTACTGTTGGATATTGGACTCCCCGGATTTGGTTTTGGATGATGAACAAACATAAATATAATATGAACTAACACTTTGTGAGCGTAGTTATGGAGATCGTCGCCAAATTCACATGAATATCAATAACGACGTCTCAAGACTTCTCAAAGCACGTGATCGTATGCCTAAAGCTTCGTTGAAGCTTATGGACCTATTTAGAAGTCATGAAGATTCGATTGAAGCTATTGAAGACGGTATCGTCAAGTTTATTTAATAGTCTTTAAGCTTCTTTCGTAGAATGTTAAGCCTTGAGTAGGTCTTACGTTTTAATTCTTCATAACGCTCATATCTTAGTTCTAGGATCTTAGTAGAAGTCCATACAATTCTTCCCGAAGCTTCGCGCTTCGATTTGGGACTTCTTGTGCATGTTAGTTGGTTCAAGAAGAAGAACTGACCGACTAGATGGTGATCTAGTCGGTCAGCCAAGCTTCTTGGACCGACTAGTTTCAGTCAGTTAATTCTTAGCTCTTTACTGTTTACAGTTAGTCGGTCTAAGTTGACTCACCGACCGACTAGTTTGTGAACTAGTCGGTCAGTGATGCTTCTGTGACCGACTAGTTGAGCTTTCCCTGAACATGCACATTTGAGCTTGAGCTACTGTTTATCATTAGTCGGTCTGTGCTCATTGATCGACCGACTAGTTGATGAACTAGTCGGTCAACTTTCCTTCTTGGACCGACTAGTTTAGTTTACTGTACATGCCAAATTTTTCACCATACTTACTGTTTATTGTTAGTCGGTCTATGTTCATTTGGTGACCGACTAGTTGGTGAATTAGTCGGTCAACATTTGTTCTTGGACCGACTAAGTTCAATTCTTCTCAGACTTCAGTTTTATCTGTTAGTCGGTCAACGTTGAGTAACCGACCGACTAGTTGTGAAACTAGTCGGTCAGCTACTCTTCTTAGACCGACTAGTTCCTTAGTCTGTACTTTGATCTTTTCTCAGTTTACTCATTAGTCGGTTTACGTTAATTGACCGACCGACTAGTTGATGAACTAGTCGGTCGGTGGTTGTTCTTTGACCGACTAGTTGGGTTCAGAAAAGAGCCGTTGGAGCTTTAATTGAAACGTTTTTTTCTCTCTCTCTCCTCTATCCTATATATACTTGTTGGGCTACATTCATTGCTGCCAAGGCCGATATTAATGCAAGTTTAGAGATCAAGAGAAATCAATCCAAGCTCATTCAAAGCTCATTCCCTCCATTCAATAATCTCTCCTAACTCTTACTTCCAAAGAGAGATTCATTGAGTGTGAAGCCTTCCAAGCCAAGTGCTTGATTCTAGGTCACCAACATCCCCAAAGCTCTCCATCGCTGATCTACATCTTGGAGCTAGGGTTTGGTGCCACTTCTTCCCCAAAATCATCATTGCCCTAATTCGTAAGCAATACTCAAGGCATAGGTATTTTGTTCGGTAAGAAGTTTTTCTTATTTCATTTCATATTTGATTTGTAAGTTTCACTCTCGGTTGTGAGAGTGTGGTTGTGATCCCGGGTTGTGGGAGTCACGAATTTCATTTTGTATGATTTGACTTGTGGAGGTTTTTCACAAGTATTTCATATTGGAAATCTTGAGTTAGGGTTTCTAACTCAAGTATCCGGAGGGGATCCGGGTGGTTGGGACGTAGGATCACCGGGAACAAGTCGGGGAGACTTGGGTGGATCCGAACCCATTAACATCATTTGTTTGCATTGTTAATTTTGTGTTGTCATTCAATTTAAGCTTCCGCAAATTGATTTGGTAGTTGTTTGCAATTTAATTTGGAATTATACTCCTTATTATTTTAAAGTACTATTCACCCCCCCTCTAGTACTTGTGCAGTAGCTGGTAGGGCATTACATTTGGTATCAGAGCCAACGACAACAAGACCGTGCGTCCACCTTCCAACTATGACACCTTCAGGAACCGTGAAGGAGCATCTTCGGTGATGGAAGGACATTCCTCTACGAGGCCTCCATTCTTCAACGGTACCAATTACGGGTACTGGAAATGCCGGATGGAAACCTTCCTCCGGAGTGCATCCTTATGGAGGACTACAATGAAGGAATACATCGAGCCCGTAGAAGAAGACTTCGAGAAATGGACAACCGCGGAGGTCGCCGCGGAGGTAAGCAATGCCAAGGCAATGAACGCCTTGCAATGTGCATTGGAGCCCGAGGACTTCAATAAGATATGCACATGTAAGAGTGCATATCAAATTTGGAACTCCCTCCTCATTCTACATGAAGGGACGAGTCGGGTAAGAGACTCTAAACTCGTAGTTGTAAACAAAGATTACGAAATGTTTCATATGCAACAGGGCGAGAAGATGAAGGAGTATTACGCTCGCTTCGTCGACATTATAAACGAGTTAGAGGCTCTCGGCAAATCCTACACCCAAAAGGAGAAGTGTTCGAAGCTTATCGAAGGACTTCCTTCTTCTTGGGAAAAGTGCACCTTCGCCATCGAGGAAGGTAATGACATGAACAAGTACACCGTAGTTCAACTAATGGGTAATTTAATGTCATACGAGGTACGCAAGGATAGCAAGCTCAAATTACAGGAAAAGATGAAGTCCTACCTAAAGCAAGACGAGCCAAAGAAGAAGGCCATTGCTTTCAAGGCCGCTCCATCCACATCCACATCAACCGATGATGAAGACTCGGAAAACGAGTTGGACTTGGAGTCCATGGCACTCATGGCCAAGAATTTCAACCGTTTCTTCCGAAAAGGTAACTATAAGAACAAAGCTAAATTTGGTTCTTCTAACGCCTCTTCATCTCCTTTGTGTTTCAAGTGCAATAAGCCAGGACACATGAAAGCGGAGTGTCCTCTCAACAAGCAAAAGGAGAAGTGGAAGGCGCCAAAGTATGACAAGTCCAAGAAATACAAGAAAGGAAACAAAAAGGGACTTGTCGGAGCAACGTTCACCGACTCCGAGGATTCCTCAAGCGGAGAGTCGGACGATGAGCAAGTGGAGCAAGCGCACATGTGCTTCATGGCAAGAGAGGAGCATGATCAAGGATCCTCCTCTTCCGATGATAGTGATGACGAAGGCAACGATGAGGTAACTATGGATGATCTTAGGAATGCTAACTCTCAATTATGGTCAAAATACACTAAATTAGTAAATAGATATACTAAGGTAAAAGATGACCTAGCTAGCATTCAAACCTCGCCTAAGACTATCATCACCAACAACGACACCGTTGTTGAAGAATTGAGAAATGAGATTATTAATCTCAAATCTAAACTTGAACATGTTAGCATTGATGATCCGGAAGAACATAGGATAGCGGATTTAACTTCTCAAAACTCGACCTTGAGTATTGAGAACGAGAATCTTAAATCTCGTGTTTATGTGCTCACATCGCAAGTATCCAACTTGGATACTTCTATGCGTTCTCTCAAAGAGAAATATGAGAACACATTAGGCCGAATCAACGAATTCAACAAGGGTAAGGGCCATTTGGATAATATCCTAAAAGACTTACTCCCGGCAAACACCACATTGGCTTGGGGTATATGATGGGAAATTCTTCCAAGTCGGTCACTACTTTTGTTAGGCCAACTTCCGAAGCCTCAACGAGTGGGAGCAAACACTCTATTGGGAGTTCATCTTCCAATGGTGCTTCCACCTCGTCCACACCCTCTTTCGGAAAGAAACCCACTTTGGGTGGACCTCCAAAGAAGGGGCATGCTTATATGTACACCAATACCATGCCACGTAGGAACACACGTCCTACTCCACCGGCTCACACATATGATGATTTTTATGCAACACATTCTCGGGCACGTGCACACAATGTGAGACACCCTCATGCACGTGTTCCCTCACATGCATATGTTCACCCACCTCATCGTATGAATAATTCTCGTCGTGCACCATTCCATCATGTCCCGTATGCCTATCCACAACATGCATCACGTAGAAATCAACGTCGCATGCATGCACCCAATAGGATGAGGGCTCCCAAGATTTTCACAATTTGGAGCCCAAAGGACACAAGCATGGACGAAAAACAAATGTATATGAATGCTTATTTTTCGGATGTTGTGCATAGTAGAAATTATGTGGGGAAGTCTAAGTCCAATTGGACTTGGCTTCCAAAGGTCTAATCTTTTGGACCCAATGACCTTGGGTACCATGATATGAAATTCTCTATCTTTAGGTACTCAAGGAAAAGAAAAAGAAAAGGAGCAACAAATTTAAATTTAGCTCCAAGGGAAATTGGATACTCGATAGCGGGTGTTCAAAACACATGACGGGTGACGCTAGTTTGCTCTTCGGAGTGGTTCCCATAGCAAATGGAAACCGCGTCGTATTTGGAGGCAACGAGAGCGGAACCATCATAGGTGTTGGTAAAGTGGGTAACCCTTCTAAACCCCTAATTAGTAATGTTTATCTTGTTAGTGGTTTAAATCATAATCTTATTTCAATAAGCCAACTTTGTGACAAAGGTTACAAAGTTAGCTTTGTGAAAGGATTGTGTCATATTTTAAGAAAAGATAATGATAAATTATTATTTTCCGGCACTCGTCATAAAGATATTTATATTTTGGATCTTCCTAAGTCATATGAACAATGTCTCGTTGCCAACACAAGTGAACAACACTTATGGCATCGACGCTTTGGACATGTGAACTTTGGAACACTATATAAGCTTTCAAAATTAAATTCCATTAAAGGTTTTCCGAAGCTTGTTTTTGAAAAGAAAAGTTTTTGTGATTGTTGTCAACGTGGCAAGCTTCCTAAATCTTCATTTAAACCTAAGAAAAGCATTTCTACTAAACGGCCACTAGAGCTATTACATCTAGACTTATTTGGGCCAACTAGAGTTGCCTCCTTAGGAAATGCAAGATATGGACTTGTCATCGTAGATGACTATTCAAGATTTACATGGGTATTTTCATTGTGTAATAAAAATGAAGCTTTTGAAAACTTCACAATTTTTGTCAAGAAAGTACAAAATCTCTTAGGAACCACCATTGTCACTATTCGTAGTGATCATGGAGGTGAATTTGAGAATGAGTCTTTTGAGACATTTTGTGATGAAGTTGGTATTACTCACACCTTCTCTTTCCCTCGTGCACCTCCTCAAAATGGTGTAGTTGAGAGAAAGAATAGGACGCTAGTGGAGTGTGCTCGCACTATTCTTGATGATAGCCAACTTGGCCATCAATTTTGGGCGGAAGCGGTACACACCGCTTGCTATGTGTTTAATAGAATACTTTTGAGGCCCGGCACTAAACAAACTTGTTATGAATTGTTGTTTGGTAGGTTGCCTCAAGTTAAACATTTTCGTGTTTTTGGTTCGAAATGTTTTATTAAGAACACGTATGGTAGTTTGGACAAATTCGATCCAAGATCCGATGAGGGGATTTTTGTTGGATATTCTTCGCGTAGCAAAGCCTACCGGATATTCAACAAACGAACCTCAACGATCGAGGAGTCGCTTCATGTCTCTTTTAATGAAGGATTTGTTCCAACTAGAATTTCAAATGATAATGATTCTATGGATGTTTTATGTGATTCATTTGATAATTCTAAGTCTAATGATTCTATTGATTCTATTGAGACTAACCCAACTAACGAAGTTGTTGAGAATGTTCCTAGTGATCAAGGTATTCCCAAACGGCTTCATACCGTTCGTGACCATCCTCATGAGCAAGTCATTGGCAATATCTATGATAGTGTCAAGACGAGATCGCAAGTGAACTACTTCGCTCATTGTGCCTTTGCCTCCTCGATAGAGCCAAAGAATATTAATGAAGCATGCGAAGATAGCGCTTGGATCTTAGCCATGGAGGAGGAGCTCATTCAATTTGAGAGAAATGAAGTTTGGGAGCTTGTTCCATTGCCATCGAAGAACCACACCGTCATAGGGACAAAGTGGATCTTCAAGAACAAAACCGACGAAAACCAAGTCGTCGTCCGGAACAAAGCTCGGTTAGTTGCTCAAGGCTATCGACAAGAGGAAGGTATTGATTTCGAAGAATCCTTCGCTCCGGTAGCTAGATTAGAATCAATTAGATTATTATTGTCTTTTGCATGCCATAAGGATTTTAAATTATTTCAAATGGATGTTAAAAGTGCATTTTTAAACGGAGATGTTGTTGAGGAAGTTTACGTTTCTCAACCTCCGGGCTTCATAAATGAAAAATTTCCAAATCATGTTTTTAAACTAAAGAAAGCGCTTTACGGCTTAAGACAAGCTCCTCGAGCTTGGTATGATCGCCTAAAGAATTTTCTTTTGGATTTGAATTTTAAAATGGGAGAAGCCGATTCTACACTTTTTGTTAAGCATGCGAATAATGATATAATTTTAGTTCAAATATATGTTGATGATATCATTTTCGGTGCTACTAACTTTGCTCTTTGCGAAGAGTTCTCTAATGTTATGAAGGAACAATTTGAGATGAGCCACATGGGTGAGCTCAAGTATTTCTTAGGTCTCCAAATTCGCCAAATGGACGATGCAATCTTCATCCACCAAACGAAGTATACGGTGGAGTTGCTAAATCGATTTGGAATGGAGAGTGCTTCCGGGAAAAAGACTCCAATGAGCACGACTACGCATCTTGACAAGGATACGGGCGGTAAGGATGTAGACATTCATCTATATCAAGGTATGATAGGTAGTTTGCTTTATCTTACCGCAAGTAGGCCCGATATTATGTTCGCCGTATGCGTATGTGCTCGTTATCAATCTCAACCTAAGGAATCTCACTTAGTAGTGGTAAAGCGTATTTTTCGCTATCTAAGTTACACTTTAGATTTTGGATTACTTTATCCGAAATCTAGCACATATGAGTTAATCTCATATAGTGATGCCGATTATGCGGGATGAAAATCCGACAGGAAAAGTACTAGTGGCACTTGCCATTTTATAGGAAATTCTCTTGTCTCTTGGTTTTCCAAGAAGCAAAATTCCGTATCACTTTCAACCACCGAGGCGGAATATATTGCCGCCGGTGCCGCGTGTGCTCAAGTTCTTTGGATGAGACACACACTTAAAGACTTTGGTATAAATTGTGATACTTGCCCTATCATGGTTGACAATCAAAGTGCAATATGTCTTTCCAAGAACCCGGTACACCATTCCCGTTCGAAACACATAGATGTCCGACACCACTTTTTAGATGATCATGTTGCTAAAAAGGACATCATTTTAGTGTACGTTGAAACCCAAAAGCAAATCGCCGATATTTTCACGAAACCCCTAAAGGAGGACTCCTTTGTGCGGTTGCGTCGAGAATTGGGGATTATGGGTGAATCCGAGATATAGGATTCATGTTTCATTCAATAATTTTGCATGCTATTATATTTGGCAATATCTCTTTCATGCTAGAATTATTGGATTTTTCGGGAATTTATGTGATATTTTGATTTTTCGTTCGATTTGTGCGTAATCGTCAAATTTTGAGTTTTCGATGTTTAATGGGGTAGTTTAGATGATTATTGAGAGTTTTGAGATATATCGTCCAAGCGTATTGTGGAGAGAAATTGATTTTCAAATTTTTAACTCTTTAGTCGGTTCATGTTCAGTGACCGACCGACTAGATTGAGAACTAGTCGGTCAGTAAATGAACGCAGACCGACTAAATCTTGTCAGTATATCTTGGATTCAGCCACTGTTTACAACTAGTCGGTTCAAGCTCATTGACCGACCGACTAGATCGTGATCTAGTCGGTCAGTGCTTGAACTGTGACCGACTAGTTGTGCCAGGGACTGTTTGGTCTTTTGCGATTTCGACCGACTTAAACTCGATCTAAACCGATTAATTCTCACTTTAGTCGGTTGATTTTTTCTCTCCTCCAGCTCGAAACCCCGTCCTACCTCTAAACCCTTCGACTTCCGATCGATCTCCGGCCATTTTCCGGCCGTCTCCGTCGATCTCCACCGTCGGCCCCTCCTTCTAGGTGATTTCTTCTCCTTCTAGGGTTAGATTTCCTTTCCTAGAGCTAGGGCTTGCTCGGTTTCTAGGGTTCTTAGGGTTTATCTTTCTTTTTCGGCTAGGGCTTCTACTTTTGATCATCTTGTGCCGTGTCTTGCTTCAACTATGGCAAGAACACGTATTCCGATCACTCCGTCTAGCCCCTCTCCGATGACCGTTGATCCAAACCCTTCGGATCCCGAACATCCAACCCCTCCGAAACGTCGTGCCAAGACCACCCAACCTTCGTCGTCTTCGCCTCCTCTCAAGAAGAAGAGGACGACGACCGCTAAACCTAGAGGTCAACCGAAACCCAAACCCAAGCCTAAGCCCAAGGCCAAAATTCTTGCCTCTCAGTCTTCGTTCCATACTCCTATCGATTCCGATACGGAGTATAACCCCGAGACCGAGACTCATAGGGAACCCACTCCTCCTATCCATCCCGAGTCTAGCACCCACCCTCGTACGTCTACCCGAAAGCCTAAGGGAAAGGGTCCGATGCCGGTGGGCGGTGTCGATATTTCGTTGTGTCGCGACGACCCGTTGTGTCTCGCGGCATACAACCGTATCGAACATTGCCCGCTGCTTCTGGAGCATTTCGTCCAGTTTAGCGACTTTATAGGGTTAGCTGATCTTCTCTCGTCGTCGGGTCTCCTCGATTATCTTCGATATGACTCGAAGGCGAATCCTCACCCCTACCCTAGATTAGTGAAGCTTTTCTATGCGAATAGGATCCGGGGTCAGTACGATCAGACCCACTCTGTTGAGACGACCGTTTTGGAGACTCCTATAGTCCTCACAGCGGAAATCTTAGGAGAGATTTTGGGTATCTCTTCGTCTGGCCTTCTTCCCTCTGATATCTCGGTTGACGATATTTCTTCTCTTCATCAGACCATCCTTTCAGAGATTTTCCATCAGATCCCTCTTGCCATGATTGGCGTGCCATCTAAATCATTCAAGCCTAATGCGTGGGTCCTAAATCTGATTCTGAAGTCGTGCTTGCTTCCCAAGTACGGCTCCTCATCTTTACCATCCCAGCCATTTTTGAAGCTTATCTATGCAATCTTCATGGGGAGCTCGATTAATTGGGCTCGAATTATACTCGATAAGATTGACTCTTTCGAGTGTATTCGAAAGTCCAATAAATCGGCTCATATCCCATTTCCTTGCATGTTGACCCTCGTTTTTCGTCATTTTCGTGTCACGTTGCCTCGTGACGATGAGCGTCCCATTGGTCCTCCCCTGAATGCGACGACCGTCAAGAAATTTCTTGCGGCGCTTCGTCACGTTCAGAGGACGACACCTTCAGCGTCTGCCCCTGCCTCTGCCAGTGCCTCTGCTACTCCCGTTGCCACCCTTGATGATGTCGTCCGGATACTTCTTCGTCACGAGTCCCGCTTGGCTCGTACCGAGGAGGTAGTCTGCCGTATGGCTCGTCAGATGGGTGTTGAGCTTCTTCCTTCCGTGTCTGAGGATGAGGAGTTAGATGAGATGGCTGAGGAGGACGTTGAGGAGCTTTGTCGTGCTTCGACTCGTGCCCCCGAGGGCACTTCTGCTGGTACTGCTGCTGCTGGTGCTACCACTTCCGGTGATGCTGTTGCTGCTTCTTCTGCTGGTGCCCCCGAGAGCACACCTGTTGCCACCACTCCTGTGATGGATACTCCGACTGGTGCTCCCGAGGCCACTACGGTTGCTGCTTCAGAGGTTACCACTTCAGTCGTCTCTCCTGCTGATCTTCCGGACGTTCCTGCTGATACAGTCACCTCTTCTGCTCCTGCTGAGCCTGCAGTTGCTTCTGGTCCTCCCGCTGCCTCTTGAGTTTCTCCGAGGCCTCTCCTGATACTCATTGGATGATATATCTAGTTGTGAGAGATGTTGGGTAGGATAGTGTGGGTGGCTATGTATTTTGGATCATTTTGATGATGTATTTTGATATGTTTGATGATGATGTATTTTTTTGTTGACACTCCGATATTTTGTCATGTGATGATGTATTTTTGTGCACCGATCAGTCGATCGATGGTTTGTATATCGGTGATGTAATCTGCTTCATATTATATATATATATATATATATATCTCAGTTGACATTTCATTATTTTGTGCAATGTATAATTTTTATGTCTCTGATGTTTGATTTCGTCGCTCGACGATATTCACTTGGTTTAATAGAAATTTCCTCTATGAAAACATAGAATTGTTTTCCATGCACTAAATTAACCAAGAAATGTTGATATTGGATAGTATATTCCATAACTCAATCCGTTAAATTGATTTGAGTTTTGATGATTTCGTTTTATGATTTTTCAACTTTGGTATCTTTGACACACCTTGATTCAATTTGTATTTTTCTCTTTGGTGTCACTTGAACCTTCGTCGTATTTTACGACTCCCGTGCTTTTTAATTTGAGGCCATTGTTGTTGTCGTTGTTATCCTCCCGCTCTTTTTGCTTATGCCAAAGGGGGAGAGATATAATAATAACGATGTGCCAAATGAAAATTTAAAGCATTTCTCCAAGAATCTAACTTGATGTGTTAGATTCAGGGGGAGTTAAGATATATAAATGGATTTTCAAATCCGATATTTCAATAACCTTCATTTGGTATTTCAATAATTCAACAATCGATTCTCATTTAATATACTTTCACTCGTCTGCTTGATGCGTATCATTTTTGTTTAAATTGGAATTAACGTGTCATCAATGCAGGGGGAGTAAGTAAATTTCATTTGAATTATTATTTTTGATTATTATTTATGTTGGTTTGTCATCACCAAAAAGGGGGAGAATGTTGGATATTGGACTCCCCGGATTTGGTTTTGGATGATGAACAAACATAAATATAATATGAACTAACACTTTGTGAGCGTAGTTATGGAGATCGTCGCCAAATTCACATGAATATCAATAACGACGTCTCAAGACTTCTCAAAGCACGTGATCGTATGCCTAAAGCTTCGTTGAAGCTTATGGACCTATTTAGAAGTCATGAAGATTCGATTGAAGCTATTGAAGACGGTATCGTCAAGTTTATTTAATAGTCTTTAAGCTTCTTTCGTAGAATGTTAAGCCTTGAGTAGGTCTTACGTTTTAATTCTTCATAACGCTCATATCTTAGCTCTAGGATCTTATTAGAAGTCCATACAATTCTTCCCGAAGCTTCGCGCTTCGATTCGGGACTTCTTGTGCATGTTAGTTGGTTCAAGAAGAAGAACTGACCGACTAGATGGTGATCTAGTCGGTCAGCCAAGCTTCTTGGACCGACTAGTTTCAGTCAGTTAATTCTTAGCTCTTTACTGTTTACAGTTAGTTGGTCTAAGTTGACTCACCGACCGACTAGTTTGTGAACTAGTCGGTCAGTGATGCTTCTGTGACCGACTAGTTGAGCTTTCCCTGAACATGCACATTTGAGCTTGAGCTACTGTTTATCATTAGTCGGTCTGTGCTCATTGATCGACCGACTAGTTGATGAACTAGTCGGTCAACTTTCCTTCTTGGACCGACTAGTTTAGTTTACTGTACATGCCAAATTTTTCACCATACTTACTGTTTATTGTTAGTCGGTCTATGTTCATTTGGTGATCGACTAGTTGGTGAATTAGTCGGTCAACATTTGTTCTTGGACCGACTAAGTTCAATTCTTCTCAGACTTCAGTTTTATCTGTTAGTCGGTCAACGTTGAGTAACCGACCGACTAGTTGTGAAACTAGTCGGTCAGCTACTCTTCTTAGACCGACTAGTTCCTTAGTCTGTACTTTGATCTTTTCTCAGTTTACTCATTAGTCGGTTTACGTTAATTGACCGACCGACTAGTTGATGAACTAGTCGGTCGGTGGTTGTTCTTTGACCGACTAGTTGGGTTCAGAAAAGAGCCGTTGGAGCTTTAATTGAAACGTTTTTCTCTCTCTCTCTCCTCTATCCTATATATACTTGTTGGGTTGCATTCATTGCTGCCAAGGCTGATATTAATGCAAGTTTAGAGATCAAGAGAAATCAATCCAAGCTCATTCAAAGCTCATTCCCTCCATTCAATAATCTCTCCTAACTCTTACTTCCAAAGAGAGATTCATTGAGTGTGAAGCCTTCCAAGCCAAGTGCTTGATTCTAGGTCACCAACATCCCCAAAGCTCTCCATCGCTGATCTACATCTTGGAGCTAGGGTTTGGTGCCACTTCTTCCCCAAAATCATCCTTGCCCTAATTCGTAAGCAATACTCAAGGCATAGGTATTTTGTTCGGTAAGAAGTTTTTCTTATTTCATTTCATATTTGATTTGTAAGTTTCACTCTCGGTTGTGAGAGTGTGGTTGTGATCCCGGGTTGTGGGAGTCACGAATTTCATTTTGTATGATTTGACTTGTGGAGGTTTTTCACAAGTATTTCATAGTGGAAATCTTGAGTTAGGGTTTCTAACTCAAGTATCCGGAGGGGATCCGGGTGGTTGGGACGTAGGATCACCGGGAACAAGTCGGGGAGACTTGGGTGGATCCGAACCCATTAACATCATTTGTTTGCATTGTTAATTTTGTGTTGTCATTCAATTTAAGCTTCCGCAAATTGATTTGGTAGTTGTTTACAATTTAATTTGGAATTATACTCCTTATTATTTTAAAGTACTATTCACCCCCCCTCTAGTACTTGTGCAGTAGCTGGTAGGGCATTACAATTACAACATTCCGTATTCCACATCCACCAATAAACCCGCAAGTCTAACTCAACCTAGGAGTAGATAGGTAGTATAGCACTGCTTCCCCGTGTTCTATACCCGCTTGCCATTATACCGTGCGCTTGCGGTAAACGACATCGTTTCGGAGTTAGTTCTGGATGCATCATCATGCAGTCACCAACAACTGGAATCAATGGATGTGTAATCCATTGGATTCGTTTTGATAATCGACTTTTTCACCACACAACTTCAGGCATGAGGTGATCCTAAACAGATCTGAGTAGTACTCAACTATGGACTTAAAGTCATGCAGTCTCAGGTTTCCCACTCTTGGGAGTATAACATCTTTCTGATGTTTATATCTGTCCTCAAGGGCAGTCCACGACTCAAATGGATCTTTGACCGTAAGTTATTCAGCCTTTAGGGTCTTGTCCACGTGGCGACGAATATAAATTATAGATTTTGCTTTTTCTATACTGTCACAGAGCTATCTTTCATAATAGTGGCACTTAGGGACTTTGCTCGCAGATGGAATTTGACATCCAACTGCCAACTCAGGTAGTTCCTCCTAGAGGCTTCCAGAATTTCGAAATCAACATTTGCGATTTTTGCCATTTATCTAGAAAAGCACAATTTGCATGAATTAATGATACTAAAAATAATATCATGCTGAGGCAATTTAAATGAATAAGCTAATTACGTGGATCGGCCAGACACCACATAAAAAATATAATGTCCCAAAGTCTAATTATACAGTCCCTTTTGCATAAACAAAAAAGAAAATGTAACGGCCTGTTTTTCTAGTAGTATTTTTGACTGTTGTGTGCGTGTATTTTACTTCGTTGATCCGGTTATTTTTGTCCGAGGGATTTTCGTCCGTACGTTGACGCGAGCGCGTCTTTATTTTAGTTTTGCCGTGGCGTAACTATTGGCCGTTACTTTTAATTAAGAGTTAATTACTAATTAGCTAATTACTACAAACTATTTAAAATCACAAAATTACTTTAGTTATTTTAACTAAAGGTTAATTTCAAATTAACTTATTATTTTTGACTAATTTATATTTACTAAATCACTTTAACCTAACTAACCCTACCTAATTGAATCCCACCGAAAGAAATCAGTGAGATCCAACATCTGCGTTCAATTTCTCCCTACCATCAACCAACTCTTTTATTCTGTCTCCTCCCTCCTCTCATCGCTCTTAAACCAACCTTAAGGAACCAGCACACAGGAGCATCATCACACGCAACCAGCCACCACCCTCAGCCACCATTCCTCCACCATCAGCCAGCACCATCAACCCCTTCACCACCAGCAACACCCGAACATCCACACCCCCAATTCTCCACCAACCTCTTACAATCAAAAATCAACCCAAAACAAACCAGATCACAATCTGAAAACCAAATAGAAATCCATTCAAACCAACCAAATAGAAATCCATTCAAACCCCAATCCGATCGCAGCATCTCGAATCCGTGCGCCCTAGCCGCCAGATCCGCCGCCGCGAGCCGCCCCTCTGCCGCTGATCTCTTGCGAAGGTATAAACAAAAAAAGGGAGAAGAAGTAAGAACGAGAGAAAGAGACAGAGAGAGGAGGGAGGGGTTAAGTTTATATAAGTTTTATTATTATTATTATAAAGTTAAGTTATATTTTAATTCATTATATAAGTTTTAAGTTTTTAATGTTAAGTTGATTAAGTTTAATGTTATCATTATTAAAATAAGTTATTATTTAAGTTTTTTTTGAGTTTTTATAAAATAAGTTAGTTTTTAATATAAGTATTTAATAAGAGTTATGTTATAAGTAAGTTAAGTTTATAAAGTTAAGTTAAAGTTTTAATTGAGATATTTTGTAAGTTATTAGTTACAAGTTAGTGTAACTTGCCTTTTAGCCTATTACTATTTCGTGTAGCTAACTCGTTCGTAACGTGTGAACCAGGTACACCGACCGCCTTTCAAAACGCGTCTTTCACGACAAGGCAATTTGGTAACTCATCGTACCCTTGACATGGGTCTTAAGACAATAACAAATGCATGCCAACCTAGTTTTATTTCATTATCACAGTGTTTCCGTTTTTGAGCTGTTAGCTAAAATTGCACGGTATCGTATCGTAAATTGCACAGTATCATAAAGGAAGCAGAATTGGGTTACATGACATGATTGACAGAAAATTGTAACTGGAAATGTGACATTCTAGTAAATTGCACCAACACTGGGTTTTGGGGTAACTTATAATAGCGAGGGTGCGGGAGCGACTAGTCCAGACTTAGTTGTCACCGTGCGGGTTCTAGCAACCCATAACAGTGCCGGTGACAACCATCACAGATCACAGAATATTGCACAGTACTCAGAGAATTGGTTCGCCCAGGTAGCACCCGCGGTAAGAGATGGACTCTTGGTTGCTTACTGTACCCCGCATTATAAGTCACGGTCTAGGCAAAGGCACAATTAGACTCTCGTAAAAGTTACTTTTAATATTGTACTTTTAACTGTTGAAAATTGATGATAGATGTAAAACTGCAAAGTTACTTTTCTGCTCTTTTTTTCCCTTACCATTATTGTTTGCACTTCACCTCTTTTCTTTTAAATTGACATGCTTGTACATTTGTTTTAATATCCATGTATAGAGATACTTTGAGTTACGTCTGATCCTGACGACTCTTCTCTTTGTGGTGGACTCGCCAGATATCTCACAGGTTGAAGAGTTTGCACCTGAGGCCGCAGACGCTGAGTTTGTGGTTGAGTTCGACCAGCAGGACCAGCAGGACCAGCAGGACCCTGAGTATTGAGAGTGAGTGTGAGAGATTTGCTTTGTTGTGTTCAGAGTGGTTTGATGTATCTTTTATATTTTCGGTTGTATTTTCCTTTCCTGTTAGCTGCTGGGTTGTAATAAGATAATGTACCACTTTCATTATCAGTATTTTGGCGTATTTCTGCAACATAGCCTGTGTTGACTTCATTGGTGCCTAGCAGGACTTGTGCATGTTCCAAGCAGTAACGGGCCCCGTAAGTGGGTCGTTACAGAAAATACGACTTTGGAAACCACATGTGTCCCATAAAGCTTCTTATTCATCAGGGGTGGCGTCCGCCTCAATGGAAATGGCCATCGGTCTTGGGCATTACATAATATTCCTCATTACAATTCTCTCAAAAAGAAAAGAGAAGTGCATGAAAAATAAATGTGGGACTTAAAAAGGTCGATCCAAAACCATAACGTAGCCATTCATGCAAAATTGTGCTCAGAAACATGTTTATCACATTTAATCACATATCACAAACATCGCAGATTCATAGGATATATAAATTTAAATTTTTTATGCTTAATAATTAATTAGACCATGGGTTAACGTTATACACCGTTAGGTTAGGTAACTAACAGCAGCGCGGTCGCAGAATCCGCATAATTATTAAGCGAATTCTTACGAAAGTAAACATAAAAATATCCCAGAATTCATACTAGATATCATGTGAAATAAAGCATATTAATATGATCCTAAAATATGCATCGCAAAAAAATAATATGCTGAGAAGTGAAATATGAACATAGGTAATGGTGGTTAGGGCAAAATTTTTTTTATAAAAATAAACTGCCCAAAAATTATTTATTGTAAAAATTTCATTGTCTCACCCCCCTATATTATTCTTTTATTTCCCCTTTTATTCTCCCTTTTGTTCTCCCATAATACTTTTTTATTTTTATTTATATTTTTATATTTTTATATTTTTATTCGGTGCTATGGGCTTCAGCCCACAACACTTGCTGTGGGCTTCAGCCCGCAACACCCAACAATTCACCCTTCTTTTCTTCTTTTCTTCTTTTTTGTTGCTGATAACGTGTTGTGAATGTATTTTCTGGGGGAGACCACATGCATTTATTTATATGGGATAGGAAGAGTTCATACAATGGTATGATACAATATTTGAGATGAATACAAACTCCTCATCTTTACAAGATAACGTATTCATAACATTACTCTTTATTTTTTTCTACTTTTGTTTATTTTTGATTTTGATCTACCTTTTAACTAAACAATAAAGATTAATTTACCATTGGATTTCTTTACTTTTCTTCCCATTGCTCTCAAGCCTGTGTTTCTAGGGAGTTGCTACGTACACATACCGAATTGCTCACGTGCATAACCACTTATTCTCAAGTTTTCCATTAGAAAATTACTCCATCTTTACCCTCGTCCCACACAACGGTTGTGCGCACTAAGTGAAAACACACAGCCACCATGGTTTTGCTCAGCGTGCATAACCGTTATTTCTCTCCTCAGCGCGCACAACCGCACAACGCGAGGACGACGACGATTTCGGTTTCGGGTGGAACTCCGATCGGTTAATTCCGCCGCCAGGTTTCTCAAGCCCTCGTGCTCTCGAATCCCTAACAGCAAGAAACAAATCATCTGGGAGGGTGAAAAGCCACCAATCGTTGAAGAGAATTAAATGATCTTGGTTTCGTGGAGCATCACTCAGAAGACGGCGACGATCGCGTGGATTCTGAATTAAATGATATCGGTCTCGACGGTGCGACTGCGCTGGACCCCGATGATGCACCCGAAGGCGGAGAACCCGTTGGCGACGGCAGACCCCGATGACTTCAAAATGTCATTTATTACTTCAAAACAACATTGAAGGGATGAGCGTGGAGAAGTGAAGTTCACATCTGAGGTCAAAACATCATCGAGTTTGCACGAGTGCTTGGCCTGGGCGTCATCGGGGTTTAGTGCCTGGAGGACCCATTGGTGGCGGCGGACCCTGCTGGATCCGTTGGCGGCGGGAGATGAGGCGGAGGCAGCGAAGGAGTGATGGGCATGGGCCTTAACGTGTGTGTAGTGATAGGAGATGTTGGCGATCACCCGCGGGTGGAGCTTGAAGGTCGGCCCGCTGCTCGATGATGAGGCCATCGAAAGGGATAATGAAGACAGCAGAACAGAAAACGAAAGTGAGACGAACGCGATTGTGCGCGCTGAGCAAAAACATGGTAGTTGTGTGTTTTTACTCACGTGTACAACAGAGATAATTTGGGTATTAATATTTGTTACACACAAATGAGTAATTTTGAATGGCAAACTTAGGAAGAATCAAAATTTGGACAGCAATTCGGTATGTGTGCACAGAGCAATTCGTTATGTGAGCCTATGCCACTCCCATGTTCCTATCACAACCAAGGAGCTGAAAAAAAAAAAAGAAACCCAAACACCAAAGACCAACCTTCTCCACATTTCTCTCTACCCCCCATCATCAACCTCGTCATCTTCCTCATCATTCTAATTCCCTGCTCGAAGCCCCACCCACCCACCCACCCCCCATAACACCCACACACACACAATGGTCCCTTCTTCTTCCTCCTCCTCGTATAACAGACCCCTACAGCGCCGTAAAAACCCTAGCCATAGCACTGCGTCGAGCTGCTGCTTCCTCTCCCTCACCTCTCCCTCCTCCTGTAACAATCACTCCCCGTCCGCCACCTTCGACCTCATCATCCTCGTCCTCGTCCTCTTCTCCTGCGCCTTCCTCATCGCCTCCTCCCTATCGCACCTGCTCCGCTCCCTCTCCCAAGCCCTAACCCTAACTAACCCCCTCGCCGCCTTCTCCACTCTCCATTACCTCATCCCCCTCATCCTCGTCCTCCTCTCATCCCTCTTCATCGTCCTCGCGAAGACCTCCTGCATCTGCTCTCGCAAGTGCGCCAACCCTAGATGCAAAGGGCTGAGTAAGGCGTTGGAGTTCGATGTCCAGATTCAGACCGAGGATTGCCTGAGGGAGAAGGGGAAGGAATGGAAGGAGATCGAGGACCTGCCTTGGAAAGGAGGCCAGCAGGGGAGGAACCCGGACTACGAGGTGCTCCGGGCCGAGCTGAGGAAGATGGCGCCCGTCAACGGCCGGGCCGTGCTCCTCTTCCGGGCACGGTGCGGCTGCCCGCTGGCAAAGCTTGAGGCTTGGGGACCCAAAATGGGTCGCCGGCAAAAGAGGTCAGTCGAAAAGCCTTAAACATTTTTGTTTTCCGATCTGAAATGGATTTAGGAAGTTCTCGAACTGATTTGAATGCAATGGACACAAATAGGTGAAGAAATATGAAAATTTTCTAATGCTAGATTTCAATAACTGGTGCAATGTTAATATTATTGAATCCTAAATTTAATCCCTTCATTTTGGAAAATGTTTCATTGAACTCGTTTTGATGAAACAATGGGGGCTTATGCCTTTTTATTTCTCTTGAAATAAATAAAAATAATCTGTAAATGCCGATACTATTTTCAGTTGGCACTTGCTAAACTTTTTGGGAATTGCTACGCTCACGTACCGTTTTGCTCAGCGCACAATCACTATTTACAAGTTTGCCATTCAAAACTTAAACCGCTTCTACCCTCGACGCGTAGTAGCGATTGTGTGCGCTGAGCAAAACCGCCGACGATCCAACTCTGATGTCGATCGCCGAGATGAGGAGTCCCACGATGTCGGTGCTAACGAGGACGAGAATACTGGAGCTCAGATCGTCCCATCATCCAGCTCCGATGCCGATCGCCGAGATGAGGAGTCCCACGATGTCGGCGCTTACGAGGACGAGGACACTGTAGCTCAGATCGCCTCCATCATCAACCTTGAGGATGTCGCCGTCACCACAGGAGAGCAAATCCGCCGACGTTTGTAACGATGAAGCAACCGACGATGAAATCGAAACTCCCTTCCTCTGACGAACTCCCCTCCGACGAACTCCTCTTTTACGATTCTCTTTAATGTCCAAAACCCAAACTCATCAAATTCCCAAATTCCCAAATTCCCAACAAACCCCCAAATGTCCACCGCCACTGCCACCGCTACCGCTACATCTTGGCCGGAGCTAATGACCGACCTAATCTCGGAATCACTCCGCGTGGTCGCTGCCCACTCCCGCCACTTCCTCGCCCTATCCCCTCCGAAGAGGGGCAATAGCGGCTGTGCGCGTTGAGCAAAACCGTCGGTGGCCGTGGGTTTTTACTCACCACGCATAATCGGAGGTATTTTTGTCATTTTCGAAAGATTGTGTGCGGTGAGTAATTTTCAGTGGAAAACTTGTAAATAATCGGAATCTCGGTTGTGCGAGAGAGTAAAACGGTATGTGCGCGTAGCAACTCCCAAACTTTTTTCATTCCGTTGCATCTAATTGTTTCTCCACTTTGTTAGACATGCCATATTGCGCTTAAAGTTGCCTTTATATATATTGTTATTGATGTATCACTCACGCTTCCAATTCTTAAACTTGATTTAATGTGCATGGTTTTGGTTCTTGATACTTTGCGCTGCGTCTTCTTTAAATTTCATTCTACTCGGTTATCAATTGGGGTATTTGCTTCCATATACAAGCATGCATAATTATCCAATATCATTCTTTTACCTACCTGTGTCAGGTTTAAATAACATATTGCAGACATACCAGGCTGTAGGCTGTTTCTGATTGCCTAGAATTCAGTTTATTAACACCTCACGTCTTTACTACCTGTCATTGGACTTCCCTTTTCTACGATCATATGGTTAGTATATATTTTTACCTGTCATTGTACTCGTAGTCTTATATATATACTAGTCATAACCCGTGCCCGCAGGCAAGGTTCATTTAAGATTTTCCTCCGCGAAACCTTTGTTCCCAAAAAATTATTTCCACAGCCAAAAATTAAAAGAACAATAAAGTAACGTAAAAATATTTAGCGGTACTGGCGCCTTCGGAAAAATATAAAAGAATAACAAATTCGGCGCGGAACAACAAATTTGCGTAAAAGCGAGCGCCTTTGGCGCAGAAAAACAAATTAGCGTAAAAGCAGGCGCCTTCGGCGCAAAATAAGAAATTCTGTGCAGCCGCATTCGACACAGAACAACAAATTCGCCGCGGAACAACAAATTAGCGTAGAAAAAAAAATTCGGCGCGGAACAACAAATTAGCGTAAAAGCGGGAGCCTTCGACGCGGAACAACAAATTAGCGTAAAAGCGGGAGCCTTCGACGCGGAACAACAAATTCGACGCAGGCGCCTTCGACACAGAACAACAAATTCGGCATGAAACAACAAATTAGTATAGAATAACAAATTCGGCGCGAAACAACAAATTAGCGTAATGGAAAATTATTCTCATCTTGTTGCCACATGCGTCGAAGAGACGGTGGGTCCCGCGTTGAGGGAGAGAGCATTTGATCTGCAGCATTAAGTGCAAGGTAAAGTTTTTTCACCAAATGCATTAATTGCACTCTGCTATTCCCGAGAAACTTTCATTCCCCCAAAATTTTCATTTTCCCGTAAACTTTCATTTCCCAAGAAATGTTTTTACCTCCCAAAATTTTCACAAACTTTCTTCGCAACCATTAATTTCCCAAGATTAAATCTCAACCATCCTTCTATCAACCTGTTTGTCCTAGTCAGCCATATGATTCAAAAACAGTTGTGTTTTAATATATATATATATATATATATATATATATATATATATATATATATGGGTAAAGTATTCCTAGGGTGACTCATTAGATTAAATTAAGGAGTCGCCCCCATTTTCCTTCATATCCCACATTTTTTGGATTTTATTTTTATGGGGTTGTTGTTCACATCATGGATGGTCAATATACCAAAACTCAAGCCATTCCAATACTTTTAGAGCCACCATCTACCCATTGCAACTTCAACGGTCTGAAAACGTGCTGAAAAACCCATGAAGTTGTAATGGGTAAATGAGGGCTCTAAAAGTATTGGAATGACTTGATTTTTGGTATGTTGATCATCCATAAGGTGAACAACAATCCTATGAAAAAATTCCGAAAAAATGTAGGATATGGGGAAAATGGGGGCGACTCCTTAGATTTAATCTAAGGAATCACCCTAGGAACACTTTGCCCTATGTGTGTGTGTCATATCACATCTTATTGTAGACTCGGAATCAATATAAATGTACTTTGCTTCATGCCAATTTGTAGAACTGCAAAGCTAAGAATCTTGTGTTCTTATTATCTTCGATAGATAAAGTGAGATGGAGATCCTTAGCCTTCATTGATTGTGAAAATATTTTTTCTATTTTAGCATCATATATGATGTATCTGTTTATACTTTATACTAAGCCTTTTAAAGGCACTCTAGATCATCCGGTAAATCTTATCTGTCTTGGAAGCGTAATAAGGCAGCCATTTGGTATTACTGCTGTTACATATCCATTTTGCTGCAAATAGTTTGACATGGATAAGAAATTGTATTCACAAAATTGTTCTATAAATATGATGCTTCTGTGAGACACATCTTAGTTCCATATAAGAAGTGCCATGTCAAGTTATAATTACCAGAAATGCTAAGGAAAATTTACTGAATGAACAGGAAGACCATCAGACATAACGAAAATTAAGTGTTGTACAAGAATATGATGTGATCTGGGGGTGTGACGGAAAATAAGTGGCACACTTGTAATTTTGGGGGGGGTGTGTTTCTGTAATTGTGGACAAATAAGTCCATTATATATTTGTGTGCTTGGGTTATTGTTTCTCATGTTGAACTTGAGTGAGAAAATCCTAGAAGAATATTAGAACTCTAGTTTATTGGAAAGTGCGGCCATCCTCTCGAGTTGGTGGCTTGAGAGAGCCGCCTTCCTCTCGAAAGAGGTCAACTATCCTTTGTATTCCCAAAATTATCAATAAAAATCTGATTTTTATCCTTAAATTCCATCTGTATAGTATAAAATTGGTAATAAAGCAAGATCTTGATGGCGGCAACGAGAAAAGTTGAAGTTTTCGAAGAGAAATTCGATGTCAAGTTGGAGCGATTGAAGAAAAGGTTGGAGGAGATGAGATGAGCATCAATCGCATCAATCGAATTCAGGGTGAAAGCATTGAAAGCGAGGATGAACACATCGAGGGACACCTTCATGCTAATACCACAACAAATCGTACAACAAATCACAGAGTTAGAAGGGGCGAAGAAGTCAAATTTGGGAAACATCGAAGACTACAACTCGGATCCAGGATGAAAGACCCAAACTTTGATAAAGGAAAAGAAGAAAGTTGACGACTTTACGAAAGATCAACACTCGTACGACGTGGATCTGGGGTGAAAGGTGAAATTTTTGAACGACAACGAAGTAAAGATCCATCCAAAGGGGGGTTGGCACTAGATCTGATCGACGACGACAACGACAATGTAGATTTGGGACGAAAGATGCCACATTTGAACCAAAAGGTGGAAGCTGTCAATTTTGAGACAAATTTGCTTTCTAACGGCGAGAAACCACACGCTGAGGTAGAAAACTCCCCCCAAAAACATCTGAGGGTGCGGCAAGGGCAGGCTGCCCAGGCCACGACAGCCCTAGGGTGGGCTGTCCTGGGCAGGTCGCATGATGGCCCACAGTTGAGATATGTATGCCCTCAGGGCCAATTATCTGTAATGAAACATCTTGTTCAAATAATAGTATGCTATTTGGTATCATTTATCTGAGTATATTTTATAAATGTTTGTTTACATTAATACTTAGATAAAGTCTTGAGACTTAATGCCAGGTCTAACATATATTGAGATATAGATCACGATCGTGGGAAATGTTTTGATCGTCTGAAGTATGAGTCTCAAACTGTTCGTAGTCGTAGATGCATCGAGATAGGACATCGATGCATCAGTTAGACTATTGTATTTCTGTCTTTATCAAGTGTTGGTGGCGATGATCTCATGATCGTTCGATTTGGCAAAATCAGAAATGAGATACAAATGCTTATTAGAGAATGAGTTTACTGAACGACCCAATGCGAGCTGCCACATAAATACATACCGAACTGTCAATGGTAGCTCCCAGCGATGATAAACAAGCTGATCCTCTGACTTGATGTCATTGTATGAGGCTGTGCATGAACGATGTCATTTTGATCTCTGACCTAGCTTCGAGGCAAGACCTGTCGAAAGGTTTTTGATTATGTGACATTTGAAGCGTACGAGGGGAGTTGTTGTCGAGATATGATTTGTCTCTGCTGTTGGGGGGTTAATGTCGCAGAGACATTACACTCCTTAACAGAAATCTTTGGCCGGGGTATATTGGATATGATCTAACAAAGACTAGCTAAGACCGAACGATACTGATCTGATCGCGAAGCTATAAGGGTTGATAATCAACCATATCCTAGACTTCGCAGCGGCATAGTAATCACGAAAGGATTAAAACTGCGACATTCATCATTGACATAGCCAGGGTAGTCCCGACAATGCTCATGTCAAGGGGCAGACCACATAATGATAATACCGAACCACAGACGGCAACAACTGCTCGCGGTCACTGTTGTAAAGAGATATGAGTCATACCTGTAGTAGGGTTAGGCTGTAAGATCTCACAAAGGCTGAGATACTCGTTCGGGTAATAAGAGATAAAATGTACATGCATATGATGCATTGGAACTAAAAGAGTCGCAAACTGGTTGTGAAGGGGATTTTAGTCACATAGGATGTGACGCGAATGACAAGCCAGTCTAAAGAGCATATAAAAACCCAAACCGGGGTTCGGGGTATGCCCGGACCCAGCTGTATTAGGCCGAACACGGACTCGGGCTAGCCCGGGCTTATGGCTCGAGCGCTGCAGCGCTCGACTGTTTAGGTGCAGTAGCCCGAGCAGGGCTCGGGCTGTGAGTGCGGCTCGAGTTCAGCTCGAGTGCACGTTCTGGTGCTACCTGAACTGGGCTCAGCCCCTTTTGGGACATGGTTTTTGGGCAATTTTGACGACAGATTTGAGGGGTCAATCGACCTTGAAAATAAGTGACGTCAATTCTATGTTTTCTTCGTACGAAGCTCTTCGAAATGATATCATTTGGCTTTTAAGGCTTACTAGATAGGGAGAAACAATTGCTCAAAATTAAACACTGCAAAGAAAAAACTTGAGTCAAAAGGGTCTCTCTATTTAGTACCACATCAGATGTGTCATGAATAGAAAGGCTCTACTCACTTTATAAATATGGGTCCACCCCTTCCTCCAAATTACAATAAGCCTTGATCAATGGAGCTCTTCCTAATCGAGTGAGCAAATCTTGATCTAAAATAAACACAATTTTAGTTCATCTTTTTCCTCCTTATTCCATTTTCACGTTCTAGTAAAACTTGAAAGGAGTTTGGATCTAATCCGAAACTTGGCGGGGGTTCCAGCTAATGTGAAATCTTCTAGTGCAAGTGATCGTTTCGAGACGAGGCGTTGGATCTCTTCGGGACATCGCCATAAAGAAATTTGTTTTTGCAACTGCAAAACAAAGGTACGTTTCTAGTATTTTATTTAATAGCAGTTTTATTTTAGATCTATCTTTGCGAGCTTGGTTTGCACACCTCTTAGATAGTGTATAGATTCTGCAAAGGGTTTTATTTTTTCGCAGGGTTTTCATAAAAAATTGATTTTTTATGGTTTTTATTCTTCCGATACTTCCCACGTCTGTTAAGACTTGGGCTAGACGATGAGAAAAAGCCTTATGGAAGCCTCTTCAAAACCCTTCACCCACATCCCCTCGATAGTCTTTCGGAGGACCTGCAAGCTGTGATTTGCAGACAGAAGCCCTCTCGAGATTCGACGACGGTACTTTGGGCGCGACTGACCTTCAAGCGAGATTAACAATCATTGTGACGTCTATTCAGGCTTCAAGGAGGGTGGTTGAGACCTTTGATGGTCCGACGATGATGGAGGAGACCTGCGAGGCTACGACCGATCCGTAGAAGGGCCACATAAGAGTGGCGGTCCATGGAACAACGGAGGGGCCCCCGAAGGACGACACCGACATCATCCTAGGGGCGACAGCCTCGTGTGGGGGCATGGCGATCACTGGGGCTCCTATCAGGACTTCAATGAGGATGGCGAAGACCTAGATCTGTTTGCAAATGATTAGGGGACGACATTATGGCAGAAGGAGCTTAACTTGGAGAATTTGATACGTAGTTTCATTAACGACAACCTAAATGGGGTGCATGACATGTGGTTTTAGCACTGAAAGTAGGGTCAGAAAGTTAAAGATGTCAATTTTTATGGGAAAGGATTCTTTGCCTGGATTTACTGTGTAGAGATATTTCGTGATGAACCGCTTAACAGAGGAAGAGAAGCTGATGGCTGTTTGAATATATTTGGAGGGAGATGCGTTGTCCTGGTAATAGTATGTGGAGCAGAGACAACATATGTGCTCATGTGAGGAGTTCAAAGACGGTCTACTTGACCATTTTTCAACACTCAGGAATGAAGTCTATATGAGCAGCTCTTTGCGTTTGAGCAAGAGGACACTGTCAGTGAATAAAAAAAGTTTGCGATGCTCTCGGACCGAGTGATGGGGTATCTGAGGTGATGTTGGAAGAAAATTCTATGAAGAGGCTTAAGGCTAACATCAAAGTAGAGCTTTGTATTGAGCCCGAGAGAGCTTGGAGGGGGGATGTAGCCTATGCAAATGGTGGAAGACAGGACTACTGCGGCGCGGATTACCGGGGGGACATTAAGCAAGGTCATTGTCTGTACTCATAACACGATAGCGGGTCAGAAGCCCCAACTAGCAGCGAGTTAGACGAACCAAGGGAAGAACAGTGACCCTCAGCCCGACGGCAGGTTCAAGCGAATCACAAAAGCGGAGCTCCAGAATAAGCGCAAACAAAAAGTTTGCTTTCGATGCGATGAGACGTTTGCGTCAGGACATTATTGTCGTGATCGCACTCTCCAGATGCTGATAGTCAAAGATGAGGAGGGAGAGGACATAGTAGCTGTGGAGGAAGAGTCAGGTGGGGTCGGGCACCCTTATTTAGAGTAGCATGATATACGAACTTCATGTCATCAACTTGAGGACACGGTGGTTCTTTGAGGGCAGAGTATGATGGGATTTGGGGTTCGGTGGAAAATCGGCGGCAAACTTATAATCTTGTGGATTATGGGTTATTTCTGTAATTCTGGACAAATCAGTCCACCACTATATACATACATACATACATATATATGTGTGGGGGGCTCGGGTTATTGTTTTAATGTTAAAATTGAGTGAGAAAACCCTAGAAAAAGATTAGAACCCTAGTTTATTGGAGAGTGCGGCCATCCTCTCGAATTGGTGACTTGTGAGAGCGGTTCTCTTCTCGAAAGAGGCCAAATATCCTTTGGTTCCCAAGTTTATTAATAAAAATCTTATTTTTATCGCTAAATTCCATCCGGGTTGTATTAGAATAATGTTGATAACAAGGAGGGTATAAAATGTGAAATTTGAGATAAATGCTGTGAAAAAGTATATAGCGCAATCGTTGTGTACTCAAGCTAGTTGGATATAGAAGTGTGATGTGTCAGAGGTCGGGTACAACAGTTACCCGGAAAAGTGATGGGAACAATATCAGATGTCCAAGAAAGAGAAAATGGCAAACTTTTGAATTAATGGTTGGTGACATTGTTTTAAAAGTAGCAAGTAAAACACGCACACAAAGAGATTGGTACCAAGCGCAGAACATACATACTTTCCTTTAAAGGCCATCCCGGAGTGTAACTTGCAGTCCCTTTTTCATTTCTGTTGTGTACTGAATTTGTACTCTCACAAGTAAATGTAACTAACAATGGATTGGAACTCAATATGTCAATGACATGTAACCAAGCTACATGAATTGGATTTTCAATTCTAATAGTTAACTGATTGTCTCCTTTTTTTAACCGTTGAACAACAGTAAGCAGAATCATGAATTTTATCTTGGAGAAGAAGATCAGCCATGTAATCAGTCTCTTCAGTGTTAATGGACATTGTTTACTTTGGAGACTGCCTCGTACAGCCCTTGAAACTGCATGAAGATGGAAATATTGAATGTAATTTCACTATAGCGATAAGAAGAAACAAGTGTAGAGTTCATATTATTGGCAAGAAATACACTAAAATCAACTTAGATTCAATCATTCATAAAGCAATAACTGTGAGATTCAGGATTTTTTTTCCAATTGTTCATAGTCACGGAAGCAAAGTAGGATGTTTACATTGAGAGGTGGTTCTAGAATACGTTGACACAAGACTATACATAAATTCAAGGAAATATTATATCCAAACTTGTTGCAATGGGCAATCAATTGAAAAACATGTTCAAAGAATGAGCGAGATGGACTAGTTGAAATGTGAAAAAAGAACCAGATGAGTGCATTAGTGGTGGCTTGATCTATGACAAGTGGAGAATTGCTTTTGATGGTTTGGCCAAGACTGGTGACTGGTTTTGTCAACAGGAGTGATAGGATCTAATCTGAGTTGATTGACCAACATGGTCTATGGTAAGATCTGAACGCACATGGATTGAGGCAAAAATTAGAAAAGAAAGATACTACAGTTGTCATTTCAACATATGAGATGGGTCTTATGCGAGAAGAATGGACAAACGAATTCATGCAGCAACTGTTCATGTTCAATAAAAGTGTTCTTATTGTTGTATATGGCAGCGGACCACTTCATCGTAGGAATTACTGTAGAGTTGGGGCTATATCTCTTGAGTTTCCCTATCACAACTCCCAAGTTATCCATTGGGGGAACATGACCCCAAGGGGGAAGTCATACTCTGATAAAAATGCAAAATACAGTTTCTTTTTCTCATGGACTGTTAGTCTTGAATATCATGATATTGAGGATTTGGACTAGTCACAACAATGACGTGCACCATCAGTTGGATGCTTGAGTGCTATTTCTTTGCCCCATGGATTAGAAATACTGTGATTAGGGATTCCAGTCCTTTATGGTGTTTATGTTTTCATAGCATCTTCCTTGTACTAGTACATAGCTACTTACGTTGGTCTTATGTGCTCATTCTGCTATGCATTGATCTTGCACCCTCAAAGAAAGTCCTTATCGGGATGCTATCACTAAAGTGTGATTGATAAACACCCCTTTTGTTAGTAGTGCTTAATTGAAATTTGACACAGTTTTTTAATAAATGGGAGGTGAGAGATGTATGTCCAACAAAATGATGGTGAATATGATTGGCATGTGCTCGCATAAAACCATGAGAAGGTTCTTCCATTGTAGTTTATATGTTTTTTGCTGTCTTTGGTTTCTCTATAAGGCCTTGGAACTGTGATCTTGTAATTAGTTTCCCCGGTATTTTTTGAGGAATACTGGTGTTTGATCAATGCTATCTGGTAGTTATAAATCCAACTGGATAGGCATTTCTGCTTTTCAGATAGGATTAGGGCAGAGAAATGATTTCCCTTCCCTCATTATTTCCAGTAAATTTCAACTCAATGATGGTGCTACCATCAGTCCGAAATCAAATCAGACAATTTGAGGCCTTAAAACAGATGCATACTATTGAACCTTGTCTTTTCGTGAATGCCATTAAAGGGAGAAAGTGTGAGGTTATAAAGTTTTGAAGAAAAGGATGCGGGTTGTGCATGAGTTCTTAAATTTATTTGGGGGTTCTAGGAGAGAATGTTGTAATTTGAAAGTAACCTACTACTTCTGAAGCCATCCGTCTGCCTCCCCTGTTTGTATATGTTCAAGGGGAATACAAGTGCACACGGGTTGTGTTTATGCTGTGTGTGTGTGCGCGCGCGCGTGTGCGGGCTTGTTAGGTCTTATTGATTCCCTCTCTTGTGTATCCACATTGTCAACTCACATCTGTTTTTTGTACATTTGCTTCCTACTTCTAACCTACTGATGAATCGCTTGTTGGTGTATATTTGTATCCTTGAAACTATAGAATTTGACGATAATCTTGTCATTGATAATGTCTGGTGGACTATTTACGTGAAGATTACTGTCTTTCATTCTTACATCAGTTGATGTATGTTTCATGAGATTTCCATATCACTTAACCCATAGCTTACCCACCTATCCTTTGGGTCATGTAATTCTGTTTGGCTTTTTGGCTTATATTATGCCTTAGAAATGATGGGGCTTCCCTATCAAAATCTTTATCTGGAGGATTATTCCCTGCATGAGCTTAACTATCAGTCTATAATATCAAAAATGCAGGCTTCTTTATTTACAAACTAGAAATAACCCGTGTACAAAGAGTGCACGGACACACCCAAAAACCAACTCACACAATCAGAACGCGGGACCCACACGGGTGTTTCGATGAGTGCAAAAATAGGTGAAGATGAGAAGGGTGTGTTTGAGTGTGTGTATTGTCGTGGGGTTTTGGTTTTTTTTATTGGGGGTGTGATTGTGTGTGTTTTGGGTTTGAGTGTGTGTCGGGGGGTTGGGTGGGGTTTTGGATTTTTTTGGTTTTGGGTTTAAGGGGGTTGTCCCATGTGGCGATGTGACATTGCCACATGGGACAAATTCAAAAACCTCCCTCAATTGTAACAAGGATTGGCTGTCCAACTTTTATAGCCAATGCCCTTTCTTCTATTGCCTTAGCCATGAATTTGGCACCAACACCTTAAGGGATGATGTCAGCTTGACAAGGTATTAAAAACTACATGATCCTTTTGTGGATCTCTCTTGACTTTTAATCGGTCTCCACAACTTTAGAAAAGTTTTCCATGATGTATTTGCCCGATTAACCTTGAGACAATTCAACTTTAGATGTTCAATGAGGGCTGGTCACCTTGTAGTGTGGGGTCAAACAGCTACATAATAGTTACGGATGATTTGTCCACCAAGGAAAATTCTTTATTTCATTTTGTCTCACACAATCAACATTGAAGCTGGTTACAAAGATCAATTCTAAGCACAATTCACCTGCCAATTTAAACATGATTGGTTCATATATTTTTTTGGCAAGCAAATTGTGGGGCATATCGACAATTTATGTTTCATGTTTCTGGTTCTTTGATAATATGAATCGATCTGGCTCGGTAATGATTTTCTACCGGGAGTATGGCAAATACAATTTTTATGAATGAAATCCTTGAGAAAGTCTTACACACACAGATAGAGAGAGATAGATAATGATATATGATCACATATGTCATATGACGGCCCGAAAAGTCAATTCTTCACATTTATTTTCCCGAAAAGGTCAATTCTTCACATTTATTTTTCCCGATTGTCACCGTTCATTATAATCTTTATATTAAAAACCTATAAATATGCCAAAAATCTAGCAAATCCAAAAAAAAATTGTTTTTTGATCTAGGATGGAAAATTTTCTCTCGCCGGAATAAATTTTCCGATGACTATATTAACAAGCAAAAAGTTTTGGGTTCGATGGGGATTTGGTGTACTTGGATTTTGAAATAAGACTAATAAAATGAATTGTGCCAATTAATTAAAAGAAATGTAAAAAATGGACTTTTTGAAGTGTTGTGTGACACGAGGCTCATGTCATATGATATCCATTATTCTCTTTCTCACATACACACAAACACACACACGTTTGGAATAATGTATACATGTCGACATCGTAAGAAATATTTCTATGTTGCACATTAAAACGCCACTTGATTGTTTCTTTGACAATCGGAACGGTTTATATTGACCGTCATGTCTTAAAATTCGTTAGAAATCTTGTCATTTTCATACTGTTGAATATTTTCATACTGTTAGAAATCTTAAAATTCGGTTGTTGAATATTTAACAGTTTCACAAGACAATTTTTTTCCACCCCTCGATCAGCTAGCAATAAGTTCAATGTTCAGTAAATCTTTGGTTTATTTGAATGAGTTCGTTAGTAAAAAAAGATGCCAAGGATATACTTTTTTTGCATGCAGAAAATTTCCTATGTTGTTTGTACATATCCAATATTATCTATATTTATGCATGCATGAGAAGGAGAGAGACTAGGATACTCTCAAATGGATCCAAGATGCTTATCTCGTTATCCCAAATTTAATATTGGTAATCCAAATAGAAAATCCATATCCAACTCTAACACATTTAAACAACTAATAAATTAAATTTGAAATGATTCAGACATGTTTCCTCGTGCAAAAAGTAGCAAAAATCATAGAATTGACAAAATTTATTGTCATGTATGCATGCGAACGGCATGTTTAAATCATTTCAGTTTAAATATATAAATAGTTTAAATATGCTAAATGACAACCAGTGGAACAGATTCTCCATGTAAGTTGTTAAATTTGCGATGGTATAATCCATATCCTTGATCCATTCAATGTAACCTAATCGCTCTCTAGGGAAATATTCCTATGCAAAAATTGATGCAAAAACTTTTGTGCAAAAAACATAGGAAATGATTTTTTAAATGTTTTTTTCCAGATCTGAATCGTTAGATGCTATCTACATATATATTAATACATCAACACACCAAAAATCAAGTATCATGTGAACCCAAGCTTATTTGACTATCAATCATATCGTTACAAAAAAATTATATTATTCTGAAACCATTAAATTTATAATAGCTTGCTCAAGCGTCAAATCCCTTAGGGTTCATCCCAAAAATGAGATTTTGGAATCTCTAGATCTATCCCAAATAATAATAAGAGTAAAATATTGTGGTGAAAGTTTCACACCAAAGCTTGGTGTAAAAATTTTACATAGGAAAATGGGTGTGATGTTAATGAATCTATGTTGTCAACGCAGGAAAATTCTTGTGCTGATTCATTTGTTTTTATTTTTTTTCAATTTTTTAACAGAATTGTACACATTATAAATCATTAAAACCCTAAATAGGGTGAATCCTAATGGGATTTGATCCACGATCGGCTCTATACAAAAAAAGTTCCACTGTTGAGTAGAACATGCTGAAAATCAAGTGAATCTAATGCTATTTGACACTCAATCCGATTGTTACAAATTCAACGGTTTCAAAACAAAACTACTCTTTCTAACGAGCCGGTTGAGGGGTCAAATCCTATGGGGTTCATCCATATTTAGGATTTTGAGATTTTATAATATATGCACAACAACCCTATAAAAAACATGAAATTTTTTTTTGGGAAACTATGTTTTTTGTGTTGCCGGCGCATGAAAATTTAGGATTTTGAGATTTTATAATGTGAACATCAACCCTATAAAAAAACTTGAATTTTTTTGTTGGTAAAGTATGTTTTTTGGGCTGCCGGCGCATGAAAATTCATGCAATGACGGCACATACCCGTTAGCCTCTGTCCTGTGTGTGTAGCAAGCAAGACATTCATCGTCATGTTGCATTCGTTAGTTTGAGCTAAGTTGCATATGCTTATTTCTTTCGTTTGCCTAGTAGGACATTGCTTTAAAAAAAATCTGCGGACTAAATCATTTATAATATAAAAATGCAACGGTCTATCTAGTTTGCTTTTTCAATATCACGTTCATACCACATGAAGGTAACTTGATCCCTGACCACATATCTTGGCGATTAGATGTAGTCTTAGATTATCATGTGACCACAAACTATCAAAATTGATATAATGATAAATCCAGTAGAGGACGGAGTATATCAATTCTCTCCAATGTCTTGAACAAGATTTCGGCGGTCCCCCAGCTCGGCATCAATTGTATGATGCTGCACTTGATTTTCCATCTCATTTTCATTTTTCCCCGAAGAAGTTGCTTTATTCATCGTCACAAGCCCACCAAAGTTGCGGCCAGTGTGTCGAATTTACTTGGTCTGCTGACGGGATTTTGTGATTGGTGGTGCAGGAGCATGGCAAACATGGCGCTCGAGGGTCCAAAGGGAGGATGATCATGCTTGCTTCTCTCATTCGGTAGCGGCCGTCTATGTTCAGGCCTTGCATACATTTTAGAAATTGCTTCCAGGCGAAATTTTACAATATGCATGAAAAAGGAAGGCAAAGTTATATTACAGGACAGGGGTTTCTCCCTGGTTACGCGGAGAAGATACATTGCACATTTGGTATCAATATGTGATTGAATAATGGACAGTGGAAATACAAATAACAAAACCACATTGCAGCAATTACATTTGTTGAAAACATTTCTCGATTCCATTTGCTGGTATATGTGCTCTGCATTGTGACGCATTTCGTAGTGATGCTAATATTTTGGCATTTCAAGAAGCTAACATCTTTACCCTATTATGAGCTCTATTCGACTTTTATAATTTGAGGCTTCAATCGTCCTTTTAAGCTCTTACGTGAAATAATCTGAATCTGGAGTCCAGACTGACATTAGATATGAAGACACATGAAAAGCTCCGAAAAAATCACATCGCGCCCTCAACGGAGCAAATATGCCTCGGCTCCATGCATCAAGGTTTGAGATGGGTTGTTGGGCTGTTTCAAAATCATCCTACATATTCATGTAACAGTTTTTATTACAAAATGAGCTGACACTCCCACATTCATCGGTTCAGCTTGGACATAATGGTAGAGGCCACCGGTCTCTGTGGAGAGAACGACTGGGCGGGTCTCTGTGGAGAGAACGACTGGGCGGACATGAGGTCTCTCATCAAAGTATCTGACGGCGAAAACCCTAGTGACTGCATCAAATCAGACATCCTCTTGGCCTCGCCCACCATTCCTCCGGCCAGCATGCCCCTTACAATCCTCTCAAAGTGATCCGCCCTCAGCAATTTTTTCCTTCCCTCCAAAATCTTCAGCTCCTTTCTTGCCTTGTCCACATTTCTTGCTCTCGAATACATATCGCAGAGGCTCACGTGGACCTCTAAAGGAACATCCCCCGTAGCTTTGATCTCTTCCAGTACTTGCTCCGCCTCTTCCACGAGCTGCAACCTCCCCAACCTCCCCAAACATCATCGTGTTCACAATCCTCTGGGCTCCATCAACTTGACCTCGCTCTGCAAAAGCTCGAAGCAGCTCCAAATAGATTTCTTTCGTGGGTTTGATGTCCTGGGCTTCCATTTCACGGGTTAGGGCTTCCCCTTGCTTTGGAAGGCCGGCTTTCACATAGGCTGTGATCATGGAGGTGTAGGCCTTCAGGTCAGGTTGGAAGCCTTCTTTCTTTAGACTGTCAAATGAATCCTTGGCTTGATCCAGGTTCCCGGCCTTGCTGTACATGTGCACTAGAATGTTGAAAGTAAGGATATCGGGCTTAATGCCATTTTCCGTCATTTTTTTAAGAATTCTCTGAGCATCTTCTAGGCGGTCAGCTTTGGAGTGGATTTCAATTAGTTTGGAGTAGTCACGGATGTTTGGCTCGAATGATTCCTCAGCGAGGATGAGTTCTGCAACCTGTAATAGCAAGTTGGAAAATCGTGACATAAAACATGGGTCCACCATCATTATCTAATGTGCTAAGAAGATAACAGTTTAAATCGATCTTATGCAACAAAATGTGGGACAATGTCATTATAGACAGAGAAGGGCGACTAGAATCTGCGCGCGCGGGCATATATACCATCCAGGAAATAAACAATGTAGCCTCAGCTAAAATCGTTTGACAACAAAAGCAGAAGCATGGTAGTCAATAACAATTTTGCTTTAAGACAACATTCACATCACTGCATGGCATTAGACTTCGCTAAATACATTCCCGTTAACACTTTCAGTGCACATTCCTACAGCCTTACAATTAACAAGGACAAGTCACATTTACCTAGGGGAGCACGCCAAACGACCCAAGATGGAGAAGGATGTCTCCTAAGGAAGCATGATACACACCTCTTTTTTACATCAGGATGGTGAAATAAAGTGGTTAATATGATGTAGCCTTGGGCTAAAAGATGAGACATATCAATGTTCCAAGAAATGTCACCTATTTGTGCTTCATGCAGTATACCACCAAGTTATTTAGGTGGAGAAAATACCCCTCCATGCATCATTTTATATCCTAAATATATTTGAAATATGCTTTTCAACATAAACTCTTGAAATTTTATGTTTTACATATGGGATTCATGTAGATCAGGTGGCACCGGATCTTAAGGGTGTGCACGGGTACAGGGTACCCAGATACCCGATCAAAACCTACCCGAACGGGTAGGTTCTGGGTAGATACTTATCGGTTCCGGGTATGAAAATTAGGAACCGGCAGTGTTATCAATGGCGGATGGTGGCCTAAGACGGTGAGCCAAAAATCCACCATAAACATATAGCGGATGAAATAGCGGCCTACGTGTGTATGTGTATGTTCTCTCTCTCTCTCTCTCTCTCTCTCTCTCTGTGTGTGTGTGTGTGTGTGTGTGTGAATGTGTGAGTGAGTGTAACAGTGTATGTGTGTGATTGTGGGTGTGTGTGATTTTGTGTGTGCGCACGCGCGCGCATATGTAATTATGTATGAATGTGTGTGTTTGATTGTGTATGTGTGTGTGCATGTGTCTGTATGTATCTGTTTGTATGTATGTGTACGTTCTCTCTCTCTCTCTCTGTATGTGCGCGCGCGTATGTATGTGTATGTAAAAACTAAAAAAACTGCAAAAACAAATTAAAACATAAATAATCAAAAAAATAATTGAACATCTGCCATGTGCGCCATAAACCACGACATGACGGGCGTTATGACGGAAATAGCGGGTGCCATGGAGAAAATAGCGGACGTGGCCATATCATACTGAAAAGCGGATGGCGAATGGCGATGAGCCCAACAACCGCCAGGCCATTCCGCCATAGCGCTCATGGCGCCGCCATTTGATAACACTGGAAACCGATGGGTATCGGGTCCGGTTCCGATTCCCGTCTATAGGAAACAGGTACCCAGAACCGGAACCGGAACCAATATTGTGTATGTATGTATGTATGTATGTATTGAAAACCCAGAAAAATCCCCAACCCTCTCCCCACGCCTTCGGCTTAGGAGGGTAAGCCGAGAGCCCGGCCGAGACTATGCAAACTGGGGGGTGACCGTCGTGCCCCCAACGGCCCCCGGGTTAGTCCGAGAGGGGAGATGTAGCCCCATGGTAAATAATTTCACACCAATTACCAAGTCACGGCGGCCATAGGCCTCGAACCCAGCACCCCTTGGCTTTAGAGCAGAATGACTTACCACTAGGACACCCTCTCGTGGGTTATATATATATATATATATATATATATATATATATATATATATATATATATATATATATAAAGTGATCTTCGGTTGCGAAAAAAGGGGTTTTCGCACGGTGCGTAAACATTTTTTTTTTTTTGAAATTTTTTTTTCAAAATTTTTTTTGATGTTTAATCCATACAAATATATACCCCAGGGAAAATAATGGGTGAACCCGTTGGGCATTAGAGCACCCATCCACCCGTTACAAATTTAACGGTCTCAAAACGTGCGAATTTGATAAAATGCCTTGATCGAAGGCCAAATGACATTATTTCTCAATGATTATTTTTTGAGGGGGGTATAACAACATATAATGAGGGTGGAAAAAAGAATTTTTGAAAAAAAAATTTCAAAAAAAAACTAAAAACATTTTCGCACGGTGCGAAATGTTCTCATTTGAAAATTTTCCTATATATATATATATATATTATACATTTGACATCGATTTTTGAATCATAGGGCTGACTAGGACAAGCTGACTAGGACAAACTGGTTGATAAAAGACGGCCAGGATTTACTCTTGGATGATAAACGGTTAGGATTAAATTTTGATATTTGTGGGTCCAACTTTTTTTGAATAAAGACATCACACGCTTTGAAAAAAATAAACAGGGGAAGAGCTTTTCGCGGGGGACGAGGCGTCTCTTGCTCTTCCCCAAAATAGGGGAACGGGGAACGAGGCGTCAATTAGCCAGTTCATCCCCAAAATAGAACTCTCGCCAGTTCATTCTCAACGCCAACTTCACTCCAGTTCGCAGGAATAATCGGTTTGCGCGCAAAAAAGTTAAAAACGTTACTTTGGAATTGTGTGGGGGAAAATTTACTTTAATGACTTGGTTTCGGTGAGGGCAAGTGGCCGAAGTTCAAATCGCGTCAAATTAATCCTCAAAAAAGTAGAAGGTGCAATTAATTACCATCATTCCCGACGTGTATTGCATTTAAAAGTAGCAGGTGCAATTAAGCCCTCCTACTATTGATATGTGCTCTCTCTCCACGAAAGAAGAGGTGAAAACAAATAATTCATCATCTCTCTCTCCCCTCTCTCTCTCCCCCTCTCCCTCTCTTCGCTTCAAATTGACCTGCTACCACACGGCGAAAATTGACGAACAGCCGCTACATGGAGGGATGCTACCACGAAAGGGCATGGATCTTACATGGAGGGATGCTACCACATGGCGAAAATCAACGAACGGCCGATACATCACGCAGAGGAAGCTCGGAAGGTGGAATTTCTCCACGGTTTGGCTCGCCTACGATACGCAGGCTCAGGTAATGATCCGATCTGTTTTCATGGATCTTGGAATTTATCTAAAGATCTATTCTTTGGGTTTTTTCTAGGGTTGGAAAAAAATCATCTCAAAATTTCTCGACGGATCAAGGAGTTTCCGCTCGAAAACTCTCAAATTTGAGCTGGAGATCAGTTCGCCCAAATTAATTGAAGCCAAGCTGTGGATTTATTGGTCACTATCAGTCTTATTTCATACAGGTATTTGGTCACTATCCGATCAGTTATTGAAGCAAAGATCGAAAACTGATCTATTTTTATATTACGCCTTTGCGTATTGAGCGATGGCGTGGATTCTTACAGGAAGGGAGCTTACCATGTGGTAGGAATTTGCGATCAGTTTGCCGACGGCCTCTACATCGTGCAGAGGAAGCTCTGATGGGAAAATTTGATGGATAAGCACGATCAGGTAATTTTTGTAAAGTTCATGGATCTTGGAATTTTTGTAAAGTTCTCTTCTTTAGGGGTGTATGTTTTGATGGGATTGTTTTTGAGCAGATTCACCGACGTCCTGTTAAAGTTGATCATCGTTGATCTATTCAGATCTCTTTCCTCTATCTATGTTTCATAGCTCAGGGTTCCGATTCTTCGGTCATCATTGAAGCTCTCTCTTCTATGCTTCCTCGCGATTCGCCATCAGATTCCATGCAAGAATCTGTTCCTTTTCTCTGGAGATCCGTGCTTTACAGGTTCTTCATCAATAAAAAGGTTCTTCATCAATAAAAAATCAAAACGTTGGAGTTTGTTCTTCTTCGATGCGATAATCATCCATTCGTTTCATGGGCAACACATGCCATGGATCTCTAGGGAGCAGGAATTTCGATTCCCCCGAGCCCACGGAAAGATCAGTCTCTAAGAGAAGGAACCACAATCATGCAGCTAACGACTCTGTCTACTCGATTTCATTGGATCGAGACCAGTTCCTTGAGGATCCTCCCAATACCATGTCCAATCGCGACAGCCCGTGCTCCGTCATGTGGTAGAGCGTGCCGCCTGCCGTTGCCTCCATCGCATACGATAACAGAGCGATCGTCGGATAGCAGGCAGAGGATTCTGATCTCCTGCTCCTTTTTATCCAAGGAGCACCCATGAAGTGAAACTGAAATCCAATCTTTTTGCAACAAATGCATATGCTTTCTCATGATTTTAGGCATAGATTTTGGTTTTTTTTCATTTGGGTCTATTGCAAATATGGCAGGATCTCATCCAGAAATCTAAAGATTGAGGCTTTTCTCTTTGGAATGGCCCTGAGCCTATTCAAGCCCAATTATAAAATTTTGTAGTTTTCTTTTTTGGGTTAACTTTTGACTTATTTACCATATTTTATTTGATGATTTTAATTTTATGACAATATTATTTTGTGGATAGACATGATTTGGTGAAGTTCTTCATCAAGTTAGTCCTCCGGAGATCAGCGGTTTACATGTTCTTCATTAATAAATAAAATCAAAACTTTGGCTTTTGTTTTGGTTCGATGCGATAATCATCAGTTCATTTCATGGGGAACACATGCCATGGATCTTTAGGAATCAAGAGTTTTGATTTTACCGTGTCCACAGAAAGATCAGTCTCTAAAAGAAGAAACAAAATCACGCTACTAATGACTCCTCGGTCTACTCGAATTCGTTGGATCGAGACCAGTTCGCTGAGGAGCTGCCCAAACCCAATCGTAATATCCCATTCTCCTTCATGTGGCTGGGCGTTGATCCTGGTGCCATATCCATCCACGGCCACAAAACACCCAACTCAGAGGCCTCTACACTCTTTGGACACAAGCTATGTTAATGCCAATTCGATACAACTTACCTCTGCATTGAGAAAGCGACGGGGTTGATTATGCGTGCAAATCGATTTTGAAAAAAAAGCTGATTTCGAGGGAGGATGTTGAGGATGTGAGGAGGGAGATTCAGATTATGCACCTTTTTACTGGGCACAAGAATGTGTTGACTATCAAAGGAGCTTACAAGGACCATCGTTTAAAATTAGGGGATCCAAGATTTGGGGGATATTTTAAATGAACCGTGCCCTTTATTTGTTGGATAATGGGTTAGTATAACCAAGTTCCAATCAAATTCTAAATAAATTGAAACGGTACTAATGAAGGACAAAATTTTTTGTACTTATTTTAAGTAGATGATCAAAGTTCTGAGAGCTATTATAAAGCCAACCTTTTAAATCATAGGCAATATAATGAAACTTTAATAGCGGATAATTAGCTTGACTAAAAAAAGAAACAAATTTTTGATGATTAGATAGCGGTACCCTAGGGTGACGACCAATAATAATAATAATAATATATATTTATATTTATATTTATATGAAAAATAAGGAACCATAGTACGAAAGAGGACAGCAATGAAAATACAAGTATCGTTGCATGAGATGGGTTGGAGGGGCAGATGTCCTACACAATTGGATCGTGTGGCGGAGGGTGTAGGAGTTTTTGTCAGAAGATGAATTAGAATAATATGAAATTAGAATAATAGGAGATGGGTTGAAGGGGCAGATGTCATACACCATTCTAATTCATGTCTAAAAAATTGTGAATTTCAATGGTTTGATACATATGCAAATAATATGAAATTCACAATTTTTTTATCTATTATACAATTGAGGGATATGTTTTTGAGGGACCTGTTAAATAATTTATGCAAACCCAGCACTTTTTCCCCTAAAAATTTATGCAAAAAGGCATCCGAGCCGAATGCGCCCGCTAATTTTTAACGCTAATTTGTTGTTTCGCACGGAAGGCGCCCGCGCCGCTAAATTTTTTTACACTAATTTTTTGTTCCGTGATAAGGCGCCCGCATCGAAATTGTTGTTCTACGCCGAAATTGTTGTTCTGCGTCGAAGGCCCCCGCGTCGAATTTATTGTTCCACGCTGAAGGCATCTACGCTGAATTTTTTGTTCCCCGTCGAAGGCGTCCGTACCACTAAATATTTTAACATTAATTTGTTGTTCTTTTAAGTTTTGGTTGTGGAAATAATTTTTTGGGGAACAAAGATTTCGCGGGGGAAAATCTTAAATGAACCGTGCCCTCGGGCACGGGTTATGACTAGTATATATATATAAGCAAGAATTAGCTATGTAGCAAGAATAACGCATTATTCGGCCAATTCGTGATGTTAGGAAACCACTTCTCCATCCTGGACCAACATGCTATTAGCTTATTTCCTTTGTCCAAATAAAACTCAGTGGTTCCCAATGTCTCAACTGCAGGTTGCTTGTACAGTCGTTATTAATTGTTTAAATTTAATTAGCATAACCACAGGACTTGTCAAATAAAAGCAACATAAAAGGAATTGGCATATTAGTCGGACAGCTTTCAACGTCCAACTGGGTAGGTTCCAGGTATACAATTAGAGTAAAAGCAACACAAATTAGAATTTTTTTTACCGGGTACCCGGAACCTATCCGGAACCATAGGGTCCGGGTAGGTTCCGGGTACAGTGTCCAACTGGGTAGGTTTCGGATCCAAATTTTAGGAACCGGTCCCTTACCGGGTAGAGCCCGGGTAACATAATAAAACCAGGGTACCCGGACCCGCACACACCTATCGGATCTAATAGATCAGGTGCAAGATACAAAAAGGTGGGCCCCAACGACTACAAGCCAATGTGAGACTTGTACTTTCCACCTTTTTTGTGTCTTGACACCTAATGTGTTAGATCAGGTGCCACCTTTTCTACATTAAATCCTTTACATAATAACCAGTTTCATACAGAAAGTAGACATCGTTCAAGGTTACTTGCCTTTCTCAAATACTTCAGTTAATCAAAAAATTGATATCCGTTCTGTATACCGCTTGAATTTTCTGCATCCAATGCTGGACACAGTTTATATTTGTATATAGACATAATTGTGATAAATTTGCATAATAGTCTATAAGCGTATTAAATTAATTCACAAATGACCACATAAAGATAATAAGTATAATTACAGGTGTGGCATTTACATGTATGTACCTCCGTATAGCAGAAATTGCAGTTTCGTACATTACGCTCTTACAGTATTTGTTTTGCACATGTACGAGGAAATGAAAATTTTCCTATTTACAACACCTTATAGTCTCTCAATCACATATATACACAAGAATTCTATGCAGATTCTCTTGGTAATGATTGATTCCTTCATACATCCTATACGTCTCGAGTAATATACTAATATTATTATACAATGGAAGAGTTCTAGGGTATTGGTTGCCACTTCCGTTCCAAACACTATATAAACGTCCATCTAAATATCACTAACGTAATTAAAAGATATAATAGTTGGAATGCCGGAGAACCACCCAGACACAAACAGCAAATAGCTGATTAATTCCAGATCTACAAGCCCCACATTGAAGATACATGAACCATCAAAATCGACCATCTTTATGTTACAGTTCTCTCGGGAACAGTAAATATGTAAATAGTTGATTCATGCTTTAAATTCCAATAAACTAGCAAGTTACATGTTATCACAATTAAAATAATATGTACTTAACAGGAATATTCCGATTCCATGTGATTCTTGCAAGCGTGTAGCATGTACCCAAAATCTAGTGAAACTAAATAAATAGAGAACCATCTGGCTGTCAACACAAAGGTTTGAAATGGGGTTCCGGTTTCACCAGCTTATACAAATTATTTACATGTTATTTTATGATTAAGATTAGAACAACATGATCAGAAACAAGAAACGATATTTGCCCCACAAAAACTTAAGAACAATAACAGGTAAAGAAGATGTCAAGAATGACTGGAATAAAACTGAACTATGAAATGTTTCCACTGCAAGAGCATCATGCAACGCATTTTCATGACATGGGAATATACATACATGGTGAACAAATTTACAAGCTGCTTGAGTCATGCTAAAAACAAACCGTTCTATTATGCTGGTCCAGGTTAGCAATTCAGAAAAAGCTTGGACCATAAATATGCATGACATTTGTTATTTGAGAGATGGTTGCAGATGATTGTGGTACCATGCACATGGCATTCACCCCAATCAATTAAAAAGGAAATTATTGTACTTCCACCATTAACAATGGTGATAGTTTGCTACCCTGGCCACAAATTAGCAACAATTCAAGGAGAAGAATTTGGCTAAGATACCCTTTCCAAATGGATGCAGAGAAGAAAAAGAGATGAAGAAAGGGAAGAACGATGACACAATGGATCAATCACTAAAAGAGAGGGGACACTTCTCTGGCCCCTTGATTGATTCAAGATTTTGATTCTTGCATGACAGTTTGGACATCATTCATCCAGCCATCCAGCCTAGGAAAACGTCAAGAGAAGTACAAAGATATATAGCCTGGAGAATAGTATCAATCTGCACATATCTGCAACTTCAATATGTATAACTTACGTATTGACTTGTATGATGAGTGCACAGTATAAACATTAATAGAAAAACAAAAAATATCAATACTAGATTCTTAGTGGAGCCATTATTTTGATGGTTTAGTAGGAGACTTACAGAAGCAAAAGCCTAGAAAGCGTATATTTACAGTCTGTTTAGGGAGTTCCTAAAATGTCCAACTTCAAAATGATAATCAAAAGATCATTATTGTGACATTAAGGTCCAGTAATACTCAATATCTAATGTAAGATCTGAAGGATGTATAGTTACAGAAGAGAGGCAAATGGGGACATGTTCAAGTAAGAATTTTGTTTTGCTTTCAATTTGAGTACCAGGTTTGTTAACTGAGTAATACTCACTGGTCAAAAGATAGATCCACAAGTTTCTTACGTGTCTAGATGCTCAGATCTAGGCAAACGAATGATATGGGGATGCCAATGGACCTATGTATTTTAATGTCCATGCATTCTCACTACCTGGCCTTGAATATTGGGTGATGGAGCTCTGGTACCTTAGATCCGCGCAGACAAGATTCACCTAACTATCCATGGGACCAACATTGCTGATAATCATATCAAGATAATTGATAATTGATGCAAGTAACAGATGTTCCAGAATGAAATTGCCCTTCATTTAATCATAAGACAGTGTTCTGTGACTGGTTCAATGGATATTTGCAACTTTGCAAGGTTCATGAGAATATTGAGTCATTGACACAAAGCACAGAATTGTTGGTTTGAATACTTTGACCCTAGTTAGCACTGACATGGGTAAGGGGTGTGGACATGACAAAACATGTATATACCTTCAACACAACGTAGGTCATCGGAAGACTCACCAAAGAACACCACTCAGAATCTTTTAGAAAATGCACAACGGATATGGAAAATATTGAGAAAGTAGGATATAATACGTATGGACAAGGCAATATGAGTATATGTATCAGGTCACATACATTATTAGGTATATACTTCTATGAGGATATGAGCCAATGTTACAAGGACTGGATCACTTAGGAATGAGGAACAAAAACAGGTACTTAAAATGTTCAAATCATGGTATTGTACGCCAGGAGTAGACTACTTTGGACGCTTAATATGAACGGAATACATTTATTTAGAAAGTAAATGAAACTAATAGAATTGCAAACACATGTACATTTCTGTGTGTATGTAAATGAAACTAATAGAATTGCAAACACACAAACATTTAACACTGGCACATCCAACCTCTTCTGCTTATTACTTTCCGCCCACCAGGAACTATAAGTTATATACAATATGCAACTGAAAATAGATTTTTGTCCCCCAAAAATAAATCTCTCATTCTACACATCTTCCCTCTTCTCCCCCAAAAAAATACTCGTGTCCTCTCTTTGCCTCTTCCCAATTATTCATTGACATGAGAAAATTAGCAAAATGCATTCATTGTTGTCGAAGGGTTGATGAAAACTTACACTTGAAGGTTGCCAAAGATGTGGAACATTGATATTATCATTCCAACTCCTAAATATTCCACAATTGGAAACGTCACATCCGGATTGTTGACCTCGTGTGGGGGAAAGCATGTTCAATAACACAATTAGGTGAATGCCAACTACTCCGCAGGCGTTTTCGTTGACAATCCCAAGTTTGGATAGAGGAGAAGGGTTAGGTGGTAAGCATGTGACAGCCAGCATAATACTTTGTACATTCTTATAATGATGACTTATATAGAGATTTTGTTGGAGAATTCTTTCCTAATCAGTGCTTTATACCGAAGCTTGGATGCAGTTATATGCAAATGTTGCTAGATTATCATCCGAGAGTGTGCAAGGTTTCCTTCTTCCTAATAGACGACGGGTAAATAAGTTGTTCACAACCAAAAGATTAAATTAGCATCTTGGAACATAGGATCACTAACTAAGAAGTTATGCAAACTTCTTAGTTTCATGTTTAGGAGTATTAATATTTTATCACTAATTGAGGACTATGTGGGTAACTAAGACGGCCAGAATAATCGCGATACAATGGCATAAGCTTTTGTATATTGGTAAGCAAAGAAATCAAAATGGGGATCACATAAGAATTGATAAAGAATTGTAAAAGGATGTAGAGAACGTAAGAAGAAAGAACGATAAAATTATACATGTTAAATTGGTGTTATAGGAGATGTTGAATATTGTTAGTGCTTATGCACCACAAATAGGATTGAATGGTGTAAATAAATAACAATTTAGATGAATTTAGAGGATGTGATACAAAGAATACCCGTTGGAGAAAAACTGTATTGGGTGACCTTACTAATCATGTAAACTCAAACTGGATGTGTTATGAGAGTGTGTATGGAAAAACTTTGGTTAATAGTCTATTTTAGACTTTTTCATTACATGTGACTTACTTTTAACGAACACTTAGTTTCGCAAAAGAGATTCACGCTTGATAATCTTTAAAAGTAGAATGAATTACAAGCAAAAGGATTTTGTTAAATAAAATCAGTGTAGATAAAAAATATTACAAAGATTATAAGGTAGTTCCAGGATATAATGTAACTACCCAATATAAAATGTTGATTCTATATGTGTATCTTACAAAGTGATAAAAAGTTACAAAGCTAAGATAGATCATAAAAATAAGTGGTAGAAATTAAGAGATGAAACACAAAGAAATTTCAAAGAAAGGGTTCTCAAGGAGGCCAATTGGGAGTTCAAGTAAAACACGACTCTTATGTGAATGAAAATGACAGATTGCATAAGAACGACAGCCACAGAAAAACTTGATCTGTCTAAAGATATTGTACAATTAGGTAGGAAGATATCGTGGAAAATGAGGAAGTGATTGTTGTTATTAGAGCTAAACATGACAACAATATAAACCTCGGAAGACGTAAAGATGACGATACCTTGACGAGTTATAAATGAGCTAAAGTTCAAAGAGTTACCTAAGAGGCTACATCCAAGGTGTATGCTGATACTTGTAAAAAGTTAAATACTGCTGAATGGAAGAAAAATATCCATCTACTAGCATGAATGAGGGAGAAAAAGCAAAGCGACTTGTTGCGTTAAATGCATTAAAGATTAAACCTAAAAATGGTAAATTATGAAGAGATCTGCAATAGGTGAAGAATGTACTTTAACAAACTTTTTAATAAAGATCATACTCAGAATATACTCAGAATATATGAGATAATAAGGTTCACTCGAAAGAGCTGAAGTATAATTTTATATGAAAGATTGAAGTATGAGAGGTGAGAGAAGTTTTAAAGAGAACTAAATATATGTGAACATAATGAGATTCATATACATGTCTGAAGATGAATAAGAGATGTGGTTGTTATATACTAGTAAAGAAGTTTAACAAAATTTAAAAATCAAATTAAATACTAAATGAGTGAAAGAGTAGTGCTTTGATACTTTTGTATAAAAATAAAAGTGATATACAAAATTGCTCTGGTGCTCGTGGTGGAGATATGGGTGCCAAAGATTGCACTCTTAATGGCATTGATTACATGCTTGTTTTCACTTTCAAAGATAGATGGGGCTATAGGAGAGTTTCATTCCATCCACATTAGTCATTGTGGTCATGGATTACATCCCATGTATTAGATTAGCAGCTCAACCGTCAATCCCATATCAATTTAATATATGAACATGTATTTGGTGTTCTTACGCTTTATCGAGATGATAGCCCACCAAGCCGATAAGGTGAAGTGAATCATGAAACTAAGTTAATGTGTCATATCATGAAGCTGTCGACGAGGGTAATCAAGTTTAGGTTGAGAAAGAATGTCACTATTTCACAAAATCAATTTGGTTTCATACCAAGACGTTCAACAATATAGATAATCCACCTTTTCGGTTAGATTATGAAGTAATATAGAGGGGGAAAGAGATATTTATATATAATCTTCAGTGACATAGAAACAGGTATACGATAAATCCCTAGAGATGTTCTATGATGGGCTTTAGCGAAGACATGTGCCGCTCTAAAGTATGTTACTCTATAATTCAAGAGATGTATCAAGAAATGGTTAATAATATGAAGTCATATGGAGGAATAATAGAAAAGTTTTCAATCGCCAATGGGTTATATCAAAGCTTGGTTCTAAGTCACATCCTCTTTTCTATAGTGTTGATCAACTCATTAGGTATATTCAATATAAGATGCCTTAGTGTATGTTTTTTGTCGACGATATTGTTTTGATAGATACCAAATAAAGTGTAAACACAAAGTTAAAATTAGACCTTTATATGCAAATATTAAAAACTCGAGGCATCAGATTTGGTAGAAACAAGACCGAGTAATGGAATGTAACAATATTGCTTTGATAGATGATACCAAATAAAGTGTAAATACAAAGTTAAAGTTAGAACTTTATATGCAAATATTAAAAACTCGAGGTATCGGATTTATTAGAAACTAGACCGAGTAATGAAATGTAAGTTTGGTAGAGTGATGCATAAAGATCATAACATGGTGAAGCAAGATGTGATTAATATATCAATAAATACTTTAGGCATTTTAGGTTGGTTATCTATGAGAATATTGATAGTAAGGAATGTGTTGATCATAAAATCAAAGAAAGTTGGTTGAAATGGTAAGCTGTAGTTGGAGTGTCGTGTGATTAGAATGTAACATTGCAACTAAATGGTAAATTTTATAAGATGACAATTAGATCAACTTTGTTATATGGTACATAGTGTTGGGTTATTATCAAGAAGCATGAACGAAGTGTGGATACAGTAAAGATGTGAACGTTTCGGTGAATACATGGAAGTATTAAAAAGGATAAGTTAAGAAACGAGAATACACGAACAAGGATAGGTGTGGTTCCTATTGAAGATAAGAGGGAGAACATCACTTGAGATGATTTGGACATATACATAAAAGACGTAATGATGCCCCATTTAGAAAGACATAATATATGAATGCTAAAATTAAGAGAAATAGAGAAACCAAAGATGATATACAAGGAAGAGATAAAATGAGATACCAAAGATATTGGTTTGACCAAGGAGAAACATTAGATCGTAATGCGTGAAAAAGAAGTATCTAACACTACGATCTGATATGTTTATTTTAAATTTGTTTGTGTTTATTTTTTTATTTATAAATTTTTATTTCCTTTTATTATTATTATTATTATTATTATTATTATTGTATTATTATTATTACTATTTTGTTGTTGTTATTTCTTTTTATTTATTATTGTTTTATTATTCTCTATTTGTACCGAGTCACCCCAAATTTTTTGGGATGAAGGCTAAAATGATGATGAGAAGGAGCATATCAACAGTGCATAGCCACTTCCCAGATCACCTTTTTTCATGAACACTTGTAATAATAATCTTCACCATCAACTTTTTTCATAAACATCTACACCAATAATCTTCACCATCCTTGGACACTATCACACAGCTTTGAAATGCACATACCAGATCCGAAGTGTCATTAGGAAGCATCTTCTAACCAAGGGCACAAGCTCATGGATCATAGTTGGTCATTCATTCATCTTATTCTTTTTCTTCTATCTTTTTTTGAGTGTGTATTTGATTATTTGCCAAGACATATACAGATCATTTCAAGTGGTAAGAGATCAGCCATTAGCCCTTAGTGAGACGTGTTTTTAAGTCTAACTGAACGGGAACAAACATTCAACTCCAGGAATAAAAGAAGATCCATTAATTGCATTAACTATCAGCAGCAAAATAAAACATAGAAAGACTCCTAAAACGTCCACTGTAAAATATTTCATGAAGCCTCGTGCACCCTATTATGATGAGAAATTCCCGAGGATGATTGTAAAGATGATGGTTTGATTGCAGAAGCTTAAATATGTACATTATAAATAAATACATACCTTGAGGTACAAATCCAAGTTCCTCTCCTTAATCCTCTCGAGCAACGCAAGCCAATCCACCCTCTTTGCTTCCAACGTCTCAGCCCACTCCTTCAGCACTGGCATCAAGTCATCCTTTTTCCAATCCAATGCGAAGAACTTCTCCTCAGCCGTCGCACTCCTCCCGACCACCGGCTTAGCCTCGTCCTTCACAAATTTCCCCTCCGCCTCCTCCACTCTCACTGCCACTTCAGCCCACTTGGCGTCTGACATATCCAACCCATAAATCTTATACTTAATCTTCCCCTTCCTCTCCGGCAAAGATTCGACCTTCACGCTCTTCTCCCCTTCTTCCTCTTTTGAGGCACTTGCTCGAATGCTTTCAAGGTTTTTATAAAACTCAACCTCCTCCAGCTTCTCTCTTGCCCATTTAAACCTAAATTCACGTAGCATATCCCCACGAATGCCGATATCACCAGCAAATCGGCACATTTCTTTGACATCATCATGATGCAAGTACTTCTTCAGCTCCTCTCTCATCCGATCTCTTCTCATCGCATCATGGACCGACTTGCTGACGTCATGGATAGTCTTCCACAGATCTTCGCTGATATCAACGGCGGCTTCTTGGGTAGATCCGTCCATTTCAGCAACGACGCGCTGGCAAATGACGAGGATCATCGAATCTAGGGTTTGCTTGTTCAGCTCCGGGAATGATTGGGCAAGGATGGGTCGGATCGAGTGGACGAAGCGGGATAGGAACTCGTTCATGTTGGCGTCGAACGCGGATTGTGATTCGGATTCGGATTCGGACTCGAGTTCAGGCCTCGGGATCCCATCGGGGTTCGACTGAAGAATTTGCGACGAGGAGGGGGAGAAGGATTTAAAAGATTGGGGATCGACGGGGGACGGCTCATGGAGGCTGCGACGTTGGATGAAGGGACGGAGGGGGATTCGGGCTCGGGTTCGCTTGAGGTGAGTGAACAAGAATAAGGGGAGATTTCTCATCTGAATAGATGGAGAATCCCGGGAAGAATGGATATGGTTAAAACCCTAGGAATGGCGGAGAGAGGAGACGGAGAAGATGGAATGGGCGCTAAAACCCTACTTTGCGGGTCGGGTTTCAATTGGTTAATGAAACTCGGGAAGCTCTCATCCGAAATTTTTATTTTTATTTTTATTATTTATTTATGGATTTTTATATAGTTTGTACTATTCTTGTTTGTAATATCACACCGAGTCACTACCAACGGGGTTCTCTAAACTCAACAGCAGTTGGATTGTCTTGGCTGAACTAAACGAGCCCAGAATTCAAAGATCCGAAACCGCATCAAGGACTAATCTTTAACACAGAACATTCATTAGATTTTAAGCAGAGGAGACCTGAAACCTGCGACACACACACAAACGTTGTCGACTTTAGCTAAACACACACACACTTGTCGATGAGTTGCACATCAGTGATTTTAGCCATTTATCTCGCACAACGCACCAGACACGGCCCAAAGTTTTTTGTTGAAAGTTATTACCACCTTTCTACTAAAACCCTGACTTTATACATCCAAAAAACATAGAAAATCATATCAGTAATCATGCCAACAGCCATTCAAGCATTCTATTTTGTGCGCTTGCTTGCTTCCTTCCTTCATTTTCAACTTCATTTGAACCCATCAATGATGCATGTATTACATAGAATAAATGTCCACAAAAACAAAACAATCTGACACAGTTTAGAGCCCGATGGCCAGGAAATGCACCTGCACCTGTCATTAACAAGATCCCCTTACAGGGGAAATGAACAAACACCAGAAGACCAAGTAGAAAAGAAGAGGAAAAACATAAAACAGTATCCAATGGAGGTTACAACGAGTCACTGAAACTACTTGTTTGAGACATCAATCTTCCCTAAAATTATAATGGCTTCAGACTTGCAGCTGCAATTTCTTCGCAGCAATGGCTTCAGACTCGAGGGCCGGTTCAAAGAGAAGAGTTGTCTCGGCTAGCAGAGATGTCACCACATACGGGTCCATGTTTGAAGCCGGTCTGCGATCTTCCAAGTAGCCTAAGAACAACAACACAGTTGATGAGAAAGGGAAGACTTGTAACCATCTTATCAAGATTTGAGAACTCGGTTTTGGTGATGCTTTTCAGATCAAAGGATTTGCCATGTTTCGTTAGTTTCAGAGGTTTGTCGAGGACAACTAAACATGTTGCCATTGCTTGCATATGCAATTCTTGAAGAGGATATAATATAAACATAAACGCTAAATAGGGCTAAACCAAGACAACTCAATTAATTTATGTTATTCAACCAATTAACCATAATAATAGATCAGTGAGCAGTTAAAGTTAAATTAAGACACTAATCAAAGTTATATTAAAAGTATATCAAAATATGATATAAGATTTACGGATTTCTTGTAATAATAGAAATTGAGGGAATATGATATTATGAATGAATATGGACCTTTTGTTTTTGAATTGTTTAAGGTTTTGGCATGTTTGAAACTGGTTGATACCAATTATGTTTCATCCAAAACCTAGCGAAACTGAAACTATAAATCAGCTTTGGACTGGTATTGAGTGAAGCCAAGAAGAAATGGTCGAAACCTCATTCCTTGGATATTAATAATTTTAAGAATGTGTGAATATACCTTTTCCTTGTTTCTCAGTGTCACGTCCCACCCTGATCGAGCAGCCACGATTTGCCACTCCCTGTCAAGATTCGCATTCAAATATCAACAAAAGCAAATAAATAGGAACAACTGAATAAACCGAATAAACCGTAAAAAAGAGCTGAATTTTGAGTATACCCAAGAGAAGGTGTCGATGCTGGCTGTCTCATGTTTTCCAGTCAACCTTCGCTCGTTTCCTTCTCCATAAGCGCTGATGTGCTCCTTGTGGCGAAGCGACAGATTAAGGATTGCCTTCTTTATTAGTTCATAGCCACCCTCTTCCCTCATGCTCTTAGTACTGCAGTCATTATACATAATTTCTATCCTAATCAACTCCTCGTCATTTGCAAATGCTAAGAACATCGAATGAAGAATATCAAACGGATATCATGCAAAGAACATAACTTTCTTATGTTTCTTATATTTCATATTATGACCATGGGGCAATTAAACCTGGCAAATGATGCGGATGTATCCTTAGCAAGGCTAGTGTTAAGGGCCTAGTATGGGCCGGGCCTCTAACAAATGGACTAGGTTAGGGGCCTAGTATGGACCGGGTCTCTAACACAATTGCAAATATAAAAGGCAGCAAACCGACACCTAGAAACCAAAGAGATCAATCTTTCGTTGTACCTGTAATTGGTGTGGCATCCTGCGCCGTTCCAGTCACCCTATTCAATACAATCACGAAATAATTACATTTAATTACAGATAGAGAAATTATTTTAATTATCACGGCATCAAGAGAAGCAGTTATACCTCGATTGGTTTTGGATCAAGGGACAGCACAACGCCTGCTTGTTCCGTGATTCTCTGCAAAGGTAAACTACTTAAATGCAGATCATCTGTGAGATTTTATGACACCAGCAAGTAGAGGAATTCTCCTACTTAGTTTGATGTTAGAGCCTGTTCCAATGGGTTTCTTTTGGTGGATGATTCACTGTTTGCAATAGTAAATCCTAGGAGAAATTTTGAAGAGAGAGAAGAGGAGTAGTGTGTTTCTTTTGGTTGCTTTGGATTGGAAAGTAGAGATGAGTTTTGTTTGTGTGGCCTATAGTAAAGTATTGTGTTTCTTTGGTTATAGTGGGATTGGAAAAGTTAGATGATGAAATGTGGAAGTGGGTTAAATATTAATAAAATAATGTATTTAAAAATAAAACTAAAATTAAAAAACACAAAAAAAACAGTTTGCATTAAAAAAAGAAAGAAAAAGCAAAGCATCTGGTTGCTTTGCTGAAATCCCCACGAATTGTGGGGATTTTGGCAGGGGGAGTTGCGCATGCCACATAGGAGAGAGGAGAAGCTGGGAGGGGCTGAAAGCAACGGCGAGGAGCAGCGGCCCCTGGAACACGCGAGGGAAAACCACATAGGATTCGGGCAAAAGAAACCCGAAGTGACCAATAACAGTGCTCATTTTGCACTTTCTCAGCCAAAAGCACCCAAAAGAACCCGGGTGGAACAGGCCCTTACAGAATTTTCATATAACTCTTCCAGAAACAAAAATCAATCTCTTTACATTTTGAAATGCTCGATTGTGTTTTATCAGCTATATCAATCATAGACTCGACCGAGTTTAAGTCTGAAAATAGAGAGAACATCTAGAGTATTATCGGCGTCTAAGTACTTGAGTAGTTTATCGTTGAGGATCATCTACTTAGTGTGTTTTTCCTCTCCAAAAAATGTTCCAAAAATCTAGCAGCAACACATGCATAAAAGCAGTTCTAATCTGTATTCAGGGGCAGCTACTCAAAAAGCTTACTACTTGCAATTATGGAAGTGTTGGAAATTTTCTGTTGGTTCTTCTTTTGTGTCCTATTGCAGTTAAATATGATTCATATGAATTACCTCGAGGATGTATCTGGAACACCATACGTGATCCCCTGCTTCAATACCTACGCTCGGACCAACTTGATACTCCCACTGCAAAATCATGAAAATTGCTCAGATTATCGCCACAAATACAATGAAAAGAAGATTGCAAAAGAAATGCAAAAGAAGAGAATATTGTATCGATTATGATAATTTGAGAAGTTGACAATTACCTGACCAGGCATAACCTCCCCATTGGTACCACTGATGTTGATTCCGGCATACAGACATGCCTTATAATGAGCATCCGATATGTCACGGCCAAATGACTTGTCAGCCCCTGCTGCACAGTAGTATGGTCCCTGAAAGTTTCAGAAACTCAGTGGCATAATTGCCCAAGTGATTGTCGCTCTTTGAGGCAGGATTAAATAACTCAATCATGGTTTTAAGTAGAGTTTCAATGAAATTATACATTACTTAATGGCCATCCATTGCTTATCTTAAAGTATCTAATATGAGAATAATTACCTGTGGACCAGGGTATCCACCAACAGGCCAGCCTAGAGGCCACTTCACTTCTTTCTGAAGTAGGGTATACTCCTGCTCAATCCCAAACCTGCAGATATTGATTGATGTTTGTAAGGCAAGAATTATCAGTTGTTCCATCATTATGCAATATTTTATCATCAAATACCATATTTGCATGCCTACGGACTCAAAGAACTTACCAAGGAACTTCATCAATGACCTTCTGATTGCTAAAGATCTCCGCAGCCTTATGACGCTTGTTGGTAGGGATTGGCTCTCCAGCTGGTGTGTATGCATCACAGATTACCTTCAAACATAGTCATTAAATCAAATATATCTCAAACTTTTTTTTGAAATAACACTAGAAAAATATTCGGTTCGAATTGTCAATATTTTGGTTCCAATGTCACTCCTAATGCAGACATTTAGGCTAAGCTAACTAACCAGTATATTGTTCCCTCCTCGGAAAGGATCGTTAAAAATAGCTTGAGGACTGAAATATGGACATCAATCAGTTAAATAATGAATGATGCAAAATATTTACTTCATTTATATGGAAGAAATTAGGATTCATTCTTACTATAGGATGACTTCACTATCTTCTCCCGGAGCCTGCCCGGTACTTGATCCATCATAATTCCACTTTGGAAGTTCTGATGGGTGCTCCACAGGCTTGGATATTGTCTGGAAAAATATAAATGCAAGGGAAAAGAGAGCAACAGTAAGAATTTTCTTTATCACAAACATGCTATTCTTTTTTCCCCTCACATAGCTGAAGTAACTAGATATCTCACCCGTGCTTTGCTGCGAACATCAATGCCAGTACCTCCAATCCTGGTAAAATCAGACAATTTTCAATCATTGTGATGTACTTACCTTTACTTTGTATCCCCTAAAATTAAAGAATGCTATGGTTTATTGGCTGTTTTCTTTGTTTGCATTGCTCTAACAGTTTATTAATGTATAACAATGTTCTACAAATTTAAACTGGTCTTTTAGCAAAATCACTAATAATTCACTCTTTAAATGTTGGCCATAATTGCTAAAGGAAAATATGGCATAAAAAGACAATGAGATTCACCACTACAAATTTCATGGATACTCGAGGAGTGTAACCGCTTATTATAATTCAAGAAGGAAACGTATGTTAGCATCGCATACCAAATGTACTCGGCAATGATCTTATCGGTGAATGGTTTAGTGTCCAAATTAAGCAGCCCCTCCAACCGTGACACCGTACCATCGTCTGACTTGAGAGAATACACTTTAAACGCCGAGGATGTCCTCTTGGCCTTCGGCCTCTGGGAGTTCAGCAGGAGGGAGTTCCACAACTTGGTGTTTACAGTGTGCCGGGCTTGAATAGATTTTCCTGCAGGGATTCCCGTATGGCATTGCATGGTAGGCACAAGCGTCTGGGCCATTTTTTCCCCGGATTATCCTCTTCAACTCCTGAGATTGATATGCATGTTCACATAAGAACAAAGAAACTATTGGGACATATGTTATTTCTTAGGCCCCACTTGGGAACAGAGGGAAGGTATCTCACCTCCAAATTTTGGAGGTGTGATTGCTTGATCTGTGATTGTGGTGGTTTGTCTTTGTGCTTTCTATGATCTCTTCAAGGTCCTACTTTGTTTGATAAAGTCGGTGGCATATTATCTCTTATACCGCTGCGTGCACATCTTCTGTTTGATGATATCCCTCCCCAACCAAAAAAAAAAACCCAATAATAATAATAATAATAATAATAATAATAATAATAATAATAATAATAATAGTTATGGTACACAAATTAACCTAAGTGATGAAATTAGGGTAGAGTTCCTTTTGATTGACTTAAAATAGTTTAACCCCAGGTCAACAAAAATCCAATATCTCTGTTGTTTCCTCATTCTCTTTCCAAAATCTTTGATTGCATCACCTCACAAGTAGGCAAGCGTTCACCTTGCCCCATTAGCATAGACTCTAGCGTGCCACATTTGGAACCAAGAATTCGTGAAAAGCCTACTGATTCCAACTCTAAGCTCCCAGTAAGAATAGCCGAACTAAGATTGCAAACAAATTAAATGGCAACCAAACTGATGATTAATTGACCCAAAAGCTCAAGATAATACCTGGGTCTTGATGGCAAAATCCTTGTAAGGGTATGGAGAGAGCTGAGAAGAGAGTAATATTTCTCCCTCTTCTCTATATTTTGAGAGCTGTAAGTTGTTTTTAAAAAAGCCATGAAGTGCAGGCTGGCCATTAAAATATGGATGACTGGCTTTTGCTGATCAGATAGGGTTGGAGCCATTGGGTGGCAGGGAGAGGCCTTTTGGAGACATTGAGGGGAGAGTATATTGATTTCTTTATCCATTCACATAGATTATTATAATGACATAGATTAATGAGTTCAAGTTTTTAGAACTAACATTGTTCAGCTAGTAACAACTGAATCAACTTTATTTAGAAAACGATAAAATGTTATTTTGCATGATGCCTTCAGTTTTTGGTTAGCTCCAAAAGGGGATGAAGGGATGGGAGGCTGGGTCACTGTCTCTTTTGGGGCCATACCCTAAGGGCCTGTTCTTTTGTTGGAAAGTATAAAGTGAGAAAGTTGAGAAGTGTGGAATCTGATGAGAGAGAAATCTGATGTAGTGTGATCTTTTGTTGGAAAGTGGGGTTAGATTGTGGAGTTGAAAAGTTGAGGTGGGATTCACTCCATGTAGTGTGTTCTTTTGGTTGAAAAAGTTGGAGGTAGAAAGTGGTGTGTGGTCCACTCAAATTTAATTTGTTCTATTTAAACCTAAACAAATGATAAACACTAATGTGATAACTAAGTAATAGTGTAGGTTTCAGAGCTGAATGAGGCAACGAGTTAATGTTGTGATGGACGGTTCTTAAGGTAGCATGGATAAGAGATTAGTTGGTTGGGTGACATAAAATATTTATGAATAAGTAATGTAAGAAGATAAGGATATGTAAAAAAATAATGACAACGTTATAACTTACGTAAAGTAGCGAGCATACGGTATAAGTTAAAACGTAAATAGGATTAGTTAAATAATTGGTGAAGGATAATATGGTCATAGTGATGTAGTGCCTGTTATGTAAATGAAAAATAAATTTGTAAAAATTTTTTTTGTATGAAGACAATGATTACAAGACTGACACATAAGATTTTTTTTTGAAGGTCTATTTAACTTAGGAAGCATTTTTTAAAAAAAATACGTATGAATGACTGTTTTGAGATATGTTAGGAATAAAAGATGATATTTTGAACTAATGAATTAGAATTATGGTTTTAAAAAGGAAGTTCATTACATGAGGAAAATATGGTAGCTATATAAGGCTATGTGAAGTATAAGTGCGGAAGGTGTATGTTAGGAAGTCGCTATAAGTTAATAACTAAAGATTGCGTCAGAAGAGTTTCATAACCACGGTTGGGTTTAAGTCGACTGAAGTGTAGAAAATCTAAGTAAAAGTTTTCGAAAGGATTTTAAACTTAGCGAAAAAAAATTCCATAAAAGAAATATCGAAAATACTTTTTAAAAGACTCTGAATCTGCAATGGAATGTTCAAGGGTAAAGATGGTGGACCTGAAGGGTTTATGTGAATCAAGGACAAGGAATAGGTTTGACTGTCGAACGTAAGGACGACTAAGAGGTAACTCCGTGAATACGCTACAATGGCTTTCTACGATCATTAACATTGAAGTGTAATGATTATGAAAATAGTAAAATCAGGGGAAGAATAATCATTGGGTCGACTAAAGTTTAGCACCTAGGTTCTTCGACGAACTTGTCTGCGATAAGGAAGCCATGGTAAGGGTTCGTCGAGGGACGAGATCGAGATCTTAACCATAGGTATGGAATATCCTACGCTTCGAAGTCTACTCATTACAGGCGTCTCAGGTTCGACTTGCACGGAGACGATCGCTACATTCGGTTGGGCCCTAGATTTGATGAATCTAAGCGAACGACTAACGAAACTCAAAAATCTAATATAGTCAAAGCTGAACGATCAATCGCTAGGGTGACTCCGAGGATGATAATACTAAGTCGTGGTAATGGTGTCTAACTAACGAGCAGGAGCGTCTAACTAACTCTTCCTATTATCCTGATATTGGGTTCCTATCGTGCTGAGACAAGGCATTCGAGTAATTTTGCGTACGAACTAGTTCTGGATGTTTCGGCTAATGAAAAGTGTTCTCATTGTTCTGAATTTCGCAGTTGCAGGACCTGCATGGGCCGCCACTAAAACCTGTAACGCCCCGCTTCCCAAAAGACACCGGAAGCGAGAACGTTACGCGGTCCGCTTGAACTGGAGCGGTGAAGCTCGAGTTCAATAAGCGTCTGTGATAAAAACACAGGAGAGGTTCTTGCATTTGCGTAACAGAACAATCAAAACATTTCAAAAGATAATAGCCACATCCAGAGTTTTAATGTTCGTACACGAAATTAAACAACAAGCCACAGCAGGGCTAAAGTGGAAACAAAAGGAAAGTACACTAAGCAATAACAACAATGTCTGAAAGTAAACTAAAAGGCAGCGACGGCACGAGTCTACTAGTCCTCTACGGGGAGAGGCTCAGCGTCTCGGGTGAACTCCTAGCTCTCCAAGTCATGCGTCTCGAGAGGATCTCCCTAGCACTCAAACTCGGGACCTGACATACATCCAAAAACATGAATGTATGTCAGCAAGGTCTGCAAGAAAAAATTAGCAAACCAAGACAAGATATATGACAGATATGAAATTGAGAAGCATTAGGTATTTTAAAGAGGCGACTGCAGCAATTTGATAATGATAATTATACTGAAAAGAAAAGTAAACATCCCTAGCATGTAGTTCTAGGTAGTTGCAAGAATTAAAGTAAGGTGTTTCTCTGTGAGTTCATTTGCATATCGGTTTTCATGAGACCAAGTTAGCGTTGCAAGTTTCATGTCAAGAGTTCACATCTATCTAGGGTTCTCGCCTTTAGGTCGTGATGAGAAGGTCGTTCCTCTCACGGGGGGCTTACTGTGATTGACGCTAACCCACCGCGTGCGGGTGGTGCTCTTGAGGAGAGTACCCTTCATACGCCCAGTGGCCGCTCAACCCTAACCCCACCCAAAAGTTTGCCGGAACACGAGCCGGCCTAGTCGACTCACACGACATCACGATATCATGATACCGCCTTCGAGGCGCACGATTTTCACGATGTCCACTTTTGTTAGGCATGTCAAGACTCACTGAATTTTACTGGTATCATCATTAATACCCACTTGTGACGGTTCTACACAACAAAAGTGGGTTGAACAATTTAAATAGCGATCACACAATAATAACGAGCACGGTTTTCTCTGGGTTTGCTACAGGAAACATTTTTTTCTCTTAATTGTTTTAAATTAAGGTATATCATATGATATACCGTTGGATCCCAAATTTCGTCCTGATCATTATGGTGTCGATTTCGCACGTCATTTCACACCTAGTTTTTGAGTTATACAGCGATACATAAAGATGACGCAAAAGTGTCAAAATTTCAGAAATTCATATAAAATCAAATACTTGCCTGTTTTCATTGTTCTTGGTGTCGTTGGAAACGTCTTGACGAATACTACCCTACGTAGGAGACGGTTCGCTGGTTTGACAAAAAGTAAAATCAGAATAGACGTTTTTCGATCAGATCAGATTTACAACAAGCTCCTACGACGTCTAATCACCCGGTTTTATTAAGTTCTCTACCTTACGGTGTGGGTTAAGGGTTGTACAGAGATAGATCTACTAACCGGTTGTGCCGAGGAGGATCGGAACGCTGTGATGGATAGGGGTGACACGTGCGACTCCGAAACAGCGGCGTAAGGGCTTCGGGAAGGAAAAAGAACGGCTGTCCGCGGCTCTCGAGTGGGTGGATCTGTTTCGTTGGGTCCACGCGACGATCAGCGACGTGGAGAGGCTGCTCGCACGAAGAAGAAAGCTGTGGGGGTTGTTCGCAGCCTTACGGCGTGTGCTGGGCGAAGAGAGGCCGTGTGTGTGGGCTGGGTGCAGATCGAAGGAGTTGGCCGCGGGTTTGATGGCGAGGGGCTGTCGCGTGATCGCTTCGGCGTGCGGTTGCTGGCGATGGAGGTTGACGCGAGCTGTGGGGGAGCTCGACGTGGGCTGGCCGTGGGTGAGAAAGGAGGAGGAGGCCGGAGTTTGGGGAGGAGGGGGGAGCAAGGCGGGGAGAAGACGGAGGGGGCCGCTGGGCTCTTTTTGGTTGCGTGGGGAGATGAGGCCGGAGGGGAGAAGAAGAAGAGGGGGCTGTATCGCGGAGAGGAGGAATGGCCGCTGCATGGGTGCTTGCTGCGTGGAGATGGGAGGGAGGCCGTGAGACGGGGCAGGGCTCGTTGCGTGGAGACGGGAACAAAAGGGGCAGCTGCGTTGGGATATCAAACCCTAGGGTAATATAAATAGCAGGGTTGTTGAGGGTTTTGTACAATGCCAGCACGTGAAGGCCTACTAGCCTTGGGGTTTTATTGTTATTATTTAAATAAGAAACTTGGGTTCAAAGGCTGGCTGTTGTAGGAGGAGAAGCATAGGGTTTCGGTGCTGTGAGATGAAAAATAAAAGTAAACCCAGGTTCTCAAATAGGCTAGCTTAGGTGTGTGGGGTGTTGGAATGACAGTACGAGGGCAAGTTTAATATAGCTTTAGGTTTATAATAATATAAGCTGTGATGGGTTGAAAGCATAGCACATGAAAATGTCCCAGGTTTGAGGTTTATTTCTATCCTCTTGTTTTTTTTGTTCGATGGTTGTGGGTGTGTGCGTACGCTGATGGGTGGATTCGGCCTAGGGGTTTCCAAAATGGGCTAGGGTTTAATAAGGAAAGGGTTCATGAGTTAATAGAGTTGATTAGGCAAAAAATTTAACCCTAATGTTATTAAGGAAAAGTTTTGAAAAGAAAACATTAATGGTGAGTAATTTAAGGGTCAATAATGCTAATCAATTTAATTATAGGCTTAAATATGTTTTATTAAGAAACTATTTCAAAACATTTGAATTTTTAAAAGTTTGAATTTAAAAAAACAATAATTAGTAGAAAGGATATTTCATAGAAGATTCAAAAATACTAATAATAATAAAAGCTAGTAATAAAAATAATGTCAAAGTTAATGATATTAATAGTTAATACGTAAAAGGGCTAGAGGCTGGTATGGGTACGGGGTCTGATACGTCTCAACTACGGATACGAAAAGGTAAACACATGGAAGAATACGGATAGCACGTATCGTAAAAACTGGTCGTTACATCCTACCCACCTTAAAAACGATTCCGCCCTCGGAATCTTATCGGCTAAGGTACCGGGAAAACGTAAGGGCAACGCTCACATCTCCTCTTCTAACGTATACACATCCAAAAATAGCCAGCATGCCATAACCAAATAGTAATACTAATATCAACACCACTAGTATTACTAATGACAATACCAATCAACGTCTATGCTAATAATAGTAACTTTACACATACACACATTACTAATTACATATTAACATGACACGTTAATAAAATACCATCATATAAACACGATCCAGCCAATATTATGCTTGGCGAATATTAACACTTTACAACACAACAGCATCAATTTACTAGCCGTAAGTGTGCCATCATCTTGCACACTCACATCATTACTAACACACAATACATTATCATATATCTTATACACTCACTATCTATGATGATATAGTACCATATGTCACTTACACATACCACTAACACATAAATACAATTATTCTTAGTCAATTAATACTTCAATCGTACAACCACTTTTACATACCGCATATTACCATATACTCATTATAATACACATCACTACACGTATATACATGCACGTAACACCTTACACTAAACACAGATTTATATATGCCTTACTCATAGTACTAGGGTCATCGTAATCTACCCACCTTAGGATCAAGTCCGTCCTCAGACTTTCTTAAATAGGCTGACATTGGGGTGAGCGAACTTAGACACTAAGGTCATTCTATCCCAGTCATACATACATTATAATGAGACAATATACATCCATATGTTTATATATACCCATATATCACACATTTTCAAATACCTATACATACGTTCATTTTACATACATATACACACTTATGCTACTACACGCCTATCTCGTTTCTATATAGAACAGTTATATACACACACCGGTATTCACAACCGTGGTAATTTACATAGGGCTAGTACACTATTACATACATCCATATTTGTAGTCACAACATCCGACTATGCATACTTCCTGGTATACACATGCTCAATCATCATCCCGTAGGGGTAATATTATAATCTTACTATACGTATAACACACTTATTCATACAATATATATTTATACACACACCTATAACTAACCACATACATATACACGCACGAGTACACGCCAGACATTCTAGCATATAAATTACACAATAAATCTGCACACACAGCTATACGTACACTTATTATCATTACACGTAACATGTACATCACTGTACTAGCATACAATTACAACCATTAACAAGCACGACTAAGATACATATACTCCTCGTAACTAACCAATACTAAATCTAATACGCTCAGATATTCCTATAGTGATATAACTAATCGCTCGCCTAATTAGAAATATAACACTTACCACTCTATACTCGACTATATACATACTTAGCACAAATTACCGTACATACATGCACATACGACACAATAGATAATCACACAATACTAATATACTCAGGGTAAGCATACTCATACATAAGTGGTATATCGAGATTCGCACACACGAGTCCACACTCACTATCTATATACATGCACAACAACAACACCACAATCAATGTTAAAGGTCTCACTAAGCAATGATAAGCACTAATATGATAACTAAGTAATAGTGTAGGTTTCAGAGCTGAATGAGGCAACGAGTTAATGTTGTGATGGACGGTTCTTAAGGTAGCATGGATAAGAGATTAGTTGGTTGGGTGACATAAAATATTTATGAATAAGTAATGTAAGAAGATAAGGATATGTAAAAAAATAATGACATCGTTATAACTTACGTAAAGTAGCGAGCATACGGTATAAGTTAAAACGTAAATAGGATTAGTTAAATAATTGGTGAAGGATAATATGGTCATAGTGATGTAGTGCATGTTATGTAAATGAAAAATAAATTTGTAAAATTTTTTTTTGTATGAAGACAATGATTACAAGACTGACACATAAGATTTTTTTTTTGAAGGTCTATTTAACTTAGGAAGCATTTTTTTAAAAGTACGTATGAATGACTGTTTTGAGATATGTTAGGAATAAAAGATGATATTTTGAACTAATGAATTAGAATTATGGTTTTAAAAAGGAAGTTCATTACATGAGGAAAATATGGTAGCTATATAAGGCTATGTGAAGTATAAGTGCGGAAGGTGTATGTTAGGAAGTCACTATAAGATAATAACTAAAGATTGCGTCAGAAGAGTTTCATAACCACGGTTGGGTTTAAGTCGACTGAAGTGTAGAATGTCTAAGTAAAAGTTTTCGAAAGGATTTTAAACTTAGCGGAAAAAAAATTCCATAAAAGAAATATCGAAAATACTTTTTAAAAGACTCTGAATCTGCAATGGAAGGTTCAAGGGTAAAGATGGTGGACCTGAAGGGTTTATGTGAATCGAGGACAAGGAATAGGTTTGACTGTCGAATGTAAGGACGACTAAGAGGTAACTCCGTGAATACGCTACAATGGCTTTCTACGATCATTAACATGGAAGTGTAATGATTATGAAAATAGTAAAATCAGGGGAAGAATAATCATTGGGTCGACTAAGGTTTAGCACCTAGGTTCTTCGACGAACTAGTCTGCGATAAGGAAGCCATGGTAAGGCTTCGTTGAGGGTCGAGATCGAGATCTTAACCATAGGTCTGGAATATCCTACGCTTCGAAGTCTACTCATTACAGGCGTCTCAGGTTCGACTTGCACGGAGACGATCGCTACATTCGGTTGGGCCCTAGATTTGATGAATCTAAGCGAACGACTAACGAAACTCAAAAATCTAATATAGTCAAAGATGAACGATCAATCGCTAGGGTGACTCCGAGGATGATAATACTAAGTCGTGGTAATGGTGTCTAACTAACGAGCAGGAGCGTCTAACTAACTCTTCCTATTATCCTGATATTGGGTTCCTATCGGGCTGAGATAAGGCATTCGAGTAATTTTGCGTACGAACTAGTTCTGGATGTTTCGGCTAATGAAAAGTGTTCTCATTGTTCTGAATTTCGCAGTTGCAGGACCTGCATGGGCCGCCACTAAAACCTGTAACGCCCCGCTTCCCAAAAGACACCGGAAGCGAGAACGTTACGCGGTCCGCTTGAACTGGAGCGGTGAAGCTCGAGTTCAATAAGCGTCTGTGATAAAAACACAGGAGAGGTTCTTGCATTTGCGTAACAGAACAATCAGAACATTTCAAAAGATAATAGCCACATCCAGAGTTTTAATGTTCGTACACGAAATTAAACAACAAGCCACAGCAGGGCTAAAGTGGAAACAAAAGGAAAGTACACTAAGCAATAACAACAATGTCTGAAAGTAAACTAAAAGGCAGCGACGGCACGAGTCTACTAGTCCTCTATGTGGAGAGGCTCAGCATCTCGGGCGAACTCCTAGCTCTCCAAGTCAGGCGTCTCGAGAGGATCTCCCTAGCACTCAAACTCGGGACCTGACATACATCCAAAAACATGAATGTATGTCAGCAAGGTCTGCAAGAAAAGATTAGCAAACCAATACAAGATATATGACAGATATGAAATTGAGAAGCATTAGATATTTTAAAGAGGTGACTGCAGCAATTTGATAATGATAATTATACTGAAAAGAAAAGTAAACATCCCTAGCATGTAGTTCAAGGTAGTTGCAAGAATTAAAGTAAGGTGTTTCTCTGTGAGTTCATTTGCATATCGGTTTTCATGAGACCAAGTTAGCGTTGCAAGTTTCATGTCAAGAGTTCGCATCTATCTAGGGTTCTCGCCTTTTGGTCGTGATGAGAAGGTCGTTCCTCTCACGGGGGCTTACCGTGATTGACGCTAACCCACCGCGTGCGGGTGGTGCTCTTGAGGAGAGTACCCTTCATACACCCAGTGGCTGCTCAACCCTAACCCCACCCAAAAGTTTGCCGGAACACGAGCCGGCCTAGTCGACTCACACGACATCACGATATCACGATGCCGCCTTCGAGGCGCACGATTTTCACGATGTCCACTTTTGTTAGGCATGTCAAGACTCACTGAATTTTACTGTTATCATCATTAATACCCACTTGTGACGGTTCTACACAACAAAAGTGGGTTGAACAATTTAAATAGCAATCACCCAATAATAACGAGCACGGTTTTCTCTGGGTTTGCTACATGAAACATTTTTTCTCTCTTAATTGTTTTAAATTAAGGTATATCATATGATATACCGTTGGATCCCAAATTTCGTCCTGATCATTATGGTGTCCATTTCGCACGTCATTTCACGCCTAGTTTTTGAGTTATACAACGATACATAAAGATGGCACAAAAGTGTCAAAACTTCAGAAATTCATATAAAATCAAATACTTGCCTGTTTTTGGCGTTCTTGGTGTCGTTGGAAATGTCTTGAAGAATACTACGCTACAGAGGAGACGGTTCGCTGGTTTGACAAAAAGTAAAATCAGAATAGACGTTTTTCGATCAGAACAGATTTACAACAAGCTCCTACGACGTCTAATCACCCGGTTTCATTAAGTTCTCTACCTTACGGTGTGGGTTAAGGGTTGTACTGAGATAGATCTACTAACCGGTTGTGTCGAGGAGGATCGGAACGTTGTGATGGATAGGGGTGACGCGTGCGACTCCGAAACAACGGCGTAAGGGTTTCGGGAAGGAAAAAGAACGGCTGTCCGTGGCTCTCGAGTGCGTGGATCTGTTTCGTTGGGTCCACGCGGTGATCAATGACATGGAGAGGCTGCTCGCGTGAAGAAGAAAGATGCGGGGGTTGTTCGTGGCCTGACGGCGTGTGCTGGGCGAAGAGAGGCCGTGTGCGTGGGCTGGGTGCAGATCGAAGGAGTTGACCGAGGGTTTGATGGTGAGGGGCTGTCGCGCGATCGCCTCGACGTGCGGTTGCTGGCGATGGAGGTTGACGCGAGCTGTGGGGGAGCTCGGCGTGGGCTGGCCGTGGGTGAGAAAGGAGGAGGAGGCCGGAGTTTGGGGAGGAGGGGGAGGAGCAAGGCGGGGAGAAAACGGAGGGGGCCGCTCGGGCTCTTTTTGGTTGCGTGGGGAGATGAGGCCGGAGGGGAGAAGAAGAAGAGGGGGTTTTATTGCAGAGAGGAGAAATGGCCGCTGCGTGGGTGCTTGTTGCGTGGAGATGGGAGGGAGGCCGTGAGACAGGGCAGGGCTCGTTGCGTGGAGACAGGAACAAAAGGGGTGGCTGCGTTGTGATATCAAACCCTAGGGTAATATAAATAGCAGGGTTGTTGAGGGTTTTGTACAATGCCAGCACGTGAAGGCCTACTAGCCTTGGGGTTTTATTGTTATTATTTAAATAAGAAACTTGGGTTCAAAGGCCGGCTGCTGTAGGAGGAGAAGCATAGGGTTTCGATGCTGTGAGATGAAAAATAAAAGTAAACCCAGGTTCTCAAATAGGCTAGCTTAGGTGTGTGGGGTGTTGGAATGACAGTACGAGGGCAAGTTTAATATAGCTTTAGGTTTATAATAATATAAGTTGTGATGGGTTGAAAGCACAGCACATAAAAATGTCCCAGGTTTGAGGTTTATTTCTATCCTCTTGTTCTTTTGTTCGATGGTTGTGGGTGTGTGCGTACGCTGATGGGTGGATTCGGCCTAGGGGTTTCCAAAATGGGCTAGGGTTTAATAAGGAAAGGGTTCATGAGTTAATAGAGTTGATTAGGCAAAAAATTTAACCCTAATGTTATTAAGGAAAAGTTTTGAAAAGAAAACATTAATGGGGAGTAATTTAGGGGTCAATAATGCTAATCAATTTAATTATAGGCTTAAATATGTTTTATTAAGAAACTATTTCAAAACATTTGAAATTTTAAAAGTTTGAATTTAAACCAACACTAGTACAAGTCCATGGAATGATGCTAGATTGATTAGAATTGTAATGTGATTGTAATTATGAGATCTAGTCAATTGAATAAGCCCATTTCTAAATGTTCATGGTCATAAGAATATCGAGATAGGACATCGATGGTCCAAATAGACCAGTGTGTGTCGTTCTCTTCCATGCGATGGTAATGACTGATCTCAAAATTATTTGATGTGGAGACATTTTATGACAGCTTGCATGTGCTTATTGAGAATGAGTTCACAGAATGACTCGCAAGGAATTGTTGTATGGTTTATATAATCTAAACTGTCAAAAAGCAAAAACCAAGCGATGGCTCGCATAGGTTAGTCCTTCGACCTAAGACATGTCATATGACATTGCTTGCCGGACAGTCACTCTTTGGCTACTATTGAACAATGATGTTAGATCATTGCTAGTTGAGACTGATTTGAAGCTTGCAAAGGGAGTGGGTGTTGATACGGAATTCGTTTCCCATGGTATTAGAGGATGACGTTGTAACTAGTTGAGATACAGCCGTGGTAAATCCTTGGCCAAGGTGGAATGGACCAAACATATTGGGAATATGTTCAGTCCAAGTATGACCATCGGCTTATATCAACGACTAAAGGATAGAGATGTTGGCGAGGCTTGACGGTTTCTACCATGCCTTAAACATCTCGAATGACAGTGTGACGAAGGGACCAGACTATGCTGAAGTCGTCATTGGCAAGACCTGATTTGATTGGAACTAGATTTCCATCAACCATGTAATAACGGTTTCGAAATGGGCAGTCGGCACACGCGGTTAGTGTTACCAACGTACTCGTGACTTATGATGTCACTGTTCTAAAAGGGATTGGTCTTTTAGAGTCTTACACAGAAGATGCGTTTGTCACGATAAATTAGGAAGATTGATATATTTGATCGTATATTTGATATACGATTACATCGCATGGAGTTGTGATCGAAAAGGTAATTCGTCACAAAGAGTTTGTGAGAAGTGTACGATGAGTCATAAAGCGTTACGACAAGGACACCATGGCAAGACCCAAGAAGAAAAACCCACGAATAGAATGGTTCTATTTGTTCCAGGTGCATCGCACTCGCGACAGTGTCCCGGAACTAAGTACCATAGAAACAAGCCAATGATTGCCATTCAGTAGCCAAATTGGATGTGGAATGGCAGCTAGGGGCTGCTATTCTGTTGCAGCCCCTTAACAGAATAGCGGCCCTACTGTTGGGGGTACTTTTCGATATAACACTTTGACTATAATACTAGGATATCGGTTTAACTATAATACTAGGACATATTTTTAGTCTCAGATCCCGTCTAATATGCTCGTTATGATCATTCTCATATCCTATATGATAGACGTACTCAAAATTGACCTAGAACTCCTAGAGATCCACTTTATGCTTGGCCCGTAGAATTGATAGTTGAGTATAATGGTTTATAACCCATCGAAATTTGGATAATAACAATTAACGAGTACTAAGAAGAGACATCACCTTACTTATTCACGCTTTCCAATTCAAAAAAATTGTATATATGAGAAAAAGAATAAAAGCATGTACCTTTCCCCCAGCGAAACTGAGTAATCAGATCCCCACGAAAAAACCATGGCCTCGCGTCAAAAGGTCTAGCTTGGAGGAGTGCATGAAAATAATGATTTTTATTGGTTGAAGCTAGTAGGTCGGTCCTTCTTGGCCTGATGTCCTAAGGTCGTCTGACCTGGGAGTCATCAACCCAACGCTCCTTATACGAACCAATTAAGATATTCCATAAGATATTCCACAAGATTCCACAAGATGTATCACATGATATTCCATACGATCATTCATTAGCATTTACTGAGTCATAGATGGCATGCAACAGGTGGGGTGATTGTTTTAACGTGAGCAATCGTGCACAAGTATATCAATGTTTCATGCAAAGTTCTCAAAGTGATAAGTGTCAGAACATGTTATGCAAGGGTGATCGAGAGTTACGTGAGATGAAAGGTTGAAGATACTCATTTGAAGGTATTTACAATTTGTTGATAATTGGAATTATAACATCGGTCCATGCATACACAGCCAGTCAGGTTTGGCCAAGCAAGTCACTATCCCTGCAAGCAGGGTAATCCAAACTTTGGCGCAAACGATCCTAGACACAGGGTGATACCAATGTTAATGATACCAATTGTCACATCTGTTTCATTGATTAACAAACGGTAGGGTTGTTCCCTATTTACTATGATAGTTAAACCAGGGCCACTGGTTGACTTTCTTATTGAAAACCAGAAAGTTAGGAACCCGTTTCAAAGCAGACCAGGCCAAAGAAAATTGGACATTAAAGGATTTGAGGATAAAGACAAGTCCAACAAATATGATGTTGATCCCATGCTTTGAACATGTGGTATTTCCATTAGTACATAATTTACCCAAGTAGATGGTCGCGTGCTACAACAACCAAAGTTAAAAGTTGACAATGTTATTTGGTTAAATCCATATTCATTCTAAAATTGATTAGTTCTCTAGTTAATTAGGTCTCTGATCATTGGTTCAGGTCAATAGTCATTCTGAGACTATATATGAGGTCCTAAGTTCATACGAGTACACTATCTAAATTTCTAAAGTTAGAATTCATTGTGACTTACTGGTTTTCGAGAGCGTTGCAGTAAGCCGAGGATGAAACTAAGGCTATCTGGGACGCTCGTGCATGGTAAACGGTACCTGCAAACATAAGAAATCATCTGTTATAGGTCACACTATTTTCTATCTATTTTTCTTAACATGTTCGTATTTTTATTATAGCTTGAAACCCGTCAAAATACGTACTAAATATTTTTAGATAGTCTAAAAGAGAGGCAATTAATGTTATCTAGGAAGAAAATATTTTTCGGAAGCTCATTGGTATTTTTAATAATTTTTGAAAGCTTAGAATCGATTAAAAACTAAATTTCTAAATTAGAAAATAGATACAACAAATGTTTGAAGATTTATTTAGAAAAATATTCACGTCAGAAATCTTCATATGATAGGTCAAAACGTTCACCTCAATTAGTACTATAAACAGTGTACGTGAAATTCTCGTGATATGAATTTTAAAGCGAAAATAGATTTATTGAGTTTTGACTTTGAAAAATCATTGTGGGAGATGTACCTGCCTTTTGGCAATGAAACCAGTGCCAACGGATCCGTTTCGTCGTTTCGTATTTTCTGGGGCTGGTCTTGTATTTTTCTGATTGCTATGTTATTCACTAGGAATTTTAACTAATTAACTCTCTTATAATATATAATATATACTTAATATATACGTATAATATTCGTATTCGTTCGTATTAATACTCACGTAAACTTATCCTCCACTCTTCTTTACGACGTGCTGATGGGCAGCGGCTTGCGGCGACGGAGCAGGCGACGGAGGGGACCGGCGGTGGCGAAAGGCGACAGACGGTGGCGAACGAAAGCAGCAGCTGCTTTTGGTTTCGACGACGAGCGCGAAGGGGATATGAGAGGTCGAGGGAGAAGCTCGGATGTTTATTGGAGAAGAGGGAGGGAACACGGCGATGGGAGCGGTGACAGGGGGGGCGTCGGGAGGCGGAGCAGAGGCGGGATTCACCGGAGGGGGCGAGGGCTTCGTGGCGGGCTCGTGGAGGTGGCAGCGAGATAGAAAGTGGGAGTGGTGTGTGGTGGTGATCGGAGCTCGGCGTCGGAGCTCGTGGGTCGTCAGGGTCGCTATGGCGATGGGTCGGTGATGTGGGTTGTCGCGGCGAAGCTCACAGCGGCTGAGAGGGGAAGGGGAGAGCGAGTGGTGGGCTCCGAAAGGTGCTTCTCTCAAGCGCAAGAGTCCGTTCAAGTAGTAAAATCTGGGAGTCCAGATGTCGAATCCACGGGAAGAAATCTGTTGCAACCACAATTCAAATCAAATAGAAAGCCAACGAAAAGAAACTAAACACTTCAACAATGGTGACGGTGATGGTGATGTGAACACGTGAACAATATAAACATAGAAAATCGTGTCTGAAAATATCTATAAAAAGTGTGCACATGGTATGGGTTCGTTAGGATCAATGATTCGTATTAATTTGGTTTATGAATATATCACAATGAATTATATTTTTGAGAGCAATTCACCGGGAAAAATATCCAATATAACTTAATGAATTCTCCTTTTGGGAGCAATTCATCGGAAGATGCCCTTTTGGGGGTTCAAACACAATATTCAAAAAGATCGTCGCTAAAGTTATAATACGATATGAAACTCTCTTTTGGAGAGATCAAAACTACGGTATGAAACTCCCTTTTGGGGAGATCAAAACTCACCCTTTTGGGGCGATCATCAACTAAATCAATTCTTTTGGAATCTGAAAAAGTCGATTTACGAACAAAGATTACAATTTTAGCGACGTTTAACGATTTAGCACAAGGAATACAACCAAACTAACACAAATAATATCCCCTAACTACTCCATACCATGCACAACAGAGATTTAGCTACTCATAATGCAATAATAAACAAGTTTCATAGCAAAATACTTCAAGTTCATAGCAAAATACAATAGAAAACACCAAAATACGGGATAGAAGTTGAAGAAAATATCACCAATTCTCCTTGAAAAGACTTCAAACTCTCTGAAAATAATAAAACAAGCCTCTGGAATTTTACAGAATTTTTCAGGGGGAAAATACGGCTCCTAGAGCCTCCAATACGCTCAAAATACGCCCCAATCTGCTTGAATACGCCCAAAAAACCCTAAATACGCTTATATAATAGGCATTGCGGGTTTGGGTTGTGTTATCGGGTCCAAACCCACACAAAAACTTACCCGAACTCATCTCAGCCGCACATCCAGATCGGATCAAACTGTGGCCGTCCGATCAAACGGGATTAAACGTGGCTTCGACACGTGGCAACCGGGTTCGTCTTCTTGCGCCCGCATCCGCAAAAGATTTCGAATCCCAATTGGAGTTGATTCAGCGCCGTTGGATCTAAGATCGTGTGGATGCCCTGAGCCCACGTCGTCGCTCCGACTTGCTTCAGGCGGGATTAGTTGTAGCCGTTGGATTGAGGATCAACGGTCTCGAGCGGGAAAGCCTTGGTCCGTTCGATTGCGATCTTGCGGCTGCGAATGAGCTGTGTTGCCCGCTTCTGATTACGCGTGCGGGCCGTCGGATCGGCGATCAGCGGATGAAAATGAACCACGTCGTCGAGCGCTTCGAAGTCGAGCGGGGCAACTATGAACCGTTCGATCGAAATCGAACGGTGGATAATTTGCCGCGTCTCCGCTTACTGAGCGCCGTTCGATGGAGCGGGAAACGACGGACACTCGCCACGTCGTGCACCAAGATTCGTGCGCTAGTATTTTAAATGTATTTCTTCAATTAAATTGTATTCTGCATTCAAAAATTCATAGTACTTAGCACAGATATCAGAAAAATACAAATAAATAGTCGTTGGAATCGTGAGATCGAGACCAAGCTAGGAAAAATATAAAAAGTACAGAAATACGTCGTTAAATGCTGTTTTGTGCTCAAATAGTGTGTTTTCTCTAATAAATAAATGTGTAGAAAATACGTATGAATTAGAGAACAATGTAGCATCACATGAGCACAAAATAGGGCTAAATGGGGGGGGGTTAAATATGTAATATTGAACCCGAATCACACCCCCCAACTAGCGATTTGCTAGTCTCTAGCAAAAAGAGCGATTAATACGAATGATTAATAAAACAATAAGTTCTTTCAAATCGCTCATGGCATGGCTCAATAATACGCATTCCAACATGATCTTAACCATCAATATACACATCTATGAACAAAATCAATCACATGATATTTTCTCTAATTTAGTATGAATAAATAGCATGCAAGCATCTTTTTGCGCAAGCGAAAGTATAACACGTCGTTTTTTCTCTAGTTTTCTTGTTTCCAAGGAATTGGCCTATCAAAATAATCATTCAAGACATGGGTATTGAAGTTGCTTAGTATATTCACCATTTCCTTTCTTTTATTAGTTCCGCGTAACGCGCATCAAGCAACATTCGCAGAAAACGTATAACTTAGATCGTTCCATCAAATGAGTGAGGTTCTGGTCAATGGCTCCCAAATCAGACGATAATAGGGCATTAGGCCAAGAAGGACCCCTCGGACTGTACTACTCGAGCCAACCAAGTTATGTATTAGTGACATACTCATTCATTCATTTTTCATCGTTCATTTTTTCATTCATTTTCTTTTCTCTTTTTTTTTCTTGTAAGCAACTCAAAACCCATTCTTTCGAACATACACATTAATAACCATGGCCACATACCTCTTCAACTTGAAGACTATTCTTAAAAAATCGTGTATACTTAAGCTTTTTCCATCACATTAGCATGCATGAAATAAATTCAAACTATTTCGAGATATTAATCATGGAGATTGAAAATTTTCTTGCATAGTATATTAACGGTAATTCCATGAAGGAAAAATAATTAATCAAGCCATAAACAATTTTTAGAACTCAATTAACGCGTAATCATCCGTATTAGAGGCATATGAAAGAGTTTTAAAAGATAAGATTTGGTGATTTATTCTTCTCAAAAAAAAATCCTAAGGTCTCATACACACCCCCAACTAAAGATGGACATTGTCCTCAATGTCGGAAGAGGTACGAGTTTATTCAAGCAAGCAACCTAGAAAGCATATAAAAACTACACTACTGGAAAGAACACACCGTGATCAAATGGAGGATCCCGAATCTTTAATTGTGGAGGAAGTTGTTCAATTTGCTCCTTGCGCTCCTCGGCGAGTAATCTTCCTCCAACGACTAAATTGGATCCCAGCAACGTAACTCCCAGCATCTCTATAAGATGTCCACCTGTATCCTGCAAGAGATGAGTCACGTCAATCCATTTTAGTTTAAAATTCTTTGAAATAAAATTATTCCAAATGTAGTCATCAAAATAAGTGAAGGAAATTAATGCAAGTTGACGACTACTCCCTGAAAGATTTGCACTACTCTCTGTACGATGCTCGATCGTTGGGGAGAGGGATAAATTATTTTGGGACAAAACTGGAGGAGGGCATGGTTCTGGCTCCATGGCGATAATCTCAAAACCCTTGTCCCTAGCTGTCTCCTCCTCTCGTTCATCCAAAATTGCTAGTTCGTCCTCTCTTTCGCACACACTTTCTGCCATGTATATATTTATATTCATGTCTTCAACGTGACATGGCTCACTCTATTTTCCTGCAATAGAAGATAAACTCGTATGAGATTCTTTAAATTGAGTTTCAAAAGCATTACCTTCTTCTAAGCAAGTGGAAATCAGAGTAAGATCTTCGATGGATTTCTGAATCTGCCGACTCCGAGCAAGGAAATTCTCCTGGAATTGATGGGATGTGGCCTCCTGTGTCTGAATAGTCTGGTAAGCTTCCTCTTTCAAGGATTGCAAAGGTACGTCTACGCTTTGCTCTTCTTGATCGAGGCACGAAGGCTCTGTTGACTCGCTCTCTGAAGTCTCTTCCACGGTTTCTTCGTTTTCTTGCAGAGACTCCATGTATTCCCACGCCACTGTCGGCGTCATGCCTCCCAATAATTCCTGCAGCTGCGGTTGTAGTCCATCTAGGAAGAACGCCATAAGCTCTTCATTTGTGTACCCATGCTGCGGATAGATCGATATAATGTCTGTGAACCTCCTCCAGGCCTGAAAGAAAGTTTCACAGTCAGTTTGATTAAAATTAACAATTTTGAGCTTCTCCCTTCTATGTTTGTGTGCATTAGCATATCGTGCATCGTAAAGATTGTTTGTGCAATAGAAGTTCATATATTCCATTTCAAAAAAATTAAAATAAAATAAAAAATAAAAAAAAAGTTTATGTACAGTAAAGTGGAAAGATCTCACCGAAGGTCCTCTGAATGAAATAAACCGTAGTCACAAACCATTCCTCCCCGGCAACGGCGCCAAAAACTTGGTGAGCTCCGAAAGGTGCTTCTCTCAAGCGCAAGAGTCCGTTCAAGTAGTAAAATCTGGGAGTCCAGATGTCGAATTCACGGGAAGAAATCTGTTGCAACCACAATTCAAATCAAATAGAAAGCCAACGAAAAGAAACTAAACACTTCAACAATGGTGACGGTGATGGTGATGTGAACACGTGAACAATATAAACATAGAAAATCGTGTCTGAAAATATCTATAAAAAGTGTGCACATGGTATGGGTTCGTTAGGATCAATGATTCGTATTAATTTGGTTTATGAATATATCACAATGAATTCTCTTTTGAGAGCAATTCACCGAAAAAAATATCCAATATAACTCAATGAATTCTCCTTTTGGGAGCAATTCATCGGAAGATGCCCTTTTGGGGGTTCAAACACAATATTCAAAAAGATCGTCGCTAAAGTTATAATACGATATGAAACTCTCTTTTGGAGAGATCAAAACTACGGTATGAAACTCCCTTTTGGGGAGATCAAAACTCACCCTTTTGGGGCGATCGTCAACTAAATCAATTCTTTTGGAATCTGAAAAAGTCGATTTACGAACAAAGATTACAATTTTAGCGACGTTTAACGATTTAGCACAAGGAATACAACCAAACTAACACAAATAATATCCCCTAACTACTCCATACCATGCACAACAGAGATTTAGCTACTCATAATGCAATAATAAACAAGTTTCATAGCAAAATACTTCAAGTTCATAGCAAAATACAATAGAAAACACCAAAATACAGGATAGAAGTTGAAGAAAATATCACCAATTCTCCTTGAAAAGACTTCAAACTATCTGGAAATAATAAAACAAGCCTCTGGAATTTTACAGAATTTTTCAGGGGGAAAATACGGCTCCTATAGCCTCCAATACGCTCAAAATACGCCCCAATCTGCTTGAATACGCCCAAAAAACCCTAAATACGCTTATATAATAGGCATTGCGGGTTTGGGTTGTGTTATCGGGTCCAAACCCGCACAAAAACTTACCCGAACTCATCTAAGCCGCACATCCAGATCGGATCAAACTGTGGCCGTCCGATCAAGCGGGATTAAACGTGGCTTCGACACGTGGCAACCGGGTTCGTCTTCTCGCGCCCGCATCCGCAAGTGATTTCGAATCCCAATTGGAGTTGATTCAGCGCCGTTGGATCTAAGATCGTGTGGATGCCCTGAGCCCACGTCGTCGCTCCGACTTGCTTTAGGCGGGATTAGTCGTAGCCGTTGGATTGAGGATCAACGGTCTCGAGCGGGAAAGCCTTGGTCCGTTCGATTGCGATCTTGCGGCTGCGAATGAGCTGCGTTGCCCGCTTCTGAGTACGCGTGCGGGCCGTCGGATCGGCGATCAGCGGATGAAAATGAACCACGTCGTCGAGCGCTTCGAAGTCGAGCGGGGCAACTATGAACCGTTCGATCGAAATCGAACGGTGGATAATTTGCCGCGTCTCCGCTTACTGAGCGCCGTTCGATGGAGCGGGAAACGACGGATACGCACCACATCGTGCGCCAAGATTCGTGCGCTAGTATTTTAAATGTATTTCTTCAATTAAATTGTATTCTGCATTCAAAAATGCATAGTAATTAGCACAGATCTCAGAAAAATACAAATAAATAGTCGTTGGAATCGTGAGATCGAGACCAAGCTAGGAAAAATATAAAAAGTGCAAAAATACGTCGTTAAATGCTGTTTTGTGCTCAAATAGTGTGTTTTCTCTAATAAATAAATGTGTAGAAAATACGTATGAATTAGAGAACAATGTAGCATCACATGAGCACAAAATAGGGCTAAATGGGGGGTTAAATATGTAATATTGAACCCGAATCAGCGAGCGTCAGAGAGAGGGCGGGCTTCATGGGCTGAGGGGACTTGCGGAGCTGCTCGATGGGCAAAGGCGGCAGCGAGGCGTCGACGCCGACGAGAGGGGGAGGTGGGGGAGAGAGCGCGGGTAGGGGAGAGGGGCTGTCGGAGGTCGAGAGAGAGATGGCGTGGGTCGGGGTTTGGGTTTCGTGGAGGGTGAGCTGAGGGTGAACGAGAGAGGGGGTAAGGGTTTAATTATATAGGGTTAAAAATAATTTATAATATTAAGACATTAATAAGGGTAATTAAATATTAGGTGGGGTGGGTGTTGATTAATGACACCATGATGAAGCCATGATACACGTTTAGTTAAAGTTTACCGACATGGAATGGGTAGGGGTAAAATGTAATTAAGATTATTTAATTAGTAATTTAAACAGAGTTAATTAGCAAAGCCGTAATTAATAAAGCGTAGTTACTTAAAAATACAAAATTACGATATTGCCTCTGGGATTAAACATGTACGAAAAATTACGAACACATAGCCACAAGTTCGTATCGTCGCGAGGATCATGAAAATGAAGTCCATTTCAGATTTTAGCGACGAAAAATATAAAAAATTCATTTACCCATTTTTGAAATCATTTGAAAATGTTTTGTTACAGAAATACGTGCATAATGAAAACAGGCCGTTACATACTGGCATTGGTTGCTCAGTTCGACCTTGAACTGGTGCAGCTGGACGTCAAGACGACATTTTTGCATGGAGCGCTCGAAGAGGAGATCTATATGGCTCAGCCCGATGGATATGGGAGTGATGACGGTCGTGCACGTCGATTGAAAAAGTCGCTCTACGGGTTGAAGCAATCACCATGGCAATGGTATAAGCATTTTGAACGCTTTATGATGGATGGTCAAGGGTATGTTCGTAGTCCCTATGATCATTGCATGTTCTATCGGAAGTTGAATGATGGGTCCTTTATCTATCTTCTGCTTTATGTCGGCGATATGCTCATTGCTTCAACGAATAAAGAGGATATTTAAAGATTGAAGTCTCAATTGAGTTCTGTATTTGAGATGAAGGATATGGGCAAGGCACAGAGGATTCTTGGGATGGAGATCACAAGAGAACGAAGTGGAGGTACTGTTCATCTCTCTCAGAATTGTTATTTGAAGTCGGTCATATAGAAGTTTGGCAGTGAGAAGATGAAGACCGTAGTTACTCCGCTAGTACCTCACTTCAAGCTCAGTGCTGAGCAGTGTCCGAAGAACGAAGAGAAGAAGAAGCTCATGACGAGCGTATCATGTGCCAATGCGGTAGGGGTCTTGATGTATGCAATGATATGTACTCGACCCGATCTATCACATGCAGTCAGCATGGTGAGTAGATACATGCACTGTCACGCCCCATTCTCATAAATACCTTATATGACATCCCATACCATGGGAAAAGGAGGATGGGGCCTGACAAGCCGTGGCATTGCACCAAGCGTGAAAAGAAAACACACAATAAGCAGGCCACTACGAATGCTGGGATCATACATCACATATATTCATATAAAAAGAAAGCAACACATTCAGCCATCACAGAAAGTACATCAACCACAGATTTACATAACCAAAGAGAGAACTACATACCAGCATCAAGTACAAAGTGAAACGGTCTTAAGTACATATGAGAAGTACTACAAGCCACCAATATATTCCACAGCTACAAAAGACAACTCGCTCACCACTTGACCCAACTCACACTATAAGACAGCCCAAAAGAGTGGTGTCCCCAAGTCAAAAACTCATGTCTGAGAAATATCCTGAGGGAGATTCTGCTCTGGTATCTCCTGCTCAAGACCTGAACAGTAAAATGAGCACGTCAAAACGTGCCCAGTAGGAAACTAACTAGGGTAGGAAAAATCATTTAGAGGTTATGAGTGTAAGACAATAGGAGTACACGCAACTAAGGTGAAAAGTACAACACACAATGTGCAACACATCACATATGGAGTTTATTAGTTAGCAAATGTTAGTGACTCTTTGGAAGCCTGGGTATCACCTAAGGATAAGGGCATAAACCTCACCCCAAATTTGGGGTGAACATAGCACACGACGCAGTAGACACGGACACTGTACGTCGGGCCTCTCAGCTCCCCCATCCCTGGCAGGAGTGAGGCTTCCCATAGTAACACAACCTCAGTATGTTCCCTTCACTCTAGGTAAAGGCGAGTGAGAATAAATATCACATATCACATGTCTCTTTCCCCAACTTCTCAGTCCAGCCACTTATAGCTAAGTTATACCCAAACTTCCCTCATCCCCATACCAGGATGCTCAATCGCCTTAGAGACGATCGAGACATCCTAGTTAACAAATTATGTGTTATAATCTTCAATAATCATATGCAATTTCATAATGAAGTACATGGCACAACATCCTCATGATTATTTTCCCAAGTTTCTTCAATTTCACATTCATTTGAGCATTTTAACAAACATATGATGGTCGTCACGTAATGTCTCACCAACAATTTTAGTAACAAATAGTATAACTAAGCTTCCTTAAAGATATCAACAACATTCATGCGTATTGTAAAGGAAAATTTAACATCACCACAATATTCAACTACATCCAACGGTCCAGCTTGCTGTAATGTGCAGAAATAGCTATAAATCAACATATTTCATCAATTTCTCTTGTGAATTTGGCAAAACTCACTGAATTAAAGTTGAAAATATAATAGTCTTGGGGTCACCCATAAAATTTCATACAGAAATGTGGACTGAGCGATTTATAGTGAATTAATTGGTAGAACCTGTACAGACTGTTTTTCTGACAGATTTCAGGGTCTGTATTAGAGCTAATTTTGGGCATGTTGCAGCCAGAATTTCGAAATATAAGCACTCTAATAAAATTATAGATAAGCTTGTTAAATTTCCAACGAGACCAAGAACAGCAAATTCCATAGGGTGTGCAGGTGATAGGCTTCATTTTTCTAAACTGTGTCCAGTTTGACAGATTTTCAGACATGTTGCAAACATTGAATTTTTATTCCTACTATTTGAACTCAACATATTTCAAATGTTATATAAATCTGGGGTAGGACTTCATGAGCTATATGAATATATTTTTTTCAGAAGGTAATTCCATTCACAATGATCAAAACACATGAATAAACTCACAGCAGGATTTTAGGATTTCAGAGAGAGGTAGTCTGCTTAAGAAAACCAAGGAAAAATTGGATCTTTTGACATATTGCACACATAACACATAAATTCAAGAATATAAGCAATCTAATTAACATCATAAAACTCTCATAATCTCTAAATAAAACTCCCTACCAAAGTTAGAATCCTACATCAAGCAAGTCTCTTTTTCTTTCTCTCGTCTCTTTCTCTTCCTTTCTCCTTTCTTTCTCCTTAAAGTGAGCTAGAGTTTCTTCAAATTTTTTTTGAAAGTAAAATTAGGGTTTTTGTGGCTTGATGGAGATGAAAATTGGGGGGGGGGAGGGTTCGGCCAAGGCTAAGGGAGGGGAAAGGGAAAATAGAAAATAAAAAGAAAAGAAAAGAAGAAGAAAGAAGGTTAAAGAAAGAGGTGGAATGTCTCTAGCACTAGAATCCTCTTTAGGATAAGCATGATCATGCTAAAATGACTTTAATACACTTCCAAAATTACCTCCCAAGTTTCAAGTATCTACAAGTTTGCCATTACTTTATACACACGCTCCTTTACTAAACACACACACCTCTTTTAGACCAAAGACCATTTTTCCCTTCACCCTTCTAAATATTTACAAGTGTGCCACTAATCCCATCCATTTTCACACTAGCCCCTCACACACTAACCCACTCTTTCAAAATTTACAAGTATGCCACTACTTTACACACCCACCTTTACTCTATACACACTTCCACCCATATAGCCAAATGACCAAAATGCCACTACACTCTTCACGAAATTACACGACTGCCACCAGCCACATACACGCCATATCACATCTTATCAACTCATTATACTCCCTCTACTCGTGCGTAGAGGACTACCGTATCAGTCGCCGTATAGGGCTAAACAGGCCATGACATGCACAACCCAAGAAGAGAGCACTGGTGAGCAGTGTAGTGGATCCTGCATTACCTTAATGGCACAGTCGACATCGGTTTGACATACAGCCTAAGTGTTCATAGTCTGCACACTGTCGGGTATGTCGACTCCGACTAAGCAGGCGACTTGGATGGAGGCGATCGATGACATGCTACGTCTTCACCTTGTCTGGGCTCTAATATGTTGGCAGAGTATCCTTCAGTCTAGGTGGCCCTGTCTATTACGGAGGCAGAGTATATGTCCTTGACTGAAGCGATTAAGGAGACGATATGGCTGATGAGTCTGATGGATGATCTGGGAGTCTACCAAGAGAGGTACAATGTCCACTGTGATAGCCAGAGTGCAGTGTACTTGGCTAAGAATTGTTGGGGTTTTAGCGGACCCCCAGAGCTCGGATCTGTGTCCGTCCTAAATCGGACGGACCACAGAGGCACGAATGCGCAACGGAAAACGGAAATTCAAAAATTTCCAGACTAGCTAAACAATTTAGCTAGGTTTTGGGGAGCCAGAACCTAGCCCGATCTATGCCAACTTGGGGTGGACCTGACCACCCCAAGAGGGATCTACTCTAAAGTGGCTAATTAAATCTACACTACAAATTACTTAACCACATACCCGGAATCTTGGCCCTGGAGCAGGCAAGATATACCGCACCATCTTCAGAAGCTCCTTGTAGCCGAGCCGCTTTGACTCGATCCGCCTGAGCCGCCTCGCACCCTCGCATCGATCCACCCGAGCCGACTTTCGCCTCCGAGCCGATCACACGCGGTAGAAAGTTTCACTTGAGAAGAACCCGCGTCTTAGACATCCGGATCAAGAATCCAAACCCCCTTCGTAGTCTTGCTAGGACTACTCCGGAGAACAGGAAGAGAGAGAGAGAGAGAATTTAGTCGCCGATCGAGCTTGCTCTAAAAATCTGGAGCTACTCGATCGATGACTTGGTGTGTTTTTTAACGAGGAGAGTGCACCCCTATTTATATAGGGAGTCGGCACTCACTCTCTCGTTACGAGCAATGTGGGACATTTCGCAAGAGGGAGAAAAATCAATTAAGCCAATTTGGCTTAATTTCAAGTTAAAGTGAGCTTTTCATAAAGGCAAACTTTAACTAATTAATTCTCCTTCCACATTAAACTTCAGACACCAAACAAGCTATCAATTCGAAAAGCTTCGAATGGTGAATACGTAGGAACCGACGACGACGAATTTCGACTTCGTTTGACCCCTCAAACAATTGCTCAAAGTTGAGCAAATTATCAAAATCCGTAGCCGTCATTTGGGTTTTCAAAAAACCCTAAAATGACTTAAGTTGCGGGCGCGCCTGCTAAGCTTAGCGGGCGCGCCCGCCCAAGGGGGCTAAGGCGGGCGGCACGCCCGCTGGGCAGCGGGCCGTGCCCGTTGCAGCAGCGGGCGCGGGACCGCTGCAACAGCGGGCCACCCCCCCTGCTGCAGCGGGCGTATGCCTGCTGCAGTCAGCGGGCTGCGCCCGTTTGCCCTTGCCTATGGGCCTTTTAGCCCAGTGGGTCTAACCCACTTCTCCTTGGACTGTTTTCGCGTTTCCGGGCTCGTTTGAGCTCCGATTTGGACACTGTTTGAACCTGTGTTTAGACCGGGACGATCCCGTCATCCAGGTAACCCTTTCCAACATGTTTGTTCCTACTAAATTTGTCGTAACCAATTTACGACACGTTTAATCTTTGGTTTGCATCAAATGCAACGTATTGTCCCTATTGCTATTGCGACTAACTTTCACAACTTGACTTGTGAATATCATCAAAATGATTTTCTCTCAATTGATCTTCCTATTACTAAGACACGAACACTACTCGGTGTGAGACCCTACAGCCTGACCTTACTACAGGTTGGGGCTCGGAACCCCTAGACGACGGTCACTACGAGCAGTAGCTGTCGTCCCTGTTTCAGAATCATCATAACGTGATCGACCCTTTGACAAAAGTATCATTGGGTTTGTATTGGCTGTGTTAGTGACGAACTCTGTTAGCCGTAGTCCCTTCGTCAAGACTGTGTTTATGTTGGCCTACGGTATGGTTTACTATCAACCCTATTAGACAACATTGGTCAGTATACGGCGGTCTTTATTGTATATACGTTGTACTTCTTACAACGCACCCCGGCCGAGGATTAACATAAAGACCGTACTGAGCCTGTAACACTAACTTCCCTTTCACGGAAGTGACGAATCCCATCTTAGTCATTTACTCGCCTCGAGAGCTTCAGGTGCAGCTCAACCTAAGATCTTTCAGCAGGCCTAGCCTCGAAGCTAGATCATAGGTCTAAGCTACACCGTTCACTCACAGGTTTTTACAAATGACTTCAGGTCTTAAGGACTAGCTAACCTATCATCACTCTAGAGTTATTAAAGACAGTTCAGTTAAATTCAACCATTTAATACTCTTATGTGGTCGTTCAGTGAACTCATTCTCTAATGAGCACATGTGTCTCGTCTCCGACTTCACCAAGTCGAATGACGATGAGATCATCATTACCCTAAGGTAAGACTAAGACACAATGGTCTATCCGATGTGTCGATATCCAGTTCTCGACACATCTATGACGATGAACCGTTTAAGACTTACGTTTCTATTCGGTCGCTTACTATCTCATAATCGAGATCTTATCTAGATACGTAAGGACCTAACTATAAGTCTTTGGATATTATCTAAGTATATTAATACGAACTATTTATACTTAGAATAATAGGTACCATATACCGTATGAACAAGACGTAGATTTGGGATAAATTGCCTTATGGGCACATATTCTCCTACCTCTCCCACTTGCACTTAGGCTATTTATCTCGGTATCTCATACCGATATAGCATATCAGTCACATTGACATTTGTATGACAAACCTAAGAGTGGTTTTACTAACGAGTATCTACAACGAATTTTTATGGATTAATTAATACATCTCTTGATCACACACAGGGTTGATCCTTGGGAAAAATGATCTGGATCAATTTTTCCTATCTTTGTATAGCTAGCAATTAGCTTACACAATCTAGATGTAGGGTCTAACATTTTAATCTATGAGTCAGTCTCAGCTCATTCCACTTTTCTTGTGTCAATATGTCAAATACATACATGACACCCTAAGTCTATATATATATATACGATTAAATCAAAACAATTTTGATTCAATGTTTTAAATAGATGATTTGTTTAAGGTGTAAATCCTTTTTACTTAGTCCGGAAGACCGGAACCAAGTATACGAGCTGGCTCCCACTGACTTTGAGAATTACCTGGTTAAATACTTCAATATTATATCTAAATCATATTTAGATTATATATACGAAGTTATAACCATTTTATAAGTGCTTTTGATGGAATGTACTAGTGTCAGGTTCGGTTTGACGAATGAGTCAAGTCAAGATCGGTTTAAGGAATCTTGACATTGACTCGCTCAATCAAAACGTCCTACATTGTACTTTTTCCCTTAACCACATTGTAATATTAACTCTTTAATAACTAAATGTGGTTTATTAAGAATTAATCTTAATATGCGTATAATTGTGATCGCACACAATTAATACGCCCCTGGAACCTATACTTAACTACCGATAGACTATAACATCAAGTCAGCTCAAAAATCAACATTTTCCGAAGCTTTGCATCATCATTCGAGAATCTACACAACCATCTCAGAAAGCCACAATCACAGAAAATTTAAGCCAATCAAATTTTTAACTCAACATCAAACGTAATTCCTGATACATTCATAAAACAACGGATTCATTAAGATGAACCGTAATTGTTTATCCAATAAACTTTGAGTGTAGAACACTCAATCATTGTTTTCAACTTAAAAGAAATGATACATTTTATTTCAACTAAAATTAGTATCATCTTCTTCTTGATCATTTCTCTCGAAGTCGTTTGAACTGCCCTAGCAGCAACGATTACTCAGATTGCCGACCGTCCTCCGCACTTCACCCAATCTCCGCTTCTTATCAGCCACCTGTATACAATACACAGATGTCTTTTAGTATCTTATACTATAAGATTAGAAATGATTACGTTTCATTGAATTGAATTTGTACCTGAGGTGGAGGCATCAGTATGCCCCTTCTTTTTCTCTGCAAGATAGATCTTACAGTTCCTCTTCCAGTGGCCAATCTTGTGGCAATGGAAGCACTCAGATTTCGACGGGGCCCCTTTAGTATTTTTCTTCCCTTTCTTTGCCTTCGCAGGTTGCGGGACCTGCCTCTTCTTACCCTTGCCTTTCGGCTGGTCGGAAGAAGCAGAGCCGACAACCAGTGCAGTTGGCTTCTTCTCAATCTCCTCAAACTGCCTAAGCATATTGAGGAGACCGGGAAGATCTGTTTCAAGGTTGTTCAATATAAAACCAGTGATAAAGGGCTTAAACTCAGGAGTCAAAGACTTTAGGATAATGTCTATGGACATCTCATTGTCCAAGACAAATCCTAGCTGGGCGGCATCCTCTACGTACCCGATCATCTTGATAACATGATCCTGTACGGGCCCTGCCCCCATCTTGGTGCCCTAGAGGTTGCTGGTGGCTTCGAACTTGGCAGCTCGAGAACGCTTGCCGTACAACTCTTGTGCATTAAGGAGAATGCTTTGAACATCCATATGTTCATGCTTCCTCTGCAACTCGTTGGTCATCGAAGCCAGAGTAAGGCACCTGGCCTTCTCTGCATCCCTCTGGTACAATTTGTAGGCTTCCTTTTCCTCGAAGGTCGAATCTTCTTCGGGCTTATCCGGAGTGTCCTCGAACAGTACGTATCCTATTCCGGCTATGGAAAGGACCAACTTGATGTTCCTAAGCCAGTCTTTGTAGTTCGTTCCATCCAGCACGTTCTTCTCAACCATATATCTAAGACCCGAATCCATTCTGCATTTTATAGATACTTTTAGTCAGTATATGTTCGTAGTATAGTTTTAATGGTTTTTATAAAACTATATTCTCCCACTAAATTTATTAAAGCCATAATAAACAATTTATTATAAAATAACATTTGTGAGAGAGGGATCCGACTACCCTGAGTCTGACAACCTTGAGTGTATCTCAACAAGTTGTCTGACTCTGCAGTCGGTAGACGAACTCGTCGTCAATCATATAAACTATGATTCCCTATCTGATTTTTACCCCTAGTCATTTGTGATCATGAGTGTGCTCAACCGAATCACAATGGCTAGCCTAGTCGGACCCTTGTTTTCGTGTTTAGCCTGACTTGCCCCGCCGCTCGGTGTATGCACGACACGTTGGTTTGGGTCAGGACTTAGACTACATTCTTGGTTAGACTTATGCCGATGCTCGAAAGATGAGACAACGGTTTCAGTCAGGTCAAGATGTCAATCAAGAAATCGGTTCCTATAAGATTGACATATCACGGCTTGAGTGTAGCTCAACAATCGTAACATGTTTCTTACAGTTGCCAACTCCTAAAACAAGGAGGGCTACGATTTATCTTGAACAAGATTATTATCGTATTGACTTAGGTATAGTCGATGGACTTACATAGTCATGAATCGACTCCTTGCGGTCCAGCGGACGCGGCCAGGGAATTGACTAAGCCATGACCACTTGTTACCCAGTCTAGCTAGGTTGGTCCAGCAAACTTAGCCAAGCACATTGACCGACATCATGATCCATTGAAGGAGTCATCATCAATTCTATGTTTTCCAAACAACTAAATGGCTTTTAATTAAGAAAACTAGTTAATCCTTATCAACTAGTGGATCCTAAAAATTCGAAATTTTACGGATTGGTTGAACAATTTTTATTAAGTCCTTATCAACTATAAGGTCTATTCGTTCAACGTGCTACCCTAATCTAATTAGGATTTTATAAAACAATTCAACATTTTCAAAAATAGTCTCTTGTGAAAATCATCAATTAAACGATTTATTAGAAATGATTTACAAACAAAGGGACTACCCTAATCTGGTATTAGGTTTTGATGTTGTTTTGTTTTATCAAACATAACATGTCACTAGTTTATAAAATTTCATCTCATAAAATTTTCAAACATTTAATGGCTAACCTAATAAGGTTCACATGTCCATTAAAAGGAAACAACTAATTTATCAACATAAATAAAATTTCATTTTGTGACATATAAGAGTATTTGCAAGTTTAAAATTATCTACATAATAAAAACATGCAAATCTAAATTTTAACAATTAAAATTAAAGATTAAAGTTTAAAGCCAAAAAAATTTCATCGCATAAAACTAGGTCGTATAAAATTATCAAATAATTTTAAACCTAGGCTTTAAAAATTTTTTAATCATATTTCTAAAATTAAAATATCACATAAATAATTTTAGAAACATCTATGTAAAAAATAAACTAGTTTATGTTTCATCTCATGAAAATAAAGTATTTCTATTATTTACATATTTTTAAAACAATTTTAAAACTCTTTTAAAATCTTTTAGAAATCGTTTTAGAGGCTTTCAAACAAAGTTTTTAAAGATTTCTAACCTTTATGTAACTAAAGAAAATTTAAATTTCAAAGATAAATTTTTTCTATAAAGTTGCATAAACATAAAATACCCTAATTTTTTTTTCATATCTCATAAAAAAATTTATAAAGTATTTAAACATTGGTGACCTATTTAAAATTTATCGCATAAAATAAATAGTCCCAAAATTTTCGTGTTGTAAAAACAATTTTTAAACACAAAACAATTTTTAAAACTATTTTTTAAAAAAATAGTTTGTATGTTAAAACTTAAGCAATTTTAAAGATTTAAAAAACGCTTAAAAGATCAACATGCATAACCGTGGCTCCGATACCACTGTTGGGGTTTTGGCGGACCCCCAGAGCTCGGATCTGTGTCCGTCCTAAGTCGGACGGAACACAGAGGCACGAATGCGCAGCGGAAAACGGAAATTCAAAAATTTCCAGACTAGCTAAACAATTTAGCTAGGCTCTGGGGAGCCAGAACCTAGCCCGATCTATGCCAACTTGGGATGGATCTGACCACCCCAAGAGGGATCTACTCTAAAGCGGCTAATTAAATCTACACTACAAATTACTTAACCACATATCCGGAATCTTGGCCCTGGAGCAGGCAAGATGTACCGCACCGTCTTCAGAAGCTCCTTGTAGCCGAGCCGCTTTGACTCGATCCGCCTGAGCCGCCTCGCACCCTCGCACCGATCCGCCCGAGCCGACTTTCGCCTCCGAGCCGATCACACGCGGTAGAAAGTTTCACTTGAGAAGAACCCGCGTCTTAGACGTCCGGATCAAGAATCCAAACCCCCTTCGTAGTCTTGCTAGGACTACTCCGGAGAACAGGAAGAGAGAGAGAGAGAGAATTTAGTCGTCGATCGAGCTTGCTCTAAAAATCTGGAGCTACTCGATCGATGGCTTGGTGTGTTTTTCAACGAGGAGAGTGCACCCCTATTTATATAGGGAGTCGGCACTCACTCTCTCGTTGCGAGCAATGTGGGACATTTCGCAAGAGGGAGAAAAATCAATTAAGCCAATTTGGCTTAATTTCAAGTTAAAGTGAGCTTTTCATAAAGCCAAACTTTAACTAATTAATTCTCCTTGCACATTAAACTTCAGACACCAAACAAGCTATCAATTCGAAAAGCTTCGAATGGTGAATTCGTAGGAACCGACGGCGACGAATTTCGACTTCGTTTGACCCCTCAAACAATTGCTCAAAGTTGAGCAAATTATCAAAATCCGTAGCCGTCATTTGGGTTTTCAAAAAACCCTAAAATGACTTAAGTTGCGGGTGCGCCCGCTAAGCTTAGCGGGCGCACCCGCCCAAGGGGGCTAAGGCGGGCGGCACGCCCGCTGGGCAACGGGCGTGCGCCTGCTGCCGCAGCGGGCCCGCGCCCGCTTGCAGCGGGCCATGCCCGCTGTAGCCAGCGGGCTGCGCCCGCTGTGCAGCGGGCGTACGCCCGCTGCAGTTAGCGGGATGCGCCCGTTTGCCCTTGCCTATGGGCCTTTTAGCCCAGTGGGTCTAACCCACTTCTCCTTGGACTGTTTTCGCGTTTCCGGGCTCTTTTGAGCTCCGATTTGGACACGGTTTGAACCCGTGTTTAGACCGGGACGATCCCGTCATCCAGGTAACCCTTTCCAACATGTTTGTTCTTACTAAATTTGTCGTAACCAATTTACGACATGTTTAATCTTTGGTTTGCATCAAATGCAACGTATTGTCCCTATTGCTATTGCGACTAACTTTCACAACTTGACTTGTGAATATCATCAAAATGATTTTCTCTCAATTAATCTTCCTATTACTAAGACACGAACACTACTCGGTGTGAGACCCTACAGCCTGACCTTACTACAGGTTGGGGCTCGGAACCCCTAGACGACGGTCACTACGAGCAGTAGCTGTCGTCCCTGTTTCAGAATCATCATAACGTGATCGACCCTTTGACAAAAGTATCATTGGGTTTGTATTGGCTGTGTTAGTGACGAACTCTGTTAGCCGTAGTCCCTTCGTCAAGACTGTGTTTATGTTGGCCTACGGTATGGTTTACTGTCAACCCTATTAGACAACATTGGTCAGTATACGGCGGTCTTTATTGTATATACGTTGTACTTCTTACAACGCACCCCGGCCGAGGATTAACATAAAGACCGTACTGAGCCTGTAACACTAACTTCCCTTTCACGGAAGTGACGAATCCCATCTTAGTCATCTACTCGCCTCGAGAGCTTCGGGTGCAGCTCAACCTAAGATCTTTCAGCAGGCCATGCCTCGAAGCTAGCTCATAGGTCTAAGCTACACCGTTCACTCACAGGTTTGTACAAATGACTTCAGGTCTTAAGGACCAGCTAACCTATCATCACTCTAGAGTTATTAAAGACAGTTCAGTTAAATTCAACCATTTAATAACTATTATGTGGTCGTTCAGTGAACTCATTCTCTAATGAGCACCTGTGTCTCGTCTCCGACTTCACCAAGTCGAATGACTATGAGATCATCATTACCCTAAGGTAAGACTAAGACACAATGGTCTATCCGATGTGTCGATATCCAGTTCTCGACACATCTATGACCATGAACCGTTTAAGACTTACGTTTCTATTCGGTCGCTTACTAACTCATAATCGAGATCTTATCTAGATACGTAAGGACCTAACTATAAGTCTATGGATATTATCTAAGTATATTAATATGAACTATTTATACTTAGAATAATAGGTACAATATACCGTATGAACAAGACGTATATTTGGGATAAATTGCCTTATGGGTACATATTCTCCTACAAGAATTAGGCCTTCCATGATCGTACTAAGCATATCGACGTTCGATTCCACTTTTTCGGGGAAGAAGAAGAAGACATCAACTTGTTGAAGATCGAAACAAATGATAACCCATCAGACATACTGACGAAGGTTGTATTAGGAGTCAAGTTCAAGAATTGTTTGGACTTGCTCAATGTGGTTCCTCAAAGAAGTTGACGTTGATCACTCCTTATTTTACACCTTTTTTCCGCATGTTTGCATGCCATTTAGACCGCCCAAATCATGTTTTTCACGATATATCGACGATATTGCGATGTTTTTCACGATTTGTTGTTTTTGTCGCATTTCAGGTGATTTGGCACGATTTGGAGTGATCTCGAGATGCGCTTACTCTAGACGGCCACCGACGACCTCCCCGAGGGGTATTTTGCTGTCGGAGAGGAGCGGAAGAAGAATGGACGTCGCAGGAGCGACGAGGAGGCCAAAATAAGCAGAATGGGCATTTTTTGTGTCCCACTCGGCCGAGTGGAGGAGCCACTCGGCCGACCAGCGAGACACTGCTCGGCCGACCCGTTCAGACACGATTTCCATGTGTACTCGGCCGATCGACGGAGACCACATCGGCCGAGTGACGATACCACGTCCGCCCGAGTGGCGCCCAGACGAAGCCCCTCCAAAATATCGAAGTTACTGTTTTTCGGCCATCTGAGCTTCAGAAGACCCACTCGGCCGAGTGGTAAACCACGTCCGCCCGAGTGCAGTGAAGCCATCGGCCGAGTGACGATAGCTCACTCGCCCGAGCCGCCCCCGAATTGAAGACCCCTGAAGCCCCCGACTTACTGGAAAATGACAGGGTTTTCACTCGGCCGAGCGACTTTTGTCACTCGGCCGAGTGCGATGCGCTGCCTGTAGCGAAATTTGCGGAAAACAGGCTGTGCAGGGGCGTTTTGGTCAGGATTTTTGGACGATTTTGAGGGCTATTTAAGCCATGTTTTTACCCTAGTTTAGAGAGCCATCTCTTAGATTTTTTACAGCTTTTTGAGACTACTTTTTGCTTTATTATTTGTGATTGGAGAAGAGGGAAAACTTGGATTTTTGTTGGATTAATTGAAGAACTACATTGGTTTGCATCTCTCTTCCCCAAAAACTCTATTTTTATTGTTTATATCATTGTTGTGATGAATTCCATTGCCTATTTCATTGATTATTTTTGTGCTATTGCTATGATTTGTGAGTAGTCTCCACGTCTTGGGGCGTGGGGATGAACCCTACAAGCCCTGTTTCCTATTTGTGTTGAATTGGTAGAAATTGAGCTAGAATAGCTATTAGGGATTAGATTGAGATCGATTTACTACGGATAGCTAGGTATTCATATCAATTGGGATTTGCAAGAGATTGGATCCCAATTTGATAGGAAGCCCTAGAAATCCGAATTGGGTTGGAGTCGGATTTTCGAAGTATCGGTTTGCAAGAGATTGGACCGATACTAGGATTTCCGGTTGCAATTCCATGCCGATACTCGTTTGCAAGAGATTGGACGGGTAGGAACTATCTCAATCTAGATCGTGGACCGAGTTTGCAAGAGATTGGACTCGGTGCAAGATTGAACGATGATGTTGATCCTAATGCTAGCTTTCCTAGGCTAGGGTTTGCAAGAGATTGGACCCGAACCTAGGATAGCTATAGACCGGCAACATCGCGAGAGCGTGAGCTTGGTTCTACATTTAGTTGCAACTAGTTCATCCAAATTCTCATTCTAGCAATTTTGATACCGACGAACCACATTTATGAAATACGGTGAGTAGCGGGAATTCCCCATTCCCTAGACGTTCTTTATTTGATTTGATATTTCGCACACTTGTCTGACGATTGTGACAGGATCACCCAAGGCAATTCTCTCTATTCTTAAATAGCCAGGTTGATTAGGAGCAAGCACGGTCATTCGTCCTCCCTGTGTTCGATACCCGCTCGCCGCTATACCGTGCGCTTGCGATAAAACTACAACCGTTCTTTGGGGTCACATCCCGGAGCGACCAAGTTTTTGGCGCCGTTGCCGGGGAGGCGATTGCGTTTGATTCTTTTTCACCCTAGCTATTCTTTTTCTTTTTATTATTATCATTATTTTTATTTCTTATTTCTTGCCTAACCCTTCCACGGTATTAATCATTTCTTTGAAACTCTGTTTCCCCTGTGCATGAACACGAGATCTACGGCGGATCCAGAAGACTTATTATTTGATCCCGAGATCGAACGTACCGCGCGGAGACTTAGAGCAGAAAAGAGACAAGATCCGGAAGGGAGGTATATGACCAACCCGGAAACTCCTGAAGAATTGGCAGCAAGGATGGCAAGGATAATCTCTATTCGAGATAGGCTTCGGCCTAAGACTTCTTCTACCACCTCGTCCATTGCCATGCCGGGGTTGGCGGCTGACAAGAACTTCGAGCTAAAGACTGGATTGGTGGTTTTGATGCAACAAGACCCATTTCATGGGAACGCACATGAGAACCCCCACTACCACATCCAACTATTCTTGTCGAAGTGCGCCACATTCCAGATGCCGGGGGTCTCCAACGATGCTATCAGACTGCGTCTCTTCCCCTTCACGCTAAAGGACAAGGCACTCTATTGGTTGAGGACGCAAGCTGAGGGTGTCTTCACCACTTGGGACGAGTTGGCGAGTGCATTTATTGACAAATTTTATCCGCCATCCAAGACGGTGAAGATCCGGAGCGCTCTCATGTCCTTCAAGCAAGGACCACAGGAGACGCTCTATGAAGCATGGGAGCGTTTTAAGGATTTGTAGCATCAATGCCCGCACCACAGTATAGAGGATTGGGAGCTAGTTCATAGCTTCTACAACGGTCTCCAACCGGGGACAAAGCAAATTATTGATGCCGCGGCGAATGGTGCAATCTTGTCAAAGACTCCCGAGGAAGCTACGGCCCTAATTGAGGAGATGGCCTCAAATAACCAACAATGGGGCGATGAGCGAGGACACTCCACATCCTCTTTAAAGCCAACTAGCATCTACGAGGCGAAGGCCGTAGCGGAGCTCACGAGCAAATTTGATTCTCTCCACAAGGTGGTGGAGAGATTGGAGAAATTTATCACGGAGCCCCAAGGAAGCCCATCCACCTCCGCACCGACCAACCAAATGTGTGATTGGCAAGACCAATCTCAAGTCATGTACTCGGGAGGAGAGCAAGGAGAAGGATCCTTGGAGCAAATACAATATGTTGCGGGGAACCAAGGGTATTGGTCCAATCCGGTCGCAAGAAATCATCCGGGATTCTCCTACGCCAACAATGAAGGAGCCTTGAACCCGCCACAACCACCGCCTCAACAAGCTCGACCACCACCACCCCAACAACAAAACTATCCACCGAGGGGGCCTCCACAACAAAACTTTCAACCGAAGCAACAAGTTCCACCATATAGGCCTCCCGGATACAACCAAGGGTGGAGGAATCAAAATCAAAACCCTCCACAAGCTCCACAACGATCCGACTTCGAATCTAGAGTGGAGGCGTTCATGGTCGAGCAAAATAAGGTGAATGCTACTTTGAAGGCGGGGCAAGAATCTCTTAATACCGTAGTGGCTCAAATATCGGAGCAATTGGCGTTGCTCAATCGGAACACTCAAAGATTGCCGGCGCAACCGGAGCAAAACCCGCGGGGCAACACGGGCCACATCAACGCCGTAGTTGCCGTCACTACTAGAGGCGGGAAGGACACCACCCCCGCTATGATTCCTACCGAGGAGGCCGTGGAGGAAAGCTTGGAGCCGGTTGAGCCGGTAGTTGAGGTTGATAAGGAGAAGGAGCCACATGACAAGGAGAAATCTAGAGCGGAAAAATTGATTGAGGAAAAGCGCTTCATGCCACCGGTCCCATTCCCCCAAAGACTAGCGAAAGCGAAAATGGAGAAAAGGCTAGCGAAATTCCTCGAGTACCTAAGAGGAGTTAGCCTTAACATCCCCTTCCTCGACGCCATCGTCGAGATACCCACGTATGCTAAATTTTTGAAGGACTTGATTTCGGGGAGGAAAAAGAAGGAGAAGATCATGCTAGCCGAGGAGGGCTCTTGGTTCACCAAGAGAGAGAAGGAGCCGGCAAAATTTAAAGATCCGGGGAGTTTTCGGATTCCTTGCACTTTGGACGGCGTGCCTCTTCAAAAGGCGTTGGTCGATCTTGGGGCTAGTGTGAGTCTCATGCCCCTCTCCATGTTCTTAAAGCTTAACACCGGGACAAAGTTGAAACCCACCGACATGCGCATTCAATTAGCCGATGGCCGGATAACAAGGCCGGTGGGGATCGCCGAGGACATCCCACTTTAAGTCCCGGGTGGAATATGCTTGCCATGTGACTTCGTCATCATGGACGTTAAGAAGGAGGGAGACACCTCATTGATACTTGGACGCCCATTCCTCGCCACCGCCGGAGTCATCGTCGACGTGCGCGAAGGTACCTTAACCTTAAACGTCGGAAACATCGAGGTGGAGCTCCACATTCCTAAGGCAATGAAGCACATGCCTTACCACGAGGAGCTTGATTACATGGACCTCCTTGATGAGGTGATAGAGGAGGCGATTCCTCACTCAATCGGCGCTCTTTTTGATGAAGAATTTGAAAAAGGCCCGGATTTAGGCCAAGATGAAGAGAATAAAGATGATTCCCCCGACTTCTCCGCTGATGAAGATGAAGGCGACGCTGATGTCGTAAGGATTCGAGAGCTCTGCAAGCTCTCAAAATTAAGGTCTCCAAAGAAAGCTCCGCCGGTACGGAAATCGGCATCGCCGGTTAAGCCGTTGACCGGGGCAAATGCTAGCTTGGGGGAGCCTCCCCCCAACACTATTCGAGATAGGAGACCTCCGAGGGAGAACGCTACGCCGCCACGTCCAAATCCAAGCGCGATCCCCGGGAAGTTTGACGGGTGCATCTCATATGCACCAAACATCCCGCATTGATTGAAAATTATAGGGGGTCGAGCTCACGACCTAAAACGAGCGCTTGTCAGGAGGCAACCCGACGGTTTTTGCTTTATTTTTACTTTTTCTTTATTTTCGTTTTAGAAAATTTTAGTGTTCTGAGTCATTCGACCAAAAATTTCGTGATAACGGGTCCTATTTTTCTTGACAGGAGAGGAGATAGGTAGATCCATCATGAGGAGGATGAACGAGACGACGAGGAGCGCCCCAAGAAGGCGCTCGACGCTTAGGAGGAGGATGAAATCGACTGGAGGAAGAAAGACGGAGTTTAGAGCCAAAACGAAGACAAACAGCAGAAATTAAGGCTCACTCGGCCGAGTATACTAGTCACTCGGCCGAGTACACAAGTTCGTCCGGCTGAGCCGCTCACAAACGAGGGAAGTCTGCTGAACCCAACTCTCTGTTTATTTTCTTGATTTCGATATAACTGCTACTCGGCCGAGTATATATATTCACTCGGCCGAGTAAAACGGATACCCTCCTAGGGCGAGTCATGCCGAGTAGCTTGAGTCACTCGGCCGAATGGACTTACGTCACTCGGCTGAGGCTGGCAAAGCCACTCGGCCGAAGCGTTATCGGGGAGAAAATTTTTATTGCCTCGCTCGGCCGAGTGAGCACGTCACTCGGCCGAGTCGTAACTTTCTTTTATATAAGTGGCGAGGGGGGCGCGGATTTCGAAATCGAAAAATCCCAAATCCGCCCGCGCCCCCTCAGCTACCCTCGCCCGATCTCGCTTCACCCAGCCCCCACTCGCCCGACCAAGCCCGCGCGCGTCGCCGCTCGGCCAGCCACCGCCGACCGACCGTCGCCGCACCCCGCCCGAGTCGCCGCCGGCGGCCTCGTCTCCGATCGCCTCCGGTATAGCTTGATTTGCCCGTTTTCTCCTCTTTTTGCGTATTTTTCGAGGATCCGTGTATTAATCGAACCCCTAACCCGAATCAATTCCTATATCTATCTGTTATACCCCTATTGCTCCATACATTTTGATTATTACTCGCTGATATCGCTTTTCCATGCGCATGTTGCTTTTTGGAGCTTAGGGGAGCCTAGGGGAGCTCCTACGGGCTGTTTTGGACTTCGTGGAGGCGCGGACTTCGCACGCTTCCACCGCTTAGCACTCGCGGCGTGTTTTGGTACACTCTTTCCATTCTTTTTGCACACGCCACACTTTTTCACTTTTCGGCGCGCTCGGGGCCGATATGCCGCCCCGGACACGGCCGCGGACGAGGAGACCTTCCGCTAAGCGGAAGAGGTCGGATGACGCCGGCCCCGCCCACGAGGCGAAAGAGTCTCCTCCTCCTTCCCCCACACACGCCGTCCACCCATCACAGCCTGCAGGCCCCGCACACCCCGCACAGCCTGCAGTGCACCCACAGCCCGCACAGCCTCTCCCTGCCGATCCACAGCCACCACCACCGGCTCCACTGGTCGGGCCGCTCGGGATTACGTTCTGAGACGACGCACACCGCACCGTCTTCGAGCGTATCTCCCAGCGCTCGATCGTACCCTCCAGGTTTGCACACCTCGCTGACCTAGGACGCCTGGGGGTACTTGAGGGGATGCTCACGTTGTACGACAACGTGGGCTGGCGAGATTTTCTGCAGGTGTCGGCGGATACTTTTACCCGCCTGACACTTGAGGTTTTGAGTTCGATCGCCCGGACCGATGAGGGATGCTCATTCCGATTCATGGATCGAGAGTGCCAGGTCACTCTCGATATGATGAGAGTGTTTTTCTCTTGGCCCGCCGTCCCCGGAGCCGATCGCGGTTACGGCCCCACACATATCCCTCCACCCTCTTTCGACGCCGGTGCCTTCTGTGCACGTATCACGGGTCTCCACGCCGCCTTTGACCCTAGTAGGGCCAAGGCCTCGGCCATCGTACATCCCTGCCTTCGCATTGCTCAGCGCCTTATGGCGACGACATTTTTGGCCAGATATGAGCCGGGCACGATGTCTACGCCAGAGCTTTACATGCTCTACGCGATGACACGTCCCAGAGCTCTATCTAGGGATGGAGATGAGCTTGTCCCCGCCGTCGTGATCGATATCGCGGCATGGTACTTAGACCGCATCATTGTATCGGTGGGCGCTCGCTCACCGATATGCTGCGGCGGCCTGATTACCTTGCTGGCTCTTATGACCGGCAAGGACTTCCCCGACGACTTGCGACGCGTCCCGGGCCCCACCTCTTTGTCGATAGATGTTATGGCCCGGATGAAGATGCTTCGTCCGCATGGTGAGCGTCACTGGGTCTGGTTACACGGCCCTTTCGGTGCCGACTACATGATTCTCCCGAGCCCAGCTCGGACCCAGATTGCACCGGCCCACGTTGACTGGCTCCCTGCGATGGATGTCCTCATCCCCGCTGCGTACTTGCTCGAGGCCGAGGAGGCCGAGCAGGCCCCCGTTCCCCCTGTAGACCCTGCTGCACACCCTACCGAGCCTGCTGCCGACCCTGCTGCCGAGCCCGTTGACCCTGTGGCCCCTCAGCCCATACCAGATGTTTCTGCTGCTCCTGACACCGCTGTCGGTGTCGGGAGCACCTTAGCTGAGCCCACCCCCACCACTTCTGAGGCTGTCACCACCACTCCCACCACCACCTCCGGCCCTCTGTCCGTCGAGCCTCTTTGCTCCGCTCTCCCCGAGCGCCCGCAGACCTTTGTTGAGAGTGGAGAGCCCTCGTTCGCCGCGGTCGTGGAGACCATGGCTAGCATGATCTCCGCTGGGATTGCGCCTTTTGGTCCACACACTTCCACCCCAGCGGTAGAGTCCTCTGTCTCCACAGCTGCCGTATTCTCTGAGAGCGTCGTGGCGTCTGTCCACACTTCTGTGCCACTGACCTCTCTAGCCGCCTCGCAGCCGCTTTTGTACTCTTCTTTCGCTGCCGCTGCCTCCACTTCTCACCGCCCGCCCCGGCCTCACACTGAGGCCCGGCCCACATTTCCAGGCGCGGCACCTTTCGTCCCCTTCCCTGCTGAGCCCGTTACATACTCCACTCGCGTACGCCAGCCCCGCCCTGCGCAGCCCCGACCGGTGCGTCCCTCTGCACCCCCCCCGCCCGACACTGTACTGCAGAGCATACGTGCTCTTGAGTTGGCGGTGAGTGGTCTTAGAGGAGACCTTAGGACCCTGTCCTCCACCGTCTCTGTGATGGCTGGACACTTCGAGCTAATCCCCCAGATCCATTACTGCCTTACACAGGTTCTGGAGCGTCTCCCACGCGTACCCCCACCCACCCAGCAGGTTCCCACACACACTTCCACACACACTAGACCTGTTTCCACTTCCACGACCACCCCAGCTCAGCAGCCTGTCCAGCCAGCACCACCCTCACGACCTCCGCCTCAGGACGGAGACGGCGCGGCACCGCCTTCTTAGGCACTCTTGATGCCTTGATCCATTCCTGCCGTTGTGCTGCCCGTCTCTGCTGGGTCCTGATGCACTTTTGTCCACCCCCCCTCCCCTCACTTATTTTGGGATTATATTTTTGATCATATCTATTTGCGCATATCATATCATATCTACTTGGGATTCTCATTTTGATCACATCTATATATATCTTTTTTGGGAGAGAGGGAGAGTTTTTGGTGCCGCATTTATTTTCATATCACTCCTATCTGTGCATGCATCATTTCCGCATCATATTTTCATTTCTTTTTTCTTTCCTTTCATTATCTTTTTTCTTCCCATCATGCATGCATCCTCACTTGCCCCTCACATTACTTGTCTCTCTGGGTGCCACACTTTGCACATTGAGGACACTGTGCCGTTTAGCTTGGGGGAGTGAGTTCTCACGTTCTTTTTCGATTCGTCACCTTTATTTTCAGTTTTTCACACCGTTTTTCACTTTTGCACTCATTTTTCATTATTTTTCTTTTATTTTGCCATGCATCACGTTTTTCTTATTTTCCTGTGTGCCGCATTGCATAGTTCTATTTTCCTTTTATCTTTACTTCTTTCTTTTTCATCTCATGCTAGAGATGAATTTTCTGTGATGATGTCTACGTGGAGTTAGCTTATTCTATATGCATGCTATATTTGTCATGTCTTAGATTTCATTTCTGATATCATATGCTATGACTTGCTTTGCATTTAGGAGTAGTAACCCACACTTTTTCCTCATGAAAACGGATGAAATTTTATTATTAGCTGAGCCTGAATATTCATATGTATGCTATCACAGAAAACACACCAAGATTCACGCATTGAATGCCTATATCTGGAGTACTGATTTCTTTTCCTTTATCACTTCTATATGCATGAATTGTACACTTCACTTCAGGATGATTGAATGATGATTAGCTATGATATATCTGGATTAGTTAGCTTTTTGTGATCGAAACTGAGTAGATTAGATTACCCTGCTGAAGTTGTCGTGCATGTCTTATAGAGTGAGCCGAGAGTTATATGTATTTCTTTCTCCACAAATCTTGAACATCATTTCTCTACTTTTAAAAAATCATTGGTGAATCTCCCCTTAGTGATTCTGTTTTATGGCATTTCCCCCGCTATTAATTCCTAGCTCCAAATCTCTTATTCTAAAAGAAAAAAATAATAATAAAAGAGAGAAGAACATTCTTGTATATCATTATCTCTCTCTGAGTTGGGATCATTGTGTATATATTGCTTATTGAAGAAAAGAAAAAAAAAAGAGAGAAAAAAAAAGAGGAAAAATCCTCAATAAAAGATCCCATCTCGCTTACTTTCTTTCTTCTTTCTCTTCTTTGCCTTTGGAGCTATATAAAAATGGGGATGTAAATATTTTTGTGCCACCACGCTTATAGATAAGCTTGGGGGAGGGGATCCATTGATGTGTGAGAGAGCGACTACTTGACATTGCACGACAACCTAGGCTAAGTAATATTCTATACTCGGTGAGATTGTTTCTAGCTTTACGAAATCCAGAAATCTAAGCCTAGCGTTCATTTCATGAAATCCATACTTTTCTATTCTCTCTATTCTATGGTGTGATACTCTTATACTCCAGATAGAAAGCGTTCAATTGAAAAGTGTGTGATCTGAGATTTGTATACCGCTTTAGATGATTCAGGCGATGTTAATTTTAAAATTATTCCGTTTTTCATGATTATACCGTTGTTCGTGGGTTTTCTATTTTCTACTTGCACTATTATACTATGATATCAAAATGAGGTTCTTTGACATGTATTTCTCACTCGATGCATGCTATGAGAGTAAGTGAAACCCACGTCCTGAGAAAATGATCTAGCATCCTACCTCTTTCTTTCTTTCTTTCTTTCTTTCTTTATTTTCATTTGGTTTTCATTCTTCTTCGTTTTTCATTTTTTCGTTTTTTGCCATTTTCGTTTTCCGAATCCACCGGGTTCGCCTTTTACTTATCTTCCTCGAGGACAAGTAAGAGGCAAACTTGGGGGATTTTGATCACTCCTTATTTTACACCTTTTTTCCGCATGTTTGCATGCCATTTAGACCGCCCAAATCATGTTTTTCACGATATATCGACGATATTGCGATGCTTTTCACGATTTGTTGTTTTTGTCGCATTTCAGGTGATTTGGCGCGATTTGGAGTGATCTCGAGATGCGCTTACTCTAGACGGCCACCGACGACCTCCCCGAGGGGTATTTTGCTGTTGGAGAGGAGCGGAAGAAGAATGGACGTCGCAGGAGCGACGAGGAGGCCAAAATAAGCAGAATGGGCATTTTTTGTGTCCCACTCGGCCGAGTGGAGGAGCCACTCGGCCGACCAGCGAGACACTGCTCGGCCGACCCGTTCAGACACGATTTCCATGTGTACTCGGCCGAGCGACGGAGATCACATCGGCCGAGTGACGATACCACGTCCGCCCGAGTGGCGCCCAGACGAAGCCCCTCCAAAATATCGAAGTTACTGTTTTTCGGCCATCTGAGCTTCAGAAGACCCACTTGGCCGAGTGGTAAACCACGTCCGCCCAAGTGCAGTGAAGCCATCGGCCGAGTGACGATAGCTCACTCGCCCGAGCCGCCCCCGAACTGAAGACCCCTGAAGCCCCCGACTTACTGGAAAATGACAGGGTTTTCACTCGGCCGAGCGACTTTTGTCACTCGGCCGAGTGCGATGCGCTGCCTGTAGCGAAATTTGCGGAAAACAGGCTGTGCAGGGGCGTTTTGGTCAGGATTTTTGGACGATTTTGAGGGCTATTTAAGCCATGTTTTTACCCTAGTTTAGAGAGCCATCTCTTAGATTTTTTACAGCTTTTTGAGACTACTTTTTGCTTTATTATTTGTGATTGGAGAAGAGGGAAAACTTGGATTTTTGTTGGATTAATTGAAGAACTACATTGGTTTGCATCTCTCTTCCCCAAAAACTCTATTTTTATTGTTTATATCATTGTTGTGATGAATTCCATTGCCTATTTCATTGATTATTTTTGTGCTATTGCTATGATTTGTGAGTAGTCTCCACGTCTTGGGGCGTGGGGATGAACCCTACAAGCCCTGTTTCCTATTTGTGTTGAATTGGTAGAAATTGAGCTAGAATAGCTATTAGGGATTAGATTGAGATCGATTTACTACGGATAGCTAGGTATTCATATCAATTGGGATTTGTAAGAGATTGGATCCCAATTTGATAGGAAGCCCTAGAAATCCGAATTGGGTTGGAGTCGGATTTTCGAAGTATCGGTTTGCAAGAGATTGGAACGATACTAGGATTTCCGGTTGCAATTCCATACCGATACTCGTTTGCAAGAGATTGGACGGGTAGGAACTATCTCAATCTAGATCGTGGACCGAGTTTGCAAGAGATTGGACTCGGTGCACGATTGAACGATGATGTTGATCCTAATGCTAGCTTTCCTAGGCTAGGGTTTGCAAGAGATTGGACCCGAACCTAGGATAGCTATAGACCGGCAACAGCGCGAGAGCGTGAGCTTGGTTCTACATTTAGTTGCAACTAGTTCATCCAAATTCTTATTCTAGCAATTTTGATACCGACGAACCACATTTATGAAATACGGTGAGTAGCGGGAATTCCCCATTCCCTAGACGTTCTTTATTTGATTTGATATTTCGCACACTTGTCTGACGATTGTGACAGGATCGCCCAAGGCAATTCTCTCTATTCTTAAATAGCCAGGTTGATTAGGAGCAAGCACGGTCATTCGTCCTCCCTGTGTTCGATACCCGCTCGCCGCTATACCATGCGCTTGCGGTAAAACTACAACCGTTCTTTGGGGTCACATCCCGGAGCGACCAGACGTCTACCCTAGCAGGGGGCATTGAGGCTCGGTGGAGCCATTTGAGACTCGAGAGAGTCAGCCAGTCTCAGGAGGAGACAATCTAGCTCTGGCGAAGCATTTGGTTCTTCGGAACAAAATGGGGGGAACACCATTCGATGCTCAACGAAGTTCAGTGAGAGTCATCTGTTGGACATAGGCTCAAATCTCGCTAAGGTGGAGATTTATGAAGAAGTTGACTCAATTCGGTGCAAGAGAAGAAGTTGTATGGCAGACGAATTATCTTATGCAAAGGTAACTCGACTGCGCCTGGATTCGACCTATCTGACTCTACACAAGTCAGATACGAGGATGCTGAGCATGTGGCTTCTACAATGCATTTGGTCGTTCGGTCGTTAGTTCTAGTCTGAGGGTCGAATGCTTGGCATTGGGTCGATGGGTCATAACGCGGTTAGAGTCCGTGTTCGGTCGATCGGTCGTTTGAGGCTCGAAGGATGAAGGATCTTACATGAGGCTCGGCACTTGGGTCGTTTGACGCAAAAGGAAGGTCGATCGGTCGAAGGGAGCCAATCGGGATGCGGCCCACTAGGATGCAGTGATTGGCCCACTAGGTTTCAGTGGCATTAATTGCATAGAGCGGTGATTAGATTGGATGTCGTAATTGTCGGGATTCGTATTTTTAGGAATTCCTAGCCAATGATGACACCTATTATAACCTATGGTTATAATAGGGGGTTTTAGGTTAGGGTTTTGTGGAACACATTGTATCTTTTGAGAGAGCCGCCATTTGAAAGAGCCAACTTTGAGAGATTGTATTGTGAGTTTTTGGAGAGAACTTGTGTGCTTCTTCTTCGTTGGACGAAGAGAAGATTGGTATTGTTCTCTCCTTTCGTAATAAAGCTCATCGGTGTTCCCCCTTGGTCGTCCACGGCCTAAAAGCAATCTTGTTTGTGCTCTATTTGTTTAATGTATATTAATATGATGATGCAGTCACGTCAAATGAATTCAAGTAATGTTCATGGGACCTAATTGTCTTTTGTATGATCACACAATTCCTAATCATGATTAGTCAAATGCTTAAGCCGCTACTTTTTTTAAAAAAAACTTCATGAGCCTTATGGATGACAACAATAAATGTTGGGTTAGTGATTACATAATTTGACATGTTGCATGTTTGACTTTATACCAACATATCAAAATGAAGTTTACATAATTTAAAGAAAGGCTTTGGTCAATGAAGACCTCTTTCCCTTGCTCTCATGGGATGGTGAGACCGAGAGTGAGTAAGGTAGCTTATTCAGAAGAAAGCAATGCATTTGATGTAATGGAATTTAGAGAGAGTGTGTGTGGTGCATTATCCCAAATATTTGTTCAGAATCATGGGATTGCATCTACGACTGGTATTTCATTTATGCAGAAGCTTCAGAGTAATATATGCATATTAATTTCCCTATTTTATGATCGGACTCCTAATTAAGATGTTTATGTAATATATGGATATCGGTTCCGGTTCCGGGTAACCGTTCCTTATAGATGTGAACCGGAACCGAATCCGATTCACACCGGTTCCTAATTTTCCTACCCGGAACATACCCGGAACTATTGGATATCTACCTAGAGCCTACCTGTTCGGGTAGGTTCCGATCGGTTATCTGGGTATCCAGTACATGTGCACACCCCTACTTTATAGGGAGGAGAATGAGAATATAATTCCGATCATCCATATCACATTAACGGTCCGTCATTGATGGTACGTAATGGAACATTAACGACCCACCATTGATGATGTATAATGGTTCGACATTGATGGTGCGTAGTGGCACATTAACGGCCCACCATTGATGAGGTATAATGGTCCGTTATTGACGGTGAATAATGGCCCACCATTGATGGTGCATAATAGTCCGCCATTGATGGCTCCTCGTGAGGGAGGTGATGGTTGACTAGTTCAACTACGGAGCTTTAGGACGTGGGTCGGTTGAGCATATTATATCCGCAACACAAATCATAGAGGGAATTATATGTTTTCTTCAGATAGGGTATCTTCCTCATGGTTAGCGGTGTCTAACCCATCTTTCATGATATTCTACCATCCATTAACTGATATGTTGATAGGCACGTCAGTGAAATCTGAAATCTCTTTAGTCCATTGTCAATGTTCTAGTTTGTCAGTTATCCGGTTAGATGATACCTTTTCTGGCTTTAGAAGTGCTGGTCAAATTCAAGTTTCCGCATGGGAACTGGAATTCTTAATAAAAGAAATCATGTCATCTCTTATGCCCATGGGAACTGGAATTCAAGAACATGCTGGCTAGGATTAGCTCTTTCATAGGATATCTTATGTACCACAGGGATTAATCACACGGAAATTGGGGCCTTGCATAAAGCGATCAAGTGTGATGGGAAAGTTTGGTAATCGTTCTGGTTTGTTCCCTCTGCAAGCTGGCGGAACATGGACATGGGGAAAATGGATTGGTTGATGGTGACAATGGAACTGTTGATTTTGCTTGAATGCAGATGATTATTATGGAGGTGATAATAGAGTCCTTGAAAGAAATGGAACCGATGCTGCAGGCAGCACCATTTCAGCAAAAGCCCAATATCGAAATCATCGGAGGTCCCAGTAACTGCTTCCGGCAGCAAAAATTACACTATTCTTCCACTGTTCAAGCCACTATTCACACCTTTCTTGTATCACTTTCTACGTGTTCCGTTATATATGTTGAAATTTTTTGAGAAATTTTGCCTACATGGCGCTGAGGTGGCGGATGAACTCTCAAACCCACAATCCCCGTAAAATCCTGGAATTACGCGTGAGATTCTCGGTTGCGGGTCCCACCTCTTCTCTCCCAGCCAATCAAAGCAGCGCGGAGGAATTCTTTAATTTTTTTCCGTCGAATTTTTGTCCCATTCGATGAGAAGCGAACTGTGTTCGCGTGCAACCCTTGCCGCATTCGTTGAGGAGTGAACAGTAATCCCGTGGGGGGCACTATTTCATAGTTAATCCTCGCAGTGATAACAATTCGTTTTTTTTAAATTTAATTCGGTTAGTGGTAATTAATTAGGCATATTTAATAGTTAATAGTTAATGGTTAATTAATTAATTGGGTTTTGTTATGAATCAACTGTTGAGGGGAGAGCCCTCAAGTCTATATTTATAGCCAAAGGGGAGAATACAAGTGGGTATGGGCCCAACCACTTGGGTTGGCCCAATAACTCACCAACCCAGTAAATACCCATTCACAACACTCCCCCTTATCCAGCCATGGTTGTGGACCCCGCTCATGAATACTTCAGGATTCTGAGCCTGTATGGGTCTCACATGGGGAGGATACTTCAGGATCCTGAGTTGGTGAGATTTGCCTCGTTAAAACCTTTGGCTATGGAAAACCCAGTGGGAAAAACCATAGTTAAGGAAAAAGAGTGCAAACTCTGCCAAACTCCCCCTGATCTGTACAAGCTCTCAAGCTTTCAGATCTCTTAGGCGTCTCATTCCAATCCTATGTACAAGTTTTCTAAAGGTAGCAGTAGGAAGGGCTTTGGTGAACAAATCTGCCAAATTGTCACATGACTGCACTTGTCTGATGTCGATCTTGCCATCTCTCTGTAGCTCATGCGTCCAGAAGAACTTTGGTGAAATGTGTTTCGTTCTGTCGCCTTTGATGAAGCCACCTCGTAGCTGAGCTATGCAAGCAGCATTGTCCTCGAACATGGTAGTGGGCTCGAGGTCTCCCGTCTTCAGTCCGGTCGTAGACAAGATGTGGTGGATGACGGAGCGTAGCCATACGCATTCTCTGCTTGCTTCATGGATGGCAATGATCTCCGAGTGATTGGATGAGGTTGCCGTCAAGGTTTGCTTGATGGATCTCCAGGAAATGGCTGTCCCTCCGTAGGTAAACACGTACCCAGTCTGTGATTTTGCTTTGTGGGGATCAGACAAGTACCCTGCATCAGCATAACCTGCAAGTGTAGAGGATGTTCCATTTTTGTAGAAGAGTTCCAAATCTGTAGACTCTTGGAGGTAGCGCAGAAGGTTCTTTACCCCGGTCCAGTGGCGCTGCGTAGGCGCTACACTGTATCTGGCAAGCAAATTTACTGCGAACGCTATATCGGGACGCGTGCAGTTTGCCAGATATAGTAGTGCTCCGATGGCACTCAGATAGGGAACTTCCGGACCAAGTATATCCTCCCCCTCTTCCAGCGGCCGGAAGGGGTCTTTATGTGCATCCAGTGATCGTACTACCATAGGTGTACGTAATGGATGGCAATGGTCCATATGGAATCTTTGCAACATTTTCTTCGTATATGTGGTTTGGTGTAATAGGATTCCGTCTTTCTGATGTTCAATCTGTAAGCCAAGGCAGAATTTGGTTTTGCCTAGGTCTTTCATTTCGAATTCTTTTGTTAGGCTTACAGATATCTCAGTGATCTCTTCGGGAGATCCTATGAGATTCAGATCGTCTACGTAGACAGCTATTATCACGAATCCTTTTCCCTTTGTTCTTATGAAGATACAAGTGCAGACTTCATTGTTCGTGAATCCTTGTTGAACAAGGAACTCACTGAGTCTATTATACCACATTCTTCCTGATTGTTTGAGACCATACAATGATCTTTGTAGCTTAACAGAATAGACGTCCCGAGGTCTATCTTTCAGTTCAGCAGGCAGTGAAAAGCCATCAGGAAGTTTCATGTAGATCTCCTTGTCGAGATTGCCGTATAGATACGCAGTCACAACATCCATTAGCTACATATCTAGGCCTTCCTTTGCTGTTAAGCTTATCAGGAATCTGAACGTGATCGCATCCATGACCGGGGAGTATGTTTCGTCATAGTCTATGCCCGGTCTTTGGGAAAATCCATGTGCTACAAGTCTAGCTTTGTAGCGGGCGATCTCATTATTTTCGTTTCTTTTTCTGACGAATACCCATTTGTATCCCACAGGTTTGACACCGGTAGGTGTCTGGACTATTTGCCCAAAGACTTTTCGTTTCTGAAGCGAGTCCAGCTCGGCTTCTATTGCCTGATTCCACTTTGGCCAATCATCTCTACGTTTGCATTCAGCAACGGAGTGTGGTTCATAATCATCATCGCTTCCGACGACGTGAATGGCAATGTGAAACGCGAAGTCATCGTCGACGACTGTACTCTTTCTGTCCAATACCTCCCCTGTACGTACATAATTTAGTGATATTTCTGTTTCTCCTGGCAGTTCCTCTGCAGTGGATTCCGGGAGGGGAGAGGGTATGGACACGAGCTCGTTTCTCTGTGGGGGTATCGTCCCAAGGTCTCCGGATATTTTTCTTTTTCTTGGATTTTTATCCTTGGAGCCTGGTGGTCTGCCTCTTTTCTGTTGAGGTGCAGCCACTTCTGCTGCAGGTGGATTGCATCCATCCTTCGGGATGTCAATCCTAGCTGGAGTGTTCGCAGCAGGGATGTGTGATTTGACAATCTTCTGGTTGTCAGTGAACGAGTCCGGTAATCTATGGACTGTGTCCTGGATGTGTAAGATCTTCCGGATCTCATCATCACATTGTCTTGTTACCGGATCGTAGTGGGTCAAGCTTTTTGTATCCCACGTCAACATTTGATTTGCACTAGACTTTTCGATGTCTAGGCCCATTTTGGGGAAATACGTCTCATCAAAATTGCAGTCTTCAAGGCGTGCCTTGAAGGCGTCCCCCGTTTGGGGTTCTAGGTATCTTATAATGGAGGGTGAGTCAAACCCTACGTAGATACCTAGGCGACGTTGAGGGCCCATCTTGGTCCTCTGTGGTGGTGCAATGGGGATATAAACCGCGCAGCCGAAGATTCTCAAGTGAGAGATGTTCGGCGGCGTTCCATATGCGAGTTGCATTGGAGATAGACTCTGACCTCCTGAGGGTCTTATTTTTATTAGTGATGCAGCATGCAAAATTGCATGTCCCCATGCATCCACCGGCAACTGGGATTTCATCAGCAATGGTCGTGCGATCCATTGGAGTCTTTTGATTAGCGACTCAGCTAACCCATTTTGAGTGTGAACATGTGGCACCGGATGTTCAATTTCTATTACTGTTGCCTGGCAATATTCTTGGAATGACTGAGAGGTAAATTCCCCCGCATTATCCAGACGTATTTTCTTTATTTGGTTGTCTGGGAAATGCGCCCGCAACTTTATTATTTGTGCCAAAAGCTTTGGAAAAGCTAAGTTGCGGGTTGAAAGTAGACACACATACGAGTATTTTGAAGATGCATCAATCAGTACCATAAAGTACCGAAAAGGCCCGCTAGGGGGGTGGATAGGTCCACATATGTCTCCATGTATTCTTTCAGGGAAGCTAGGAGACTCGATATCCACTTTAAGTGGTGATGGCCTTGTTATTAATTTACCCTTAAAGCAGGGTACACAAGGGAATTCTCCCTTCTGAAGAATCTTCTGGTTCTTCAGGTTATGCCCATGGGATTGTGCTAGGATGCGGTGCATCATCACAGATCCGGGGTGGCCAAGTCTATCGTGCCAAAGTAAGAATTTGGCCGATGTCGGGCACTTCAGGTGCTCCGTCAGGTTTGCTTCCTCTCTCCGAATTTTTGTATGGTAGAGGCCGGATGAGAGGCTCTCAAAACGTTCAAGAATGGTTTTAACTCCATTTTCTTGAGACGTTACATACAGTAATTCGTTTTCTTTGACATTTGCTGTTTCCAAGTGGAATCCGTTAAAACGGATATCTTTGAAACTTAGTAAGTTTCTCTTGGAATTCGGAGAGTAAAGTGCATCTTTTATTTTTATTTCTGTTCCATTGGGGAGCAACAAGGTTGCATTCCCAGAACCTTCAATTATGTCCGATGGCCCTGAAATTGTGTTTACAGGGCTCTTATACGGGATAATGCTATGAAAATAGCATTTGTGTTGAAGGATCGTACGTGTTGACGCGCTGTCTACTAAGCAGTCATGAGAGCATTCCATCTAAAAAAATGAGTAAACATTTGCATTCAGAAAAGCTAAATTTTATTCAGCAGAATTGAAGATACATAAAAGCTCTCATGAAATAAAAATGTTCATACAATAGAAATGCTAAGATAAATGATAACAGGCTAATCAAGCAGATTATCTGACTCGAAGTCTTTTGCTGTAAATTTGACTGCATTATTTGCAGCCACCAGGTTTGATTCAGCATTCTTTTTCTTGCTTTGTTTATAAAGCTCCTGGAGATGCACTGGGGTCCTGCACACTCTAGACCAGTGGCCTGTCATGCCACTGCTGTGGCACTGGTCTTCCCAGTCCCTCTTGGGTGGGGGTGCATTGTTTTTCTTGTTATCATTCCTGCGCCAGGTGAACTTGCGCTTCCCTTCATTCTTGCGCTGCTGTGGAGGGCCCTTGGCTCTTTTCTGTTGCCCCCCTTTCTGTGGTCTTTCTTTTCTTTTATTGTCTCTCTTCTTTTTGAAGGAAGAGGTATGGTGAGCTTCTGGTAGGGGGACAGTGCCGGGAGGGCGCATATTGTGGGTGGCGAGAAGAAGCTCTCTGTTTTGCTCGGCCATGAGAAGACATGACAGCAGCTCTGAATACTTGGTGAACTTACGTTCACGGTATTGCTGCATAAGTATCGCATCCTTTTCATGGAAAGACGTATACGTCTTTTCCAGCATGCGATCTTCTGAGACTTTTTCACCACACAACTTCAGGCGTGAGGTGATGCTAAAAAGTGCTGAGTTGTACTCAGCAATGGACTTAAAGTCCTGCAGTCTCAGGTTCTCCCACTCATATCTCGCCCTTGGGAGTATGACATCTCTCTGATGTTTATACATGTCCTCAAGGGCGGTCCATAGCTCAAGTGGATCTTCGACCGTAAGGTACTCAGCCTTTAAGGTCTTGTCCACATGGCGGCGAATATAGATGATGGCTTGCGCCTTCTCTATATCGCTAACATTTTCTTTTTCAGTCACAGCAGTGATGAGGGACTTGGCCCGCAGGTGAAACTTAACATCTAGCTGCCAGCTTAGATAGTTTCTGCCTGATGCATCCAGCACTTCAAAGTCAACGCTTGCAATTTTAGCCATTTATCTAGCAGAGCACAAACATGCATGAATTAATAATCAACCATAAAAACATTTTCATGCGGAAGCAATATTTAATGAAAAGCTAAATGTGTGGATCGGCCAGTCCCACAAGAAAGAGTCCAAAAGTCCACAGTCCAAATTATACAAATTTGCAGCTTGAATTAAAAAGAAAATAGAACTTTGGAAACCCCGTGGGTCCCATTTTAATATCTTCGTCTTCAAGCGTAGCTTCCGACTCCATGGAAGTAGGTCTTCTTTCTTTGACATTTACATAAATTCCTCACTACAATTTCTCTCAAAAATAAAAGAAAAGTGCGGGAATTATACTGTGGGACTAAACGGCCGATCCAAAAACCACATTTAGCAATTCATGCAAGAATATTGTGCTCATCAACATTTTCATCCACAGACATCACATGCAGTTTATTCATATGAGGATAAAGCAATATTTAATCACTTAATAATTATTGGACCACTGGGCAACGTCATACACCGTTAGGTTAGGTAACTAACGGCAGAGCGGTCGCAGGATCTTCCTAATTATTAAGTTTTTAAATAAAATGTACAACCACGCAAATAATATCCAAATAATTTTGCCAGAGATGTAAAGCATGTAAAAGAGATTACGATGCATAGGTTGTAAAGTAAATGGTTTAATCAATCAAATTGATTAAGAGCCAAAATTAACATTTTCTTTGTCAGAGGGAAAAGTCTCCCTCGTCGTCCCAAAAGGTCCCCCAACAAATCCACAAAACGCCCTTGTCTGCCCGATATTTGCCCCAGTAATTTACCGTGATTTTTCACGAATATTTTGCCTTTGAATCCCCATTTTAAAACAATTTTTAGGCTAATAGGTTGCCTTTTGAGGCACATTCATAGCCCTATTGCCTCCCCCCAAATTTTTTTTTTGATGAAAATCTGTGGGCCTGAAGCCCACAGATCTGCTGTGGGCTTCAGGCCCACAGATCTGTTTTTTTATTAAAGAAAAACTGTGGGCCTGAAGCCCACAGATCTGCTGTGGGCTTCAGGCCCACAGATCTGTGTTTTTTTGTGAAAGAGTTCTGTGGGCCTGAAGCCCACAGATCTGCTGTGGGCTTCAGGCCCACAGCACTGTTTTTTTTGGTGCGGGTTAGGTTTAGGGTTACGGCGGGGGGGCCCCGCCGCCGCCGCCGCCCCGCAGAGAGGGGGGGGCGCGCGGCCAGGGGGGGCCGCCGCCCCCCCCCCCCGCTGCGGGGGGGGGGGGGGACGGCGGGGGCCGTCGCCCCCCGCAGAGGGGGGGGGGGGGGCGTGGCCAGGGGGCCGCCGCCCCCCGCTGCGGGGGGGGGGGGGGGGGGGGGGGGGCGACGGCGGGGGCCGTCGCCCCCCCCGCAGAGGGGGGCGTGGCCAGGGGCCCGCCGCCCCCCGCTGCGGGGGGGGGGACGGCGGGGGCCGTCGCCCCCCGTCTGCGGGGGGGGGGGGGGGGGGGGGGGGGACGGCGGGCACGGGATGGGGGGCCGCCGCCCCCCCTGCAGGGGGGGACGACGGTGGCCGCCCCCCCTGCAGGGGGAGGGCGGCGGCAGAGGCCGCCGCCGCCCCCCCCCCCCCCATATGGGGGGGGGGGGGTGGGCGGCGTGGCCAGGGATGGGCGGGGGGGGGGGGGGCGGCGGTGAGGCCACCGGCGGGGTTTGATCTAGGGTTTGATCTAGGGTTTGACAAAATCCAAAAAACCCTAGAAAAAAATTTGATTTTTGGGAAGAAAAATCCGTCGTTTTCAAGGCGACGATGAATCCCCATGACGATCTTGTGAGATCTAGGGGAGGGGTAATCATACGTATGATTTAAAAACTTTGTTTTTAGAGTTTTTACCTCTATATCCGTCCTCCGGATATAGCGACGGTTGCTCGAAGCCCTACGCGGATGACGACCCTTGATGAAGGAAGCCTTGCACTGCGCTCGTGGATCTACCGTCTCGCCTTCGCCTTCGCCTTCGCAACGAACGGAAAAATTTGTGGAAAAAAATTTTTAGAGACTCGTGCTGATAACGTATTATGAATCAACTGTTGAGGGGAGAGCCCTCAAGTCTATATTTATAGCCAAAGGGGAGAATACAAGTGGGTATGGGCCCAACCACTTGGGTTGGCCCAATAACTCACCAACCCAGTAAATACACATTCACAACAGGTTTTTAGTATTTAATTCGGTTTTTTTAAATATTATTGGTTAGTGGTAATTAATTAGGCATATTTAATAGTTAATTAGTTAATAGTTAGTTAATTAATTCGGTTTTTAACAAATTTAATAGTTAATTAATTAATTAGTTTGATGATTATAATTAAATAATTAATTATTTAAATGATTATAATTTAATGATTAATTATTTTAATGATTATAATGTAATTATTATTAATTAATTAATTAGTTTAATTATTAAATTGTTAGTTAAATACTTAAATTAAATATGTTAGTTTAATAATTAGTGGACCCACTTAACAATCTTCATCAAACTTTCCAAATAACATTCCAAACAAAAAACACAAAAAAAGTTGTGCGGTACCCACAAAACTTTCTGAAAACAAATTTCCAATCAACTTTTCAAAAAAAAAAACACAAAACCAAACTTTACTCATATCAAGATTCTAGCAACTCTAAACTTTCCACAAAACCATTCTCAACAAAAAGGATAATGTCTCTGGCTTTTGTCGACGCTGCATCTGTTATCTGTGCGGAGACCAGTAAGCACTCTCAGGTTTTGAACCTTTTCGTGTTGTTTGCAGTGGACACGTTTCTTGCATTCTGGCCACTCGTGCACAAATATACCATGTAGCTGTCGAACTGGCTGACGACTATTCAAGGGTTTCCAGGTTTCTGGCCTTGCTTCGGTGATAATTTGATTAATCAAGTAATGTGATGGTTGGTAAGAAAGCTGCCCTAGAATCTGACACGTACCATTCGTGTGGAATTAGTCCATCTTCGAGCCCCGCCTGTGGGCCCAGAGACACAGTAAGCAACCTGTCTCCGTTTGGACCGAGTCCATTTATGCAAGTTGAGCCTGTGGTCCTATTCTTAGTTGGCCTCACGGCACATCGGGCCTAGCCAGTAGCCTGGCAACAAAACTAGGATTTCATTTAAATTGAGCGTGTGGCTGGTAACGAAGTCTTCTCATAGTTCGGGAATCTAATGCAAGATTTCCTCAAGCCACGGTTTCACAAGGTTTGAGGGTATCCAACCCTCGGTGAAAACTCCATTTTGATATCCAAACAAGGTCTGGTTTTAGTTTAAAGACTAAAGTGTGTTGCCAAACGAGGGCTTAATCATGACCGATGAAGAGATTTCTTAGATGTGCAAGCCATCTAACAAACAATTAATTGAGTGTTATGCAACAATGGGCTGACCTTGACAGATGACATTGAAGCGAAATGGACCACTTCGGCGTCCAAAACTTTTCATTCAAGGATCGAAAATGGAGCAGTGAAGGAGATCAAACAGGGCATGTTCTGATAATTAAGCAGGAGCCAGGATCATGAAGGTCATCCGCAGGCAATCGAGAGAAGGCGACAACGAAAGCATAAGCTTAGATATCGTCCAGCATCCGAATCCTGGCAACTTCACCAAAGACGGCCTTGGCTCCAGCTTCTTCCAGCCTCAGAGGGAGCCAAGCGAGCCGACGCCCACGACCACCGGAGGCAGAAGTACAAGGGGCTCCACCGCAGCCCCCGCCCCCGAAAAGAAGCTGACCCTGTTCGCCCTCCGGCTGGCAATCTTGGAAAAGGCAGCCAGCGGCCTCGGGACCCTCGCCTTCGTCTGGGCCACCGTGGTTCTCCTCGGAGGCTACGCGGTCAGCCTCGAACCGAAGGACTTCTGGTTCGTGACCATCATCCTCCTCATCGAAGGCGCCCGGATCTTCAGCCGCAGCCACGAGCTCGAATGGCAGCATCAGGCCACCACGTGGTCCCTTGCCAGCGCCAGCCGGTACAGCTTCCGTGCACTCCTCTCCGGCTCCCGCTTCCTGGTTCACGCCGTCAAGGCCGCCTTCAGGCCATTTTCAGCCGTTCAATCGGACCACCATCGGATGTCGAGGGAAGTGCGTGTCGTCGCAGCCAATTACCAGAGGACATGGCACTCGTCGGAGGTCTTCCTCTCGAAGAAGGCCGGCAGGGTCTTTTACTGGCTCCAGCTAATATCCGCCATGGCCTGCGCAGCTCTCTCGTTGATGCGGCTGATTGAGCAGGGCTACGGAAGGATCAGCTACGAAACAAGGAACATAAAGGCGGTACTCGACATGTTCTACGCGCTCGCATTGGCCGAAGCCATCCTGTTCTTCATGGAGAAGGCCTACTGCAAGTGGATGATCGACGGCCGCAAGTTGCTGGAGGAGGTGCGCAAGGAGTGCGACCTTGGGGCGCCTTACGGCATGGCCTCCATAAATCGATTCTTCTACGATTCCTACTCGAAATGCATCGAGGGGAGCGTCTTCGACGGCCTCAAGATGGATCTCGTCTCCTTTGCGACGGAGCTCTTGGACTCTGGTTCGCGCGACGAGCAGCTCATCGGAGCTCGAATCCTTCAGAAGTTCGCAACCGACGCGCGGTTCGCCGGCTACACCCTCAGAAAGATCGGGACTTCGACCCCGGTGATCGAGAGGCTGATCGAGATGCTAAACTGGAAGAGCCCGTATGAAGCGGACATACGCAGGTCGGCGGCGGAGGTAGTGTCGAAACTGGCGGGAAAGAAGCAGTGCGCGATTCGCGTGGCGGCGATCCCGGGCGCAATGGAGTCGATATCGTCCCTGCTGTACACTGGCCGGAGCCAAGACGCTAGGCCTCATGAGATTGGGCGGAGATCGGAAGTCGGCGAACGCGCCGAGTACGATTTCTCGGCCTTCAACATGCTGGGCCTGCTGATACTGAAGAAGCTAGCCAGAGACCACGACAACAGCAGTAAGATTGGCAGCGCCAGAGGCTTGATGCCCAAGATCATAGACTTTACGAGCACCAGCGAGAGCCTGCTGAGGGATGGGCGAGCACCCGACTCGCAGATCAGAGCGGTGAAGCGCTCGTTGCAGTTGGTGAAGATTCTGGCAAGCACCACGGGGCAAACGGGGAAGATGCTGAGAAAGGAGCTTGCTGAGATCGTTTTCACGGTGAGCAACGTCCGAGAGATCCTGCGGTACGGGGAGAGCCACATGATGCTGCAGAAGCTGGGGATCGAGGTGATCACGAGCCTGGCAATGGACGAGGAAGCCCGGGAGAGGATTGGGGGCACCGGGGGGATGATCGGACTGCTGCTGTCCATCTTCTTCAGCCCGCGGCTGACCGAGGAACAGAACTCTGTGAGCTCTGAAGCTGGGGAGGCCCTGGCAATGCTCGCGTTGGAGAGTCGCGTGAACTGCGACAAGATTCTCAACTCTGATCAGCTGGTGGTTGTTAGGCTGGCCAGCTCGCTGAACGACCCCGTCCTCCAAATTAATTCCTCCAGGATCCTCTTAAACTTGTGCGCGTATTCTGCACCTGACCGCTCCGCCCAACTCGCCGGTGTCATCGCCGCCGTACCCACTGTAAGCCTCCTTTTTATCTCCGGCTCCATTTTCTTCCGTGCTCCAACTGAACCAAGCAAATAACAGGTGCTGAGAGCTATAATGGCGGAGAAAGAGAAACTGCTAGAGGTGTCAATTGGGCTCGCCACGCAGACACTCAGATTCGTGGCTAGGCCTCAAGAATACGACGAGAAACTCAGAATGGCTGGCATCGAACATGCAGGCTTTGCGGAGAGACTGGTCGAGGTACTCAAAAGATACAACCACCCAGAAATCAAGGTTCCGAGAATAAGGAGGTTTGTTATCGAGTTGGCAGTTTGGCTGATGACATTCCAACCAAAGTACATACGGCTGTTCAAGAATTTAGAAGCGGGTGAGGAGCTCAGGCGGGTTGCCGAGACGACGTCGGAGCTCGAGAGCTTCAATGTTTTCTCGGGCAGCGTTGGGCTGAGCCGGTGTGCTGTAACTGTCTCCTCCCTTGTCGATGCAGCAATGGAGCTGATGGGTTAAAGGGTGAGCCATTGGCTCTGCAAAACAAACGCATGTGCGCAGGTATGATATGTGCATTCAAAGAGAGGTAACACACACACGCACACACATGTATCTAGTTATTTGTTAATTTGTAGCTCTATTACTGCAATATCGTTTTGTAGCCGAATGGCTTAGTGATGCGTATTAGCATTCTGTCTGTCTGCATTCTATCTTCCAGCCGCGCATAACTGATAACCGATTACATTCCTTCCATGTGCTAAAGATGTAAGAAGTAAAGAGGGTGGTGTGTCAATATTATGGCATTGTTTCCGTTCGGCAACACCATTTTGATCAGGAGTGCACGGGGGCCAATGTTTGATGTATGATCCCAAGTCGATGAAAAAGGGACGAAAATTGCTGATTACAAAATTCTCACCCACTGGTAGATCGATTTTTTTTTAAATTTTGGAGTCAAATTGTCTTTCAACCATTGATTGAAAACGTTGAAAGACACGAAATACATCGGATTTGCGAGTTAAATGATACAACCACACATAACGAGAAAAATCATCAATACAACTGACATAATACATAAACCCTTTATTTGACATAACATGGGCGGGACCTCAAACATCAGAATGAATTAATGATAACACAGAACTAGCTCGAGAGTTTGACACAGAGAAAGGTAAATTGTGACTCTTGCTCATAGAGCTTGGGAAACATGACTTAAGAGAGGGAATCTTTATTGACAACTTGCGAGCAACATGTGAAACAACATCAGTAGCTAGATGCCCAAGGCGGGCGTGCCACCAGGAAGAAGACGAGATGGCTGCCGACATGACAGGATGGGAGTACTTGGTGCAGTGGGATAACGCCCGTTTTACTTGGACCTTGGAGGAGTACTCGACCTATTTTGACATCATGTATGACAAACCCAGATGATGAACATTGAATTGAACGGTTGTCATCGCAAGTGAATTTATAGACAGAAAGTAAATTTTTGGTAAAATGAGGTGCATGTAAAATATTAAGTAGATGGAAGGAAGAAGATGACAATGATGAAGGAAGAACAGATCGATCAATGTATGCAATTTTGGTGCTCACACTAGTGTTGAGTATTGGTGTTTCTTACCAATCTTATTTTGATGATGATCACAACATTATGTTGTTGCTAATGACTCTCATGTTTTAGTCTCTCAGTTTTATTTCAAGAATATCTTTCTTGGAGACTAATCACTTGGTGCAAGGATGGACATCAAGTGGAGAAGAGCCAAAGCTTGGACTCAAGGAGTGCCAAAGCTTGGAGATGATGGAGAGCAATCAAGGCATCAAGATTGAAGACTTAGACTCTAAGGAAAGCATTGTAATCCATGTAATTTACTTTATTGCTTTCTCTCTCTTTTGAGTCTAGGATTAATGTAATGCCTTATTAGATGGTTTACTCATTCATGCATATGCATCTAACCATGTTAGTGAGCCTTAGGATTATCATAGAATCCAACCCAATAGGTTCACTCTGTCCAAAGACTCATTTAGAGTCTCTGGCTTTCCATCAGCCGCCTGCTGAAGGGAACACAGTCGACTGGGTGATTTCCAGTCGCGTGTAGATCCTTCTACAGTCGCCTGATATGCACAACTCAAGTCAACATTTCAATTGACTCAAACTTGAGCTTTACGCACAGTCGACTACTGTCAGTTTACAGTCGTCTGTATATTTACAGTCGCCTGTAGATTGGTCATCAGTCGCCTGTATAGCGTAAGTGCATTCTCTGCATCTCTCTGTTGTTTCTCCATCTTATACAGCAGACGACTGATTAAGGTTTTACAGTCGCCTGGCTAATAGACAGTCGACTGTATTAATGACATCAGTCGCCTGTGTGCTTAACTGGAGAAAGAGTTCAGCTCTCTGTTTTATTCCATCCCCTGCAGCAGTCGCCTGTTGAAGGATTAACATACGCATGTCCTGTTTACAGTCGACTGTATCCGACTTCATCAGTCGACTGTCCTGGCTCAGATTATAGCCGTTGGATATTTTCTAGCCGTTGATCAGTCGTCTGTCTTTTGATCATCAGTCGACTGTTCCTGTCGTTTTCGCCCAGTTTCTAGCCGTTGCAGAATTGATTCTTTGGCTGTTTTCTTGTGTTCAGGGGTTTGATATAGGGTTCCTATATATATGAGTGTGCTGCCATCTCTTATACCACTTGATCCCATTGAATATCTCAAGAGATTTATAAGCAACTCACAAACTCCATCAATTCCCTCTCAAGAGCTCTCATTCATGTTTATGCATTGAAGTCCAGCTCAAGGGAATTCATCCAGGTGCTCTCAAGCATATCTCAACACTTGGAGATCCTCTTCCATGCCTTGCATCCATTCATGAGTAAGCATCGCAAGGCATATGTAAGAGTATTTACTTTACTTGGTGTAATTTGTGTCTCTAATTCTCTTTGTGGGAATTAGAATTTTCTCTCTTTGTGGGAGGTTCTCTTTGTGGGACTTAGGATATTCTCTTTGTGGGAATGACTCTCTTTGTGGGAGTAACTCTCTTTGTGGGAGTTTAGTGTCCTAGTGTAGGGCTAACCCTAATTCTCTGAGTGGGAGTCAGTGATTCTCTGTGTGGGAGTCTTGATCCTCGTGTAGGATTGGTTGGATCCTTGTGTAGGGCATAAATCCTCTTTGTGGGGGTATCTCCTAGTGAGATTTGTATTCACTTCTCTGTGTGGGAATATAGTGAATATTGGAGTGGCTGGATGTACCTAAGTTTGGGAAACCAAGGTAAAACTTTGTGTTTGTGTTTGGATTGATTGTGCCTTTTAATTCCTCTTGCATTTATAATTCCGCATTTGCAAGTTAAATTTTAATTGGACAATTTTATTGTCATTACACTATTCACACCCCCCCCTCTAGTGTGTGTTGTTAGTATTGCAAGGGTAAGGCGATCCTTAACACTAGTGCCAACAATAATTCTTTTGGTACAGTTATAAGGAACAGGGGTTTGCAACTGAGTAGTGTCTAGAGTAACGTGGTCTATAGCTCCATTGTCCAAATACCAGTTGGCAAACTCTGAATTTGCCGTTCGATGAAGTGTCCCTCAGTCGGAATGTGATCCGATAGGCACAAGGAGTTAAGAGTACGTATGATGATGCTGCTTGTCGCAAGCCTAACATGGAATCAGATCGCTCGATGGAGTTCGCAGAACCGAGCGACGACGTTAGGACATGCTTGTGGGTCTATGGCCTCCAGCCCGTGAATCATGATCGTGCGAAGAGGGGAACAGTGACTGAACGCGGGTTTGGAATCCGTGTTGAAAGCATGATCCGCTTTACTGAATGTGTCCACCCGATCAAGGCCCGTAACCCCTACATCGTTCAGAGGAGGCAGCGCGATCAGAACTGGCAAATAGGGTTGAGATAGGAGCAGTGGTGTGGGAGACAACGGTGCGATCCAACTTTAGATTCGCATCATCATCTAGGAAGCAGCTCCAAAATTCCTCGATCGAGTACGGTCTTTCGCGGTTTCGGGCGACCGTTCAAAACGATCCATAAACAAGAGCAAGGCTGTTCAGAGTTTGACGCACCATTTGATTCATCTTCACTAAGTCAGGATCAGCTGTAAGAAGCTGATCATAAAGTGCCTTCGCCCGATCTAGGTAGGCATTCATGGATTTACCTTCCATGGTCAGCGTGTTGATTTCAGTCTGAAGAATTTAACGTGTCTTTTAGAAAGAGCAACATAGCGGGTCTCAAGCTTCATCCAGAGAAGTTGAGATGACATCACGCCAAGAACAATGCCGAGAGCAGAGGTGGTGAGAGTTGCTTGGAGACATACATAGATGTTAATCTATAAGAAGCCAAGACTCATGCTCTGGATTTGTGATAGGCGGAAGAGGCTCCGTGTTGGTGGCGACCGGATTCGCAATGGTAGGTGGATGTGCAGGAGTAGTGCCATCAAGATACCTATAGAATCAGTGGGCTTTAAGAACTCCAACCACTTACGAATGCCAGAGGATGTAGTTGGTGGAGTCGAGGTGTGTTGTGATGAGCGACAGAGACTTGGAGAAGAGAAATCTGAGGTTGGGTGGGATGAGCTTGTTGAAAATGCTTCAAACTTGATTTGCTGGGCTTGACACTGCCGTGCAGATTTGGTGCTGTTAGTGCACGGGTACAGACACTATTGGAGTATCCGAGCACCCGACCTGTTAGGCGTCCGCAGCCCGATACATGCCACTCAAAGCGGGGCATTGCTGAGTCAGACGAACGGGTCGTTCGACCGTTAGGCATGCGCTAACATTCAGGGGAAATTTAATGGGGCCGAGTAAATGGGCAGCCGTTATCTCGAATCCCGGAGAAGATCGTGTCCGAATCAATGAGGGACGGTTACACACAATCAAAGGAGAACTTCCTATAAATAGACCAAAGGATGAAGGTAAAGGGGTTCCTTTTCCAAGGTACGAGATCTGATACATAGAACTCTACTTTTCTCAGCTGATATATTTCCTATACATTCGAGCTTGCGACGCCAGTCCTGGGACGAACCTCTGTGGATCGATCTCAGCTGCACCAAGCTCCATCTATTTCTTAAGTTCTATACTAACTTAAGCATCAGAGGGGATTTGGGTCGAAACCCAGATCCGACCCTTAATGACTCCCTGTGGTGCAGATCGACGGTCATCATCCAGCTTCGAGGGTCGACATCGAGTTTCCCAACCTCGAACGATCGATGCATCTGCTACCAAAGATATCCATAAAGGTATACCTTCACAACATCCAATAGCAGCATATCCAAAATTTCCTTTGCCAAATCGTAAGGTATTCGCATTTTATAACTTAGGGAATCTGATGCATCATTTATGAGTCATGCTCATTTTAATTTGTTTATTCCCTAATTTTAGCGAAAATATCCTTGAGCTATATGTTGTACCTTATAGCATACGATTTTGTAATTATTTTATTTTTTCTTATGTGTGCAATACTTATTTTACCCACAGGTTTGACACCTTTTGGTGTCTGGACTTCAGGTCCGAATATTTCACGTTTAATAAGTGAGTCCAGCTCATCTTTTATTGACGCGTTCCATATTTGGCCAATCTCTACGTTTGCATTTTAGCAACGGAGTATAGAACGATATTTTATAAATATCATCGCTTTTGCGATGTATATGGTGATATGATACATGAATACATTGTCGACAATTATGTTCTATCTGTCTGACACCTCCCCAGTACGTACAACATTTACTTTCATTTCAGTTTTTCCTGGCATTTCCACTGCAGTGGATTCCGAAAAAAGGGTGAGGGTATGGACATGAGCACATTGTCATGTGGAGTATTGTCTCAAGGTCTCCAAGAGTTTTGTTTTCTTTCTTTCATTTGTTTTTCTTTCTTGGATTTCTGTCCTTGAAGCCAGTGGTCTGTTTCTTTTCTGTTGATGAACAGCCACTTCTACTGGTGGTGGATTACATCCATTCTCGTGGATGTCAATCCCAGCTGGAGTATTTGCAGCAGGGATGTGTGATCTGACAGTCTTCTGGTTGTCAGTAAATGAGTCTGGTAACTGGTGAACAGTGTTCTGTATGTGGAGGATCTTCAGGATCTCATCTTCACACTGTTTTGTTACCGGATCATAGTGTTGGATCTGGATCCTAGCCTAGAAGGGGGTGAATAGGCTTATAAAAATATTCTCCTACAACCCACGAGAAATCACACACAGTTAAAAGCACAACCAGAGTAAATGAGAGACAATCACAGAGTACGCACAGATATACACTGGTTCGGTCGCACCAATGACCTACGTCCAGCCCAAGCAAATACTAGCATTAATAAGTTCCTTCTGTACACCTACAATGAGGTCCTAGCTCCAACTCCCCACCTAGACTGTACCACACTCAACAAAGTGCAGAACTCTATCAACCTACTAAATGCGTATCCTGACTGCACCAACACGTCAAGACCCTCTTGTCTAGCCCTAACCAGACAAGTCAAAAATAGTTACAAAATATGGTAAAAGTTTCTCCTACAGAGAACGTTACACTAATACACGAATGGTTTAGAATCCTGTCAATCAGCACGTCGTCAGCTCCAATCTGACGCAAACGGTGTCTCGATCCGACTCCTAGATCCCAATCTGTATCAAATAGCACACTGGTCTGTGCGTATAGTAATCTTCAGTTCACCTCAATATAATTCGGTCGGTGCGCACAGCAATCCCAAATAATCCATGTTAGCCGCGCAAATCATTCGCTTCTTTCGTTTTCACATGATCACGCATGGGAATCTCCACGTCATTAAATGCAGACGAGTTTGCTTCGTTTCGAACTAGGGCAGCATGCGTTAGACATCTCCGACTTGCGATCGCCTGAGGACGGTGGCTATGATGATACGGCGATGGGAAGAGCAGCTCCAGCGGCGAGGTGATCTTCTATCGCGATGAGTACGGCAGCGGTGGCGGTCTCCTACGATGACGTCGTCTTCGTCTATAGCAGCTGCGATCTCCGACAGTAACTCCTCGACGGTGGGCTTCTTCGACGTTCGACTTCGAGTGATCTCCTGCGACAGCGATCAGATGACGGTGCGACGGTAGCGCGAGGATGTCGATGGTATCTCCAGCGACGATGTGGCAATGGCAGCACAGCTTTGGCGACGAGCAAACTCCAGTGATCCTAGGGCATGCAGCGAGGAGCTCTCCAATGTCGAGTCGCCTTCGACTTCTTCGACGATGTTGCGCTTGCATGGATACGGTAGCCTCTTCTCCTCTTCACAGCGATGATACAGTGGTGAGTCCTTTTGACTTTCCTTAGCGACACAACGACGATCTCGACAGGTCTTCTTCGACTGTTTTGCTTCGACAACGAGTTGATGGTGTACGGATCTCCGGCGACGGCAATCAGCACGTCGTCAGCTCCAATATAACGTAAATGGTGTCTCGATCCAAATCCTGGATTCCAATCTGTATTAAATAGCACACTGGTCTGTGCGTATAGTAATCTTCAGTTCAACTCAATATAATTCGGTCGGTGTATACAGCAATCCCAAATAATACACGTCAGCCGCACAATTCATTTGCTTCTTTCGTTTTCACGTGATCACGCATGGGAATCTCCACGTCAGCAAGTGCAGACGAGTTTGCTTCGTTTCGAACTAGGGCAGCATGCGTTAGACATCTCCGACTCACGATTGCTTGAGGACGGTGGATATGATGATATGACGATGGGATGAGCATCTTCGGTGGCGAGGTGATCTTCTATGGCGACGAGTACGCAAGCAGCGGCGGTCTCCTACGACGACGGCGTCTTCGTCTACAGCAGCGATCTCCAACAGCAACTCCTCAACGGTGGGCTTCTTCGATGTTCGACTTCGAGTGATCTCCTGCAACAGCGATCAGATGACGGTGCGACGGTAGTGCAAGGATGTCGACGGTATCTCCGACGGCGATGTGGCAATGGCAGCACAGCTTTGGCGACGAGCAAACTTCGATGATCCTAGGGCATGCAGCGAGGAGCTCTCTGATGTCGAGTCGCCTTCGACTTCTTCAGCGATGATGTGCTTGCGTGGATACGTCAGCCTCTTCTCCTCTTCACAACGATAATACAGCGGTGAGTCCTTTCGACTTTCCTTAGCGACGCAGCGGTGATCTCGATGGGTCTTCTTCGACTGTTTCGCTTCGACAGCGACTCGATGGTGTACGGATCTCCAGCGACGGCAATCAGCTTCGGCAGCGAAGTAGTGAGGACGACGGTCGGTCAGATGCGTGGATGGCATGGGCTTCCCTTTGGTCGTCGATGATGTTAATGCTTGAGTTGACGACGACGATCAGATCTCCTCCTTGGCTTGAAGATGTCCTTGAAGCCTTGAGCAATGGAGGAGATCATGCAAGGAAGATGGTGGAGTTTGGCTTGCGTGATTTTTCTCTCTTGGGAATTGAATACAGCCGATGCCTTGTCCCCCAATGAATGCCTCCTTTAAGTAGGGTAGGCTAGGGTTACAAGGCTAGGGGTTTTGCAATTAGGCTAGACTTGGGTTTGGCTGACCCCTTTGCTTTGGGAACCTCTCTTGGATGTGTGAGTCAAGCTGGCTTGCTCCTAGGCTAGGGATTTTACAATAAGTTGGCCGGCTAGAGCATTTGCTAATTGATAAGAGAGAGTTGACTTAATGTTGGCATGAGTTGAACCAAAGGCCAAAACCAAAGGCCAATGCAACTTGGCTCGGGAGAGGCCCAATGCAAGGATGGTTAAATGATATCCTAGCTAGGGTAGGATTGAGGCAAGGCCTTGAATGGATGGGCCTTGAATGGATGGCTAGGTTTGAGGCTTGATGGACCAAGTCAAGATAGATGTTGAATAGGAGATGAGTCAAGTAGGAATGGCATGGAATAGTCCTATTGAAGATAAGAATACTTAGACAAGTTGTTTGATCCAAGAGCAAGTAATATAACCACGTTCATGGCTTGAGTATTTACGCTTTCGTCATTCCTGAAGCACACTTAGCACACACGTTAAATATAACAACACATTTGTTGTCATCAAACCAAAGATCCTAGATCGTTGCTTCCAACACATAGTGGGTCAAATTTTTTGTATCCCATGTTATAATTTGCTTCGCACCAGATTTCTCAGTGTCTGGGACCATTTTGGGCAAACTTGTTTCATCAAAATCACAGTCTTCAAGACGTGCATTAAACGTGTCCCCTGTTTGGGATTCTAGGTATCTTATAATTGAGAGTGAGCCAAAACCTTACATAGATACCTAGGCGACGTTGAGGACCCATTTTGTCCTCTGTATTGGTGCAATGGGGATTTAAACTGTGCAACCGAAGATTCTCAAGTGAGAAGTGTTCTGTGGCATTTCATATGCAAGTTGCATTGGAGAGAGACTCTGACTTCCAGAGGGTCTTATTTTCATTAACGATGCAACATGCAAAATTGCATGTTCCTATGCATCCACCGACAACTGGGAACCGACAACTGGGATTTCATTAACAATGGATGTGCAATCCATTGGAGTCTTTTTATCAGTGACTCTGCCAACCCGTTTTGGGTATGAACATGCGGCACTGGATGTTCATTTTCTATTCCTGTTGCTTGGCAGTACTCTTGAAATGACCGGGATGTAAATTTTCCAACATTAACCAGACTTATTTTCTTTATTTGATGGTCTGGAAACTGTGCTCGCAACATTATTATTTGTACGAATATCTTTGAAAAAGCTAAGTTGCTGGTCGATAGTAGACACACATACGAATATTTCAAGGATGCAATTATCAGTACAATAAAGTACCGAAATGGCCCGCTACGGGGTGGATTTGTCCACATCTATCTTCTTATTTTCTTTCGAGGAAGCGTGGAGATTCTTTGTTAAATTTAATTAGAGATGGACTTGTAATTTGTTTTCCCTTATAGTAAGGGATGCGAGGGAATTCTCCCTTCTGAAGAATCTTCTGGTTCTTCAAGTCATATCCATAGGATAAGATGCGGTGTATCATCACTGATCCAGGGTGGCAAAGTCTATCATGCCAAAGTAAAAACTTGGCGGATGTCGGACACTTCAGGTGCTCCGTTAAATTCGCTTCCTCTCTCCGAATCTTTGTATGGTATAGGCCTGAAAGGCTCTCAAAACCTTTAGTTATGGATTTTACTCCTTTTTCTTGAGACATTACATACAGTAATTCTTTTTCTTTTACATTTGCTGTTTCCAAATGGAATCCGTTTAAACGGATATTCTTGAAAGTTTCTATTGAAATTCGAAGAGAATAATGCATACTTTAGTTTTATTTCTGTGTCAGTTGGGAGCAACTGTGTTGCATTTCCAGAACCTTCAATATGGCCCTGATATTGGGCTTTGTATTGAAGGATCGTATGTGTTTATTGTCTACTAATCAGTCATGAGAGCAGTTCATCTATTAAAAGATGAATCATATAAGCACATTTTCAGAAAAACATTTTCATTCAAAACAAATTCATCAATTCAAATTGCTCTCATGACATAAATTGTTCTGAAACAAATACAAAGATAAATGGCTAATCTAGCTGGTCATCTCTTTCGAAGTCGTCAGCTGTGAACTTGACTGGAGCATTTGTGATCACCAAATTTGTTTCAGCTTTCTTTTTCTTATTTTCTTTATACAGTTCCTGGAGATGTTGCGGAGTTCGACACACATGGCACTGGTCTTCCCATTCCCTCTTGGGTGGTGGTGCATCATTTCTATTGTTTTCATTTTTGTGTTAAGTAAACTTTCGCCTCCCTTCATTTCTTTGTTGCTGGACTTGGCCTCTGGCCCTTTTGTTCTGTCCCCCTTTCTGTGGTCTTTCTTTTCATTTATTGGCTCTCTTCTTTTTGGAAAAAGAAGATGTATTGTGAGCTTCTAAGAGGGGGCAGTGCCAGGGGTGTATATTGTGAGTGGCGAGGAGAACCTCTCTGTTTTGTTTAGCCCTGAGTAAACATGACAGCAGCTCAGTATACTTGGTGAATTTGCGTTCACTGTATTACTGCATTAGTATCGCATCTTTTTCGTGGAAATACGTGTATGTCTTTTCCAGCATGCGATCTTCTTAGACCTTTTCATCACACAACTTCAAGCATGAGGTGATGCTAAGAGAGTAGAGTTGTACTCAGCTATGGACTTAAAGTCCTGTAGTCTCAGGTTCTCCCACTCATATCGTGCCCTTGGTAGTGTAACATCTTTCTGATGTTTATATCTATACTCAAGGGCAGTCCACGGCTCAAGTGGATCTTCGACCGTAAGGTATTCAGCCTTTAGGGTCTTGTCCACATGGCGACGAATATAGATAATTAATTGCGCCTTTTCTATATCGCTTACATTTTCATCTTTAGTCACAGCAGAAATGAGGGACTTAACCTGAAGGTAAAATTTCATATCGAGCTGCCAGCTCAGATAATTTCTTCCTGATGCATCCAGCACTTCGAAATCGACACTTGCGATTTTGGCCATTTTATCTACCAGAGCACAAATTTGCATGAATTAATAATTTATACATTAAACATTTTCATGCGGAGGCAATTTTTAACTGAAGAGCTAATTGAGTGGATCGGCCAGTTCCACATAAAAATAGAGTTCAAAGTCCATATTACAGTCCATATTACACAAATGAAAGCGAAAAAAGAGATTACAACTTTGGAAACCATGTGGGTCCCATATATAAAATCTTCAGCTTCAAGTGTGGCCTCCGTCTCCATGGAAAGTAGTCGTCGGTCTTGAACATTACATAATTTTCCCACTACAATTTCTCTCAAAAAGAAAAGAAAAGAGCAGGAAAAGTAAAATGTGGGGACTTAAACAGCCGATCCAAAACCACAATTAGCCATCCATGCAAAAATTTGTGATCATCAAACATTTTCAGCAGATATTTTCATCACAGGCATCACATGCATCATTTTCACAGAAGAATAAACAATTTGAATACTTAATAATTATTGAACCATTAAGCAACGTCATACACCGTTAGGTTAGGTGACTAACGGCAGAGCGGTCGCGGAATCTTCCTAATTATTAAGTTAATATTGCACAACAGAATATCAGTTTATCCACAGAATAAGCCATTTAAAAGTGATGCAGAGCATATTATTATGATCCTAAAAAGGCATCATATAATGCAAAAAGATGTGCTTATTGGGATTATTCAAAAGAGTTTGAAAAGAGCCCAAATTGGCATGTTCTTCAGGAAAATGAAGGAGTTTTTCTTTTTATTTACCCCCAATAAACCCACAATAAACCCCCAAATGTCCTCAAATGTCCCGATATGGTCCCATAATTTTCTACGATTTTATAGGTACCGGAAAACCCATTTATTTCATGTTTTAAGCCCCTCCCCTATATAGCCCTTTCTATTTTTTTAGATTTTTGTGGCATGCGGGCCCATGCTGCGGGCTCCAGGCCTGTAGCCCCCCTTTCCGTTTTTTCATTTTTTTTCGTTTGTGGGCTGCAGGCCCGCATTTTTTTTAATGAATCGAGATAGGAGGCGGCAAAGGCTAGGTCATGCCGCTGCGCCCCCTTCAGTGGCCCGCCATAGCACGGACGATGGAGGAGCCCCCTGCATCCAGGCGAGTGGGGAGTCCGGTGATCTCAATGGCGGCCCCCACGTGGCGATGAGTGGGGAGGCAACGGGATGGCGGCCACCCCCACGTAACGAGGCGTGGGGGAGGCGATCGGGGCGGTGGCAACCCCACGCGGCGAGGTGTTGATTGAACCAGAAAACGTGCAAGGGGCACGTCTTCCACTCCCAAGCGTGTGAGTATCAATACAACAAAATATAATCGGTGAGTATCGGGTCGGATCACAGGGACAAGTCGTTCTACATTCGTAAGTTTGATCGGTAAAAAAAGATGAAGCGTGTTACAACTACCTCGCTAAGTGGATGGAAGTGGAAAAACGTGTGGTGAATCTACAAGCATATCCTAAGTGGGTAGGGTTAGAGAACCAAATGGGGATTTAGGATAGCAAGGTGAGGAGCATGGGTTGTAGGTTCATTAATTTTTGCTGTTAATCAAGCTCAACTTACCCACATATAACTCAATTGATCATCCGGCTAAGAAAACTCAATCGGAAAATTTAGCATTCAAGAACACGATAATTAGCAATATGGATGGATGTATCATCATAGCACTAATCAAATTTAAACATGGTCTCTTCTCAAAGAGTGCCCACTTGGGTCTTAGCCAATTAAAATGTGCCCTAATAATACATCCAACATCAACATTCAAAATGAACAAGAGGAAATTAGAGCGAAGATTAACAACCCATCATAATGGATCACAACCCACACCAATCACACTACTCAATCATACTAAACAAGATGAAATTCATAGACAAATTTATCTCAAGTTCATTACAATAGAGAGATGCCAAAATACAAAGGGAAAAGAGAGATATCACCCAAGATCTCCCTAAGATGAAGCCTTCCTTCAACCAATTTGCTCCTCCTCCAAGCTTTTACCAAACTCCCATGGCTTCCAACTCTAACCCTACTCTATTGGGAAAGAAGGAGGCCCCAAAACCCCCAAAACTCTAAAAAATAGAACAGCCCGTTGGAAATTGCTTAGATGCGAAAAATACCCCAATTCCGACTTATGGGCTTGCGGGTCGGGTCTCGGAGCGCTCGACCCGCACCAAAACAAAGCCGCGCGCGCTCTCAGCGTTTTCGGGTTGAGGGCTTCGCGGGCGCATGCCCGCTTTGCTTCCTAATGCGCGTGCCTGCTGCAACAAGCGAAACGGGCTGGGTCGGAACCCGGCCCATTTTCTGCCCGCCCGCTCTCGGGCAACGAAAGAAAGAGCGGGCCGGCCCGCTTGGCCGGCCCGCTGGGTATAATAACCCCCCATTTTTTCAGCGGCCGGCTTCAAATTGCGAACGGGGCTCTTGCGTCAGTGCCACATGGCACGGCATGGTTGCGCCACATGGCGCCCTCAGATTAAACCCCCCTTTTCCGTATTTTCCCACCTTTTCTCCTCCAATTAATTCATCAAAAATATCCAGAAATCCCACAAAAATCGCAGAAAATTCTGAAAAATATCCAAGACTCCCAGGAGTACCTGAAAAATAGGGGAAGGAGAAATTAATCCATATGATGATAAAATAAATATAATGGATATTATAAAGCAATATTGACCTTCAATAATACATATAAATTATTCCAATGCTCAAATAATTCCCAAAAAATGTCAATATGATTACAATAATAGCATGAGCATATGAAAAATACTAGGAAGCCAATATGGACGATAAAATCTATACTTTGTGCAAAGAATGAGAATAAGCCCTAAATGAAACATAAGGCGAGATTACACCCAAACGAGCGAGATTAAGCCTAATCTTCACCAATTGATTGAACCGGAAACTGCACAAGGGGCACGTCTTCCACTCCCAAGCATAGGAGCGTCAATATAATAAAATATAACCGGTGAGTACCGGGTCGGATCACATGGATAAGTCGTTCTACATCCGCAAGTTTGATCGATAAAGAAAGATAAAGCGTGTTACAACTACCTCGTTAAGTGGATGGAAGTGGGAAAACGTGTGATGAATCTACAATCCTATCCTAAGCGGGTAGGGTTAGAGAACCAAATGGGGATTTAGGATAGCAAGGCGAGGAGCATGGGTTGTAGGTTCATTAATTTTTGGTGTTAATCAAGCTCAACTTACCCACATATAACTCAATTGATCATCCGGCTAAGGAAACTCAATCGAAAAATTTAGTATTCAAGAACACGATAATTAGCAATAGGGATGGATGTATCATCATAGCACTAATCAAATTTAAACATGGTCTCTTCTCAAAGAATGCCCACTTGGGTCTTAGCCAATTAAAATGTGCCCTAATAATACATCCAACATCAACATTTAAAAATGAGCAAGAGGAAATTAGAGCTAAGATTAACAACCCATCATAATGAATCACAACCCACACCAATCACATTACTCAATCATACTAAACAAGATGAAATTCATAGACAAAATTATCTCAAGTTCATTATGATAGAGAGATGCCAAAATACAAAGGGGAAAGAGAGATATCGCCCAAGATCTCCCTAAGATGAAGCCTTCCTTCCACCAATTTGCTCCTCCTCCAAGATTTCACCAAACTCCCATGGCTTCCAACCCTAACCCTAGCCTATTGGGGAAGGAGGAGGCCCCAAAACCCCCAAAAACTCTAAAAACAGAACAGCCCGCTGGAAATTGCTCAGATGCCAAAAATACCCCAATTCCGACTTGTGGGCTTGCGGGTCGGGTCTCAGAGCGCCCGACCCGCACCAAAACAAAGCCGCACGCGCTCTCAGCGTTTTCGGGTTGTGGGCATCGTGGGCGCATGCCCACTTTGCTGCCTAAAGCGCGCGCCTGCTGCAACAAAGCGGAACGGGCCGGGTCGGAACCCGGCCCGTTTCACCCGCCCGCTCTCGGGCAATGAAAGGAAGAGCAGGCCGGCCCGTTGGGTATAATAAAACCCCATTTTTTCAGCGGCCGGCTTCAAATTGCGAACGGGGCTCTTGCATCACCGCCACGTGGCGCCGCATGGTTGCGCCACGTGGCGCCCTCAGATTAAACCCGTTTTTCCGTATTTCCCCCCTTTTCTTCTCCAATTAATTCACCAAAAATACCCAGAAATTCCAGGAAAATCCCAGAAAATTCTGAAAAATCCCAAAGACTCCCAGGAGTACCTGAAAAATATGGGAAGGAGAAATTAGTCCATATGATGATAAAATAAATATAATGGCTATTATAAAGCAATATTGACCTCCAATAATACATATAAATTATTCCAATGCTCAAATAACTCCCAAAAATGTCAATATGATTACAATAATAGCATGAGCATATGAAAAATACTAGGAACCAATATGGACGATAAAATCTATACTGTGTGCAAAGAATGAGAATAAGCCCTAAATGAAACATAAGGCGAGATTACGACCAAAAGAGCGAGATTAAGCCCAATCTTTAGCACAAATGGGGCTAGTTATGGGTATAAATTTACACTTTTCACTCCGATTCACACCCCCAACTAGCTTTTTGCTAATCCCTAGCAGAATATGCGATAAATTCGGATTAAATTGAAAACATGCACCAAACTCAAGATATCTGCATGGCATACTCCAAATGGTATTTCCAAATGATTCCAAATCCAATATACATAATGTATGAAAGAAAATAACAAATGACGTTCTCCTCAATCCAATTAAAAGAAGAGTAAGGAAATAAGCACTGTATCACATTCTTTGGGATATATCACAATGGCAAGTTTCTAATTTTCATAGAAATAGCCAAACAAAATAAATTTCCTCTAAGTTGTGGGAGATTAGATTGTATCACTCATGTTGTTTATTCTTTCATTTATTCATTCATTTTTTTTCTTTTTTTCTTTTTTTTCTTTTTCTCTTTTTTTGTATGTTTTATGTTTTATGTTTTTGTTTTGCATTCACGCAAAAATGATATGAAATGTAAACACCGCCACCTTAGCATACACGCGATAATGCTATATAGGCAAATGGATGTAATGATCACCTAAATATCATCTTTGGCGTCCTCCCCAATGTTTCGTGGGGCCCCGGCTACTCGATTAGATTAGAAAGAAACATTCACTTATATAATCTCTCTTTTTCATTCTAAACATGAATTATCAACTCATCCACCCACTCCTTAAAAGGAAAACAAAACGTGCACCATTGGCCACACACAATCCAATTAAAAACTAAGCCATTCATCCCAAATCATGCAATCACTTACACCAAACTGTTCCCAAATTATTTCAAAGAGAGTATCACAACATATAGAGTAGTTTCATACATGGCATATTAACATTTGACTCCAAAATAGAAAAGAAATTAAAACGTGCCAATCAAACATCGAAGAAGTTGATACCAAAATAATAATTCGAAAAAATTGCTTGGCATTAATCATGTAGGGACTACGCATAAAGCTAGCGGCATAGGGACGAGGAGGAAAAATATGATATGCAATAAAGAGCAATGGGTGATGGTAAAATGGAGGTATCTCGAAAAAAATTTATGCTAAACTCAAAATTCTAACAATCCTAAAGATTCTAACACTCTCCCACAACTTAAAATAAGCATTGTCCTCAATGTTGGAAGAGTATTAGATCTCGACAAAAGATCCTAGAAAAGAAAAGAAAAGCATACAAAAGCACTAAAATAAAACATTTATTTATTTACACTATTGGAAAGAACACACCGTGGCAAAAGGCGGATCTCGGATGTATAACGGTTGGAGAAGTTGATCTATCAGCTCCTTTTGCTCTTCTGCCAGCTGTTTTGGAGCTAGGCCTCCACCGGCCTCCTTAGATTCCAGCAATGCAACTCCCAGCATCCCCTTTGGGTAATATGTGTCATGTAGGAGACGAGCTGCATCAATCCAAGCCATGTCCTCATGCCCTGCAAAAGCATTCCAAAACGGGTCGTCAAAACAAATAAAAGAATGTAAATGCAATGGACGACAATCTGAAGTAAATGTATATGGAAGTGAAAATTTGGGTTCAGTAATGCAAGGCATGAGATGGTGGGGTCTTCCATGAATAATGGTGCTAGGTGTGGCATGATACGCTGCCTCATGAGGATGAGGAAGTGGATTCAGAAGAGAATCTGGAGGAGACGACGGCTCAGGCTCAACGTAGACCATCTCACAATCGTCCTCGCTATCAGAAAGTGTAGGTTCTGCAGACCTCCCCAGACTATGAAGTGTATCCTGAAAATCACCATGAATGATAGCATGGTGCGTATCCTGAGGTGAAGGGTATATGACCTGCAGCACTGAAGTAGAAGGAAAGTCTGGCTCGGGCGCCGTCATGGTATATAAACTCAATCCCTCGCCAAAATCATCCTCATCATCGTCAAAGAAAACTCTCTCAGCAGTCCGTCCCATGCACTCGTACACCTCAAAATGGTCGGATGTAGTAGATGTGAAACAAAACTTAGGCTCTCCAATATCATCCATATCGCTCGTGCCTTCACATGCATCCACCACAACATCACCACCAACATAAAAATGCATCGTGTACTCAACATGGTCGACACGTACCCTATCATCCATCTCCTCTGGCTCATCCAAACGTATATGCTCAAATTCTTCTACTTGGCCCCAATGCACCCTCTTCACAGGTTTCTCTTGGTATTCCAAAGGGTCGCATTCGAATAAGCCCTCAGCTGGCTCCTCAGGCTGGACCTGAACCTTTGGACAGCGTCCTCATACGCTGCAAGGTCCCTCAGGTAACACCATGAATCCTCGGTCGAATAATCAAAGAATTCTCCACTGCAGCTTATCTGCACGAAATCTTACCCAGATGGCGATAATCCTGTATAAACTATCTGCAGGAGATGATCCTCGTGGAAACAATGGTGTGGGCACGCAAGCATCAAATCATTGAACCTCTGCCACGCCTGATGGTAGGCCTCTCCATCAGCTTAGGTAAAGCTCGCTATATACTGCTCCTTGGCTTGCCGCCCCTGTACCTGCTTCAAGAAAGTAGGCAAAAACACTCGGAGAAATTCAGCCTGAAATGACAACCAAGTAAAATGTGAGTCGAGAGACAATGAATCAAACCACAATCTAGCATTATCTTGCAATGAATATGGAAAGAATCTAAAATATATACAATCATCACAGATATTCCCACCAAGACATGAATATATCCATTCTTCAAATTTTTTATATGTAAATGAGGGTTCTTCCACTCTGAACCATGAAAGTATGGTGGGGGTGGGATATCCTCCAAATCAATGTCGGAAAAATCTGAAGAAGATGCCATTCTGTTTTTTAAAATATTTTTCAAGAAAATGAAAATAAACAACTAAAAGACTCAATAAGTGGAAAATAAATAAAATGGAAATACACAACACTAAGAGATAGAAGTATCACACTAAAACTTTCAAAACCAATCAACAGATGCAAATAATAGAAACCGTTGTCCCCGGCAACGGCGCCAATTGATTGAACCGGAAAACGCGCAAGCAGCACGCCTTCCACTCCCAAGCGTAGGAGCGTCAATGCAATAAAATATAACATGTGAGTACCGGGTCGGATCACATGGACAAGTCGTTTTACATTCGCAAGTTTGATCGGTAAAGAAAGATAAAGCGTGTTACAACTACCTCGCTAAGTGGAGGGAAGTGGAAAAACGTGTGGTGAATCTACAATCCTATACTAAGTGGGTCGGGTTAGAGAACCAAATAGGGATTTAGGATAGCAAGGCAAGGAGCATGGGTTGTAGGTTCATTAATTTTTGGTGTTAATCAAGCTCAACTTACCCACATATAACTTAATTGATCATCCAGCTAAGGAAACTTAATCGAAAAATTTAGCATTCAAGAACACGATAATTAGCAATAGGGATGGATGTATCATCATAGCACTAATCAAATTTAAACATGGTCTCTTCTCAAAGAGTGTCCACTTGGGTCTTAGCCAATTAAAATGTGCCCTAATAATACATCCAACATCAACATTTAAAATGAGCAAGAGGAAATTAGAGCTAAGATTAACAACCCATCATAATGAATCACAACCCACATCAATCACATTACTCAATCATACTAAACAAGATGAAATTCGTAGACAAATTTATCTCAAGTTCATTACAATAAAGAGATGCCAAAATGCAAAGGGGAAATAGAGATATCACCCAAGATCTCCCAAAGATGAACCCTTCCTTCCACCAATTTGCTCCTCCTCCATGCTTTCACCAAACTCCCATGGCTTCCAACCCTAACCCTAGCCTATTGGAAAAGAAGGAGGCCCCAAAACCCCCAAAAACTCTAAAAAATAGAACAGCCCGCTGGAAATTGCTCAGATGCGAAAAATACCCCAATTCCGACTTATGGGCTTGCTGGTCGGGTCTCGGAGCGCCCGACCCGCACCAAAACAAAGCCGCGCGCGCTCTCAGCATTTTCAGGTTGCGGCCTTCGCGGGCGCATGCCCGCTTTGCTTCCTAAAGCGCGTGCCTGCTGCAACAAAGCGAAACGGGCCGGGTCGGAACCCGGCCCCTTTTTCGCCCGCCCGCTATCGGGCAATGAAAGGAAGAGCGGGCCAGCCCGCTGGGTTTAATAAAACCCCATTTTTTCAGCGGCCGGCTTCAAATTGCAAACGGGGATCTTGCGTCAACGCCATGTGGCATAGCATGGTTGCGCCACGTGGTGCCCTCAGATTAAACCCCCCTTTTCCTTGTTTTTCCCCTTCTCTACTCCAATTAATTCACCAAAAATACCCAGAAATCACAGAAAATTCTCAGAAAATTCTGAAAAATCTCTAAGACTCCTAGGAGTACCTGAAAAATAGGGGAAGGAGAAATTAGTCCATATGATGATAAAATAAATATAATGGCTATTATAAAGCAATATTGACCTCCAATAATATATTTAAATTATTCCAATGCTCAAATAATTCCCAAAAAATGTCACTATGATTACAATAATAGCAGGAGCATATGAAAAATACTAGGAAGCCAATATGGACGATAAAATCTATACTTTGTGCAAAGAATGAGAATAAGCCCTAAATGAAACATAAGTCGAGATTACGCCCAAAAGAGCGAGATTAAGCCTAATCTTTAGCACAAAATGGGGCTAGTTAGGGGGTATAAATTTACACTTTTCACTCTGATTCAGACGTGGGGAAGGTGATCGGGGCGGCGGCCCCCGCTGCGAGGCGGGGGGGATGAGGACGGCAACCCCCACCCCCACCCCCCTCCTCTCCCCCGACGCGCTCTTGCTGCAAGCGTGAGGGGGGGAAGGAGACGTGCGCACCCCCACCGCTGTGGGCAGGAGGTGGGGGCGATGCGCCGGCATGATAGCCGTGAGGAGAGAGAAACCCGCCTTCGGGGCGGTGAAAAACGGCGGCGGTCGGCTGCAAGGCCACCAACGATGCCATTGGGGGGTTCAACAATTTTTATTTTAATATTTCAGATTGAAAACATGTTAAAAACATGATTTTTAGACGAAAAAATCGTCGAATATAGGCGATAGTCCTATTTCCACTCCGATCTTGCGAGATCTATGGAGAAAACTATCATGCGCATGATAAAAATTAGGTTTTTAGCTAGAAATACCTCTAGATCCGTCCTCCAGATCTAGCGACGGTTGAACAAAGCCTACGCGTGGATGACAACGCCTGTTTGAGGTAGATGACGTCGCGAGCGTGGATCTCCCGCCTTCCCTTTGCTTTTGCAACGATCGGTATTTATGGAAATATTATTTAGAGACTCGTGCTGATAACTTGTTATGAATCATCATCGGGGGGAGGAACCCCCAGCTCTTTATTTATAGCAGGAGGAGGAGCGTACAGAGATAAGATACAATAAATATGGTCTTATCTATAAGATAAGACCCAGTCCTAACCAACTTATCAACGTATCCATTCACAACAAATTTAAAGTATTTCATGTACTGTTTTCAAAATACCAATATTTGATAGGCTAATATCAAAATAGAAATCATTTAAGGGACGAGTATCAAAAAAACCAGAGAAATAACCTAAAAAGTTATGTGTGTTGTGAACGAGAAACAGATTTGGAGAAGGGTTGAGGCTAGGAAACCCCTAGCCTCCTTTATATAGTATTCATAATGGGTACTCATGTGGGTGGATACCCAATAGGCCCAAAGGGTCTTATTCATAACACTTCCCCTTATCCAACCAACGTGGTATACTCGACTTTATGAATATTGAATGATTCATTAGTACTACTGAGTATCTTAAAGGGTGGATACTTCTAGATCCAAGTTAAGGGTAACTGCCTCGTTAAAAACCCTTAGCTATGGAAAACCCTATGGGAAAAAACCGATAGCGAAGGGAAAAGAGTACATCACTCCATAACTTCCCCTGATTTGGGGATGTGCCGAGGGATGGATACTTCTGGATCCAGAGTCAATGTGGTTGCCTCATTGAAACCTTGACTATGGAAAACCCTGTGGGAAAAACCACTAGCCAAGGAAAAAGAGTACAACTCTACAGTTGACTCCCCCTTATCTGTTCAAGCTTCAGGCTTGCAGATATCCTATATATCTATACATTTATCTCCTATGTGTCTATACATCCATCTCATCTACAACATTCCGAAAGCAAAAGTAAAGTACAAGCATCACTCATCTATACAAGTTTCACTCATATATGGTAGTAGCTGAAACTGAAGGAGCGCTGCAAACTTGATAGACAGCTCCACGTCTCAATCGTCATTGTCTGCAAAGGTACTTCAGGACCTGGCTTTGTATATTCTTGAACTGCTCCTTGGGTGATGAGCTTCTCGGGATGGTAGAAGGATGTAGACTTGGGAGGATTCTGTGTAGATCGTCAGGATGTTGACGTCCCTTTTATACTATTCATCGCGACGATCTGTAACCTGCATATGCAAATATATTTAACATTGAGGATTTTTCCTCGACCCTTGGAGATAGCACAGAAGCTACATATCTCTGGTCCAGTAGCGCGCTACAGGCGCTGCACTGTACCTGGCTAATAGCTATACTGCTAACACTCAAAAGAGACACATGCAGTTGGCCAGGTAAAAGAGTGTTTCAAAGATACTTAAGGTACTTCTGGACCATATATATTCTTCCCCTCTTCCAGCTAACGGAAAGGGGTCTTTTAATGTATATCCATATAACCAAATAGGTGTATTTGGTGGAGAATGATTTTAATGTTTCTTCATCAATCGTCATTGTATGAATTTTTCATCTTCGGGATGATTAATTAACGTCATCTTCAGGATGATAGTTCATTTCCAGGATAATAGTTCATCTTCGGGATGATTGTTCATCTTCAGGATGATTAATGTCATCTTCAGGATGATAGTTCATCTTCAGGATGATTAATGTCATCTTCAGGATGATAGTTCATCTGCAGGATGATAGTTCATCTTCAGGATGATTAATGTCATCTTCAGGATGATAGTTCATCTTCGGGATGATAGTTCATCTTCAGGATGATTAATGTCATCTTCAGGATGATAGTTCATCTTCAGGATGATTAATGTCATCTTCAGGATGATAGTTCATCTTCAGGATAATTGTATTCTGTAAGCGAAGAATTTATGCCTAGCTAGGACTTTCATATCGTATCATATCATATTAGAAGATAGGCTTTAACAGATATTTCGGTATTTTCTCTTCAGGAGATCCGATAATATTTTGAGTTATGAGAGAATTTGTCGACAAAAATGTGTTCTTTCTTGTCCAAAACTCACCCCGTACGTACTATAATCATTTGATTTCTCCCAGAAGTGTCTCCTTCACGACGCGTTAAAGAAGTGAAGGTTCTGGGACGGGTAAAGAATATGGGCAGATCCAGAATGGGTCCTTAGCAACCAAGTTGCAATAAGGTTCTGGATTTGAGCTCACTTTCCTGTGTTGGTATTGATTTTTCGGTCTCCAGGAGTAGATTTCTCTCTTTGGAGCCTAGTGGTATGTCCTCTCATCCATTGAGGATATCCACTTCTGCTACTGGTGGATTGCATCCAATATATTTGGTATGTCAATCCTAGCTGAATTTTTAGTAGCAGGGATGTGAGAATTTGACAATATCTATATTGTCAGTAACTATGTCTGATAACTATTTTAACAGTTTCATAAGTGTGGATCTTTAAGGTCTCATCACAATTCATGATAACCAGATCATAGGTATTAATGATTTAAATGGTCATTTGAGCTTCAGGCTCATGGATGATTGTAGTATTTCTGTTGAAACTGATGCTAGGACATTAAAGTTGTGAGGGATCTTCAGGATCTCATCAAATCTTTAAAATAGGGTCATCAATGCACGTCTTAGGAGAAGTGAATTTAAATGCTTCCCCTGTTCAGAGTGCTCAGACTCTATTTATCTGGGATATTTACTTCCGATAAATAGTTCTGCATTTTGATGGTCTATAGTGGTGATATGGGGATGTCTACTCATCATGGCACAATCTATAAGATGTGCTCTAAACGCTTTCCCGTCAGGGGTTCTCGGAAACTGTTTATATGAGGTGATCAGACTCATATAAATAGGTTCTAAGGAGGCGTTTTGATGGTTTGCAATGTAATTGCATGTTCCCATGTGGTCACCTACAACTGGATTTTTAATGGATAAGAAATCCATTTAAATCATTTTAATGATTTATAGTACCCATATTTGGGTGTGAACACAAGCTTCAGGGTGTTTGATATTTTTCCAGTTGCAAAAACATTTAAATTTCCCAGTGTTATTCAAAGTTACCACCATTTTATAAAAGAATGTGGTTGGATAATGACCATTTATTTAGAGGATATATTGATGAGTACACCAAGGGTACATCATCAGTCCTATTAAGGGAGTGGACGAAGCCAATTTATATCCATTAAATACTCTCAAGAGACCTAAAGGTCTTCATTATCTTTAATGATGATAGTATATCATCTTAAATTCCTTTGAGGAAGTGGGGAGAGTCAATGTCCATGTGAATGGAGATGATCTCATTATCATTTTTCCCTTTTGAATAGGACAATGAAAGTTTCACCCTTTTTGAAGAATCTTCGGGTTCGTCTGGTTGATGATGTCTTGCATCATTAATCCAGGGTGATATCGATCCAAAATTGGTCGATTCTGGACACTTCTGGTGTTCCAAAATAATTCCTCTTTTTGAATTTATGTGGGAATTTTGAAAAGTCCATTAAAATGCTCAAGTTAATTTTGTCCGGTAATAGTTGAACTGTGTTCAAACTGTGAAGGATTACATCTTCACATTGACTATTGTGCGGATCATTAAGGGACAAAGCTTCAGGCTTCATTTATTTCTTGAGTCATTTAGGGATTTCATTTTGACGAATATCCTTTGAAATTGTATAAGTTTCAGAGAGTATATGGCATCCTCATTTTATTTTTTTAGGGGTATTCAAGATAGCAAAACATTTGCAGTAAAATAAAATGTATTAAAACTGCAAGAGAATAATACTGATAATTTTGTTAAGTCAACAAGTGACATAGTGTGATGTGTGTTCTTGAAAACATACAACTATAATTATGCTCATTAAGACTTATGTTATGACAACAGATTAAATTTGATTTCAAAGTTTATTAGTCCTCGGGGAGTAGCTAAATATACATAAGGTCAATTTGACTTTCGTCGTTTAGACTATATATGTATGTATTTTTATATGGCATAAGTTAATGCACATTCATGTTTGTAAAAACATTATGGATCTTATCAGAACTTCTGGTCTGATATTGGTTTGCCATCCCTTACTCCATGTCGAGGTATATCATATCTTCCCTCTCTCATTTTATTCAAGACTTCCCCTGTTTTAAGTTTTCCTTATTTATAAAGGAAAAAGAAAAATAGTCTTACTAAGAAGACATAAGCAGGGGTTTGAGCAAATTATTTTATACTTCCACGTTTCTAATTAATTAGAGACTTTTAAAAGTCTATTTGAATGCTCGAGTATGGCTTCAGGCCATTTTCTTGAGTCGTTCAAATTTTTGTGGATAATTAATCGTGCACAAAAGGGAATAAATACGTGGGTGCGTAATATATTTCTCACTTATTTATTAAGCCACGACTTCAGGCGTATGCTTATATTCAAGACTAGAAAAAAAAATCTTTCCTTGTAAAAATAAAGGAGAGTACTCTTTTAAAGAGTTTAGCGGTATTATGGAAAACTTCTGGTGTCCATATTGGATTTTATAGATCATAGATCTTATATATCTGTTTATCGCAAAGTGTGCATCTTTTATAAAGATAGAAATTATAATTTTCGCATAAACCATCGTATTTGTTAGTATTTATTTTATTAGGGAGAGAGGGTGTTGACTTTTGATTTGATTTTGAACTTCAGGTTCATTTTGTCAAAGTAGATATGATGTTAAACTTTTTGAAATCATAATTGGCTTATTGTCATAAATATCGTCATATCATGAGCCCATCATACATGTAATATAAAGCTTGTAAACTAAAAAGTTATGCTCAATTAACATGAATTGAAACAAGTATGATGTATACACATGCTATTTATATGCTGCAGGCACTTAAATAATCTCATTGCAGACATATAGTTTTGCTACAGGCATTAAACTATATCTGTCACGCCCCGCTGCCTAAAATAGGGAGGGTCGGCGTGACAAGCCGCGGTATTAGAGTACCAAGCGCTAAAGTACACACCAAGTCACGCAGGCCACTGCAAACGCTGAGGAAACACAAGCAGTAAAGTACAGACTGAACGATTAACAGAACAGTACAGCTCCAACACAGGAAGATAGTACAAGACACTACAACACAGGCAGTAAGGTAAAATACGACGAACAGAACATCCAAGAGTCACAGAGCACCGCTACTACATGGCCAGTACCGCACAAGTCCACTGTACAACCCCAACAACAAAAGCTCCCACAAAAGTACAACTCAACCCTACGGGGTACAAAGGGAACATGGGTACAACACTGCGTTCATCACACACACACAACCCAAGACTACACCACGCGACCCACACTGACCATACACTACGGACCCTGCTGAGACGAGCTGCCCTCTGGGGTCTCCACTCCCGGGCCCGCCGCTAGAGAACCGGTGCCTGGACCTGTAGGGGGGAGGACACGTCACAGCGTGCCCAGTAGGAACTCCACAAGTCTACTACTCTAATCATAGTGCACAACAAGGAATCACAACAAAGGAAAAGGTATCACATTCCAGAGTTACTGTTTTTTTCTTTATAGGTTAGTTTTCATGCATGAATTCGAAACCTCAGTAACGGGTCAGACATCGGGGACTGGACCTCACCTGGTAAAGTGGGTGGAATGCTACGACTTCCCGAGACAAGCTCTTACGAAAGAAGCCGTTCACCAACACAACCAATCTCAACCACAACCGCACCAACTCCCCGCCGCTGAGGGCTCGTCAGGAGTGGTCCACAACCCAGCAGTCCATCCCCGCATGTCCACTCATTACCTTGGTTTCCCCCAACCCTCCTAGGGTCCTCACCCACTTCGAGTGGAACAAGATATCCCTAGGTTATCTTTTAGCTAATCATTAATCCTAGGGTATTGAGCATGTAAAATGACGTATGTAAATGATGTCCAAATTCATTCTTTTCATCAAGATATTCACAACAAATTAGCCTGCTCCATAAGCCATGTATCATAACCTCATTGATCATATACAATTCCTCGTGGGTAATACATGTCACACAATTAACAATGCCATTTTCCAAGTTTCTTCAATCTTAAGTTCATTCAGGCATTTTAACAAACATATAATGAGCGCCACATAAATAAAGAGAATCATGTCATCAATTTTTGTAACAAATAGCATAACTAATCTTACATACATGCATCAACATCATTCATGCATTTGGAGTGAAAAATTAGCAATATCACACAAGTCCAATTTCACCCAACACCCTTCAACATACTGAAATCGCATGAACAGATAAAAAACAGCATTTTTAACCCATGTCTATTGAGAATTTGACAAATCTCAAAGAATGAAAGTTGGAGATATTATAGTTCTGAGTTCACCCATAAAATTTCAGACAAAATTATTAAGTATTGGATTTATAGTGAATTATTTGGTAAAGAGTGTCAAAACTGTTCTGCAGACATATTTCTATGTCTGTGTTCAAAGCCAATTTTGGACATATTCTAGCCAGAATTTCAACATAAAAATCCGATGGACTTTGAGAAAAACTTGTTAGCTTTCTAACAAGACCAAAATCAACAAAATCCAATATGTGTGCAGGTAGTGGTGCTCGTTTTACTGAAATGTGTACAGCTTGACAGAATTCCTGGTATGTTGCACAATTCGAATTTTTACCCCAACTTCCAGTTCGAATCAGAAAGAGTGATGAACATGAAAGTTGCTCATAACTACGAGATACATATCATATAAAATTTTCAGATAATTCCTAATAGCAAATTAATCCCAGAACTCAGATAAAGTTTCAGCAAATTTCAGGCATGCATCAAGAATCCTAGTTCTACAACATTCTTCCCAAAATTTCAGAGAAAACTCATACATATAAGATGCTTTCCATCATCTATAATTAGAGTAGGAGAGTGAAGAGTTCCTACCTCTTTGGAGCTTCAAAAATGGTTGATGGTTTGCAAGAAATCTCCTCCAATCTTGGATTTCCTCCTCATCCTCCTCCTCCTCTTCTTTCTCTCTTCTTTCTTCTCTTCCTTTTTCTTTTCCCTTTTTTTCCTAGCTAATTTCAGCCATGGGCTGAAAATAATGGAGAGAGGGGGAGAGAAAGGGATTTAGGAGAAGGGAGTAGGGTGGGGGGGGTTATGGTGTAGGGTGAGGGGAGAGATGGGGGGTAGGTGTACTTGGTATGTCAAACTTATTGCCATACCATCTTTTTCTTTTCTTTTTTTTTCTCCTTTTCAAAATAACCCTCCAAATTGTTTGCTTTTATTACAAGTTTGTCATTGCAAATATCTCATTTCCCTTTTTCACAATAACCCTTCACTTAAAAAAATTTGCCTTAAGCCCAATCTTACAATGATACCCTCATTTGGGTATAAATGAAAAATCGAGGGGCAATTTGCAAATTTCTCCATTCCCCGGGATTGGTGTGCACTTGTACGAGAAACTTGGGTGAATTTAACGATTACTTAGTATTTGCACACTAGGGTTGTTACACCCTACCCTCCTTAGAAAAATTTCCGTCCTCGGAAATTTAGCAAAATCAGGAGAGCAGTCATTTATATACAATACCCAACAACTGCAGAAAATATAAGATACAACAGTCATTGCTCAAATAGGTACGGGTATTTCTCTTGCATCTCATCTACTCGCTCCCAAGTTGACTCTCCCGGAGACTCTTGCTGCCACATGACCCGCACCAAGTCAATGGTCTTCTTCTTCAACGTCTTCTGCCTCCAGTCCAAAATAGCCACTGGTTGCTGCTCATATGTGAGATCCAACCGTACTTCTATCTCTGAAAAATCTACAACATGTTTGGGATCTCCCACATATCTTCTGAGTTGATATACATGGAAGACATTATGCACACCTTCGAGTGCCGGTGGCAATGTTAGCCGATACGCAACTTCACCGACCTTAGCGGAAATCTCGAACGGACCAATGTACCTAGGACTCAGCTTCCCACGTTTTCCAAATCGGATGGTCCCACGAACCGGTGAAATCCTTAGGAACACGTAATCCCCTGGCTGAAATTCCAAGGGTCTCCGCTTTGTATCAGCCCAATGCTTATAACGGTCCTGCGCGATGCGCAGATTCTCTCTGACTGTCCGCACCACATCTGTTGTTGCCGCCACCAAGTCTGGTCCTAAAAACTCCCTGTCTCCAACGTCATCCCAACTTAAAGGAGACCTACACTGCCTTCCATACAGAGCTGCGAAGGGAGCCATGCCAATACTTGCTTGATAACTGTTATTGTATGCGAACTCTACTAGATGCAGATGGTCCTCCCACGAACCCTTGAAATCAAGCATACACGCTCGCAGCATATCTTCAAGAATCTGAATGGTTCTTTCCGACTGTCCATCAGTCTGAGGATGATATGAAGTACTGAAATTCAAACGCGTCCCCAGACTAGCCTGTAAACTTTTCCAGAAATGTGAGGTGAATCTGCTATCCCTATCAGATACTATACTCACTGGGACTCTATGCAGTTTCACGATCTCTTCCATGTACCTCTTAGCCAGATTCTCTGTTGACTGTCCAACTCGGAACGGAATAAAATGTGCCGACTTGGTCAATCGATCTATGATGACCCAAATCGCATCATTGCCCCTAGGCGTCCGAGGTAAACCAGTCACAAAGTCCATGGTCACATGCTCCCACTTCCATTCTGGAATAGGGAGAGGCTGCAACAATCCTGCAGTTCTCTGGTGCTCAGCCTTCACCTGCTGGCAAACCAAGCAGGACGCCACACTCTTGGCTACACTCTTCTTCATTCCTGACCACCAATAATACTGCTTCAAATCTCGGTACATTTTGGTCCCTCCAGGATGGATAGAATATGGGGAACTATGTGCCTCCTTCAATAGTTCTTCCCGAATCTCGCCACTTGGTACACAAACCCGGTTCCCAAATCTCAACGACCCATCTTCGTGAATACGAAATCGGTACGAAGTTCAGCTTCCACTTGCTCTCGGATCCTCTTCAACTTGGCATCCCCTGATTGAGCTGCCTTAATCCTGTTCACCAAATCAGACTGGATCTGCAGCCCCATCATAACAGTTTTCTCTCCTGGGAGTACAACTTCTATTCTCATCTGTCGGATTGCCCACCGAAGTTGTGGTTGAGAGGTTAGCTTCATTACGACAGGTAATCTACTAAGAGCATCTGGCACCACATTCACCTTCCCAGGATGGTATAGCAGATTAACGTCATACTCAGCCATTAATTCCAACCATCGTCGTTGTCTCATATTAAGCTCCTTCTGAGTGAACACATACTTTAGACTCTTATGGTCAGTGTATATCTTCACGTGTTCACCTAGCAAGAAATGTCTCCATAATTTCAAAGCCAGGATCACTGCTGCCAATTCCAGGTCATGAGTGGGATAGTTCAGTTCATGCTCCTTCAACAATCTGGAAGCATATGCCACCACTCGCCCGTGTTGATGAAGGACACAGCCTAGTCCTCTGCCAGACGCGTCACAGAAAACTTCAAATCCACCCGAACGGTCAGGGATAGCTAAGATAGGACCAGTGGTCAACCGATGCTTCAGCTCTTCGAACGCACGCTGGCATTCCTTCGACCAGACATACGCAACATCCTTCTTCGTCAAATGAGTCAAGGGCGAGGCAATCTTAGAGAAATCCTTAATGAACTTCCGATAGTACCCAGCCAACCCCAAAAAGCTTCGAATCTCTGTGACTGTCCGAGGTATAGGCCAACCTTCTACTGCGGCAACCTTCTCAGGATCAACAGACACTCCGTCTCCAGAGACTATGTGTCCAAGAAACGCAACCTTGGTCAACCAAAATTGGCACTTGCTGAACTTAGCGTACAATCGGTGCTGCCTGAGGGTATTCAAAACCATCCGCAGATGCTCAGCATGTTCATCCTCATTCTTCGAGTAAACCAGGATGTCATCGATAAATACCACCACAAACTTATCTAAATACTCAAAGAAGATCTGATTCATCAGCCTCATGAAAGTAGCTGGGGCATTCGTCACTCCAAAAGGCATCACCAGAAACTCATATTGACCGTATCGAGTACGGAATGCGGTCTTTGGGACATCAAATTCTCTCACCTTCACTTAGTGATACCCACTTCGCAAATCTAGCTTCGAATACACCCGGGATCCACCAAGCTGATAAAAAATATCATCGATCCGGGGAAGAGGGTACTTATCCCTCACAGTCACCTTATTCAATTCCCGATAATCAATGCACATCCTCCGAGATCCATCCTTCTTGTTCACAAGCAACACTGGCGCTCCCCACGGTGACACACTTTGGCGAATCAATCCCCTATCAGATAAATCGGTCAACTGATTGCGGAGCTCAGCTAACTCCGATGGGGCCATACGGTATGGAGCCTTCGCTATCGGTTGAGCGCCTGGAATCAGATCAATAGTAAACTCCAGGGACCTATCTGGGGGTAATCCAAAGATGTCAGGAAATTCTTCAACAACCCTTGGTAACACGGGCTCTGCTTCCATGTCCAAATACTCCACGACCGTAGCTCGAAACTTCAAGGGCTCAAGCTCGCTACTACCATCCCAAAACTCAAACTCTGGATGGTCAGGGATCTGAAAAACTACCCTCCTTAGTCTACAGTCTATGTTAGCATAGAACATCCCCAACCAATCCATTCCAAACACTGCCTCATAGTCGGGTAACTCAATCACCAAAAAGTCTGCATACAACTCTCGTCCCCCGATCTCAACTGGACAGTTCCGTATCCCAGAGACACTACAAATAACCCCATTTCCGGTGTGAACATTCCAACTAGCAGCAAAGGTGTCAACTACTATGGAGTGTTGTGTCACAAACTTCTTCGACAGAAAACAATGTGACGCTCCAGTGTCAAATAAGGACATAGCAGGGTAAAAGGCTACCCTAACAATACCTAAGTATCACAACAATAAAACTCAGCCAACTAGCTAAATAGAATAACTGAGGCTCAAATCTAATAGACTGCATAGGGGTAAGATTCATATCGGTGATCACTCGACTAGCACCCTCCGAAGTCTCTACTGGGGTCATGGTGTACTGCTGCCGCCTCGGTGGAGGAACTGCCCCCTGGTTGCCTCGTCGCTGCTGGGGAGGTGTAGGGGGTCCTCTTGGTGCAGCCGGTCTCGATCCTGACGGTGCCGGAAGGGCAAGCCGCTGTGGCGGTGGTGGAAGAGGTCTCTGCTGTGTAGGCCGGACAGCTGCTGACGCCGGCGGCACCGGGGCATGACCCGACTGTGGGCAAAATCTGCTGATGTGTCCCGGCTCTCCACATGTATAGCACCTGGCACTCGTAACTCGGCAGTCTCTCTGCACATGCCCTGGCTTCCCGCATCTGTAGCATGAAGGTCCCTTCTGTGCCGGAGGTGGAGCCCCCGTTCGCTTGAATGTCACCCGCTGAACTGGGCCAGGTGCAGTCCTCTGCTGAGCAGCTGGTCTCCCACCACTGGCTGGTGGCCTCCCCACACTCCGTAGGTGGGTCTCATGCTGTCTGGCAGCCCGCAGTACAGCCCCCTGAGTCAATAACTCCTGAGTAGACATGGCCGCCCGAAACTCTACGTCTAGCCCCTTGCGGAATCGCCTGGCTCTGATGGCATCTGTCGCTACAAGCTCTGGCGCGTACTTGCTCAGCAGTGAGAACTTTGCATCATACTCATCCACCGACCTCCCATCCTGAGTCAAATGCTCAAATCTCTGCCTCAACTCGTCCTTCGCCGCCTCCGGAAGGAACTTGGCCTCAAACAACTCCCGAAAGGTCTCCCAAGCAATGTTCCCCTTCAGTCACCTCTCCTGAGCCTCCCACCAGTCTCTAGCTTGATGGGTCAATTGGCGCCTCACCAACTCTACCCAACCGTCTCGGGGATACCGACACATCGTCAGATCATCCTCAGTGTGCCGCAGCCACTCATCTACCTCGAGGCTACTCTCCCTGCCCGAGAAGTATCGCGGACGCAGTGTCCTGAACTCCTTGTAGCTCGACGGCTTCGGCGCCACTGCCCTCTCCTCCATCTGACCCATGTGCTCTAAAATGCCCATCAGGACCTTAGCCATCAGGGCTGACTCAGAGGTCCTGTCACCCGAAGACTGCACATCACCAGCTGGGCCAATCCCACCATCAGATGTTCCAGTCCCGCCGGAACTCCCGTTCCCACCTTCCATCTGCATGTGAGAAATAGAACAAATGCATTAGTGTCGTGTACTGAAATTTTGGAGCCTTACATGTGTTCCCTTTACGCGTATCGCAGTGGGCGCTGACCTGCATGGGCCACCACAAAACCTGTCACGCCCCGCTGCCCAAAATAGGGAGGGTCGGCGTGACAAGCCGCGGTATTAGAGTACCAAGCGCTAAAGTACACACCAAGTCACGCAGGCCACTGCAAACGCTGAGGAAACACAAGTAGTAAAGTACAGACTGAACGATTAACAGAACAGTACAGCTCCAACACAGGAAGATAGTACAAGACACTACAACACAGGCAGTAAGGTAAAATACGACGAACAGAACATCCAAGAGTCACAGAGCACCGCTACTACATGGCCAGTACCGCACAAGTCCACTGTACAACCCCAACAACAAAAGCTCCCACAAAAGTACAACTCAACCCTACGGGGTACAAAGGGAACATGGGTACAACACTGCGTTCATCACACACACACAACCCAAGACTACACCACGCGACCCACACTGACCATACACTACGGACCCTGCTGAGACGAGCTGCCCTCCGGGGTCTCCACTCCCGGGCCCGCCGCTAGAGAACCGGTGCCTGGACCTGTAGGGGGGAGGACACGTCACAGCGTGCCCAGTAGGAACTCCATAAGTCTACTACTCTAATCATAGTGCACAACAAGGAATCACAACAAAGGAAAAGGTATCACATTCCAGAGTTACTGTTTTTTTCTTTATAGGTTAGTTTCCATGCATGAATTCGAAACCTCAGTAACGGGTCAGACATCGGGGACTGGACCTCACCCGGTAAAGTGGGTGGAATGCTACGACTTCCCGAGACAAGCTCTTACAAAAGAAGCCGTTCACCAACACAACCAATCTCAACCACAACCGCACCAACTCCCCGCCGCTGAGGGCTCGTCAGGAGTGGTCCACAACCCAGCAGTCCATCCCCGCATGTCCACTCATTACCTTGGTTTCCCCCAACCCTCCTAGGGTCCTCACCCACTTCGAGTGGAACAAGATATCCCTAGGTTATCTTTTAGCTAATCATTAATCCTAGGGTATTGAGCATGTAAAATGACGTATGTAAATGATGTCCAAATTCATTCTTTTCATCAAGATATTCACAAAAAACTAGCCTGCTCCATAAGCCATGTATCATAACCTCATTGATCATATACAATTCCTCGTGGGTAATACATGTCACACAATTAACAATGCCATTTTCCAAGTTTCTTCAATCTTAAGTTCATTCAGGCATTTTAACAAACATATAATGAGCGCCACATAAATGAAGAGAATCATGTCACCAATTTTTGTAACAAATAGCATAACTAATCTTACATACATGCATCAACATCATTCATGCATTTGGAGTGAAAAATTAGCAATATCACACAAGTCCAATTTCACCCAACACCCTTCAACATACTGAAATCGCATGAACAGATAGAAAAACAGCATTTTTAACCCATGTCTGTTGAGAATTTGACAAATCTCAAAGAATGAAAGTTGGAGATATTATAGTTCTGAGTTCACCCATAAAATTTCAGACAAAATTATGAAGTATTGGATTTATAGTGAATTATTTGGTAAAGAGTGTCAAAACTGTTCTGCAGACATATTTCTATGTCTGTGTTCAAAGCCAATTTTGGACATATTCTAGCCAGAATTTCAACATAAAAATTTCGATGGACTTTGAGAAAAACTTGTTAGCTTTCTAACAAGACCAAAATCAACAAAATCCAATATGTGTGCAGGTAGTGGTGCTCATTTTACTGAAATGTGTACAGCTTGACAGAATTCCTGGTATGTTGCACAATTCGAATTTTTACCCCAACTTCCAGTTCGAATCAGAAAGAGTGATGAACATGAAAGTTGCTCATAACTACGAGATACATATCATATAAAATTTTCAGATAATTCCTAATAGCAAATTAATCCCAGAACTCAGATAAAGTTTCAGCAAATTTCAGGCATGCATCAAGAATCCTAGTTCTACAACATTCTTCCCAAAATTTCAGAGAAAACTCATACATATAAGATGCTTTCCATCATCTATAATTAGAGTAGGAGAGTGAAGAGTTCCTACCTCTTTGGAGCTTCAAAAATGGTTGATGGTTTGCAAGAAATCTCCTCCAATCTTGGATTTCCTCCTCCTCCTCCTCCTCCTCTTCTTTCTCTCTTCTTTCTTCTCTTCCTTTTTCTCTTCCCTTTTTTTTCCTAGCTAATTTCAGCCATGGGCTGAAAATAATGGAGAGAGGGGGAGAGAAAGGGATTTAGGAGAAGGGAGTAGGGTGGGTGGGGGGGGGTTATGGTGTAGGGTGAGGGGAGAGATGGGGGGTAGGTGTACTTGGTATGTCAAACTTATTGCCATACCATCTTTTTCTTTTCTTTTTTTTTCTCCTTTTCAAAATAACCCTCCAAATTGTTTGCTTTTATTACAAGTTTGCCATTGCAAATATCTCATTTCCCTTTTTCACAATAACCCTTCACTTAAAGAAATTTGCCTTAAGCCCAATCTTACAATGATACCCTCATTTGGGTATAAATGAAAAATCGAGGGGCAATTTGCAAATCTCTCCATTCCCCGGGATTGGTGTGCACTTGTACGAGAAACTTGGGTGAATTTAACGATTACTTAGTATTTGCACACTAGGGTTGTTACAATATCATAGTGATTTTAGCATTCTAAATGAAAATGTACATCACAGAGATCATTAAATATGAGACATGCATATAATTTTCTACACATTCATTAAATTATCACAGACATGTAATAATATTAAAATGTTAAATCATGCAACGGGCAATGAAATGTATGCAACATCACTAGCATTAAAAATGGAGAGAAAAATTTTCGTTTAATACTAATCAAATAATCCAAACGAAATGCGGTGATGATTTACGCAGATAATTAATCAGAAAAAGACAAGATTAATAAAATCATTGCCTAATAGCACATCCACGCAGATAATATATTAAAGATATACAACCACACAGATAATCACATCACAAGCATGTAAAGATTAATAAATAATCTAAATAGTGTGGGACGTGCTAAAAATTATTATTGAAAAACTTTTTACCTTTGATCCATATTATTTATATTTTATTTTTCCGCTTTAACCCTTATTATAAACTTAAAATTTCTTTAATTATTTTGGGCTTTTGGGCCAAAAATAAAAAAGAAAATTATTGTATAAATGGGCTAATTTTCAGGCTTTTGGGCCATGAAAACAGCCCATTAGGGTTAATTGGGCCTCCCCTAAAAATTGGCCCGTTAGGGCAAGGGTTTCGAAAAAACCCTAGGGGGGATTGCGGCGGCCGCGCCTGCAGGGCACCGCCGTCGCGGTCAGGCAGCAGCGCCCCCTTCAGGGGGCGGCCTGCCGGCGGCGGCGCCCCCTCGAAAGGGGGGGCGGCCTGCCGGCGACCCCCTTCAGGGGGGCGGCCTGCCGGAGGCCGCGCCCCCCTGAAGGGGGGTCGGCCAGCCAGCGCCCCCCTTCAGGGGGGCGGCCTGCCGGAGGCCGCGCCCCCCTGAAGGGGGGGTCGGCCAGCCGGCGCCCGCGCCCCCCTGCCGGCGGCCGCACCCCCCTGAGGGGGGTCGGCCTGCCGGTGCCCCCCTTCAGGGGGGCGGCCTGACGGCCGCCGCCGCCAGAGGCGGCGGCCCGGCATCTAGGGGGAAAACCCCCCTTTTTTATTTATCTATTAAAAAACAGATTTTTTTATCTAAAAAAGCAATTTTTAGACTATAAATCGACGTTATATCTAATAAAAATTAGATTTTTGATGTAGAAACGTTGATTTCGCATATAAACAATCAAGTTTTTGATCTAATAATTTAGATCCATGCATAAACAATTATATTTTTGATATCTAGATCACATAAAAATATGTATTAGATCTAAAAAATTGTTTAGGCTTACCCACTAGATCCGTCCTCCAGATCTAGCGACGTTTGATGAAGGATGTCCGAAGAATCCGCGTCGTCTCACGAAACTTTGCGTCGCGAAAAAAATTTGACGGAGCTTCCGCCGGGCGCCTTCCTCTCACGAGCCGTCGCTTCTTCCATCGAGCGTGATCGTGCTGATAACGTGTTGTGAACGAGAAACAGGTTTGGAGAAGGATTGAGGCTAGGAAACCCATAGCCTCCTTTATATAGTATTCATAATGGGTACTCATGTGGGTGGATACCCAATAAGCCCAATGGGTCCTATTCATAACAATGTGAAAATCTATGTAGCAAAGATTAAAAAGATCATAAATTTAAGGACAAGTTTTCAGCAACTAGAAAAGGAGGGCATGAAGTAGAAGTGGGACAACAGAAAGTAATATCACGACCAAATCATTTTCCACACATCAAGAGAACTCTGAATATACCAACAATGTTCATCCTTCTAGTAGTTTCGTATCTTACACAACATTAGATCATATCCCCATACATAAAGAAAACCTAGCGAGCGCTCATAATACATGATTTCTGTAGTCGGTACGTCACTGTTGCAGCTAGATTTAACCGGATTGACTTTTGGAGAAGTATGCTCAAATCATAAGGATAATCTATTATATATTTGAGGGGTAGACCCATGGACAATCCCACACGGATTGCTGATTGGGACAAAGGTGACAGTAGAGTGTCAACTCACTGCCACCCCCCAACCCCGGTTATTTACAGTTTTGCCTTTAAAAATTACATGATTGCCACCCCGCTTATTTACAGGATTGCCATCGAAGCTTTTTTCTCTTTAACCTCCAATACAATATAATACTATCTATCTCTCTCTCCTCTCTCTCCTTTCCACCTAGGCATGGGTTCTACATATTGTGAGTGTGAGGTTTTTTTTGGGGTGCAAGGGTTATTGCTATCCTTTATACAAATGTGGGTGTTCCTCAACAGGCCATTCCACCTAGGATAGAAGGATGGGTAAAAATGTGGCCATGGTTTGGCCACATCATAGTGATGCCCACTTAGGGTTGGATGATGGCTTGGGTGTCCTCTTGCGTTTTTTTTTGGAGCACACAACAAAAAGCCCCATCCACTTCAATTATTTGCATGCTTGCCATTCTTTTTTCATTACACCCAAAAAAACCTATCTTTCTCCTATTTATAGCCTTGCCATCAAGCTTTTTTCCACTTTGCCTCCTGTGTGTTTTTTGTACTTACGCCCATGCCTTTCTCAATTTTATCCCCTAACGCTATCTCCCCCCCCCCCCCCCCCCCCCCCCCCTCTCCTCCCCTCTCCCCTCATGTCCGATTGCGCGTGGGTAACACCTCTGGTGTGAAAGGTTTTTCTTGGTTCCCAGTGCACCACGTCATAATATACAATTGGGCGTCTTAGTCCTACTAGGACAAATGCAAGTAACCCCATTTGTCCCATGTGACAATGTAAGGGGTGCAACATCTACCATCCGCATAGGGATGTCACCTCACCCCCCAAAGAAAAAGCCCCCTAAGTCCATATACTTGCATCTTTGCCCATGCCCCTTCATAAAGCCAATGTGCACCCCCAAAAAAACCCTCCACCTTTTCTTTATTTACGGATTTGTCATTGGCCTTTTTCCACTTTGCCGCTCAACCCAAACCAATGTTTTATTGTACTTTAACCTATGCGTTTTTCCACTTTTGCTCCCGAAAGATACACAACCCCATACTTTTCTCTCCTTTGCAACCGGGCACGGTCCTACATGTGAGTTATTTCTTGGATCTCCGTGAACGACGTGCACGTGTTATTCTAGTAAATAAATAAATGAACCATATTTGCCAAATTATTATCTGTGAGATAGGTGATTGTTAAAATCCAGTGTATAAGAAACGTGTCAACGCAACCTTTACATATTACACCATACCCTTCACAATGCTATCCCCCTTGAATCAAATGAAAGCCCCGGAAAAAAGCAATTTCGAATGCATCTCTTGCACTTCGAAAAAGCTTTCATCTTGATGAAGTCTACGATAAAAAAAGGAGAATAATGACCATCATACGTCATAAGAGATAGGCTTTCATACATCCTCTCACATAAAGCAACCAAATACATGGGCTTATACTTGGTTGCTTGTACCTGGTTATACTTGGTTGCTTTATGTGAGAGGACGTATGAAAGCATATCTCATATATCGTATTATTATCTAAAAAAGGTCCCTCTAATCTTAGCAATATTCCTTTGCAATGGAATTTATCCCAGGCTGTCTAACACGATATAATCCAACAATTATGATGTCACAAACATCAATAATCATCCAGAAGCTTGCCGAGATGGGCAAAAGAATTGAAAAGAGCCCAGCTTGATGTTTTCCATCGCCGCAGCTTTGTGCAGTGTCTGTTTCCAAGCGAGAGATCTTGCAGGCTGCATCTGATGATATAAATTCTGTAATAATCTGATGGAATTAGCAACGATCTTATTTGCGTCAGGACTTTGGGCAAATAGCTGACAAATATGATTGCTTATAAATCCTGCAATAATACAATAAGAAATAGCTAATGAATCATGAAAGAAACGATAAAAATGTTCATCGTTTAGTAGTACTTGAAAGTCATGGAGTATATACCTCATGCGTTTGTGTGTACTAGATGAGTGCCATTTCTGAAAGAACGGCCGTGCAGACAACACAGAGAAGGCACAACAATGAAAGAACATCTATAAACCCAAGTCGTGATTCAGAAAATAAGTAAATCTTGTGTGTGTTGCAATCGCCTAGAAAACCTCTGGCGATCATTGCCTGCACAAGGATAGACTCGGGAGCAGGAGGACAAATTAGTGCTTTTACAACAACAGATGCTTCAGATGACTCCATTTTGCAAGTACTGAGGTTATTACCATTTTTATGGAATCCTAGAGCTAGACAAAAATCCATTTTCAGTACACTTCTATAATTTCTTTCAGTCGATTGCATGCATACATAAATTCTTGATAGAGACGAGCTTAATCTATTTTATATCCTGATCCTCGTTGCAAATGCAATGCTGTATTTTTTTTCCTCTACATGGCTGATGCCAATTTAGAAAACAAACCTTAGAGTAGGTTTCAATTTAGCCTCATGCGTGTTATTTAATCATAATGCTAGGTATACGACATATAAAACCTTGAAATATGATCCATTGAATAACTGACTTAGGACCTAAAAGGATGTTACTAGTGAACATGTGTGAAAAAGCATCGTGTAGGTCATACCTTGGAAATTTGCTCGGCATGACTAAAAATATTTTTGAAGATCCGACGGATGTACATGAAGAACACTGCAACATCAGACATGACAACAGAAATATATATGATGATTTTGTTTGATTCAGTGACAAAGTAATATTCAACTATATAAGTTCCTACTGACAAGATATGTGCAAAACTAAGCTAACCCATTATCGCGAACTACAATAAATATACTTTAGCAGATAATTGATATTTTCCATTAAAAATGCAGCGGCACTTAATTATTGGAATTAAATGGAATGTGACCACTTAATTAAGAAAATAAAACTGAATTGGTTAGTAGCTTGTTGCATGTATGAATTAAATGGAATTATTCAAAGAGAAAAAGTTACAGGAACATTAAAGAGAAGAATTCCACAAATGATCCTAGATTTGTCCATCTGGTAATTGTATCTTAATACATCATCTAGTCAATTGACTGGTCACACCTGATTGGCAATAAAGAGATTTGTATAGGAAAATATCTAGCAATGTAGAGCATATTGAAAGTTCAAAAGAAAACTAAGAATAGTTGCAATAATCAAGACCACCTAATCAGCCAAACTGGAATTGCAGAGGAATGTGCATCAAATTGATCCTCAAGTGTTTCGGTCATTGGAAATCCTTTTACAGTTATACCGACAACAGAAGCACCTAGCATAATTGATTAAGGCAAGAATTAACTTAATAATAACAGGCAAATGATTCTACTAAGCTTAGTCTCACAGGCTCATGCTTTGCGGGGAGTCCAACTAAACGTCATCAACGCAAAGCAAGATTGGACAAGTACATCTTATTTTATGGCTCTGAATAATAAATTTGAGTACATTAAGTTATAATTGCAGAATGCCTTGAATAACAGTCGAACTGTGGTTTCTACCTTGCTAAGCTCACACCGATGGGTTTCGAAATTAAAAAGGATATAGACTATAGCATTGGCATCATTTGGAAACCAGCAAGTCACCCTAAGTATGACAGATTCATGATAAATCTTGGCATTCTTGTAGAATAGAATAGCATTCATTGTCTACACTCAAAAGAGACTTACCATCTAGTGTTTCAATTACTGTCAATTGCTGCCAACATATTCGACGTGCTACAATCCCCAAAGCTGCATTGCGAACCTGGTAGCCATCATGTCAGCACAGGGAGAAAAAATTGTACTGATATAAGTGGAAAGAAATGAATGACATGACACATGAAAAATATGATGAGTAGCCAATTGAATCGTGCTTTATCTGTGCATTTAACTGATGGTTCTAATCATTAACCTAACTAGGACACCCAAAGAAAAATGTAGTCAAACTTGCCTCATCAAAAACTAGATTGATAAACCTCAATGACAGTAGTAGTGTAAGTATTATTTCAGCAATCGGAACACCAGCAAGTGCCAAAGGAGCCATGAACCACTGTAATGCAGACGCTAGTTGCTCAGGTGTTGTTGTTGCCAAGCATAGACTAGCACTTTGGAATATCTTTCACCAAAGGAAAAGGGAACTGTCAGCCAAACTTCAAGGAAAATGTTGAAATGTAGTTTTCATAGAGCTGCATATGTAAATCCTAGATGCGAAAAATAGACATATTTCATCCATGAAAGAGAAGTGCATTAAAAAGGGCTATATTTTATATAAAAGAAATAAAATTTACTAATGAAAAGAAGCAATCAGGTTCTAGTAAGAATTCCATATGTAATATAATTTAATCCACTCAACATGGTGTTTTCTATTACTATTGAGAAATTAAACATACTTCAGCTGCTCACGATTTGATCTTTTGGCAAAAAAGAACTGGACATTCTCGAACCAATTTTCATGATCAATTAGCAAAACTAGGGAAACTTTGACATGAACGCAATATTATAAACCACAGCAAGCAAGTGTTACATTGTTATTTATTTATATGTATGTATGTATGCATATCCATTGTTATTTATACGTATGTGTGTGCGTTCGAGAAAAACAGGCGTCAGCTAGTCAAGGAGGAAATTTCGTACTTGGCTAGTATCAAAAGCACACCCATGTTATTTTTTTTCCTGATGATCTGATCCATTCACTTCGACCTTCATATTCTAAAATTCCAAACCATCAATTTTCAAGTGAATAGAAGAGGTTTTGCTCGTGTAGTAAATTTAACAATTTTGCAGCAACAACAACGAATTTTTCGTAAGGGCTAAATGATCGCGTAAAATCCAATGGTTCACTTCAAAATTAGTTTGGAGGTTTAAAACATGGTAATTAAAATAAACAGATCCGATCGTCGAAAAAATTGTGAGGTGTGAGAAAAACACCCTAAGGGGGGTGAATAGGGTGTATGGCACAAATAAAAATTTAAGCATGCATCGGAATAGATCAAAGGGTACACAATCATAGATTTTAATGGAGCTAGCTCTCCGCCTACTCTCCGACATCAACCCACATGATTTAACCTTTTTAATAACCTTAAAAAAGAATCTGATCACACTTACAGATAGTGATTCTACCGTTACAATCTGATCACACTTCCGGATGATGACCAAACCATTCTAACCTGATCACTCTTATATGTAGTGATCGAACCGTACAAAATTCACCTCACAGAAAATAAGCTCAATGATAACTTCAGGATGAAGTAATTCGATAATACAATCTCACGAAAATATAAATCTAATTGATCTAAAACCGAAGTAATAAATCAGAGAGATATCATCATAGCGTAATATGCGAGATCGTGATCGTGTCGGAGCAAACGATTCGCAAATCGGAGCTCAGGATCAAAAGTTATGTCTCTTTGAAGTTCGTAGATCAAATCAATTTTCGCACTTGTGACACGGCTGTGTGCAGATCTGCACGGCCGTGTTGGCTTTTTCAGTTCTGACGTACTGTTTTTCAGAAAATATAGAAAATAGCCTCGAGCTCAGAAAAATGCGTAAAAATATCTTTTGGAATCGTGAGATCATCCTTTTCGACTGAAAAATAAGAAAAGACGGGTTTGACAGCTCTTGAGGAGAAGATTGTCGGGATCTTTGATGCTTGTCTTGCTTAGAGAGTATAGGATAACCTTGCTTCCTTGTGCTTTGTGTTGAAGTGATGCAGAGCTTGATGCTTGAACTTTACTTATTCCCTTTGCGTGAAGATGTGTGATGCTTGGGCTTTTGGCTTGCGGCAAAGGGAAGGCTTTTTCTTCAATGCGTGAATGAAGATGGCTAGGATTTGATGAACATCTTCATCTTGCTTGGAGGATTTTATTGCATGTAGAACAATGATGAAGCTCGGCTAATGAAGGGATCAATGTAGAGGAGCTAGGGCGGGCTAGAACTTGAGCTTTGATATTTTTCTCCTTAAGATTTGCTTAGGGAGTCCATGGGTATTTATAGGATGCACACCCCAATCCTAGTTAGAGGCAAACTTCTTTGTAGCACTCTTTGTTAGATTCAAACTCCCTTTGAAATGAACTCTAGCCAATTTCAATCCCAAGTCCTAGTTGGAATCCTAGCTAGATGCATGGAACTTTGAACATATATTGCACTAGGACAATCCTTGATGAAATATGACTTCTTGATTAGCTTGAATTCCTAGATTTGACTCTCCAATCTTCATGGTGCATTGAACTTGGATAATTATTGATGAAGTAAAACTCCTTTGTGTTTCTTTGCACATGAATCTTGTTAGAACTCAAACTTTATGTTGCACATTAACTCTAGTAGCTAACTAGAGCTGTTTGTGCACATGAACTCGTTGAATCCCACTTGCACTAGAACTTTAGTAATCACTCCAAACATGCAATCCTTCATGAACTCTTCTTCCTTCATGATTTGACTTTCTAGATATAGTTTAACCAAGTCTTTGCTCAAATTATCTTCTTCTTTCTTTGACTTTGTAAAAGATGTTTGACCAATATAGAATTACCAAAATGCATCTTCATCTTCTAGTTGATTTTTGGCCATCATTTTCAACCTATAATTAATGGAGAACTATCATGATGCGCTTTGGCCATGTATAATGATCTTTGAGCATCTGTTAGGCAAGTTGAATGATGTAGAAATTACGATATTGTCGTTTGGTCAATGTAGGGTTGTTTTCATCTGAAAGTCATTAAACAAACATATTTGTAGCATATGACTTGTTTGTCATCATCAAAATTAAAAGTGTGACCTACTTAGTGTGCTAAGTAGGCCCACAATATCCCTCTTTTTGATGATGGTAAACAAGTATAGAAAATGGAGATAAAAATAAATATAGAGCTATGTCAAAATATGCACATGATCATGAACAATAATGGGCTCCTCTTATCAATGTGCTCTCACGCATATTTTGACAAACTCCCCCTAAGTCCATGCACATCTCAGTTTTTCTCTCTCCTCCTTTTGACACCATGCAAAAAGTATATGCATGTATATCAAATTTTTCTCTCTCCTCCATGCAACATAATGCTCAATGCTCCCCTAAATTCATGCATCGCGTTTTTAACATTCAATGTTCTTTCTCTCTTCCCCTTTTGACATCAATCATAAAGGATAGACATACGCAATATAATATCACCAACTTCATCGAAAAAAATTTAAGCATAAAGCATGAAACAACATTAGCATATTCAATAAACACAAGATAAATAATGACTCATATTAATATTACTCCCCACTAACTCAAAGCGTACACAACTTCATGAACATCGAAAGCATACAGTCATTACTCAAATATAAAAAGACGATATTATCAAATAACTTACTTGAATCATTGGTTCATGCTCAGACAACAAAAAAATCAAACCCATAAATTGTCTTAAACAAATTTTTATACATTCATCTTTTTGGAATAACTATCAAGCATGATGTATGGAGACAACCAACATAGGATATAATGATGTTAAATTTCGGGTCCTTTGGAGTTGAGATACGCTAAGTGCTTACTTCATCTACCATATGTCATACGCATTGCTCAACAAACCCCCGAAATCCAGTTATTAGCCGTCGGTATCAAATTTTTTTCATATTTTCATACTCTTTCATATTCATTTACTTTGGCCAATTTTGCCAATATTTTTCTCTTTGTTTTTCTTTTTCTTTTACTATGTTGTCTCAGAATAGTGACGCATGAAAACATCTACATATTCAACTCCTACTACTTAATTCATCCAAAAAGAATCATATATATATATAGGTATAACGTAAAGACAATCAAAAAGAGTTCAATTTTTAGAGCATAAACATCATCTAACAAATTTTCATAAGTTACATGATTATACCAACTCAAAAAGATTTAAACAATGAAGCATGCTAACAATGAACGATCAATCATGCACAATTTAAGTATAGGGATTCTTCATTGATATAAAATGTCGTCATCAAAATCATATTTAATGTGTCTACGATTTCTAATGAATTTTGTACCTAAAGCTCTTCAAAATTTCAACATCAATGATAAACATATGCTTATGCAAACAATGAACTAGTCTATGATGTCATGCATCAACATAAGATCGTAGAAATTCCTCGACGCATCAAATATGTCATACAAAATAATCATAACTTTCTTTACCTACATTTGCTCAAATCAACGCCATTTTTCGCCAAGACGATGCATGCTATCATCCGAATCCTGATGATGCACCTGTAGAGGAAGATGCAGCTTTTGATATCCATTTTGTGGATTCGGAAGTGTTAGCGGATGATTTGCTTTGCTTCATAAGATATTTAGGAATCCACCCAAATTTTTCAGGATAAATGCGAGCAAAGCAATCATGGATGACATGTCCCTTCTTATTACAATAAAAACAGTAACATTAAGGCTAGAGACCTTGTGATTCAAAATTCTAATCTCAGAATCTTTAGAATTTAAAGAGCTAATTTTATCATTTAAATCTTTAACCAAATTAGAGTTTTCAAGCTCTAACAAGGCTATTTTTTTATTAGCTTCTCTTAATTCTAAGTTCTTGGTCTCTAAAGAGGTTTCATCAAAATTATCTATTATCTCTTTTAATCCTTTTCATTTTATAAATAACCCATCTCTCTCATGTTTGACACTCCCTAGACGGTCTTCTTGATATGCACGAAGTTTTTTAAGCTTAGAAAATTTAGGAGCTATGTCTACGAAGATATCTACTAAATATTCATAAGTTTCTTCCGTATCAGCTATGTATGACCATCAATAGAGAAGAGTTCAGATTTTACTTTGCTTCTTCCCACCATGAAGCATGTCTCGTTGTCCTTTATCGAATCTTCTTCAGAAGAGAGCTCCTCTGCATCACTTTCTCCCCATGTGGCTAGCCTCACGCTTCTTGCGTTTTTTGCCTCCATCAATGTCTTTTTTCTTTCCTTTGTTCTTTAGAAGAGAACAATAGGTTTTCATGTGTCCCTTTTTATTACACCGAAAGCATCTAGGCACGGTGTCCTCTTCTTCATCTTCTTTGCCATATACGTTGCTAAATTTCCTTTTGTTCATCAAGAATTTTCTGAATTTTCGCGTAAGGGCATCAATCTTTTCATCACCTACCGTTTTCAATGCATTCACAGTACCTGCAAAAGGAGAAATTAAAGTATCAAAAATTTTCATAGGAACCTATGAATTATCTGTGATAGTATATGATGTGTTTTGACTGTGTCATAGCTATGGTCAAGATTCAACTAAACTATGAGTCTAAAAAGAGTCCTACTCCGATACCAATTGAAAAACACCCTAGAGGGAGGTGAATATGGTGTATGTCACAAATAAAAATTTAAGCACACTGCAGAATAGATCAGAGTGCACACAATCACAGATTTTAACAGAGCTAGCTCCATGCCTACTCTCTGACCTCAACCCAGAGAATTTAACCCTTTTTGATAACCCTAAAAAAGAACCTGATCACACTTACAGGTGATGATATTAACGTTGCAACCTGATCACACTTCCGAGTGGTTACCAACCCGTCCTAATCTGATCATTCTTACGGGTGGTGATCGAACTGTACAAAATTCAGTTCAGAGAAAATAAGCTCCACCTATAACTTCAGGGTGAAGTTATTCGATAATACAATCTCACAAAAATATAAATCTAACTGATCTAAAACTGAAGTAATAAATTAGAGATATATCACCATAGTGTAGTATGCGAGATCGTGATCATGTCGACGCATACGGTTCGCAAATCGGAGCTCTAAATAAAAAGTTATGTCTCTTTGAAGTCGTAGCTCAAATCAATTTTCGTACTTGTGACACGGCAATGTGCAGATTTGCACAGCAGTGTTGACTTTTTTAGCTCAGACGCACTGTCTTCCAGAAAATATAGAAAATAGCCCCGAGCTCGGAAAAATCCGCAAAAATATCCGTTTGAATCGTGAGATCATTCTCTTCGACTGAAAAATAAGAGAAAACAGGTTTAGATGCTCTTAAGGAGCGGATTGCCTGGATCTTTGATGATTGCCTTGCTTCGAGAGTATGATGTGACCTTGCTTACTTGTGCTTAGTGTTGAAGAGATGTAGGGCTTGATTCTTGGACTTTGCTTGTTCCCTTTGCGTGAAGATGAGTGATGCTTGGGCTTTGGCTTGTGCAAGGGGACGGCTTTTTCTTCAATGCTTGGATGAAGATGGCTAGGATTTGATGAACATCATCTTGCTTGGAGGCTTTTATTGCATGTAGAACAAGGATGAAGCTCGATCAAAGAAGGGATCAATGTGGAGGAGGCCGACTAGAACTTAAGCTTTAATATTTTTCTCCTTAAGATTTGCTTAGGGAGTCCATGTGTATTTATAAAATGCACACCCCAATCCTAGTTAGAGTCAAACTTCTTTGTAGCACTCCTTGTTGGATTCAAACTCCTTTTGATATGAACTCTAGCCAAATTCAATCCCAAGTCCTAGTTGGAATCAAACTCCTTGCTAGATGCATGGAACTTTGGACATGTATTGCACTCGGACAATCCTTGATGAAATATGACTTCTTGATTAGCTTGAATTCCTAGCTTTGACTCTCCAATCTTCATGGTGCATTGAACTTGGATAATTATTGATGAAGTAGAACTCATTTGTGTTTCTTTGCACATGAATCCTACTAGAACTCTAACTTTATGTTGCGCATTAACTCTAGTAGCCAACTAGAGATGTTTGTGCACATGAACTCTTTGAATCCCACTTGTACTAGAACTCTGATAATCACTCCAAACATGCAATCCTCCATGAACTCTGCTTCCTTCATGATTTGACTTTCTAGATATATTTGACCAAGTCTTTGCTCAAATTATCTTCTATTTCTTTCTTTGACTTTGTAGAAGATGTTTGACCAATATAGAATTACCAAAATGCCTTCTAGTTGATTTTTGGCCATCATTTTCAACCTATAATTAATGGAGAATTACCATGATGCGCTTTGGCCATGTATAATGATCTTTGAGCGTCTGTAGGGCAAGTTGAATGATGTAGAAATTACGAAATTGCTATTTGGTCAATGTATGATTGTTTTCATCTGAAAACCACTAAATAAACATATTCGTAGCATATGACTTGTTTGTCATCATCAAAATTAAAAGTGTGACCTAGTTAGTGGGCTAAGTAAGTCAACAGTATGTGGTTTTTGACGCTAACCAATAAGAAAATTTTTTGTTTAGCTAGATGATCTCCATATTGCTCTATATATATATATTAGAATACTTGTATATATTAGAATAATGGTATATATTAGAATAATGTGTATATATTACAATAATGTGTATCATATGACATATAGGGTTAAGCCTCATGTGGCATCAAAAACTCCAACCTCATGTATTTTTAGACGGGTCAAAACCGTTCATTTTGATCTTCATATTTTAAAACCCAAAACATCAAATATTAGATGAAACCAAGTGGTTTTACACGTTCACCCACCCAACGTAAATTTAACAATTATGTAATAATAGATTTTTTGACGATGGGTGCAAGAATGAGCAAATCTCCTTTGGTTCACACAATATTTGATATTTTGAAATATGCAGATCAAAATGAACGGTTTTAATCCTTCAAAAAATAATGGGTATCATATGACATGAGCTAAGTCCTCATATATGGCCTCGAAAACTCCATCCTCCTATATCTTTTAGGCAACTGGAACCGTTCATTTTGTCTTCATATTCCTAAAACCCAAAATACCAAATAACGGATGAAAACAAAGGACTTTATCTGTTCATCTATCCATTGCAAAAGTTGTATTCATGTTAAATTTATGACAGGTAGATGAACAGGTAAAACCCTTTAGGTTCACCCGATATTTGATATTTTGGGGTTTTAGAACATATAGATCAAAATGAACGGCTCCAATCCTTAAAAAATAACAGAGTGTGGAATTTTGGAGACGTATAAATGCTAACCCCCTATGTCATATGATACTCATTATTCTGCACACACTTACTCGAAATAAGGCACTACAATCTCAGAAACAGGGAGTTAATGAAAATATATTTCTTGGTTATGCATATACAAGTGTTGGAAAATGACTAAAGTTTGTTAGATGGAACCGAGACAAGGAAAAAAAAACTCCACCATACGCAAAGTTCTAACAGAGGATGAGTGCAAAAAGACAATCTGAATGGAAATAGCAAAAATGGATTAAGTTGCTTATCATGTCACGTTATAACTTTACAAACAGAACAATGGAAGGCTTGTCCGGCAGCTATTAATAGCTAAAAGGATGAAAAATGAAGCAAAATAGAGATGCAGTGTCAGGCAAAGGATATTTTAGAGTAGCAATAAATAGTTTTACAAACCCTACATTCCAAAGTTATGACAGGAAAACATACAGTAAAGGATAAACATGCAGAAGTACTAGCCAATGACAAGCCTTTCCTTGAAAGTTGCATTGGTCCTATCTTCATGATTGAATAAGAATAACCTCCCAGGGATGAGGGAAGACTTGATAATCCAATCACATGCGATGGAGGAGTTCTTAACTGGACAATTGGAGGTACTCCATCCGAACCAAATCCCAGCATGATGAATAAGATTCCTGAAAGGAAAGCCACTCTTCCTAATTGATCCTGCAAAGGGAGAAGCAACCTAGGAATGAGTTAGGGTTGATGGTTCTCAAGAAAGATAAAGAAAGATCGAGCCTAAAAGGAAATCTGAATCATTAAAAAATTTGAGAGCATTTATTCAAGAAACAAAAGGCATCATTCGTGCAGGTCGGGGAATTTGCCATTTTAAAAAATGAACAAGCCATCCTCAAGTAGGTGTAAACTAATTCTTCACAAGGGGGGAAATTAGGACTATGAAAATGAGGTAAATATGCTTACCACCCAAACATGCTTTGGAAGAACCCATATTGACAAGAAGCTGAGGTATACAACTAATCCAAGGCGCATGTATATGTTTGACCTAGCAGGTAAGATAACAAGAACTAACAGCCATACCTGCAAACATGAAGTGAAGTAAACTAATACCATGCACGTCAGATGAAATGGAAAAAATTGAAGCAGAGTTTAATTAACAAAAATACAGGGTCATCATTATTAGAAATAGGGTCATCATTATTAGAAATAGACGATGTTCCTCTCATTTCCATATATAAACAAAGATATGATTAAGTACTTTATATGCCTAGGATGTCGCATAAGCACATCCACCTTAGCATGGTTCTCACATTCATCGGGTACAATCTATCATTCCCAACTGGTTACCTAAATAGTCACATACGCATGGCGAAACCCTCATCTATATCAACATTCCATGTCAATTATGATTTTAACTTGGAAATCTGCATATGCCTAAACTTACTGCCGAAAGGATGCATCATCGATATGATATAGTTCAACATCTAAAGGATGCACCTGCTTGTTACCTGTATTTACTGTACTACCACTCATCCATCTCAATGTTCACATATCAATAAAGGTAAATTCTTCTATTTACATGTTTCTCAATGTCAATCCTGACGTAAGATAATGATAGTAACTAATTGATCTACCTTCTACTGATTCTCAATGATAAATACTATTCCTAGTCTAACAAAACTAGGGGTTGTGCCATCCAAATCTAACATATGGAATTCTGAAAAAGCAGCATCGTTTCTTGTCGATGCCTAAACACAGAAAGAACATTAAAAATACCAATTTGATTCTTGGGCCGACGGAATGCAGGAAAGTTTTGGAGGAATCAATGAACTGACAGATGGGACTAGAAGTGGCCCCAGAAATCAGCTCAAGATCCTCCCCATCGAGAACCCACCAGCAGGAATCTAAGATAACCACATTCTACTTTTTGTTGCTCCGCCTGCTCCATCATCATCATCGACATTAACGTTTGAAGAACATCTTATCCATGTAACTTCTTCCTGATCTTATCACATTGATTTCTGTGGGTCGAATTATAACAGTTATTGGAATCAATCGGGTTGATTTGAAAGATTGGATGGCACAAAGAGGAGACTTGTGAATTGGGTTTGGATAGAAGAGTAAAGGGAATGAGAGTTTGGATGTCATTGGCGGATGAAGAAAGAGATACAGAGAGGGAAAAAGAATTTTATGGGCTATGGTTTTTAAATTTAACTTTTATTCTGGATTAGAAGGCTGCTATTATTCGTATTGTGAAAAATTATATCGAGCACCATAACTAGGTTTGGAAATGCAGACAACCCCCTTGTTTTTAGATGCTTTAGTCTATTATGTCTCTTGCCTATAGTTTTTTGGGTTCTGATTGGTTGACCGATTAAAAAATTTAGAAAAAAAACTTATTAAATCCAAGCCCTTTTAGTAAGTTGTTTGCATTCCACCACGTTAACCCGAGTAAGTAGATCCAAGGTTTGAGTCAGTGTTTTAACTATCGGATATCGGTTATATTTCAGCTTGGAAAATATGATATCGGATAGCAGATATCATGAATATATTAGGCATATGAACTAAATATCGGAATGATATATCATATGCTTAAAACATTTCATATGCGCCATATATGTATCTAAGTAGATAAAACTATTAACTATATAAACTCACATAAAGTATGTTTAGGGTATACTTAACTCAATACATTGCATTAAACTTGCCGAAATATCTTTCCCAGCAAAAACTCATTCTTAAATCATTAGTGTTTCCCAACATCAGAAAAATACCAAAATTAAAACACAAAAGATACTTGAAAATATATTTGATCCTTTTCTATTTTGTCGACATTTCCCTATTCTTGTAAATGGATCTCGTAAAATTTCTAAACAATAGAGAAATAGTACTAGTGGCAACAATAGCAACCAATGCTCAGAAAGGACATCTTCTCAATTCTTTTGCATTCCATTCTCTATAAACAAAAAAGTTACTAAATTTAAGTAGTTATTATTATCATTATTACTAGACTAAACTGAATTAGAAGAAAATTTTGATGAAAATCAAAGATCAATTTTTGGGGGGAAATGAAATATTTTTACTCCAACCACATCAGTAAATTAAAATAAATTAAATTAAAATATATCAAATTATATTTAGCATTAAAAAATTAAAAACATGGACCATTTTGAGGAAGTTTTGGATGTAGTTGTTATCAAGGACTCGGTATCGGTATCGTAGACCTGGCAAATAAGAGAGATATGTTGCATTTTGCTAACGCCACGCCCATAATTGTAGAGACCAAGAGGAAAAAGAAGGAAAGGCGGAGAGAGGCGATCCGAGCCGAGAGGAGTGAGAGGCGTAAGAGTGAACCGCTGCTACCAGTTATGTTTGAGATTGTTGAATACACGACAAGAGGAAGAAGAATGAGATAAACTAGTGACGTAATCGATAATTTTTCGACAAAATTAGGGTTATATAATTGGGTTGACCTCACTCCCCCCAGTATATAAGGGTTATTAGCTATCGCGTCAGGTCAGATCGCATCTAATTAGATTTGACCTAAAACGTAAAATAAAAAACACTAATATCGACCAATATTTCAAACCAAAATATCGGCCAAACTAGCAACCCGATTCTAAAATTACGATTGATACCAAGCAAAAATCGGAAACCAAAATAAAATCACAGATATTGAATCGATCTCTTATTTTTTTCGATACTACGATCGATATTGCAGATATCAGATCGATATTTGAAACATTGGTTCGAGTATATTATTCATTATGAACGCCCAATAAATGTTTGGCTAAACCAAAAAAGGAAGAAAAAATCATTAAAAATATTATTTCATTTAAATTTCACGATCTTAATGTGACTAATAGTGTGTTCTCAACTGTGAGTCTCTAAAAAATAAAAATAAACAACAATATGGGCCATGTAAATAGAAGAGAAATAAGCAATAAAGAAACAAAAATATTGGTTTCATGATAGCTTTGTATAACTATTTTATGACCACAAGAGTTACATAATTTTCATGTCATTTAATAACAACTTAAAATATATAAGATTTTTAAAAATTATATTCACAAGAGTAATCTACTTCACTTAATGTGGAGATAGAAAAATTAACTGTCTTAAAAATCCAAGTATTATTTACTATTAAAAATTCATCATATGTTTTGTTTCTTAAAGCTCGTATGACAATTTAGTTGACAATATAGTGTTCTAACACTCATCAGGATGATCCAATCGCCATCCATGGGATGATCCAAACATTGTCCAATTGTTGGTTCTCTAAATGGATCAAAGTACTTGGATCGTTGTAGTTGTCATACAAATTAACATTAGTCACACTAATTTCTCACTATATTATGCAAATTTTATGTTTCTAGGAAATGATGAAAACGAATAAGTTAGCTGATAAGGTTCAGAAGTTTCAGTTTCAATTTCAGTTTCAGTTTCAGAATTTTAGTTATTTTGAGTCTTTTAAGAATTTTAAAGAGTTTTATTATTTAGGAGATTTAGTCTCATATTGGTTGGGAAAAGAGAGGAGTTGAGTCATACGCCTATAAAAGGATCTAGACTGCTTTATTATTATTCAATGAAATCTCGATTCCTCCAAAACCTGAGAAAAGTTTCCCTTGGCGAGAAGCCTTAGAATCCTAGTTTCTTTTGTTCTTCTCTAAATTTCTTTTCAAATCCATAAAATCTTTCGGTCTACATTAATTTGGTATCAGAGCCGAACGGTTCTCAATTCTCTTTAATAATTCTCGGAAAACATAACCCTAATTTCCCAGTCGTCACCTTCTTTTGCCAATATACAACACAAAACCCCAAAAATCCTAACCTTAAAGCCCATAGCTGCCCTTCCCAGTTCAATGAACTGACGCCATGACCCTCATCGCATGCCCGTCGTCGGCTTTCCCCCATCAGCTCCATTAACAAGGAGATGATCGAGGTGGCCACCCTCTACCGCAGTCGACAAAAGCACCGCCCAAACTTCTTCAAAGCTTCTTTTTTTCTTTACGCATATGGTCGGAGACATCCTGAGCATGCTCAATTTCATCGTTGCCAAAAGCAACAGTTTTGTGTCCTCCAGATTATAAGAAGATGATTCAACAATAATGCTCTCAAGCTCAGCTTCGAATTGAAACACAGAAGAGCCTTATGGAAGCCATTGCTATCCAAAAAGACTGCGATTGAACTGATGAGCAGCTTCCACCTTCGAAATCCTAGTTTCCATTATCACTCAAAGATCATCGGTGTCACCATTGGCGCTGACCAACACCATCAACCCTCTAGAAATACTCCCCAGCCCCCGACAAAGCTACAGGAACAAAAATCCTAGCAAATCGCTGTCAAAATCAACGAAAAACACAATCTCACCGATCGAACCGACGGTGCTACAGTGTTGGCTTGGTCGAGCCGACCATGACTCTATGTCGAGCCAAGCCGCTAGTCTAAGCCAGCTAGCCGAGCCGCCAACCCGAGCTGGTTCTACCAAGTCGATTGACTTGGTCAACGGCTCAACAACGTGCCATTGGATTTTCAGGGAATTTTAAGTGGGTTTTTGGGAATTTTCTGTGCAGCTTTACTATTTTGAATAATCTGATTCCGTTTGAACCCCAAATTCAATGCAGTTCAAGTCCTGACTCAACCAACTACGCAAAGCTACCCTTCATACAAGAAGATTTACTCTAAATTATTGGAGATTATGATTACTATGAGGATGATTACTACAAGTCTTATTCTCCTCGAACAACGTATGATCAGGTCACATACTTTTGTGGCTTCGAAAATATATATGGATATGATGATTAGGAATCACATCTAAAGTATTTTCTTCTCCTGTTTTAAATTTTAAGAAATACACAAGTATACATATGCATATCACACATTTAAAGGAGAAGTAGGATCTATGTATAGCCATCTTCCATGTCATAATCGTCGATGGTCAGGATTCAAACTCCGTCTGCAATCTCGCTATTCCTATCAATATGTTCCACATGAGCCATAGCAATCTTCAAACTTGAAAGTAGAGATATGGTCAGATAGAAAAGAATTCGTCAAAAGATGGAATAATGGTGATATGAACAAAAGAGTAAACTCAAGTCAGAGCCGATGGAATAACAGAGAGATTGATTCAATACTTTAGGCAGACTGTGAGCTTGATCATGAGTTGAAGTCAGATCATGGCCAAGAGATTGAGGCAAAGCTTATGTTTGCGCCTGCATTGGAGCCTAATTCTAACGCAAAGCCTGAACCAGTATTGGAGAAACAGCAAGATCTCGAGCGTGAAGCAGAGTTTGATCCAATACCATTCTGAGCCAGAAACAGAACTTGATCAAGCACTACAATTTGAGCCATAGCCCTATCTAAAGCTGCCTGTTGAAACATTACTAGATCTAATTGAGTGCATCGAATTTGTTATCATAAACCCTCCTCTCCTAACCAATAAATAGGTGCTAAATATTTTTGTCATTTGTGAATTGAGAGAAACAGTCTGAAGATGTACTTCTACCAGTGCATCCTGTTACACTTCAGAGTTCGTGGATGTGTCTTTTCTAACTGCAGAGGACTACTAATTTCTGTCGAATTGTTCTACTTTTGTCGTTCTTCACTATGTGACGAAGTTCTCAAACCGAGAAGAATGATAGTGATCAGAAATTTTTATTTTTAATTTTAATTTTAATTTTAGAGTTTTAGTTATTTTGAGTCTTTTAAGAATTTTAGAGAGTTTTTATTATTTAGGAGTTTTAGTATTATATTGGTTGGGGAAAGAGAGGAGTTGAGTTGTAAGCCTATAAAAGGCTCTAGACTGCTTTATTATTATTCAATGAAATCCAGAGAATTCCCAAAACCTAAGAAAGGTTTCTCTTGAGAGACGCATTGGAACCCTAATTTCTTGTATTCTTCCCCAAATTTCCTTTCAACCCCCCAAAATCGTTCGTGTTCTACACCATTAGCCTAACCTTCGTTATCAATCAAATATATTTAAATAGGTGAAAGAATGGAATTTTATAGTATTTTATACTCTCTCTCAATGGCTAATGATATCCTTTTCAATATGACTGTTTGCATTTCTTACTTGATACTTCTACACCTTCATCTACGGTACTAATATACAAGCGTAGCTATGTTCATGCGATACCTGAAAGTGTATGCATGCATCATTACCATGTCATAAGAGTTTTGTGTTCTGGTTATTGAAAGGAACAAACTGAAAAAACAAAACAAAACATTAGGAAACCACTAATTACTTAGGCAAATATAATAAAAATAAATTATTTATTTATTTATTTATTACATTGTGGACCTACACAATTTTTTTAAAGACAGGCTTAAGAAGAAATAGATCAAATTATTATTCTTCGACGCAAGTTGATAATTTGCTAGCAATAATAACATGTTACAACATAAGCCAAAGCCTAGGGATGTTTCATACACTTGCTACGGCCGAATAAATTTGAATTGGGTGCACATGACTAATTTGTGTGGCATAACAAATTAGGGGGGAGCATAACTTACACTTGCTAACATAACTAATCTGATGCTACAATGTCCTCACAAATTGAATTTCTCTACGTTAAGAAATTGATACATTCCGGTGATGAGAATCAGAAGAGAATGTCATCATCCAACCGCATTGTCACAACCACTTCGTTTGCAAATTACTGAATTTCCTTAGTCCGTCGCTGACCTCATTCAACATCAGATTGCCTCGGACAATGTAAACAATGCCAAGCATTTCTCAGACAATGTAAACAAGGCCAATCATTTTCCTGAGATTCGCTTTGTATGCAAGTATCTCTTGTCTTGAGGAATGAACATTAACGGAGCAGACACTCTCGTCACATCACCATCCACTCGTGGTTATGTGTTGCCTTACCTCTGGCAAGAATTGCAGCAAGTGCTTGAGTTGTGCTAATTCTTTCAAGCATCACATTGCCTCGGTTTTTTCTCAATCCTCCTTATTTTTTGCACACTTGACATGCTTTCCTTGGACATACCGATGCTTGGTGGCCGTCGTCATGGCAGAAATAGCAACACAATCGTAAAAGTAGTCGTTGCTCCAATGGCATGTGTCCACACAGTTCCTGGTGGCCCAACTCTCTTTCCAATTTGTGTTTCTAATTCACCATTTCCACCTCCACCATTCTTCTACCTTTTTCTTTCTTTTTGGCTGAACGTGATTGATAGCGAGTCCACATGCCGTCCTTAGGTCCACCAAAATCGAAGATATGGCTTTCAATCTGTGTTCCGACACCTCACCAATGAAGTCCTAAACATCTTTGAAAGAAAACATTTTCCTTGCACCTTGTTGATCTATCCTTACCAGAGAGTTCATTGATTTCTTCTCCTCTTATCCTTGAAGTTATGATTGCCATTAATTTTGATAGGTGGAGGAGAGTAACTGCCTCTATCCACCATCAACTTCAGCTCTTTGGTCTTTCCTCTAGTGATCTCCCCTCTACTAAGATCTTGGATGCAATTGTATCCTCAAGTATGACCTCATTCAATGAACCTTTAATACGTTTGGGGTTCCACCTTTCTTCATCCATGCTCTCCAATCCATTAACCTCTCGCTCCTTTTTCAACTTGGAGAGTATCTTAAAGTTGTTTATTTTCTCTTGTTTTGTTGGCCCCTAGAAGAGCTAAATTTGCTAAGTTATCACTTATGTGTGTAATAGGTATCTTATGACATATATGCCAAGACACAAAAATGTGGGAAGTACAACAAGTACAAGCACATGTAGACTTGTACTTCTCACCTTTTTGTGTCTTGGCATATGAGGCAAATGCCATATGATACCCATTATTATATATATATATACATATATATATATATATAGGAAAATTTTCAAATGAGAACATTTCGCACCGTGCGAAAATGTTTTTATCTTTTTTTTGAAATTTTTTTTTTCAAAAATTCTTTTTTCCACCCTCATTATATGTTGTTATACCCCCCTCAAAAAATAATGGTTGAGAAATAATGTCATTTGGTCTTCGATCAAGGCATTTCATCAAATTCGCACGTTTTGAGACCGTTAAATTTGTAACGGGTGGATGGGGGCTCTAATGCCCAACGGGTTCACCCATTATTTTCCCTGGGGTATATAATTGTATGGATTAAACATCAAAAAAAAATTTTTGAAAAAAAAAATTTCAAAAAAATAAAAAAAATGTTTTCGCACGGGCTTTCGCACCATTTTTTCGCAATGTAAGATTGCCCTATATATATATATATATATATATATATATATATATATATATATAATACATGATCATCATTATGGATATAGAACATTTATGGAAGTCTAAACCAGATCTGTGAACCCAACCTATACCCGGCCCATTATAAACAGGTTTGGTTCGTCCATAAACAAGTTTGACCTGTGAGTGACCAGACCTATTGATCCATTCATTAAGCAGGTTGGGAGTGGGTTAGTGGGTTAGAATTTTTTTAACCTGTTTTGACCCATTAATATAAAAACTTTATAATTTCATCTCTTTCCCCTTCTCTCATCTCTAACAAAAACATAACATATAAATTTTTCTAAGAATGAGAGAAAGGAGTTCGATGTTTGAAAAAGATCATGAGATCATAATGATGTTGTTGATGAAGGAAGAGGCATGATGTAGGCGGCACTCGATAAGCTCAAAGAGACCCACAAGAGGAAGATGGCCAAGGATGAGGAGCAAGCAAGAGACGGAAGGTGAAAATAAAAAAATTAATATGAAGTTCCTGACTGATCTCATCTTATCCCTTTGACTTGGATGTGTATTTATAACTAAATTGATCTTGATGTTGTGATGTATATTTTAATATAACCTAGTGTGGTGCTCTGTAATTGCAACATGGTCAACTTATGGAGGGATCATTAATCTTGTTGTATGAATTGGAGTCACAACATTAGTGGCAAAATTCAATCTTCGAATCGTACTCAAAATGTGAACTTTTTCCTTTGTGAGAAGTTTTTAAATGAATTTGCTGGGATCTTTTTAAGTAAGTTGTATTACTACTTGAATTTTTTTTGTTTTTTGATCTTGGTTTCAAAGGGACAAAATTATGAGAGCGATGATTGAACAAGTGGAGAGAAAACAGAGATTTTATTATTTTCAGATTTTCTTTGCGGAATCGGGATGAAGGTTTTGTTTAACAGATCAAATGGGTCCTTAGCATGTTAACCTGTGAACCCACCGGTTGGGTACATGTAGCATACACATGACCCATGAATAAACCGGTCAGGTAAGTGTTAGGGGTAAACAGATTTATCCGTCAACAACCAGACCCATACTTGACCCGTTTGCCACACCTAATATAGACCGATGTTTCTCTAACTCCCATATATAAATAAAGATATGATTAAGTACCATAGACGACGTAGGAGGTCACGCCAGCACATCTCTCACTACACCACAGGTTCTCACATTCATCGGTTACAATTGATCACTCCCAACTGGTCGACTAAATAGTTACATACTCATGACTAAACCATTATCTATGTCAGCATTCCAATGTCAATTATGTTTCATCTTAGATATACTCATATACTTCAACTTCTTACTTAAGAATGCATCATCAGTTTTATATACTTCAATGTCTTAAGGATGCACCGGCTTTTTTACATGTCCTCTGCTGTACTACCACTCATCCATCTAAACATTCCCATATCAATTAAGCTAGTTTCTTCTCTTTACATGTCTCTTGATGTCAATCCTGATGTAAGCTTATGATAGTAACTAAAAGCTCAATCTTCTACTGATTCTCAACGATAAAACCTATTCCGAGTCAAACAAAACTAGGGTTCGTGCTATCCAAATCTAACCTATGCAAGTCTACAAAAAGCATCATCGTTTCTTGTCAATGCCCACAGCCAACCACACGGTGAATTAGAAAGAACACAGAAAGACGATTTTTTTTTAAAAAATACCAATTTGATTCTTGGGTCGAGGGAATGCAGAAAAGTCTTGGGCGAATCGATGAATTGGCAGATGGGGCTGGAAGTGGCCCCAGAGATCAGCTTCAATATCCTCTCCGGCGAGAACCCACTGGAAGGAATCCAAGATAACCATCGTCTACGTCTTGTTGCTTCTCTTCCCCCATCATCATCACCATCGTTATTTGAAGAACATCTCACCAGTGCAAATTTCGTCCTCCTCCTGCCATTGAATTTTCGATATGTGGGTTGAATTTGAACAGTCAGTGGAATACATTTAGTCGATTTGAAAGACTGAGCGGCATACGTAGGGAATTTGTGAGTTGGGTTTGGAGAGAAGATGAAAGGTAACGAGAGTTTGGATGTCATCAGCGGGAAGAGATACAGAAATCAGAAAGAGGGGAAAAGCATTTTGTGGGGGAATTGATTTGCGAATCATCGTTTTACTGCACACATACCACTTATTTACTAGTTTGCCATTACTCCCCGCCCATACCATTTATTTACAAGTTTGCTATTAAAATTATTCATCATGCACACATATTGGGTACATTTCTGAAAAAGCACATGCGTCGTATGGAGTAAAATGGTCACTCGAAGGACGAACGACCTCTCCTCCAACCTCCCCAGCCCCACTCTATTTTCCCACGCCCTCTCCTGTGCCCTCCCCAGCCTCTTGCTCCCTCCTCCGCCCTCCCCACCCCTCCATCGACCCTTCCACCCCCTCTGCTCTCTATACCACTCCCTTGAATCGGATGATCAGGATGGACGAGGATGATCAGGGTGGGATGAAGACGCACGGCTTCAATTTCGGGAGAGCCACCTGAACTTTAGGGCGATTCTTCTTGTAATTCCTCCGAGATCCGCCCATCGTTTCGTTACTCAGGCGAAAGCGTTAAGGAGATTGATTTTGTTCTGCTCTCTTCTGGTCAGGGGCGGAACTACATGGAGCTTGCCCTGGGCAATTGCACATGGCAAGAAACTAGATAAAATACTAGTATATAGCTAAGGATCAAAAAGGGAATGTTGCTCAGATGGTAGAGAGTGTGTTTTTGTTGGCTGCGGTTTACGGGATCAAAACCCAACAACTCCAATTAAATCCTAATATTTTGGGTATTTTGAATGTTCATTGGGTGCTTATTAATGAAGCATATTATCCCCATAAGTACAGATTACAAAAGGCTAAAACAGATATTCAAAACTTGTTTATTTTAAGTAAAAACATAATAATGCTTTAAGTCCTACTTTTTATAAGTGCTATTAAGAAATTTTTTGTGGACAATGGTTGGAATTTTTTTAACTTTTTGATGGCAAGAATGTCTAGATAAAAACAGCCCCAAAATCCCTTTGAAAAGCGAAGACATCAATAAAAGATAAGCCGTGGGATTAAATGAAGATGACTTTTGTTGAGTATTGGTGTTTCATACCAATGTTATTTTGATGATGATCACAACATTTTGTTGTTGCTAATGACTCTCTTGTTTTAGTCTCTTAGTTACATTTCAAGAATATCATTTTTGGAGACTATACACTTGGTGCAAGGATGGACATCAAGTGGAGAAGGGCCAAAGCTTGGACTCAAGGGGTGCCAAAGCTTGGAGATAATGTAGAGCTTCAAGGCATCAAGATTGAAGCCATAGTGTCTAAGGAAAGCAATGTAATCCATGTAATATTTCCTTTATTGCTTTCTCTCTCATTTGAGTCTAGGTTAATGTAATGCCTTGATAGATGGTCTGCTCATTCATGCATATGCATTTAACCATCTTAGTGGGCCTTAGGATTAGCATAGAATCCAACCCAATAGGCTCATCATGACCAAAGACTCATTTGGATTCTCTGTTTCTCCAACAGTCGCCTGCTGAAGGATTCACAGTCGACTGGGTGATTCCAGTCGCCTGTCGAGCCTTCTACAGTCGACTGTGATGCACTGCTCAAGTCAACATTTCTATTGACTCTATTTGAGCTTTTCGCATCAGTCGACTGATGATCAATTTACAGTCGCCTATATATTTACTGTCGCCTGTGGAATGGTCAACAGTCGTCTGAGAAGCGAAAGTGCAAACTCTGCTTCTCTCTGTTTTTCTCCATCTCCTGCAGCAGTCGACTGATGAAGGATTTACAATCTCCTGTCTGATTTATAGTCGACTGTATTCTTGTCATCAGTCGCATGTATGCTTATTGGGAGAAAGAGTGCAACTCTCTGTTTTATTCCATCCCCTGCAGCAGTCGCCTGCTGAAGGTTTTACAGGCGCCTGTCCTGTTTACAGTCGACTGTATTGTCTTCTTCAGTCGACTGTCATGGATCAGATTATAGCCGTTGGATATTTTCTAGCCGTTGGACAGTCGACTGTCATTTTGTCACGCCCCGCTTTTCAAGTATGGAAGGCGAGACGTGAAGAGGTCCGCTCAGACTTGGAGCTGTGAAGCTACAGTCTGATAAGCGTCTGGTAATTTAATCCATTATCAGGTTCTTTGCATTACGACGAAACTACAATAAAAAATGAAGGATGTGCAATAAAAATTATCCAACATTCAACATGCACAGATTTTATTCCAAACATTACAGAGTTATAGTCATAAAATGTACAGAGTCCGAAAATAAGGCCTAAGCATGGCCGAAGCTAAAGACAAGTAATGGTGCTATGCACCGAACAACCTAACAACAACTACTAAGAAAGTAAACAACAACTAAAAGAAGATCACGGCTGAGACTAAGGGTAGAACTACAGTGCCCTCGAACTAGACGTCAGCAAGCTATCGTCCTCTACAACTAACTCAGGCTCAAACCTGACATGTGACACCCAAAGAGAAAAGTACACATGTCAACAAAAATCTCCACGGAAGGAAAAGGAGACTTTTGTGCAAGGAAACATAAAGCACAGCAGGTATAAGATAAATGCAGCTTAACAGTTCTAAAATAATGATGACATGACATGACATTTTAATGAATGCAGCAGTTTAAATGAACATGATGATAACAGGCAAGCACGTCGTAGCAGAAAACTACGAATCACTATTTCACGTGTATGGACTGGCGCCCATCTTCTGGATCACGAGCCAGGAAGTGTTTTTCAATATGGACTGGCGCCCATCTTCTGGATCACGAGCCAGGAAGTGTTTTTCAATATGGACTGGAGCCCATCTTATGGATCACGAGCCAGGAAGTGTTGTTCAATATGGCATAGGGTTGTGCCCGCAAAGCAAGTGCCTAACCTCAATAGTTACAATTTTTGTAGCGTGTGCTACGCAATCACCATGAAACATTTTGATGCATGACATGACATGGCAATGAGCAGTTAAAGTGCGTACCGTTAATTGAAATTAAACGTGACATAGCAGCATGAATGAAAGCATGGTAAAAGTGTCGGATCTAGCTTCGTTGTCAAGCTAGATCAAGTAGGGTGTCGGATCTAGTTTCGTTGTCAAACTAGATCGAATATGGTCGTCTAGGCGACTATCATTTCACCGCCTAGTCTCTTTTACGCAATTTTACAAAATGGCCTAAAACATGGCCTAAACAAGTTACTGTGCAAGTTTCACTTGCCTGAACAACGTACGTAGTCTCAGTTCAACAATGGTCCAGATCTCCCTATGTGCTCCAAATCAATCATCCCAAACCTACAGTCATGTATTCATTATCTTCAATTAGTGAGTTACCAAAGCAATGAAAACATAGTTTTTATCTTATTAACATGCGGGTGTGGGTTCCTACGGTTCGAGTATACCTTAACACGACGCGAGAGCTACACTGACGTCAGATAGCGACGTCAGGGGTTGGACTCCGGTAGCACGAATGGTACGACAGACAGCTAGCGACCATGGTTGCACGATGCAAAAATGGCAGCGAGCAACACGAACACCACCGACAAAGGAAGACCGTGCAAGGGTCTACGACCAAGGGGAAAGCCGTATGGATCTGGACGGTCGTCGAGAGGGTGCGTGGAAATGGTGCAGCGAGCAAGGAGGGTTGCGGTAGATTTTTGACGAGTAACGGCAGATTTGTGGTATACGGGGGCTGTTTGAGGGTTACGCGGAAACGGGGAGAGGGTAGGTGGTTGTCGGGGTGCTAGGGGGTCGGACTCCGGCGGTTAGGAGTGGTGGCCGGCGGTGAACAGTGCTGGGCGTGAGTTTTTGTAGGGGAGGATGACAGTTTTGAAGCGGTAGGGCTATTTTGAGGCGGCAACGACACGCGTGTGGGCAAAGGCATAAGGGAAGCGCATGAGGGGGCCGCGGCGGCAAGGGGAGTCTGTGGTGGCTGGGCGTCGGCGGCTGTCTTTGGATGGAGGCCGGATGATGACAGTTTTTGGGGGCGGTTGTCGGAGGGGTTTGGCAATTGATGGGGGTGTGTCCGTAGGCTGTCGGGGTGGGGCTCCTGGCGGTTGGTCAGACGGCAACAGGGTGATGGCCGGAGGGGGGGTCGCTGCGGCCTGAGGAGGCTGCGGGTTGGCAGTCTCGGAATGGAGGAGGCCGCAATATTGGAGAATGGCCGGAGGGGTTTGGGTGTACGCCAGAGATGCTTGGGTGGCCGGAGGGTGAGGCAACGAGGGCCGGAGTCGGGGAGGATGAGGCCGCGAGCTTAAGGTGGCCGGGTTCATAAGATGATGGTGGCAGCTGCAATTGGGTCCTCTTGCGTGAAGGGAGAAAGAAGTTAGGGCTTTTGCTATTTAGTTTTCAAAAGGGGGTAGAGTTAGATGGTTAGGGAGAGAGAATGTGAGAGGGAGGGGTGCACTTAGATTGATATAGGATGGTGAATAGTTAGGAGAATATTTCATGTGTATGAAATCTCCAAGTGTTTAATTAAGGTTGAAACTAGGGATTAGCTAGGCTAATTACAAGTTGGATGTGATTAGAGTGATTGGCCAACTAAACGGTGTCCGAAAAACATAATAAAAATACCGGGACGACTGTGTCGAGAGAGAATCGAGACTAAGAAGATCAGTCACGGCTAGGGCGACGGAAAACGGAACAAAAAAATAGAAAGGTCTAACGACGAAGGTGGAAGCTACGACACCTCTTCAAACAAAGTTGTTTTATAGGAGAACGACCCGTGAAATGACGTTCAAAAATAATCCCACAAACAAGTGCTCTCTGAGAGGGTCATAACGACATATCACCACGTACGGTTCGGATACAATAAGAGGTCAAAATAAATACACGTACGAACAAAAGTACGCGCACGAAAAACGTACGATCGAAAAGCGACCGTGACACATTTGTTCTTCAGACGACTGTCAGTGATGCTTCTGCCCAGAAACTAGCCGTTGCAGCTTTTTGTTTTTAGCTGTTTCCTTGGGTTTTGAGGGTTGATATAGGGTTCCTATATATATGAGGGGGCTGAGTTCATAGGAACTTCTTGATGCTATTGAAAATCCTTAGAGATTAAGAAAGCCACTCTCAAACTCTCTCATTTTCCTCTTTGATCTCTCATTCCTCTTCATGCATTGAAGTCAAGCTCAAGGAAAATCATCCAAGTGCTTTCAAGCAAATCTCAACACTTGGAGATCCTCTTCCATGCCTTGCATTCATCTATGAGTAAGCATCTCAAGGCATAGGTAAGAGTATTTGTTTTACTTGGTATTTTCTTGTATCACTAATTCTCTTTGTGGGAATTAGTCTCTCTCTTTGTGGGAGTATTTCTCTTAGTGGGAATAGGATATTCTCTTAGTAGGAATAACTCTCTTTGTGGGAGTAACTCTCTTTGTGGGAGTTTAGTGTCCTAGTGTAGGGCTAACTCTAATTATCTGAGTGGGAGTTATTAATTCTCTAGGTGGGAGTTTGACCCTTGTGTAGAGTTGGTTGGGTCCTTGTGGAAGGCAAAATCCTCTTGGTGAGGTATCTCTTTGTGGGATTTGTATTCACTTCTCTTTGTGGGAATATAGTGAATATTGGTGTGGCTGGACGTACCCAAGTTTGGGGAACCAGGGTATATTCTTGTGTTTGTGTTTGGATTGATTGTGTCGATTATTTCCTCTTGCATTTATTATTCCGCATTAGCAAGTTTAATTTTAATTGGACAATTTATTGCCATTACACTATTCACCCACACTCTAGTGTGTTGTTGTTAGTATTGCAAGGGTAAGGCGAACCTTACAACTTTGACATTGGTGACAGATTTGTGCTAGACCCAAAGGTTCCATTGATTTGGCAAGAAAGTTATGTAAAGAATGTTACGACTAGTTCTGTTGATGTACAGTGAGTCTTTTGGAATCTTGATAAGACAAAATGTTGAATTTTTTTTGAGAAGAAAGGATTTTTTTTGAAAATCGGGTTAGAAAGTTGATTTTGAAACAAAAATTGTGAGGCTATAACATTTTTTGTTTGAATAGTTGTAAGAAGTTGGTTATAAAAATATAAAAGAAAAGAAAATGAGACCGATTTTTACAGAATGGACTTTAAAAATGAAATTAAATAACCATCTTTTTGTTTTGTAGCAACGACCGCTACAAGTGGATCCTACCCACAATCCACAAAAAAATGCATGCATTATGCACCACATCACAATTTCTCTTCCCTAGAATCTTGAGGAACCAAATCCATCATATTTAGCCCCTTTGGACATTTGCTAGCTGAATAAAGACTAATTAACATGCTAATATTGATGATTACAATCACCTCATGGTTAGCAACTTTTCTGATGATTATTTTCGCCCGGGGCAAAAAAAATCCTGGTTACGCCACTACTTCTGGTTGTTTTGGTTTTCAATGGGACCCTAGACTTGATGGGTGCTTCATGTCCATTATTTCCCGCAGGGGCGGGGTGGCGGGGGGCGGACGAGGGTAAAAGATGAAAAATATTTGATAAAGTTTGAATGGCAAACTTGTAAATAATGTGTGTCTGCGTGGAGTAAAAAGGTGGGTTTGCAAATCAATTCTCATTTTGTGGTATTGTGTTGTTACACTTGGGGCCGCCCCAGCCCGATCTCCACTTTGCAGACTATGTCGGCTTCAAACGCCCGCCAGAAAAGCCCAATTGATTATCTCCAATGAGATGCCTTTGAATGGGCTCAAGGCCATAGCCCACAAGACCACAAGCCAGTCCCAGAGAGATCTGCCAGCTGTGCACCCAATCAGATTAAAGTTGTTGCGTCGAAACTATCACGGCATGCTTGAAGTTACTCGATCTACACCCGATACTACCCATATACATCACTCCCACTATGAATAGAAGTGAATCGTAAGCATTTAATTGAGATAAATTGTTAGCTTACTGTCATTCATCTGTTTTTTCATAGCTCTGAGAAATTATAGATCTGTCTCCTAGCAGACTAGTCATAATCACACGAGGGGTTCCCAATTACCTTGTATGACTTAAGTATTGGAGTCGATTTAACCAGGCCTCGACCCTGGTCCCCTGACGAGCTATCAAGTGTTGCAGTTCGACTAACGGTAAAGCACAATCCTTCTCATAAAACTAGCTTTACCAAAAACCCTACATCTTGAGAGCCCTCCTCCAGGATGTCTCCCCCAGAAGGTTGGCTCGTCCCCAACAAGCTGAGATAGCTCACAAGTGCATACCTACCACTACTTTAACAAGCATAGACCCTATCATAGGTTGGCTAATCCCCCTGAAGCTTGCCCCCTCCTCCATCCATATTGAGAAAACATTCCAAAACAAGTGGCACCGTTTATGGGAATTAAGTCAATATCCATGTTATCTTCATTTATGTCAGTTATGATTCGTACTACTGATAAAATGCATGAGATGCTGGTTGATGTAGTGGTAACTGTTATCAGATCAACCCCTGTTAACCAAACTTTAACCCCAAGGAGGTCAATAGCCCCATGATGCGTGCCCCTTCCATCAAGTAATAAGATAATACAACACTAAGGAGATGTGGAGTATGAATTGGAAAAAGCAACAGAATAAGGTAATGGTTGGCAATCATGTCATTCTTGATGTAAAGTATGGTGAAGCTCAACACAACCCTAGTTGAGTTAGGAGGTCAACGAATACAAAGAGAGCGTAAGAAAATTAAAACTTTCAATGAGAAGGGGTGCATGGGGGAAGCACCGACCAATGAAGAAATATTTAGTATACACCCAAATCTTCCTTTCTTTATGGAAGCAGATCATATCATTCTCATGGGGGACCCAAGCTTCAAAAGGAGGTCAGAAGTAGTCCTAATATATTTCATAAGGTTGGTAAAGGAAACCACATAGGCATGCTTTAAAATATCATCATGCACTTTGAACAAATAGTCAGAGGCTTGTACATAGTATTTGACTTTCGAGGGCCGATCTCTCAGGTCAGAGCTTGGTCGCGATACTTGGTGTCATCCCCTAACCATTGGCCCTTCCCTTTACCATTGTGGGGAATAGTGACCACCCTATGTGTGTCATCCTCAAATCTATCATCGGAGCTAAAACACCTCTCAGGTCCGTTCTCCTCTTATGAGTTTACTCCATTGGCACATTGACTCCTAGCTATGGACGTCATGAGTGCTGAGTGAATCGTCTCGAAATGTGCGAATGCTACTCCAAAGTGTAGGAGATCGAACAAGTAATTATCCTGGTAAGTACATGTATCGTATTCACAGGACAACTGACCTGCAAAACCACAAACTTCAATTTATAAAGAGGACTAAAACGATAATAATCAATCACCTTTCAGATATAAAAGTGATGGTGTTGAGGGTTTAAAATACTAAAAGAGAATCCTATGATAATTACAGCGAATTCGATACTAGGGTACTAATATGGAGATATGTGTCGGTTGTGATTTTGTTAGGACGATTGCAATTAATGATTATTAATATCATTTCTATAACTCAACATTTCGTCCGACTAGGGCACGAGAATGTCGGAAGGTGTGGCGATAAAGCGCGTAAAATAGTGCCAAAGAGTAATCACGAATATCATTGATTTCATGAAGAAAATACGCACAATTACCCTCTCGGGTCACGATACGTCCTCTGGGATCGCATCACGAATAAGTCTTACTCGGATCATATTTGATTCAAACATGCCCACGTCTCCGTATAACATACCCAAATAACATATATGTAGAAATCAATGAAATACGCAATATAACATAAATATCGGGTGAAAGATATCGAAATCAAAGACTACAACGCCCTAAAACATCACAACCAACACATAAAGGTACTAGCCACGCATGGAGAGAAAATAAACCATATTCATAGACAAATACATGTTCAAAGTCTCAAAATACGTGCTAATTAAATACGCTAAATGCAAGCCAAATACGCAAAATACAATGCCAAAGAAAGGGAATTTATCACCAATTCTCTCCAAATTGACCATATATCTCCTTTAGATGATAGGTCCTGCCTCTGTCTCCAGGGCCTCTAAAACTCACGGCAAAATATGCTCTGTAGAGCTCCCAATACGCAAAGAATACATAACCCTAGGCCAAAATACGCTTAAATAATAGCATTGCGAGTTTGAGAACGCTTAGCGGATGCAAAATCGCACCCAATAAAGCTTAAAACCGCATTCGCCATCGGAGCAAATGACCGCTGACCGATAGAGCGCGATCAGACGAGGTGGCGACACTTGGCCCTTCAGGTCAGCTGCGCTCGCCCGCGTTCCGCACGATCTGAGTCCGCCTTGGAGAAAGCCTTAGCCGTTTGATGTAATCTCAATGGCTACAAATTAGCCGCGTCGTCCACTTCATTAGTCGTCAGATGCAAGCGAGAATGCACATGATCTCGCCACGTGGCCCACCATATCCCGCTCTCGATGCGATCCGATAAGAATTCGGATAGATCCTCGACCGTTGGATCAAAATCCAACTGTGCTGAGAGCGTTGCGTCGCCCTCATTGTGGAGTGTCTGATATGGTGGGGATGCAGCGGATGAGTTCCACGTGGCAACGGTTGAGCGGAGTGCACATACGGTCCGTATTTCGACCGTATATTCTTCGTATTTCTTCGTATTTATGCCTTTTTAAATGGTATTCTGCATTCAAAAAATTCATAATAATTAAGTGATTGCTCTAATAAATGACGATATTCAAAATATGATTGTATTAAAGACCAAATACATACCATGTATGCACAAAATGGGGCTAAATGAGGTGTTAAATATGCAATATTTACCCCGAATCACATCCTCCAACTAGCGATTTGCTAGCCCCTAGCAAAAAGAGCGATTAAGTCGGATGATTAATAAAACTAGTAATTTCTATCGATCACTTATGGCATTGCTCAATAATACAGTTTTCAACATGATTTTGACCATCAATATACACAATCCTTGAAGAACATCAATCACATGATATTTTCTCTAATTTAATGTGAATAAATAACGTGCAAGCATCGTTTTGCATAAGCGAAAGTATAACACGACGTCATCTCATATTTTTCTTATTTCCAAAGAATTGGTATCTCAAAAAAGATCGTTCAAATCATATGTCTCAAAGTTTCTTATATTAAAGTTGCTTAGTTTATTCACCATTTCATTTTTTTCTCTTTTTTGACGACTTAGAATGATCCATGTAACGAGCTTTCAGTTAATGATTCCTAAGCTAGACGACCTTCGGGCATTAGGCTTAGAAGAGCCCTCGAACTTAATAACTCGAATCATCTAAGTTTTATTTTCTCTTTTTTTAATGCACTCCACATTCATCCATCTTTCGATGCGAATCTCCAATGCTTCCTGAGGCACAAAGACCCGGCTAATGAATAAACTCAAGGAAACGGTGCATTTTATTTTTTTCTCATTTTTTGTAAGCAACTCAGCACCTATAAACATAAACATAAACTTTAGAATCAATGGCCAAATTCCTCTTCAACTCGAAAACTAATCCAATCAATCATGTCCACTTTAAGCTTAAACATCACAATAACTTGCTTGAAATAAATTCAAAATATTTCAAGATATTAATCATGACAATTGAAAACTTTTCATAAGTAACATATTAATGATTAATTTCATGAAGAGAAAAATAATTAATCCAAGCCATAAACAATTTCAAGAATTCGATCAATGCATAATCATCCGATAATGTGACATGTGAAGGAGTTTTGAATGATGAGAATGGTGGGTTATTCTTTTCTTTCGCTTTATTTAAAAAAATCCTAAGGTCTCATACACTCCCCCAAACTAAATATGGACATTGTCCTCAATGTCGAAAAGGGTGCGAGTTTATTCAAAAGCATATAATACTATCCTAGAAAGCATATAAAAATCTATGCTAATGTAAAGAACACACCATGGTCAAATGGCAGATTATGGATCTTTAATGACGAATGAAGTTGTTCTATTTGCTCTTTGCGCTCCTCGGCGAGTATTTTTCCTTCACTAACTAAGTTGAACCCCAGCAACATAACTCCCAGCACCTCTATAACTTGTTCACATGTATCCGGCAAGAGATGAGTTACGTTAATCCAACATAGTTTCAAATTCCTCTCAATAACCATATTCCAAATATAGTCATCAAAATACGTAAAATAAAGCAAAGCATATTGATGGCTGCTCCCTGAAAGATATGCACTACTCTCGGTATGATGCTCAGCGTGGGGGAGAGGAATGAATGATTTTGGCAAAAAACTGCTGGAGAGAACGATTCGGGCTCCATATTGATAATCTCTAAACTCATGTCCCTAGTTGTCCCCTCCTCCTGTTCATCCAAAATTGCTAGCTCGTCCTCTCCTTCTTTGCACACGCTTCCAGCCATTTTAATATTATGATTTGTGCTTTCATCTTGACATGGCTCGCTCGATATACCTGCAATAGAAGCTGAATTCATATTAGATTCTTGAAGTTGAATTTCAAAAGAATTAATTGCTTCTAAGAAAGTGGCAATCAGAGTAAAATTTTCAATGGATTATTGAATTTGCCGACTCCGAGCAAGGAAATTTTCTTGGAATTGATGGGATTTAGCCTCCTATGTCTGAATGAGCAATTGAATTTCCTCTTTCAAGGGTTGCAAGGGTACGTTTACACTTTGCGTTCCTTGATCAAGGCATGTCCCATTATCGTCGCAAGAGGGCTCCGTTGAATCACGCTTTGAAGTCTCTTTCATGATTTGTTCATTCTCTTGTAAAGATTCCATGTACTTACACGCCTCTGTTGGCATCATGACTCCCAAAAATTCCTGCAGATGTGGTCGTAGTCCAAATAAGAAGGACTCCATAAGCTCTTTCTTTGTGTATCCATGCTATGGATAACTCAACACTAGGTCTGTGAACCTCCTCCAGGCCTAAAAAAAGTTTCACAATCTCTCTGATTGAAATTAACGATCTTGAGCTTCTTCACTCTATGCTTGTGTGCAATATCGTACTCTGCATCACACTAATAATATGTGCCATAGAAATTCATGTATTCCATTTTTTGAATTTTTTTAAAAGCAAAAAGAAAACAAAAAAAAAATCCTAAGCTATAAGATGGAAGGATCTCACAGAATATTCCTCCATACAAACTGAAATCATCAATCACAAGTACTGTTATCCCTGGTAACGGTGCCAAAAACTTGACTCGTCTCGAAATGTGCGAGCCCTACGCCCAAGTGTAGGAGATCAAACAAGTAACAATCCTGGTGAGTCCAGGTATCGTATCCGCGGGACAACTGACCTGCAAAACCACGAACTTCAGTTTATAAAGAGTACTAAAACGATAATAACCAACCACCTTTCAGATATAAAAGTTAAAATACTAAAAGAGAATCATATGATAATTACAGTGAATTCGATACTAGGGTACTAATATGGAGATATGTATCGGTTGTGGTTTCGTTAATGATTATCAGTATCTTTTCTATAACTTAAATTTCGTCCAGCTAGGGCACGAGAACGTCGGAAGGTGTGGCGATAAAGCGAGTAAAATAGTGCCAAAGAGTAATCACGTATATCATTGATTTCATGAAGAAAATACGCACAATTGCCCTCTCGGGTCATGATACACCCTCTCAGATCGCATCACGAATAAGTCGCATCACGAATAAGTCTTACTCAGATCATATTTGATTCAAGCATGCCCACGTCTCTGTATTACATACCCAAATAACATATATGTAGAAATCAATGAAATACGCAATATAACGTGAATATAGGGCAAAAAGATATCGAAATCAAAGACTACAATGCCATAAATACATCACAACCAACACATAAAGGTACTAGCCACTCATGAAGAGAAAATAAACCATATTCATAGACAAATACATGTTCAAAGTCTCAAAATACATGCTAAATACGCTAAATACAAGCCAAATACGCGAAATACAAGGCCAAAGATAGGGAATTTATCACCAATTCTCTCCAAATAGACCATAGATCTCTTCATATGATAGCTCCTGCCTCTATTTTCAGGGCCTCCAAAACTCACGGCCAAATAAGCTCTCTAGAGCTCCCAATACGCAAAGAATTCCTAACCATATGCCAAAATACGCTTAAATAATAGCATTGCGGGTTTGAGAACGCTTAGCGGATCCAAAATCCACTCCGAATAAGGCTTAAAACCGCATTCGCCATCGAAGCAAATGACCGTCGTCCGATCGAGGTGCGATTAGACGAAGTGGAGACACGTAGCCCTTCGGATCAGCTGTGCTCGCCCGCGTTCCGCACGATCTGAGTCCGCCTCGGAGAAAGCCTTAGCCGTTTGATCTAATCTAGCCACGTCGCCCACTTCATTAGTCGTCGGATGCAAGAGGGGATGCACACGATCTCGCCACATGGCCCACCACATCCCGCTCTCACTGCGATCCGATATGAATTCAGATGGATCCTCGATCATTGGATCGAAATCCAACGGTGCTGAGAGCACCATGTCGCCCGCATTATGGAGTGTCTGATATGGCAGGGATGCAGTGGATGAGTTCCATGTGGCAACGGCTGATCGGAGTGCGTATACGGTCCGTATTTCAACCATATATTCTTCATATTTCTTCGTATTTCTGCCTTTTTAAATGGTATTCTGCATTCAAAAATTCATAGTAATTAGCATAGGTCTTTGAATAATACAAATAAATAGTCGTTGGAATCGTGAGATCGAGATCTTCACATGAAAAAGATGAGAATGCCGAAATACTCAATAAAATGCCTTTTTATGCTTAAATCAACTGATTGCTCTAATAAATGACGATATTCAAAATACGATTGTATTAGAGACCAAATACGTATCATGTATGCACAAAATAAGGCTAAATGAGGTGTTAAATATGTAATATTTATCCCGAATCACTGAGCTCATAAGCAAAACTAGGAATCACCTTTATAAGCACATGAACCATTACTAAGGATGAGACATCCTCTTCCCTTTTCATCTCTTCCTATACTCAATCCACAAAAGATTCAACTATGCTGGGAGCTGTCATGGTTGAGGATAATACTCGGAGATGATATGGGAGAGCTCTTAGAATTCTTTGCAACTATTTGTAAAAAGGCCTTGAGTAATCCCCTATCCCTATTTATAGATTTTCAGATGAGTAGATCGAGGCATTATCGACGCTCTAATTGTTGCCATAGGTCACTGTTTTAGAGGTTGACGAATTAAATTCCATGCCCAATGGCTGAAGCCCAAAAGTTGTGCCACTCTACACCACATCCATTGGCCCAACTATCGTAATAGTTGAGCTTGGGGGATTGGGGCCATTATTATGTACGGGGTTAGCCCATGCCCAGACCCATTTTTCAAAGTATTTACGCTTCAAATATGGCCCAAACGTATACTAAAAATCACATTTAATTATCTCCAAAAGGCTCATCCGAATGGGCTCAAGGCCATGGACCATGAGGCCGCATGCTTGCCTAAGAAAGGTTTGCCAAATGGGCACCCCCATTATATCAGAGCTATCGCATCAAAGCTGTCACGTTAGGTATAAAGTTACAAATCCACCCCTGATGCTACCTTTATAAAAACTGTGCTCCCATAGTAGAGAGAAGTAAGTGAATCTCAATCCTTTAGTTGTGATATATTTTTAGCTTACCTGTATTAATGATCTATATTTCATAGCTCTGAGGAATTGTAGGTTTGTCATTTCACAGATCGATCATAATCATATCAGATTTTCCTAATTAATTTGTCCGACGTAAGCATCGAATGGGATTTGATTAGGTTCCCGCATCAATCCCTTGACAGGTTGTTCAATGAATTAAGTTGGCTAAATGACAAGCCCAATCCTTCTCATAAAACCAGCTTCATCAAAAATCTACCAACTGGGAGCATGTCCTTCAGGAGGCCTCCCACCAGAAGGTCGATTCGTCCCAGATGAGCAAAGATAGGCCAGTAAGCACAGACCTACCAGTACCTCAGTAGGCACGGACCTAATCTTGGGCTGACGAGACCATGAAATCTACCCCTTCTCACAAGCTCAGAATTCTATAGTGGGAAGACACTTGGAAACATGTTTTTGTAAGAATCATGCTATATTTAGTATTATTAGGTGGAAACTTATATCTAGCACCCTAACTAGGTTGGAAAATGTAAACACATTCTTTCTTCTCTGCCTCATCATTATCATCCTCCTTTCTTTGCCTCATGTTGCTTCTCATCCTCCTTCGATCAATCATATGCTGCTCTTATGACATCAATGGTGATACCCTAGGTGTGGCAGCGATGGAAGGAGCATGGAGCTTGACGAAAATCCAAGAGGAGGGGAGAGGGGGCAAGAATCTCGATGGAAGAGGTAGAGACTTACAATCAACATCAAGGGATAGGTCAACGCTAATAGGAGAAAATGAAAGAAGAAGAAGGATGAAGAAAGAAGAAGGATGCAAAGAAAGAAGAAGTATAAGTAGAAATCGAAAATGGAGGAGAAGAAACATCAATGGCAGGTGGAGGAGAAGAAAGGAAATGAAGATGAATAAGGAGAGGGCGTTTTGGTTATTAATAAAAAATGCACTTAAGTGACACAATTAATGTAAGGACCGTCTTCCCCTTGCAATACTAACAACAAACTCTAGAGTGGGGTGAATAGAGTAATGGCAATAAAGCGTGCAATTAAAATGTAACTTGCAAATGCAGAATAATAAATGCAAGAGGAATTAATCAGCACAATCAATCCAAACGCATACACAAGATATTACCATGGTTTTCAAAACTTGGGTACGTCCAGCCACACCAAATATTCACTATAATCCTACTCAAGGTAGTGAATACAATCTCACACAGAGATACCACACACAGAGGAATTTGTCCTACACAAGAACCCAACCAACCGTACACAAGGGTCAAATTCCCACACAAAAAATTACTAACTCCCACACAGAGAATTAGGTTAGTCCTAAACTAGGACACCAAACTCCCACAAAGAGATTAACTCCCACAAAGAGAGTAACCAACTCCCACAAAGAGAGTATCTAACTCTCACAAAGAGAGTAACCAACTCCCACAAAGAGAGTATCTAATTCCCACAAAGAAAGTATCTAATTCACACAAAGAGACTTAGGGTTTCAAGAAAACAAATGAAGCAAAAGAATCTTACATATGCCTTGAAGAGATGAACTTACTCAATGAAGTATGTAAGGCATGGAAGAGGATCTGCAAGTGACGAGATTTGCTTGAAAGCACTTGGATGATTTCCCTTGAGCTTGACTTCAATGCATGATGAGGAATATGAGCTCTAAGAGGGAAATGAGAGAGTTTGAGAGTGGCTTAAGGATTCTCAAAAGATCTTCAATAGTTCCAAGACATTCTAATGAACTCAACCCTCTCCTATATATAGGAAGCCCAAAGGAACATTCAAACCCAAAGAAAAACCCCAAAATAATAAATCTGCAACAGCTATATTTTGGCAGTTTATGGCACAGACAGTCGACTGATGAACAGCTGACAGTCGACTGGTCAACGGCTATAAAATTCTCAACGACTATAATCTAAGCCAGGACAGGCGACTATAGAAGACTACATAGTCGCCTGTAAATGAGCATGCACATATATATCCTTCAGTAGGCGATTGTCACTTGGGATGGAAACGGAGCTGGAAAATGCAACTTTTACACTAGCGCCTTCAGTCGATAGATGACCATTTCACTTGCGCATGTAAGTAGACATGCAACTGAAAATACTTCATCAATCGACTGACTTGCAAGATGGGTTGAAACTGCAAGTTACGCACTTTGGCACACAGAGACTGGAGAACAAATCCCAGGCGCCTGATGGAATACAGGCGACTGTAAAATGAACGTCAGTCGTCTGTCTCCAATAGCTCAAGATAGAGTCAATAAAAGTTGACTTGAGCTAGTGCACAACAGCCGACTGTAGAAGGCTCGACATGTGCCTGGAATCACCCAGTCGCGTGTAAGACCTTCATCAGTCGCCTGTTAGAAAGCCAAAAACTCCAGTAAGAGTTTAAGGCAAGGTGAACTTATTGGAATGATTTCTATGATAATCCTAAGGCTCACTAATGATGGAAAATGCATAAGCATGAATGAGTTAGTCCATCTATTAAGGCATTACATATAATCCTAGACACAAAGAGAGAAAAGCAATAAATGAAATAATACATGGATTACATTACTTTCTTTAGAGTCTATGGCTACAGTCCTTGATGACTTGATGCCTCGCCATCGTTTCCAAGCTTTGGCATCTCATGTCCATGCTTTGGCATTGCTCCTCTTGATGTCCATCCTTGCACCAAGCATTTAGTCTCCAAAAATGATATTCTTCATTTAATAACTATGAGACTAAAACATGAGAGACATAGCAACAACATAATGTTATAATCATCATTAAAATAACTTTGGTATGAAACATCAATTACTCAACAATTAACATAAATGCACTTAAGTGATTTTCATGAAAACATTAGGGTGTTTTGAGTTGTTACCCCTAAAAATCTAAAGAATGGTATCCTACTTTAGTTTCACGATGTTGAGTTAACAAGTAACAAATACTCAATTATGAGTCTTAATTAAAAAATCAACGACCATGTCAGTCATATAAGGAACGTAAGGTAAAAGGGAAAACGAAAACATTGGTTTCATATTATCATAAGATGACCAACTTTGATGACATACAATAACAACTTAATACATATAAACTTTTTTTTCTTTTAATTTATCATTTTTACTTATCTCTCATTTTTCTATTACCAATAGAAATATCAACATTGTTTTCAAAATCCAATTATTATCTTCTCTTGAAGATTTTTCTCATGTTTTGCTTCCTGAAGATACCTCTAACAATTTTGCAGATAACATGGCCTTCTAACACTCACCAGAGATAAGGTGTCGCCAAAGAAGAGTAGCATGTGTAGATCGCGATTCTTCTAACACTCATCAGAGACAAGGTGTCGCCAAAGGAGATTAGCATGTTTAGATCGCGATTGGATCATCGTGAGTGATCCAAGAATACATTGGACAAAGATTTCAATATGGTTACTATGTCAAATAACATTGGTCACTCTAATATCTCACTATATTTCCGCAAAATGTATATTTCCAATAAATGATGCAAATGAAGAAGTTAGCCTAATCTTCGTTATCAAACGAATGCATTTAAATGGGCCTAAGATTGTAATTTTATAATATTTTATACTCCATCAATGATCAGTTGTGTCCTTCTCAATATGAACATTTGCATTTAGCTCTCTTCATACTGCTACACATTTGCCAACAACAATACTAATATACTATATAGACAACGCCTACGTTCATGCGATACCTGTGCCAACGACACCCTCTCACAAAAGTTGTGACTCTCTGATTATTGAAAGTAACCAACTGAAAAAAACGCAAAGCATGAGGAAACAACCAATTACTTGCACAAATATTCCAAAAAAAGTAACCAACTTAAAGTATAACATTGTAGATTTTACAAACGCCTATGTTCATGTGATACCTATGCATGCATTCACTTTCAACATCACCCTCTCACAAAAGTTGTGACTCCGATTATTGAAAGTAACCGACTGAAAAAAAGTAAAGCACGAGGAAGCAACTAATTACTTGCACAAATATTCCGAAAAATAAATAAATGATAAAATTGTAGATTTTACAAACAGAACGATCAAAATTTACAATATCCCATGAAACACATTGCCAACATTTGACAGATGCAACATACACTTGCTAAGGTCAAATAAATTAGACTTGGGTGCCCCTGACACAACTAATTTTTTAGTTCCCAGATGAAATTTTTGCTGGCTTGCTGGTGTTCATGTCCCTTCGGCGGTCCTGCAAAAATGACATCGCAGCAGGAAACTGAAAGAATAAGGATTTACATCATAAATGGCAAGCACATAGCAAACTCTTGATACTATTTTCCAGATAAGTCTCTCAGAACAGACAGCACCTGTGCTACCATTCAAACCGATGAACTTATTAGCTAAGCCTTAGCAGGCCTGGGTATTGGTGTTCCCGTTGTATCAGTCACGGCTTTGTAAGCACTTTGAATTCGTCTAGTTATTGGACCGACTTCTCCGTTTCCGATCACTCGACCATCAATCATGGTAACCTGTTAAAAATCAATCCTTTTGGTTAAGCAGTTGCCTTAAAACTGTCAGCAACCAGGAAGAATTCATCCACCAAAAACTCGACGATAAGAAAATGCAGAAATCAAATCACTTTAGTTCTGCATGGTTTTTTTTCCAAAACAAAGTTCAGATGAAAAAACTCTAAGTAAAATAATACAAATGTGAATTATGCATCCAAATTCATCAAAAAAATCCCTAATCATGCCTTACAAATGTGAAATATGTATCATGTAACCATGAACTAAACTTGGAATAATAAAGCCTCCAAATTACATATTACATTACATAAATGTGGAACTTTATTGATATTGTTCATTCTAGTCTGCACAACCAATTGTAATTGAGTTTCGGAAAGGTACATATATTGTAATATACACAAGTCTCTTTGCATGCACACCATTTATAAAACTGAAATAATTTGCCTCATACCTACCGACCACCTTTGAGTCTTTATCAAGAGACTAATGGATGCCATTGACTGACTACAGATCCTGATGACCTCTATCGAATAAGAGTTAGATCTGAAGTTGAACCATCACAATGATTGTGATGCATTAAAATATAGTCAAAACACTGTGCTTGGACTAAGCCCGTCAAAATATGCAAGGCATTACAACGCTGACTAAAGAGCACTGCAAGAGAAGAAATTTTCACATTTCATCTTTGTTTGTTGAGTTTGAATTTGTTGTCAACTCCAACATTTTCCATACTTACATGTATAAGACATTTTGTTAAGCCTACGGGTCCTACTCCAAGAAAGAAAAAAAAGGAAGAATATCATGAAGGCATATGAGATTTGATATAATTTACTAATGTGCTTGGAAGGCCGGGTAAGGTTTTGGGAGGACAATGCCAGATGAAGGGAATGATCTTGAATTTCATACGAAGTAAACTAATTAATTGATAACTGAACTACGAATGTAAGTAAACTGCGAATGTAAATTAATTGATTGATAATTGAACTAATGCATTAATTGATAATTGATAATTGAACTACGAATGTAAATTAATTGATAATTGAATTGAACTACGGGTAAGTAAACTACGAATGTAAATTAATTGATAATTGAACTAATGAATTTTAAATTTAATTTCTATTGTTAAAAAGGTATGAAACTCACTGGCGTAAGTTCTCCCATTGTTCCTGTTGTCCAAACCTGCGTGTAACAAATTCAAAAAAAAATTCAACGAGATTCATAGGGCTAGGGGTGAAAACTTAAAAATTATTGCATGTATTGAAATAGTGTGAAGTTGATTCATCGTTGTATTCAAGAGCAACAATTCCTGCTACAAAGCACACGAGACAGACATTTAGAAAGATGTCCAGTCATTTAGTAGTCGATACCATAGTACATCTTTTTATCTCACCATTGTCTTTGTGTTAATAAAAACTACACTTATTTCATCCGAAATAGCATCAGCCATCATGCATGATTATAAATAAATCTTCTCGTATAGATTTAGCTGTTGAGAATTGAAATACAAACGTGGGAATTTGAATCCTGATTGGATTCAAGAGTTGGATTTATGTTAGAATTTCTTTTAGGTCTAGGTTTTGGAGTTTTATAAAGGAACTAGAAATAACCCGTGCACAAAGTGCACGTGCACCCCAAAAAACATCAACACAATAAGGACGCGGGACCCAAACCGAATCAAATGGGAAGAATAGATGTAAGTGTGGATATCGTCTTAAGATTTTTGGGGGTTTTTTTATTTGGGGTGAGAAATTGGGTTTGTTTTTTGGTGTTGTTTGAGCTTGAGGTGTGTTTTTGGTTCTTTTTGGGTGGTTTTTGAATGTTTAGGGATGCTGTGACATCCCATGTGACGATGTGACAATGCCACATAGGACAAAGATGCCACATGGGACAAAGTTCAGAAATATCCCTCAAATGTATAGTAGATTAGATCCGGGTTAGAGATCCTATTAGGTTTAGAACTTTAGTTATTTAATTGTGTGGGCTACAACTAAATAAGAGTATTACAAGAATACGATTTCTCAAAAGGATATAATTTTCTTATATATGTATATATCTCTTATTGTTACATAAGGGGTAGGCTTGATGTGCTTTTAGTTCTTCCTTTCATGGTTTGTTGAGAGAATGCTATGTGATAAAGAGTTATTGTATGTGAGAAGGTAGAAATATTATCAGTGAGATAAAGGCTGACTTGTAATTATGTATTCATTTCACATAGTAAATTTCTTTATAATCAATGAACCGTGAATAAAGGTTGTGTTTAATCGACTGAATCATGTCTATCTTTCATGTATATCTTGATGTTCTTTTTCTTGATCTTATGTGTAGGTTTTTGTTCTCTTATGTGCTTAGTTTTTTTGTAAGGATCTGAACAATCCTAATAATTGGTATTAGAGCTTCACGATATTCGATCTGTATTTTGGCTCACAAGATGGTAGATCATATGAAAATGATGATCGTTGTTGGCACAAGATCCAAAAAAAGTAAAAAAGATGGCCACGAAGGCACATGCGGCGGCAACAAGTGGCAGTGGTGGTCGGAATTGATCAAGAGGTTTCATTAAGGAATTTCATCAAACATATGATGCATGTGCAAAGTTGTGACCATGGTGGCATGCAAAGCGGTGCACACATGACGTGTGTGATGGAGGCTATGGATGATGACAGAGAGCAGAACACATGGTGACATGAAACGATGACGTGCAGTAACGATATTGGGACCAACGCCCACGAAGAGCGGCAATGGCAATGTGTGACGATGGTCAATGGTTGAAAAATCATTCGATTTCACCTTTGTTTCATTAAGGCATATCGTCGAAAACTTGATTTCTAGTTTCGACCATGCTTCAAGCTATGGAAGGCCGCACGTATTATCGCCAGGCATATGCAATGGATGTGTGCACGACTGTCAAGACGTGCAAGTATAGTTTAAGGAAGCACAACGATGGCGATGAGTGTGAAGCATTGGCTGAAGAGCTACTGATGATAGAGGCCGATGTAGTAGCGGAGGATCATTGGCTGTTACCGTAGATAGGAGGTATGCGTAATGGCGTGGGCCAACAAATTTGAAGGTGATGGCCATCCTTGGCATTAGAAACAGTGTGACCTCTGGCGGTTGCGTTGGAGAAGCCGAGTAGGCCAAGAAGATGGTGGCAACCAATAATAGATATCTTCAATTTTTGATCTGATTCAATGATAAGAAATGAGTTATTCTCTAGATTCAAATTGGATCTGGTTGTGGAAAGAAAAGTTACCATGAAATTCGGTATTTGGCAAAACATACAACACTAAAAACATTGGTTAAGACACCAAAGTGTACTTTTATTCACATGATTTCTAGTAAAAGAAGATATGGTATGGTAATCGGATGCTGGAAGATATGACTTCTAGTAAATTATGGGTTGTTTGATGTAGCAGTGAGCAAAACAGCAAACAAGTGGTGGTGGAAAAGCATGTGATGATGGTCAAGTGATGGTGGACAAGCATGGGATGATGGTATGGTAATCGGATGGCTATGTTGATCCAAGCAAATATTGGTCGTTCATAGGCCAATTGCGACGATCCAAGTATCAAATCCTATTATTTTTTGCGCTCAAAATGCAATGGTGGAAGAATATTAGGTGAATTCTGATGTTTGGAACAAGTACCGATGATCATTGTAAGATCAACAATGATCAAAACAATGATCAAGAAGATCGGATGTAAGTCGAATGATCTGAAGGTTGATATTGACATTGATGGTACATGTAAGGTGTAGATATACATCCTCATGTTTGATGGATACTGTGTTTCAAGACATGCTTTGGTACATGATTTGTACACCATCAAGTTCGTCTCAGTTGTTGATCATGCTGATTGGATCTACGTAGAGCATGATGTAGTAAACCACGATTATCCAGAGCGTGATATGAGAGCATCATGAATGCTCAGTTGAAGATCCAGGTGTAACATGATATAGTGATCACGACCAAAACTTGATAATGGAGTATCGGGAGCTTAGTTGATCAAATTGGAGCATGATGTAATGCTCGTGATTGTCCGAGGTGTGACACGAGAGTAGTCATAAATACCCAGTTAGTGACTATGAGATTAATATACGGGATTGTTTCCAACAGGCAAAGTATGATGCGTATATGAATTTACCAGTAAAGCGTGATGGTGAGAATAACAATATATCATCAATTTATATGGGATCATTAAATACGACTACGAGCCAAAGAGAAGTGTTGTGATTATGTCTCGTAAACAGGGCATTGCATCCAAATGATTTTGTATGCTATTGTAAATATGAAGTGCTATGACTTGTGATACAACTACATGGGAGTTTGAATCTGGGTCAGATACAGAATTAAATTCGGCTTAGAATTCCTTTTGGTTCTAGATTTTGAAGTTTATGGAGATATTGGATCTGGATTAAAAGTCATATTAAGTTTATGCCTCTGCTTATTTAGTTATGTTGGTTACAACTAAATAAAAGTAATAATATGATATGATTTTCTTGTATAAGAGTTATACTAAGATATGATTTTCTTATACCACTCTATATATCTCTTATCGTTACATGAGAGGTGGGCTTGAAGTGTTTTTAGTTTTCACATGAGAGGTGAGCTTGAAGTGTTTTTAGTTCTCACTCTGATGATTGGTTAAAAGGAAGCGATAAGATAGAGAGTTATTATATGTGGGAGAGGGAAAAGAAGATGGGAGAGATGAGAATTTATGTTGTAATTGTGTATTTCATTGGATTTTTCAATCGGTGCACCGTGAATGTAAGACATGTTTGATCGGCTGAACCACGTATATTTTGATGTTCTTGATCTTATGCGTAATTTTTCGTTCTCTTGTGTGCTTGGTTTGTCCATAAGGGTCCCGAAAACCCCAATAGCAACAAGATTTCGAGACAACTATCAACCTGACTAAAGACTGATACATCTGGACTTTTTATGTGTTTTGGGTCCATTAAGGGGGTTTTGAGAATTTTCGGATTTTAGGGGCGTTTTAGGAAATTTTCAGTTTTTTGGGTTTTTTCTGTAATTTTCCATAGATCTGAACTCTATTTATAAGTGGGAGGAGCTGAGGGATTTATTAGGCTATTTTTGAGAGAAAACTGATATTAGAGGTGAGATTATCTCTTGTTGTTCGGGAGAGTGCAGATGTCCTATTCAATTGACGTCTTGAGAGGGTGATCGCCCCTTTAATTGTGATCAATGTATCTTTTTATTTCAGTTTTATCAATAAAAATCGAATCTTTATTTTCGTTCCTATCAATTTCGTATCAGAGCATTAAGATCCATAGCGACGTCGACGAGATCTAAGGACAAGATCGATACTTTCGAGGAAAAATACGACGACAAACATGATGGTATAAAGCAAACCCTAGCGAAACAAGGCGAAATCCTAGCGAAGGTTGAAGAAACTCAAAGGAAACATGGAGAAATCATACGAAAATAATGCAACAGCTCTCTCGCCTCACGGCGAAAGGGGACAACGTTGACAAAAACCCTAGCTTTGGGCGAAAGGCATAAACTTTGGATGAGAAAGAAGAAAAAGTCGACAACTTTGATGCTGATCTGCATCCAGACGACGAAGATCGATGCAAGGAAAGGGGTGACGGGCTTGTCGACCCTCCCAAGGGGCTCGGCGGGGTCTGGGGAGGGCGGCTGGACCTATAGGCAGGCATGCATGACCTGCCAGGCCTGCGGGCCACATACGGCCGGCAGGCCTGCCAGCAGGCCTGCATGCCCAGTGACCCCTTTTTGCACCCCTGCAGGGCCCGCCTTAGCCCGTCAAGACTCTTACATGGCCCAAAGGCTTTTAGTTTTCAATTGGACGTCCTTCCGAGCATCGGTATTTCTGTTTTGGGCATTGAGGACATTCAGATGTGGTTAACGACTACCGTGGCTTTTTTCCGAACGTCGTTTAAGGCGGTGGAGACCAATCTTATCCTTTTGACCTGGGAGAAGGCATGCAAATGATACGATGGAGGTTCGACGAGCGCGGACGATACGTCGAACGTGGATGGTGCGACGAATACGGACGATGCGACGAACATGGACATGATCTCATTTGGAAATGATTTAATGGGAGAATCGTGTCACTTAATGAGGGAATAATATTAGAACTTTATTTGGCAATATTTTAAATAGGAAGGGTGATTTAGTCCGTTTGACTAATTACCTAATTAGCGAGTGGATTATTATAAATAAAGAGTGAGAGTAGATGTGGAGGATATGCTTGAATTGTTGAAGGAAACCCTTTTAACTTATTTGTCTTGGGATTTTAGTTGGAGATCTAGGCTTTGTTCTCGAATCAAATCTAAGAGTTTGTCTCGACTCGAATTGAGACGTGTTATCCTTTTATTTCAGATCTAAAAAATATTTTAAATCCTATTTTTATTGTTCTTCCACTTAAAAATCCCTCTTATAGTCCACAAAAAGCCATAATCGCATCAAATTGGTACCAGAGCACGTCAATCCAGATGATGGAAACCTTTGAGGATGGACATCAAGCATGGTTGGGGCAGATGGAGAGGGCAAGGATTGCATCAAACAAACAGTTTGACACACTCATAGAAGCCATCAGACAATCGACTCTCTCCATCCAACAAAACGCAGCAGCGACGAAGCAAAGTTTGATAGATGCGCTTGACGAAAAGTTAGATCCGGAGCAAAAAGCGAAAACGGCGACAAAGAATTCAGATCTGGACGAAAACCCAGATCTAGGGCTAAATGCGACGTCTTTGGGCAATGAAAAGGAAAAAGTTAACGACTTTGATGTGGATCTGCATCCGTGCGATGAAAGGGGCAACAACAAGCCAGATCTGAAGCCCAGAGTCGTCGATGAACCAGATTTGACTCCGACGAAGAACGTCGAGTTACCACATGTGGAGGCAGCCTCAACTGTGGCCGTGCCAACTTCGGCAACCAAAGGGCCGACCCAACTCCAGTGACCCACCAGAGGGCCGCCCCGTAGCAGACGAACCCTCATAAGGTCGAAATGACTAAGGCGAATGCCCTAACCTTCGAAGCGGAGGATTTCGAGCGTCGCCGGTGGTGATGTCGGTGAGATGACCGCCACGACCACCATTGCCTTCGTCACCTCCAGACGAACCCAAAGCAGACTTCGTCGCGGCTATCAGATGCCAGAGCCGTCGAAAAACAGCCGCAAGGCTCTTCGCTTGTCTCCGATGAGGTTTTGGATCACCACCATCCTATTGGATGTGCTCGGCCATAACGAACACGGGGGGACCAAAAATCACCGAAACCGCCGGCGAAATCGCCGAAAAATGCTGCCAACGCCGACGATCTGACATCGGCTCGGGATCAGCTCGATCCAGCCGATCCTGAGCCGGAGTCGGCGGCTTGAGCCGGCTACACCGCGCCACCGGCCCGAGCCGGCTCAGCCAATCCACCAGCTCGAGTCGATGAACAGTGCAGCTTTCCTTTTTTGGGATTTTCGAGTAAATTACGGCTGATTTTCTGTACAGTTTTCGTATTCCGGCGCCGTTTGGAGTCCAAATTCAAAACGGAAAGAGCCAGGACGTAGAAGACTCAGCGACGGACGCTCTCACACTCATGCAGCAACAGTTCGAAGAGGGTGGAGCTCGTGGGTGACCTTTTGATCCAGGAGGAGGCGAGGAGGCATGCTCCAATACTCGAAAAGCGCACTCGTGGACTTCATGCACCACATTGAGAACAATGTGATTTTTCGGGGCCGGAGTAATGATATGATGGGGGTGCTCGAATGTAAATGGTGCAACGAATACGAACGATGCGACGAACATGTACGTGATCTCATTTGGAAATGATTTAATGGGAGAATCGTCATTTAATGGGAGAATAATATTAAAAATTTATTTGGCAATATTTTAAATAGGAAGGGTGATTTAGTCCTTTTGAATAATTGCCTAATTAGCGGGGGGGATTATTATAAATAAAGAGGGAGAGTAGAGAGGGATGATATGCTTGAATTGTTGAAGAAACCCCTTTTAGTTTATTTCTTAGATAATTTGTCTTAGGATTTTAGTTGGAGATTTAGACTTTGTTCTCGAATCAAGCATATGAGTTTGTCTCGACTCGAATTGAGGCGTGTTATCCTTTTATTTCAGATCTGAAAAATATATATAATCCTATTTTTATTATTCTTCCACCCAAAAATACCTCTTTTAGTCCACAAAAAGCCATAATCACATCAGCAACCTACTTGGAATGGATGGCCCACGTACTTCATGCACCACCTTGAGGACAAAGTGAATTTTCAAGCACAGAGTAATGATAGATCTGGACTTTTTATGTGTTTTGGGCTCATAGAGGCGGTTTGAAAATTTTCGGATTTTTAGGGACGTTTTGGAAATTTTTTTAGTCTTTTGTGTTTTTCTGTAACTTTCCTTAAATCTGAACTCTATTTATAGATGGGAGTGGCTGAGAGATTTATTGGGCTATTTTTGAGAGAAAATTGATATTAGAGAGAGATTATTCCTCTTTCTTCGAGAGAGTGCAGACGTCCTCTTCAATTGGCGTCTTGGGAGGGTGATCACCCCTTTAATTATGATCAGGGTATCTTTTTATTTCAGTTTTATCAATAAAATCGAATCTTTGTTTTGGTTCCTATCAAAGACCAATTGTACATATAGAAAGAGTGGCTTGATTTCGGTCACTAAATAAAAACGAATAAAACAAGAACATGTAACACAATAGTAAGTTTGTTCACATTACAAACAGTCAAAAGTTTTGAAAGGATGCAAACCTCGTCAGCAGAATGAAATTCAGATAGACTGATGCACCTCTCATGTAGAACCAGGTTCTCACTGATCACAAGATCCATAACCTACATGAATGATAGGGTAAAATCATCAGAAGCTTAAAAATGTCTGAACGTAAAAAAAATGAAGTTCACCACATCTCAGGCCATAGACAAAAGATGGGACATGCTCCTCACAGTCATGGTATATCTTTCCACCATGAAATATAACACAAAGAACAGCTAGGACAAGAAAGCATTTATGAAGTGTCTTTAACGTGGTGGTTCCAAGTAAAATGAACTATATTTGGAGGTTTTAAAAGGATGGAATTCCTGCATTTGTCTTCCCTTTCAAGGTATATGTTACAATGAGAAGCAAATATAGAACAATAAAGTAGAATGTGTTAGTATAACAAAATGATAGTCTACTAATGTTGCATATATTTTAGTGTGCCCTTAACATAGCTATATGAAAAGGGCCAATTTATTTTTCAGGCTAAGAAGATAAGCAGCCAATGTAATCATGCTATCAAAGCAAGGAGATGCCTGAAACTGACGACCAATATGACCGGCGTTACTGGACATCAAGACGTGGAACAGTAAGATTAACATTTGTGTGTACAAACATGAAGCAGATGTCCTTACGTACATCAAAGACTTTTATACAAATTGCTGGCAAGAACAAATTGGGAGAAATCTCGTTCATAATGACCCGGCCAAGAGAGATGTTAATGTTGTGAAACCATGTAAGTGTAGCCTTTTCTATGTAGTTAAGTCGGTGAGTCGGCACTCGGCAGCGAGTTGGCCAAGTACCGCCTCATAACTAGTCGAACAAGTCGGCAACTAGTCGACTACCAGTCGCACCCAAATGTTAACATATTTTATTTCATGTATCAGATGTTGCTTGTTTTTTAGGTTTGTACTGGACATATAATTTTCTAGCTCAGATAATTCACTATTTTTTAATGTTTGCCTGCATATTATTGCAGATACTGTCATGTTAGAGTTCAATCAGTATATACCTGGTTCGCGATGGAGGCGAACAACCATCAGTCGAAATGATCATATGGAAGCAGGCAATGAGACAGTTGGATTCTATGGCGAAATCAGAAAACTATACGCCAAGTATGGATCTCTACATGGAAACGGATGTGGCCGGTCACAGTTTTAGAGTAAACATTTTCTAGAGTTCATTATTGATGGTCATCTGCTGAAAATCTCTTAGTGGGGAGAGTTTCAAGGCCTTCTTGGCTTCCTCTTGGAATTCAACTCGATCCATGGTGCATGTTTTGATTACCACGAAGTTAGAACGGAAGACAAACAATTTTTCCTCTTGTATTTTGGTTGTAGAAGTACGCTGACCAAGTCGGACCAAGTCGGTCAAAAAGTCGGACCAAATCGGTCAAAAAGTAAGACCAAGTCGAAGCCTAGTCGGTGTCCGACTCACCTCCCGACTTTTGAAAAATTTCAAATCGGTCCTCCACCGACTCTCGACTAGTCGGCGACTAGTCGACGACTGGCCAACGCGTCGATAGCATAGATCCTTTTGCATATACTTGTAACCTGTTAGAATATGTATAATAGTTGGAGAGTGTTTTGTTTTGGTGGGTTGTATGTGTAATATGGGAAGAAATGGATTAACTAACCATTTCTTCCAAAACCCTCATCTCTATTTTCACATGGTATCAGAGCTAACCTAATCCTAATCTAGCTCTAATCTAAACCATAACCATAAGAACAATCTTCACCTGAATTATCATCTCAGTATCATCTCATGATAATTCATCTCATCCGAGTCCATATCATTTCAAGCAGCAAATTTTGATGACCATTCTCAACATCAATAGTTACGAGTTCAATTCCCACCACGTCCAAGTCAAATGATATCAGTTGTAAGACTAGATCTGATTCTCTTCACCAATCTCTGGCACTGATTTGACTTCTCTAGCTACCTCTTAACCTCACATTGTCTTCACTGGCCACCACCGCCTACGCTTGACCTCGCCATGCCATCATCTGGTAACCCCCAATCCTCTCTATTCCTCTTTCGCCACCAGCAACTTTGCATGCTCTTCTCCCACCAACCATGCCCTCGTTTGATCTCTCCGGCCACTACCAACATTGCATACTTATGAGTTAGCTACAAAGAGATTTTTTACCCAATGGCCAATATAACGTGTGTACATCATCTTATCTCCCTCATAGTTACACATCATTGGTCGCTACATTAGCTAGATATAATGAATGTTTTTCTTAATGACCATCTTGACGAAGTATATATAGGGCAATTGCCCGTGTGTGTTGCTAAAAGTTTCTAAAATGATGTGCAGATTGAAAAGATCATTGTACAATTTGGTAGATTTGCATATGTGAAGAACTTTGTCCTCCGATGATGATTTGTGACCATTGTGTTTTTTTATCAACATTATAAAGGCAGAAAGATTTTTGTAATAGTATATGTAAATGCCATTATTATTCATGGTGATGGCGTTAAGAGTATCAAGCGAATGATGAAGTTTGTTTATTCAACAGAACTTTAAAATGAAATTGTTAGACCTATTTGGTACTTTCTTGTATTGAGATAACCCACACACGAAAATAGATACTTAGCTCAGTGTAAGCATGTTCTTGATATGTTAACAAAGACTGAATTGTTAGGATATAAACCAAATGTTGCTTCTATGGATCCTAACTTCAAGCTTATGCCAGGTCAAAGAGGGACATTGCATGATATATATATATATATATATATATATATATATATATATATATATATATATATATATATATATATATAGGAAAATTTTCAAATGAGAACATTTCGCACCGTGCGAAAATGTTTTTATCTTTTTTTTGAAATTTTTTTTTTCAAAAATTCTTTTTTCCACCCTCATTATATGTTGTTATACCCCCCTCAAAAAATAATGGTTGAGAAATAATGTCATTTGGCCTTCGATCAAGCCATTTCATCAAATTCGCACGTTTTGAGACCGTTAAATTTGTAACGGGTGGATGGGTGCTCTAATGCCCAACGGGTTCACCCATTATTTTCCCTGGGGTATATAATTGTATGGATTAAACATCAAAAAAAGAATTTTTGAAAAAAAAAATTTCAAAAAAATAAAAAAAAAGTTTTCGCACGGCTTTCGCACGGGATTTTTCGCACCCGAAGATTGCCATATATATATATATATATATATATATATATATATGGCAATCTTCCATTGCGAAAAAGTGGTGCGAAATGCCGTGCGAAAACATTTTTTTTATTTTTTTGAAATTTTTTTTTTCAAAAATTCTTTTTTTGATGTTTAATCCATACAATTATATACCCCAGGGAAAATAATGGGTGAACCCGTTGGGCATTAGAGCACCCATCCACCAGTTACAAATTTAACGGTCTCAAAACGTGCGAATTTGTTGAAATGCCTTGATCGAAGGCCAAATGACATTATTTCTCAACCATTATTTTTTGAGGGGGGGTATAACAACATATAATGAGGGTGGAAAAAAGAATTTTTGAAAAAAAAAATTTCAAAAAAAAGATAAAAACATTTTTGCACGGTGCGAAATGTTCTCATTTGAAGATTTACCTATATATATATATATATATATATAGGGAAATCTTCGGGTGCGAAAAAACCCGTGCGAAAACTTTTTTTTATTTTTTTGATTTTTTTTTTCAAAAATTCTTTTTTTGATGTTTAATCCATACAATTATATACCCCAGAGAAAATAATGGGTGAACCCGTTGGGCATTAGAGCACCCATCCACCCATTACAAATTTAACGGTCTTAAAACGTGCAAATTTGATGAAATGCCTTGATCGAAGGCCAAATGACATTATTTCTCAACCATTATTTTTTGAGGGGGGTATAACAACATATAATGAGGGTGGAAAAAAGAATTTTTGAAAAAAAAATTTCAAAAAAAAGATAAAAACATTTTCGCACGGTGCGAAATGTTCTCATTTGAAAATTTTCCTTTATATATATAAAGGAAAATTTTCAAATGAGAACATTTCGCACCGTGCGAAAATGTTTTTATCTTTTTTTTGAAATTTTTTTTTCAAAAATTCTTTTTTCCACCCTCATTATATGTTGTTATACCCCCCTCAAAAAATAATGGTTGAGAAATAATGTCATTTGGCCTTCGATCAAGGCATTTCATCAAATTTGCACGTTTTAAGACCGTTAAATTTGTAATGGGTGGATGTGTGCTCTAATGCCCAACGGGTTCACCCATTATTTTCCCTGTGGTATATAATTGCATGGATTAAACATCAAAAAAAAAATTTTTGAAAAAAAAATTTCAAAAAAATAAAAAAAAGTTTTCGCACGGGCTTTCGCACGGGTTTTTTCGCACCCGAAGATTGCCCTATATATATATAATGATTGTGAGGAAGCTAATTTTAGAATCATGTATGCTTGAGGATAGTCCCACATTGGTTAAATTTGAGAAATGTGAATTTAAATATAGTTATGCATCTACCCTTAGCGTAAGCTTTTGAGCTAGATAATTTTCCAACTAAGTTTGTGTCTTACCAATTTAACTCATGTAGGACCTAATGCTACCGTTATAAGTGGTATCAGAGCACAGTTATGGCTCAAGAGGGAATTTTAAAGAATGATGTGTGGTCCAACAAAGCCAATTAAATTCTACATGTGTTGAAGAATTGGGCCATTTGTCGGTTAACCTAAATATATACCATCCAAATTTGAAGAATTATTCATGAAGTCTAATGCTGTTTGTGTCCATACCAAAGAACCCTCTTATGCCACGGTGAATGTAAGGGATTGTTGGCATATACAATTCTTGTGGATAGAACACATAGAAGGGAAAGATTTATTAGAGTTATGTGTGCATGCGAATAGTCTAACATCGGTTGAATTTGATAAAGATGTACAAAAATAAATAGTTAGGTCTCTACCTATTAGTTTAAGCTTTTGGGCTTTTGATAAAGTTCCAACTAAGTTAACATCCTCACCAATTTAACTTCCGTGTGGTCCGATCCTATCAATACAATTGAATTATCTTACTAAGACTAGGACATGCATTGCTTATCTAACAATTACAATTAGTCGGTTTATGTCTTATCCTTGGGGAAAAATAGTGGGATGCGATTATGCATATCTTGAGATATCTCAAGAGTGCTTTTAGTGTATTTCTTTATTTAGATTGTACATATAGTCAAATTACCATGTACTTAAATGCAGATCGGATAAGCTCATCATTTAACAGATTCATGATACGGTATTATGTATTTGTTGGAGGTAATATCATGTTGTGAAAAATAAGAAGCAACTAATTGTCTCTAAATCGAGTGCAATATACAAGTATCGGGCTACGGAGAAGGCTTCTTACGAGTTGGTGTGGATTCAGCAGATACTTGCTGAACTAGGATTTTTGTTATGTACTCTTATGAGACTATATTGTCATAATCAAGCAGTTTGTATTGCAAATAATCCGGTTGTTCATAAAAGAACTAATTATATTGAGGTTGACCGTCACATTATTCAAGAGAATATTGATAAGAAGATTATTGAGACAAGATATCTCAATTCAACAAATCAACTTGCTCACATGCTTATGTCATCTCTTGAAAAGTCACGGGTTGAGAGGAAGCTGGGCATGTGTGCTATAGACACTTCAACGTGCAGGAGTGTTGGATTATGTATATATGTAGGGGTGTTTTGTAAAAGAGGTATATAGTGTATATATAACAATAATATATAAAGAGAGTGATTAACTAACCCTTTTTTTCACAAAACCCCTTTTATCTATTTCACAAAACCTTGAAGAGTGATTTTTTAGATTTTTATTTGAGGATGGTGCTGGTATATTAGATGATTTTGCTTATAAATTAGAAAAGAAACCAAAGGCACAAGTTTCTAAAACATACAGTTGCGCGAGTTATTCCTGGAAGGCAGTAATTAGCATGAGGTGTAGCTACTTGCCCCTTCTTGACTAAGAACTGCATAAAAATTGATTTTGTTTGTTAGATATATAATTATTTCTATTCTGTTACTACACAAACTGTTTACTAACACTTACAATGTTTGTAGCATTAGTTTCTGAAACAAAACCGTCTTTGTCTAGCATGATGGCATCATCTGCCTTGGCAAAGTTCCCTTCTATCTGCAGAACATATGGGATACAGCAATGAGATAAATCCATTAACTAGATGAATAAATAAAGAAATTAAAAATGGACAACATCTACAATTTCTAAGAGAAGAATAAAACCTTTGCCAATATGTTGTTGATGAGATTGTTGTGATGAATTTTTGAATCTAAACTCTGAAATAAAATAAAATAAGATAAATGTCACCGAATCTATAAAATGTTCCTTGAGATGTAAGAAGGAAACAAGATTTTATCGGCCAAGAAGACCAGAGAGAAAGCATAGGATTTTCAGGACAAAACCAAGTAAACTGAGAACTTCAAGCACCAACATAAGTCATCAAATATCTTATATATCTTCAAAGATTAAAAGGTGGAATCCAAACTTAAAATCTATAGAGCCCCATTGTGGAAAAAACATATCTATTCCTCCTTGCCCCCAGCACAGCAACAATTAGGAAGTCCATATGCGTACTTGACCAAAACCCAAGTAAACCAACCCCCCCTACCCCGACACCTCCCCCTCCCACCTGCACCCCATGCCAAAATGAAGGGAGTGAGTGCTTGTTCGAGTGCATGCAGCTCTGGAGCCCATCATCTCCACCAACACACATCCAAAATATAGCTGAAAAAAATTTCCTGCCCATAGTCTTGTTCCTACATGCTTATTTGAGGTCGTCAATGTATCCCCTCTGGAGCAATGTGATACATTCCTTTCTACTGGCAAATGTTGGGGTGTTTTGAGTCCACAAAGCTAGTGAGTCTTTTTAACTTTTCTATTTCCTTGTATTTCGGTTTCAACACTTTCCCACATAAAGGAACTTATTTTGAAGTAATTAGAGAATGATGATGCATCCAAATTACTGCACCTACTAGCGCATAGAACAGAATATTCACTTTCCATCAATGTATCTTACATTGGGTGAATTTCGCCGTGTGCTTGCAGTCACTAGAGTGATACCATGTGAATTGTCATAGACCGGTGGTTTCCACTCAGCAAGCACTGCCATTGCTCAAAAAAAAATGGAAGCATTAAAATGTGCAGTAGGAAAAATATAAGAGATTACCAGTCAAGGTTGAATCAAATTTAAGGTAGTTATTAAATGAAAAAAAGCACAAAAGATAGCCTGAACAAAATTTTAATATTACCATCTAGCAACAAGCTAACTGCTTATTTCAGTGTTATAGAAATAGAAAAGGATAATCATTGAAACACCTAAAAAAACAGAATTGCCAAAGGGAAAATGTTGATAATTCAATTACCAATTAAAGTGCACCCATAAAGGTTGAACGATGGGCTCATTCCGGATGTAACCTGAGAAGATAAACATGCAATGAAGTGGAATCAGAAAAATGGTGTAAAAATGACAGATGAAAAGAAAAACAAAATGATGATTGGTTGCAATCATAATTCAATACATGTAGCTAACCAATGCCCACAAATGAATGATCAGCTTTAGAATAACATCTTTGTAGAAAGAGGACCTTTTTCCCACGCGTTAGAGTGAGTCTGATGTGAGCATTGTCATACATCCCATTTGCAATTAGAGTTTTGAAGATGGCCTCTTGAATCTGAAATTTGATAATAAGGTCACTAATCATAAGATTATTAGGCTAACCAGAGTCTGAAACATCCTTCTGAAGAACACTTCTTGAATCCAAAATGTAAGATGGATCAACACGATATGCATATATTAAAATGAAGATAAATATATCAAACTACTTACCTCTTCACGATTTGGGACATTGATGAATGATAAAGCTTTGGCAGAGTCAAACAACCTGAAGTAGCAAAACCAGTTCATTTATTGAATAGTCAAATCAGGATATCAATCACTATCAGTGAGTATAGGTGAAATCACCTATCTAGATGTTCATTAAGCTTGAAGATCTTCCCATTATAGATTCGAAGCCCCTCCCATGCTGCATCACCCCCTTGTACAACTGAATCGAAGACCGAAACCTTTAAGGAATGCAGTATCAGGGGCTTAAAATGATTTGTCAATAAACTCAGCAGCACTTGTACTTAGATCATATAAAGCGGGAATTCAATATGCAAATACCTTTGCACTTTCACGAGGTAAGAGCTCATCACCAACCCAAACAAGCAACTTCTCGTTCGCATGGACAGGGAGACTGGGAGGAGGTATAAAGGGTCCCAGAGAGGAAGTCATTCTCTTTTTATGAAGCTTGAGCATGTTGTAGAAAGGAAGACTTTGCTCTAGCAAGTCATACAGAGCTACTGGAAATTGCTGGAAAAAGTCTCCGTTGAAATATAAGCTGAATTTGACTTCAGTATTGAAGGCTAAATGGATATAACTTCAATCATGATACACATAGTACTTAAAGCATAATTTAGAGACTGTCCTAGACCAAGGAAGAAGGTATATCCTTTGTATGTAATTGTTTGTAGTTTATGGAGAAAAAATTAGATTGAAAGCATCAACATCATTTTGGGAAAATCTAGATAACAAATATTGGGACCTTTTATTTTGGCTCATGTTAAGGATCGACATATCATACTTTGTGCACAAATATTGAAGTAAACGAATCAATCATATGATCCTTTAGCTAAACATTGTAGTAGTATTGTAATTTCTAACGTCCAATATAAAGATTGGAGCATACAACAAGTTCCCACCCACAACAAAGTTTCCCACCACACATCAGTTGATACTGAATCATGATATCATAATAGAATCATTATAATGCATGTCCGTAGTTGCTGCCTAGAAACAAATGTCCTATATTTATTTTAACCATATTGGTCATAAGAAGGATGGACTGTTCATGACTTGCAAGCGTTACTGCATGATGGTCTAGTAAACATGTTACAGTAAAATTCCAATTTTGAAACCTATAAGACTTAAGGAAAAAAAAAATTTGTTTTCATTTCCTTCTTTTTTTCCTTTCCTTTTCTTCTTTTTTGTTTTCCTTTTGTTTTAATCACACTGACTCTTGTAAGACCATGGCCGCATGATGGACGCCAGCCCTACAAGAGAAGAACCAATAGATTGAATTTTAAAAGAAAGGTTGGGAGGGTTAGTTGGTCTCTCCCCTCCCTAGGATCTATTATTTATAATACAAATATTGGTATTCTTACATAAAATTTCTTTAAACCCTTTTCATAAAAATCCCATAATATAAAATGTATTACATCTTAAACTCTCCCTCAAGCTCAAGACGCTAGAGAATATATGTCGCTCGTGCCCAGCTTGTTACAAATATAATCCACTCTCTCTTTTCTCAAAGGCTTGATCAGCATATCTACCAGCTAATTTATCAATCTAATATGCTCCGTCTCTATCTTTGTCTTATCAAAATATTGTCTTACTATGTGATAATCGCTCTCAATGTGTTTGGTCAATGTATTTGGTCATCTTATTAAAGATCGAATTATTAACAATGTATATAGCAGTCGTGTTATCGTAATGCAATCTCATGTGTAGGTGTCACGAGTCCTAACTTGAATTGCAACTGCTAAATTCATAAGTTATATTGGTTATGTCTAGATACTATGTTCTGCATTAGTTCGAGAAAAACTGGTTGTTTCTTGCTCTTCTAAGATACCACATTGCATCCCATAAAAATATAGTACAGAAGATCATTACCTATTGCATTCTTTAAGTACCTCAAGATTCATATTACAACATCTTATTATGTAATCCTCGGACCAGACATGAACTAATTCAGCACACGAAACCGAAAAAGTAAAATCAGTACGTTAAATTAGTTTAACTTTCTAATCAATCTTCCGTATCACCTTGGATCACGCAATGGCTCCCTGATCTAGTGTAAGTTTGGAATTTGGATCTATATATAAGGTGATAGACTTACAACTAATATCCATGTCTCTGATAGCATATCCAAAATATACTTTTGTTAGAACAAATAGAAGCCTTTCTTCGAGCATACGGTCTCCATCTCAAAAAATTATTTGAATGACATAAGATCATTCATATGAAACTCCTCCTGAATAAACTACTTTAGCTCACGAATCATAAAAACATCATCCCAGCTGCCTACAATGTCGTTAACATATATCACCAGCAGGATCCGCCGTTTCGGATACGTCTGATGGAAGACAGAATAATCACTTTGATACTGTTTAAGGTCAAATCACCTCATGAAATTTACGAAGCATACAAACCAAGCCCTCGATAACTGCTTTAGGTCATATAGAAACTTCTTCAATTTGCACACTTTCACTGATCTATTAAGCAACAAAACCTGACAATTGCACCATGTATACTTTTTTACGAATGCCATTAAGAGACACATTCTATACATCCAATGATGTAAAGTAATGATGAGTGATAACCAGAATGATCAATAAACATACCGAGATCATCTTTGCAATAAAAAAGAATGTCTCCTAATAGTTTAGTTTATATATCTGTGACTAGTCTTTAGATCTTCAACCAAACAAAGGAGCCATCAAGATTCAATGTTACAGTATAAATCCATTTGCAACTGACCACCTTCTTGCCCAATGGGACCGGTACAAGATCCCAAATTTTGTTAACTCCAGTGTATTCATTTCTTTTAATATTACGTCACGCCAACCTGAATGTGACAACTTTTGAAATAGACTGAAGTTTGGTAAGAATCAATGGAAGAGAAAAGCTTTCAGCTATGTATGGTTAAAACCCATATGATTACGACATGTTTCTAAAGAGAATGAGATATGCAAGAAAGCGTAGTTTTCTTATGAGCAATCAAAATATTCAAATCAGGAACTTACCGTCCCTTCACTAATGGAGATTGCAGAAAGAGGATCCAATGAGGAAGATGAAATTTAGCTCCTCATGTTAACTTGTGAGAATCTGCATAATGTTAAGAAAATAGCTTTTCTTCTTGCTGACTTTTTCCAAAATTAGGGTACACCATATGCTCTTGAAAGATTATCCTTTCCAGAATACAAAATCTCCAATAATATCTAAATCTCCTACATAGTCATCTGCTCAATCACAAGATCATGAATCTCATAATTCATGGAGTTCAACAGCTGATTATTTAACTGATAATCCTCCCACTTCTATTCGGTTGCACCCTCTTATAAAAAATCATCAGTCACATGGTCCTCCTTGCCTGATCCTTAAGATGAGTCTCCATCAAATACTTTCAGTGTTCGTAATTGGTCCAATTGAGTTTCTCATCGGTAATTATTATGGAATTCAGCTCTAGAATCATAAACAACTTCACCTCTGACTTCAAGTTCGTCATCTTAGCACATCCCTACTCCTGATAAAAACAACCAAACCAAATGTCACATAGCACTAAATGCCAAATACGGAACCACACATCAATATCAAACTCCAAATGTCAAATAACTAAATCAAACAGTCAAAAATAATCCAAACTTATTCTCTAATACACAAGAAAGAGCAAAAGAAAAAACACAATTTGTACTATATTTTGCTATAGAATCCTACACCCTTTTTCTAGCGTAAAAAAGAACTTAGTTTACAGTTTCAAATTGAAATAGTGCTACAGCAACCTTGAATTGACACAAAACGGGGACCATTAGCAATCAAACCAGGAGGTGCCATCATTGAAATTTCTGACCATAGACAGCCTTGTAGTTGTTGGACGAGGATGATGGTGCTGGCGGAGGCGTCAAACAAGTATATAGATGGTTGGAAGTTCTTCATCATCAAACGATTGGATCTGATGTTGTGGGACGTTCTTCAGCTTCGTTGGAGGCCTATGAATGTCGGAAAGATCAGATATGACCGTGGTGGCAGTGTAGGATGCTGCGATGGACTCGTTGTCATTGATTTGGGGATTAAATCATCAGATATGACCTCATACAATGATGGTGAGGTCGGTGAGGTCGGTTAGGCCGGTGGTAGGTGGCGATGAAAGACAATGACGATGGCGGCGAGAGATTGCAACAGAGATGGTTAAAATTTGATCTTATTTTGGTGTTTGTGCTAATCTAAGGTTAGAGGTCTAATACAATAAATGATTAGAGATAATAATTTAGAAGAAAGGCTATGAAGAGTTCGTTGACATCTTCTCTTCATAGAATTTATTATTTATAGTACAACTATTGGCATTCTTACATAGAAGCTAATTTAACCCTTTTACATAAACACCCTAATATAAAATATATTGCAACTTAACAATGCGCTCCAAATTCAGGTAATATCATTGGCAAGCTTTGGACAAAATCCACATTCCACGATTACAACTTAATTCATATAGAGCAGATCAAAAGTCCTACGGGGCAGTTTCCATGCCCCATCATTGCTTACTATATGGTGTGCCTGCAAATTGTGAATTCAGATCAAGGGATATGCTCTGCAATATTTGCTGGCAGTTGTATTTGCATGTAGCCTTTTCTCTTGAAGGGACAAAGAGACCGCATTGTGCTCTTTTCTAAAATATTTATACAAATGTTTCCCTTGAAGATAACACTCTGCATTCAAATGTGGAACAGAGAATCACACAAGTGTCCACAAATAACATTTGGCATTTCATTTGAACAGTGGAATGTTTTTCTTTCTGTCTTATTCTTTACCGTCCCCTGAAATTAATGGCAAGAGGGTCATGAACATAGTAATCATCTGGAAGTTCATCATTATTTGCTTCACCATCAATTTCACTTTGCAATACGACAAAGAAGCTGATTATGGATATTGCACACTATACTTGGCTCAACATTTTCTTGCTGTATGTTCTGCTGAGTCTCGAGAATAAAGAGGTGTGGAAGCATGCATGTGCACATACACAATTATTTTTTTCTGTGGTATTCTCCCAAACTGACCAGAACCTTTGGAGATTTTGTTCCATTTTGGTCACTAGCACATGACGTAAGATGGCATCTGTAATTTTCTAAGTAATTGGCAATGTTGCTGTTAAGAGCTAATTATGTAATTAGTTATTTGGGCATTTGGTTTCATTAGTAGTAGACCCGTACCCGGTTTATATTCCCCCATACGTACATACATACATACTCATATCAACCAGTGGACATGAAGAATTACTTCTCCTTTTCTAGTTCCCTAATTTTAACATGGTATCATAGACATGAAATCACCAGGTTATTGTGTATTGCGACCCTGCTACAATACTATTTTACAAATACAAAGGTGAATCTAACTTGAGTTTATGGGAGTGTGTTAAGAATAATAGTCACACATTGGATGAAATAGAAAAAGGTGTCTATAAATTAGTAGTTGGGCCTCTGCCATGGGGCAAAAGTTTTTGGATTAGATATAATTTCAACTACAAGTTTGGAACTTCATTAATATAAAATTAACCATGGGACCCATTTATATTCTAATTCATTCCTATCATACACTTTTTAATGAAATAAAGACTCAGTTTGCTACCACTATTCCTATTTTATGCATAATTAATGCTCTTGAATTTATGCAGAATGATATTTAAAAATTTTGTGTCAATTGGTATTCAACATCCGACATCATATCATCATACGTCCTAATAGAATGTGGCTGTTGAACGAATACTTAGCCATCTTCGTAATGTAGCTAAGATCCTTCCTGATTGAAATGAATGTTCCTATGTATTTTTGATCTAATGCAGTCTTAACATGAGCTTGTTATTTGATTAATAGAATGCCCTCGTTTGTTCTCAATGATCATTTTCCTTTCTTGTTTGTTTCCAAAAAACATGCTTTCAATTTGTCTTCTCGTGTTTTAAGTGTACTTGCTATGTATAAAATCTTTGGCATAGACTTCATAAATTATTTCCCAAGTCCATCAAGTGTTTTTATACCCTAGGACACAAAAAGGTAATCGATGTTATGCCTATGTACATCATATATATCATGTATCTGCCAATGTTACGTTATTTACATCTATATCACATTTTTTTGAACAATTCATAGGTTTCATCTTTCTCTCCATCCATTCCACAACCTATGCCTAGTACTAAAGTTACAAAAGGGTTTAATGTATTCCAAGCTTTTACATGCATACACTAAGCGTTCAAGGGATGCTACTGTTGTTGTTATCCCCATTGATACATCATCTACCTATTGGTACATCATCTAAGCTGCAGATTCTAATCAATCTACTATTCCACATGATCCTAATCCATCATATTTAGATCTTGTCATTACTCTTGATAGTGTAAGAGATCAAATTTTACACATCATATATCTCATTGTTACTAATGATCATCTTAACCCTTCTTTCTAGCATGTAGTCTTATCGTTATCTTCTATTACTATACCCAAAACTTATCATAAATATTTCAAGAATTAGGACGGGAAACAAGCTATAAATTAGGGAATGAATGCACGTTTGTATTGCGAGACATGTGAGTTAGTTTTGGCTCCTCCTAAACAGGATTTTATTGGTTATCGGAATTTATTGTGAAGTATAGGCTTGATAACACTTTGGTTGCAAACGGGTTCACACAAACATATGAAGTTGACTACCTGAAATATTTTATCCGGTTGCTTGACTTAACTCTATTCGTGTAGTTTTTCTATGGGTGTAAATTAATAATGGTCGGTGTTCCAGATAGATGTGAAAAAAATACCTTTTTATATGGGGATCTTACGAAGAAATCTATATGAAGCAACCTTCGTGGTATGTTGCTCAGGGAGAATATGATAGTCATGCTTTAAAAGGTAATTTATGATCATAAATAGAGTTCTTGTTGATAAGTTTAGTAAATCTATTATGTTATTTGGTTTTTGAAAGTATTATTCTGATCCTCGGCAAAGTTTGTTTAGTTCAGTGTTATGAATGTCTATGTTGATAGAATTCTCTTGACGGGCAGCGATTGGATTTAAGAAGCTAAAGAAGTATCTCAGAGGGTATTTGGTTTCAAATAATATGAACATGTATTGTTTTTTTTTCAGATTGAAATCACTCGAACCAGTATGGATTAATTCGTTCCTAATAAAAATATGCCTTAGACTTGCTATAAGAGAGTGGCTTGCATGGTTGTAGGCATATGAGCAATCATATGAATGTCGATGTTAATTTGTAAGAAGAGACTAGCAAGTTGGTTGAAAATGTTTTTCAGTATAGGTGGCTAGTTTGAAAACTCATTTATCTTCCAGTTGTCAGACCATATATTACCTATGGGTTGGCACAATCAGTCAATTTATGCAATAGTCTAGAAATGTTCTTTGCCGATTAGCTTTGCGGATCCTAATTTGTGTTAAAGGTTCTCCTGTAAGAGATTTGATATATCAGAAGAATGTGCAATTAAGCACAGATGAATTTTTATAACTTAAGTTCTGCATGAGACAAAAAAGATAAAAGACCCAATTCAGAATATTGCATGCAAGTAATCTTAGTACATAGAGAAGCAAAAAAGAAGAGTGGGGTAGCTTGCTAGTGCTCAGGCAGAATGTAGTCATGACTCATATTGAATGTAAAATGTTGTCGTTGAAGACATTAGTGTGGGAGCTTGGGGTTTAAGAAGATGTGCATATACCTATGTATTATGACAAGCAGACGGTGTTCTACATAACCAATAATCCGGTCATTCACATGAAAACCAAATATATGGAGGTGAATTGCCATTTTATTCTTGACACTGTAGCGACAAAGTTGGTTTGCACCCCTTCTATTCGTACTTTAGATCAGCTCACGGATATGTTCACCAAGTCTTCTTCTAAGCAAGGTTTTTATCTTCTTTGAATGACAAACTAGGCATGATTAATATCTAAACTCCAGCTTATGATGGAGTATGTAATGACCCATGTTTTATTAGAATTATTATTTTTTGAGTTGGATACATTTTTTCAGTTTAATCTTTTCTTTTTCCCCTTCTGTTTCCCCCAAACTCTCTTATCTCCTTACTCTTTTCCTTTTAGAAACAAAGACCAATAAGGCCTTACCTAGTCCATTGTACACTCTGCCCAACCAATAACACCCATGGCCCAAACATTCATTTCTTCCTTTTTTCAAATTCTTTTCTCCAACCTGTGAAAGCCCATGGCCCATTAACCCACACCTATTTACTTCTCTCCGCAATTAAAACAACTCAAGGGCCCATTCCCCCTATAATTCTTTGGGCGGATGTTTTCTTCTCTCATTCGACAGACACGATCCCATGTGCTTCTTCTTCGTTTGATTGGTAAAACCCTAGTCGCCGTCCCTTTCGAAAACGAGATCCGATCAGATCTTCTCCGTGGATTTCGGGTTTTAAGATTGATTCGAACTCTTCTCACGCGCTTTCTTCTCATATTTATGCCAATGGTTTTCTAGGGTTTATGCATACGAAAACCCCTATTTCTCTCTCTAAATTTCTGGTTTTTGATCTGACATCATCGAGCTCTTCTGATTTGGATTTTAGGGCTTTTGGTCCTTTCGATTTCTTCGCCATTGAGGTAGATTACTACTCCAACTTTTAGTTTATGCTCTAATTATCTTTGAAATTATTTGGGATATGATGTTGAGATTTTGATGAGAGGAATTTCCTCGAGGATTCATTGTTTTCCCTTGGCAACCATCGGCTTCACCACAACTCCCATCGCTGCCATGTTCGTTCTCTATTTGTTGGATCTCTTTCAACCGTAGTCGGCCGCCGGAGGGGTTTGTCCTTTGGTCTCACTGTCGACCTTGCACTTGCGGCGAAACTTGCTGACAAAGACCGTTGTTTGGTTTTCGGCTTTATCATGATTCATGGGCTCATAAACTCGGGCCTACTGTTGCTAAATATCCTTTGACTTGCATGCTATTAAGGTTGTTGGGCTCCTGGGACTTCCTGGGGTTACTTGGACTTCCACGGCTGAGTTGTTGGGCCTGTAGTTCGTTATTGATACCCCCCCTAAATTCCAATAAAATCCCTCTTGGCTAGTAGACTATAGATATTTATTGGGTAGCCAAAATATACAAGCTGATCCCACTCTAATCATGCTTTTCCTGCAAGTGATACTTTTTATGTAAATTGTTTACCTTTCAATTTTAAAATAATATCTGACTTATAAATAATTGTCTCGGATTCCTCTTTTATATGCAATTAAATTGTTATGTGAAGATGTTATCTCTAGACGTGTATTTGTTTCTTTGATATGTACACCAATTTGGGATAGTTGTAGGACATTATTAATTTATGTAATCAGGGACCGTGCATAATGATAATTGAACAACCATGCATGACTCGATACTGAACATGGATACTTGATTTGTTATAATGTTGACATCCCTATTAGAACATTGATTGGTGTACGAGAATCCCCTAATTACATAATATTAATCATGAACATTTTTAGGGGACTACAAAGAAACAGTTGACATTGACACTTCATGGCACCAAACCAACTTTTAGGATGTCACACATTTAGGTCATTGTCTAAAGGGTGTGAATATGATTATGGTTAATGTATTCGTTTTAACATTCTCCTGATGGAAGAGGTGCATATTACAAAAGTAATCGGTTTTCATCCTCCTTTTATGGAACGAGGGTTCATATACAATTTTCCTCTTTCTTCTGGAATAAGGGGTTACAATATTCAATTGTCCGCTATTCACACTAATAGGGGGGGTTACAGAATCTGTTAATGTGCATCACTCCCTTGGACATGAGTCACGGACCAGAATGGTTAGTTAAATTTTAACCAACACTTAAAGACATTCATAATTCGTTCCATTAGCAGTTCAGTAGATTATTCTTCCTGCTCTGTGATATTGATACCGATTTGTTTGGTATACACTGTTCGCTTGGTTTAGGTGTAATTTATTTTTTAATTCCCTTTCATATTTCTTCTACAGGCTTAGTAGGAGATTTTATAGTGTTTGACCGTGCACAAAGTTTCTAAGTTCGCTCATACAGGTATGATTCCAATTTTGGTATTATATTCTACTTAGTCTTATTCTTTTTCACTGGTACCCAGCAGGATCTACACATTAATTGTAAAAATTGTGATGGCCCTTGAAACCCGGGTCGTTACAGAGTGTTAAAAGTTAATAATGTAATCGACTATTTAGGCATATGGCTTTATAGTAATAGATACATACCAGTATTCTCCTACACACACAGTAGACAAGAAAAGTTTATTCCTTCTATTCCTAATTCCCTCATTCCAACAATTACAAATTATGGATCAATGTTCCATTAGCATCCACCTAAGCCAAGGGCAAACTTGGATGCTCTAGGTGGGCTTCACGAAGGGCAAGTAAGCAGGCATGATCACCTAATTTCCAGCTACATGCCTAATCAGGTCCACCGCCGCTTCGCCGGACCTGCCAAGTGGTGTTTCAACTGGCACTTTGCTAAGAGAGTTTTAAGTTTTAACAAATAAAACCATATCTTTCTGTTTCACTCTGCCTTGCATCAACTGCCTATCCCACGACAAGCTCATGACATGCAGGAGATCATGTGGAGGCAATGATAATGATAATGGTGATATGCTGAGGTGATTATAGTGAAATTTTCTCTCATTTTCTTCCTGCTCTCATCTCCCCTCAATCATCTTCTTCCTTTGGTTAGTTGCTTTGTGTCATTCATCGTCAGCCTTCATATACCCCTTTTGGCTACTTGCTTCTTTCTTTTTTGTTTTTTTTCCTTTTTCAAGACACCAACCTGCCGTAGCATCCCCCATCCGTTCCAATGCTAAGTGGCCTGACTGCACCAGATCACTTCTCTAGCCTTATGGTGGGCCAAGTAACCACCAGATGCTGATATAGTAAGTGGCTTTTTTCATATAACCTCTACAGCTCCGTAAACAAAACGGCCCACATAAAATGAATGCATAACTAGACTAGTAAAATTTTAGGAATACATATTACCATACGACCAAGCCATAGGAGATTCTAATTTTTAGGAACCTATTATCAAATGTCGCTCATTAAACAGATCCGGCTCCATAGTGCACCTACGGGCAATCCTCCGTCACACATTGAATTTCAATCTTCACTTTCTTTAAAAGGACAGTAATATCCCAAAACAACTCCGGATGATACAATCCAACACTAGTAGTTTATGTTACAAAGACAGATCAAAGGCATCCTCTAATCAGGCAATCTTACAGAAATGGCCACAAATAAATCTATCGTTTATGTTACAAAGACATATTAAAGGCATCCTCTAATCAGGCAATCTTACAGAAATGGCCACAAATAAATCTATCAGTATACTAATTTCTACTTGCTCAGTGGTGTAGATTACCCAAAAGACCGTGATGAAACTTTTATGCAAAGTCTACATTATGGTTCCTCGCGAAAAAGCAGATGCTAACAATAATTACCAACCAGATAAGATATGTTCAACATTAATATAATGATCTTAACAAGATGTTAAATTGTAAACAAGAAATCTTACTGAGGGATACGTGTGGGGTGCTTTGAAACCTGTTGACTTGTGCACGTTTTCGTACCACCAGGGAGCCCATATTCCATCTACTGCTTTTGGACCAGGTGCCCACCTGTGACAATTGTTCTATATAAGCTATATCTATTCCAACACAAACGGAAGATGATAAACCATAGTGCCACAAGGGTATTCACATAACAAAAGATTCATATTGCCATCAAATATACATCTTACTTGAAGGATTTTTTTTTTTTAAAAAAATATTTTTGAGAGGGGGAGGTGGTTGTAATTGATTTAAATATAGTTATCCTTATTAATTTAACAAAATGTAGTGACATGTTATCATGCATCGACTGGCACTAGAAGAGTGAAGTTTACTAGTTTTCCTAGAAGTTCTCAAAAAGAAGATGAACTCTATTCCTATTCTATAGCATGCTGAAGCACATGGAAATGGAACTATATGCACAGAATATGATGAATAATTATCCTGGATGGAAACAATCAAGAGCAGCGTCAAAAGAGATCAAGGAAAAATATATTTTATAAGAGATCAAGGAAGTGATAATACAGTATGCCATGAGTGTGGTTCAATAAATGACCCAAAGTTGGCATTGGATTTGTATTAATTCCGGATTCCAGAAGAGCCATGTTGGTCATAGTTGTCTGGGAAATGAAATAAGAAGAACAGCTTAATCACAGTGTGAACTATAATATGATGGTAGATGATCCAGGAATTATGCTTGCACAATATAAAACCTAGAAAAATGGTCAGCACCAATGATATAAAATGCATGTTCACTTAGCAAAATTTGTGATCAGATTCAATCACATAATAAACCATTGACATATAATTGAAGTCTTTTAACATAGGATCGGCTTATTCTTGTTCAAATTTAAACAAAGCCTGCAGTGCATGGTTTGCCTTGTAGACTATCACTGAATGTCGGATACTTAATAACCAAAAAGGACTTGATGACAAGCTGTGTGATGGGAATCCAACTTGGATTCGAATCAAGGCATTAGAGTTTGAGTTGACTACGACTTTTTAATTTGAGTCATTTTGTATTACTTTTTATTTGGGTCTGAGTATCATTTTGACAAAGATGTTGAGTATCACAATCAATGAGTTCTTGTTTGATGCTAACACACCCTAATGAATGTTTATGATATGTTTGTTGAGGTGTATGCAGTGATTGGTGTTGGGTGTTGATCGAAGTTAATCTGAAGCAAATTCCCAATAATTTTTATTACAAGTTTCAGATCTAATCACATTACTCACATTACCACGGTTACAAAATTTTCTTGGCCCAATCTAAGCTCTCGACCCATCAAGTTTCGGGCTCAGTTTTTGAAATTTTGGTCCAATAATTTGAAGCACTCAAAGAGCCCAACTTACAAAGGAGCTTAACTCAATTTTTTCTCAACAAATTGAGATCAGCACAATAAATCTTTCAACCAAACTCAATGCTTTGTTCTGCCTAATCAAGCCCAACCTACGGGCATGAAGTTCAACGCCAAAAGAGATTGATTAGGACTGGTCGGCTGAAGTCAAACTGAAAAAATAAGTGCTCTTTGTTTAAAAAAAATCAAAACTTAAAAAAACAAAGGGTGGAGTTTGGATTCCAATGCAATATCAAAGTCTTATTCCAATGCAAACTTATACACAAAAAGCATATCATAAGAGGGCACGGAAAACCAAAAGATCAATGGTTATTTAAGGTGGAGTTCTCCGTCTTGTGTTCTCTGCTGAAAAAACGAGAAAAATTTGAAGAAGTGGGTGCAGCTGGTGTATTTAAAGGAGATGGGTATGCCATGGTCTGCCAAAAAATTAATCATTGTTGATATTCAAGCACAAATAATAATTGATCAACTATTTGAAGCTTCCTGGCATGCACAAATTTCAAGGCTTGTAAATTTTGTAAAGGCGGTAGAAGTAATAAGTTTTGGAGCAAGTTTCTGGGCAGCAATGCAGATTTAAAGAGGCGACTGCAACTTGAATTATTATTGAGCATTCAGACATCAATTTCTTTGACATCACACGCACACCTCCAACAAGTGGCTAATATCTAGGCATATATCGGTATAACTTCAGATCGAACGTACAGGTCCAAGCACGGTTCACTGATGGATCTAGAATTTTGGTCCATCAGGGGCGTTTCCGTAATTTTCGGATTTTGAAGGGCTTTTTAGTAATTTTCAGTTTTAGGTTCTTTTTGTAATTTGTTATTTTCAGTTTGTTATTTATAGGAGCTATGGGGATTAGAGGGGGGTCAAATATTGAAGAAGAAAACTTGTTTGATGTGAAATTATCCCTCATTGATAGGAGAGTGTGGCCGTCCTCTAGAATTGGCGGCTTGGGAGAGAGAGTTCCTCTCGAAAGAACTCAACACATCTTTGTATCCCTTTATTTTCAGGTTATTATTAATAAAAATAGCCCTCCCCCAAATCTCCACTTTCTAGCCCTAAAATCCTTCCTTTACCCTAAAAACCCCACCTTTATACCCAAAAACCCTATATTTATCCATCAAAACCTTAAAACCCCCTTTAAATCATATGTTTATTATCAAAAACCTAAAAATCCCTTCAAGTAGTATCAGAGCACTACGATCCATGATGACGTGGGAGGGGATGATACATGTAAAGTTTGAATTCATCAAGCAAACCCTAGTGCAACATGGAGACATCATGCAAGCCCTAAATCAACAACTATTGAATCTCACGAAGGCAAAGCACTCCGACATGGGTGAAACCTGTAATCTATTGTAGGCGACAACTTTGGCGAAAATTTCAGGTTTGGACGAAAATCCATATTAAGGGCAAAAGTCGTCAACTTTGGTGAAGGAAAAGGAGAAGAACGAAGAATTCAAAGAAGAAGCCATCCCTGACGTGGAGGATGATTCCAAAGAAGACAAAGAGAACACCACGAGGGGCGGGGACCCCAGCAACCCTCACCGGGGGCATTGCACCTCGTTGCAGGGTAGTCGCAGCCCCGCAGGCTGCCTGCAGGGCCGCCAAAGCCTTGCAGCCTGCCTGCAGGATAGGGCAACCCATGTAGTGCCCTGCAGCCTACCTGCAGGGCCAGCTAGGCCCTATCCTGGTCCTACGGGCCTGCCCGCAGTTCTGCGGTCCCATTAGGGATTGTTTGTCATTTGTCGGGGCCCACCATGGCCCGACGACAGTCTTCAGGGCCCAATATTACCCGACGACACTTTTCAAAGGCTACATTGGTTTTCAGTCGGACAGCCTCCTGAGCTTCAGCGTTCAAATTTTGGACACTGAGGACCTTCTGATGTGCTTAACGGCTATCGTGTGTTCCTTCCGGACATCGTTAAAGGCAGTGGAGACCAATCATATCTTTTTGACTCAGGAAGAGACGAGCACCATCAGTCGGAAAGGAGGGCACACGCACTTCATGCACCACCTTAAGAACAAGATGAGTTTTCGAAAGTGGAATAATGATGGATCTGGAATTTTGGCCCATCAAGGACGTTTCCGTAATTTTCAAATATCTAATGGCGTTTTACTAATTTTCAGTTATATGATTCTTTTTATAATTTGTTATTTTCGGTTTATTATTTATATGGGTTATGGGGATTAGAGAGGTGGTCCGAATATTGGAAAAGAAAACTTGTGTGAGGTGAGATTATGCATCTTTGATAGGAGAGAGCGACCGTCCTCTAGATTGACGGTTTGGGAGAGAGCGTTCCTCTCGAAAGAACTCAACACATCTTTGTATCCCTTTATTTTCAAGTTATTATTAATAAAACCCAAATCTCCACTTTCTAGCCCTAAAATCCTTCATTTACCATAAAACCCCACCTTTCCACCAAAAATCTTATTTGTATCCATCAAACCCCTAGAAAACCCCTAAAAATCATATTTTTATCATCAAAACCCTAGAAAAATCCTATCATTCGCATACAATGAGCACATTATATCACCATAATGACGCTTTAACTCTAAGATTTCTAAACTCATCTTCAACGTTATTTTTGTATTGATTATCGATGCTTGTATTTTTTTGTTTTATTTCATAACTCAAGTTTTGACTTGGTTTTTTGATTGTAGGGTATCAATCAGGGTGCTTAATTGTGAGGAATCAATAAAGAGATACAGCTATTTTTGTTGGTAAATAATGTAAGCAGGATAGCATTGAATTGACTAAGAGTACGTAATGTATGTGGGATTCGTTATTATCACCTGTAATAGTTTTATGGGCAAGAGTGGGCATTAGACTAAAACTGGGTAAATCTTTGTCTTTACGTTTGATCTTTATTTTCTTCACTTATTATTTGCTTATGATTCTGTTAATTTTTTTAATTATTATGATATTTCACAAATTAATCACAAACCATATTAACTCATTCTATGGTCATATTCGATCTTAACAAGTGATATTAGAGCCTAAAATGACATCTAAGAATCATGATAACATCAAATAGTACTTTTTCTGACGGTTGATCATTAGGTTTCATATGTTTACTGACCCTGTTAGGCATATTGAAAGGGTGGGAAGAAAATTTACTTGTTATCCGTTGATTATACTACGTGGAATATGATTAAAAAACAAGTACATTCCTCCTATGATAGCTGTTGATAATATTAAGATTCCTAAGCCTAGAGATAAGTGAGATTTAAGCAATAAAAAGGTATGCGCTTTAAATGCCAAAGTGGTGAATGCTCTTATTTATAAACTTGATAAAACTAAATTTAATTGTATTTCTTATTGTTTATTGTGCACGAGATATGACACATATTAAAGGTGACTCATGAAAATACATATCAAGTCAAATAACGATTATCTATGTTAAGCAATGAATATAAGAATTTCATAATGAGCAAGGATGTTAGAGAGAAGTATGCGAGATTTTTTATCATTGTCTACAATTCTTCTGCTTTTGAGAAGGGATATTCAAAGATAGAGTTGTTTCGGACAATCTTAAGAATATTACCTAAACACTACCAAACACCGTGAAGCTGAAGTTACAATGATCTAAGAATCAAAAGATTTGAGTAAGTTTGGAAGAGCTAGTTGGAAATCTCATCACTTATGAAATGAAATTATGGGCTAGATAGAATAAAGATAAAGAAGAGAAGACGAAGATGGTCACTAGCCTTGAAGAGTAATCGTGACAGTGATAATGGTTTGAGTGATGAGATGTGCGTACTGGTAAAAGAGTTTAAGAAATGTCTGAAATGGGAAAATAATTTCTTTTAAATAAGTAAACTTCTTCTATGTCTTCTAAATTTTCTGACAGCTCTGATGATAAAATTTATTGTTATTAATGCAGAAAATCCGGACATAGAAAGGCAAATTACACTATACTCAACAAGGACAAGAAAAGGAAAGGATCAAAAAGAGAAAGCAAGTCATCCTTTGAAAATAACGAGATAGAGATGGAATATCTGATTTACTATAAGTGCAAGAAAGCGGGGCATATTAAATGAGATTGTATATATCTAAAGAAGGGAATAGACAAGACGCAGAAAAGGAGAGCTTTAAATGCTATGTCCATGCTATAATTATTTAGAGAATTGGTTGCGATGTTCCATCTTACAAAGGAGCTTAACTCAAAAAAATTTCAACAAATTAAGATCAGCCCAAGAAATCTTCAGCAAAACTTAATGCTTTGTTTAGCCTAAACAAGCCTAAACTAAGGGCGCAACATTCAACGCCATAAAAGAGATTGATTGGGACTAGTGGGCTGAAATCAAACTGAAAAAATAAGTGCTCTCTGGTAAAAAGAAATCGAAATTGAAAAAAAACGGTGGAGTTTGGGTTCCTATGCAACATCAAAGTCCTATTAAAATACAAACATCTACACAAAAAATGGTGGAGTTTGGGTTCCTATGCAACATCAAAGTCCTATTAAAATACAAACATCTACACAAAAAGAATATCATAAGAGGCACGGAAAACCAAAAGATCAATGGTTATTTAAGGTGGAGTTCTCCATCTTGTGTTCTCTATTGAAAAAAGGAGAAAATTTTGAAGTGGATGCTGCTAGAGTATTTAAAAGAGGGGTACGTGGTGGTCTGCCAAAAAAAATTAATTATAGAAAAGATTCAAGAACAAATATTAATTGATCGACTATTTGAAGCATCCTGACATGCACAAATTTCAAAGATAGTAAATTTTGTAAAGACTGTAGATGTAATAAATTTTGGAGCAAGTTTGGCAGTGATGCAATTTCAATAGGTGGTTGAAACTGGAATTATTCTGAAGCATCCAGCCATCAATTACTTTGACGTCACACGCCCACCTCCATTAAGTGGCTATAGATCCAGCCAAAGACACATAGAACTTTAGACCATGCTCATAACGTCAGATTGAACGTACAAGTCCGAGCACGGCCTTGAGTCCAACAAGCACATCAAATCAACCCAACGATACTTTAACTCCGAGATTTATAAACTTTATCTTCAGATTTATTTTTATGTTGATTATTATTAATGTTTGTATTTTTCATTTTATTTTGAACTCTAATTTTAACTAGGTTTTCTAATTATGGAATTATGGGGGTATTAATTAGGTTGCTTGATTATTTGGTATCAATTAAGAAGCAGTGCTATTTTAGTGATAGATAACGCAACTGGCTTAGTCGAGTGTATGGAGTGTACGAAGGAATTGTTATTATCACTAATAATAGTTTTAAGGTAGTGGGTATTGGGTTGAGCTTGAGTAAAACTATGTGACTCTATGACTGATCTTTATTTTTTGCACTTAGTATCTACATGTGATTCTGAGGTTGTTATTTTTAAGGACAATTTTTGCAAAGAGGCTAAAAAACAAATTAATTAGGAAAAACGATGTAAAAAATTTAATTGGCAAAATTGACCTCTTTTGTCCCAAGAGGCAAAAGAGGTCGATTCTGGCCGCGGGGCACATGCCGCACGCACTCTCAAAGTGCGGCCCTGGGCCGCACTCTGCAGGTGTGGTCCCACAAGTTGCCAAATAGAGAGCAATAGCAATGATTGACTAATAGCAATGATTGACTTTAACCTGAATCCTAGCCAATTGCCTATTGTGAACGAATCAAGTTTGGATGCATATCCTCGGATTTGTTCTGAGTATGACAAATAATTTCAAGTTTGGACATGACATATTTGGTGCGAAACAAACCTTTGCAGCTATAGACAAATAGAAAGCATAACTATTATGGACAGAATAAGTGCAGCTGAATACAGTAAATCAAAGTGACATGGGTGAAACATGAAAAACATGGAAAATTATTGCGACTTGAAGATGAACACATGACAAATATATCAAGTTAATCAAGTTATTTCGAGAGAGAAATGCGCCATGTTACTCAATAGGAAGACAATCCATACGGGGCCGCACTTTGAAAGTGCGGCCGAGCGCCGCACTCTGAAGATGCTGTCCGTGGGGCACATGCGTCCCACGGGCCAAAATCGACCTCTTTTGTTGCTTGGGACAAAAGAGGTCGATTTTGCCAATTAAATTTTTAAAAGGTCGTTTTTCCTAATTAATTTGTTTTTTGACCTCTTTGCAAAAATTGTCCTATTTTTAATGTTTGTGAAATTCCACAAATTGATCGCATACACTATTCATCTCCCGCTATAGTAATATTTGATCTTAACAAAAGAGTTATTTGTTTTATTGTATTCTAGAGTTTAAGTCCAGTTCAGAATTTGAATTAAGAGTTTAGATAAGATATTATTATTTTTCCTATAAATATGAGTTTATAACAGAACTTTTGATTATTAAAGATTAAATAAGAAATATTAAGTTTGTAACTCGTGTTGATTTACGAGAAACCAATTCATTAAATCTCTTTTGCATACAAGGTGTGTGAGAGGGTGGATGAGTCTCTTAGGTGGGAGGCACAAAGTTTATCCCTTTTTCATCAAATTCCTAATTTTCTTCGTCAATTTCTTTCTCAAATCCTTAAATTCTTCCACCACAAATCCTAATTCCTTCCGTTTCACATCATATTTGGTAGAGCTAAAAATCATATCTTTCCCCTTCATTTTTTTCTTTTCTTTAGTGTAGTTTAGGATTAGTTAGCAAAAAAGAATTGTTTTCAGTTTAGCTAAAAAATTGGAAAAAGAGGGAAAACCCCAGAAAAACAAAAAAAGAAATAGGATTGTTCTCGTCGTTTGTCATCTCCTTCAACCTAATAGCAAAATTCAACCTTAGCCTTAAAATTACTCATTTATCTGTATTGCCATCATCACAGTAGATCAAATTAGCATCATCCACTGTTGTCACTTACGGTGACTCCTTAAGCCACTCCTTAAGCCACATGATATTGTCGACCCCCATCTCCCCAATAATGACAACATCGACTGTTAGGATCCAAAATAAAAAGACAATTTTTATAGAGAAATCAAAGCTAGAACAAGATAATTGAGCGCAAAAGAGGTGCGCTCTCCTCCCAAGACGCCGAAGAGGACGTCCGCACTCATTTAACCTAGACCTAACCTAAAGACGCTCGAGAGAATATCAATCATCAAGCATCGCTAAAACAAAAGACGGCTAGCCCCTATAAATAAAAGAAACTAGGGTTCCTAGGCTAGAGACGCGCGCGGCACAAGGGTGGGCCGGCGGCTATGGGTCGGCCCATGGGTGCGGGCGGGTTTAGACCGTTGCGGGTCTATCAATACTCCCCCCAAAGAGCCACCTTGTCCTCAAGGTGGTGCCTGCAAGTTGATTCCTTTGTCCTCCACATCTTCATCCTCGTCTGCTTCCGCTATCAACACTTGCAGCTTTCGATCCACACAGCGGTGTTCGGGAGTGAAGCGCTTGTCGCATTTGAAACAAAGCCCTTTTTGTCTCTTCTCCCTCATCTCCGCATCGATCATCCTTCGGAACGGGCCCCAAGCCGGTGGTGGGTTGTTTTGTTCTCCCACCTTTTCAAGTCCCACCTGAACTGTCTCAGTAGTGGCCCCCGCTCCGCCTGCTCCAGTCGAGATGCCCCGCTGTAACTGCCCACTGTAGCTGCCCCCGCCTCTCATGTCCTCAGTCCGGGAGTCCTCTACCATCTGTGCCATCTCGATGACCTCTGAAAGTCCCCTGGGCTTGTAGGGTCTCACTGCGGCTCGAAGGCTGTGTCGCAGTCCCTTCAAGAATGTGCCCTCCAGTGACTCGTCAGACACACCATGTACTCGTCCTACCGTGTCTCAAATCTCTCGATGTACTCCCGCACCGGCCCCTCCTGCCTGAGGGCATACAGCTGCTCGTGCAGGTTTCCCAGACGAGGATCTCGAAACTTCTCCAGAATCAGGTCCTTCAGCTCCTCCCAATCGTGAATCTGCTGCCGCCTCTCCTTCCATTGGTACCAACCCAAAGCTCTCCCCTCCATGCAAATAGCCGCGGCCTCCAACTTTTGCGCCTCTGTCATGCGGTGTGCTGCAAAATACCTCTCTGCTGTGAATAACCAGGCGTGCGGATCTTCTCCCGTGAACAGTGGCATCTTCAGCTTCCGCACCCTGACTTCTCCGTCAAAGTGCCCATGCTCGTGCCTCTCCTCCTCTCTGTGATGCGAACGGTAGTGTTGTCTCCTCTCGTCCTGAGTCTCGTACCGCCTAGGTGGCCCTTCTTCGCGGACCCCATAGTCTCATCGGTCTCCGTGCCCCTCGTCGCCTCCAAATCCGTCCTCTGGCCACTCCTGGTAGTCTCTATATCTCCCCCAGGTGCCCATTGTGCGTCTCTCCTGTGGGGGTGGCTGCCACCTCCCATCGTCAAATCGAGGGTCGGGAGGGTCCCGATAGCCCTCGCCGTAGTCTCCGTGCTCCTGAAATCCTCCGGGTCCCAAATCCTCCTCGAAGTCACGTGCCGGAGCCTCTCGACGCGGCTGCCCCTGCTGAAAAGTGCCGAAATCGCCGCCAACAGCCTCCGTGAAGTCGCGCGTCTGCCTGGGGAAGTCGGCGGGGCCGCGGCCTGCCAGGGGCAGGGCCGCCGACCCCGCCCGGAGGTCCTGGGGGCCCCAGCGGCCCCCCCGAGGGTCGGGGGGTCGCCGGACCCCAGGGGTGATCGCCGCCCCTGGGCGAACCCAGGGGGTTCGCCGATGTCGCACGGAGGTCCTGGGGCCCAGCGGCCCCCCGATGGTCGGGGGGGTTCGCCGGACGACCGCCCCTGGGCGAACCCAGGGGGTTCGTCGGTGTCGCCCGGAGGTTCTGGGGGCCCCAGCCCCCCCCCCCCCCGAGGGTCGGGGGGTCCGCCGGCCCCCCGGGGGGTCCGCCGGCCCCCCGGGGGGTCCGCCGCCCCTGGGCGAGCCCAGGGGGGCCGTCGCCTCCCCGGCAGCTATCCTGGGGGCCGGCGGGCCACTGGGGGGTGCCGCTGCCCCCCACCCCTTTCGCGTGCCCTTCCGCGTGGTTGATCGAGGTCGCCGGTCCATCCTTGAGCTTCCGCGGCCTTTCGTCTAACCTCTTCTCGATAATCGACCGTCCACGGCTCCTCTTCATCGTCCTCGGCAAAATCCTCCACCAAAAAGTCGTTTTCCGGGTCAAAGTTCTCAACTTTCCCATTCCCCTTGCCCAAAGGTGGCGCCTTTTCCGCTGATTTAGGGTTCCCTCCCCTTTGTTGTTCGTCGCCAATTGATTTAGGGTTCCATCAATTGCGTGAAATTGTTCGTCGTGCTTCTCTTGATTCGCCGCTAATTGGTTGACGGAAGCCGTCAACTTTGCCATGGATTCATCGTTTGCTGCCAACGATTTCTTGATCCTGTCGATCTCGCTTGTAAATTTCGCCTCCAAAGCCTCAATTTTGTCTTGCGATCTCGTCGAAGCCGCCATGGATCGTCACGTGCTCTGATACCAAAATGTTAGGATCCAAAATAAAAGGACAATTTTTATAGAGAAATCAAAGCTAGAACAAGATAATTGAGCGTAAAAGAGGCGCGCTCTCCTGCCAAGACGTCGAAGAGGACGTCCGCACTCGGTTAACCTAGACCTAACCTAAAGACGCTCGAGAGAATATCAATCATCAAGCATCGCTAAAACAAAAGACGGTTAGCCCCTATAAATAAAAGAAACTATGGTTCCTAGGCTAGAGACGAGCGCGGCACAAGGGTGGGCCGGCGGCTATGGGTCGACCCATGGGTGCGGACAGGTTTAGACCCTTGCGGGTCTATCATCGACCTTCCTCCAGCAACATCGACATCAACCCACCCCTCTTCTTTGAGATCCAGTCAAAATCCAACCATCTTTTTCTCATATCTGTGCCACTTCCATCACAAGCGACCTCTTCTAAGTCCAAGTACCAACACCGCCTTCTTCATCCCAAGCGCTATCCTTGACATTATATTCTTCTTTATCCCCATTGATGGTGAACGAAGCATGCATGTCCATCATCATGACCTGCCTACATCATCTTCATCGTCGTCAAAGAATTCAACCCAAATTTGAACCGAACTTAAATTCAACCCAACCTAGTTTCGACCTGAGTTGATTTAAGCCGACAAAGCCGATGCAAGCCAACCCACAGCTCATTACAAGCTGTTACTATTTATCAGATCCAGACCCAAACTGACCACGTTTTTGACCTATTGTGTTGTTGGAGCTTGTTTTTCGAGCTTTTTACGTGTAATTTTTACCTCTGACCACACAACCTAATCTTCCCATGATTCTTAAAGATTGTACATCATGTATAAATTGTTATTCACTCTTGCATAACTTCTAATCTGAATTGAATCTTTAATTATTCGTTCCAAAACATTAAATTATTTTGTTTTAGATTAGTAGTATATTATTGTTAATTGCATTTTATTTCATTGTCTAGTTTTATGTGAGTGCATCATATTCTAGGATTGCACCTTTTTCGCATATAAAATTACACCTTATGATTTTATTTTCTTTATCATAATTAGTCACACACATATAGTTTGTGTCTACGATTGCATAATTATGTATGCTTTGATTTGCATTACATGTTATTGTGTAATGAAAAAATTGTAGTATCTGGCATGGCTGACAAAAAAATTCCAAGACATGAGACCTTGATAGGCTTACCTTGAAGATTGTTAAAGAGATGATCTAAACCTACAAAAAAGATAGTCTGCAGTGTCCAACGGCTCACAACACATACGTATGCCCAAAATCCATAAGTTAAGAAGCCTTTAGACGGCACACAAAGACAAGGTAAGTGTGGAAATAAAGATCGTACAAAAGATAATGGGTATGATGAGGATAAGAAAGGTAGATATGAGTAACATGATATTAAATGAATGATTAAGATAGATATCTCAGCTTTTGATAGCTCTAATGACCCTCGTGTTTTTTTTGAATTGGTTAGTAGACATAGACCACTTATTTGAATGTCATAGATGTCTAATGATTGCATTGTTAGATTGCTAAAATGAAACTTCAACATCGGCTAAGATCTACTAGACTTTGGTAGAGAGATCGATATAGAATATTGAAACCCTATTAGAACATAGGCTAAGGAAATATGAAGATGAAAGAATACATGAAAAAAATTGATGATGTGTTTGTTAGGTGTCTGGGAGGACCTTCATCTTGCCATGGCTAGATTCAGCATTGGACTGAAGCCCAAGCTTTATCACGAGATGCTTCCACTCACTGTAGATATGCTAGAAGAATATGTTCCAGGTAGCACATGATCTTAAGTCTTGTAAAGTATGTCTCTAGAATAAAATTTCAATTCTAAACCAACAGAGAAACCTTAGCAGTCATTTAAAAGCACGATCAGACCTAAAATTACTATCGCTAATGAACCAAATAAAAAGGCAAAGATTGAAGAGTTATCACAGCAAAGGAAATATGGGTCCAATGCTCCAAATGTCATAGATATGATCATGTTGCTCATCAATGTTTCAATTGGAGTTTTCACGTTGGAGAGACTTGTGATGATTTTGGGATAATTAAGAAGGTGTATGTCCATCCTAAGGACATTAGTAAGGTAAATATAGATACGTAAGAATCTTATGCCCATTTGTATGTTATTAGGTATCTAACTACCATACTTACAAGGAAGATTAGAGAAGAATGAATGTTTTCTTTACCTATGTTAAGATTAGAGATAAATCTTTTCGAGTGATGATGGATTTAGTTATACTAATCTAATCACTAAGTCAACTTTAGAGAAAATATGACTTGAACACTGGACCTTACCTTTAGTTATACAATTTTACAAAGATTAATGAGAATTCATATATTAACTAATGCTGTTTAGTACCTTTCAATTATTAGGTTATCAGGATAGCATTTGATGTGATGTTTTACCTATAGATGTTGCACAAGTCTTGTTATGTAGGCTATGAATGGATCACCTAAACGTTGCATGTTCAGATAAATCCAACACATACATTTATGTTTGATGATAAAAAAAGTATGTTAACTCCTTACTCGACTCAAAAATGTAGTTGAAAATCAAAATAATGAGTTGGTGACTAACAAGTTACTCATAAAGTCCTTCACCTTATGGTCCAGCATTCCTTAGAATTAAGGATTGATCAGACCTAATGCATGCATTCCTCAAACATCATACATATCATTTGAGTGACCTACGTTCCGAGACTTGTGAAACTATTACAATTAACCATAACATGAATTGTTGCAGAATTCACTAGAAATTTGCATGATTTGCAATTGTAGATGATGAGATGGCTGTCGTCTGGCCAGAAAGGTTCATTTTGAGCCTATAGCATCTTTAAGGATACATTACATGTTCTCGCTACGGAAGGTTAATCCAGATATAGCCGAATTGATTATTTCATAAAAACTTGATGACAACCATTCGCATGCAGTATTAACTTCTCATCCTTCCCTTGCATTGCCATGAAGATAATTGGTGTGCTCCTCTTGTCGCCATTTACCATAAAGCAAAGTTCTTAAAACCGGAAAGAATTATTGAAATCCAATATAGATTCAAATTGAAGCTTTAAAGTTTGAGCTGATTTGGACTTCTTTATAGATTTTGGGTCTTTTGTACTTTTTATTAGGGTCTTTGATTTTCCTTTTGAAGAAGAGTCTTGTGTATTATTTTATTCTAAAATGTGTATCCAATCAAGAGTATAAATATGGAACTTCGTTCCTTTTCCTTTAAATATGGTTAAGTAGTTCTACTACTAATTATTGATTATTGAAGATTGAATAAGAAAATTTTGACTTTGTAACTATTGTTGGTTTGCAAGGAACCAATCTATTGAATCGCATTTGCACACGAGGTGTAAGTTGATGAGCGAGTCATCTGGATCCGAAGCCCAAACTTTTATCCTCTTTTCATCAAATCCTTAATTTCTTTCATCAATTTCTTCCCCATATCTCTATATTCTTTCACAAAAACCTTAATCCATTTTGTTCCGCATCAATGTACAAGTGCATTTGCAGTAACATTCTGCAAATTGTGTGTCATATGAATGGATGCTTGTGTCAACAAACAATAGGCAACTCTGACTTTAAACAATCTGCAAAGTTTATATTTATTTACATCCTGTTGGGCTTAAATATGGTAATTGGGAACTGTATTTTGGTTTCTTGCTATATTAGATGAATTTTTATAGCAGGTAAGGAAATCGTAAAAGACAGATATCTTATTTCCATAGGACCTTTACTGGAACTCAACATTTAAGAAAAAAAATGAAAAATAAAAAGAAATGAGGTCTTTATTTTCAGTAAATTTCCATGTGGACTAATCCATCAACAATCAGTACAAGCCTCACCTCACCAACCATCCGAGATTCACCTGGATTATAATGAAGCATCTAGGCATAATAGTATATTATATCAATTGATGGAAGGTATATTAGAAGACAAAACTTATTTAAAACCCCCTCATTTTTGCATCCTTCAATGAAACCCCACTAACTTTTTTACGTGCGCGAAATTCTTTTAAACTAGCCCATATATTTTGCAATAAGCCTATCCCATAAGCCTGCGGTCCAAAATATGGTCACATGACTTACATGTGACCATTTTTTGACAAAAATGCACGTATGCCTTAAAAAATAATATTTACGTTGAATATTTTATAAAATAATTAAAATAACAAAAAAAATCATTAAACTACAAAAAATTGTTTGAAACTAATGCATCATTAACAAATAATGACCACTTATAATGAATAATTTTTATAAAAGGAAGATATTCGGTTTTAACTAAAAGAGAAATTCTGGTCTGTTCACAGTTGCCATTAACAACATTAAGATTGTTTTCTTGAAAACAAAAGTTTAAGTGGGTTTCGCTCACATAAAAAAGTTGGATGAAGTTTTCATAAATTTAGCCTATTCAGAATAATCGACGAGGAGCCTACTATATTGCCAAGTTGTTGGAGTTTCAATAAACAATACGGATGAATTTACATAAACTTTTTAAAATGAACCATTGAGCATTGTGGTGGATAGGGGTATTATTGCGATTTATTTTTATCTTTATTTGTTGGGTATGGGTATTATTAGACCATTATCTCCGCTAAATAGTTGGTTTTTCATTTAGTTTTACCTAAATATGTTATCAATAAGAATTAGATTAGGTGGGACTTAATCAGAGGTATAATTGGTTGGATTTATTGGTTTTTTTTTTTTGAATTTTAGATTAGACTGCCTAGTTAAGATTTGAGATAGTCTTGTTGAAGATAGCTGATAAAAATGGGCAGGTTTAATGCCTCAGATCGGCTCTTATTCTTCTTTTTTCCTGGAACTTGAATGAATCGAACTGATTTAGTTTAAGCTAGTGATTATTTGATTGAGAGAGTGATTTTTTGCCTTCTAAATTTCCGAAAATCGGGTTGAAATTGGTAATACCATATGTCAGCTAGTTGTACACCGCATATTTACATTTGAGTAAATCATGTATTGTTTGACAACAACATATAAAATGTAAAGAGTAAGAACGTTTGGCACTGTTAAAAACATTGGAAAGAATAGAAAAGGTGAGAAACGTAAGTTTGAAGTTGGGCCTCTACATTATACCCTAAGCTTTTGTGTCTCCGCCAAGATTATGTTCTCGTAAGTTTAATTCATGGAGAGCCTCCATTCATATTCGTAACATGGTATTAAAGCTCAGTCCAACTCAATTACTTTTCTAATTGGTTTCCAACCTCAATGTGAATCCATCTTAAGTTTGAGCAGTGTGTTACGAAAAATTAACCCCACGGTAGACAGAACAGAAAAAGTGAGGAACATAAACTTAAAAGTCGAATCTATACCTAGTAGCTTAAAATCTTGGGGCATAGTACTTAACATGAGGTAAAATTAACTTATCTGATCTGAAAATAAATTTGTTTGGCATACTTGAGCATTGAGATCTGGAAAGGAATACCCAAATCCTGACAAAGACCACGCAAAACAGCCTGCACAAGGAGGCAGCAAACAGGTGGGTACTCGTTCCAAATTTTAACAATGATCTCTAAAGGGCTGGCTGACCTCAGGGTCTTGTAGCAGATCATCTACATCTATGATTGGTGGAGGATTCCCATGTTCACATAGTTCACTATATATGGAAACAAGGTCCCCCAAGCCGAGCTCAAGAAAGGATGGTGGCACCACTTTGTCAAATGATGGCTGGAACAAATAGTCAAAACCCACATCCCAAAATAAGTATCTCAAAGCAGGCACAGAATCAGGATTTTCTCAGAAACATAAAATAAATGACAGCATTAAGCACGGGTAATTAGCATCCGCAATTACATAATAAGCCTGCACAATGAAACTTATGGTCAAATGATTGGCGAAGCATAAACAAAGTTCCAAAATTGCTTACAAAAGAGAACTTGAGATGAGATCTTTTATGCTTACAGTATCCATTAACAAGGAACATTACAATGTAATGAATGAAGACCATATTTAACTACATATACAGAGCACTTGCAATAAGGTATGGCGCTCACGGAGAACAATGAGACAATGGGATCCGCTCAAACATTAACATATTTACTTTTGATCCCACCAATGGAAATACCAAGGTGGAATTTCTAGGTGAGCACCCTAACAAAGAAACTTAGAATTTGTACAAGATCCAAAACATTTCCAAGATAAACTGAAAAGATGTTATTTTCCAAATCCAATAAAAGTTGACTGCATTAGGATGTTATATATGAACATAATTGATTGTAGAAAACGTGTGTTATTTAAGAAAGTGAAAGAAATCAGCTGGAATGAGCACTTACAAGGATAAGGCATGATAGGTTCGATAAAGAAAATAGATATGGACTCAATTCCAGAACTTGCTTAAAATTTGTATAACCTATACAAAACATCACATGGAAATATTGCATAATAAGAATAAGCCCATCTCTAGCATAAACACCCATATGACTGAACTACGTAAGATTGTTAGGATTTGATTGTTAGGATTTGACTCAAATCTACGTTAAGTCCTAACCAAGTTGGATTTTGTTTTTACTGTTTTTCCTTTTGTGTGAGTTCAATATTATTTAATAGTCTAATTTGGACTACAATTATAAATAGTAGTTCGATTTGGTTAATGAGTCTTTAATTTAGTATAACTAAGGGGTCGTGTATCCAATTAAGTCAATGAGTTTTTGTGAGATTTTGTAAAGATTTCTTGGTATTTTTTGAGATATTTTTATGTGGTTTGTGTATTTTGGTTTGCTGTGCGATGAATAAAATCAGAGAAAATTATCTCTCAAATCTTGTCTCTTTTTTGTATGTGAATTTTCTTTTTGTCGTAACAAATTGGCATCATAGCTAAGGTGACGGATCCATCTTCTTATTTCAAGACCAAAATAGTGTTGAGTCAATGATTGAGAAAGGCATAACAAGAAGAAAAAGAATTCATTGCTCAGAAATTAAAGTTGTTACGGGTTGTCAGTGTTTTGATAAAGTTTTTTTATTTTCTAACAGATGTTAAGTAATTCCGTGTGCTGTGGATTTGATTGAATTGGCGGAGCACAAAGTATGAAAATTGCTTTCAGAAGTGTTGGTTGACCACAAAATAAGGAAGATAATGGTTATGCCTTCTGAGGTCCATGTAACTACAAAGTATGGAAAGTGTGAGTGATGGCTTTTGAGGTACTGGTGAAGACTCAAGTCTCATTGGATTGAGAGAAAATTTTGATTTAAGGTTTCGTTCAAAGTGAAATCATTTATGATATTTGAAAATCCTAGCATGGAATGTTCGAGTTGGAGGCTTTGGTTGTCCATGAATGGAGAAAATTGATTTTGAGTTAAGTTGAAGATTGTTAGGATTTAATTAAAATCTAATTTAAGTCCAACGGCGTTGGGTTTTCTTTCTAATGTTTTTCCTTTCGCGTGTGTTATATATTATTTGGAGTCTAGTTTGGACCATAGTTATAAATAATAATTCAATTTGATTTAAGAGTCCTTGGTTTAGTATAGATAATGGGTCTTGGCTACAGTTGTGTCAATGGATTTTTGTGAGAATTTGTACTAGTTTCTTGGGGTGTTTTTTATAGATTTTGTGAGATTTGTGTATCTTGATTTAATGAATGATAAATAAAATTGGAGAAAATTCATCTTTTAAATCTTGAATTTTATTTTCTTATTTGAATTTTACTTTTGTCATAACGAAGATTGTAATTTTGATGATAAAATAGGAATATCAAATTACGTAGTCAGACACAACACTACAGTTCATTAGTTAGGTACTTTAACTTCAGGTATGGAGTTCATATATTTGCATTTTATGATAGACAAAACTGAGAAAGTTAATCCACTGTTTTTGAACATATGGGGGCATAATGTCCTCCCACATCCTCGTCGGGGAGAAAATTCCTCCAAAACAGAGGTTAATCAGTTGAACTACTGTATAATGTCAAGTAGACTGACTAAACACATTAAAGCTGGCAGCCACTTTTAGTACCCAAAAGTACCTTTCGCCAAATACTGCATATATAAAACTTATGCTGAAAGTTAATCTAGGAAATTCTAAATCCTGTGCAACACATGGAAGGGGTTAGACATACGCTGGCCATTTATATTAATGCATTAGCCCTTTCATTTATTGGATTAGAAAACCAATAAATAGTTATATCTTATATGGATCAGAAGCCGACATTTCCAAAGGAAAACTGCACTAGGAGAAACATAAACATTATCAAATTCTTGCCATACTAACATCCAAAAGATAAATAAAACCAACAGCCATTGATAAAGGTGTTTAAACACAGCATCTGAAGTCATGCAAAACCCCTAGGAAAGTTCTTGATCCACTAAATTAACCCATATAGCCATTTAAGAAAGAAGAGAAGACTTACAAAAATAACAAAAATAATTTGTGCTTTTGTATTATTCGACAAGAACGATTGATTAAGTTTTCAATCCATGATGTACATGGTTGTATATTGCTACTTTTGTTTCATTAAGATCTTTTCAATGAAACACAACGAGTCTCCAGGCTCACCGTTTGTGATCAAAAAAAGTATTAAAAATCATTCAATGTAAACAAACCTGTAAAAAATAATTACTCACAACAGCAACTACTAAATGTGCTACCACTGTAACTCCGTCCTCACTAAATAATGGTCTAAAAGGAATCATGTTACCCACTACAGCATATATAACCATAAAATTATTAGATGTCTTTGATTAGCAACAGAGAATTAAAACAAAACCAAGTAATTAAGCTACTAATATTAGATAAGCAAATGCATACATACCAGGATCTTGAGGGGGTTGCGTATCAATATAAAGTGTTTCCCTTTCTTCATCAGATCACATGTCAAGTTCGGTAGATGCTGTTTTGCTATGTGCTATATAGTTCAGTAAGAAACAAAAAAGAGTATGGTCATTGTTTTAGCTGTTAAATAAGACTAAACCATTCAAGTAAATAGCATCTTATAATGACACAACTAAATATGTAAGCAAGAAATGAACACACATAGTATAGATTGCAATCAATGCCAAAATTAAGTTCTTATTACTGTAACCAAAACTACAAAATAAAAATGCTACCTTGCAGTACCGATATTTTTTCTCGCCGGGCCCAAAAATCACCTCCTTAACAACCTTGTTACCGTCAGAATCCTATGATAATAATTAACTACTGCATATTAGCCAAGTAGTTATAAAACTGTTCGATATGTAGAAGAGAAACTCAAAAGGCTACAATCTTTCAGTCAGAATACTTCAGTAAGTAGAAATTTTTAGGTTACCATTTTGGCTAGGAGCTCATCTCGATATGGCCTTTGGGCACCAGTGACCCTCAAGAAATTGGCATACAATGGCTCATCAAGCACCTCGGTGTCATCCCTCTGAACATCAAATTAACATAAATCAATTTTTGTTTTCTTCAAAGAATAAAAATAGGATTTGAAGGGGGGAAGAAATTTAACAACACAAACCTGCGCAAAAGAGTACATGAGGCTTGTGCTTAGTGATCTGGGAGCTGACCATGAATGGATCACCTCAACCTTATTCTGTTGTTGATCCTCCATTTTTAATTCTTTTCTATCCTCTGATTTAAGGATTCAGTTTGATCTTATGCTGAAAATTTCAAGAGAGCAATTTCAGTTCGTCGGTTTAATTAAAAAACAAAAACAATGGCAGATTCCGGACATGTAAGTGCAAATTGCATTGGTGAGTGGGCCCCACAAATTATACCGATGGGTTTCGGGTGTATACCCGACGGCATGGCAGCACCCGAAACCCTCCCGGCGCGCACCCCTCTCTCTCTTGGGCCGGTTTAGGGTTTGAAACGGTCTTTTGGATAATTGGTTTAAGGGAGTGTTCATTCTTAAGCGAGGGTTAGCCGTCGCTAGTGTTTTAGGCTATTATTGATTTGTGAAATAAACCTAAGATTAAACGAGTGCGGACGTCCTCTATTTGCGTCTTGGAAAGAGAATACAACTATTTTGTATGCATTTATCTAAGAATTGTGCTACTTTTGTTTATAAAGATTGCATCTTTGATCCGGATCTATCATATACCCACCCTTTTTTTGTTTTTTTTGGCATACCTAACAAAAACTGCTACTGCAGCCAACAAAAGTGTTTTTCTTTCTATTTTTTTCTTTTTAATTTAGTTAGTGAGCTCATGTTTTAAATATATTTGGGTGGGGCTTGTTTGCTAAACTTTGAGCAGGATTCTGGATAGTGTCAAACCTAGAAATTGAATAGAGAAATTTTCTATGATATTTTCTATTACGTGAAAGATTGTTACATATTTTCATATAATACTATAGAATGTGGTAAAACTTAGAAAAGAAAAAGACAACTTGTGTCCAGTTGTACACAGCCAACTCAGGACAACTCATATACAATTTAATAGATAGAAGATCAGATAAAAACAGTGCGTACCACTATTTTGAGACAATTTGAATTTTTCCCTTCCCAGCGTAAGTGTTTTTGGCTGCTCTTGTAGGATGTGTTTGAATTGAAAGAAAATGTATGAAAGAAAAGTGAAATGAATATGAAAAAGAAAGAAAAGTGAAATGAAAATGAAATGAGATTCTTGCTCATGTTTGGTTACCAAAGAAAATTTTGAAGAAAGTTGAACGGAAAATAAGGAAATTTCTTCCATTATGTTATTAATTCAAAACGAAAATTAGCTGCCGGCCACCCCGAGCAGCCAACTACCCCCAAGCAATGCCACCTCTCCCCTTGGTTGTCGGCCATCCCAAGCTGTTGCCACCTTTCCCATTGGCTAACGAGCACCATCCAAATCAAACAGGCGCCAGCATCCCTCCCACGCCTAAGATTTTCGGTTAAATGTAAGGAGCAGCTTAGGACTTCTACCTCCTCCATTTTAACTTCTGAAAAACCAAGGGATTTCATTGCTCTTACTAGGTAAACCCTAAACAAATGGATCAAGGGATTAATCATGCTAATGATGTTGTAAGAGTAACTAATTAGCTTGCATGTTATGCTCATGGTGTGAAAGAGAGATATTCATCTAGTTGCTTTAATCATGCTAATGATGTTGTAAGTGTAACTAATTAGCTTGCATGTTATGCTCATTGTGTTAAAGAGAGGTATTCATCTAATTGCTTGACTAATTAGGATGCAAAATTAGCTTGCATAATATGTTAATGGTGTTAAGGGGGGATTGATCTAATTGCTAATTAGCTTGCATGTAATCTTAATGGTGTTAAAGAGAGGAATTGATCTAATTGCTTAACTAATTAGGCTGCTATTGTTGGAACTTATCCAACTAAGTTGGATCTTAATCCAACGTTGGGCTAATATGCGATAAATAATTATATAAGTGCTACGCTGTCATATTAAGCCCAATATATTAGTGATCTGATTTTAATTAATTAGATGGGCTAAATGAGTTAAATAGGTTGTGTGGCCTTTATGTGTAGAGACTATTGGGCTTCAACTCGTTGATGGGCCGAGTTGGAAACCCTAGGGCTATGGAGGCTAGCCTATATATACTTGCGGTCATGATCCCCGGAATATAAGAACAAAGTTGAGCCGTCTTTTCTACATCCCGTCGCTAGGAAAGAAACCAGGAGAAAGCTAAAGGGATTCTCCAACGGTTGATTCATGCTATTCTGGAAGATCATCCGCTGCGTCATCCAGATCGTCAACCTCATGGATTCAGGTATGATTCCTATCAGAGAAGGTAATGATTTAAGGTTCCGCATGTTCTTTATCTAGATCTGTGTAATTAGTCTTATACGTAAATTTAGATTTTTAGTTTCTACAAGTGGTATCAGAGGCTGCATGCTGTGGATCTTAAATTTTCTGCCTGCTCGTAGTAGATCTGATAAAAATTCAATTTTTAATCTGTTTTAAATTCGGATCTGTGAAAACTTGGGGTTTTGAGTGTTTTTTTCAGTTTAAAAAAATCATTTTTTACGAACCCTAGATCAGGGGCGGCCCACTGGTCGCCACCCGACACTGCGAAAAAGGGGGCGGCTCTGTCGCCCCCCTTCGGAAGATCGGCACCGGCAATGCTAGCGCCGACGCGAAACAGCAAAAGGCAGCGCAGCCGCCCCTGTCGGACAAACCGATGGCAGAAAGGGGGCGGGCAGCTGCCCCCCCCCCCCCCGTCGAAAAAACTGTATACAAAGGGGGGCGGCCGTCACACCCCTCTCCCCAGAATACCCGGCACTTATAAAATTTTTTTCCCAAGTATCCTGAAGAGTGAGGGTGATGAGAGTGTGAAAGAAAGAGAAAGGAGAAACTGAACAAGCAGGCCACTGCGCACATATTGATATAGTACAAGTGAAGCTTCACAGTAATATCAAAACACCACCACAAATAACTTAGATCAATAACAACATATCATATATAACAACTTCCATTAATTTACTTAGCCCAGGTACACCACTACATATACACCATCACCTTTCCACCTCCAAGACAACCACACCAAACCACAACTACATCTCACACCAAGTGTTATCCATAAACCCAACTCCAAGTCACCTCCAACCTCGCAGTCCCTGCTACCTGAAAAATTGGGAGGAGCACGTCAACGCGTGCCCCAGTAGGAACCAACTTGGATTTGGAACACCATTCTGCGGTTATCAAACCACAAGGCATGGCAAGAGAATAAGACATATAAATTAAATATATAGCGGAAGATGAATAGCAAAGTAAGAGAATCATACCTGCGGTCCAATGTCGAGTCACTGCAAGAAAAGTGTTAGCACGAATAATAATAATAATAACGCAAGTGTTTAAGCAACCATTATCTAATAAGATAAGTGCAAGTGCCTGAGGCATGGAGCAGAGTCACGAGAACAGGCAAATGGAAGGGAAAGTGCTGCCAGTAGAAGGAGTAACACACAAATTCTCATTTTATCATTTTATAATTGAATTAATTGGAAATTGGGTAAACTGTGTGATACCAGGACCTGGACTTCACCCCAAATTTGGGATGAATATAGCACACGACGCAGTGGACACGAACACTGTACGCCCGGCCTCTCAGCTCCCACGTCCCTGGCAGGAGTGAGGCTCTCTACCTCCTTACCCCTCCACTCCCGGTAAAGGCAAGGGGTATAAAAAAATCCCCTCCACTCACAGTAAAGGCGAGTGGGTATAAACTCCACACATCACATAAACATCTCCCAACTTCACAGTCCAGGCCTCATATCCACAATTTACTCAAATCCCATCTAAAACCTGGGTTTTGCTAACTCACCCTCATTAGAGATGATTGAGATTTATTCAATTTTATAAGTTAACATCATAAGTGACACGTTAGGGGTCTTGATGGCATGGGTATGCACATATCACCTTAACTGTCTGTCATCAGACATACTCACGTGACATGCCCTCTATCACAACACATCATCCACTCACAATTTCGATGTATTCATGCCATTCAAGCCTCTAACTTTACCAATTATCAATGTGGCACAAGGCCAACATTAACACATACACGTTTCTCAAATTACCGAATGTTGCCTTCATTGAGGCATTTCATCGAACACGTGATATGCATCATGTTCCACATATCAATCACATTAGCAATTTAATAGTATATCACACCAATCAACTTTCTTTTAGGTAATAACAACAATCATGGACAATAGGAGTATAAATGGCAATATTACTCAAATCATATCACCATGCAAAAGCTTCAGCTTGCAGGAAATGCACATGCTGTCAAAAAAAGTGGCTGATATCATCTATTTATATACAGAATTTAGAAAACTTCCTGAATAAAACTGGTAGATATGATAGTTATGAATTCACAGATAAATTTTCATGCAAAAATATTAAGTATTTGATTTATGGTAAATTATTTGGTGAAGTGTATCAAATCTGTTTTTCAGACAGATTTCAGAGCCTGTATTGAAAGCCAATTTGGGGCATGTTGGAGCCAGAAATTCGACATATAAGAACTCTGGTGAATTTTTAGAAAAGCTTGTTAAATTTCTAACTAGGCCAAGATCATAAAATTCCATGATATTTGCAGGTGTCTAGGCCAATTTTACTAAACTGTGTCAATACTGAAAATCAAACAGACATGTTGTAAAGATGGATTTATTGCTCCTAATTTCTGAATTGAAACTATGACAAAATTTATATGATTTTGGGGTAGAACTTCAAGATCTACAAGCTCATATTTTTTTCAGAACCCTAATTCAAGCTACAGTAACCACAATCAAGGAAAAATCAGACATCAAGATTTCTGAATTTCAAAAGGAGATGACTTTGCTAAGAATTTCAAAGGGAAATTGTGAAATTGAGCCATAGCATGTAAAAATTGACTATCCTCATCACATATTGGATAAAACATGCTATAAAAACAGAATAGCAAAAATTAATTGAATGGAATTCCAACTGCAAGAGATTCCTACCTCAAAAAGCTCAATTTTCTCTTCTTTTCCTCTTTCTTTCTTCTCCATCTTCTTCCCTCTTCAAGCAAGCATGGATTCCTTCTATTAGGGCATGGAATTAGAGTTTTTATTTGTTAAATGAGGGGGAAAGGAAGAGAGGGGTGGCCGGCCTAGCTACGGGAAGAAAAGAAAAGAAAAAGCGAGAAGAAGGGAGAAGATTCAAGAAAGAAAGAAAAGATTTTCCTAAAGAAAAATCTACACACTCCTAGCTTCTCCCATAAGCCATTCATCACTTGAAATGACCATAATACACTTCCAAAAATACCCCTCAAGTTTCAAGTATTTACAAGTTTGCCATTACTTTATGCACATACAACATTAGTATGTACGCACAGCATTTTTAGTCAAAAAGATCGTTTTGCCCCTGACTTTTCTAAAAATTTAGGGGTTGCCATTGACCCCTAACCCCTTTCACACTTGCATGGCTCTTCCTACATACATCCACGCACGTCCATGCATGCATACATGATTCACACACACACGTCTAACACATTTCTGTTGTTTTGCACCCACGATGTCTTTCACACTTCTCCCGCATTCACATTTCGCATTCTCTACCCTTAGCCACGTATTACGACCTAATCCCCCTTATACTACGTCACATACATCGATATCTACGCTTATTTCATGCACACGTATCCATCGTAGGTAGAAATACCACGTGTGTTCAGTAGAATACACGTATAGTGCAATATATGGCATGACATCATACCCACCTTAAAGTAAAGTCCGTCCTCGGACTTCCTAGGGTATGAACCTTGCCACGGTCAGCTAAATATGATGGTCTTACAACCCATGGAATACAAATAAGAATACGTATCTACACCCCACTTATATACTCTATATACTTCACTATCATCCATACACTTCTGTAGCGCACACATGTCATAGATACATCCTATTACTCATCTAGTAGCACATCCATATTACCATATGCTTCATTACATACACATACATATATGTTCTTCACATGAACATCTTGGCCCATATATTCACACGTTAACACAAACATCACATGCCACAATTAAGTGTCTATACGTATTATTACACGTATTTAGATCACTACTCACATCCATGTGCATACGACATCACATCGTATCCACATCATGATACCTTCAAGTATATCGACTTATATTCTATCTGCCTATATACATATATATATATATACATATACTTCAATATCCATGTACAAACACATAGCAATGCACCTTGATCTACACACCATTTCTTAGACAGGATCACTATCACGGTGTCGCACCGTATGTACACCTGATCCATATACACCCAATACTTAGTCATATGGGCTCCCTTCCATGTATAGGCACACATATATCTATACACACATTATTTAGTCACATCCATACATACATTCACGTGCACGTACTCACATATGCATGATCGAGTCACATAAGGTTCAAAATCATACTGTAATTAAATATACACATATCCTCACATCCATAGCAGTGCACCTATTGCCTCACACAGATAGGCACATGTACCGCTCGCAATACACACAAGAGTGCACAAACATAACTTATCCTCTGCCATATGCTATATATATAACTACCTTTGCACATCTTACGCACACACTGCCATGATAGTCAAATAATTACAAATATCTATATACACCCCCACACACGTGTATACATATGCAAACAATCATACACATCTCAATACCTACATACGAAACAGTTTCATTCACTTATATTCATCAAATATATATATACACATATATTCCAAATCTATCACATTTACATTTACATTGCATGTTTACGCACATACACACATGCTCTGATACAGACCTATATATTCTCTTATATAACAAGAATAAATTTATCCAAGGCTCACTAAGATACACCTGGATAGACAACCCTATAGGATAGATCAGCAAGTGAACAAACAAGATATATATAAGTATATATACATATATACATACATATATACATACATATAAACATATATATATATATATATATATATATATATATATATATATATATATATATATATATATATATATATTCATTCATCCAATATACACACCATTACATATACTCCTACTGCACATTACACCTACATGAACACATCCCTACACTTCACATTGTACAAGTATGATACATATTCACATATAGATAACAAACAATACTTCACATAGATACTCCACATCTAATTATATACACACTCATTATATACCCACAGATGTATTCATATCAACACCATATATACATATACACACACACACACACACACACACACACACACACACACACACACACACACACACACACACACACACACACACACACACACACATGCCTACACATAGCCATATACACGTTCGCTCATACACACCAGATTATTATTCTAATAGTAAGTATGCACACAGACATGTATATATACCTATTAGGATCCATGCAACCATGCATATACATTAACATATATGGGCACACACCCATACGCACTTAGTATACATATCCTGCTATTACACACCTATACAGTCAAGCTACTCAAATTATACTAGCAGGTAGGCAGTAGCTACCCATACCATTAGATACATAACATCCAATATATCCACACCTTTACTAGCATGCTAGTATACACATAAATAAGTGCATTTCAATATTCATACACATTCGATAGATAGCCACATCCAATACACGTACACATCCATATACTGATACATGCATATCATAATAGGGATCATTCACATACATATATACGTACAACCACTCATAAGACATACACCAATACACGTTCAATAATACATATACACAGTTACACCACACTAGCTAAACCTACATACATACAGATATCTCATATACCCATACACAATCCTCCCTCTTGCCCCCACGTACAGAAAAATACATACACCACATATACGTCCAAATGGTCAAATAGACGCCATTTGACGTGGCATGCACACACACACACACACACACACACACACACACACATATACAGACCATAACTCCATTAACCATGAAAACCCACAATCATTCCATGTATACTTGCACTCTATGGTCTCAAATCCTTATATCCTTCACCTCCTACATGTGTTACACGTCATACATGTATCCCTATCCCATAATAGGTACGGTATAGGGCTGAGGGCCTAAACTTAGGGTGGACGGGTCTATCCATACACACCTTAGGATACATCTACTCCAAGCACCCTAGAACATTACTCATACTACCCATGCGTCCATTACTTATCTATATCGCTATATACGCACCATATATGGCCATAGCGCAACACCTATCTTCAAGCAATAATACATATATGACCATATACCTAGGTAAAATAATATACCAACTCCTATAGGCACATAGGCAGCACATACATATATTCTCAGTTATTCAAATCTAACACATTAAGAATCCATACACTAGCAATGCAACTCTAACGAGACACACACACACACACACACACACACACACACACACACACACACACCCCCCCCCCAATATTTCAACCCATATCTACACCACATACCCATACAAGCACACATACACATGCACTTTCCCCACATATATCTACAAGACCGTATGAACACTCCACCACTCTATCCACACAAGGATAGATATACACACCTTGGTACTTCCCCACACGGGGAAACAACCATAAGGTAATAGATAGGAAAATACTTACATGCGCTCATATCTCACACGTACATACCTTCACTCACACACCTACAAGGCATATGTCCCCACTAGCTTATGTGTATCCACCAATATACATCCACGAATAAACATATACATATCACATATACCTCAGAGTCACACAAGTATACCACATACCAGCCTCACATATCCGTGTCATGTACTTTCATAGAGACGTGGTATACATATACTCAAGTATTCACCCATCTAGTATATACACCCACGCCTATCCATACATGCAACTTTCGTGCTATTACATATGTATATATACTGAATACAAGTATACATGCGACGTACATAATTCAAATATCCAAGTACAACAGTTGTATTTATATACACGTATTCTCATTATTATATCAGTATACACTGATACCAACTAATATACTTCTATAGTATACTACCCTGAAGGAAGTTCATCCTCTGACTACCTACGTTAGGGGTTTAAGGGTAGACCACTTAAGGCTTTAAAGTCACTACCCACCTTATGACTAATGAATCCCAATCACTTACTGAAGCATTATATGTACTATCCTTACGCACATCGCAGTACGGTGACCTGCATGGGCCGCCAAAAACTGTCACACCCCTCTCCCCAGAATAACCGGCACTTATAAAAATTTTCCCCCAAGTATCCTGAAGAGTGAGGGTGATGAGAGAGGGAAAGAAAGAGAAAGGAGAAACTGAACAAGCAGGCCACTGCGCACATATTGAAATAGTACAAGTGAAGCTTCACAGTAATATCAAAACAACACCACAAATAACTTAGATCAATAACAACATATCATATATAACAACTTCCATTAATTTACTTAGCCCAGGTACACCACTACATATACACCATCACTTTCCACCTCCAAGACAACCACACCAAACCACAACTACAGCTCACACCAAGTGTTATCCCTGAACCCAACTCCAAGTCACCTCCAACCACGCAGTCCCTGCTACCTGAAAAATTGGGAGGAGCACGTCAACGCGTGCCCCAGTAGGAACCAACTTGGATTTGGAACACCATTCTACGGTTATCAAACCACAAGGCATGGCAAGAGAATAAGACATATAAATTAAATATATAGCGGAAGATGAATAGCAAAGTAAGAGAATCATACCTGCGGTCCAATGTCGAGTTACTGCAAGAAAAGTGTTAGCACGAATAATAATAATAATAACGCAAGTGTTTAAGCAACCATTATCTAATAAGATAAGTGCAAGTGCCTGAGGCATGGAGCAGAGTCACGAGAACAGGCAAATGGAAGGGAAAGTGCTGCCAGTAGAAGGAGTAACACACAAATTCTTATTTTATCATTTTATAATTGAATTAATTAGAACTTGGGTAAACTGTGTGAAACCAGGACCTGGACTTCACCCCAAATTTGGGGTGAATATAGCACACGACGCAATAGACACGGGCACTGTACGTCGGGCCTCTTAGCTCCACCGTCCCTGGCAGGAGTGAGGCTCTCTACCTCCTTACCCCTCCACTTCTGGTAAAGGCGAGTGGGTATAAAAAATCCCCTCCACTCCCGATAAAGGCGAGTGGGTATAAACTCCACACATCACATAAACATCTCCCAACTTCACAGTCCAGGCCTCATATCCACAATTTACTCAAATCCCATCTAAAACCTGGGTTTTGCTAACTCACCCTCATTAGAGATGATTGAGATTTATTCAATTTTATAAGTTAACATCATAAGTGACACGTTAGGGGTCTTGATGGCAGGGTATGCACATATCACCTCAACTGTCTGTCATCAGACATACTCACGTGACATGCACTCTATCACAACACATCATCCACTCACAATTTCGATGTATTCATGCCATTCAAGCCTCTAACTTTACCAATTATCAATGTGGCACAAGGCCAACATTAACACATACACGTTTCTCAAATTACCGAATGTTGCCTTCATTGAGGCATTTCATCGAACACGTGATATGCATCATGTTCCACATATCAATCACATTAGCAATTTAATAGTATATGACACCAATCAACTTTCTTTTAGGTAATAACAACAATCATGGACAATAGGAGTATAAATGGCAATATTACTCAAATCATATCACCATGCAAAAGCTTCAGCTTGCAGGAAATGCACATGCTGTCAAAAAAGTGGCTGATATCATCTATTTATATACAGAATTTAGAAAACTTCCTGAATAAAACTGGTAGATATGATAGTTATGAATTCACAGATAAATTTTCATGCAAAAATATTAAGTATTTGATTTATGGTGAATTATTTGGTGAAGTGTATCAAATCTGTTTTTCAGACAGATTTCAGAGCCTGTATTGAAAGCCAATTTGGGGCATGTTGGAGCCAGAAATTCGACAAATAAGAACTCTGGTGAATTTTTAGAAAAGCTTGTTAAATTTCTAACTAGGCCAAGATCATAAAATTCCATGATATTTGCAGGTGTCTAGGCCAATTTTACTAAACTGTGTCAATACTGAAAATCAAACAGACATGTTGTAAAGAAGGATTTATTGCTCCTAATTTCTGAATTGAAACTATGACAAAATTTATATGATTTTGGGGTAGAACTTCAATATCTACAAGCTCATATTTTTTTCAGAACCCTAATTCAAGCTACAGTAACCACAATCAAGGAAAAATCAGACATCAAGATTTCTGAATTTCAAAAGGAGATGACTTTGCTAAGAATTTCAAAGGGAAATTGTGAAATTGAGCCATAGCATGTAAAAATTGACTATCCTCATCACATATTGGATAAAACATGCTATAAAAACAGAATAGCAAAAATTAATTGAATGGAATTCCAACTGCAAGAGATTCCTACCTCAAAAAGCTCAATTTTCTCTTCTTTTCCTCTTTCTTTCTTCTCCATCTTCTTCCCTCTTCAAGCAAGCATGGATTCCTTCTATTAGGGCATGGAATTAGAGTTTTTATTTGTTAAATGAGGGGGAAAGGAAGAGAGGGGTGGCCGGCCTAGCTAGGGAAAGAAAAGAAAAGAAAAGAAAAAGAGAGAAGAAAGGAGAAGATTCAAGAAAGAAAGAAAAGATTTTCCTAAAGAAAAATCTACACACTCCTAGCTTCTCCCATAAGCCATGCATCACTTGAAATGACCATAATACCCTTCCAAAAATACCCCTCAAGTTTCAAGTATTTACAAGTTTGTCATTACTTTATGCACATACAACATTAGTATGTACGCACATCAGTTTTAGTCAAAAAGACCATTTTGCCCCTGACTTTTCTAAAAATTTAGGGGGTTGCCGTTGACCCCTAACCCCTTTCACACTTGCATGGCTCTTCCTACACACATCCACACACGTCCATGCATGCATACATGCTTCACACACACGCGTCTAACACATTCCTGTTGTTTTGCACCCACGACGTCTTTCACACTTCTCCCGCATTCACATTTCGCATTCTCTACCCATAGCCACGTATTACGACCTAATCCCTCTTGTACTACATCGCATACATCGATATCTACGCTTATTTCATGCCCACGTGTGCATCGTAGGTAGAAATACCACGTGTGTTCAGTAGAATACACGTATAATGCAATATAGGGCATGACAGCGGCGGTGCCCCCCCGTTGGGTCTTCGACAAAAGTTTTCAGAGGGGCGGCCTCGTGCCGACCCCAGCAGCATTTTCCGGCGATGGGGGGGTGCCCTAACCCCCGTCCGCCGGCAGAGTAGGCCCCCCGCCCCCACCGAAGGTGGGGGTCTTCCGTAGTCGTAAAGAAAGGGGGGCTTCCCCCGCCGGCGTTGAATCGGAAAGGGGCGGCGGTGCGCCACCCCATTAGAACCTGAAAGTCCGGGGGGCCAGCGCTTTGCCGCCCCTCCCCTTTGTCAGAACGGCAGGCACCCTCAGGCGCCTGAGAGGTACAGAAAGGGGCAGCGTTTGCCGCCCCTGTTGGCTGACGGCAGTCGCCTCATGGCACCTGTGCGACAAAGAAAGGGGCGACCTTTGCCGCCCTTGTCAGGTAAGTCTGGCGCCGGCCCCCTGCCGGCGCCGGAAGTGAGGGAAAGGAGCCAGCGGCCGGCCCCGGGTTGGGCCAAAATTGCTGTTAGTGTTTCTAATCTTAGCAGGCTTTGGGCCAAAATTGGGCCCAATCAGGTTATTTTTCAAAAAAAATTTCTAAAATTTTTTAATTTCAGCATATGGGCTTTTATTCTGGGCCTGTTTTGGCCACTTCACAATTTTGGGCTTAAAATGAATATTTTGGTGCATTTGAACCCTGTTTTGGGGCTACTCTTATTCTTTTTGAAGCCCTATTTTGGATATATTAATGCACTGATAATTAGAGGAAATAAAAGGCCATCTTATGTATATTTCCTATTTCGGTTTTATTTGTGTGTTAAATTAAGTTCATTCCAATTTTTAATTCTTTAGGGAAAATTCATATATATATATTTCGAAATAATTCTAATTTTTGTGAAATCCCACCAAAGTGGGTTGTACTATTAAAATTGTTATTATTTCAGAATTTAAACAGATTAAAACATATATTGTATGATTAGTTGCCTGAATGAATTTTAATTGGATCATAGGAGTAAATAAAAGTTTTTCATCTATATTTCTCCTCGTTAAGAACTTCGGTATTAATTGTGCTATAATAAATTTAAATTTTGATGTATGTATTTTTGGGGTGACTTGGTGTAATCATCATCTTGCCAAAGTGGGCTCTGTTGTTTGCATCATTTCATTTCTTAAATACAAAAGGAAGTTTGTGTGCATATTTTAATCATGAATGCTACATCGGCCCAAAGGCAGATTACCGTTCTATGCTAATTTATCCACACCAGTAGCAATAAATAAGTGATGATTATTGAGACTTATGTATGCAATTTTAATTCGGCCCAAAGGAAGTTTTAATCTTGGCATGTTAATTATTGTCTTTATTTGATTGCTGCGACATGATATCATTTGCTAGTTAATAGATTATCCAAAGATAAATGTTAAGCTAGTTGGGGATATCTTGAGATGGGAACATGCACTTTTGAATTTGCAATTTTGCTTCACAAATTAATACTTATGTTAGCGTGTTTGTCTATGTTTATTGGCCTATTTTTCAGCTGCTACTTCCGCAAATATTACTGCTAGCTTAAACTCAATTCCGGTGCTTAATGGCTCAAATTTTAAATCCTGGAAAGAGAACTTGCTTATAGTTCTTGGGATACTAGATCTGGACCTTGCGATTAGAACTGTCCCCCACTTACTACGGAAAAGAGTACCTCTGAGGAAAAGAGGGAGTATGAGAAGTGGGAAAAGTCTAATCGCATGTGTATCATGATCATGAAGAGAGCCATCCCTGAAGCTTTTTGGGGCTCTATGTCTGATTCGATTACGACAGCTAAAGGTTTCCTTGTAGATATTGAGAAAAGGTATGTCAGAAACGAAAAGGCAGAAATTGGTATGATTCTGACAAGCCTGATCTCAATGAAGTACAAAGGGAAAAGCAATATAAGGGAATACATTCTGGAACAGTCCCATGTTGCTTCAAGGTTGAAAGTACTTAAGCTTGACCTCTCTGAGGACCTGCTTGTGTATTTGGTATTAATATCCCTTCCTACACAGTACAATCAGTTTAAGGTGAGATATAACTGCCAGAAAGAGACTTGGTCTCTGAATGAGCTCATCTCGCACTGTGTTCAGGAAGAGGAAAGACTGAAGCAGGATAAGACTGAAAGTGCAAATGTTGCCTTTACCTCTAAAGACAATAAAAGGAAAAATGGAAAGGAAGTTGCAGTTACAGCCCCACCTAGGAAACAACAAAAGAAGCCTGTTAAGGCTGTCAAGAAAGATAGTTGTTTCTTATGTGGTGCTAAAGGGCATGTGAAGATGCAGTGCACTAATTACTACGCCTGGCGTGCTAAGAAAGGTACTCTTCTCAATTTGGTTTGTTCAGAAGTTAATTTAATTTCTGTACCTACAGACACTTGGTGGTTAAACTCTGGTCCAACTACTAACATCAGTGTGTCTATGCAGGGCTGCCTGAACTGCCGAAAGCCAAATGATGCTGAAAGATTCATCTTTGTGGGTGATGGCAAGAAAGCGAGGGTTACTACAATTGGGGATTTCAGATTATCTTTAAGAACTGGAAACCATTTGGATTTGCTTGAGACTTTTATTGTACCGTCTTTTAGACGAAATCTTATTTCTATTTCTGCATTGGACAAATCTGGTTATTGTTGTTCTTTTGTGAATGGAAAATTCAGTTAATCTCTCAATTCCATATTAATTGGTTCTGGTTGTTTGTCTGAGAATGATAATCTGTATGTGCTTGATACAATTGCTGCAAATGAAACCTTGCATGTGGGTACACAGGTTTTAAAACGTAAATTAATTGACGAGAATTCAGGTTCGTTATGACACAAGAGATTAGGTCACATCTCCAAAAGGAGAATTGAGAGACTTGTGTCAAAAGATATTTTCAAACCTTTAGATTTTTCAGATTTTGATGTCTGTATTAATTGCATAAAGGGAAAACAAACTAATAAAATGAGATTTGAAGCCAAAAGGTTAAATAGCGTCTTGGAACTCATACATACAGATATTTGCAGACCATTCCCTTCGGTTAGGGGTGACAAACGGGTCGGGTGACCCGACCTGGATAGGGGTAAACCCTAACCCGACCCAGATTGAATCCGGGTCGGGCTCGGGTGACCCGGAAAATTTTCGGGTTGGGTTCGGGTTAACCCGTCGGGTTAAGATTTGACTTATACACTACTGCTTCTTTTTCGATATCCAGCTATTTATTAAGAGCCACCGATAATTTATTAAGTGTTGCATAATTTTCAGTAGCTCGTCGCTTAAACCACACTGATGGTAGCAAGAAAGTATAATTAACGTTACCATGTTATTAACGAAAGTAATAAAATTAACAAAAAAGTTGTATGTAAAGGGAATTGAACCCAAGACCTCTTAAAGAAGTGGACAACAATTCAAATCGTATAAGCACAACTCCCATTGCAACTGTGTGTTGAAGTTATTATATAAATTGTTTTATATATATAGAAAGTAAACTGGGTCGAATTCGGGTCATCCGGGTTGACATGCCAAACCCATACCGACCCGGATTTTATCCAGGTCGGGTCGGGTCGGGTCAACCTGTTTCCTACTTGACCCGTATTGGCCCCTACCCATACCCGGTTAAGGGTGTCGGGTTCGGGTCGGGTCGGGTCGGGCTCATTTTGCCACCCCTACCTTCGGTAGCATGGAATGGTCAGCAATATTTTATAACGTTCATAGACGACTATTCAAGATATGGCCACATTTATCTCATACATGAAAAATCTCAGTATTTGGACACGTTTAAAAATTTTAAGGCTGAAGTTGAACTCCAACTAGGCAAGAGGATTAAAACTATCAGGTCTGACCGTGGTGGTGAATACTACGGCAGATATGATGGTTCAGGTGAACAACGTCCAGGACAATTTGCTAACTTCCTAGAAGAATGCGGTATTGTCCCACGGTACACCATGTCGGGTTCGCCCACTATGAATGGTGTAGCTGAAAGACGAAACAGAACGCTTAAAGACGTGGTAAGAAGTATGATTAGCCATTCTACTTTACCAGAAAGCCTCTGGGGAGAAGCATTGAAAACTGCAGCTTACATCCTTAATCGGGTCCCAACTAAAGCAAATAATAAAATGCCATATGAGCTTTGGACGTGCAAATCACCTAGTCTAAAGCATATGCACATATGGGGATGCCCAGCTGAGGCAAAGCCTTATAGGCCTGCTGAAAAGAAGCTGGACATGCGGACAATTAGTTGCTATTTTATTGGGTATGTTGAAATATCGAGGGGTTACAAATTTTACCATCCCAAAATAAGAATATTTTTGAGACTGGAAATGCCAGATTCCTCGAGGATACCGGGTTTGCGGGGGGAGATTTAGGAAGAGACATTGTTTTCGAAGAGGAATATGTTGATATTCCCACAGATGATCTTGTTATTGATCAGGATTCTATTCCTGTTATAGAACAAGACATAAATATTCAAGATAATGTTGTTGCTCCTCCAGTTCAAGAAGAACAATCCCTAGCACCTCAAGAAACATTGCCATTAAGGAGATCCATTAGGAAGAGGAGAAGTGCAATATCAAGTGACTACATTGCATACTCCAAGAACATGAAGTTGATATTGGTGTGATGGAAGATGATCCAATCAACTTCCATCAAGCCAAAAATGGTTCTAACTCTCTAAAATGGATAGATGCCATGAATGAGGAAATAAAGTCGATGAAGGACAATGACGTTTGAGATCTTGTCCCATTACCTAAAGACGTGGGGCCCATTGGTTGCAAATGGATATTTAAAACCAAGAAGGATTCAAAAGGTAATGTGGAAAGATATAAGGCACGTCTTGTCGCTAAGGGCTGTAGGGATCCTCCAACCCTTGCAATACTAACAACACACACTAGAGGGGGGGTGAATAGTGTAATGGCAATAAAATTGTCCAAATAAAATTTAACTTGCAAATGCGGAATTATAAATGCAAGAAGAATTAAATGGCACAATATTCAATCCAAACGTAAACACAAAGTTTTACCCTGGTTCCCCAAACTTGGGTACATCCAGCCACACCAATATTCACTATATTCCCACACAAAGAAGTGAATACAAATCTCACAAGGAGATACCCCACAAAGAGGATTTATGCGCTACACAAGGACCCAACCAATCATACATAAGGATCAAGACTCCCACATAGAGAATCACTAACTCCCACTCAGAGAATTAGGGTTAGCCCTACACTAGGACACTCGAACTCCCACAAAGAGAGTTAATTCCCACAAAGAGAATTCCCTAGTCCCACAAAGAGACAATCTCTCACAAAGAGAGAAACTCCCACAAAGAGAGTATCCTAATCCCACAAAGAGAAATAGGAAAACAAATTACACACTGTAAAGTAAATACTCTTACCTATGCCTTGAAATGCTTACTCATGAATGAATGCAAGGCATGGAAGAGGATCTCCAAGTGTTGGAATATGCTTGAGAGCACTTGGACGATTTCCCTTGAGCTGGACTTCAGTGCATGAAGGAAGATGAATGCTCAAAAGAGGGAAATGAGGGAGCTTGAGAGTGGCTTAAAGATCTCTTGAGATATTCAATAAAATCAAGAGTAATCAAGAATCAATCAAGAAGTTTAAGCATATGCATCACACTCATATATATAGGAATCCTATATCAAGCCCAAAACCCTAAGAAACAGCCAAATAATCAAATCTGCAACGGCTAGAAACTGGGTGAAAACGACAGGAACAGTCGACTGATGATCATCAGACAGTCGACTGATCAACGGCTAGAAAAATATCCAACGGCTATAATCTGAGCCAGGACAGTCGACTGACGAAGTCAATACAGTCGACTGACGAACAGGACAGGCGCATGTTAATCCTTCAGCAGACGACTGCTGCAGGGGATGGATCGAAACAGAGAGCTGCACTCTTTCTCCAATTCTTCGCACATGCGACTAATGTTAATAATACAGTCGACTGCCAATTAGTCAGGCGACTGTACATTCTTCATCAGTCGACTACTGTAAAGTATAGAGAGAAGACAGAGAGATACAGAGATTGCACTTACGCTAGACAGGCGACTGTTGGCCAATATCCAGGTAACTGTAAATATACAGGCGACTGGAAACCGATCGACAGACGACTGTGCGTAAAACTCAAGTTTGAGTCAATAGAAATGTTGACTTGAGCAGTGCATATCAGGCGACTGTAGAAGGATCTATAGGCGACTGGAAATCACCCAGTCGGTTGTGTTTCCCTCAACAGGCGACTGACGGAAAGAGTGAACCTGTTGGGTTGGATTCTATGATAATCCTAAGGTTCACTAAGATGGTTAAATGCATGTGCATGAATGAGCAAACCATCTAGCAAGGCATTACATCAACCCTAGACTCAAAAGAGAGATAAAGCAATAAAGTAAATTACATGGATTACAATACTTTCTTAAGAGTCTAATTCTTCAATCTTGATGCCTTGAAAGCTCTTCATCATCTCCAAGCTTTGGCACTCCTTGAGTCCAAACTTTGGCCCTTCTTCACATGATGTCCATCCTTACACCAAGTGATTAGTCTCCAAGAAAAATATCCTTGAAATAAACTGAGAGACCAAGACATGAGATTCATTAGCAACAACATAATATTATGATCATCATCAAAATAAGATTGGTATGAAACACCAATACTCAACAAGGGCTTTACTCAAAAGGAATGCATTGATTATAATGAGACTTTCTCTCCGGTTTCCACGAAAGACTCATTCAGGATAATAATGGCATTAGTGGCTCATTTCAACCTTGAGTTACATCAGATGGATGTTAAAATAGTGTTTCTTAACAGGGACATTGATCAGGAAATTTATATGGTGCAACCAGAAAACTTTGTGTCATGAGACCCAAAGAATATGGTTTGCAAACTTAAGAAATCCATCTATGGACTCAAACAGACGTCTCGACAATAGTATTTTAAGTATCATCAAGTTATCATCTCATTTAGCTTCGAGATGAATTTGGTTGATGAATGTATATACCATAAAATCTGTGGGAGTAAATTTGCGTTTCTGGTTTTATATGTCGATGACATTTTACTTGCCAGTAACAATGAAGGCTTATTGCATGAAACCAAGAACTTTCTAGCTAAGAACTTTGAGATGAAAGATCTTGGTGATGCATCTTTTGTATTGGGAATTCAAATACATCGAGATCGTTCTCGTGGTATACTTGGATTATCACAAAAGGCCTACATTGAAAAGGTTCTGCAAAGATTTGGCATGGAAAGTTGTAAACCAGGTGATACCCCAGTGTCTAAGGGAGACAAGTTTGGTCTCAATCAGTGCCCTGAAAGTATAATTGAGATAGCACAGATGAAGGATATTCCTTATTCTTCAACAGTAGGGAGTATCATGTATGCTCAAGTATGTACACGTCTAGACTTGACGTACATTACAGGAATGATTGGCAGACACTTGAGCAATTCAGGATTGGACCATTGGAACAGCCAAAAGGGTCTTACGGTACTTACAGAGGACAAAGGGACACATGCTTATATATCAGAGGTCGGAAAAGCTTGAAATCGTTGGATATACCGACTCTGATTTTGCTGGATGTAAAGACAACATGAAATCCACTACATGTTATGTTTATACATTAGCAGAAGACGCCATTTCTTGGAAGAGTGCTAAACAGACTATTATAGCCTCTTCCACTATGGCTGCAGAATTCATCGCTTGTCATGAAGCATCCAATCATGGTCTTTGGCTACGGAATTTTGTCACTGGGCTGCAAATTGTAGATGGCATTGAAAGGCCACTTAGATTATTTTGTGACAACATGTCCGCAGTTGCATTCGCCACTAACAACAGGAGCTCAGTAAAATCAAAACACATTGATAACAAGTTCCTGATTGTTAAAGAGAGAGTTGGAAATAAATAGTTGTCTATAGAGCACATTGGTATAAACTCAAACATCGTGGATCCGCTTACTAAGGGACTGCCACCCAAAACGTTTCATGGGCATGTTGCTCGTATGGGTGTCATGTCATCTGAAGATATTCAGTTTTAGTGGGAGTTTGTAATTTTGTAGTGCTCTTATTTTGACAACATTTCAGCCTTCAATTTATGCATATTTGGTTTATGGTTTATTTCTACAGAAATAAAGTTCAATTTTTTAGTTTGGCTTCATATTTCAACTCTATGTTTATAAATGCGTATGAAAATATATGTTTATGTTTTTGATCTCACAAAGGTTAAGGAGGATCAGTTGGAAATAGGCATGTTAGATCACATCACATGTAATTTCCATGCTACACATCCACTTCATAATCCATGTCATTCTTTTGTATTAGCACGGTGACCACTGATGGGTCGAGCTGCAATTGCTGCGGCGAAGATCTCTTTGATCCCTTGCTAATATAATTGATGGACCGGATTGTTTTGACTCATTAAAGAAATGACAGTAAGTTAAGATCTTATTTGGTTGTATGCACTATGAAATATAATTATAAAGTTTAGCATATAGCCCAAGTGGGAGATTGTTGGAACTTATCCAACTAAGTTGGATCGTAATCCAACGTTGGGCTAATATGCGATAAATAATTATATAAGTGCTACGCTGTCATATTAAGCCCAATATATTAGTGATCTGATTTTAATTAATTAGATGGGCTAAATGAGTTAAATAGGTTGTGGTGCCTTTATGTGTAGAGACTATTGGGCTTCAACTCATTGATGGGCCGATTTGGAAACCCTAGGACTATAGAGGCTAGCCTATATATACTTGCGGTCATGATCTCCGGAATACACGAACAAAGTTGAGCCGTCTTTTTTACGTCCCGTCGCTAAGAGAGAAATCAGGAGAAAGCTAAAGGGATTCTCCAACGATTGATTTGTGTTATTCTGTAAGATCATCTGCTGCGTCATCCAGATCGTCAACCTCATGGATTCAGGTATGATTCCTATCAGAGTAGGTAATGATTTAAGGTTCCGCGTGTTCTTTATCTAGATATGTGTAATTAGGCTTATACGCAAATCTAGATCTTTAGTTTCTACACTTGCATGTTATGCTCATGGTGTTAAAGAGAGGTATTCATCTAATTGCTTGACTAATTAGGATGCAAAATTAGCTTGCATAATATGTTAATGGTGTTAAAGGGGGGATTGATCTAATTGATAATTAGCTTGCATGTAATCTCAATGGTGTTAAAGAGAGGAATTGATCTAATTGCTTAACTAATTAGGCTGCTAATTAGCTTGCATGTTATGTTAATGATGATAAAAAGGAATTGATCAAATAGTTTAACTAATGTGGTTATTAATTATGATGAATGCCACACTAATGATTTTTAAAAGTAAGTTTGCTAAAGTTTTAGTAGTTAAAAGCTTGAGAGTAAGCTTTTAAATGAAATACATAAAGGATGCATATTGTAGAAAAAATAATTAAGTATAAGCCTAAGGTTTTGATGATGATGATTTAGTTGTTAGCTAAAAGATAAAAATTCTAATGTAATAAAAATCTAATTGAGAGTTAAGCATGTTGGATTAGAAGAGGGTTTACTAATTTAACCTTAAGAATCAACGTCTCAAAAATGACACGGGTTAGTGATCGGGTGATGTAACACATCGCTAATCTTAGTGCAAACGTATATGTAATTTTGCCACCATAACATATTCTTATTATTCGTTACATTCTTATTCGTTGCATGGTGTCTAATTGAATAAGAATGCAACGAATAATAAGAATAAAAGGAAGCAAGTAGCTTCAATTATGACTAGCTATACTAGCGTGTTAAGTAAATTCGTAAAACACAACCTTCATAAGAATGCCTATGTTTGCAAATACTTATGGATATTTAACGTATTCTTATTCGTTGCATGTGGTCTAATTTAGGCAAGAATAAAAGGAACAAAGTAGTTGGAAGCTTCAGTTTTAACTAGCTACACTAGCGCATTAAGTAAATTCGTAAAACACGACCTTGATAAGAATGCCTATGTTTGCAAATACTTATGGATATTTATATTAAATTTCACCTTGTTAACGATGTATATTGTGCTTAAATTTTTGTGTTGTGTTCCGTCTTGTCAGTGATGTACATCATGCTTAGATTTTTATGTTAGATTCCGCTTTGTCGGCAACATATATCTTGTTAGTTTTCATAATTATTTTTGCCTAGATAGCGATGCATAACATACTTAGATTTCATGTTTGTTTTGACTAATCTGTGATGTATATCTTGCTAGTCCTCATGTTTATTTCTGCATAATTGGTGATGTATATGTGCTTGATTTCATATCAGTTTTGCCAAGTATGCAATGTATATCTTGATGGTTTTCATGTTATTTCCATCTAGTCAGTGATGTATAACATACTTAGATTTCATGTTGGTTATGGCTAATCGGCGAGTATGAATTATGATGAATATCATGTTGTTGTGATCTTATGGTGGATTTGTCGAAATAAGATGATATAAGTGTTGCGATGCGGAAGCAATCGAGACCTCCGAAATATCTAGCACAAAGAAGAAAGAGAGAGCATAAACAATTTAGATCGAAAATCGATCAAGGAAACACTTCATATGATTTCTATTGAGGTTACAAAAGAAATCTCAAGTTTTGGATGATTATAACCAAACAAATGACCCTCATTTTATAGGCTAAAGGGGGAGGGGGTTGGTGCACCAACCCCCGTTGGGTTGGTGGGCAGCCCATATGGGGCTGCTGGAAATTTCCAGCAGCCCCATGAGCCAAATATCACAAATCTCCACCTTGGTGAAATATTGGGTCTATGTAACACAATCGACCGTCAACACTCCTCCTCGGTGAGAATCATCTCGTGTTTCCGTCATCTTGCCTCGAAAGGCTCATATGGCTCCATAGAGCCTCGTTGCCCCAAAAGGGGCCACCATCGTTATCTTGGAACAATGTTGATCAAGCCCAAACAATGTTTAATCTTGACCCCTGTAACAACCTTCGTAAGCATGTCCGCAGTGTTGTCCTCCGTCCCTATCTTCATCAAGATGATGTCATCGTCGTCTTCTCCAACATAGTCACGAACAAAGTGATACCTGACATCGATATGCTTGGTCCTTGCATGGAAGACTTGATTCTTTGCTAAGTGTACTGCACTTTGGCTATCACAATGCAAGTCATACCTGTCTTTCCAAACACCCAAGTTGTCCATCAAGCCCATTAGTCATATCGTCTCCTTCACAGCTTCAGTTAATGCCATGTACTCTGTCTCCGTGGTAGACAAAGCTAATGTAGACTGAAGTATACTTCGCCAACAAATAGGAGCTCCTGACAAGGTGAAGACATAGCTTGTCATGGATCTCCTCCCATCCAAGTCGCCTGCAAAATCAGAATCAATATACCCAACAATTTGCGGACAATCATCATCTCGCTTGTATGTCATTCCCAAATCAATGGTGCCATTGATGTATCTCAGAATCCACTGCACCGCCTGCCAATGTGCCTTCCCTGGATTGTGCATGTAACGGCTCACCATGCTCACCGCGTGTGAAAGGTCGGGTCTAGTGCACACCATCGCATACATCATTGCACCTACCGCATTAGCATACGATACCTTCTTCATAGACTCCTTCTCCTCATCATCCTTCGGAGAATGCATTGCACAAAGCTTGAAGTGAGGTGCAAGCGGAGTAAGCACGGTCTTCATCTTTTCACATCCAAATCTGTGAACAATAGATTTCAAGTAGCGACTCTGAGAAAGATGTAATGTACCTCCACCTCGATCTCGGTATATCTCCATGCTAAGAATCCTTCGTACATCGCCAAGGTCCTTCATCTCAAACGCGCAACTCAACTGGTCTTTCAACCTCTGAATCTCTTCTTTATTTGATGACGCTATGAGAATGTCATCAACATAAAGCAAGAGGTAGACGAAGGAACCATTTCCAAGCCTCCGAAAGAACACACAATGATCAAAGGGACTCCGGACATACCCTTGATCTTGTGTCATGAAGCGCTCAAAGCGCTTATACCACTGTCTAGGAGATTGCTTCAACCCATAAAGAGATTTCTTCAACTTACATGCAAGTCCATCTACATCCTCGTAGCCATCAGATTGAGCCATGTAGATCTCCTCCTCAAGCTCGCCATGCAAGAAAGCCGTCTTGACATCTAGTTGTACCAACTCAAGATCGAGTTGTACAACTAACGCCAATAGAATTCGAATCGTGCAATGCTTCACAACTGGGGAGAATACTTCGTTGTAGTCGATCCCCTCTTTTTGAGCATATCCCTTCGCCACAAGTCTTGCTTTGAAGTGGATATCTCCATCTTTGGCTTCTTCCTTCTTAGTGTAAACCCACTTACACCCAATCGCCTTCTTGCCACGAGGAAGCTTCACCAGCTCCCATGTCTTGTTCTTCCAAAGCGATTCCATCTCCTCGTTTATTGCTTTCTTCCATCTCTGTGGGTCTTCGGAAAGCCCCATCTCTTGGAAGGATGTGGGAGTATCAATACTAACTGCAGGAAAAGCATATGGGACCAAATCAGTATACCTTGCAGGTCTTCTAATCTCTCTTCGTGGTCTTGAAGATGCAATGGAATCCAGCTGATGTACAACTTGTGGAGAGTAAGCATCTCCACCACCTGAAGCCGAACCTCCATCATCACCATCTGTCTGGAGTAGACCGTCTGGAACATGTGGTGTAGTACTAGAGTCAATAGTCCTCTCCTCTGGAATCTTTGACACATCAATCCAAACCTGCTCCAGATGTGTCTCTAAAGGCTCCACCTCCGGTTCGCTTCCTTTCTTCAACATAGCTGACTCGTCGAACGTCACGTCTCTGCTGAGGATCACCTTCCTCTGTGTAGGGCACCATAGCTTGTACCCTTTCACTCCATCGCTAAAGCCTAAGAAGATGGCTTTCTTGGCTCTAGGATCTGGCTTGTCCTCCTTTACCGCGAAGTAAGAAGGACACCCCCAAATATGCAAAGACTCGTAGTCAGAAACTGGCTTTTTCGACCATACCTCCAAAGGAGGTCTTCCATCAAGTGCTGCAGAAGGTAGCCTGTTGACCAAGTAGATCGCGTACGCCAAGGCCTCTGCCCAAAACTCCTTCCCAAGGCCGGATGTCGATAACATACAACGAACTTTCTCCAGCAAAGTTCGGTTCATCCTTTCGGTTACACCATTCTGCTGCGGCGTACTGGCTACAGTGAAGTGTCGCTGTATCCCCTCTCTTTTACAGTAGTCAAAGAAGGGGTCTGACCTGTACTCTCCACCGTTGTCGCTACGGAGTCGCTTGATCTTCTTACCGGTCTGAGTCTCGATCAAGACTTTCCACTCCTTGAACTTGCTCAGCACCTGGTCTTTGGACTTCAAGGAGAACACCCACACCATCCGTGAGAAATCATCAATAAATGTCACGAAATAGTGATTACCTCCCAATGAATCCGCCCTCGATGGTCCCCACACTGATGTGTGGACATAGTCAAGCACTCCCTTCGTGTTGTGGATGGCAGTCCCAAAAGATGCGCGTGTCTTCTTTCCAAAGACACGATGCTCACAAAAGTCGATCTTCCCGCTCTTCGCTCCTTGTAGATTGTCACCATCAATCAGCTTCTGAAGAGCCTTCTCGCCAACATGCCCAAGGCACATGTGCCAAAGTAGAGAGTCGTCTCTCTCATCCTCTCGAGTAAGATCCACCGTGCCAGTTACCACCTCACCATCCAAGTAGTAGAGGTTGCCTGGCTTTCCCTTCATTACAATCAAGGCACCACGAGTCACCCTCACAGCTCCATCCTCCATGGTCACCTTGCAACGCTTGGCTTCAAGTGACCCAAGCGATATGAGGTTTCGCTTTAGGTCGGGAACGTAGCGGACCTCATCTAATTCCCTTGTGACTCCATCTCCCATCCTGATGCAGACCGTGCCAATGCCCGTCGTCGTGCAAGCTCTGTCGTCTCCAAGAAGAACCGTACTTCTACTATCTTCATGGAAAGTAGTAAAGTACTCTCTGTGGGGTGTCATATGAAATGAACACCCCGAGTCGAGAACCCATCCCTCCTTCATCACCCCCTTCGCAGCGCCGACAAGGACCCACTCATCAACCTCCACACCTTTGACGATGTTGGCGGTAGCTGCTTTCTTCTTCTTGGCCTTTGGGCACTCCCTCGCCCAATGTCCTCTTTCTTTGCAGAAGGCACATTGATCCTTCTCGATGTCGGTGCGCGAAGCTCTACTCTTGTCCCTCGTCTTGGATCTTTGGTTCCCTTTGCGGCCTCCACTCCTTTCATTGCTTCGACCTCTCACCACGGTAAGCGCATCGGACCCTTGGTCCCTCATCTTCTCATCATCCTTCTTTCTAAATTCATTGCTTGTGAGAGCGTTAGAAACTTCAATGAAGGTGATAGATTCTTTACCGTAGGTTAAGATTGAAACGATGTGCTCGTAGTCTTTATGTAGGGAGTTGAGGAGAATCATCGCCTTGTCCTCATCTTCCACCTTGACGTCGATATTTCTCAGATCTGTGAGGAGTTTGTTGTAGTAGTCAAGGTGTGCTTCAACTGAAACTCCTTCATCCATCTTGAGGCCAAAGAGCTTCTTCTTTAGGTGTAGGCGATTCTGAATGCTCTTCTTCATGTACTTCTCGCCAAGAGCATCCCATAACTATTTCTTCTCCTTCGTTAAGTAGAGCCGGATCGTGCCGCAAGCGTTTTGGTTCATCATCCTCCACTCCAAGTCCGACGTCGTAGTCGGCCTCTCATCTAGTACTTGATCTTGACCAAGTTGGTTCAAGATGTCAAGTACCTCGCATCTCCACAAGCCGAAGTTGATTCACCCATCAAACTTCTCAATTTCGAACTTCGTATTGGATACGATAGTTCGCGTTGTTGAAGATTATGCCATTGAAGTAGAAGCGCCGTCGCCACCTTTGCTCATCTTCTTTGTCTAGATCTTCGTCGTCTAATGGCTCTGATACCAATTTGTTGCAATCCGGAAGCAATCGAGACCTCCGAAATATCTAGTCAAAGAAGAAAGAGAGAGAGCACAAACAATTTAGATCGAAAATCGATCAAGGAAACACTTCATATGATTTCTATTGAGGTTACAAAAGAAATCTCAAGTTTTGGATGATTATAACCAAACAAATGACCCTTATTTTATATGGCTAAAGGGGGAGGGGGTTGGTGCACCAACCCACCACCAACCCCCCTTGGGTTGGTGGGCAGCCCATATGGGGCTGCTGGAAATTTCCAGCAACCCCATGAGCCAAATATCACAATAAGATACATATAATGACATGATACACATTTTGCTCGTTTTATACATTGCATCCTTTATCATGATTCTGAGTGAGAATTCTTATATTTATATGCACAAGTAAGATGAGATTGAGAACTTCAAATAAATTGACATGAAATGAACTCATGCATAACTAGTGATCATTTTGATAACATGAAAGTAACAAGGCGGAATTGATAGTAAAGTCTAAAAGCAAAATGACATATATATGTTTTTGGGTAAGCCCTTTTGAAGTAATGCATGGTACACCCATAAATGGAGATATCTTGGCATTGCTTCTTTATGGCATGCAATATGCTCAAAGATGGCAGCATCTTGGTATGCCCTGAGATGGTGGTAACTTAACACATCTTCTTCGAGGTATGACAAACCCTGATGATATGATCAATCTCATTCACAATAATATTATGAATTAAGTAACTTGAAAAGTACCGAGGATATGACGAGAGAAAACTTGATAAACACCGATGATGATTGAGTGGTAATCAAGGTAAGCATGATGGAATAGATACTAGTAGGTATGATGGACATCTAATGCATCATATGACATCATTCTTCACATGTGTCTTCTATCTTCTATTGCATGATTATATTTTCCAGCTTTCCTTATTTCTTTTCCTTATTTCTTTTCCTTGATGAGATGTCTACCTCATCATCGTGTTTGGTGACAGTCTTGAAAGGAACAAATCAAATGCGTAGGCGACTATTGGAGGTTGTAAACCCTCTTTTTGATTTTTTTATGATTAAAAACTTGTTAAGAACCTTATTTGTGCCTAAGGTCCAATTAACGCATTATATTGTATCGTGTATGTTGGGGCTATGGATGAGATGTGGTTGGAACTATTTTTCTAGTTTAAGTTGTATCCGTACAATCTATAAGTGTAGCATTTTGGATTATCCATACCGGAGTAGTGAAATTATAGTCTATCATATTTCAATTACATCAATATATGCATATAAACTGTATGGGTGATGATTATAAGGCTTCAACCTCCTTTCGTTTTCAATTGTATTGAACCATGGACTTTATTAGCTAGGGTTACTACTAATGACCGATGTCATGGTACCATTTTTGACACAAGTGCATTGAATTTTTTTGAGAAATAACTCAGTTTTTTTTGAAACATGGTAGTTACTATATTAAGGATGGCTGGAACATGAAATTTCTAGATTAACTACTGAGTTGAGATCTTTTTTTTCTTAAAAAGGGGGCACAAGAAGTATATGTTCGGGTTGGTTTTACAAAATGGGACCTTCTTGTAGCCAAATACCAATACGCAGTGCTCCTTGATCCGTAAACATGGATATGATAAGATGGCTTCTCAGCGCCTTCCCATTGTACGACACCCCCAACCCCTTATATGTGTTGAGATCTTCCGATACAAAGGTCAATTTCAGTTTATAAGAAATCTAGATTAGATTCATAAATGTTAGGTTATTTATTTTGTCATTAGTGGCACAATGGGTCTTTTGGTAACGTTGGATATTATGTCATATATTATGGTGAACATAATGTTCAACATTTGAGATCAAATTTTGAAGTAGTTTCATGAAGCTGATCGTATTGCAGTTATTGAAGATAAGACGCCGTCTTGGCTGTTGACTATAGTCGTCAAAGTCGCTGGGAGTGTTTCATCAACTAAAGAACCGATGCAGTGTCTGTTTGGATTGAGATTCAATATTTTGTTAGAGGCGGTTGTTGAAGGTTATTGGGTTTCGCTCAATATTTGGTTATTGCTGTGTGTGGCAATTGAGGCGAATACAACCATATTTCCTAGCCTGGCTTCGCTTGTTGCGGATGGCCAATCTTCTGAGATTTTATTGGATGTACCTTCTTTAACAACTCAATATTTTGAGGGGGAGTTTTTTACTTAAGGAGGAAGGAGATTGGCGGCTAGGGTTACGACTTGGAAAATATAGCTTTTGCGAAAGCTACAAGGAGCTCCGGGAGGAGGCTGACTACTACAGAGGTAGGGGATCAAGAGAGTTGATATTTGTCAGTTTTGCAAGGAGATCTTGCTCGCAAGAGGAGCTTGCGCAAATTACTCCATGGGGTTGATTGAGATCAACCCTAGCGGTTTGTATTAAGGGGGAGTCTGTTCCCCCTATCACGTAGTATTGGTGACTGTAATTATCAATATTTTAGTGGAGTAATTTGATTTACTGGGCGAGGCCCCGCAGATGTAGGTGTGCGCACCGAACTGCGTTACCAATGTATTTGTGTCATCTTGTGTTCTCTATTGTTCCTGTGTGTTTAATTGTTTAAGCTTGCGTACTAAACTACAACTGGTATCAGAGCAGGTCATCCGTGTTACTTTGCTTGTCAAAGTGGGTGTGATTCTGATGTTTAGTACGTCATCCATGAATATGAAGGAAGGAGCTTCTGTGACCAGGCCTCCGCTGCTCACTGGTACTAACTACATGTACTGGAAGTCTCGGATGCGTGCATTTATAAAGTCTCTTGATGAGAAGGCTTGAGTGGCAACTATAGAAGGATGGACTCCTCCAATTGAAGATGACAAAGAAGGAAATGAATACCTCAAGCCGGCTAAAGACTGGAGTCCCGAAGAAGAACGTGCGGCACTAGAAAATTCAAGGTTGTGAATGCTATCTTTACTGCAGTAGATGAAGAGCAGTTCAAGTTAATCTCTACATGTGAATATGCAAAGGAAGCGTGGGACATTCTTCAAAACATCCATGAATGGACAAGTACTGTAAGAGCTTCTAAACTTCAAATACTCGCCTCTCAATTTGAAAATATTAGAATGAATGATGATGAATCTGTGGCTGAATTCAATGGAAGATTACGTGATATAGCTAATCAGGCATTTCAATTGGGGAAAAGGAACTCCCAAAAGAATTTAGTAGAGAAAACTCTGAAATCTCTACCGAACAAATTTTCGGCAAAGATTGCAGCTATCGAAGAGGTGAGGAACACATCCAATATGAGATTGGATGAGCTGATGGGGTCTCTTCAGACATACGAAATGAATTTGAAGCAAAATAAAAGGGAAAAAGGAGTGGACCTAAAGGTGGAAGCTACTGAAGTATCAAAAACAGAAAATGACACTGAACTTGAAGATGACATCGCCCTGTTAACTAAAAACTTTAGCAAGATGATGAGAAAGATCGGTAATAGGGGCCAGAATTTCAGAAGTGTCAACAAGGAAGTGCGTCCAAGTTCTCACACTGTAGGAAAGGGTGTCAGCCGCCCTATACAAAAGTATGAATCTAAGAGCAAAGGCAAGGGAATACAGTGCAGAGAATGTGAGGGTTTTGGTCATATACAAGCCGAATGTGCAAATACTCTCAAGACACAAAAAGGAAAATCTCTAGCCAGTTCCTGGAGTGATGAGGAGTCCGAAGGTAGTGCTGGAGATGAGGATATCATCAGCAATTACATTGCGTTCACTGCCATTTTGAATGATCAATCCGATTGTGACACCTCTAGTCATGTTGGACCAAGTGTTGCCACAACTTGTACAACATTGGAGAATAAACTTGGAAATGTCAAGAAGAATGTTATAACATATAGTACAACATCTGAGAGTGAATCTAGCTCAGATGTGGGTGACGATGAGGAAGTTGATGAAGTTGATATTCGGTCTGCTTACCAAACTATGTTCACAAATTGGATGAAGATTTGTGAGATCAATAAATCATTAAAGAAAGAAAATGTTAGACCGAAAGGAGAAAAGGATGAGGTTAGTGCTCAACTATTAAAGACCGAGATCAATTTCAGAAATCTCGAAAGCCAACTCAGGAGAACTCTTCTTAGAGCCGAGAAGGTAGAAAGCATCCTCAACAAGTGGAACTCTGGAAAGGCAAAGCTCGATGACATACTGATCATGGGGAAAGTACCTGGGGCACTTCAAGCAATGTGGTCAGAAGGAGGAACGTAAGAGGAGTGCTACATCCTGGCATTCCGTGTGTAATTACTGTCAGCTTAAAGGTCACTCTGACATGAATTGTTTTAGTCGCAAAAGACACCAGCGTGAAGGAAGAGACAATGGACATCCGGGGAAAAGGCTCACAAAAAAGTGGGATAGGAAATCTGAAATTCTCAGTTTGGTTGCCTACACCTCTATGGTTGATTTTTCAGAAAACATGTGTTACTTCAACAGTGGGTGTTCCCGATACATGACAGGTAATCGAAATCTTCTCCCTGAATATACTGTGGGCAATAAAGGCCATGTTACCTTTGGTGATGGTCAAAGGAGCAAAGTCAGTGGGAAGGGAGAGCTGAAGATGACTGGATCTATTACTCTGAAGGATTTGATGCATGTAGAAGATTTGAAGGCTAATCTGATTAGCATAAGCCAATTGTGCGACCAAGGTCTGTTTCTTCAGTTCACCAAAAACAAGTGTGTGGTTCTCAATGAAGCAGGAACCTGCATCCTGACTGGGAAAAGATCTGCTGACAACTGCTATTTACTTCAGGAAGCTAACAGTTGTCTCAATGTTAGTGTTGATGTCTCTGAACAGTGGCACCAAAAGTTGGGGCATATCAACTACAAGACGTTGATGGAGATATCCATAGTGGGAGCAGTTCGAGAGATACCTGCTATAAGCAAGAGAAGAGAAGGTGTTCATGGTCCCTGTCAACTGGGAAAACAAAAGAAGACTAGTCATAGACAACTTCAGACCATCACCACATCTAAGAACATTGAGCTGCTACACATGGATCTGATCGGGCACATAACAGAAGTCAGCGTGGGAGGTAAGGAATACATCTACGTTTGTGTTGATGATTTCTCACGCTTTACTTGGGTAGATTTTCTCAAGGAGAAGTCAGACGCATTTGACGCATTCAAGAAGCTATGCACCCGTCTTAAGACTGAGAAAGGAGACACCATTGGAAAGATTACCAGAATTCGAAGTGACCATGGTAAGGAATTTGAGAATCATTTCTTTGCTGATTTTTGTGAAGCACAGGGAATCTCTCATGAGTTTCAGCTCCTAAGACTCCTTAACAGAATGGAATTGTTGAGAGGAAAAATCGTACTCTACAAGAAATGGCTCGTGTGATGCTAAATGCCAGGAAGTTTAGTACTAAATGGTGGGCAGAGACTGTCAGCACTGCATGCTACACCATAAATAGAGTGTATCTAAGACCCGGAACGGAGAAAACTCCTTATGATATCTGGAAAGGTAAAAAACCTGATGTATCTTATTTTCATGTCTTTGGAAGCAAATGTTACATTTTACAGGATCGGACCCCTAAAGGAAAGTTTGATGCTAAGAGTGATAGAGGGATATTCCTTGGATACTCTACTACCAGCCGTACCTTCAGGGTGCTAAATCATCGCACTAATGTCCTGATGTAGTCTATCAATGTTGTTGTCGATGACTTTGAGCAGGGTGAAGCTGTTATAAATGGAGGGCATGTTCCTCAGGAAGAAGGTAATGAAGAAGAAGATTGTGTTGAACAAAATGTTACGACATTGGATACAACACAAGGTAATGTTGATCAGAAGGCTGTCCCACATGGGTCAACATCCATAGAGGAACCACTGTTTGAGGGAAATGAAATTCATTCCTCAAGAGGGATCACGAAAGTCATACGCGATCACCCTCTCGAACTTGTTATTGGCAATGTTCAAGATGGTCTTCGAATAAGAGGTACTAGTCAAGTCAACTATCGTGATCTTGCCAGGTATGTCTGTTTTCTTTTGAGTGTTGAGCCAAATAATGTAAAGGAAGCACTACTTGACGATTTCTGGGTGTTAGCCATGCAAGAAGAGCTGAATCAATTTCAGCGTAATGATGTCTGGAGTCTAGTAGAGAGACCGAAAGGGTTGAATGTCATTGGGACAAAGTGGATATTCAAGAATAAAACCGATGAGAAGGGCAATGTCACGCATAACAAGGGTTGTCTGGTGGCTCAAGGCTACACTTAGATTGAGGGTATTGACTTTGATGAGACGTTTGCACCTATAGCTCGACTGAAATCTATCAGATTACTTCTAGCAGTGGCCTGCAGCTTCAATTTCAAGCTCCATCAGATGGATGTGAAGAGTGCGTTTCTGAATGGGATATTAAATGAAAAGGTGTATGTCGAACAGCCGAAGGGATTTGAAGATCTATTTCTGCCTAACCATGTCTACCGACTGAAGAAAGCTCTCTATGGTCTAAAACAAGCACCAAGAGCATGGTATGAGAGGTTGACCAAATATCTTCTCCAAAAAGGGTATGAACGAGGGGGAGCAGATAAAACATTATTTGTCCAAAGAACCAGATCAGCGGTTATTGTTGCTCAGATTTATGTGGACGATATAGTTTTCGGCTCCACTTCACAACAACTAGTACGTGAATTCATTGTCCTTATGCAGAAAGGGTTTGAAATGAGTATGGCTGGTGAATTAAACATGTTTCTTGGTTTTCAAGTAAAGCAATCTAGTGATGGATTGTTTATATCTCAAAGTAAGTATGCTAAAAACCTTGTTAAGAGGTTCGGCCTGGAAAATGCTCGACATGTTCGCACCCCTATGGCCACAACTGAGAAGCTATCTAAGGATGATGGTGGGAAACAAGTAGATATCACACTGTACAGAAGTATGATAGGAAGTTTACTGTATCTGACAGCGAGTAGGCCAGACATCAGTTTTAGTGTTGGGGTATGTGCTCGCTACCAAGCCTGTCCTAAAGAATCTCACATCACTGCTGTGAAACGTATAATCAGATATATAAGCGGGACTACTGACTATGGTATTTGGTATTCAAAAGACACTAATACCTTACTCTCGGGCTACAGTGATGCTGATTGGGCAGGAAATGCAGATGATAGAAAAAGTACCACAGGAGAATGTTTCTACGTTGGAAACAACTTAGTCTTCTGGTACAGCAAGAAGCAGAATTCTATTTCCCAATCCACTGCTGAGGCCGAATATATTGCGGTCGGAAGCTGTTGTACTCAACTTCTGTGGATGAAACAGATGCTGACAGACTACGGTGTAGAGCAAGGTGTCTTGACTATTCTGTGTGACAACCAGAGTACCATAAATATATCCAAGAATCCCATTCAACATTCCAGGACCAAGCATATCGACATTCGACATCATTTCATCAGAGAACTGGTGGAAAAGAAGGTTCTTGTCATGAAATATATAGCTACTACCACTCAGTTCGCTGATATCTTTACAAAACCCTTGGACTCCAGCATATTTGAAGAATTATGACAAGCTCTTGGGCTGTGTCGTATATAATGTTGCACATAATGTTGTTGCACTTTATGTTGCAACTTAGAGAGGGGCCCGAGTGTCTTTTATTGGTATTTTCTGATTATTCCCTTACTTTTCCTGCATTTATTATTCCTGGTTGTTTCTCTCAGCGCTCTTCGCTTCTCTAGAGCATTCCAAAAAGGGGCTGCTAAGTGTTCTTAGGGTTCTTGATTTTTTCTTTCGGCAAAGGGAATTCTTGTTTTTCTTGAAGAATGGGGCGTGCACAAAGTCAGAAACCCTCACCAAATCCTCGTCGCTCCTCTCGTCAGGCTGCATCTTCTCAGCGTGCTTCTGCGTCGTCTTCGTCGTCTCGTTCTAAAAGAAAGGGGACGGTTCCTCGTGCCCCTAGGGCTTCCCTATTTGGTATTTCTCCACTTACCTCGTCCTCAATGTTATATGATAACATGCATCCTTGTTCCATTTCGAATTCAGCTTTGATGGTCTTCTCCCCAATTCTTGACATTCCTTTTTACCGATAAATCCCTCAATGTCTGAATCTGAAGAAGATGAGAGGGTTCCTCATCCTGTAATTGTTCTAGATTGGTTCTGGTATCTCCGACGAACTGGACGCAAATTGGATGTTTCTTGGTTGGATTTATCTCGAGTTCGTTTTGGCTCTCTGGAACTTAAAGACGTGGATGGAAAATTGGTGGCGTGTAAGTGCCTTTTGATGACTTGATCATTCTCAAAACCTGGAATCCCTGTGAATCATCAGTGAAAATCTCAGAAATTGTTGTTTTGGATAGCTCTGACTCAGAATCTTCTATGTCTGCAAATATCCCCAATATAGATATTGATAAGGGTGTTGTATCTAGTCATGCTAATGTGTGTACTGAAGATCAGGGTGCCTGTGGAGCTCATGGTGATGCTCACATTGATGGTGGTAGTGATGACATGAGTATTTTAGATACGTATATTGATGGAAAGGTTGGTACATTGGCTGATTTGGATGATGATCCTGTTAGGGTTTCTATCATAGTACAACTAATTTATACGCAGCGGAAAATAGAAACCTACCAAGATCCATGCGTTTCTAATTGATTCGCATAGATTACTAACCTTTCTGTCGATCTGAATCTGTCGGACAACAGGTGCTGCTCTACGAACGACCACCCTCAATCGGTATCCACACGAACGTCACGAACAAGAATTGCGAGGGTGCTAGCTCCTTCTCCGCAACTAGGGTTTCTCTCGCTCTTTGTTTTTCTCAAAAACGGAGGAGATAGATTGAAAACGTAAAAACTGAAAATCGTGATTCTATATCTTATATAGAATCCTACGTTAACCCCTTAACAACATTCAGTTATGCGACGCTATCTTAGGGATAAGAATCCCACGTTAACTCATTAACGTATTTTAGTTAAGCGGCGATATCTTAGGGATAATATCTTAACGAGATACGATATCTGACGGTTAAGATATTTCACCTTATCACGAATTTCAAATCATATTCGAAATCATGTTTAAACCATATCTTATCCAATTCGTTCTTTGTGTGCGACCCAATAGGCTCATATTAAATTGGCAGTGGGCCTAATCTCATTAGAAGCCCACAAGTCATAATTGGTCTCTAGCAAGACATTTTGACTACCCAATTAATTTGAATATCATTAGTCCGATATTAACCTAACCAATAGAACATGTCATAATCCTTTTGTCACACGATATCTTATTTGAACATAAGTCATGGGCAGTGTCATACTTATATAGTTCAAACATTTAATTTCTCGCTTTCTAAGTAGACTGATAAAATCAATGACATTCATTTGAGCACGGCCATGCATTTCTCAGTCCTACTTATCGAGGGGCCCATTAGATATCTCTCATAGGAGAGGGACAAATTCCATCTTGTTCATTCACTTTCCTCTGCATAATTCACATCATATTCGATCATAACCTTTATGATTATCTGATTAAAGATAACGTTTGATTATGTCAAAATATGATGTTCCTTATGTAGGAAACTGTGATGAGCTCAGGTCTAAGGATTCAATGAAATAACTATTATGAGATCATTTATGACACTAATCCATGTAATGATCTCATAGCGAGTCTATCCAGTACATGTTCTCCAACAAGTACCTATAAGTTTGATTTGTATCACCATACATATAATTATCTCATAATTATCTACCAAACTCATACTAATCTTAATTCTTCATTAAACCTTTAATGATGAATGACTAGGGATGCTTAGAATAGCATAAAACAACTATTCAAACATTATTATAAAGAAACATGCAAGCAATATAATAATAACAATAATAAGAGAAACATTTTATAAATAAAAATGACATAATATAAAGGTCCAAATATTTGGCCTAGGGCACAACCACTAACAGATCCTATCTCAAATGATGTGGAGAATGACAATCTTATTGCTCCAGAAAAGGAGGTTTTGTCTGAGATGGATTTAGGTGCATGACAATCAAAGGTTGTGATTGTTGATATTATCCCTGAGGAAATCCCAGTGATGGTGACTCCAGCCTTTCAATCTGAGTCATATGTGGTTTCTGCTCCTGAAGAAGATGCTCATGTTGGAGTATCTGTGACCGTACATGTAGAGGAGATTGATCACTCTGCTGAGTATGTTTCTACTCCATGTGTTAATGTTGAACCTAGTCCTAATGTTGCATCTGATGTCAGACCTTCTGTGGCTGCTCAAGAAGAAGAATTCTCAGTAGCTGATCCTCCTAGTGTGGATCCATTTCTATCTCATCCCACAAAACCAGGTCTGGATCCCACAAGCATGCTGCCTCATCCAGGTTGTGTACCCCTTCTCCTCCTAAGAAATCCAAAGGTTCTGGTGTTTCTACTATTTCTGTTTCCAATGCCTTGTCAAAACAATTCTTTGACAAGTCCTGCCAGAAAAGATGGCCCTCATACTCTGAGAGGTCTATTCTAGGAGAAAAATCTCTTGCAATTTCTTCATTTGCCAAGACTCATTTCATATCTTTTCTCAAGGAGAATGACCTATTTCAAGCAGCAAGCTGTTTTAAGACGTTTTATCCTGTATTAGTTCGAGAATTTTACTGCAATCTACACAAATCCTTTTGGGATTCTGCCTCTAAATGGGCTTTCCGGACATTCATTAGTGGCAAAGTAGTTCCGTTCTCCCCTTCTGTGATCAACAAACTTCTGAAGTGGCCCTGCGCTCAGAATCTTCCTGCCTATGGTATCTCGGTTGGTGACGACTTTAATTTGTTTATAAAGACTGTCACAGGAGGGCAGTACAAATGTTGGCCAAAATCATTTTCCTTCCCTTCCTCAGCTCTGACTGCCAAATTCTTCTTGCTCTATCGCATTACCACTCGAAATTGGCTTCCTACTTCAAATATGTCTATTGTCACCAAGGCCATGTGTAAACTGCTTTTTGCTGTCGAAAGAAAGAAGCCCTTCAATCTGGGTCGAATCATATTTGACTCCATCCTCTCTCTTTCTGAGTCCTCTGCACTATCTTCCTCTCTTCATCATGCCTCCCTCATATCCATGGTGCTTTTCTCTCAAGGTATTGTCCCTGACACATCTGAGCTGGCCGTGACATGTGAGGGGATCAGCTTTACTGCCAAGTCAGTAGTGAGTAAAATTGACGATATATCTGTTGTCCATGCTTCCTCCAGGTCGACTGTGCCTACTTCACCTATTTCACCTCCATCTGCCTCGGTATCTGGTGTTAAAGGGCCTTCATCATCATCTGTCTCTATGCAAGGCATTCTGGACGACATTCTAGTGCTTGAAAGAGGTGTGAAAACTGTGGATGATCAACTGGCCCTCCTTCACGGTAAGAGGGGTTTACTTGAATCTCATAAGGTCCTGCTTCAGGACAGGATTTCTCAGCTCAAGGCCAAAGTCTCTTGTGACAGAGGTGCCCCATAAGATATGTCCTTTGTCTTTTTGTGTCCCAAAGGGGAAGAGTGGTATAGTATCAGTCAGTGATGGTGGTGTATATGTCTTTTTGGTAGTGCTTTTGGTGGTGGCCTTTGAAACTCTGTGAAACTGTATGATGGTGTTTTGAGGGGTATACTGTATGGTCTCTTTGATGAAGTATGTTGTATGTTATCTCTCTGATGTTCATCTGGATGACTGGTATGTCTGTGACGTGCCCTTGCTACTTCAGCATGTTCATTGCAGTTTGATCTCGTCTATATTCCTTTTGATTGTGCCACTAAAAGCCAAATGGGGAGATTGTTAGGTTATTTATTTTGTCATTAGTGGCACAATAGGTCTTTTGGTAATGTTGGATATTATGTCATATATTATGTTGAACATAATGTTCAACATTTGAGATCAGATTTTGAAGTAGTTTCATGAAGCTGATCGTATTGCAGTTATTGAAAATAAGACGCCGTCTTGGCTGTTGACTGTAGCCGTCAAAGTCGTTGGGAGTGTTTCATCAACTAAAGAACCGATGCAGTGTGTAACGACCTGAAATTCCATCACTTCGATTTACCCGTTTTTACGTATTTTAAAAATTAATTTAACTTTATAAATGGTCGTAAAGAGTTTTATAACAAAACTGATTTCAAAAATTCTTATAAAAATATTTTAGAGCACTAGACTTATCGTATTGTATTTCAGCATTTTAAGATTTCCGCAGATGCCCAAAACATTCCTGTTAAAATTCATCTCCCAAAATTACCGTTTTGATTCGACGAATTTATTTTCTTATCAAACGTCTTCAAAACGTTTTCAAACTTCTACTGTAGTATCCTATTATCATTTAGGGCTTCCCACATTAATTTCATAATTTTCGGATAACGTTTCAGCCTAGAACCCACAAACCCGCTTTCTAAACGTTTTGGCCAAAAACCTGTACTTCCTTAGCTCGAATCCCAGAACGGATCTTGTATTCGCAATCCTCGCGTCAATACGATCCCGTGGGTATGTTTTCGTAATTTTTCGGAGTCGTTTGTGAAAACGTGTTTGTAGTCCTCCGGCTTTACTATTTACATTTCACTAATAACTTTCACCCTAACTAATTACTGTTATCTATTTACTCTTACCCTAAACCCCCAACCAACACATTAACCTACCTCCATTTAACCCACCGAAAGGTTTGGTCAGATCCGACATTGGAGTTGGGGGATTCATTCAACCTCATTGATATTTTCTATTATATTATTATTACCTCTAAATATTTTCCCAACCTTATATATGGAAGCCCTCTTCTCCCTTCGTTCTCACACAGTCCCCTTCATTCTTCGTTCTCTCTCCCCCTCTCAAAATAATAACCTAAGTTTCCCCTCTCTTTTATTCGTTGTAGATCGAATCAACCCCGATCCCGCATCAAACAAACTCCCAGGCTCAGCTCACGCATACCCAAGGCCTCCCCTCTCTCTTATCTTTTGCAAAGAACCCAACCCATAGTTAAACACTTACCCGCTCTCTCTCTCTCTCTTCGCCCCCTCTCCCTGCTCACGGACGTCAACTCGCCGCCGTTCGACCACGAAGCACACCGCCGGAGCTCCGACCACGACGCCTCGCATCCCCGCCTCCGCCTCCGGAGCTCGCCGCCGTCGACTAGGGTCCGCAACCACAGCAACCCCCGCTCCGCCGTGTGCCCCTCATGCCTCCGCCCCAACCTTCCGACGTCCTCCGCCTCCGCCGCATTGATCTCCGGATGCCACATCGCCCAACTCCATCGCCCCGACGAGCTCCGACCACCTCGACGCCGACCGCCACCTCCCGAGCTCCGCCGTCGCACGTATGACATCACCGGAGAGCGCCCCGCCACAGCTCGATCGCCGCCGCTCGACATCGCGGGCGCTCTGTCGCCGCACAACTCTGCCACCGCTCCGACAGCCAAGGATCTGCCCCTGTCGACGACGCTCCTCCGGCCGTCCACCCACCTGCCACCCTTGCCTCTGGGCCTTTGGCTACCGTCGTCCACAGTAAATAGAAACACGCGCGTTTGCGTAATGAAGAAAACGAACCCCAGCTTACGCAAACGCATCAGGTAAAGGTGAGGTGAATGTTTAAAGAGTTAAATTAATAATATTATAATAAGATAATATATAATATGAATTGGGTCATTTTGATACACGTATCGGAATAACAAACGGTTACCACCAGAAGATCCGTACCTTCGTTACGAACGTGTAGGCGCCAGTTCCGTCTCAATCCGATATTTAGTTTTCAAGTTATGATTTTTCAAAGTTTATTGTAATATTTTTAATACCTATTTACGTTTTTTAATTAATTAATAAATAGGGATTTTTGGTATTAAATCTATAACTTAGAATACATGGCCCAGAAAAATGTGTGGATAGCTCCAGAAAATCAGAAACATTATTTCGGATCCAATGGCGTTAGTCTCACCTTGATCAGAGGCCTACTTTTTCCAGGATAATTTTCTAAACCCAAAAATTAAATACGTAACATTCATTCTAAAATCAGTAACTTGCTGTTTTTACTTACACTAATATGTGATAAAATTATAGGTAATAATAATCTTCAAGACGTTCGTTTTGACTATTCATTCACGTATTTTCGACTTGTATTGCACCCGTAAGAAATTACGGAAGATACGCGCCACTTAAATAAATTGGGTTTTAAAACTAGTTTTGAGTTTCTAAAAATTATAAAAATTACTATAGACTTCAGAAAAATATTCCCTCTTGCAGTAAAACTATTTTTATCATATATAGTCTATATAAAAATTTAGGACCCTTTTCATCGCCGTTTAAACCAGTTTTAAAATCTGACACTCAACTTAAATAAATAAGAAAATAGGGTATTCTCTAACTAGTTATCTCTTGTGTTTACAGGTAGCAAATCTCGTGCATCGACACTAGATCCAGTCCTGGATCACTACCACCACCTCGAAGATAGTAAGTCACAATAAATTCTATCCTTAGAAATTTAGATAGTGTACTCGTATGAACATAGGACTTGACACCTAGTCTCGGAACAGTTATTGACCTGAACAGATTATTAGCATGCTTGAAGAAAGATTGTAACTGGAAATGTGAGAATGGTAAATGACTCGTAAAATTACAAAGAACGGTAACCGGCACATACACTGGGTTTTGGGGTAACTTATAATCGCGGAAGTGCGGGAGCGACTAGTCCAGACTTTGTTGTCACCGTGCGGGTTCTAGCAACCCATAACAGTGCCGGTGACAACCATCACAGATCACAGATCACAGTTTATTGCACAGTACTCAGAGAATTGGTTCGCCCGGGTAGCACCCGCGGCAAGAGTTGGCCTCTTGGTTGCTCACTGTACTTCCCGTTATAAGTCACGAACTAGGATAGGCACAATTTCTCTCATTATTGCTATGGTCATTGTTATCGTCATGGTTATTCTTGCACGTTACTTGCTCGGTCACCTTTACTTTACTTGTCACCCTTGCATGCTTGACAGATGTACTTTACTTATCGCACTTGCATGCTTGTCTGTCCCTGCTTTACTTTCCGCACTTGTTTACTATAGACTGCTCTATATTTGTGCACTCCTCTTTTTCTATCGCTAGGATTGTTGTGACTTACCTTCGGTTCCATTTATGGAACCGGCAGACAAAGACCTGATCGAGGAGATTGCCCCAGGGATTGAGGAGCCTACATTGACCCAGAGGCGGCAGAGTTTTAGTTACTTTTCTGTTGGTGTGCATGTTGTACTGTGTATTTCCTTTTCCGCACTTCTTTTCAGTACTTCCTTTATGTATTCGTGAGAGAGTGTGCTGGTTGTTGTTGTACTTTAATTTGGACTGTAATAACGTCTATACGCTGGTTTGAGTATTGTGATACATCTCTGAGTTGTGGCTATGCTGATTTCACTGGTAAACTGCGGAACCTGCGAATAAACCAAATAAGTAACGGGCCCCCGAGTTCGGGTCGTTACAAGTTTGGTGGCCCACGCAGGTCCGTGCAAAATACCTCGTGAACAGTATAGTGAAACCAGGATGTGTCATATACGATACTCGACTAAGCTGACATTTTTCTTGAATGCAATTTTGACACTCGAAAGATGGACGGGAACACTTCGAAGAGCCCCAATGGAGTTGTCCTATCTGGACTTAATAAAAGCCATGAACAAAACCTAAATAGGATTAATTAGTTGTTAATAAAAACCTTTTGTATCGGTGGTACGCATATAAATGATAATCTTCCTTCAATGGACCATGATACCGGTCAATGTGCTTGGCTAAGTCTGTTGGATCAACCTAGCTAGACTGGGCATAAGTGATCCTGGCTTAGTCACTTCCCTGGCCGTGTCCGCTGGACCGCAAGGACGTGAATCATGTTTATGTGACGTCATCGATCTTCTTCACTATCACCCTTCCTTTAGCTGGATGACCTTTCAATTGACCTTCTTAGAATCTTTCTATTTCTAGTTTGCTTGAACCCTAGCTATGTTTATTTTAAGGAGGGTAGCGTTCGAATTTTCGATCATCAGAAATTTGAGTTCCACAAGGGAAGCGACCACCACCATCTGCTCAGCAACGTCAACCACTCCTCAGCAGCAAGTGTACCAGCAGACTCGACGACAGGCGCCAACCCAGAGACGCCAAGCTTATACCATGACGGTAGGAGAGGCCGAGGCTACGGACAAGTAATCACAGGTACGAGATATCTCACTAAGCTATACACTTTGTTATTTAGGGATCGTAAGCTTAGACATGACTCTCATCACCGTAAGTACCGTCTTAGTAGCCGGTAAACCTGCCCTCACATTATTCGACTCGGGAGCTACACATTTCTTCTTGGCGAGTCGATTCTTCCAAACACGTGCCATCACTGTTGAACCTCTGACTTCTCGTTGGAAGGTCCCAAACACGTGCCATCACTGTTGAACCTCTGACTCCCGTTGGAAGGTCGAGACCGCTGGCAGTTCCCTACCTGTAACCAGTGGATGCCTCCAATGCTCTGTGGTGATTTGTAGATGAGATCTCTTTGTCGACTTCTTCGGGATGTATTGGTTATGGACATTTCATGCCACCATTGACTGTCGTCAAAGGAGGGTAGAAATCGATATACCCAATCATCCAAAGTTCGTGTTCCTCAGCAAAAGCCGTTCAGAAGGACCAGTGGAGTATCGAGCCAGACCCGACGTGTAGGCTGTTGCATTATTGCATCCTTCTTGAGCTCGTGTTTCTCTTCTAGACCCTGCTTTCATCTTGTACCCGATTTTTCCCCGTGTTTGAATTCTTTCCCGCCTACCACCTTCCCTCATTATTGATTTTGTCATCTTCCTCGCCTCAAACTCCGTTCCCGCCGAACCTACCCTATCCTATTGCCTACTTTCGGCACCCCTTTCCAACCCTTACCTCCTCTTTTTCCCCTTCTTAAACCCCCCTCTCCTTCCTCACCAAGTCATTCCCACGGCTCCCCCTTCGCCCCAACTCACCTCCACCTCGCCTCTCTCGCCCGAGCTCCTCCGGCCTCACCCGTAGCTCCGCTCCATCCCGAAGTCCCCGCCAAGGATCGACAGCCAGTCGCAGCTCTCGTCGCCGCGGATCGCCAGCCTCCGATGGCCCGCCGACGACCCTGGAGATTGTTGGGCTTAGTGACAGCCCTCACCGTCGCCCTCGCTATTGCCGTGTGGTCGGGATATTGGGAACCCGCCGCTATTGGTATTATTTGGAGCTCCTTTTTCTGGTTCTTCCCCTTGAGCTGCCCAGCTTCGATTCCCTCTTAGGGCTGCTCCTTCGTGTTTGTGGGTTCATAACTTTTTGGTCATTGAACTGCTTAGGGCTGATGGTGATGGCAGTAGATATCAACCATTGGTGTTGGCATCTAGTATTATTGGCGATGATTATTGGCTTGCTTTTGGCCTTAGGTTTTGATTTTGGATGTCCGTATTGTGCTCGGATTTGGGAGACGACTAGGATGTTGGCTTCTTGTTGGATGTTATGAAAACTGCTGGAAAAAGTGGTATCGATGATGTTGACCCTCGAGAATGGGCCTTACATTTGCCTATACATATCGATCTGGATATTGACTTGTAATTTGGTAGCATGGCAGATGAAGTCCTTTGTGTTCGGCTGGTTAAGTTGTAGCAGCGCGAATGCATTAGCTTTAGCCATTACGTTTATGTACGCTATATTGATGACTTACTTGGCTTGGCCCCGTTAGTCATCATTAGCCTAAGTTGAAATTTTAAGCTTTATGATCTATCTTTTTGATGTGAACATTGATTAGTTTGCTATTGACTTATCACCTCAGGTTCCAAGTTCGAACAAATGTTATTATAATAATTATCATTTTCACGTAATGCCATATTAATCCTTGGCGACTTGAAAAGTCAAAATAATTATTATGATGATACTGGTCGGACTAGTTACGAAAACTATGGTGATGTTAATAGTATATATTTATTAGTAATATCTCTTGTTTTCTTGGTGCTATGATATCACATTATATTAACAACTTATTTTCTAAATCATTCGCCTAGTTTTCCATTTTATCATTTATTTGTTTGAGCTTCTTAATAACAGCAATTATTTTATTTTATAAAGTTTTAAGGAATTCCGAGGATGGAATTATTTTAAATAGGGTGGGATGTAACGACCTGAAATTCCATCACTTCGATTTACCCGTTTTTACGTATTTTAAAAATTAATTTAACTTTATAAATGGTCGTAAAGAGTTTTATAACAAAACTGATTTCAAAAATTCTTATAAAAATATTTTAGAGCACTAGACTTATCGTATTGTATTTCAGCATTTTAAGATTTCCGCAGATGCCCAAAACATTCCTGTTAAAATTCATCTCCCAAAATTACCGTTTTGATTCGACGAATTTATTTTCTTATCAAACGTCTTCAAAACGTTTTCAAACTTCTACTGTAGTATTCTATTATCATTTAGGGCTTCCCACATTAATTTCATAATTTTCGGATAACGTTTCAGCCTAGAACCCACAAACCCGCTTTCTAAACGTTTTGGCCAAAAACCTGTACTTCCTTAGCTCGAATCCCAGAACGGATCTTGTATTCGCAATCCTCGCGTCAATACGATCCCGTGGGTATGTTTTCGTAATTTTTCGGAGTCGTTTGTGAAAACGTGTTTGTAGTCCTCCGGCTTTACTATTTACATTTCACTAATAACTTTCACCCTAACTAATTACTGTTATCTATTTACTCTTACCCTAAACCCCCAACCAACACATTAACCTACCTCCATTTAACCCACCGAAAGGTTTGGTCAGATCCGACATTGGAGTTGGGGGATTCATTCAACCTCATTGATATTTTCTATTATATTATTATTACCTCTAAATATTTTCCCAACCTTATATATGGAAGCCCTCTTCTCCCTTCGTTCTCACACAGTCCCCTTCATTCTTCGTTCTCTCTCCCCCTCTCAAAATAATAACCTAATTTTCCCCTCTCTTTTATTCGTTGTAGATCGAATCAACCCCGATCCCGCATCAAACAAACTCCCAGGCTCAGCTCACGCATACCCAAGGCCTCCCCTCTCTCTTATCTTTTGCAAAGAACCCAACCCATAGTTAAACACTTACCCGCTCTCTCTCTCTCTCTTCGCCCCCTCTCCCTACTCACGGACGTCAACTCGCCGCCGTTCGACCACGAAGCACACCGCCGGAGCTCCGACCACGACGCCTCGCATCCCCGCCTCCGCCTCCGGAGCTCGCCGCCGTCGACTAGGGTCCGCAACCACAGCAACCCCCGCTCCGCCGTGTGCCCCTCATGCCTCCGCCCCAACCTTCCGACGTCCTCCGCCTCCGCCGCATTGATCTCCGGATGCCACATCGCCCAACTCCATCGCCCCGACGAGCTCCGACCACCTCGACGCCGACCGCCACCTCCCGAGCTCCGCCGTCGCACGTATGACATCACCGGAGAGCGCCCCGCCACAGCTCGATCGCCGCCGCTCGACATCGCGGGCGCTCTGTCGCCGCACAACTCTGCCACCGCTCCGACAGCCAAGGATCTGCCCCTGTCGACGACGCTCCTCCGGCCGTCCACCCACCTGCCACCCTTGCCTCTGGGCCTTTGGCTACCGTCGTCCACAGTAAATAGAAACACGCGCGTTTGCGTAATGAAGAAAACGAACCCCAGCTTACGCAAACGCATCAGGTAAAGGTGAGGTGAATGTTTAAAGAGTTAAATTAATAATATTATAATAAGATAATATATAATATGAATTGGGTCATTTTGATACACGTATCGGAATAACAAACGGTTACCACCAGAAGATCCGTACCTTCGTTACGAACGTGTAGGCGCCAGTTCCGTCTCAATCCGATATTTAGTTTTCAAGTTATGATTTTTCAAAGTTTATTGTAATATTTTTAATACCTATTTACGTTTTTTAATTAATTAATAAATAGGGATTTTTGGTATTAAATCTATAACTTAGAATACATGGCCCAGAAAAATGTGTGGATAGCTCCAGAAAATCAGAAACATTATTTCGGATCCAATGGCGTTAGTCTCACCTTGATCAGAGGCCTACTTTTTCCAGGATAATTTTCTAAACCCAAAAATTAAATACGTAACATTCATTCTAAAATCAGTAACTTGCTGTTTTTACTTACACTAATATGTGATAAAATTATAGGTAATAATAATCTTCAAGACGTTCGTTTTGACTATTCATTCACGTATTTTCGACTTGTATTGCACCCGTAAGAAATTACGGAAGATACGCGCCACTTAAATAAATTGGGTTTTAAAACTAGTTTTGAGTTTCTAAAAATTATAAAAATTACTATAGACTTCAGAAAAATATTCCCTCTTGCAGTAAAACTATTTTTATCATATATAGTCTATATAAAAATTTAGGACCCTTTTCATCGCCGTTTAAACCAGTTTTAAAATCTGACACTCAACTTAAATAAATAAGAAAATAGGGTATTCTCTAACTAGTTATCTCTTGTGTTTACAGGTAGCAAATCTCGTGCATCGACACTAGATCCAGTCCTGGATCACTACCACCACCTCGAAGATAGTAAGTCACAATAAATTCTATCCTTAGAAATTTAGATAGTGTACTCGTATGAACATAGGACTTGACACCTAGTCTCGGAACAGTTATTGACCTGAACAGATTATTAGCATGCTTGAAGAAAGATTGTAACTGGAAATGTGAGAATGGTAAATGACTCGTAAAATTACAAAGAACGGTAACCGGCACATACACTGGGTTTTGGGGTAACTTATAATCGCGGAAGTGCGGGAGCGACTAGTCCAGACTTTGTTGTCACCGTGCGGGTTCTAGCAACCCATAACAGTGCCGGTGACAACCATCACAGATCACAGATCACAGTTTATTGCACAGTACTCAGAGAATTGGTTCGCCCGGGTAGCACCCGCGGCAAGAGTTGGCCTCTTGGTTGCTCACTGTACTTCCCGTTATAAGTCACGAACTAGGATAGGCACAATTTCTCTCATTATTGCTATGGTCATTGTTATCGTCATGGTTATTCTTGCACGTTACTTGCTCGGTCACCTTTACTTTACTTGTCACCCTTGCATGCTTGACAGATGTACTTTACTTATCGCACTTGCATGCTTGTCTGTCCCTGCTTTACTTTCCGCACTTGTTTACTATAGACTGCTCTATATTTGTGCACTCCTCTTTTTCTATCGCTAGGATTGTTGTGACTTACCTTCGGTTCCATTTATGGAACCGGCAGACAAAGACCTGATCGAGGAGATTGCCCCAGGGATTGAGGAGCCTACATTGACCCAGAGGCGGCAGAGTTTTAGTTACTTTTCTGTTGGTGTGCATGTTGTACTGTGTATTTCCTTTTCCGCACTTCTTTTCAGTACTTCCTTTATGTATTCGTGAGAGAGTGTGCTGGTTGTTGTTGTACTTTAATTTGGACTGTAATAACGTCTATACGCTGGTTTGAGTATTGTGATACATCTCTGAGTTGTGGCTATGCTGATTTCACTGGTAAACTGCGGAACCTGCGAATAAACCAAATAAGTAACGGGCCCCCGAGTTCGGGTCGTTACACAGTGTCTGTTTGGATTGAGATTCAATATTCTGTTAGAGGCGATTGTTGAAGGTTGTTGGATTTCGCTCAATATTTGGTTATTGCTGTGTGTGGCAGTTGAGGTGAATACAACCATATTTCCTAGCCTGGCTTCGCTTGTTACAGACGGCCAATCTTCTGAGATTTTATTGGATGTACCTTCTTTAACAACTCAATATTTTGAGGGGGAGTTTTTTACTTAAGGAGGAAGGAGATTGGCGGCTAGGGCTGCGACTTGGAAAATATAGCTTTTGCGAAAGCTACAAGGAGCTCCGGGAGGAGGCTGACTACTACAGAGGTAGGGATCAAGGGAGTTGATCTTTGTCAGTTTTGCAATGGGATCTTGCTCGCAAGGGGAGCTTGCACAAATTATTCTATGGGGTTGATTGAGATCAACCCTAGCTGTTTGTATTGAGGGGGAGTCTGTTCCCCCTATTATCACGTAATACTGTAATTATCAATATTTTAGTGGAGTAATTTGATTTACTGGGCGAGGCCCCGCAGATGTAGGTGTGCGCATCGAACTGCGTTACCAATGTCTTTGTGTCATCTTGTGTTCTCTATTGTTCCTGTGTGTTTAATTGTTTAAGCTTGCGTACTAAACTACAATAAATGAAGTGACAAATTAGTATAATAATAGCCGTGATTACGTACAAGGAAAAACAAAATGATTCTTAGCAAAAGTGGGTAATGAGTCCCAATATGAACTTTTTTTCAATTGAAAATATGCAATTGTCTGTTTATTACTTATTTTGTTTTTAACTAAATTAGCATGCTTTGGTTATGTACTTTTAAGGATTACTATAACCTCAAACAGCATGGAGCATTAGCATAGAAATTTGATTGATGTGTTGACCATTCAGAATAATAGAATTTTGATTGATTTGTTGACCATTCAGAATAATACAAGTAATAAGTTTATTTGATTGTAGATAAAAGGATTGACAGATAGAGAGAGATGAAGTTATATTCTGAATGGTGCTCCTTCGTCTTACCTCCTCGTCGGACCTCCTCGTCTCTTGTATTTGACGTATGAACGAATCTTCGTCTTACCTCCTGAAAATTTTCGACGAGAGTAGTCTATACAGAAGTTACTCTATACAGAAGGATTGATATAGAGAGAGAGAGAGATGAAGAATAAGTTATATATTCAGTTAAGGTTACTCTATACAGAAGTATGATAGGTAGTCTCTTGTATTTGACAGCTAGTAGATCAGCTTCAGTGTAGGAGTCTGTGCTCGCTATCAAGCGTGCCCTAAAGAATCTCATATTACTGCTGTAAAGAGGATTATCAGATATGTCAGTGGGACGGCAGATTATGGCATATGGTACACCAAGGATACTAACACTCTAATTTCAGGATACAGTGATGCTGATTGGGCGGGGAATACTGATGATAGAAAGAGCACTACAGGAGGATGCTTTTATGTGGGCAACAATCTAGTCTCCTGGTACAGCAAAAAATAGAACTCCATTTCGTTATCTACGGCAGAGGCTGAGTATATCGCAGCAGGGAGTTGTTGTACTCAACTCTTATGGATGAAGCAAATGTTGACAGACTATGGGTTGGAACAAGGGATATTAACTATCCTATGTGATAATCAGAGTGCTATAAACATCTCCAAGAACCCAGTTCAGCACTCCAGAACCAAACACATCGACATCCGTCGTCACTTCATCAGAGAGTTGGTCGAGAAGAAGTCTCTCATTATGGAATATGTAGCTACTGCTAATCAACTAGCTGACATTTTCACGAAACCTTTAGATTCTGGCAGGTTTGAAGAACTGTGACAAGCCCTAGGGCTGTTTCGTATCTGATGTTGATCTTTTTGTTGTGAAGAATGTTGCAACATCAGGTTGCAACATAAGGTGGAACGGAGCGGTCACTTGTTATTGGGCTGGTTATCTCACAGATATTTTTATGCCCGTTATTAATGCTCTCTTGTTTCACTCACTCTACCCTAGGCGCTATTTTCTCTCTCAAATTTTTATTCAAGATTCTCTGAGCAGTTCTTCAAGGGTTCTTGTTTTTCTCATGTGGATTTCCTCTTCTGTTTCTTGAATGGCAAGAGATCGAAAGGAGAAATCATCTCAGCCCCCTCGGCGCTACTCTCGTCGGATCTCCTCGTCACAGAAGAGTGCTCCTTCGTCTTCTCCTCCACCAACCAAGCGGAAGGGAGTGGTTCCACGATCTTCGCGTGCCTCTTCTATTGGTATTTCTCCTTCTTTTCAATCTCCAGTATCTCTCAAAGACATGCACTGTCCTGTTGGTTCGAATTTGGAGATTGTGAGGTTTTCCCCAATTTTGGAAATCCCTCTTCTGCGAGAACCCTTGGTGCCTGATTCGTGTGAGGATGACATTTATCCTGCCCATGTCACTATTCAAGATTGGTTCTGACACTTACGGAGAACTGGACGGAGATTGAATCTCTCTTGGGTTGATGTTTCTGATATTCACTTTGATCAACTCATGCGTAAAAAGATTCTGGATAAAGTAATGAGTGTAGAAGTACCTCAGGGTAACAAGATTGTCGTTCATACCTGGAATCCGAAAATTTTCGTGAAAATTTCTGAAATTGTTGAAATTTCTGATTCAGACTCATCTGTTTCTGCTGAGAAGACTAGGACAGGGGGAGTTGATGAAGCGTCGTCTTGCCCCAAGGTTACCGAGGAATCAGGTGGCCTCAATGCGGAGCAGTCGGGTGTGTGTGTGTTGATCCTGAGGATAGGGTCAATGTTGATTCTGCACGTGATATTCCTTCCCAGGAGGGTGATCCTGTCACACCGTCTCACATGTGTGTGGATGAAAGTGTTCAGAATTTGCCTGAGGGTGGTAATGGCTCCTTAAGTGGATCTAACGTAGATGAATGTGCTCATAATGTCTGCCCTGAAGATATCTCTCTCATGGATCGAGATGACCCTTTGTTGAATGTTGTCACGCCCCGCTTCCCATTCTACCGGGAGCGAGGACGCGAGCGGGTCCGCGATGTGCTTAAAACAAGGAGGAGTACTTTTTTTTCTTTTTGGAATCTTTTTCTTTTCTTCCTCCTTGGCTTAAACACACTAAGCGTCTGTATAAAAATTGCAGATTCTTGCTTGCAAATTTAAGAAACAGCTCAAACAACATTATTACATATCCAGTGTACAATAATTAAGATACAGCTTGGCCTAGCATGGCCAATACAAACAAAGTACACGAATTACATTATTCAAATATATATAAAAGTGCTAACGCGAAGGTAAAAGTCTAGTCTTCCGTGGGTAGATACTCCACGTAGTCTTCGAGCACTGGCTCGACTCATGCAGTAGTGTCTTCAAAGAACTCACTATCGATACCTGACGGACATTTCGTAAAACAACAAAATGAAATGTCCGTCAGCGAGGTTTACTCGGCAAGATAATCTCAAAACCAAAATGTTGGACATTTTAAAATTAAACCAAGCTGGACTTTTAAAGACAAGCAATAAGTTTAATTTAAAATAAGCAATAAAAGAGATAAAGCAGTTAAAGCAGTTAAAATAGTTAAAGCAGTTAAATAAGTTAAACATTTGCAATCTGCAGCAATTTAATCATCGATAGCCATTTGCAATATCGTTTACAACCTGTAGCAATTTAATCATTCAATGACAATTTGCAATACCATTTGCAACCTGTGACAATTTAGCATTTAATAAACCCATTGTAGCAACCTGCAGAAAAGATGTTAGAACAATAGTCAAAAACCAGTCTATCCTAGTGATAAGTCCATGTCCAAGAGTACTAGAGATAACCAACATGCAGCCTGCGACGGGAGCAACTCCGAGGCTTACCCACCGTTCCGATATGGCAACGGTCAAGGTTCTAACCCCCGTAATGTGTTGGAGGTAATTTAGTATGGCGCATCCAGTCATTCTGTAACACTTGTGATCATAGACTACCCCAAACCCGGGTCAAGTCAAGTGGCGGTCAAAAGAATGTGTACTATCTGTCTATTATTGAAATTCCATCTTCCATTCTATATTATTAAAGTTCCATCTTCCATTCAATATTGTTGAAGTTCCATCTTCCATTCAGTCAATTCAATCTCGGTGTTCCAATAGTCTGTACAACAGTCTCGTGGAAGTTCACAACTTCACGACTCGATAAAATGAAAACATCAGGATCACTTAAATAAATAAAAGAACGAGTAAGATATGATTTTAACCAAGCACAAGAGTTTAAATTAGCTTAAAATACTTTCTAAGACTAGTAGTTATTTTTCAAGATTTTTAAACAATTTTTTTTTTACAATTTTAAATAGCCAAAAAGCAATTTTAAATCAAGAAATGATTTTTAAAACATATGTTCAAGGAATTGTTTAGAGCAAACCGTACATCAGAATTCTTCAAACAAGGTGTCAAAAATGATCGTATTCACTAGTACTACGACATATATTTTTATCGTACATTGGTGTACGTAAAAATCACAAGTTATGAATTTTAAAAGGATTTATAAAACAAGAAATTATTAATAATACCCTCGATCAAGGATTTATTTCAGATAAACCGTACATCAGAATTCTGCAAACAAGATGTCAAAACGATCGTATTTACAAGTACTGTAACATATATTTTTATCGTATAGCAGTGTACGTAAAAATTGCAAGCTACGAATTTTAAAAGAATTTTAACCTATTTAAGTTTTGCCTTTAAAAATTCACTGTGAGAAATATACTTGCCTGATCGCGACAAAACTAGCGCCAATGGATTCGTTTCGACGTTTCTGATTTTCTGGGACTAGTCTCACATTTTTCTGGCCCCTGTATAATTAGTTATGGATTTATAACCTTAAAACCCATTTATTAATTAATAAAAATTACGAAAAACGAAATATTCGTTATATTTACAAGTTTGCCATTCGAATTTACCCGCTGCTTTTCGTTCGTTTCAGCTGCATGGGGAGAGAGAGGGTGGGCGACGTGGGCGGAGCGCCGGCGACGGCGGACGGCAGCGGAGCTCGGGGAAGGAGCAGACGACGGTGTCGAGCGTAAGCAGCAGAAGCTGCTGCTGCTGCTCGGGGTCGCGGCGGAGGGGGTCGGTCTCTGTCGACGGCGACTCGGAGGGAGGCGACGGCGTTGTATGGGGCGGAGCTGAGGGGCGGAGCGTGGGCGTGAGGTCGTCGGAACGGCGAACGGAGCGCCGTAGGCGGCGGATGGAGGCGGTGATGCGCTCGGAGCGTCGGGGGTGGCGGCGTACTGTGTGTTGACGTCGGGACGGCGCTGTGGACGGCGGAGGCGGCGGTTGGGTCGGCGGGCGGCGTCGGATGTCCGGTGGAGGGCGGCGACGTTGGTCGGAGGTCGGGCGTGGGTTCACCGTGGAAGAAGAGAGAAGGAGAGAGCGTGAAAGAGAGAGAGTCGGAGAGCGATTGTGTGGGTCTGCGTTAAATACAAATGGAGGGGGGGTTTATATAGGTGTTTAGAATGGTAAAATCGTAATTAGTGTGGGTAGATGAGAGGGACAGATGGGGATGTGGGTAGCTGAGAGAGAATGTAGATAGCTGCCGGTTAGGTTAGGGATTAGATAGGGTAAAGGTGATTAGTAATAGGTAAACCCTTATAAATGAAAGTTATTAGCAAAATACAAAAACGAAATTACGAAAATGCCCCTACTAGTAAACGTGTCCGAAAAATTACGAAAACATACCCACGGGATCGTATCGTCGCGAGGATCGCGAATACGAAGACCGTTCTAGAGTTTGGGCTACGGGGATACTAGTTTTTGGCCAAAACGTTTAGAAAGCGGGTGTGCGGGTTCCCTATTGAAACGATATCAGAAAATTACGAAATTAATGTGGAAAGCCCCAAATGATCATAGGATGCTACTGCAGAAGTTTGAAAACGTTCTGAAGACGTTTGAATAGAAAATAAATTCATTGACCCAAAACTGCAATATCCGAAAATGAATTTTTATCAGATCTTTTAGAGGTATTTGACGAAATCCGATTTTACTAAAATACTCCATAACTAGTCTGGCACTCCCAAAATATTTTTATAGGAAATTTCTGAAATCAGTTTAAGACTCCTAACAAACCATTATAAAATACAATTAAAATTGAATTTCCTTTAAATACTTAATTTGAAAGTATTGGAAAAATACAGGCCGTTACATTCTACCCTCCTTAAAAATAATTCCGTCCTCGGAATTTAAAAATCTCTTTTGAAAATAATTGATATTATAAAGAAGCTCAAGCAAATAAATGATAGAAAAGATAGTAATCTTTGTAAATCAGGTTGCAAATAACATGAAATGTGATAAGAAAATAAGGGATGTGACTAATATATATTATCACCATAGCTACATCAGATTTATCAAGTAGGCAAAACATAAAATAATGGCATTACATGAAAAAGATAGTGAGGATGATGATGACATCTGATCGAACTTGGGACATAAGGTGACAAGTCAGAAGCAAGTACACCAAAGAGAAGAACGGAACGTCTAGAATATATAAACGATGATTACATGGTCTCAATCATGTAAATCATCGCCATAGCATACAAAAACGTGAGGACTAACCCAAATGCATGCAAGCTGTTACAACGTAACCAGCAGAGCACCAAAGACTTCATCTGCCATGCTACCAAATTACAATCCAATATCCAGATTGTTACCAAAAGGCAGATATAAGGCCAACTCTCATGGATCAAGATCATTGTCACCACTGCTTCCAGCAATCTCCACCACATCCAACAGTAAGCCAGCATCAAAGCTGTCCTCCAAATGAGAGCACAAGACTGGCATCTCATCTCAACACCTAAGGCCAAAAGGAATCCAATACCCAATCCTAAAGATACTCCTTCCCAACACCATTGGTCGATATCTACAGCTAACACCATCAGCCCTAAGCAATTTAATGACCAAAAACTCACGAACCCAAAAACATCAAGGAGCGCCCCTAAGAAGCAATCGAAGCTGGGCAGCTCAAGGGGGAAGAACCAGAAAAAGGAGCTCCAAATAATGCCAATAGCGGCGGGTTCCCAATATCCCGACCACACGGCCAAAGCATGGGTGGCGGCGAGGGTTGCTGCTAAGCCAAACAGACCCCAAGGTTGTCGGCGGGCCATCGGCGGCTGGCGATCTGCAGCGGCGAGGGCTGCGACTGGCTGTCGATCCATGGCTGGGGAGGGCCTCCGGGATGGAGCGAAGCGGAAGCTGGCGGATCTTCGGGTGAGGTCGGCGGATCAGAGATCGGAGCGGCGATGCGAGGTCCGATCGAGCTTGCTTGGAGGAGAGGCCGGGAGGAGGAGGGGGTGATGTCTGAGGGAAAAGGGAAGGCCACGGGGTGGCATGCGGAGGCAGGAGATGGGTCAAAAGAAAAGGGGGGGGGGCACCGAAGTCGTCGGTGTTAGGCGGGAACGGGGCTCGAGGAGAGGAAACGGACAGAACGCAATAAAGAGGGGAAAAGGCGGTCAGTGGGAAATGAATCAAACCCTTGGGGGAAAGAAATTGGGTACAAGATAGAAGTAGGGGCTAGAGGAGAAATACGAGCACAAAATGAAAAGACGCCAACAACCTACACTGGCACGTCAGGTTGGCTCGTCTCAAAATCTCCAGTATCATCCTCGAATACTTCTGAGCGTCCTTCGATCTGCTTCCGCGGAGGAACTTGAACTTAAGATGGTCGTGTATTTCGAACTCTACCCTCCTTTGACGACAATCAAAGGTGGCATGAAATGTCCTTAACCAATTCATCCCAAGAACAACATCAAATGTTGGCATCTCTACCACCATGGATTTAGCGAAAAGACCTCGTCTACAAATCACAATAGAACATTGGAGGCATCCGCTGGGAACTGCCAGCGGTCTCGACCATCCAACGTGGAGTCAGAGGTTTAACAGTTACAGTGATAAGAAACATGTCTAAGCTCTAAATAATAGAGTAAGTAGCTTAGTGGAATATCTCGTACCTGGGATTTACTTGGTCCGTAGCCTCAGCTTCTTCTACTGTCATGGTACAAGCTTGGCGTCTTTGGGGTAGCACCTGTTGTCGAGTCTGATGGTACACTTGTTGTTGGTTGACGTTGTTGAGCAGAGTTGGAAGGCTGAGACTTCCTCTCAGGACAGTCGCTTGCAGTGTGGCCCTTCGATTTGCTTCAGTGGTTGAACTCGAACTTCTGATGATCCAAAATTCGAATGCTGTCCTCCATAACTAGAGTTCAAGGGGACTAAAGAAAGATTCTAAGAAGGTCAATCGAAAGGTCATCAAGCTAAGAGAAGGTGATAATGATGAAGATCGATGGCGTTACATAATCATGATTCACATCCTTGCGGTCCAGCGGACACGGCCAGGGAAGTGACTAAGCCAGGATCACTTGCACCCAGTCTAGCTAGGTTGATCCAACAGACTTTAGCCAAGCACATTGACCGGTATCATGGTCCATTGAAGAAAGATCATCATTCATATGAGTGCCACTGACAACTGAAGGAAAGGTAGATGGTTCAACCAATGAAAATAACTGCAACTGCTAGCAAAAGAGGTTACTATGGAGGGTATAACCAAGAATGGAACACGAGTTCCTAAGCAATGGTTAAGAATTCGAAAAAGGTAATGAGGTTCAATGGAAATAGTTCGTTGCGAATTTTGTGATAAGAAGCAATAGAAAATTTCCAAATCAAGATGTGGACATGCTATGAAGACAAATACATACAGCACGATAAAGTATGCTAGTAATGATAATAAAGGTGATGGGTGTCAAATTGACGTAGAGGGAAAAGATTCAGATATACTAGTGTTTACCGGTTCAGCAGCTTCGTGGAGAATATATGGTTGAATTTCCTGTTTTTCCTTTACGATACCCAAGATGTCGTTGTTGGTGACGTCGTCTGTATCTGGTCGACCTGCCATATATACTTTAAAACAAACCGCAATGTAAGGTAGGTTAGAATAAATCTATTCTAGCAGTATACTTGGATATTAATGTCATTTAAACCGATCTTAAAGTATTTGCATAAGCAAGACCTGCATGGGCCGCCACCAAAACCTGTCACGCCCCGCTTCCCATTCTACCGGGAGCGAGGACGCGAGCGGGTCCGCGATGTGCTTAAAACAAGGAGGAGTACTTTTTTTTTCTTTTTGGAATCTTTTTCTTTTCTTCCTCCTTGGCTTAAACACACTAAGCATCTGTATAAAAATTGCAGATTCTTGCTTGCAAATTTAAGAAACAGCTCAAACAACATTATTACATATCCAGTGTACAATAATTAAGATACAGCTTGGCCTAGCATGGCCAATACAAACAAAGTACACGAATTACATTATTCAAATATATATAAAAGTGCTAACGCGAAGGTAAAAGTCTAGTCTTCCGTGGGTAGATACTCCACGTAGTCTTCGAGCACTGGCTCGACTCATGCAGTAGTGTCTTCAAAGAACTCACTATCGATACCTGACGGACATTTCGTAAAACAACAAAATGAAATGTCCGTCAGCGAGGTTTACTCGGCAAGATAATCTCAAAACCAAAATGTTGGACATTTTAAAATTAAACCAAGCTGGACTTTTAAAGACAAGCAATAAGTTTAATTTAAAATAAGCAATAAAAGAGATAAAGCAGTTAAAGCAGTTAAAATAGTTAAAGCAGTTAAATAAGTTAAACATTTGCAATCTGCAGCAATTTAATCATCGATAGCCATTTGCAATATCGTTTACAACCTGTAGCAATTTAATCATTCAATGACAATTTGCAATACCATTTGCAACCTGTGACAATTTAGCATTTAATAAACCCACTGTAGCAACCTGCAGAAAAGATGTTAGAACAATAGTCAAAAACCAGTCTATCCTAGTGATAAGTCCATGTCCAAGAGTACTAGAGATAACCAACATGCAGCCTGCGACGGGAGCAACTCCGAGGCTTACCCACCGTTCCGATATGGCAACGGTCAAGGTTCTAACCCCCGTAATGTGTTGGAGGTAATTTAGTATGGCGCATCCAGTCATTCTGTAACACTTGTGATCATAGACTACCCCAAACCCGGGTCAAGTCAAGTGGCGGTCAAAAGAATGTGTACTATCTGTCTATTATTGAAATTCCATCTTCCATTCTATATTATTAAAGTTCCATCTTCCATTCAATATTGTTGAAGTTCCATCTTCCATTCAGTCAATTCAATCTCGGTGTTCCAATAGTCTGTACAACAGTCTCGTGGAAGTTCACAACTTCACGACTCGATAAAATGAAAACATCAGGATCACTTAAATAAATAAAAGAACGAGTAAGATATGATTTTAACCAAGCACAAGAGTTTAAATTAGCTTAAAATACTTTCTAAGACTAGTAGTTATTTTTCAAGATTTTTAAACAATTTTTTTTTTACAATTTTAAATAGCCAAAAAGCAATTTTAAATCAAGAAATGATTTTTAAAACATATGTTCAAGGAATTGTTTAGAGCAAACCGTACATCAGAATTCTTCAAACAAGGTGTCAAAAATGATCGTATTCACTAGTACTACGACATATATTTTTATCGTACATTGGTGTACGTAAAAATCACAAGTTATGAATTTTAAAAGGATTTATAAAACAAGAAATTATTAATAATACCCTCGATCAAGGATTTATTTCGGATAAACCGTACATCAGAATTCTGCAAACAAGATGTCAAAACGATCGTATTTACAAGTACTGTAACATATATTTTTATCGTATAGCAGTGTACGTAAAAATTGCAAGCTACGAATTTTAAAAGAATTTTAACCTATTTAAGTTTTGCCTTTAAAAATTCACTGTGAGAAATATACTTGCCTGATCGCGACGAAACTAGCGCCAATGGATTCGTTTCGACGTTTCTGATTTTCTGGGACTAGTCTCACATTTTTCTGGCCCCTGTATAATTAGTTATGGATTTATAACCTTAAAACCCATTTATTAATTAATAAAAATTACGAAAAACGAAATATTCGTTATATTTACAAGTTTGCCATTCGAATTTACCCGCTGCTTTTCGTTCGTTTCAGCTGCATGGGGAGAGAGAGGGTGGGCGACGTGGGCGGAGCGCCGGCGACGGCGGACGGCAGCGGAGCTCGGGGAAGGAGCAGACGGCGGTGTCGAGCGTAAGCAGCAGAAGCTGCTGCTGCTGCTCGGGGTCGCGGCGGAGGGGGTCGGTCTCTGTCGACGGCGACTCGGAGGGAGGCGACGGCGTTGTATGGGGCGGAGCTGAGGGGCGGAGCGTGGGCGTGAGGTCGTCGGAACGGCGAACGGAGCGCCGTAGGCGGCGGATGGAGGCGGTGATGCGCTCGGAGCGTCGGGGGTGGCGGCGTACTGTGTGTTGACGTCGGGACGGCGCTGTGGACGGCGGAGGCGGCGGTTGGGTCGGCGGGCGGCGTCGGATGTCCGGTGGAGGGCGGCGACGTTGGTCGGAGGTCGGGCGTGGGTTCACCGTGGAAGAAGAGAGAAGGAGAGAGCGTGAAAGAGAGAGAGTCGGAGAGCGATTGTGTGGGTCTGCGTTAAATACAAATGGAGGGGGGGGTTTATATAGGTGTTTAGAATGGTAAAATCGTAATTAGTGTGGGTAGATGAGAGGGACAGATGGGGATGTGGGTAGCTGAGAGAGAATGTAGATAGCTGCGGGTTAGGTTAGGGATTAGATAGGGTAAAGGTGATTAGTAATAGGTAAACCCTTATAAATGAAAGTTATTAGCAAAATACAAAAACGAAATTACGAAAATGCCCCTACTAGTAAACGTGTCCGAAAAATTACGAAAACATACCCACGGAATCGTATCGTCGCGAGGATCGCGAATACGAAGACCGTTCTAGAGTTTGGGCTACGGGGATACTAGTTTTTGGCCAAAACGTTTAGAAAGCGGGTGTGCGGGTTCCCTATTGAAACGATATCAGAAAATTACGAAATTAATGTGGAAAGCCCCAAATGATCATAGGATGCTACTGCAGAAGTTTGAAAACGTTCTGAAGACGTTTGAATAGAAAATAAATTCATTGACCCAAAACTGCAATATCCGAAAATGAATTTTTATCAGATCTTTTAGAGGTATTTGACGAAATCCGATTTTACTAAAATACTCCATAACTAGTCTGGCACTCCCAAAATATTTTTATAGGAAATTTCTGAAATCAGTTTAAGACTCCTAACAAACCATTATAAAATACAATTAAAATTGAATTTCCTTTAAATACTTAATTTGAAAGTATTGGAAAAATACAGGCCGTTACAAATGTGCCTCATGTTGATGCCCCTCCCGAGAAGCTTCAGTCACATGGTGGTGTAGAAGGCCTGCTCAGTGTACTGTGGATGTGGAACACGTTGGGGGTGCTCAGGATCCCCCTTCTCATCCTATCGAGACTGAATGTTGTGTGATGCCCGATGTTCCTTCTGAGCCAGGTACATCTGATGTTGGTGCTAATGTTGAAGCTGCAGTCAAGTCTGATTCATTACCGACAGGAGATGAAGTCAGTAATGTTGCACAAAATGTTGCAACATTAGATTCAACTTGTGAGGCTGCTGCTCTTGACACCTCGACCCAAATCTCTCCAGAAGATATACATTTGTCATCTCCTGTGCGGAAGGGCCGGTCTGCCTCTAGAAAGCGTACTGCTCCATCAAGTCATGTATCTGCATCCCCCTCTAAGAGGTCCAAAGGTTCTACCTCTGCAACAGGTCCATCTCGTTCCCCATTGTTTACATCTTCTGACGCCTTCAGTAAAGGTTTCTTTGATAAAGCCTGTAAGAATAGGTGGGTCTCCTATTCCGAACGATCAATTCTCCCTGAGAAAGTTTTGAATGTTTCATCGTTTGACAAGACTCAGATAGTCTCTATTCTGAAAGACCCAGGGTTGTTCCATGTTGTTTCATGCTTTAGAACATTTTATCCTGTCTTGGTTCGTGGGTTCTACTGCAATCTATCGAAGTCTACGGGTGTTGTCTCTTCTAGCTGGGGTTTCAGATGCTATGTCAGAGGAAAGATCTTCTCTTTTTCTCTTTTTGTGCTGAATAAAATTTTAGAGTGGAAATATCCTCAGTCATTGCCAGATTTTGGGGAGTCAGTAGGAGACGACTTTAACAAGTTCATACATGTAGTGACAGCAGGAAAACTAAAGTGCTGGCTCAAGTCATCCACATTTCCTTCCTCAGATCTTACAGCTAAATACTTTGTCCTGTACAGGATTGCTACAAGGAATGGGCTTCCCACATCTAATATTTCAGTGGTCACCAAAGATATGTGCAAGCTTCTGCTCTCAGCCGGAACTAAGCAGCCTTTCAACTTGGGAAGAATCATTTTTGACTCTATTCTGTCTTTATCAGAGTCATCCTCTCCCGCTTCGTCATCGCCCCATGCATGTCTCATCTTTATGATGCTTATGGCACAAAAAGTATCTTTGTCTGCATCTGATCTGCCTACCTCTTGCGACAGCATATCGTACACTGCAAAGTCAGTTGTTGGAAAGTTTGATGATATCTCCAAGTTGATACCCTCTCTTCATGGTGCATCGTCATCATCTTCACCTCCTCCAGTTGCTGATCTTACTTCCTCTGTGCATCATGTGTCTCCCCCTTCTCCCCCTGTACAGGCTGCTGCAGCTTCTTCTTCATCAGTGTTGGAGGATATTCAATTATTTGAGAGGGCGATTCAGAATGTTGATGATCAGTTGATGTTGCTCCAAAGTCAGAAAGCTCTTCTAGATGGTCATAAACTTATGTTACAGAGCAAACTGTCTGCTCTGAAGACCAAACTTGCTGAGGATCAGTGATAGTTCAACCTTTCTGCTCTGGTGCCACTCTCTTTTTGAGGTATGTCTCTTCCTTTAGTGGCCCAAAGGGGGAGATATAATGTTTTGCTGCTGATGATAATGTCCATGGTGAGGGATGGTTATTGTCTGTGTTGATGATGTTGTTCTGGGGATGTTAAACATGATACAATGGTATGGTACATGGTTCTGCTGTATATGGTGTTGACTATGTGATAATGTTTTGGGGGTGCCTTGCTGCTTGCGGACCTCCTCATATTTTGAAAGTGGTTCCCTATTTTCTGATTCATTTCTGATTCCATGTCTGTTCCATCTTCTTTATTTTGCATCAGCTTCATATCATATATTATTGTGCCACTAAATGCCAAAAGGGGATATTGTTAGGTTTTGTTCATGACTTCGTTGTCATTAGTGGCACTATGATACTTGTTGTTTGTTCTTAAATATCTTGAAGAAGAACGACGGCTTTCCTGGGTGATGTTGGAACAATTGTTGAACATGATGTTGTATTTGTTCTTAATTATCTTGAAGAAGAGAGACGACTCAGCTTTGTTATGTTGGAAGAATTGTTGAACATTATGTTGTACCATAATGTTCAACACGCTGTGTCTTTTGCGGAAATGTTTGTACGCTGTATATGGCATCCCGTTCCGGTAACTCGTGATCTCAGCTTTCTATCTTTAATGGTATCAGGTATTTATGTTGATGGAATACTGTTAAAGATTTATTTGGAAGTCTATACCTCTTTGTTATTCTGTTAAGATGGTTGAAGAGATCTTTGCGCACAATATCTTTCGTAACGGGCTCTTGAGGATTTTGCGGGATCTCATGCTGTTGAGGGTTGCGGATTTTGTGGACTGCCGTGCTGGAGCTGCTTTGATTGGAGATTTGCCGTTTGACCCGCGGATGTAGGGGGAGCGTGGGTTATTAGGGTTCGAGCGCAGCGACGACTAGGTTACGACTTTTGGGAAAAAGTTCTGTGATACTCCGGGAGGGAGGCCGACGGCTACGCACGTAGGATCAAGGGAGTTGATCTAGTCGGTGGTGCAAGGGGAGCTTGCAGGCAAAGGGAGCTTGCCGAGAATACTCCACGGGGTTGACGGTTGTCACCCTTCACGGTTTGTATTAAGGGGAAGCGTGTTCCTCCTAGTAGAAACGTGATATTAGAGTTTGTACTCTTTGATTATTTTAGTAGAGTATTCTATTTTCTGGGCGTGGCCCCGCAGATGTAGGTGTGCGCACCGAACTGTGTTACCCAGTCTTGTGTGTCTCTGATTGACGTGTGTTGTTTCATTGGATCTGTATTTTATTACTGCGTACTGAATTTCAATCTATAAATTAAATCTATAGCTTCAAACTTTCATACATTGTGAACAGATTGAACGGATCATAATATGCCAATGAAAGTCAGCTTGGAATGGGGCATGTCAACTAAAGCTACTGTCTGGAGTATTTGGCATGAAAGGAACAATCGTATATTCATTAACAAAAGTTCACACTCCTTATCTGTTCTTGAGAAAATTAGCAACTTTGTTGCTTTTTGGTGAGGTCATATGTCCTGTAAACAGAGAATGACATTTGCTAAAAGATTTGGATCTCAAGGGGTTGCAAAGAGAGAAGCAACGGAAAACTTGAGAGGTCATTGCAGTGATGGGATGTGAAGAGTAGGCCAAATCTGAAGTTTCCGATGCTACAGCTAGCATGGGCTCATTCAGATTACTGCAGCTAAACCGTTACGAGCCAGGAATCCTGATGGAATAGAGATAGTTAACCTTGAAAAAGACTGTCGTTTATGCTAGGATGCTCAGCTGATCAGTTACTCTGACAATTCACCTACTCAATGGATTAGCTTCTTTACAATTTAGGTGCAGCTTCAACCTTTTCCATTGTCAAACAGTTTATATGTTTTGTTTCTTTGTTAGGACTGTTTTCTGTTAATTCTGTGAATGTTTTTTCGATTTTGTTATGTGCTGGGATTATTTTTTGAACCTGTTCATGTCCATAAGGGTTAACTATTTTATTTACGGATGTTTCCTTACAATTGATTAGTGATATAGATGTGGAATAACTTTAATCAATAAAATAGGATGCGAGGGGCGAGTTTGCAACCATATCTTTTTCCCTTAAAAAATAGAAAGCAACAACTATATTTCCTTAGTATATCAAAAGCTTCTGTTAGGTAATTACAGGATTAGTTGCTCCAACAAATTGCTTCATTTTGAGCGGTTGCGTGAACTAGAATTCACACTATTGCCCATCATGTGCTGCTACGCAAAACTAAAAGACACCACTATGAAACAATAAAACTCTTATTTAACCATTCCTCATTTCAGCCATCCAAGCTGTTGAAATTTAATCTCAACATCATATAGAGCCTTTGAACATTTTGCCCATGTTAAAAAAATGAGAGACCACATTATGAGAAATGATCAATCGATTAATGAATGAACCCGATGTTGACCTTTTCAAATGCTAGGCATTTGTTACCTGATTCCTACAAACATTTGTTTTTGGTTTCCTCGCTCACCTTACAATAATAATCCAACCAAACAAAATTCTTTTGTCACTACAGCAACTAAAACCTCTGATAATTACTTATAACTACTTACAGCTGCGACTGGTGATGATTACTTATATAACTTATAACTGCAATCTGTATTTGAGTGAATTACTAGTAAATGCAAACTTGTATTTGTAATGCAAACGTTATGGCTTATACTTGCAACTTTAGAGCACATCATAAGCAGCTTTCAGATGTATATGCCTTTTCATATATTTGTCATGTTGATTTCCTGGTTTTTTTTTTCAAAACATGGTAATATGTTCCATCAATGACATAATGTTTTGTAGGATGCAGAGTTTGTGACAGATGACATCTCACATACCACCAGAACTCTTTGATCTTCATTGAAAAAATAAATTCTATTGACATGGAGGTTTCAATTATTTAACAATCTTGCAAAGATGTTTCAAGGGGCAAATGAACTCATGATAACAAGGACCTGAAATTATCATCTGAAAGTTAAAAGTTCACTTAAAACTAGCCCTAAATGAAATACACAAACCATCCTCCTCCTGAGCAAATGCCATCAAAAACTTATGGCAAAAACTATGTGGCTGCGATTACGCTGGTGCTGAGACAAGAATAACTTCCGATCGCTTAATGATAGACTGTTACAGCAAATGAAATATTGAAGGAAATTTTTTTTATTTCACCCTGCACCAAACCAAATTTCCACTAAATCTCTCTATATCTCTCAAGAAAAACTCTCATAAATCCCACAATAAACTCTCACAAATCACAAATAAGGCCCACAATAAATGCTCACAAATAACAAAAACTCGTTAACACAATTAGATATAAGATTCTTTGTTTATACTAATTCATAATCTTCTGAACTGAATTAAACTACTAACTTCAATTGTAGTTCAAATTAGAATCCTAAATAATTAGGACTCACACAAAAGTAACACAAAATAGGAAACTTAACTCAATTAGGGCTCAAATTAAATTTTGAGTCACTATTTTGACTTAAAATCTGATTCCTTTTCTTGGATCTGATCCAGATTCCAATAGACAAACTGAATCGTATTCAAACTCTCGTGTACATTGATACTAATACACAAAACCCCTTAGATGCAATACCCTAGATGCAAGGTATAATCACAACACTCTATCTTAACTCATATTTAATGATACACACAATCTAGAGATATATCATTGTTCTTGTTATCCCGCTTTACATGTAAATTCACACATACACCATTCTCCACCTCAGAAACATCACTTACACTCATCATAATATCCAACCAATTACTCATAACCGCTCTCATGTCACATCCCAAATAATCACAACCACTATATCATGTTCCACCTTAATTCAAACTAAGCACTCATGATGCTCTCATGGCATGTCCTTGATCATCACGATCACTATAACATGCTCCACTTGTAGTTTAATCATCGTGACCAACAAATAAAACAAAATTGATGACGCACAAACCATGTATCACATCATACCTCGAAACACACCAGCATCCATCAAATATGAGACTGCATCCATGCACCTCACCCATACCATCAATGTCACCATTGATCTTCCAATCATCTGACCTGCATCTTCTTGATACGTATCGAACCTATAATGAGCTATGGTACTCGCTTCAAACAATAGAATTCACCTAGTCCACTCACACAATTGCAACCGAAGCATCAAAAAACATATGGTTCCACTCCTAGATCATCCCAGTCTGCTACAAGAGCCGTCTACGCACAAATTAACATCAGCCATCCGATCATAAAATAACCCAAATTTATCCACCTCCACTTGATGTTTGCTATCATGTACGATGCAGTAGATTCAACCAACACTTTTTCTTTCCCTGGCATTTAACTTTCTGTTGGTGTTTGGTGTTTGCCATCAACACTTAATCCCATAATACCAAATCCTTCTTGAATTCGATCTGAAATTAACCAGAGAAACTGTATATTGTTGAACTCATGTGTGTTTTTATCACAATTCTCAACAAGAACAACAATAATGATCAAAAAATTTACTACATCACATCCCACTATAATGTTTTATTCAAAAGAACCCATGTATGAATAATTTACACAAGCTTGGCCAAAATTCCAGCAATGCAATATTAATGGGTTACAAATGGTACTTCACAACCGCAAAGCCTTTCAAAATTGGAGAATGTGTATAGCTTCATCAGAATGAATGAAAAATAAACTGCTGCTACTTCCGCTTGACCTTGGCAGGTAATATATGTGGTGGTTGTACTGAACTATTCTGCAGAACCTCTTCTTCTTCTGGCTTATGGCAAAATGTCTAGCCATAGCGACATTGTGAAATCTCCTCACATGTTTTGAAAGGCGGTGAATAACATGGAGATTCCCCATCTATGATAACCGCATCTGCAAAGCATCAAACTTCTGAAGTGGAAATTTCATCCCACCTTCAATCACTTCAAGTGGCATGGTGTAAGTATGATGCCATATGTCGTCCAGAAAAGAGCATGCATCCTCTACTCTCTCAAAACAGAATAACACATCAATCATGATGCCATATGTAATCACAGCTCGTGGACATCCTCTCTTATCAATCCCATACCAAATGCCAATTGCCTGATCCGGTTCCCTCATCTCAAAAAACATCGCAATTAGCATGGTGTAAGTATGAATGCTTGGCTCACAACCCACCTCTGTCAATTTTTTTCACAAAGCAGTAATGCTTCTTCAGGCTCTTCAAGTTGCAGAGTACCTTTAAAGAGCAGTTATGTGGGAGGGCATCAGGCGGATACCCTTAGTTATCCATCTCCGCCAGTATCTTCTATGCAGCATCAATCTTTCCCGCTAAACGCATCCCTTCAATCAAATCCTTGTGGGTCGAATCATCAGGAAGGCAGCCACGGTTCCTCATATCAGCAAGAAGTTTAATGCATCCGTCCATCTAATCATCCTTCGCAATGGGTACAATCACTACACTGCAAGTCTTGGTGGTATGTGAAGATATGGTCGAATCTTCCATCCTCATGAATTCAAAAAGCCCTCTTGCCTCTGCAACCATCCCAGCACTACAAAAGGCATCAATGACAACATTATAAGTAAAGTTCTCAGGAGCATGACCCCCTTTTGTGTTGTTTTTATGATGAAAATCCCATGTGCAGCAATAGTCCTCATGGGCCCCCTCCTTTGAATTACTGGTGGGAATTGAAGGCCATATGTCTCCTTGTTTTCATTTGGCTTTCCCTTGAGGCAACCGACAGAAAACAGGGGGTTGGCTCTTTCATTTTTGTGAGTGACTCATTTTCAGAGAGGTGGCATCCTCAGTTTCTGAGAGACAGAGAGCTAAAAACAGAGCCATCTCTCTTTCTGCTTGGCGTCTTGGATCAGAGAAGAAAAGGAGAGCAAAGCTAGGGTTTTGAAAAGCCAAGGAGCTTTGCTTGTGAGATCCAAGGTGAGTGTCTGCATTTCTTCTTCCGTGTTTGAGATCTAGAGTCCCTTGGGTAGCTCCCTGGTTTGGGGCTATATTACCAAGGAGTGATCTCCATTGGTGTGGGATTGGTCCCTTGAGGAGCTCTACGTGTTGTAGGGGCTTTGTTATCAAGGATTCCCACTTGGTTGAGAGTGTGTGAGCTTGGTGAGAGATCTAGGGTTAGGTCTTGTTGCTTGGAGCTATTCTCTCATTGTGGAGGAAGAAGATGATGGGGTCGGTGTATGCCTTGCTTGATCAGTAGTGGAACCGGGTGCATTGGATGCTGGATGTAGGTTGTTCGCAACCGAACCAGGGTAAATCTCCGTCTCTTTTGTGTTGCTCTTAATTTCGTATTATATTTGCGTGCTTACATTATCTATCGCAAGATCGTCGAGGGAGTTGGTAGTTGGTGACAACTCTTTCTTGTGCCCGTGAGATGTTTGGTTTTGTGCCTAGGTGACATCTCGGTGGAATTCGGGCTTGGGATTGTTTGGCCACCGTTTCCGCGCATTGCAGGTGGCGTTGTGTACCTAGCCTAAGTGTTGGGGAGGTGCACGGGGATCCAACAAGTGGTATCGAAGCTTCCGGTTTGCGAAGAAGTGTAGAGCCGCGATGGCGTCTTGCTCATGTGAGGAGACGGCCGGGTGTGTATACGAAGTAGAGAGGCTTAAAGGCCGGGACAACTATGGTCAGTGGCGACAAAAGATGGTGGCTTTGTTGAAGCACCATGGAGTTTACGGTGCCGTATGTGATACGAGCATGCCATGTAAGGCAACGGTTTATGATAAGCGAATGATGGAGCTTAAAGCCCTCGGTGAGATATTGCAATCCATGGAGGATGAGATCCTTCGGCAGTTTGCCGATGTGGAGGTCGTGAGCGACCTATGGAGGATGCTTGAAGCTCGGTACTCGACCAAGACACCAATTGGACGAAGGTTGCAATTGTGGCAACGCTTCTATACTCACAGGATGAAAAGGGGAACTTCATTGTGGAACCATGTTGGCGAGATGGATCGTATAGTAATGGACCTACGGGAATTGGGGAGTGTGATAGAGGACGAGCAACATGCTATGGCACTATTGTGTTCTCTTGCTCCGGTGTATTCCAAGTTTGTAGGCTCGATGTTGAATGGCCGAGACTCATTCACGTTGGATGAGGTGAAGTTTGCATTTCATACGGAGGATTTCCAGAGTTTGGTGTTAGCTGACACCGATGGTTGTGAGGTACCCAATGTCATCCGGGGTCGTCAAGAGGGCGGACCTACTCCAAGATCCAAGACGGGCCGTTCCAAGAGTTGGAATCGACGGCAGCGGCAGCGGTCCAAGTCAAGGGGCCGTGATGACAACAAATGCTTCCTATGTAAGGAAAGCGGGCATTGGAAGAGGGATTGTCCGAGGTTAAAAGCGAGGACATCGATTGGCGTTGTGGAAGAGGTTGCTCAGAGTTCGACTCATGTTGGAGCACGAGACAGGATGTTTTCTGACGAGGATGATTGCTCGGTATTTGCGGCATACTCAGTGGGAGAAGCGCAATGTTCGTGGCTATTGGACTCGGGGTGTTCATTCCATATGACTCCGAATCGGAGTGCGTTCGACTCATACATTCCATGCATTGGAGAGAGAATTCTCGTGGGGAATGGTATGGAGTGCGAGCAGGTTGGGAGTGGCACAGTCAGAGTCAGGATGCACGATGGGATCGTCCGTGTGTTTGATGGCGTCAGACATGTTCCTGATCTTCGCAGTGGCCTGATATCGATAGGAGCTTTGACCGGGATGGGCTACAGGGCAGTGATCGAGGATGATCGACTGCGTATTTCTCGCGGATGCCTGGTTGTCATGAGGGGGAAGAAGCGTGGCAACTTGTATGCGCTCGATGGGCACACAGTAGTTGGCGGGACTGGCAGATCACAGAAGTCCGAGAGTAGAGATCCAGCGAGACTGTGGCATCTCAGATTGGGGCATGCTGATGAGCAGAGCCTTGACATTCTTCAGAGGAGTGTGTTCGGAAGTGATCGTGGGCTTGAGTCTTGCAGTGACTGTGGTGCAGAGCGGCCGAGGCAAGTGCAGTTTGGGACAGCTGTCAGACACAGTAGGGAGCCCCTAGAGTGCGTCTACGCCGGCGTATGGGGTCCATGTCCAGTTCCTTCCCTGGAAGGCGCGAGGTACTTCGCGGCCTTCATAGATGACTTCTCGAGGAGAGTCATGGTTACTCTCATGGGATCTCGGGAGGAGATTCATGAGAAGGTGCGGCTATGGAGGAGCATAGTCGAGAGGCGGATGGGTAGACCCGTAGTTGAGATCCGTACCAACGATGTAGAGATACAGGATGTTTGCAAGTCAGAGGGGATCACGTGCCGATACACCATTCCTAATGGAGACCCTCACGGTGGCCTAGCAGACAGCATGATCAGGATGTTGGTAGAGAAGACACGGGGGCTATTGAGACCATCTGACCTTCCTAGGGAATTATGGGCGGAGACCCTTGCTACTGCAGCATACCTCATCAACCGAACACCGTCACTAGCTGCAGGTAGTTCTATTCCCGAGGAGTTATGGACGGGCAGAGTCGTTGACTTTTCGCACTTGCGTATGTTTGGATGTCCGGTGCGGCCGCACGAGAGGGACGATGACGATGTAGGACAGTGCATGCATGATTGTGTCCTAGTCGGATACGCTAGTGGAGGTGCGAGAGGGTACAGGTTATGGTGTCCTAGTACCCGTGAGGTGATTGTCAGACGACACATCATGGTTGACGAGTCTGCAGTGCTTAGTGCGGAGCAGACTCATGATGGTGTGCAGAGAACAGAGGACAGCCCGGTCCATAGAGAGGATGAGGTGATTCAGATTCAGACTCAGACAGATGATCAGACACGTGTGCAGACGGACATGGTGCAGAGTTCATCCGATGTGGTCAGTGTCAGTGATCAGCAGGCATCTCACGATGTAGCTCCAGATTCAGTTCAGTTAGAAGTGCAGAGGACAGCGGTCTACGAGGAGGCGTTGCAGTCGGTCGTCGTATCGATGCAGTCAGTTGCAGTGTGTGAGGAGACAGAGGTCTCTCACAGTTCCAGCATGCACGTTGTGGGTGCTCTTGAGGAGACCCGGCATGCTGAGGTGTGCAGCTTTAGCTTCGAGGTAGAGCCGTCGATCTACGGAGGAGTAGGGCAGTTGGTTTCCGCACCGATACCAGAGGTTGCAGTGGGTGAGGAGACAGAGGTCTCTCACGTTTCTAGTACGCATGAGTTGGTTGCTTCTGAGGAGGACCAGCGTGTTGAGGTGTGCAGCTTCAGCTTCAAGGTAGAGAGGTCTTCTGAGGAGCTTGACATCAGGGTAGAGCATTCGCTGTGCATGGTAGAGCAGTCTTCACAGCATGGACACATGCGATATGGCTCTCGTTTGGCTAGGGGTAATTTATCAGGCGCATCTTCTGATACTTTGGAGGCCAGACCGGTGGAGATACAGAGGAGCATGGAATCTGATAGCGTGGTGGAGCGTGGAGACTCCCACGACAGTGTGAAGATTGCGATGGTGGTCCCAGGTGGAGTTGCCACTAGGGACAAGGAGCTGAGAGTTAGGAGGCCACATATCGAGTGCGTTCTCGCTCGATATAGGGAGGAGACAGAGCCGAGTAGGGCTTCTTCAGTGTGCGCTCATCTCTCACCTTCGGCGAGTTCATCACAGGGCATGGCAGGTGAGGACGATCTTCAGAGGCTAGATGTTGGTGCGGCGGACAGTTTGGCGCTTGTATGTGCGCATTCGTGTCTTGAGTTGTCGGCACAGTCAGTTGAGGCGCGGAGCCGATGGACGGCGAGTCTTGATGACAGGTATCAGCAGACAGAGCGGATACGGACGACGTATCGATGTGACCCAGCTGGGGTCGGTCTGCAGAGCAGTGGGGATGACGGCGTGTTTCTCATAGATGATGGTCATGGCGAGCATGAGTTGCTCGCGGACCCGTGGGGTGATGATAGGGATGTTCATGGATTGACAGAGGGCTCATTGGACACTGGCACAATGTCATTTGATTCGTTCATGGAGTCCGAGCTCGCAGGATTATCCTCAGAGACAGATGACTTCATCGCAGACATGGCGATGAACGAGGCGGAGATGCGTGAGGCTAGGCTCAGACGGCTTCTGAGCTTGGCATGTCTCTCGGAGGATTGAGGCGCCAGAGGGCGCGATTTCCGATGCACATGATGGAGGTTCACATGTCCGATGGTCAAGGCAAGGTGAGGTCATACACGACAGGTACAGGTTGGTGCTGGAGCTGTGTGCTGCAGTGTGTGTGGATTTTTCAGCTGGGTAGAGTGTTGTTTTTATGCTGAAAATCCCATGTGCAGCAATAGTCCTCATGGGCCCCCTCCTTTGAATTACTGGTGGGAATTGAAGGCCATATGTCTCCTTGTTTTCATTTGGCTTTCCCTTGAGGCAACCGACAGAAAACAGGGGGTTGGCTCTTTCATTTTTGTGAGTGACTCATTTTCAGAGAGGTGGCATCCTCAGTTTCTGAGAGACAGAGAGCTAAAAACAGAGCCATCTCTCTTTCTGCTTGGCGTCTTGGATCAGAGAAGAAAAGGAGAGCAAAGCTAGGGTTTTGAAAAGCCAAGGAGCTTTGCTTGTGAGATCCAAGGTGAGTGTCTGCATTTCTTCTTCCGTGTTTGAGATCTAGAGTCCCTTGGGTAGCTCCCTGGTTTGGGGCTATATTACCAAGGAGTGATCTCCATTGGTGTGGGATTGGTCCCTTGAGGAGCTCTACGTGTTGTAGGGGCTTTGTTATCAAGGATTCCCACTTGGTTGAGAGTGTGTGAGCTTGGTGAGAGATCTAGGGTTAGGTCTTGTTGCTTGGAGCTATTCTCTCATTGTGGAGGAAGAAGATGATGGGGTCGGTGTATGCCTTGCTTGATCAGTAGTGGAACCGGGTGCATTGGATGCTGGATGTAGGTTGTTCGCAACCGAACCAGGGTAAATCTCCGTCTCTTTTGTGTTGCTCTTAATTTCGTATTATATTTGCGTGCTTACATTATCTATCGCAAGATCGTCGAGGGAGTTGGTAGTTGGTGACAACTCTCTCTTGTGCCCATGAGATGTTTGGTTTTGTGCCTAGGTGACATCTCGGTGGAATTCGGGCTTGGGATTGTTTGGCCACCGTTTCCGCGCATTGCAGGCGGCGTTGTGTACCTAGCCTAAGTGTTGGGGAGGTGCACGGGGATCCAACATTTTGATCATTTCATCAAGCACCTTCACAGCTTTCTTCGGTTCTCTAACTCTACACCACCCAAAGAACAAAATGTTACAAATATATGCATTCGGGCTGACCCTATTCTTCACCCAATGAAACAAAACTTTGGCTTCCCTTACCAAGCGACACTTGAAAAGAGAATCCAGTAACATGTTAAATGCATCTATTTCTGGCCAGTGATCTTTATTTTCTTCTTCTTTGCAAATTTCCTAACATTGGTCAGATGTATAACTTTTCAACATCGTCATTAAGCCCTTGATAGAAACCGAATAGTTGTTCTTTCTCTTCATGTGAACCAAGACATGACAAAGAACACCAAACTGCTTCAATTTGTAAATAGTACTCGAAAGTATATCGATCATATCGTTGTAAGTCTGCATCTCATCAGCATAACCGTCTTGAAGGCTGGCCCAAGTTAAAAAAACATTAGAGCTAACTTTTCTTCGTATTGCAGTTTTGTTATCCCATCATTGCCTAATTCAGTTGTCAGCTCTAGGCCCAGTGAATCGAGATTTATCTATATGCTTTGTTTGGAGCTGTAATTAGACATGATTACTTCATAAACTCTATCAAAAACCGAAACTAAATTGTTTTCATTGTTGCAAGCATTTTCATATGAAGTTTAATTGTTAGATTGATCGACGATAAAATCTTTAGGCGAAAAGAACGAATGGAATTGCAAAAAATGAAATTTTTTTGTGAATGTGTGTCGTGGGCACGATTAGTTCTTTATGAAAATTTAAATAATCAGCTGGGAGTGAGAATTCCCTAATCGAAGAGATCAAATGTGATGAAATTGGATATGTGCGATATCCAAAATTTCTACAAAATTTGGGGGAGTTGTTCAACAGAGGATACGAAGGGAAACGCCGCATGTGTTTTGCGAAGCTAACAAAAAAACATTGCATTTGCATTTGCGGAGAGCTTATTAAAATTAAAAAGTACCTCTTTTCGTCGATTTCTCCGGTTCTTAGTTGAAATCAGATGCTAGGGTTTTGCTAGCAGCAGTTCTTCGCGGCAATGTCTTGGGTTGATCTCGTATTGGGTTTGGAACCGGAACCAAACATGGATCCTACAAATTCGAAATCGCATTCGCAGCTAAAATCTGGTCGCATACGCCTACTTTTGCCCCGCTCTTTTGGGCTTTCTGGGCATTGGTTGCGATACAGTTTAGTTATTACACTTTGACAATTGGGTAGCTTTTGCATGGGAGACTAAAGATGGGCCGGTTCGACTTGTCTTGGGCCACTTCAGAGTTGGGCTACACGTATTTTTTTTTATACATCGAAAAGCATTTTCAAAAACACGCTGGGCCTCAATCCCTCGCCCTCCCAAAAGGGGTGGAGAGCAGGTGCCAACCAAGCAAATGCTCGTTTGTGGCTACACGTATTTTGATTTTCCTGGTTGGTGTTTGCCTTTTATCAGTGCGGTGATGGGGGTTACGGTTTGATCCCACTGAGGGATCCCTAACCCTTAAAAGAACGGTCCTCGATAAAATCCTTGGCGGATGGTGGTTGGTTTGGTTGTGTTTTGAATTTGATGCATTTGCACTAATCAAACTAAGACCATCATGTGCCAGTAGACTTCACCATTGTCAACCATGCACATGTGACACAGGTAAAACAATGACATTTAGCAATGGGATGCTTGAAGCCACAAGCATAAGAGATATCTCAAAATCGAAATTCATTAGTATGCATGATCTACTTATCATCGAGTTTCCTCTTCGAGGAATAACGATATGTATGATGTCGCAACAGCCTTTTAACTCACCTACTAACACTATGATACAATGGCACTTGCCCAACTCAAACTCGTTTAATGCAAAACCAGGAGATCTTCAATTTTACACTAGTTTGGCTTTCACAAGTACAGCTAATAGGTCAAAGTTCTTGACACCTGCATTGTAATTATAAGTGCACTGTGCACGTGTCAAAGGATCCACCATATTACATAAACAGAAAGATCAAAATTTGTGAAAAGAAATATTGACCATGAGAAAACACCAAGTCAACAGATTCTGAGAACAACGTTGAGATGATTTGTCACTGATGGAAAAGAAGTGTCCTAAACCCAAAGGAGAACCAATAAAGTCGGAAAATTTGTATATATTCAGTATTTTATCATCAACATGATTTACGCCAATAAAAATGCCACAGTAACAGCGCATACATGCTCCAGGTAATTAGCTCTCAAACAACACTTGATTGATGAGATCTCCCCGATCCTTTGTTTGCATGGAACCAGGGGTTGCTCTCACTGATTAGTTTTATAACCCTGCACCGCAATAGAACAAAGAAACTCTATAGAAGGAGAGTTTTGAATCATAACATCGTCTCATATCAACCTAAATTATGAAGAGATGAAAGCCATTTTACAGGATAACCACGGTTGCTATACACTGAAACTGAACATCTCATCTGGATCATTTAAGCAACAGATGCAACGTTAACTGCAAGCGCAACACCTTTTAGAAAACTTCACAACTGAAAATGCAGGCGATGAAAGTGCAGTGTTACCCGAGCCATTTGGTTTAGTGGTATTCGCACTCCCTCCCTTGTGAGAGAGGTCGATGGTTTTGATGTATCGATATAAAAGTGCAGTTGTTTGACCAAGTTATCAGTTACCTCCAGTACCATGATTAACATGACAGAATTTCTAGATTCGCCGTCGTGAAATCCAAAGCCTGTCAAAACTATTTAGCCATGGAAGCGAAACTTGCACAGTAAACTATTTCCATCTTGCTAGCGCTTAACTGAATCCAGACGGAGATAAACAAGTACCTTGACCATCGACAACTAGCATACAAATTCATCAGCAATTTAAAATCTAAATAGCATGTAAGCATCAATATCTCCTCATGCCAAGGTCATAATGCCTTCCTTTAAAAAGGCTTCACATACAGGGGCATCCAAATATCATGAAAACTGATAACTATCAACCCCAAAACATTTATTGAGAGGATGAACATGATAGCTAAAAAATATGATCATCATGCTCACGGCACTTATTGGCTTGTCAGCCTGGATAATTCTTGCATCATATACAAATGCGTGAGGTCTTCACTTTAGGAAATTCAGCAGCATAGGTGGAACATTGAGCACACTTTTCATCATATTTAGAAAATCTGATGGAACATATTATACAACTGTATTTATAACTCCAAGGGCATTTCCTGTATGACTTTCAATTGAACATTTCATTTCATTTCATTATTCTTTTTTAACACATTAAGCTCCATAGCAAGCAGATGTTCTGAAACATACGGAATAGGGAGTCGGGAGCTCAAGGAGATAGTAATTTAAATTTAATATTCATTCCCATATCATATTACAGGTAGAATTCATCAACTGCCTTTTCAGCACGAGTCAGGCCTAGAACAAAGCTCTATATCTAGAAGGCACATTGTAAGGACGTAAAATAGACTTTCATGTATGATGTTCGACTGAACCATCAATTTGTTTTTTTTAATGCATTATGCTCACTAGCAAACAGATGTTCTGAAACTTAAAATGAAATAAGAAAGTTCCCGAGAATACTATTTTGAATGCAACGTACCTTCAGAGTCAGATGACAAGTACATTTTCTTTGAGAAAAGTTATATCACTGGTATATTAATCAACCACCCTTTTCGCCATGAGCTGTAGAACACCGTTGTAAATCAAGAAGGCTCAATAAAAGAAATGAGCATAAATAGTATTTTCTGTATTTGTGACTTCAAGAGCATTTCATGTATGATTATTTCACTTGAAAGTTTGAAACACTGACTTTATTCCATTTTTCATCCGAATTCAAATTCATAAGTTGCAGCAGTTGAATGAGAAGTAGAAAAGGAAAAATAAAATGCAGAATTCATTTATATGGTCTAGCCAACTCCTTTGATTCGGAACCATCAATAATAGCTTCAAGCAAGTGAAAAGTATTACTTTTCAATTTATTATATTATAAATTTGTTATTTAAATAAGTTACTTTCTGTTCTTCACCTACTGTTTACCCCGTAGTGAGACAAAGGGTATATGCATCAAGCTCGCTAGCAAACACATGTTCACATTGTAAGAACAAGAGACTACAAACAATACTGTTTCAACTTCACTTACCTCTAAGTTATGTAACAAGTATAATTCATCAAGTACACTTATTCCCCATAAGCCAGGCTCTAGAACACTGCTTTGGATCAAGAAGGTTAAAAAAGAATAATCATGAATTGGCAACTACCAACCTAAAATCAAGCTGCTATAAATAGGCATCAAATCATGGCTAATGCAACAATCGGCAAAAAAAGTCGTGAATTAGAAGGCTAGTTGACAGTAGACATATCTACCTTGAAAAAACCATATGTTAACTGAAAGCATCAAGGCAGAAAGGTTCTGCTATAGAATCTTTCAAGTGTAAGTGTAAGAAGGTCTAAAAATAGACTATCACAATATTCTGAAATGAACAATCATATCTTTTGTCAAGATCTGAATAAAGTTCCTAATAGATTTGGCATAAGTCACAAGGCAGCTGGCCTCATACCCAAGTGGCCGATGAACTGTAAATATCGGTAAATGTCACCCTAATTTGTTGGTTTGAATGAAATGAAAGATGCCACTAGTTTCTCCATCGCGAAAATTAGGTGACAAATGCTCACCAGCATCTTGGACCTACAGAAGCATGCTTTGCAGGCCTCCAACTTTGGCCCTGAAAATGCATGAGAAGAGTCAAAATATGAAACGAAATTTAAGAAGCTAAAGCTGATCCAGCAGAATAACCTTACTGTTAAGTAAAGAGCACGGAGTGACCGTTCATGCTCAAAGCATCCCAAAAGAACAAGAACTGGGCAACTTTTGAAGAAACACTCAAATCAAGAAAAGTAGCCAACATGACCATAATATTGATCAAGTTACATCAGATAGAAAATCTACAGCTATAGTTCATTAGTTCTATGGAATCATGCTGATAAATGCCCTTTTGTAACCTCCTCATTCCATTAAAAACATCAATTCTTCTGTGGCATGACGACATTCCAAAATAGTGGAAGATCCAACTTTTGTTGCATACGGATGCATCCCTCCTAATAATTAATGGAATTGTGAGGGATCAAATTTATAGCCCTAAAAACTCATTGGAGCAGATCAGTTGTAGATGCCCCTCAAATCATACGCAAACAATGTAAACAGACTACAACCAATTCATACGACAAATAATCACATCATAAATTTGAACAAAACACAGCTGGTTAACACATGTGACATGGCAGAAAATCTGAGGTTAAACTTTCGTAAAGGTGCAAGGAAAGAGAGACACGCTCACAGCAAAGCAGGGCAATAGCAAACAAAGGTTAATGAGACACTTTATTTCTTCTTTAAAAAAATTCTGTACAAAAATTTTCCCAGTAATACATTGCCTTAACTCTTAAATTCAGAATTGAACACCTGAGAGTGGACACAAATTATCCCCACCTTACAACAACACTGAAACATGATAACAAAGAACATAGACTAAATGGTTCAACCAATGATCAGAAATTTGGCTTAAGCTAAGCCGGATCACTTTTGATAGTTGTTTAAATGTCTTAGCTCCATTAGGTGTTCATCATTGGTTATATGAAGCACAAGGCGGAGATTAGTTAACATAGCTTCTCGCTCCCAACTTAATGGTCCAGATGCATATAATGCCAAAATGATGGAATGGTAGGCACTTAACTCCAATTGATGAATTTGAACCGTATCTCCCACTCTTGTAGGTTCAGAAGTTTCTCTTACTGACCCACTAGAAACTTCAACATCATGAGTTGGATTACTCTCATGATGGTAAGGTGACCTATATGGACTACTGCTACAACTACCAACAGAAGATGAATGACTATCAGACTCACTGTGTTCTAAACTTCCAAGAAAGAAATGCACGTCTTCATTTGGATTTCCCCAGTTCATGCCTGCTTCAGGGAACCCAGTAGTTCTATTGTTTAAGGAAGCACCCATGTATTTTTCCCCAGGAATTATTCGTGATGAAGCACAAGCATCTACCTTTTCAGGTATTTTGGATGAATGTGCCATAAGCAACCTTTGCCTCTTCCCCTCCTTGATGGCTCCCATCTTTCTACCAGATCCTACCCTAGCATCTCCCTCCAAAGCTGGCAAGCAAAAGTTCGACCTCTTCCTCAAGCCTCTTAAAGAGAATTGACAATGTTCTTCAGCATATTTGTTCTTTCTGGCATGGGATTGGTTGTGTTCCTTGCATGTTTTCACCCCTGCACGTCGCTGCAGTTTCCGCTTGTCAAACTTCTCCACATCATGAGATATATCCATATTTCCTGCATTTAATTGTTCAGATTCCTGCAACCAAATAATAAATCCATCAGATACTGTAAAAAAGAAAGAGGCTTAACTTATGATAAATAGCAAGCATTACCATGGGCATGAAAATACAATAAGTGATTGATCTAAAGCATTAAAGAAAGGCAAGAATTTTCAATGTGAATGGCATACAAGAAAAAATGCGATATGGAGAATGACAATATGATGATACCTTATCAACCAAGACCCATCTGTTGCCTTTCCAAGACTGCCGGATCCTAATGTTGGAACGGTGAAGTTTAAGCTCTTTGGATGATCCAACCAGCATAATAACAGCGTAATTTCCACCGTCAATCACCTGCATAATCTCCGCCGCCTTCCAAGAGTTGTTCTCAAGAACCTCAACAATGTCAACAGGCGCCCAACTCCCTGATCTCGAGATCGGAGGAGGGCGCGGCCTAATCGACTTTCTCTGCATTTTATCTATGGCATGATCTCCATCGTACTTAACATTGTAATAACGTCCGTTTCCCGAGACAATCTCCGCCGGAAACCAAGAGCCTGATGGAACGTCCCTCTTGCTCAAAACCTCCACCTTGCTCCCTTTTCCGAATCTCATTGTTGCAGTTCTATTCAAGACCCAAATTTTAAATCCCTGACCTAAGCAAGAACAAATTTATAAAATAAAATAAGAAAAAAACAATAACAATGAACAAGAACAAGCAGTTGATAAAGTAGATATCAATCAAACAAAAAAACAATCTTGCTAAAGCCGTAACCGCATCAAGCACAGATGGATTTGAATGAGATAAAGTCATCAGTTTAAAAGCAAAATAAAAACCCCCCAATCTTAGAAATCAAGTACCAACATCTTATCACCCAGATATGAATATATCTCACATCACACACGCAACCTAAATAGCTTCTCAAAATTAAAAATAATAATAGTAAACAAGCTATTACCACAACAGGGCTCGTCAACAAAAATAATAATAATAATCAATCAAAATTTGAAATATACCATACTAAATCCAGCAAACAACGGAACTCAGAACAATGCCATGAAGTAATTGCACCGATCAAACAAAATATACACAAAATTTTCAAATTGAGAGCGATTACTTGTACAACAATCACAACAAAATCGATTGATTGATCGTCAAGAGAAATGGACTGACCTCTCGATGACGCCAACCCGAGAATTCTTCCGATTCAAGACAAGAACAAGGAGAGCGATGAGAGAGAGAAGAGAGAGAGAGAGAGAGAGAGATTGATTAATTATTTTTTGTCATTTTTATTGTGGGGGATTTAAATGGGGGTTGAAGAAAAATAAAATTATAAATAAAAAAGGATTATACACTCCGATACAATCTGGGATTTACGATTGGTCCAATCTCAGCCGTTGGATTCGTAGTCTCGGTCAGGTACGTGGAATAAACCGAATTTGGGCTCGGGATATGTTACCCATGCAAACTTAGCCTTAAAAAGGCCAGCGAACAAGTGTTTCGCGGTGGATAAAACAAGTCAAATAGACTGAAAACAGTAGGCCCATAAAATAGATAAGGTAGGGGTGGGCATATTAGTCCAGCCTATAGCTTACTAAAAATAGAAAATCATAGGCCCAATGTTTAGGGTCCCATGAAATGTAGCCCAGAAACATCTACGGATGTAAGCGAATACAAATGGTCCGATTCTAATTCGATGCAGTGTCCTGGTACACGTATACTAGAAATAACACGTGCATATAGTGCACGGCGCAGAAAAATCCATACAAATAGGATGCAGTGAACGCGAGCCACCGAAAAGAAGTGATAAGTGTCGGTATGTGTGTCGGTATCGTCGGCGTAAAAGGTGTGATAAAATGCAGAAAACATTGTGGGTTATACGGGAGAAAGACGCGATGGCAATCATGTAAATAAGTTGGGAGGGGTTTCATTTTGGGTTTTATTAAAGGGAGTGTCACTCTTGTAATTAAGAGGAAGATGTGACTTTTTGTTGGGGGAAGCCACGTGGAATGCCACATGGGAACAAACTTTGTCCACGTGGGACAAATATGGGGCCCACGCTTTATCGCATTAGGACACAGTGCTCATTTGTATAATAGACTAGAAATTTATGTGCACGGGGATCAAAATAAAAACCCACACACATGAGGCGGAAACTGCACGTATCCGAAAATGAGAGAGAAGCGTGGGGTTGTGTGTGGAAATCGGCGGGGGTAAAATGTTGGAAAGGATGGGCCTAAGTGCAAAAAATGCAAGGGGCAAAGTGAAAAAAGACCGATGGCAAATCCGTAAATAGGTGGAAGAGTGAGGAGTTTTTGGTTGCATGAAATAGCAATGTCAATCTTGTAATTCATGGGAATAATATGGGCTTAAATTTGGATGCACCACAAAAAAACCCCAAACCACACCAAAGTCCACACCCATCCCCAAGTGGGCCACACCTTGATGATGTGATCAAACCATGGCCACATCTCTACACACCCTTTTGTCCTAGTAGGACAACTTCATCAATTGTAATATAGATATATTCATTCTGTTTTGAGTGTAGATACGGATGTGGATGGTGCTTAAATGTATAACATTTCTGAATGGTTATCCAGCTATTTGAATATGCATTCAACTGTATAAGCATGTGCACAATTGTATATAGATTCCGTTCTGTTTAATATTACATAATGTTAGCGGTACATTGAGCTGGGGCCCATCCAGACTTAACAACGGTGACCCATCCCACCCGAATTAAGGGACTACACATGTCCTCAGGGGCCATCCGAGAGCAGCCTGGGAGGTTAGCCCAACCAACTTTCTGGCATGACTCTACATGGTAGATCTGCACTCGCCGACCCATGTCGGCCACCAGGACTCACACAAAGACGACCTCTGTAACGGTCAGGTTTCAACGTACACGACTTTTCGTATTTACGATAGTATCAAACAAGTTCAAGATGAGTAAATGAGTTTTTTTTTCTAAAATTTTTTCGGCATATTCATGATCCCCGTAACGATACGAACCCGTGGCTATTTTTTCGTAATTTTTTGGAGTCGTTTGCATAAAGAAAATGATATTTCAATATAATCATATATTAGTTATTACTAATTACTGTAACCTATTTACTAATTACTTTATCCTAGTTACTAATTACCTTAATCCATTTACTAATTACTTTAACCCAAAACGCTTAACACGTTTCCACGTTTCAAAATCTTTTTCTAAACTTAGTCTAAAGTTATACCTAATTACATTAAATACATACCTAATGTATTAATTAGGATTGATTCTGACTAATTTTTAAATAAAATTTTCTAATTATAAAATCCCCCCTAATTCCCCCAGCTCACGCAAAAACTCCCGACTCTCTCCCCTAAACCCGCGCTCTGCCCTTTCCTGTGCTCGGACCACCGCCCGCCGCCTTGGCCGCCTTCCTCCGCCGTGAGCTTCGTCCGTTCGTCCGTTCGTTGTCGTTGTCTCCGTCTCGATCGAAGCCTGCGGCCGCGAAGACCCCTCGTGCTGCTTTCCCTCTCCCTCACTTCTCCACGGCAATGAAACCACCCACCGGCCTCCCTCAGCTCGCAAAATGCCACCTGAGCCATCTGCGCACCGCCGTCGACTGCCCCGACCGTCGTCGCTGCCCCTCCATCGACACCTCCTGCCGGCGGAGCCCCCTAGCCCCCTCATCACGACGCCCTCCTCTCCAAGCCTCCTCCTTTCACATTGCCGCGTGACCACCCACCGTCGTCGCCGTCACCGAGCGCCGCCGACCGCCCTCGCCGCCGTCGCCGAGCGCCGCCGACCGCCCTCGCCGCCTGCACACCCTGTCGACACCCCCCGCCTCTGCTCTGCTGCCGCTGAACTGCGGACGCCCCCACACAGCAGATCGAGTGAAGGAGAGAGGAAGAGATTCATATATATATATAATACGTAAATACGCGTGTATATATATATATATTATTGGTTTATTAGTTTAAAATTGATAATAAATAATGTAGAGACCAGAAAAATACCAGACAAGGTCCAAAAAATCGAACGTGACGTCCCAAACGCGTGGGCACTAATTTCATCTCCATCAGGCGAGTATACGTCCCTCGGTATTTTTCTAAGGCTAATATTTAATTACGTTGTGTTCACTTAAAAATCAATATCTTAAAATTTTCACGTAAACTGAGGTATGAAAAAAATTATATGTTGCAGTATTCAACGAGACGATCATTTTAACAGCTTACTTGAAACATTCCGATACGTATTTCATTCAGAAGAAATTATTGGACGATTACAATAACTATTTAAAATTAGTTTTTAAATTCATTTTGAACTTTTAAAAATTATGAAAAATACCCAGAGGCTTGAGGAAAATATTTCCTTCTTAGGTAAAATTAGTTTCCTCATATTTAGCTCGTATAAAATTTTAGAACGATTTTCGACACCTTTTCAATCTATTATAAAATAAAAACGATCGAGATAAATAGGTAGAAAATAGTACGGCTTATAACCGACAATTTCTTGTGATTTCAGGTGCCGATTCCCGTGTACCCATACCATTGGAAGCTCTAGCTCTAATTCCAGCTCACTACAACCACCTCGAAACCGGTAAGTCACAGCGAATTCTAAATTTAGAAAACTAGATAGTGTACGAGCATGAAATTAGGACATATATCGCCTCAGAACGGCTATTGACTTGAACCAACAACTAGAGACCTAATTTAATAGGAAACTAAAATCTCAGGACAAATATTCACTTAAACAATCAAATCTTGTATTCCATGTTTGTTGGACTTATCTTTATCCTCAAATTTCTTAGCATACACATTACTTTTCCTTCTGGTTTTAAGAAAGTCAATTAGTGGTCTTAGTTTAACTATCTTAGTGGTAGAGATCTAAATAAATACGGAACTCTAAATAAACATGAGCTACTCTGCCGATTGTTAATATAATCATTGGAACAGATATGAATATTGGCATCCTTAACATTGATACCACCCGGTGTATAAGATCATTTGCGCCAAAGTTTGGATCACCCTGCTTGAGGGGATATTGACCTGCTTGGCCAAACCTGACTGGCCGTGTATGCATGGGTCAATGTTAGAATTCCAATTGTCATCAGTTTTGCAACCATTGATTATAAATACAATCAAATGAGTTTCTTCACCCTTTCATAGTACATAAACTCGTATTCCCTAAGATCACTATCTTGTCTCGTTCACCCGTCTCATGAAACTATTAATGGAATAGGGTGTAAAGTTCGGTTGGAATTTGTATTAGACTCTCTGGTTGATTTTCATGTAAGAATTCCCGATTGAATTCTCATGTTAGAACATCAGGTTGAATACCAAAATATAGCTCTTGAACACTTGATATTGATGTGTTTTTGGGGTAACTCATAGTTTAAGAGTGTGTGACAGTGACTAAAGTTCATCTACATGTCTAGCTGCGTGAGTTTCGGCATCCTGTCTAGCTGCATTTGTTTCGACAAACATAAACATGTTGCCCATGTTAACATCCTATCGAGCTGCCTACGTTTCGGTATTCGCCAGGGTAAGCGCATCCAGACAAGAGATGAACTCAATGGTTGCACATCATACTCTCCGGTTGAGTCACGTAGTTTTAGTTTCTTCACAGCTTGCACTGCTATAGTACAGTCTACTGTCTTCCTTCAATTCTGCTTACCTTTACTATTCTGTTATGTACGCCTTGTCACAGTTGTTGTCCAGTACTTTACTTTTTGCTCTGGTTTACTTGTACGTAGTTACGTTTTTATCACATGCTTTAGTCATACTTGTGCACATCTTCTTTCTATGTTTAGAATTATTGTGACTTACCTACGGTTCCATTTTATGGCACCGACAGACGATGTACAGATCGAAGAAGATGCCCCTGAGTTTGAGGAGCCAGAGTTTGACCCAGAGACTGTTGATTTCTAGAGATATTTGAGTTGGTGTACGTATTGTATTTCTTTTTCGTATTTCCTTTTCGTACTTCTTTTCATGTACTCAGTGTGAGAGTGTTGTGGTGTGTTTTATTTCAATTATGGATTGTAATAATGTATGTTGGTTTGAGTATTGGTACATCTCTGTATTGTGGCTATATTGTTTTCACTGGTAATCTGCAGACCTGCAAATGTAATCAAATAAGTAATGGCCCCTGAGAGCGGGTCATTACAAGTTTGGTGGCCCATGCAGGCCCATGCAAAATACCTCGTAAACAGTATATCAAGATCAGGATGTACTGTATATAATAGTCAACGAAGCTGACATTTTCCTATGTATGCAGTTGCGATACTCAAACAATTGACGGAAATACTTCTGATAGTCCCCAAGGAGCTGATGTGTCCGGAACCAGCAATCAAACCAACCCCAACAACGGACCATCTACTACGGTGCACTAAATATCTGATGTCACACTACGAGAGCTTGTTCATGCCTTACAAGGGGAACAAAAGCACGAAGGAGGAATGCAACAATTCAGGTCGCTCCACCCAAAGCCTTGGAATGGTTTAGACGGTCATCTGAAGGCCGAAGAGTGGTTGTGAAGCACTGAAGATGACTTAAGAGCAGCCCAGATCACAGAATACACATGGGTGGATACTGTTAAGTTGTAATTGACTGACGGAGCTCGAATTTGGTGAAATTCTGCTGAACGTCGCCTGCAACGACCAATTGATTGGGCGACATTCACTGATCTCTTCAACACCCAGTACTTCTCGCCAGAGGCACAGATGGAACTACAAGCCCGGTCGTCGGTTTGAAGCAAGGTTCCATGACAATAGAACAATATGATGCTCAGTTCACTATGCTTAGCTAATTTGCTCCAGGAATTGTTGACACCCTTCTGACTCGAGCACAACGCTTTAAGCAAGGACTGAACATTGAGATTCGATGAAACTTGGTCGGGTGCCAATTGTATACCCATACTGAGGTCCTAGCTGCAGCTCACGAGCACAAATTAATCGAAAGAAAAGAGAAGCGAGAGCAATCCATAGCTGCCCCCACCCAGAAGGCCACTACATCCAACATCTGCTGCTGGATCCAACCGTCAACCTCCATCCAACCAGATGTTCAGGCCTACCCAACAAACTCAATGCAAGAGACAGGCTCCACCACCACGCCCAGTATGTCATCATTATGGAAAGCCAGGACACGTTCGATCTGAATGTCGATCATATCTGAATCTTTGCATGGTCTGTGGGTCGAAGGACCATGGCGCAAGGGATTGCCCAAGGAAGCCACCACCTCCTAACCCTGCTCTTGCTAGGAACGCTCCATAACGACCACTACTTCTCCCTCAGCGACAGGAATTTCAGCAAGCACGACGACAGGTGCCACCCCCAAAGCGCCAAGCTTATACCATGACTGTGGACGAGGCCGAAGTTACTAGCTAAGTGATAACAGGTATGAAATATCACCTATAGTATCATGTTCAATTATTTATAAGCCGTTAGCTTAGACATAAATCTTGTAACCGTAGTTATCATCTTAGTAGCTGGTAAACCCGCTCTTATCTTATTCGACTCGGGAGCCACCCATTGCTTCTTGGCGAGTCGATTCGTCAACACACATGTCGTCCCCGTTGAACCTCTGAATTCTCGTTAGAAGGTCGACATGGCTGGCGGTTCCATACCGATAACTAGCAGATGTCTTCAATGTTCTGTAGTGATTTGTGGACGTGATCTATTCACCGACTTCATGGTGACCGAGATGCCAAGTTTCGATGCTGTTCTTGGAATGGATTGGTTAGGGACATTTCATGCTACCATTGATTGTCGTTAAAGCAGGGTAGTATTTGAGATACCCAACCATCCTAAGTTCGAATTTCTCAGATGAAGCAGATCAGAAGGACCAGAGAAATTCAGAGCCAGACTTTCAAAGGCAGTAGCGACTGGAATGGAATTTGAGCAAGAGAAACATGAAGTAGTACAAGAATTCTTGGACGTATTTCCGGACGAACTCTTAAGTTTGCCTCCGAATCATGGCTCCGAATCATGGCCTCGAATTTACCATTGATATATTGCCAGGTGCACAGCCAATATCCAAGGGACCTTATCGCATGGAACCACCTGAGCTTGAAGAGATTCGGGCTCAGCTGGATGATCTTATATAGAAGGGATGTATACGACCCAGTGTATCCGCATGGGGTGCCCCTGTACTACTCGTAAAGAAGAAGGATGGATCCTAGCGCATGTGCGTCGACTACCGCAGCTGAACAAGATGACGGTGAAAAACAAATATCCTCTTCCTCGCGTCGACGACCTTTTCGACCAGCTTGGATGATCGAGCGTATATTCGAAGTTGGACTTGAGGACCGGATATCATCAAGTGAAGGTAAAGAAGGAGGATGTTTACAAGACCGCATTTTAGACTAGATATGGACACTACGAGTTCTTGGTGATGCCGTTTGGCATGACTAATGCACCTGCGGTATACATAAGTCTCATGAACCAGGTATTGTATAACCATCTAGACAAGTTCGTAGTTGTTTACATTAACGACATCCTTATCTACTTGAAGGACGCTCAGGAGCACAGAGAACATCTGAGGAAGGTCTTGGAAACCTTGAGACAACACCAATTGTATGCCAAATTCAGCAAGTATGAATTCTAGCTAGACAAGGTGGCTTTTCTGGGCCACATCGTGTCGGGAGAAGGAATATCTGTTGACCACGAGAAGGTAGCTGCTGTTCGAAACTGGCCGAGCCCTAAAACTGTGACAGAGATCTGAAGCTTTTTGGGACTAGCCGGTTATTACAGACGATTCATCCAAGACTTCTCAAAGATCACGGAGTCCATGACGTGATTGACAAGAAAGGACGTGGTGTTTGTCTAGTCAAAGGCTTGTGAAGATGCATTCCAGGAGGTTAAGAGAAGATTAACTTCGGCCCCGATTCTGGTCATTCCAGATAGGACTGGAGGTTTCGAAGTATTTTGTGACACATCTGGCAAATGACTTGGGTGTGTGCTACATCAGCATGGCAGAGTCGTTACTTATACATCCAAACAACTGAAGAACCACAAGAAGAACTACCCCCACTCATAACCTTGAGTTGGCGGCATTTATCTTTGCCCTGAAGATTTGGAGGCACTTCTTGTTGGGCAACAATGTGAAGATATTTTCAGATCATAAGAGTCTCAAGTACCTGTTCACCTAGAAGGGGATAAACATGCGACAACGACGATGGATCGAGCTAATGGCGGACTATGATGCTGACCTTCAGTACCATCCTGGGAAAGTCAATGTCATACCAGATGCACTGAGTCGTCTCCATGCGTTGATGACCCTCACATCACAAGGGAGGCTACAACATGAGATACGAGGCATGGAGATGGATGTTATATTACCTGGAGTAACGTCTTTATTACTCAACCTTCAGATTAAGTCGAATTTGGTGGACAGGATCAAAGCTGCCCAAGTAGGAGATGAGAAGCTACAGAGGATCAGAGACCTGGTGATGGCAGGTCAAAGGCTTGAATTCAAGATCCACGAGGACAGATCTTTGTGATTCGGCAATCGCATCTGTGTACCATCTTAAGACATTAAAGAAGAACTGTTGGAGTAAGCTCACAGTTCTCCATATTCCATTCATCCAGGCGGTACCAAGATGTATCAAGACTTACGATAACACTACTGGTGGCATGTTATGAAGAGAATCGTCACATGTAGCATGGCAAAGTGAATAGTATTCCAATAGGTGAAGGCTGAACGTCACCGATCTGCCGGCTTGTTACAGCCATTGCCCATCCTATAATGGAAGTGGCAACACATTACGATGGATTTTGTGATGGGACTGCCCAAGAGTATGAAGCATAACGACACTGTCTGGGTGATCGTTGATCGATTGACCAAGTCAACACACTTCATTCCTTTCAGAGTGTGATAGTCGACCAAAGTGCTAGCCAAGAAGTACATGGAGGAGATGGTGAAGTTGCATGGTGTCCATGTTAGTATTGTTTCAGACAGAGGCACTCAATTCATGTCTCACTTTTGGAAGAGTTTACAGGAGTGTCTGGGGACCCGCTTAAGCTTCAGTACCGCTTATCATCCTCAGACAGATGGCCAATCAAAACGCACCATTCAGAGCTTGGAGGACATGTTGCATCCAAGTATGTTGGATTTCAAAGGATCGTGGGAAGACCATCTTCATCTCGTGGAGTTCGCTTACAAAAACAGTTACCAAGCCGGCATAGGTATGGCGCACTTTTGCAGCGCTATATGGCAAGAAGTGTTGTTCTCCCTTAAGCTGGGATGGCATTGGTGATCGAGAGCTCGTCGGGCTAGAATTGATTATTGAAGTGGTGGATATAGTCAGGACCATCCGAGAGAAATTACAATTGGCTCAGGATCGATACAAGCATTGGGCAGATGCAAAGCGCAGACATTTGGAGTTCCAGCCTGGCGACCATGTGTTTTTGAAGATCTCTCCTAATCATGGAATGATTCATTTTGAACGAAGATGGAAGCTTAGTCCACGATACATTGGCCCATTTGATGTTCTAGAACGAGTAGGTGAAGTGGCATATCGCCTTGCTTTGCCACCGACTTTAGAGGGTGTACATGAAGTCTTTCACGTCTCATAGCTAAGACGCTACGTGAGTGATCCCAGTCATGCAGTGGATTACTCTTAGATTCCCATTTGCCCTGATATATCTTATAAGCAGCAACCAATCAAGATCATGGATCGACGACAGAAAACCCTCAAGAATAAGGTTATCAACCTTGTCAGAGTGATGTGGCGTCACGACTCGCCAGGAGATCTATCTGGGAGCGAGAAGATGATATACGAGAATGCTACCCATACCTATTTACCGAGTTGGAGGACCTTATTAGTTTTGAGGCTAGTTATGGATGCTATGGTGATGCTAATAGTAAGTATTCCTAAATATCATCTCTTGTTTTCTTGATGATATGATTTCACATTATATCTCATGCTATTTACAACCTGATTTACTAGATTACTACCATCCATCATTTTATTTGCTTAAGCTTCTTCATAACAGAAATTATCTGCTTCATGAAGTTTCAATAAATACATAGGACAGAATTCTTATAATGAGTATAGGATGTAACGGTCAGGTTCCAACGTACACGACTTTCCGTATTTACGATAGTATCAAACAAGTTCAAAATGAGTAAATGATTTTTTTTCTAAATTTTTTCGTCACTCAAACCTTAAATTTGACTTCATGTTCATGATCCTCGTGACGATACAAGCCCGTGGCTATTTTTTCGTAATTTTTCAGAGTCGTTTGCATAAAGAAAGTGATATTTCAATATAATCATATATTAGTTATTACTAATCAATGTAATCTATTTACTAATTACTTTAACATAGTTACTAATTACCTTAATCCATTTACTAATTACTTTAACCCAAAACGCTTAACACGTTTCCACGTTTCAAAATCTTTTTCTAAACTTAGTCTAAAGTTATACCTAATTACATTAAATACATACCTAATGTATTAATTCGGATTGACTCTCACTAATTTTTAATTAAAATTTTCTAACTATAAAATCCCCCCTAATTCCCCCATCTCACACAAAAACTCCCGACTCTATCCCCTCAACCCGCGCTCTGCCCTTCCCTGTACTCGGACCACCGCCCGCCACCTTGGTCGCCTTCCTCCACCCTGAGCTTCGTCTGTTCGTCGTCACCGTCACCGTCGCCGTCTCCACCAAAGCCCGTCGCCGCGAAGACCCCTCGTGCTGCTATCCCTCTCCCTCACTTCTCCACGGCGACAAGACCACCGCCGGCCTCCCTCAGCTCGCAAAACGCCACCTGAGCCACCTGCGCACCGCCGTCGATTGCTCCGATCGCCACTGCCGCCACGCCATCGACACCTCCCTCCGGTGGAGCCCCCCTAGCCCCCTCATCATGATGCCCTCCTCTCCAAGCCTCCTCATCACTTCACGCTGCCACGTGACCACCCGTGCCCGTTACCGTCCGCTCGCCCTCGCCGACTGCACACCCTGTCGACACCCCCTGCATCTGTTCCGTCGCCGCCGAACAGCGGATGCCCCAGCACAGTAGATCGAGTGAAGGAGGGAGGTAGAGATTCATATACGTATAAAATACGTAAATACATGTATATATATTTTATTGGTTTATTGGTTTAAAATTGGTAATAAATAATGTAGAGACCAGAAAAATACCAGACAAGATCCAGAAAATCGAACGTGACGTTCCGAACGCGTGGACGTTAATTTCATCTCCATCAGGCGAGTATATTTTCCTCAGTATTTTTCTAATGCTAGTATTTAATTACGTTGTGTTCACTTAAAAATCAATATCTTAAAATTTTCAGATAAACTTATGTATGAAAAAAATTATATGTTGGAGTATTCAACGAGACAATCGTTTTGACAGCTTACTTGAAACATTCTGATATGTATTCCATTCAGAAGAAATTATTGGACGATTATAGTAACTATTTAAAATTAGTTTTTAAATTCATTTTGAGCTTTTAACAATTATGAAAAATAACCAGAGGCTTCAGAAAAATATTTCCTTCTTAGGTAAAATTATTTTCCTCATATCTAACCAGTATAAAATTTTAGAACGATTTTCGACACCTTTCAATCTATTATAAAATAAAAACGATCGAGATAAATAGGTACAAAATGGTACGGCTTATAACAGACAATTTCTTGTGATTTCAGGTACCGATTCTCGTGCACCCGTACCATTGGAAGCTCTAGCTCTAGTTCCAGCTCAATACAACCACCTCGAAACTGGTAAGTCACAGCGAATTCTAAATTTAGAAAACTAGATAGTGTACGAGCATGAAATTATGACATATATCGCCTCAGAACGGCTATTGACTTGAACCAACAATTAGAGACCTAATTTAATAGGGAACTAAAATCTCAGGACGAATATTCACTTAAACCAACAAATCTTGTATTCCATGTTTGTTGGACTTGTCTTTATCCTCAAATTTCTTAGCATCCACATTACTTTTCCTTCTGGTTTTAATAAAGTCTATTAGGGGTCTTAGTTTAACTATCTTAGTGGTAGAGATCTAAATAAATATGGCACTCTAAATAAACATGAACTACTCTACTGATTGTTAATATAATCATTGGAACATATATGAATATTGGCATTCTTAACATTGATACCACCCAGTGTATAGGATCATTTGTGCCAAAGTTTGGATCACCCTGCTTACGGGGATAGTGACCTGCTAGGCCAAACCTGACTGACCGTGTATTTATGGGTCAATGTTAGAATTCCAATTGCCATCATTTTTGCAACCATTGATTATAAATACAATCAAATGAGTTTCTTCAACATGTCATAGTACGTAAACTTGTATTCCCTCAGATCACTATCTTGTCTCGTTCACCCGTCTCATGAAACTATTCATGGAATAGCGTGTAAAGTTCGTTTGGAAGTTGTATTAGACTCTCTGGTTGATTTTCATGTAAGAATTCCCGATTGGAATCTCATATTAGAACATCGGGTTGAATACCAAACTATAGATCTTGAACACTTGATACTCCTGGGGTTTTGGGGTAACTCATAGTTTAAGAGTGTGTGACAGTGACTAGAGTTCATCTACATATCTAGCTGCGTGAGTTTCGGCATCCTGTCTATCTGCATTTGTTTCGGCAAACATAAACATGCTGCCCATGTCAACATCCTGTCTAGCTGCCTGCGTTTTGGCATTCGTCTGGGTAAGCACACACAAGCAAGAGATGAACTCAATGGTTGCACATCATACTCTCTGGCTTGAGTCACGAAGTTTTAGTTTCTTCACCGCTTGCACTACTATAGTACAGTCCGTTGTCTTCCTTCAATTCTGCTTACCTTTACTATTTTGTTATGTACGTCTTGTCACAGTTGTTGCTCAGTACTTTGCTTTTCGCTCCGGTTTACTTGTACGTATTTAACCTTTTATCACCTGCTTTAGTCATACTTGTGCACCTCTTCTTTTCTATGTTTAGAATTATTGTGACTTACATACGGTTCCATTTTATGGCACCGGTAGACGACGTACAGATCGAAGAAGATGCCCCTAAGTTTGAGGAGCCAGAGTTTGACCCAGAGACTGCTGATTTCTAGAGATATTTGAGTTGGTGTGTGTATTGTATTTCCTTTTCGTATTTCCTTTTCGTACTTCCTTTCATGTACTTAGTGTGAGAGTGTTGTGGTGTGTTGTATTTCAATTATGGACTGTAATAATGTATGCTGGTTTGAGTATTGGTACATCTCTGTATTGTGGCTATATTGTTTTCACTGGTAATCTACAGACCTCCAAATGTAATCAAATAAGTAATGGCCCCCTGAGAGCGGATCGTTACAACCTCCACCAGGTCATCTCCTTCAGCATGAACCGCTCTACAAAGACGACCTCAATGATGTCAACTTCTTCAGCACATATGCTCCATAAAGACGGCCTCCACGCGGTCTTCCTTCAATAACTACGTTCCATAAAGACGGCATCCATGAGGCCTACTCATTGATAACAAGGTTCAATAAGGATGACCTTCACGATGTTGGCTCCTTAGCATCAACACTCATTCAGGACGACCTCAATGGTACGCATTCGAGGTCGGCTCCTTCCACTACATCATCGAGGGTCTGCTTGCCTGATAGGCTAGCTTCATAAATCACCCGCACAATCATGTGGCTCAATTTTCGGTGATTCCCTCTCTATATCATTACAAGCTAGAAGCCGTCCAGATTCATCCATCGTGTGCCGAGCAGCTAGCCTAATTTGAAAGTTAGCGGGTATCATTCATTATCCATTCATTATGTCGAAAGAGTCGGTTATGTGCGGAAGATTCGGGATCTCAATAACTCTTCCCGATGTGGCGCTCATTGATACAAAACAACGGATTATCTCCTTCATGAGTTACACAATCCATAAGGCAAACACTCCTCATAACCCTCCTTTCATCTACTTGTAACTGAATTAAGCATCAGAGTTGATTCAAAGGGACACACCCCTCGTTTCCTCTGACGTACTTCTTATATGTTTTAAGCATCAAAGGAGCATCTCAACCTGACCAAATCTTGCCTGGATCCTATGTTGCAAAGATTCCTGCATCAACTGCTGTTGTGAGATCATTGCTTCAATAGTTAGTACTAGATGAAGTGGCATTGTGATAACTCTTGTTACATGTGGTCTTATTGCAATCTCAACTTCATCATCCTTTCCAACATCAGATTCTTCGATGGCAAAAGGCATGATCATTGGGGGGGGCTAGCCCATCAATGCGCTTGAAATCCATACCATGAAGGGCATCTAGCCTACTGGCAATCCACCTTCACAAGGCTCTACATCTCACACAACGGGTCATACCACTCAAGTAGTGGACAATTACTAGGCTCTCGTGATGGAGCTCCACGAGATGCTAGAGGCCCAGTCTTGTCAGACCATAGAGAATTCATACAACAGATGGTCCTATCTATAATCCAAAAAATGCCCAACACTCCACAGCAGATTCCACCCATGACGCACCCCCTACAAGGAGGAGCAGACAGAGAATGAAAATGCTAAGAAGATGCAGAGATCTAGTAACACCAAAGGATCGAAGAGCGACGACCAAGGACACTACAAAGACAGAGAAAAGGCTATCATTAGACGGCATGGCAAAAGTCATTCTCACGTGGCAAGCAAAGACATGTGTGCCCACATGGAGGAGAGGAAGCCTGATCTCAGACAGAAGATCAATGCGAGGTAGGCAGCTTGGACTTCCTTAGCTGAGGATCAGATCGTCGACATGCAGCAGTAGATCGACTGACTTCAATGAGGGGACCTCGATCCCCTCAAAGACACGAGCTTTCTATCTGTCCCGCCCTTCACCTCATCCACCTCATCATGCCCTATCCACAGAAGCACACTCCACCTTCCACAAATGATGTCACAAGGTACGCTGTTGTAGGTGACTTGGTCGAGCACCTTAATACATATGTCGAACACATAGAGTCAAACGGTCACTCTATAAGCCAGTTATGTCGGCCTTCCTAAACTACCTAATTGGGGTGGCCCTACAGTGATTTATGAACCTTCTAATGGGTCGGTTAGCTCTTTCGTCGACCTCTGAAAAGGTTCATCTCTTACATTACTGTGCAACAATTGACCAAGAGATATCCATAATCCATTACTTCCATCAAGCATGGCCCAGAAGAGTCAAAATGGCCTTCCTTGCTTGTTTCAACCGAGCTCAAATGACAGCCAATATTTGCCCTAACGACATTACCACGATGGCCCTCCAAGCAGGATTTTGGGATGGGTTTGACCTAAAATTTGAGATTTGCAAGCAGCGATCTCTGACCTTCGCTCACTTGGTGGGCCAGATTAACAATCTATAGCTACACATGACGCATGTGAGCAATCAGCTGACAGCGTAGGGCCTCTTGGAAGAGGACTAACCTTAACAATGTCACCCTAACAAACGTCCTAGATCTAAGAAGTACTTTGAGCAACACCATTTGCATTCAGGCAATCTGGAGACTCATGTCCCCTTGAGGTACGTGTCTATACCACTCTGTCGGCCACACCGTCATGGATTCTGGTCAAAGTGAGAAAAGAGTTCAATCCTCCATGCCATTTGCCAGATCACCCCAAGATGGACAAGTCCAAATACTATGGCTTCCACAGGGGGTACGGCCATGTCACCGATAATTATAGGATCCTCATGGATCAGATCGAGCACTTCATTCAGAAAGGACGACTTTGGGAGTTTAAAGCTCCAGAGCAATGCCGGCTGGAGGTCCTCAAAACAAAGGCAAAGGCATCACTAGCTTGTTTGATGTCATCGACGTGATCTTCAGGCATGTCAATACAGTGGGATGTAACCTTGCCCAGCAGTCCAACCATACGTAGAAGAGCTTTGCTCATCAGGTGCGCACCGCTCTGACTGACCTCAACTCAGCCATCGTAGATCGGGCTTTGAAGCAGCTCAAGCTCTCTGAGGAGCCTATACTCTTCACAGAGGTCAAGGTGAGATGAGTTCATTAGCCCCATAATGACTCCATTGTAATGCCCTACGTAGCTACTGCACAAGTACTAGAGGGGGGGTGAATAGTACTTTAAAATAATTAAGAAGATAATTCCTAATTATCTTGCAAACTTCAACCAACAATGCGGAAATGTAAATTTGACAACAAAGAAATGCATCGCAAACAAGACGATATAACGGGTTCGGATCCACCCAAGTCTTCCCGACTTGTTCCCGGTGATCCTACGTCCCAAACACCCGGATCCCCTCCGGATACTTGAGTTAGAAACTTCTAACTCAAATTTGCACTATGAAATACTTGTAGAAAACCTCTACAAGATCAAATCATACACAAATGAAATTGTGACTCCCACAATCCGGGATCACAAACAATCTCTCACACCCGAGAGAAACACACTTGTAATATCAAATATAATGAAATACGAACTTACCGACAAAATCCTATGCCTTGAGTAAAACTTACGATTTAGGGCAAAGAGGATTTTGAGGAAGATGAATGGCACCAAACCCTAGCTCCAAGATGTAGATCAGCAAAGGAAGCCTAGGAGGATGTTGGTGACCTAGAATCAAGCACTTGGCTTGGAAGGCTCACAATCAATGAATCTCTCTTTTGAAATAAGATTGAGGGAAAGATTCTTGAATGGAATGAATGAGCTTTGAACGAGAATTAATTGCTTCTCTTTGATCTCTAAACTTCAATAAATATCAGCCTTGAATGCTATGAATGCAGCACTCCAAGTATATATAGGATAGAGGAAAGAGAGAGCAAAATTTGTGGCATTTAATGCTCCAACGGCTCTATTCTGAAGCAGACTAGTCGGTCAAAGAAGGATCACTGACCGACTAGTTCATCAACTAGTCGGTCGGTGATTCAACATGAACCGACTAATTGAAGAACAGCCACAAGTTAAAGTTCAGAAGATAGAGAACTAGTTGGTCCAAGAAGACTTGCCAACCGACTAGTTTCACAACTAGTCGGTCGGTGAGTGTTCTTTGACCGACTAAGAGTCAAAATAGTATATGCTGAAATCAAGTTGAACTAGTCGGTCTGAGAACAAATTCCAACCGACTAGTTTCTCAACTAGTCGGTCGACAAACGTTCTTAGACCGACTAATGATAAACAGTAGCTCAGGCTGAAATACTGTACACAGAACTAGTCGGTCTAAGAAGGATTCCTAACCGACTAGTTTCACAACTAGTCGATCGGTGAACATTCTTTGACCGACTAACTGTAAACAGTAAAGAGCTGAAATTAGTCAAGGCATTCTAGTCGGTTCAAGAAGCTTTGCCGACCGACTAGATTGCCATCTAGTCGGTTGGTTCTTCTTCTTGAACCAACTAACATGCACAAAAAGCCGCGAAACGAAGCGCGAAGCTTCGGGAAAGTTTGTATGGCTTTTAATATGATCCTAGCTCTAAGATATGATCGTTATGAAGATTAAAACGTAAGACCTACTCAAGGCTTAACATTCTACGAAACGAAGCTAGAAGACTATAAATAAAACTTGACGAACCGTCTTCAAATGCTTCGATTCGAATCTCTTGACTTCAATAGTGGTCCTTGAGCTTCAATGAAGCTTCAAGCATACGATCATGCGCTTTGGGAAGTCTCGAGACGTCGCTTTTGATGTTCATAGAAGTTTGGCGACGATCTCCATAACTGCGCTCACAAAGAGTTAGTTCACGATATTTATGTTTGTTCATCATCAAAACCAAATCCGGGGAATCAATACTCAACATTCTCCCCCTTTTTGGTGATGACAAACCAATATAAAAAATAATAAAAAATAATGATTCAAATGTAATTTACTTACTCCCCCTGCATTGATGACATGTTAATTCCATATTCAATAATAATCATAAGCATCAAGCAGACGAGTAAATTATAAAATGTGAATCCAATTATCGAAATTTAGGATCTAAATCTATTTTTTTATCTTAACTCCCCCTGAATCTAACATATCAAATTAGATTCTTGGAACAATGCTTTAAATTATCATTTAGCACATTGTCATTATTAATTCTCTCCCCCTTTGGCATTAGCAAAAAGAGTGGGAGTAGATCAACGACAACAACAATGACTTCAAATAAAAGCACGGGAGTCGTAGAATACGACCACGGTCCAAATGACACCAAAGGAAAATAAGAACGAAATCAAAGCGTGCCAACGAGACCTTAGTCGAAAGTCGAAAAATAAAATCATCAAAACTCAAATTAATATTACGAATTGAGTTATGAAATATACTCTCCAATATCAACATTCTTGATGAATTAAGTGCATGGAAAACAATTCTATGTTTCCATAGAAATAATTTCTAATTAATCAAGAAATTCGTCGAGTGACGAAGTCAACAACAGAGACAACTAAAATTAAATAATGTGCACACGAAGGTAAATGTCAACACGATGTATATATATATATAACAAAATGGATACATCTGACAACATATAGAATATAAACGATCCTCAGATCGGGGCACATCATACAACATATATCACAACAGATATCGAAGTATCTCAAAACATACAGAAATCCATCCAAAATACATCAAAAATACATCAAAATACATCAAAACTCCAGAACCACCCAATCTATCCTACCCAAACTCTCGCTACTAGATAAATCATCCAAAGTGCATCGGGAGAGTCCTCCAAGCAAGCTCAGGAGGCAGAGGCAGGGTCAGCAGCAGCAGCAGGCTCTGCAGACGGGGTGGTGGTCACTGGGTCAGTAGGAGTGTCCACAGAAGGTAAAGTCGCTACGGGAGTGGCCTCGGGAGCACCAGACGAAGAAGTATCCACCAGAGGAATGGTGGCAGCAGGTGTGCTCTCGGGGGCACCGGTAGACATAGCAGCAGCATCTGACGTACCCTCAGGGGCACGAGCAGCAGATCCAACGAGCTCCTGGAGCTCATCCTCATCCATCTCCTCGTCGTCAGAAACAGACGGGGGAACATCAATGCCAAAATGAGAGCAGATGCGATCGAGCATCTCCTCGGAATGAGCACAACGAGGCTCCACACGTCTCAATGAACGTGAAAGCTCAGCGAGAGTAGGAGAAGGAGCAGGAGCAGCAGCTGAAGCAGAAGCTGAAGGCGTTGTCTTCTGAACGTGACGAAGCGCCGTAAGAGACTTCTTGACGGCCGTCGCATTCAGAGGAGGACCAATGGGGACGCTCGTCATCAGGAGGGAGAGGGACTTTGAAGTGACGGAAGACGAGGGTCAGAAGGCATGGATAAGGGATGTGAGCTGACTTTGTGGATTTTCGGATACACTCGAAAGAATCCATCTTATCAAGAATAATCCTAGCCCATTTGATCTCGCTTCCCATGAAGAGAGCGTAGATCAGCTTAAGAAATGGCTGGGATGGTAAGCTCGAAGAGCCATACTTCGGAAGGAGGCATGACTTCAGAATAATATTCAAGACCCAAGCGTTGGGCTTGAAGGATTTGGATGGGACGCCAATCATGGCGGGAGGGATCACGTGGAAAATCTCAGAGAGCATGGCCTGGTCAAGGTCAGAAATTTCATCGACAGAGATATCAGCTGGAAGGAGGCCAGACGAGGAGACACCAATCAAATCCCCTAAGATTTCTGCCGTGAGGACAATCGGTGTCCCCAAGACAGTCGTCTCAATGGAATGAGTTTCGTTGTACTGACCCCAGACACGGTTCGTGTAGAATAGCTTGACTAGACGAGGGTACGGGTGTGGATTCGCCTTAGGGTAATGGCGAAGGTAGTCAAGGAGACCGCTTGTAACGACCACTTTTCGTGGTGCGTTGTTCGTGCACGTGCTTTTGACCGTGCACGTGTTTGATTTAGACTTTGTTGTTTGTGAACACTTTCGTGCGATATGCCGTTGTGAACGTCTCTGAGAATATTAAATAGTGGCACTATTTTGGAACGACGTTCTCGAGTCGTTTTCCCACAATTTAAACTTATTCGATGAGACGTGGCGATTTTCACTTTTGACGGGAGACGTTTCTATTTTTAGTTTCATCGTCCGACGTTAAAATTGAGATCCGTCTTCTTAGTTAGCTCACATTCGTCATCACGATCACCCCGATATTTATTTTATAATTTTTGGAGTTTATTTGACCACTTTTATATTTTTAACAAGTTTTATATTATTTTTAATAATTAATTTTTAAATTATTTTCGGCCAAATAAAATTTATTTGAGTTTAAAACGTTTTAAAGAATTTTTGAGCCAATTTCCAGCTCATTTGGACCAGGTCAAACCCTAGGATGAGTTGGAGTAGTTGGATTTCAAATTTTAAATCTTTTTAAACTTCTAATCCTATTAGATTTAGCCCTAGACCAAGTCAACCCATCTATACTATATAAGCAACCCCTAGGAAGACCTATTTTCGCAAGAAATTAGCCCTAGCCTCTTCCAAACTTGAAATTGGACGTTGCGACGATTCGTCGCAACGTTGCGACGTTCAGCCACCGCACGACCGAAGGAAACGGCCCCGTTCCCCCGCTCAGACCGAAGCCCAACCCCGCTCTGCATGCTGCAGCAGCCGCCGCCCCCGTTCCCCCGCTCTGACCGAGAGAGGCTCTCGGTCAGACCGAGGCCCCAAGCTCCGCACAGCGCCCGCATCGACCCCGCTTGTCGCCCCGCTCCGCACCCCGCACGACCGACCCGTTCCCTCGACCTGACCGACGGAAGCTCTCGCACCCAGCCACCCCGCAGCCGCTGCACGCCCCAAAACGTCGCAGCCCCGCATTCTCAGCGCACGACCGACGGATCTCCCCGCATCGGCTGTGTACGACCGAGAGCCACTCGTCGCAACCCCGCATCCGTCGCACCACTTGCCTCCGTGGGCCCCCCAAGTTCTCCAGAGTTATTGTGGGTCCCCCAAAGGCCCCTAGGAGTACTGTGGGCCCCACCTAGGTGCTTGCTCTTCGAGGATCCGTCGCGTACGACGTCGTCGCACGTCGTAGCCCATCGTCGCACGTGCGAGCTTTGGAATCTGGAATCGTCGCCCGGGTTGATTGCTCTGAAATTTCCAGCGAGGAATCTAATTGGAATCTGGACTTGGAGCGCGATCTTATTATTCCAACCCCCGGCGTCGCTACCCGACGCCGGTGTAGCTTTCGCGTCGTGTTGAGGTAACGTTTTGCACCCCTAGGACCCCCAACCCAATTGTATGCTAATCAAGACTAAAAATCAGTATTTTAAAGTATTTTAAATGTTTTAGAATTCACTAATCAAGATTAATAAAACGGATGTAGGCCGGTGGACTTGTGCACGTAGGAATCGTGACTTGGGACTCGTTGGACGGTGTTTTCTTGACGTGATAGTTGCAGGCAAGTGAAACTTGCCAACTTTTGTGTAGGGCCATGTTTTAGGCCACTTCCTTGCTTTTAGCGTAAAAGAGACTAGTCAGTGAAATGATAGCTGGCTAGACGCCTACTTGATCTAGTTTGACAACGAAACTAGATCCGTCACCAAATTGATCTAGCTTGACAACGAAGCTAGATCCAACCCTTAAACTTGTTGTTCATGCATACTAAACTGTCACGTTTACTTTCCTTACCTGTACGCCTTACTACTTGTCATGTCATGTCATCCATGCATTGAATGTCGCATTGGTAGCACACGCTACAATACTTGTACTTGTACTCCCTTGACTGGCTAGGTGCACCCCTAGACCAGCAAGGCAAAACACTTCCTGGCTCGTGTTCCAGAAGCGAGCATTCCCGTTCGGGGGTAAGGCCCTGGCTTGACACACGTGGAGGGGTAGGGATAAACGTTCGCTTGAGCTTAGGAGTTGGCCCGCGCAGCCACTCTAGCCAAAAGACGGAATCTCTGTGCACGAGGTGCTTACTTTCCTTGTCTTGTACTTGTCTTGTGAATGATTCATGTAATACTTGTCATCCATGCCATGCCATGCTCGTACTTTACTTTACTTTACTTTACCTGCTGCACTCATACTTTAACTGCCATGTCATTGCATCATGCTAGAACTGCTAGGTTGCTCTTACTTGTACTTTCAGTTTCACTTGCACAAGTCTTCCAGACTTGCTGACATGTGCCCCTTTCTCTTTGGGTGTCACATGTTAGACCCTGAGCCAGAGATAGTTGTAGCGGACGAGGTAGTTGCTGACACTGAGCCTACGTTCGTCGAGGAGTTCGTGGACACCGGAGACCAGTTTTAGAGACTGTTGGCGTTGCTTTTGCTTTAGGTTGCTGTTAGATGTCGGTGCTTGCACCATTACTTTGTTGTTGTACTTTGTACTTTTGTTGGCCATGCTCGGCCTCTTTTAGACTCTTTTCTTTTAGCCTGGTGGCTTTTTCTGTGATGTTGAGATTTATTGCTATGGATATTCTGAGATGTTTCTTTTGTCTCTTTCGTTATTATTATCTTTATTTCGTTTCGCGTTGCAAGGACCTGCAGTTTTAATTTGATTGACGCTTATCGGACTTGTAGCTTTGTAGCTTCAAGTCTGAGCGGACCTTCTCACGCTTCGCCTCCACGTTCTTGGGAAGCGGGGCGTGACACCGCTATAGGATAGAAGATCGGCTAGGTGTGGGAAGTCGGAGAACTGAACGAAGTGCTCCAATAACAGAGGACAGTGCTCTATACGATTGTAAGCCGCGAGACACATAGGGTCATCGCGACACAACGATATGTCGACACCGCCAACTGGCATGAGAGCCTTCCCCTTAGATGGTCGGGTACTAGATCGTGAAGGAGGAGTAGGAGCCCTAGCGGTATGCTCGGTCTCCGGAATATACTCGATGTCGGAATCCGAAGCACCGGGAGGAGTGGGAGCACGGAATGAAGCTGGCTTGGTCTTGGGCTGAGATTGGGCTCTGGGCTTAGTGGTTGTCGTCCTCTTTCTCTTAAGAGGAGGTGAAGAAGACGAGGGATGAGTGGTTTTGGAACGGCGCTTGGTTTTCGGGGGGTCCGTAGACGGAGACTCTACAGTCATGGGTGACGGACGAGTGGGTTCGATCGGGATGCGTGTCTTCGCCATAATCGAGTCGAAACACGCGCAGACAAACGAGATCGAAGACTAAAACCCTAGGCAAACCCTAAGAATGAACTGAAATCCGAATGAAACCTAGGTCAAAAAGCTTAGAGGGAGTGATAGAGTTACCGTAGGATGATCGGCACAGGCAGAGATGGCCGGAAACGGCCGGAAAGCGACGGCAAACGGCGGTGGGAGAGAGGAGGACGAAAGGATTTTGGCTGAGGGAGATTTTTCGCATCGACTAGAATAGATTCTAGTCGGTGCGGGGCTGATTAAGTCGACCGGAATGCGAAAAGACCAAGCAGTCCCCGATGCATTTAGTCGGTCACAGTTCAAGCGCTAACCGACTAGATGACGATCTAGTCGGTCGGCCAATGAGCTTGAACCGATTAAGTGCAAACAGTAACTAAAGCCAAAATTTAGGCATGAGTTAGTCGGTCTAAGCTCATTCACTGACCGACTAGAACTCAATCTAGTCGGTCGGCCCAATGAACTTGGACCGACTAAGAGAGTCCAAAAATTTGAAAATTAGAAATTTTGAGTTCTCTCCTAATTGCACTTGGATGAAACATCGTACTACTCTCATTAATCATTATACTACCCCATTAAACATCGAAAATCTTAAATTTGACGTTCACGAATAAATCGAGCATAAATTCCGAAAATTCAAACATAAATCCAGAAAATTCCAATAAATCTAGCATGAGCAAATATAAACGAAATTTAATAGCATGCAAGATTATTGAACAAAATATGAATCCTAAATCTCGGATTCACCCATAATCCCCAATTCTCGATGCAACCGCACAAAGGAGTCTTCCTTTAGTGGTTTCGTGAAAATATCGGTGATTTGCTTCTGGGTTTCAACGTACACTAAAATGATGTCCTTTTTAGGAACATGATCATCTAAGAAATGATGACGGACATCTATGTGCTTAGAACGGGAATGGTGTACCGGATTCTTAGATAGACATATTGCACTTTGGTTGTCCACCATGGTAGGGCAAGTATCACGGTTTATACCAAAGTCTCTAAGAGTGTGTCTCATCCAAAGAACCTGAGCACACGCGGCACCGGCGGCAATATATTCCGCCTCGGTGGTTGAAAGTGATACGGAACTCTGCTTCTTGGAAAACCAAGAGACAAGAGAATTTCCTATAAAATGACAAGTGCAACTAGTACTTTTCCTGTCGGATTTGCATCCCGCATAATCTGCGTCACTATATGAGATTAACTCATATGTGCTAGACTTTGGATAAAGTAATCCAAAGTCAAGTGTGTAACTTAAATAACGGAAAATTCGTTTTACAGCTACTAAGTGAGATTCCTTAGGTTGAGACTGATAACGAGAACATACACATACGACAAACATAATATCGGGCCTACTAGCAGTGAGATATAATAAACTTCCTATCATACCTCGATATAGACGAATGTCTACATCTTTACCGCCAGAGTCCTTATCAAGATGTGTAGTCGTGCTCATTGGAGTCTTCTTCCCGGAGGAATTCTCCATTCCAAATCGCTTTTGCAACTCCACCGTGTACTTGGTTTGGTGGATGAAGATTGCATCGTTCATTTGACGAATTTGGAGACCTAAGAAATATTTGAGCTTACCCATGTGGCTCATCTCAAATTGATCCTTCATAACATTAGAAAACTCTTCGCAAAGAGTGAAGTTAGTAGCACCAAAAATGATATCATCAGCGTAAATTTGAACTAAAATAATATCATTATTTGAATACTTAACAAATAATGTCGAATCAACATCTCCCATTTTAAAACCCAAATCCAAAAGAAAATTCTTTAGACGGTCATACCAAGCTCAAGGAGCTTGTCTCAAACCGTAAAGTGCTTTCTTAAGTTTGAAAACGTGATTTGGAAATTTTTCATTTATAAAACCCGGAGGTTGAGAAACGTAAACTTCCTCAATAACATCTCCATTTAAAAACGCACTTTTTACATCCATTTGAAAGAGTTTAAAATCTTTATGGCATGCAAAAGATAATAATAATCTAATAGATTCTAATCTAGCTACCGGAGCGAAGGATTCTTCGAAATCAATACCTTCCTCTTGACGGTAGCCTTGAGCAACTAACCGAGCTTTGTTCCAGACGACGATTTGGTTTTCGTCGGTCTTGTTCTTGAAAATCCACTTCGTTCCTATAACGGTGTGGTTCTTCGAAGGCAATGGAACAAGCTCCCAAACCTCATTCCTCTCGAATTGAATGAGTTCCTCCTCCATAGCAAGGATCCAAGCACTATATTCACATGCTTCGTTAATATTCTTTGGCTCTATTGAGGAGGCAAAGGCACAATGAGCGAAGTAGTTGACTTGAGATCTCGTCTTGACACTATCAAGTATGTTGACAATGACTTGCTCATGGGGATGGTCACGAACTGTATTAAGCCGTTTGGTAATTCCCTGATCACTAGGAACATTCTCAAAAGATTCATTAGTTGGATTAGTATCAACAGAATCAATAGAATTAGAATTACCAATTGAATCACATAAGACATCCATTGAGTCATCATCATTAGTAATTCTAGTCGGGACAAAACCTTCATTAAATGAAACATGAAGAGATTCCTCGATCGTTGAGGTTCGTTTGTTATATATCAGGTAGGCTTTGCTACGGGAGGAATATCCAACAAATATCCCCTCATCGGATCTTGGATCAAATTTGTCCAAACTACCATACGTGTTTTTAATAAAATATTTTGCACCGAAAACATGAAAATGTTTAACTTGAGGCAATCTACCAAACAACAATTCATAACAAGTTTGTTTAGTGCCGTGCCTCAAACGTATCCTATTAAACACGTAGCAAGCGGTATGTACCGCTTCCACCCAAAATTGATGGCCAAGTTGGCTATCATCAAGCATAGTGCGAGCACATTCCACTAGCGTCCTATTCTTCCTCTCAACAACACCATTTTGAGGGGGTACGCGAGGGAAAGAAAAAGTGTGAGTAATACCAACTTCATCACAAAAATTTGAGAAAGACTCATTCTCAAATTCCCCTCCATGATCACTACGAATAGGGACAATGGTGGTTCCAATGAGATTTTGTACTTTCTTAACAAATATTGTGAAGTTTTCAAAAGCATCATTTTATTACTTAAGGAAAATACCCAAGTAAATCTAGAAAATTCATCAACGATGACAAGTCCATATCTTGCATTTCCTAATGACGCAACTCTAGTTGGCCCAAAAAGATCTATATGTAAAAGCTCTAGAGGCCGCTTAGATGAAATGCTTTTCTTAGGTTTAAAAGACGATTTTGGAAGCTTGCCTCGTTGACACGAGTCACAAAAGCTTTTCTTTTGAAAGACAAGCTTAGGAAATCCTTTAATAGAATTTAACTTGGAAAGCTTAAAAAGTGTTCCAAAATTCACATGACCAAAACGTCGATGCCATAAGTGTTGTTCACTTGTGTTGGCAATGAGACATTGTTCATACGATTTTGGAAGATCTAATATATAGATATCCTTATGGCGTGTGCCAGAGAATAATACATCATTAGTATTTTTATTCAAAATATGGCACATTCCTTTCGCAAAGCTAACTTTGTAACCTTTGTCACAAAGTTGACTTATTGAAATAAGATTGTGGTTTAATCCTTTAACAAGGTAAACATCACTTATTAGTGGTTTAGAAGGATTACCTACTTTACCAACACCTATGATGGTTCCGCTCTCGTTGCCTCCAAAGTCTACCCGGTTCCCATTTGCAATGGGCACCACTCCGGAGAGCAATTGAGCATCACCCGTCATGTGTTTTGAACACCCGCTATCGAGTATCTAATTATTCTTGGAGCCAAATTTTGATTTGTTGCTCCATTTCTTTTTCTTGAGTACCTAAAGATAAACATATCATTCCATGGTACCCAAGGTCATTGGGTCCTAAAGATTAGACCTTTGGAAGCCAAGTCCAATTGGACTTAGACTTCCCCACATAATTATCATTATGCACAACATTCATGAAATAAGAATTCATATAAACTTGTTTTTCATGCATGTTTGTGTCCTTCGGGCTCCAAATAGTGAAGATTTTGGGAGCCCTATTCCTATTGGGAGCATGCATGCGTTGTTGATTTCTACGTGATGCATGTTGTGGATAGGCATATAGCACATGATGAAATGGTGCATGATGATAATTATTCATATGATGGTGTGGATGAACATATGCATGTGGAGGAACACGTGCGTGAGGGTGTCTCACTTGGTGTGCACGTGCCCGTGGACGTGTAGCATAAAACTCATCATATGTGTGAACATGTGGAGTAGGATGTGTGTTCCTACGTGGCATGGTATTGGTGTACATATAAGCATGACCCTTCTTTGGAGGTCCACCCGGAGTGGGTTTCTTTCCAAAAGAGGGTGTGTACGAGGTGGAAGCACCATTGGTATATGAACTACCAATAGAGTGTTTGCTCCCACTCGTCGAGGCATCGGAAGTTGGCCTAACAAAGGTAGTAGACGATTTGGAGGAATTTCCCATCTTATACCCCAAGCCAATGTGGTGATTGGCCGGAAGTAAGTCATTTAGGATTTTATCTAAATGATCCTTACCCTTATTGAATTTATTAATTCGGCCTAATGTGCACTCATATTTCTCGGTGAGAGAATGCATAGAAGCATCCAAAGTGGATACTTGCGATGTGAGCACATAAACACGAGATTTGAGATTCTCATTCTCAATACTCAAAGTTGAGTTTTGAGAAGTCAAATCCGCTATCTTGTGTTCCTCCGAATCCTCAATGTGAACATGTTCAAGTTGAGACTTGAGATCTACAATCTCATTTCTCAAGTCTTCACCAATGGTGTCGTTGTTGATGACGATAGATTTAGGCGAGGTTTGGAGACTAACTAACTCATCTTTGGTCTTAGTATACCTATTTACTAATTTAGAATATTTAGACCAAATTTGCTCGTTAGCTAATCTAAGGTCATCCATAGTTACCTCATCGCCTTCATCCTCGCTATCATCGGAGGAAGACTCTTGATCACGTTCCTCACGTGTCATGAAACACATGTGTGCTTGCTCCACTTGCTCATCGTCCGACTCTCCACTTGACGAGTCCTTGTCGGAGTCGGTGAATATCCCGACAAGCCCTTTCTTGTACCCTTTCTTGTACTTCTTGGACTTGTCGAACTTGGGCGCCTTCCACTTCTCCTTGTGTTTGTTTTGAGGACAATCCGCTTTCAAGTGTCCTGGCTTGTTGCATTTGAAACACAAAGGAGTGGAGGCATTAGAAGAACTAAACTTAGATTTGTTCTTGTAATTACCTTTCCGGAAGAACCGGTTGAGCTTCTTTGCCATGAGGGCAATGGACTCCAAGTCCAATTCTTCTTCCGATTCTTCATCATCGGTAGATGTAGACGTGGATGGAGCGGCCTTGAACGCAATCACCTTTTTCTTTGGCTCGTCTTGCTTCAAGTAGGACTTCATCTTGTCCTGCAACTTTAGTTTGCTATCCTTGCGTACCTCATAAGACATCAAGGTACCCATTAGTTGGATAACAATTTACTTACTCATATCATTACCTTCCTCGATGGCGAAGGTACGTTTCTCCCAACAAGAAAGAGGACCATCGATGATCTTCGAGACTTTCTCCTTTTGGGTGTAGGTCTTACCAAGAGCCTCCAACTCGTTGGTGAGGTCGACGAAGCGAGCGTAGTACTCCTTCATCTTCTCACCCTGTTGCATATGAAATAACTCGTAATCTTTATTAACAACAACGAGTTTAGAGTCTCTTACCCTACTCGTTCCTTCATGCAAGATGAGGAGGGAGTTCCAGATTTGATATGCACTCTTACATGTGCATATCTTATTGAAGTCCTCGGGCTACAAAGCACATTGCAAGGCGTTCATTGCCTTGGCATTGCTTACCTCTGCGGCGACCTCCGCGGTAGTCCACTTTGCGAAATCTTCTTCTTCGGGCTCGACGTACTCCGTCAACGTGGCTCTCCACATGAAGCACGCTGGAGGAAAGTTTCCATCTGGCATTTCCAGTACCCGTAGTTGGTACCGTTGAAGAAGGGAGGCCTCGTCGAGGAGTGTCCTTCCATCACCGAAGAAGCTCCTTCACGTTTCCTGAAGGTGTTGTATTCTGAAGGTGGACGTACAGTTTTGTTGTCGTTGGAAGACATAGCTAGGTACTTGGCTCTGATACCAAATGTAATGCCCTACGTAGCTACTGCACAAGTACTAGAGGGGGGTGAATAGTACTTTAAAATAATTAAGAAGATAATTCCTAATTATCTTGCAAACTTCAACCAACAATGCGGAAATGTAAATGTGACAACAAAGAAATGCAATCGCAAACAAGACGATATAATAGGTTCGGATCCACCCAAGTCTCCCTGACTTGTTCCCGGTGATCCTACGTCCCAAACACCAGGATCCCCTCCAGATACTTGAGTTAGAAACTTCTAACTCAAATTTGCACTATGAAATACTTGTAGAAAACCTCTACAAGATCAAATCATACACAAATGAAATTGTGACTCCCACAAACCGGGATCATAAACAATCTCTCACACCCGAGAGAAACACACTTGCAATATCAAATATAATGAAATACGAACTTACCGACAAAATCCTATGCCTTGAGTAAAACTTACGATTTAGGGCAAAGAGGATTTTGAGGAAGATGAATGGCACAAAACCCTAGCTCCAAGATGTAGATCAGCAAAGGAAGCCTAGGAGGATGTTGGTGACCTAGAATCAAGCACTTGGCTTGGAAGGCTCACAATCAATGAATCTCTCTTTTGAAATAAGAGTGAGGGAGAGATTCTTGAATGGAATGAATGAGCTTTGAATGAGAATTAATTGCTTCTCTTTGATCTCTAAACTTCAATAAATATCAGCCTTGAATGCTATGAATGCAGCACTCCAAGTATATTTAGGATAGAGGAAAGAGAGAGCAAAATTCGTGGCATTTAATGCTCCAACGGCTCTATTCTGAAGCAGACTAGTCAGTCAAAGAAGGATCACTGACCGACTAGTTCATCAACTAGTCGGTCGGTGATTCAACATGAACCGACCAACTGAAGAACGTCCACAAGTTAAAGTTCAGAAGATAGAGAACTAGTCGGTCCAAGAAGACTTGCCAACCGACTAGTTTCACAACTAGTCGGTCGGTGAGTGTTCTTTGACCGACTAAGAGTCAAAATAGTATAGGCTGAAATCAAGTTGAACTAGTCGGTCTGAGAACAAATTCCAACCGACTAGTTTCTCAACTAGTCGGTCGACAAACGTTCTTAGACCGACTAATGATAAACAGTAGCTCAGGCTGAAATACTGTACACAGAACTAGTCGGTCTAAGAAGGATTCCTAACCGACTAGTTTCACAACTAGTCGGTCGGTGAACCTTCTTTGACCGACTAACTGTAAACAGTAAAGAGCTGAAATTAGTCAAGGCATTCTAGTCGGTTCAAGAAGCTTTGCCGACCGACTAGATTACCATCTAGTCGGTTGGTTCTTCTTCTTGAACCAACTAACATGCATAAAAAGCCGCGAAACGAAGCGCGAAGCTTCGGAAAAGTTTGTATGGGCTTTTAATATGATCCTAGCTCTAAGATATGATCGTTATGAAGATTAAAACGTAAGACCTACTCAAGGCTTAACATTCTATGAAACGAAGCTAGAAGACTATAAATAAAACTTGACGAACCGTCTTCAAATGCTTCGATTCGAATCTCTTGACTTCAATAGTGGTCCTTGAGCTTCAACGAAGCTTCAAGCATACGATCATGCGCTTTGAGAAGTCTCGAGACGTCGCTTTTGATGTTCATAGAAGGTTAGATGTAGCTTTATGTGCATTCTACTTGATTAATTCATGGAATGCCTTCCTCAGTACTTTGTGATCACATACCATATTCGTGCTTATTTCCAGACAAGCATGTCTTCATCTTATATGTAGACTATGTAGTTGGTTATACACGTTTTGTACAGAATCTACAGCCTGGTCTTGAGAAATTAGATCTCCATAACTGCGCTCATAAAGAGTTAGTTCACGATATTTATGTTTTTTCATCATCAAAACCAAATCCGGGGAATCAATACTCAATATCCATTGTCATCAATCTATGGATCACCTGCAGAGTTTGATGCATCCTCGTCGACAATGGGAGCATGGTCGATATCCTCTGCATGGATACATTTCAGAAGTTTGGGATATTTGCAACATCATGTAGCCCGTGCACACCGGTCTTTCTTGTTTCACATGCACCCATGTCATCTCAAAGGGGATGGTCTCCATACATATGGAGTTCGACACACCTCCCTGCTAACAGGTGCACAACGTCCACTTATTGGTGGTCAGCTGCCCAATAGTTTTCAACGCTATCATCATACGGGCAATGACCACCATGTACCACCTCTTGGTGAAGTTTTCCACTACTCACGGGTTGGCGTGCTCGAAGGAATCCAATCAAAAGTCAATGTGTGTATGCTACTATCTTACAAGGTTGGCGGCCTCTGATGCAGACTGCTTACGGCTCAGATACCCCTCAATCTTTCGCTACCACTGCTTAGCCTTAAAGGAAGCTCTAACATCATCTATATCAGACGAGCTTAATTCTCAAGCTGACCTGGAACGCAAAGCCCCTGTGGAGGAAGCTCTGCTATCTTTAGCTACTCCTGCTCATCAGCTGATCTTGCTCAATCTTGCTCAATCTTCAGTTGCTACCGCTTAGCCTTCTGCTACTCATGCTAAACCTGAAGATGTAGCTCAGACCTCATCCATGGCAGATAAGCTCGATCCTCAAGATGAGCCAGAGCGAGAGAGCCTTCCCAATAGAGGATGTAAAGGCAATATCCCTCATTAAGCCTAACCTGACTCAGACGGTCCAGATCGTCTCTGCCTTGTGGCCCGATCTCGAGCCATCATCATCGACTTTCTTCAGTGGAACATGGATGTCTTTACTTGGTCACACGAAAACATAGCGTGTATAGCTCCAAAGGCCACAGTTCATAGATTGAACATTAATCCAACCGTGCCTTCAGTTTGCTATAAACACCGACTTTCAATGCCGAGAGAGGCCAAGCAATCAAAGACGAAGTCGACAAGCTCCTCCATACCGACTTCATAAGAAAAGTTACTTATCCAAAATGGATAGCCAATGTTGTTCTAGTGAAGAATGCAAATGACAAGTAGAGGATCTATATCGACTTTACAGATCTGAACAAAGCTTATCTGAATGACATCTTTTCTATACACCTGATCGATTAGCTTGTTGACGCAACTACTGGACACGAGCTATTTAGCTTCATGGATGCTTACTCTGGGTATCGTCAGATCCACATGCATGAGCCAGACAAAGAGCATACATCCTTCTTAATAGACCGGTCGTAATGCTACAAGGTGATGCCCTCCAGTCTGAAGAATGTTGGGGCCACATACTAGCACCTCACAAACAGGATGTTTGCAGGTCAGATCAGCAAAACAATGGAAGCAAAACAATGGAAGTCTATGTAGATGACATACTGGTCAAATCACTAGAAGTGGCCTGTTATGTGGCCAACCTGGAGGAAACCTTTGCCATCATACGGAGGCATCATATGAAGTTCAATCTGAGCAAATGCGTCTACAGTATTGCTTTTTAGGAAGCTCTTGGGCTTCTGCTTGCCTCAAATTAATGAAACTCCCAAGCACATGAGTTCAAGAAGTAATATAATCTGGTCAGTCTGAATGTCGAATCCACATGGACAAGTTGTTCTATGTTATCACAAATTCAATCGATTATAAATGGGTAATGGTGAGAAGAGTACCGTCTCAACTACAAAATTGGATGGATTGGATGGAAAACATGGGTTATGATCTATGATTCACTAAAGTTAGATGGCCAATTATCACGCCCCGCTTTCTATTATACTTAGGAGCGAGGACACGAGCGGGTCCGCATGTGCTTAAAGCAAAGAAGATGTACTTTTTTCTTTCTTCTTTGACTTAAGCACAATAAGCGTTGTTTAGCAAAGCAGGTCCCTGCACGTGAATTTCTCAGAAGCAGCATAAATAGTCATTACACTTTTAATTCCAACGTTTTTAAAAACAAAGTACACAAAGTAATTAAGTCCTAGCATGGCCGTACAATCTGTTGAAAGTAAACACACCTGAAAAGCAACAAGTTAATTAATAAAACTGAAATAGAAACAGCTCGCTCTAGTCTTCAGCAGAGAGGACCTCAGTGTCCTCGTAACTCTGATCAGCGGGGTCCACCTCTAAGGTAGGATCCTCAAAAGCAGGGTCCTCGATGTACTCTATCTCTGAACCTAACATATATTTCATAAATTCATTTGAAATATATGTCAGCGATAGCTCGTTCAAGATTTTAAATTAATGAAAGTAGTAACTTGCAATTTAAGAAAATAAGATGGTTAGAACACATAAGAGCAGGTGAAGCCAAAAATGAGAACATGTGGAAAGTAAAGACATGAGGTTCATCGACAATTAATATACATTTGCATTTTAAACGAGGCAAACAAAGTTGGCATTTTAGAATACTTTTTAGTTGTTTGTGCTAGTGAATAAGTCCATGTCCAAGTGGCAAAATGTTCTCGATACACCCTATCATCGGGGTTTACCGTGACGCCTCTTGCCATTCCTAACGTGGAAGATGGCAAACATGCTTGCCTCCATTTGTGTGGTATGGAGGTAGCCATAACATGTTCAAGCCACATTTACGGACTCTACTACATGAAACAACCCCACCCAAGGTGTCTGTCTAGTCATCGACTAGATTACATCCCATCTGTATTCGATGGTATCACATACATGTTTCGTGGGTTATGTCATACCCTATGTCCAAATTAGTTCAACTTGATATCTTGCAGATAGTAAAAGTAGTTCAATTTGATAGCATACAGATAGTAAATGTAGTTCAATTTAATAGGAGGCAGATAGTAAAGATAGTTCAATTTGATAGCAGGCAGATAGTGAATTGTTTCAAACAAACAACATTTATATAACGTGTCCATTTAATCAGAAAGCGAACGGTACAATGGAAACATACAATTTAGTTTTAAAGTCGACAAGCACACTGAAATATGATTTTAGCACAAAAGTTTGAACAGTTCGTTTTGCAATTCATTTACGATAAAATACTTGCCTGGTTGGTGATTTTGGTGTCGTTGTGTTCGTCTCGTCAAACGTGATATTATGGTGAGGTTGGTTTTCTGTTTTGTTCAACATGATGAATGGTGAATACACTACTTAACCAATAACATTATAATTCACATTATATAATACTGTTAGTATATGAAATTTAACAACTTACTAACTTATTAATTTATACTAACTTATAACTAAACAATGTTAATAACATAATATAAGACTAAGTAATTTATAAATGCTTAGTAGGAAAACTCTTTATATAAATTCAAACTAATTTATAATTACTTAATATGAAAACTCTTTATATACATTCAAACTAATTTATAATATAACTTAATATAACTTTAAAACTTAAATAACTTATAACTTAAATAATTCAATTAACTTAAAAATAGCCCAATAATTTACTAACTCTAATAATCCAAATAACTTCAATAACCCATACCCAATAACTTACTAATTCAATAAACCTATACCCAATAGCATAACCATTAAAACCCAATACCCAATTTACCAATTTCTTCACCTGCCTTCTCTTCTTCCTCTTCTTCTTTCTATCTTCTTCCTTATTCTTTTCTTCTTGCTGCAGGGGGAGCTCGGAGCGGCAAGGGGCAGCAATGGCTTCGACGACTGGGCGGGCGGCACGCGGCCTGGGCGGGCGTTGGCGCACGCGTGGCAGCAAGCGACGGCGTGCGCGGCTGGGCTACAGGCAATGCAAGGCAGGCACTGTGTGGTGGCAAGGAGGCGGGCGGCTGCTGCAGGGGGTGGCGCCGGGGGAGATTGGGGATGCAGCGGCAGTCGGCAGGTGGGGGTTCGTCCACGGCAGCGGAGGAGAAGGGGATGACTGAAGGAGATGATGAAATTGGGTTGTATAGAGAGTGAATTTTTGATTTCAGCCTCAAATTCTCCCTGTTTTCCTCTTCAATTTTAGATTTCTGAATTTAATTGATGATTTTAGTTTTTGATTTGGTTGTTTGATTTTTTTGGGATGACGGAATTTGGGTTTGATTGATTTTGGGTTGTGGTTTGTTTGCTGTTTGGTTGAAGGAGGGGGGAGATGATGACGGTGGTGGTGGATGAAATTGGTGTCGACGAGGAGGTGGAGGGAATTTGCTGATTGATGAAGGGGGCGTAGGGATTTACAGATGGATGTGCCTCATGTGATTATAATGCAGGGAAACCAAGCATTTAGAGGGTGGGGTTTTGATTTAAAGATGACGTTGGATCTCATCTGCCAAAGGAGGTGATTAAAGGGGGTGGGGTTGATTAATTAAATGGGGGTTAGGGTAATTAGTTTAATGGTAATAGTTAGGGCTAATGATAATTATTTAAACTATGGTAAAAATTCTAAAAACAGAGACGCGCTCGCGACTATGCATAGAAATAGAACTTACGGATGAAAAACATCCGGATGATCGAAATAAAATACCGGCACACAACAATCAAACACGACTAAAAATACAGGCCGTTACATTCTACCCACCTTAAGAAAAAATCCGTCCTCGGAATTCTTATCAACTAAGGAGCAGAGAACAAATATGGATAATGCTTTCGCATTTCATCTTCCCGCTCCCAGGTGGATTCTCCTGTTGAGTCATAATGCCACATCACTCTCACAAGCTCGACGACCTTGTTCCTGAGCGTCTTCTGACGTCGATCTAAGATTTGCACCGGTCGTTGCTCATATGTCAGGTCCGGTCGAACCGTAATCTCCGAGTAATCGACATCATGAGAAGGGTCGCTAATGTAACGACGCAGCTGAGACACATGAAAAACATCATGTACTCCCTCTGATGAAGGCGTCAGTGCTAGATGTAATTGCCTAGAGTGCCATATACATTAGGGCTTATCTTTTTGAGTGAGATATCGTGTAAGTATGCTTGAATACATGTGTAATGTGTATTTAGTTATGTATTGAGTAATGTATTATCGTGCGTCATTATTATTTTATAATTATAATTATTGGTGTTATTAGCATTATTGCTAGTCTTAGTAGCATCGTTACATATGAATGGCATTCATGTGTTGGTGTGTGGGTGACAAGTGTGAAAAGGGTTAAGGGTAGTGGCAACCCTTGTAATTAAGTGTAGATGTGTGTAAGTAATGGCACATTTGTAATTATGTATGTGTGTAGTAGGATGACATGGAATGGCAAACTTGTAAATATATGGACCCTTAGAAGAGATATTTTTTAGTTAATTATTTCCTTATTTCTTTATTCTTTCTAGAAGAGATATTTTCTCTTCCTTCTACAATCTTCTTTTCATTTCTTTTTAATTAATTTTTCTTCCTTCTACAAGCTTCTTTTTCTTTTCTTTCATTTTTTTCATTTGTCTCTTTCCCTCCCCCTTAGTGGCCGAATCCTCCATGAAATTAAAACAAAAACAAAACAAAATAAAGAAAGAAAGAAAGAAAAAGAAATGAAAATGGAAATCCAAGGAAAAGAGAAAGAAGAGGAAGAAGAAAGGGGTAGAAGAGAAAGAAAGAGGATGAGGAAGATCAGGGTTCTCCTACAAATCCAAGAGGTAAGATTCCCTACTTGTGAGATGAATTTTAATTTAGGGATGTTGTGTTAGTTTTAGCGCTAAATAGTTGGAAAGATAACATTTTAAGTGATATGAAGGTGAAAGCAAGTCACTTTCTTAAGTATTGTGTCTTATATGTGCAAAAGATAACATCTTTCAAGGCTATCTTAACTAAAGTTAGTATCTTGATGTCATTTTGATATATGCCCATGCTCACTTTGTTAAAGTAAGTTGTTGGAAGTCAATCTTTGTGTAATTTTATAGGTTTGCATTATTAAGTTGAAGATTGGTTGCCTTTTTGTGTAAATTTAGTTAAAGTTAGTAGCTTACTTGTGAATATAAGCTTGTATCAAAAGTTATATTCTTCTTGTAAGAATTTAATGTTGGTAGCTTTTAATGTTGCCTTTAAGTTAATGTTAGTAGCTTTTTAATATTGCATGCTTGTTGTAGAACTGTTTAAGCCTCAACTAAATGTTGCATGGAGGATGGTTAACAACGTTTCATTCAAAATGGTTCATGTTGTAAGAAATATCTAATGAGGCTATGTTTATGTTTTCGGAAATGATAAATGGCAATGGATGATGGTGTATGTTGTATGGAGAGGTGTATGTGGTATGTCATTCCCTTAAGAATTGATGTTGTATGGAGAAGGGGTATGTTGCAGGGAGAATGAGCATATTGCATGGAGATTGGTTCATATTTTATGGAAAATGAAACCCGTGATAATTTATGTTGTATGCTAGTCTTTTCATTTAAATACATGTTAGCCCTTGTTCTCTCCCTTATGCCATCCTAATATTGCATACCAATTTCAATGCAAATTTGAATATGCTAACAATTGTTGTTTAAATGCAATTCTATGTTGTAAGCTATTCCAACAATGCTAATGTTGCATGCACATCTAATGTTGTTTACATGCAATTTCAATACAATAGTTGTTTTAATTCTAATCCTTAAGTCATTACTATTGTCCTTTTATGTCACCTTTATAACAATGCAATTGTTGTTTATATGCATTTACCATTTCAAACCTAATGCTAGCCATATTGTTCTTTTATGTCACTTTAATGTGGTTTAAATACAATTTCTTTCACATTGTATGCTAGCTCACTTGACTTAAATATTAATAAATGATAGGGTTGCCTCGATCTGCCATATGGCAGGTGAGCACCCTATAAAGGGGTGGGGGAGAACTGGGTACTAGTAGGGTATGAGGACTGGACTGTGTTGTGATGTGTGATGTACCTTGCTCAGTTTCGGGTACTTGTGGTGTTTGCCATATCTTGCTCAGTTTCGGGTACGAGGTTTTGTGATGTTGTGGAGTTTTTTCTCACTCGCACTCCGATGTGGGAGGGTATGGGTGGAGTGAGAGGCCCCGTTAAGGAAACAGTGCTCGTGTACCACTGGCGGGTGCTCCCTACCGCCCCACCTTCGGGGTGGAGTCCAGTCCCTCATATTCAACGACACACCCAGGTCTCCAAAAGAAATTTTAATTAACCACTTGCTTACTTTAAATCTCCAATGTGTGGTTCTTATTTCCTTTTCATTGCATGCTGTAACTGTGATTCTTTCCATATTATGTATTGTTTGTGACTTAAAACAACATCCCCCAAATTAATGCTTACCTTCTGCATGAGTTGTGTTTCATACTTGGACACGCTTTGCTGTGCTCCAATTTGTGGTTTCAGGGTTATGGAGCTGGAGGCAGGGGATGGAGTTAGAGTTACGGTTGAGGAGCTTAGGTTGTGAGTTGGGTAATGAGGGGAGTGGATGAGAGACTTGTACTCTTGGGGTTTTGCTTTGGGTAGAGTGTTGTATTGCTTATAAATGGATGTATAATGGAAATTGGTGATGTATAAAGACCATAGTTTCTCTTTGGTTTAGTTGTTGTCTCTGAGTTGTTCGGTAGTTCCTTTGGTTCTCTCTGTGGTTTCTGTGATGTGTTTGTTGGTTTGTCCTTTGGACATTACAGGTACTATCCCAGCAGTGCGTAGTGGACCTACTGATTCTTATGAATTTTTTTCTCCCTTCGTAACACTTGCTACTTTGGGATCACCTTGGACAGATTCGTACTTTCTGGGTATCCTAGGGAGTGGGGCGTTACAGTTGGTGGCCCATGTAGGTCACCGCACTGCGGCTGCGTACTGATAGTGCGTGTAATGTTTTCGTAGAAAGTAGTCGAATCCTAAGGTGGGTAGGTGCCTAGGACCTGGTAGCCGTAGTGTCACCTCTAAGTGTGAGGTACCAGGATATGCAGGCATATCATCTTCCATAGTAGAGTTATATGTATGAATGTATGGTAAGTGTGTCGTGTATATCGTATGTGTTGTGTAGACCGTACACAGCCATGGTTAGGCGAGTCATAGGCTTGACAATCATCGAAAAGTCCTTGATGAATCGACGGTAATAGCAAGCCAAACCAATAAAACTTCGGATGTCAGAAGCTGATCGAGGAGTCGGCCAATTCCTGACTGAAATGACCTTCTCCAGATCGACAGAGATACCATACTTGGCATATAACCGATGATGTCGCAAGGTCTCCAATACAATCTACAGATGTTCGGCATGCTCTACTTCATCCTTCGAGTAGACCAAGATGTCGTCGATGAAGATCACTACGAACTTAACCAAAAACTCATAGAAGATCAAGTTCATAAGGTTCATGAATACTGTTGGGGCATTAGTCACACCAAATGGCATGACTACGAATTCATAGTGCCCATACTTGGTCTGGAATGCCGTCTTCAGGATGTCTTCACTTCTGACCTTCATTTGATGATAACCATCCAGCTTAGAAAATACTCGCGATCTGCCAAGTTGATCGAAGATGTCATCAATGCACGGTAGCGGGTACTTGTTCTTTATGGTTACCTTATTCAGTTCTCGATAATCCACACACATCCCTCTTGACTCATCCTTCTCCTTGACCAAAAGAACTGGCGCACCCCCAGGAGATACGTTGGGATGTATCAATCCCTTCTGTAACAGGTTGTCGAGTTGTTTCCGATATTCTTCCAGTTCTACAGGAGCCATATGATAAGGAGCCTTCGAAATAGGTAGATTGTTTGGCATAAGGTCGATAGTGAATTCCCGAGCTCGATCAGGTGGTAATCCTGAAATATCTTCAGGGAATACATCTCCAAAGTCTCGAACCACTCTAGGCTTCTCGGGCTCAACTTGCTTCAATGCAATGATTACTTCGTTCGGCTTGGCCCGAAATTTGATATGCCTAAGTGAACGGTCTCCGCTCGTGAATTCAAACACAGGATGATCAGGGATTTCAAACACTACTTTCTTTTTGTGACAATCGATAGTAGCGTAGAAATTTCCTAACCAATCCATGCCGAATATCGCATCGAAGTTTGGCATGTCGACTATCATAAAATCTGCGAACAACTAGTGTCCACAAATCACTATAGGGCAAGACCAACAGCCACTAGAAGTTCTCACTACTCCACTCCTAGTAGTGATGTTCAAGCAATTTGGTAGTGAGTCAACATGAATAGAATGTTTCTATACAAATCCTCGGGATATGAAGCAGTGAGTGGCTCCAGAATCAAAAAGAGATAGGGCTCGATGAGGGGTTACTAAGATAACACCTAGTACGTAGAAAATATGTCTTAGCTAAATGATAAACAAGCAACACATACATATACCATAAGCATTATAAAAGACGGGTTTAAGTGTTACCTGATATCACTTACTCATCAGTCTCAGCCTCTGCGGCTGTCATGGTGAAAACCTGACTCCTCGACTGGTTCTGCCTTGCCAGTGCAAAATCCTTCTATTGCGAAGCCAGAGGTGGTCCATGTTGAGTATGCCCAGGAGCTCCATGATGAATAGGTCTAGAAGGTCCAGTAGTCATTGGCTTATTGGTGCGGAGAGGGCAATCTCTGGTAGCATGTGCAGATGCTCCACATATCAAGCATTTATTCAACAGCTCTCTGTAATCCTTCTTGACACGACCAATCCGCTTGCAGTGGAAGCACACCATCTGAGGTCGATTGTTTGTCGGGGCAGCATGCCTCTTAAATTGTGCAGTCTGAGTAGGTCGGAGATTGCCACTGGGTGGCTCCGGTGGACTCTACTTATTCCAATCTGAAGAGCCTTCTTACGCTTTACAATGAGTTCATGTTTCCTAGCAGCATCCAACACTTCCTGATGTGTAGTCGGATTCGTCGAAGACATTGAAGCCTGAATGTCCAGGTCCAGTCCCTGGAGAAACAAATATGCATAGTCTTCGGGATGTTCTACCAGATGCGGGGTGAATCGACTAAGCATTAAAAATTCCGCCTTGTATTCGTCAACAGTCTGATTGCCTTGTTCTAGGTTAACGAAACATTACTGTTGTTCTCTCTTAGCTGATCTAGAAAAATATTGAGCGTCAAATCGCTCTCGAAACATGGTCCAGTTGACGGGCTTGACAAGACGAGCTTCTTCAGTGTCCCACCAATTTCGAGCATTTCCAGTCAACTGTTTCTTGGCAACTTCTACCCAGCCGGCTGGTTAATACGGTCAAGACTCTGGTCATCTTCTATGTTTTGGACCCATTCTTCAGCTTCCAATGAGCATTTTCTTCCAGAAAGCTCTTCGGGTTCAACACCTGAAATTGCTTGGCTCCAGGCTCAGCTCGAGGAGTGGGTGGTGCAGGTTGTACAGGCTGCTGACCCTGCTGGATCAGCTGCTATTGGATCTCCAACATTCCTCTCATGACACTCATGAGTTCATGGATGTCGGGGCACCATTTTCGCTAGTTCCATTTCCGTTGCGAGTGTGCAGTCTTCCTGCCATGCTACAAGAGGAACAAGTTAAACATTTGTGTACAAAGTGATTCAAATGATCTGGTTAGTGATGATATTCACACTGCTTCTGAAGTATTTCGCAGAGTGCAAGAGGATGAGAATCTGCATGTGCCACCACTAAAACATGTCACGCCCTGCTTCCCATTATACTTGGGAGCGAGGACGCGAGCAGGTCTGCATGTGCTTAAAGCAAAGAAGAGGTACTTTTTTTTCTTCTTTGACTTAAGCACGATAAGCGTTGTTTAGCAAAGCAGGTCCCTGCACGCAATTTCTCAGAAGCAGCATAAATAGTCATTACACTTTTAATTCCAACGTTTTTAAAACAAAGTACACAAAGTAATTAAGGCCTAGCATGGCCGTACAATCTACTGAAAGTAAACACACCTGAAAATCAACAAGTTAATTAATAAAACTGAAATAGAAACATCTCGCTCTAGTCTTCAGCAGGGAGGACCTCAGTGTCCTCGTAACTCTGATCAGCAGAGTCCACCTCTAAGGTAGGATCCTCAAAAGCAGGGTCCTCGATGTACGATGTCTCAGAACCTAACATATATTTCATAAATTCAGTTGAAATATATGTCAGCGATAGCTCAGCAAGATTTTAAACTAATGAAAGTAGTAACTTGCAATTTAAGAAAATAAGAAGGTTAGAACACATGAGAGTAAGTGCATAGCCAAAAATGAGAACATGTGGAAAGTAAAGACATGAGGTTCATCGACAATTAATATACATTTGCATTTTAAACGAGGAAAACAAAGTTGGAAATTCAGAATACTTTTCAGTTGTTTGTGCTAGTGAATAAGTCCATGTCCGAGTAGGTAAAATGTTCTCGATACACCCTATCATCGGGGTTTACCGTGATGCCTCTTGCCATTCCTAAGCTGGAAGATGGCCAAGATGCTTGCCTGTATTAGTGTTATAGAAGTAGCCGTAAGACGTTCAAGCCACATTTACGGACTCTACTACATGAACCAACCCCACCCAAGGTGTTTGTCTAGTCATCGACTAGATTACATCCAATCTGTATTCGATGGTATCACATACATGTTTCGTGGGTTATGTCATACCCTCTGTACAAATTAGTTCAACTTGATCGCATGCAGATAGTAAAGATAGTTCAATTTGATAGCAGGCAAATAGTAAATTTAGTTCAAGTTGATAGCATGCAGATAGTGAATTATTCCAAACAAACAACATTTATATAACGTGTCCATTTAATCAGAAAGCGAATGGTATAATGGAAACATACAATTTAGTTCTAAAGTCGACAAGCACACTGAAATATGATTTTAGCACTAAAGTTTGAACAGTTCGTTTTGCAATTCATTTACGATAAAATACTTGCCTGGTTGGTGATTTTGGTGTCGTTGTATTCGTCTCGTCAAACGTGATATTATGGTGAGGTTGGTTTTCTGATTTGTTCAACATGATAAATGATTAATACATTACTTAACTAATAACATTATAATTCATATTATATAATACTGTTAGTATATGAAATTTAACAACTTACTAACTTATTAATTTATAATAACTTATAACTAAAAAATGTTAATAACATAACATAAGACAAATTAATTTATAAATGCTTAGTAGGAAAAATCTTTATATAAATTCAAACTAATTTATAATTACTTAATATGAAAAATCTTTATATACATTCAAACTTGTTACGACCAAAGATCAGAACGCCTCAACTTCCCCTCTAAGCTCGCTAGACGAGCGACAAGCTCGCTAAACGAGCGACGAGCTCGCTCGTCATCCATGAAGTCTGCCTCAAAGAATAGGAAGGTCGCACTTCGCCCCCAGCCTCGCCGATTGGTCACATGTTCCCTTCCAAGCTCGCCAGACGAGCGACAAGCTCGCTCGTCATCCATGAAGTCTGCCTCGTCGAACAGGAAGGTCGCACTTTACCCCCAGCCTCCCCGATTGGTCGCATGTTCCCCTCCAAGCTCGTCAGTCGAGCAACCAGCTTGCCTATCATCCTCCAAGTTTGCCCCTCGAAAGGGGCGTGAAGGGTGGCCATCGAGACCTTGAGGCATCGCTCTTAGGTAACAAGCTCAATGCCCTCAGGGAGCAACCAAGCTAACCATGAGTGGCCCCACTCCTTGGACGCACCTTGATGTCATTCTGGCATATCGAACACGACAAACGTCCTTGAGCGAGAACATCACTGGCACTTTCGTCGCCCGACAGCCTAACAAAAGAGCATCTGGCTGTTACGTCGCCTGATAGTCTGACAAAAGCGTGCCTGACGCTTTCGGCTCTGACACCCTGACAAAAGCACGCCTGACATGCTCAGCTCTGACATCCTCGGCCGAACCTTCAGCAGTTTGACACGCCAGCTCAGCCGAACCTAACTGCCTTACTCAGCTATAAATACCCATCTACTTCCATCGAGAAAGGGGTTAGTTGATCGAAATTATAAACTCTCACTCACACACAAGAGCAAATATCGTCCATATATTTGTTCTTCCACTCAAGCTCTCCACGTAAGGTTGACCTACCTCTAGCTCGGTTTACATGTCCGACCCACATTTCTAAGCCCTAATTCTGACTTAAGCATCGGAGAGGCTAAGGGTTGGCATCCAACCCCACCATTCTGATGAGCTGCTCTTTGCGCAGGCAAGCTCGTCCAAGCAGCGAGCAACCGACGACCAACTCCCGGAGAGCGGCATACAAGGGGTGACCTTACAGGATTGATCCCGTGATCATCATCCGAAGTGCGCTTGGCCTCTACATCCACTCACCACTTGTAAACAGCCACCTAAATCCCCCCTCACTTGTTAATCATCATGCCCTTGATTCCCCATTAAACAAATTACATTGTCGGGTGGATTTCGACCCACAATAATTGGTGCCGTCTGTGGAAAACTTAGGTTCACACCCATGTCAAATTCCATACCCATCAATCGCAGTCCCAACCATGGCAAAGCACCCATAGAGGAGGAGTCATACTCTCACAGAAGGACTCCCCCGCCGGACTTACCCCCTGAGGGGACGACTGAGGCCATTCAAGCCTCAGCCTGTGCTCTCCACCAAAGTTTTGAGGCCTTCGGCTAGATGATGAAAGATTTCGATGCGACCAGAGCCGGGGCACCCCAGGCCCCTCTGAGCCCCAGAACTTGAGGTGAAAACTTTGACCTCAGTTCGAAGAAGAAGCGGCCGCTCAGCGGAGAGGGTTCGTCGAAGAAATAGCAGCCCAACAAAAACACCTTGAGGAGGAAGCAGAGGCCGCTCGGCAGTGGCGGCTCGACGAAGAAGCTGTTGTCCAACAAAGATGCCTTGAGGACGAGGCATATGCCGCTCTACAAGCGTGTTTAGATGAAGAAGCTGCATGTCGACAGCTCCGATTCAGCATCGCCGAATGCGAGAGGCTTTGGAGGGAGAACTATGAGGTCCCGGAGGCATCGACCCCGAGTCTACGGTGCAGGAACACGCGTAGTCCACCGTCAACGGAGTCTCTACCACTCAGAAGGAGCCTACTGATCGACCCGAAATTAACTCCGAAACGATGTCGTCTAACCGCAAGCGCACGGTATAGTGGCAAGCGGGTATCGAACACGGGAAAGCGGTGCTATACGGCATATCTACTCCTAGGTTGAGTTAGACTTGCGAATTTATTGGTGGATATGGATTATGGAGTGTCGTGATGGTGATGGATGTGAAAGTCGTGTCATTCGACGTCGCAAACAAGGAACTCCACAAAGAAAGGAATAAATGACTAGGACATTAGGACTCACCACTAGGATCATCAAACGTCGATGCTTGGTTAAGACTCTTACGTTGCATTGGTTTTATTGGAGATTGTAGCATCTAGGAAGTGAATTCATGCATCTAGGCATCATGAATTTAACAAACCGTATTAACCCTGCTCTCGCCATAGGCACATACGATACGTGCATTAAGGATCTACAATAATCTCACAAGTCACAACTCTCGTGGATCGAATCCTCTCAACTCGTACCACTCTCGTGGTTTAGAGCTTCGAGGTATTTTGGTGGCTCTCATTGACGCAATGATGGTAGCCGTCAATTAGTGATATGGTTCGTCGGTGGATCCCATCAAGGCATGAGCCGGGCATGGTCACGAGCCTTGGTTGAATCCACTAACTCCCTAATTAAATCCGTAGGATACTCCTTAAGCTAATCGATTCCACCGACCATGGGCACGATCTCAGTACGAGATCTCCTAGGGATTTTGTAAGATCAACCAAAATACTCCCCATTTATTGTCTAACGCATCATAAAAATTCCAACATTGCATCTAAATCCTAAAATCCTAGGTCTAATCCATTAGCCCTAGAAAAGACTACTCAAGCATATCAAACATTATGAAAACAATAGAGATCATTGCTAGCATCATAGAAAAACAATAAGAAGAACTAAAATAGAATTAAAGAGATAGAATACTTAGCTTGATACAAGAGGAGGGGCCTATGACATGGCCTAACTCCTAAAAGAGTCTCCTTGACCACCCAAGAAAAATAAGATCCAACCTAAAACTATCTAAAGGTCCCCCTCTAATGACAGCTACAATTCATATATATATAGTCCCCTCAAAACCCTAGCAAATAACCCAAGAAACCCTCTGAAATTCGTGCACAAAATCAACTCTGACCGCAACTTAAGTTCTGGGCCCCAACTGACTCGGTCGAGTAGCCCATGCTGATCGGTCGAGTAGCGATTTCAGCACTGCAGCGTCAACTTGCAAAAATTCCCCAGATTTCATCCGACCTCTGATTGGCGCGTTCTTGGTGGCATTGGAACCGTAATGAAGTCTACTATCCATAAAAATATGAGAAAAATACTTTGCCAACTGGAATGATAGCAGATCTCAAAAGAGTGAGAGGATGACAGAAAATCTGGGCGCTTGCCTTACTCGACCGAGTAGCCTTCGTGCTCGGTCGATGTAACGGCCGGTACCCACTATTCGTTATACGATTGTGCGTATAGCAATTTTGGGTACCTGATTGGTTTTGTTGCTTTGAATGTGAGTCGTGTTGTGAGTCGATAGGGTCGTTGCACCTTGGTTGCATCCTTAGCAAGCCACCCCCGACGTGTGCTCAACTTGGGATTTCTGTCGCTTTTGGACCCCGTATCCTATGTACGCTTTTCGTGCACGTAGTCTTGTTCGTGCACATAATTATTTTAGATCTTGTCTGTATCCGAACCCTATAGTGCGATATGCCGTCATGACCCTCTCTGAGAGTATTAAAATTGTGGTGTTAATTGGGAATGTCATTTCACGGGTCGTTCTCCCACGATTTGACCTTGTTTGAAGAGACGTCACGATTTTCACTTTTGTCGTAAGGCCTTTCTATTTTTAATTTCATTTCTCGTCGTCAAAATTGCGATCCGTCTTCTCTGTCTTCTCTCTCTCGTTGTTCCGGTCACTCCAGTATTTATCTCACAATTTTTGGGCTTCGTTTGACCCACTTTCCCTATTTTTCCCAACCTATTATATTTTAACCCTAATTTTTATAATTTTAACCTCTTATTATTTTATTAATAACAAATTACCACATCCAAATCAACTTTGAACCGGGCCATGCCTTTCTCCTAGCCGCACCCACACAGCCTTTCTATTGGGCTTTTCAAATCATTTCAATAGTTTGAAACAACTATTATAAGAACAAAAAAAAATAAAAGAGATCCTAAACCTAGCCCCTCACGTGAAGCCCATCCCCTACCCTATGAATAATAACCTAGGCTAAGTTCTCTTTTTCACAGCATTCTTCAAGCACCGCCTCTGTTCTTCCTTGTCGCACGGAGCACCCCACAACCTAGCCAATACACGCACGAGCTTCTCTCCGACTCCAACCCATCGCCGCCCTATCCGCGGCCTCCCCCATGCCGTCAGTCCCCTCCACCGATGTTTCCACCCTCGCAAGCGCCGCAGGTCACGCTGCAACTCGCGCAGCAGGTACAGCAGCGATTTCGCTGCTGTTCACGACGGCGCCGCCGCACACGGACCCTATTGGCGCTGCTCTCTGGTCGTCGAACCCCCGCAGCGACTCCCCGCAACCATCTCCGCCAACCCACGGTGTTCACACCGCCGAAAACCGCCGCAAAAGTCACCGTTGCTGCCGTTTTTCGCAGCAGCCACGATCCGCCGCAGCGCCGTCGTGAGCAGCCGTCCCCGGCGTGTCTCCGCCCCACGACGTCCCCTCACGTTCACCTGTAACCACCATCAATGTTAAAGCTTTAATAAAGGTTAGTTTGATTATATTCAATAGTTTAGTGCTGCTAGGGTTAGTTGTGTTTTACCATGAGATTATTAACGACATAGCCTGGCTCACATCTGCAACATAGGCTAAATGCAGTGAGTCCCTTTGCTTTTAAGTGTTTTACCTACTTAATGCTATTTGCTAATTAGTATTAAAAATTACTTAATGTTATATAGGTGTTTGAACAGAGGTGCATAATCACATAGGTATAAGAGTAGTGCTGTTGATCTTAAGCTTTTAGATTAAGCCATCTTATATGCTACCCTGGGTTCAGTTGCTAATAGATTTTTGAGATTGCTATTTTCATGATCAACCTGGGCTTTAAATGATAACATTAGCATGCTAATAGGAGTAGATGACTTGTGTGTGTGGCATTCTAGCAGTTGTTCATCTAGTCTTTTAATGGAATATTGTAAACTTTCTAACCAGTAAGTTGACCTAGATTAATTGTTAGCATCATTAGTATGTTACGTGCTTATGTTAACAACTTGACGTAGTTTTAACGTCAGTAAATTTTAACTTCATTAATTATAATGTGAACCCCTGGTGTTGAAACTCTAATTAAAATTGGTTCGTTAGACGTTTTAAAGTTGACTAAAAATTCTAGTCCGTAGTTATGAACTTATTCATGCATGTGCTCTATCACAGAGGACCGGTCGTTCTGTGCCGTTCGCAATACTGGAATCCAACCCCTGACGTCGCTACCCGACGTCAGAGTAGCTCTCGCATCGTGTTGAGGTAAGTCTCTCTCCGTAGGAACCCACACCGCATGTTAACAAGATAAAAATAGTAATTTTATTGTGTTGGTTAATTCACTAATTGAAGATTAATAATATGGGACTGTAGGCCGGTGGACTTGTGCACGTATGTTATTTGTGACTTTGGACTCTTTTGGACAGTGCTTCTCAGACGTTTGACTTGCAGGCAAGTGAAACTTGCCAACCTTGTTCTAGGCATGCTTTAGGCCATTTCCTTGCTTTTAGCGTAAAAGAGACTAGACCGTGAAATGATAACGATCTAGGCGTAATTTCAAGTTCTAGCTTGACAACGAAGCTAGAACTGCCTTTTGTCATGTCATTTCATGCAATTGCCTGTCACGTTTAATTTCTCTATCGGTACGCATTTTTATTTAAATATCTGCCATGCATTTGCATTCCTTACATGTCATCTGATTTGCATGTTGCATCGTAGCACACGCTACAAAATACTTGCACAATCCGTGTTTCCGGTTAGGCACCTGCTATGCGGGCATAACCCTACGCCATACTTGTTAAAAACACTTCCTGGCTCGTGATCCAGAAGCGAGCATTCCGTGTTTGGGGGTAATGCCCTGGCTCGATACACGTGGAGGGGTAGGGATAAACGATCACTTGAGCGTAAGAGTTGGCACGATCAGCCACTCTAGCCAAAAGGCGGAATCTCTGTGCACGACGTGCTTACTAGACTTGTCTTTGTACTAGTGCTTGTTCATGTAAAACTTGACATCCATGCCATGTTTCAATGCCATGCTCGTGCTTTACTTTACTTTACCTTACTTGTCGCACTCATGTTATAACTGCCATGTCATTGCATCATGCTAGAATTTCTAGGTTGTTCACTGTACTTTCAGTTTCCTTGCACAAGTCTCTTGTAGACTTGCTGACATGTGCCCCTCGCTCTTTTGGATGTCACATGTTAGACCCTTAGCCAGAGACTGTAGCTGAGTACGTGGTTGTTGCTGACGCTGAGCCTGAGCCCATGTCTGTCCAGGAGAAGTTGGTGGCTATCGGTGACCATCCCTAGTGACCTTGCTGAGCTTCCTTTTGTTTTAGGATTGTTGTTAGTTGTCGGCGCGTGGCACCTTTACTTTGTACGTTGTACTTTTGTTGGCCATGTTTGGGCCTTTAGATCCTTTTTTCCTTGTAGCCTGGTGGCTTTTCTGCGATGTTGGAGTTTATTATTATGGATATTCTGATATATCTCTTTCGTCTCATTTCCTTACTATCATCTTTGTTTCGTTTCGCGTTGCAAGGACCTGCCAATTTAATGTTGATTGACGCTTATCGGACTTGCAGCTTTGTAGCTTCAAGTCCGAGCGGACCTTCTCACGTCTCTCCTCCATAATTTTGGGAAGCGGGGCGTGACAGGTTTTGTTGGTGGCCCATGCAGGTCCGTCTTGCAACTGTGAATTATCGGAACAACGATAATAACTATGGAATGTCCATTAAATAAATTGCAACATCCGAGTCATAAGCCTTGAGCCTAATCGTTTTCCTATGTCACTAGGTGGTAAGGAGACTTAGTTAGATGTCTGTGCTTGCCAGTTAGCGACCCCGGATTGTTAGTTAGACTCCCTGCTAGGAATTGATTTAATCGTCGTAGGAGTTATCTTAGTGGTTCCTGTCTAGCTCTGACCATATTAGACCTCTACAATTCCTTTAGTCGTTCCCTTGGGTTCGTCGACTTCGGGCCAAGCCGAACACAGTTCATTAAGGACTAATTCCTTAGAAAGTCTTAGCGCTAAGCTTCTTAATCTTTAGTTGGTCGACCGTAGGAGTTTCCCCGCAGGATTCCTGGGCCATATCCTAGGCGTATGTATGTTTTGATCATCCGACCATTTTTCATGCCTCGATTCACGAGATCGCCTCATGACGATCGTCGTAAATTTTCGAACCCCTCCGTTACGAATCTTGAATCTCCTGAAAGTTATTTTTCGATTTCCCTTATTGAAAGTTTCGCTAAGTTAAATTTTATTTTAAACCCTCTATGTATATGTTTAAATTTTCACTATTCGATTGAGTTAAAATCCTATCTTAGATTTTGGAGTCTATTGGTTGTAATTTTTAGTTACCATCTCGTAGCTACTTGCTAACCAATATTTCTCGCATTTTGGTTTTAAACTTTTAGTACTATTTTGATAGTTCAATATACCCTCTTTTTCTAAACTACGAAATTCATTTTAGCCATTTACCATATAAACTTTAGAATATCTTCCAAGATGAATAGAATTTCAATTATTTTTATATATAGCAGTTCTAGGTTCGTTGAACTTGTACTTTAAGATCTTGAATAAATCAGTTTCTTTTGGCAAATCCGGGTTTCTCTAAAATTATTTTCAATATTGTTCAATTGAAATTTCTCTCCGGTTTAAGACTGGGAAAACTTTTAACATGAGCTTAAATTCTTCAGTTAATTTCATTCTTTGAATTTCAAAACCTTTGCCAACATGGTTAAATTACTGCCGTATAACAGTTCCTAAACTACGTCTTTCATGTTCGTGTGAATGATTCACTTTTCCTCCTGATAATTTTATATAAGCCAATAAACCGTTTTCTCTTATTATGACTATTCGACTCAAATTTATTTCGAACAACTTGTTTCATCGATCTCCAAATATTTTATACAGACGAGGACTCCAACTTTTGAAGTACAACAGTTTTCAAATTTCACGTATTTTAGCGTATGTTATTTACACTACTTTCCTTCTGTAACCTATAATAGTGACACTACATCTCCCTTTCCTCTACCTAAACTTTCACAAGTGAGTCGCTGTTTCACCTAACCAAGTTGTCTCCTTGTATTCGTCCTATATGAATTCGTGCTTATCGATCCTTCCCTCGTCACGCTTTCGACCTCGACCTCCCTCTATTGCTTAGGCTTTAGTGCTCGTCAATGACTGTGTCAACTCTAATTTGTTAGTAGGCCCTTGGACCTTTGTGATGTTGTCGTGGTGCATGTACCTAAGTTGAGTATGTGGGCTTGAATGAGTGTACTCCCTGTAGTATATTAATGTTTGCCTATTGTGTGATATATACATACTCTGAGTTATTCATGATGTTATGAAGTTGTATGTGTGTTAGTATTTATAGATATGTGTGAGGATAGCTATACCACTCTAGGGACGTCTGTATATAAGAATCAGTGTTGGAATATCTAATGGGGTGTATGTAGTTGGAGATACTTACAATGGTTGAAATAATATGTTGGTAAAGCTATGTGTATGGTAGGTGTGATAATAATAGGTGTACGTATAAGTTAAGTGAGTAGGCCTATTATGTGACCTATATGTTAGTACGTGTGAGTATGTGCTCGTACGTAGTTATGTATTGTGCTTAGACGTAGGTAGTTATGAATTTGTTGCATGAGTATATAAGTGATATATGTATGGTAATATGAATGTAAATTTTGTTTGGTATTGCTTGCATTTACGAGGTGTTGTGCATGTGCGTGTATACCCTGAGGTATACACGACTATTGCATACCTTAACTATGTATGAAGTAGACGTGTGTTTCGAGTCTCACTCAAGATTGAGTGGGTATACTCTAAGTATATTGTTACATATGTCTGTGGTCTGCGTGTGGAACCATGCATATAGCAATGTTTGATGTATGTATAGTGATAGGAGTGTTTGTGCCTGGTTGTGTTACGCACATGATTGTGGGTTGCTATACCAGTATATAGTTATAGGTGTTGGTTGTGGTATGGTTATTTACTAAGGACTTGTCTGTGTGAACGTATGTGTGCTAGCTAAACTAGGTGTGTAGATGTGCTGAGTATATAGTGGTATGATTGGTGTATATGAATGAAATGTTAGCGTGTATGGGTGTGCACCATGCACGGGTAAGTATGTGCTTAGTTATAAGTTTTGGTGACTATAGCATGTGTGGCGTGCCTCGAATATAGTTATAGGACCATATGTGATGTGAATATATGGTGAAATATTTGCGTGCATTTGAATGACTACAAGTGTGAAGTTACAGTAGTGGTGAATGTATCTGGCTTGATTTAATAATGGTATGGTGTGATTACATGTGTTGATGTGTTTGGTATTGGATGTATACTAGGAAATATTAGGGAGTAGTATACCCATGTTTGTTTTGTGCATAGGTAGTTATTTATACGTGAAGTACTATGATTGTATTTGCTGGTGGAAACTATTTATTTGTTTATGAGTATGTGTACCATGGTATGTAATAAGTGTTTAATAATTATATAAGGATGTGCGTGACTATATGAATGATTGAAGTGCGTGTATAAATTTGACTGCCTATGATAGGTATAAGTATAGGGTGTGTATATATATACCTACCTGTAGTGCTAATGTTTGACTACCTAGTGTGTATATAAGCACTGGTAGTGACTATACCTAGTTAAAATTATAATGTGATATGATTGGGGTAGTTACTAGAGCGACTATATATGTTAGAAAGTCCGAGGACGGACTTTATTCTAAGGTGGGTAGGATGTAACGGCCGGTACCCACTATTCGTTATACGGCTGTGCGTATAGCAATTTCGGGTACCTGATTGGTTTTGTTGCTTTGTATGTGAGTCGTGTTGTGAGTCGATAGTGCTGTTGCACCTTGGTTGCATCCTTAGCAAGCCACCCCCGACGTGTGCTCAACTTGGGATTTCTGTCGCTTTTGGACCACGTATCCAATGTACGCTTTTCGTGCACGTAGTCTTGTTCGTGCACATAATTATTTTAGATCTGGTCTGTATCCGAACCCTATAGTGCGATATGCCGTCGTGACCCTCTCTGAGAGTATTAAAATTGTGGTGTTAATTGAGAACGTCATTTCACGGGTCGTTCTCCCACGATTTGACCTTATTTGAAGAGACGCCACGATTTTCACTTTTGTCGTAAGGCCTTTCTATTTTTAATTTCGTTTCTCGTCGTCGAAATTGCGATCCGTCTTCTCTGTCTTCTCTCTCTCGTCGTCCCGGTCACCCCAGTATTTATCTCACAATTTTTGGGCTTCGTTTGACCCACTTTCACTATTTTTCCCAACCTATTATATTTTAACCCTAATTTTTATAATTTTAACCTCTTATTATTTTATTAATAACAAATTACCACATCCAAATCAACTTTGAACCGGGCCATGCCTTTCTCCTAGCCGCACCCACACAGCCTTTCTATTGGGCTTTTCAAATCATTTCAATAGTTTGAAACAACTATTATAAGAACAAAAATAAAAATAAAAGAGATCCTAAACCTAGCCCCTCACGTGAAGCCCAGCCCCCTACCCTATGAATAATAACCTAGGCTAAGTTCTCTTTTTCACAGCATTCTTCAAGCGCCGCCTCTGTTCTTCCTTGTCGCACGGAGCACCCCGCAACCCAGCCAACGCACGCACGAGCTTCTCTCCGACTCCAACCCATCGCCGCCCTATCCGCGGTCTCCCCCACGCCGTCAGTCCCCTCCGCCGACGTTGCCACCCTCGCAAGCACCGCAGGTCGTGCTGCAACTCGCGCAGCAGGCACAGCAGCGATTTCGCTGCTGTTCGTGACGGCGTCGTCACACACGGACCCTATTGGCGCTGCTCTCTGGCCGTCGAAGCCCCGCAGCGAATCCCCGCAACCATCTCCGCCACCCCACGGCGTTCACACCACCGAAAACCGCAGTAAAAGTCGCCGTTGCTGCCGTTTTTCACAGCAACATCTCGCAGCAGCCACGATCATCCGCTGCACCGCCGTGAGCAGCCGTCCCCGGCGTGTCTCCGCCCCACGACGTCCCCTTGCGTTCACCTGCAACCACCAGCAACGTTAAAGCTTTAATAAAGGTTAGTTTGAATATATTCAATAGTTTAGTGCTGCTAGTGTTAGTTGTGTTTTACCATGAGAATATTAACGACATAGCCTGGCTCACATCTGCAACATAGGCTAAATGCAGCGAGTCCCTTTGCTTTTAAGTGTTTTACCTACTTAATGCTATTTGCTAATTAGTATTAAAAATTACTTAATGTTATATAGTTGTTTGAACAGAGGTGCATAATCACATAGGTATAAGAGTAGTGCTGTGGATCTTAAGCTTTTAGATTAAGACATCTTATATGCTACCCTAGGTTCAGTTGCTAATAGATTTTTGAGATTGCTATTTTCATGATCAACCTGGGGTTTAAATGATAACATTAGCATGCTAATATGAGTAGATGACTTGTGTGTGTGGCATTCTAGCAGTTGTTCATCTAGTCTTTTAATGGAATATTGTAAACTTTCTAACCAGTAAGTTGACCTAGATTAATTGTTAGCATCATTAGTATGTTACGTGCTTATGTTAACAACTTGATGTAGTTTTAGCGTCAGTAAATTTTAACTTCATTAATTATAATGTGAACCCCTGGTGTTGAAACTCTAATTAAAATTGGTTCGTTAGACATTTTAAAGTTGACTAAAAATTCTAGTCCGTAGTTATGAACTTATTTGTGCACGTGCTCTATCACAGAGGACCGGTCGTTCTGTGCCGTTCGTAATACTAGAATCCAACCCCTGACGTCGCTACCCGACGTCAGAGTAGCTCTCGCGTCGTGTTGAGGTAAGTCTCTCTCCGTAGGAACCCACACCGCATGTTAACAAGATAAAAATAGTAATTTTATTGTGTTGGTTAATTCACTAATTGAAGATTAATAATATGGGACTGTAGGCCGGTGGACTTGTGCACGTAGGTTATTTGTGACTTTGGACTCTTTTGGACAGTGCTTCTCAGACGTTTGACTTGCAGGCAAGTGAAACTTGCCAACCTTGTTCTAGGCATGCTTTAGGCCATTTTCTTGCTTTTAGCGTAAAAGAGACTAGACCGTGAAATGATAACGGTCTAGGCGTAATTTCAAGTTCTAGCTTGACAACGAAGCTAGAACTGCCTTTTGTCATGTCATTTCATGCAATTGCCTGTCACGTTTAATTTCTCTATCGGTACGCATTTTTATTTAAATATCTGCCATGCATTTGCATTCCTTAAATGTCATCTGATTTGCATGTTGCATCGTAGCACACGCTACAAAATACTTGCACAATCCGTGTTTCCGGTTAGGCACCTGCTATGCGCGCATAACCCTACGCCATACTTGTTAAAAACACTTCCTGGCTCGTGATCCAGAAGCGAGCATTCCGTGTTTGGGGGTAAGGCCCTGGCTCGATACACGTGGAGGGGTAGGGATAAACGATCACTTGAGCGTAAGAGTTGGCACGATCAGCCACTCTAGCCAAAAGGCGGAATCTCTGTGCACGACGTGCTTACTAGACTTGTCTTTGTACTAGTGCTTGTTCATGTAAAACTTGACATCCATGCCATGTTTCAATGCCATGCTCGTACTTTACTTTACTTTACCTTACTTGTCGCACTCATGTTATAACTGCCATGTCATTGCATCATGCTAGAATTGCTAGGTTGTTCACTTTACTTTCAGTTTCCTTGCACAAGTCTCTTGTAGACTTGCTGACATGTGCCCCTTGCTCTTTTGGGTGTCACATGTTAGACCCTGAGCCAGAGACCGTAGCTGAGTACGTGGTTGTTGCTGACGCTGAGCCTGAGCCCATGTCTGTCCAGGAGAAGTTGGTGGCTACCGGTGACCATCCCTAGTGACCTTGCTGAGCTTCCTTTTGTTTTAGGATTGTTATTAGTTGTCGGTGCGTGGCACCTTTACTTTGTACGTTGTACTTTTGTTGGCCATGTTTGGGCCTTTAGACCATTTTTCCTTGTAGCCTGGTGGCTTTTCTGCGATGTTGGAGTTTATTATTATGGATATTCTGATATATCTCTTTCGTCTCATTTCCTTACTATTATCTTTGTTTCGTTTCGCGTTGCAAGGACCTGCCAATTTAATGTTGATTGACGCTTATCGGACTTGCAGCTTTGTAGCTTCAAGTCCGAGCGGACCTTCTCACGTCTCGCCTCCATAATTTTGGGAAGCGGGGCGTGATAGTCGAGTAGCCCGCCTGCTTGATCGAGTCTTCGGTGGATCTGAGCTTCTCCTCAAATTGTCGTTCTGTCTGCTCGGGTCGAGTAGGTCCTGCTCGGTCGAGTCGTCAGGAAGCCTGGATTCTTCGTCCAAAACCTCGCTCTACCTGCTCGGGTCGAGTAAGTACTGCTCAGTCGAGTCGGATGTCTGATGGTAGAAGCTTGAAGTTCGGTTGACTCGGGTCGAGTCACCTCTTTGCTCGATCGAGTTGCTCGTACACATCTCCTGGCCGAATCCGCGTGTCAGCTCGACCGAGTAGCAGAATGCTACTCGGGTCGAGTCACATGGGAAATTGGCTTGAACCTTGGCTGTTGCTCCTTTCTCTCGCTCGCTCCTCCTCCTCTCCCCTAGTCTTCTTCGTTGGCACCTCAAGCATGTCATCATGAGTCTCCTTGGTGCTCTCACGTCGCCGATCGTCTTATTGACTCCAAATTGCTCCAAAATCGCTCCAAATCCCTGAAATGGGCATAAACGATCCGAAAGTCATATTGTTCAAGATAATAGTGTAAAAGCGCATAAAATGGGGGTTTGGATGGTGAAATGTGTCATGAAAATATGCGATAAATCATGCAAAATAGGAGTATATCAAAATCCCCCAAACTTAACCTCTTACCCGTCCTTAAAGAAGACGAATACGAAGCTCACCGGGAGGTAAAAATAAGAAAACAAAAAAATGAATACGAAGAAAAGTGGGTCGCTAGATTATTCTATCAGTTCTCACGATGTTCACCACATAACACAACGACTCAGAAAGTAAATCACACACTACCACCGAGATTTCATATCGTACATAAACGAAGTACTTGAGAGTCAAGAATGAATGAAAGGGGTCTCTCTAGTATTCATACATTTAGTCTACATCAACATCCTATGTTTCATAGCATCGAATATGCATAACATTGGCGACACACTTTTCAATCAAAAGATATAACTGAAGCGTGGAAATTCACACAAGGCATGCAATAAAGAATATAATAAAAATCAAGACATACACATCCTTATATCAAATCATAAGAAATCCTCATAACTAAATTGTTTCGTTAAGTTTCAGCATTATCAAACTTTCTCGTTCGTGCACAACTCCACTCTAATGTCATGCTCACTTATGTGGTTAGAAAATTTTTTCACAAGCTTGAATTGAGGCGTCGCATCCAAAGAAGTATTTGTGGATTTGAAATTTTGTTTTGGTATTCCCAATAGTATATGTATTGATCCAAGTAATGAAAATTGAGCTCCTCTTTGAATTTTGAGCTTTTTTTCTTTTTTTCTTTTTGGCGACATTGGATTTTTGTAGGAGCAATAGTATTTGTATTTTTGGTTTTTTGGCCCTTTTTTGGCCTTTTGGACTTTTTGGAGCAAACTTTTCTTTTGTAGGGAATTTTGGGAATGGATGCGATAGAAATAGCTTTGGGGAGTGAAATCGAGTGACATGTAGAGAATATAAGATATATGTGAGAAGGAATAGAAATAGCTTGGTTCACTCAAAAGTGTGCACAAACGGTTCTGTAAAATAATACATCAACTAAACTCGTATAATAGCACGGGTATCCTTAATCATATCAATGAGTAGTGAAGTCAAGCAGTAATATTTTCAATTATATAAAGCATGCAATAAGAATGCGAATAAGAGACGAAAGCAAGGCTTTAGATATACTAGTGATACTTGAATCTTGGTGTATTTCCAATGAAAGCATACTAAATACCACTCTACATATTCAGTTTCAATAAGCTTCATGCATTCACACTAGAGATCATCAAAAGAATATTTTCAAGTACTTAAAAGGATTAGGATTATGAAATTCTCTAAGTAGCATGGCATGAAAAAAAACGCTGTGAGAGAGGTGAAAGCATGAGATAAAACATCACATGGAGTTCAACTAGCAAAAGAAAGAAAAGAAAATAGAGAAATAACAATAGAAGAAAGAAATAAAAGAAAAACAAGCACACAATATGATGCATGAACACACATAAAAGGAAAATAAGATGAAAAAATTGAAAAGATGATCAAAAAATTTGAAAAATTTTAAGAATCCTAAAACAAAAGTAAAATATGCAACTAATGCAACTAAATGGCATGGAAATGCACTCCCCCAAGCTTAAACTTCACATTATCCTCAATGTGATCATAAAAAGTAAAATATGAGGAACTACGATAAATATGAGGGAGGTGAATGAAAAATGATGAAATGAATGACATGAAATCCTAATGCAACTACATGCACATGCAATGATGCATGAGAGAGCCTTCTCCCAAGCTTATACCAAACAATCCTATTCAAATGACTTGATCTAAAATGTCACAGCTTTGCTAAGCGAGATCAAGTCAAATGAATAAGAAAGTAAGTATTCACTTGAAAGAAATACTCGATGGTGGTGAGCAAAGGGATGTGGCACATCAAAATATGAAGAGGGCAATTAATAAATATAATGGGTTTGGGGTGTAAAAAATTATTGTTGCCGTCATATGAGGTGATATTTATTCAAGCAAATCTATACGGTCCTCTTGCTGTCGAGAGGATTCATGTTTATTGAAATCATAAAATACTACACTACTGGATTGATATCACCTATAGCAAAAGGCGGATCCAGTATCTTTGCCGGTGCAGACAACTGCTTTAACTGCTCCTTCCGTGTCTCCGCTAGGTGTAGGGGTGTGCGGGTCCGGGTACCTTGTTTTTTATGTTACCCGGAGCCTACCCGGTAAGGGATCGGTTCCTAAAATTTGGATCCGGAACCTACCCAGTTGGACCCTATACCTGAAACCTACCCGGCCCCTATGGTTCCGGGTAGGTTCCGGGTACCCTGTAAAATTCCAAGGCTCTGTTAGTTATACATGAGTAGAAGACTATTGTGGAATGAGTCATGTCTCACTCGCATCAACTGCTGCAACATCGGTATCTTATTTAGTTAATGGATGGCTTAATTAGGTACATGCTTAGTAGCTGGAAATGTGAGTGACTTATGGCCCAAAGCATTTGTTTGCTGGGGGTTTCTTTTATCATTAAGGACCAGCTTGTTGCAGAATAAACCGATAGTTTTGCCCATCTCATTTATCGCATGCTTATATGAGTAGTAAATTTGGTAAACAAGTTTGAGCAAAAGTGGTGACAGATTGGGCGGGGGAAATTACATGCTCTCTACTAGATGTTGATCCTGCACTGACAAACTTTAAGTCATTTTAGTTAGTTTGGGCTTCTTCCGAATGTAGTCTACTTTCCAAAATATAATATTTGGGTTTCAAATTTAGTGGTGTATGGCTTATTAACGCTGCAATCAACAATTAGTTAAAACTTCATGCACAAGCAGCATGACAATATGTATTCCCCCCCCAACGATGTATATGGTCACTGACACCTATAAAGCGGGTAGGTTTCGGGTCCAGGTACCCGTTCCATATAGATGGGAACCGGAACCGGACCCGATTCACACCGGTTCCTAATTTTACTATCCGGGACCTACCCGGAACTAATGTGTACCTACCCGGAACCTACCCATTCGGGTAGGTTCTGATCGGGTATCTGGGTACCCTGTACCCGTGCACACCCCTAGCTAGGTGCATGTGTCCACGGACTCCATCAGACTCCAGCAATGCGGCTCCCATTACCTCTTCAAGGACTCCACATGTACCCTGCAAGAGATAAGTCGCATCAATCTGATGTGGATAATTCTTTCCCAAAATAAATGTATTCCAAAGAGGGTCATCAACATAAGCATTTAAAATTAAAGATGGTTGACAACACTTCCCTGAAAATAAATCTCTACTCTCGTGCACCACGTCGATCAACTCCTCGTTGTTCGCCTCAGGTTGTTCAGGTAGCTTTGTCATATAAGCATGTGTCTCATCAGGCAACTCTTCATCATCGTCAGACTTATCCCATCGCACCTCCTGATCATATTCAATAGCATCCATGGGTGCTAACTCCTCGCTCTCCTCCTCGTATACGTCCCTTCGTACCTCTTGATCATATGTATGTGTATCCTGCAAAAGGTGTAATGAGTCATCAAAATCTGAATCATGGTAAACATCATACACGTGAGGGAAATCAAATGTAAGAAATGAGGGGGGGGGTGAAGAGATCTCCCTGAAGGGGAGCCATAAGCTCTGGTGGTGATCCTCTGAGTGATGCTCAGCCTCCATAGAAGGTGGGGGTGGCTGTAGTAGCTCAAATGGAAGGGGCACAATTTGGGCTCCATCTGTATGCATATGTCATCGTCCTAAGTCACGTCCTTCTCAATGGTCTGCTCCGCTACTGTAGGCACGACCTCCTCAATAATATCCTCTGATGGTATAGGCTACTCTGACTCAGGTGGGTGGCAGGGAGAGGCGACGATGGAACAAGGTGGCTTTATGGGCTCATGTATCTCGACCGTGGTGTAAAAATAGGTCTTGTGCCCCTCAACTAGCGCGTAGACTCCATCATCAATTGTGCCTATGGAAGAGATACAATGAGTAATAAAGTTTTGAAATCCGAGCTCAAAAGGATCACCTGCTGTTATTGTTAATGGACCGGTTTCTCGAACTACGTCGATAATGTTTCTCAATAGGTCCATATATATGTCCTCCTCCGGCAGCTCAGATGTCTCTATTTGTGGAGTGTTGATGATGTAAAGGTGGATATGATCACCTTCAAGTGAAGCATACACTCCATCTATGATAGTACCTGCACCAGAGACATTAGCTATAACAAAATCGATGAATACTTGGTCGGATGGTTTACCTACCATAACGGTTAGCGAACCGGTAGATCGAGCATCATCTATCATTTGCTCCAAGGTTGCTGCCAACTGCAGATCACTGAACTTTCCCACTTGCATCCTCTTCATAAACTCACGTGAGGGTCCCTTTAGTCTTCCAACAAAGATATCAAATAGCTTGGAACCATCCTGCTCATGGTCTGACTCCGCCTGGAACATTCCTAACATTCTTTCAAACCTGGACAAGGCTTTCCTGAAGGACTCTCCATCAGCCTGAGAGAATGTAGCGAGATATATGTAGGATCGTATAGAACCCGGTCGCATCTTTGGAAGCACTATCGCTGTATCAACTATACCTGATCAAGCAAAGTAAATAACCTGGAAAAGACGTCAGTGGTACAAAGAGAGATAAAGATAATAATAATAGCATGTCTTGGGGAAAAAATCTCTCTCGGTTTTTTTGTTTTTCGTTTTTTTTTCACGCAGTCTAATCAAGCTAATTTTGGTAAATAGATAATATGGAGGAACGCCTCCCCGACAACGACACCATAAACTTGATTGGCCCGGAATTAACTCCGAAACGATGTCGTCTAACCGCAAGCACACGGTATAGTGGCAAGCGGGTATCGAACACGGGGAAGCGGTGTTATACTACCTATCTACTCCTAAGTTGAGTTAGACATGCGGATTTATTGGTGGATATGGATTATGGAGTGTCGTGATGGTGATGGATGCGAAAGTCGTGTCACTCAACATCACAAACAAGGAACTCCACAAAGAAAGGAATAAAAGACTAGGGCATTAGGACTCACCACTAGGATCGTCGGACGTCGATGCTTGGTTAAGACTCTTACGTTGCATTGGTTTTATTGGGGATTGTAGCATCTAGAAAGTGAATTCATGCGTCTAGACATCATGAATCTAACATACCGTATTAACCCCGCTCTCGCGATAGGCGCATACGATACGTGCATTAAGGATCTACAATAATCTCACTACTCTCGTGGATCGAATGTTCTCAACTCGTACCACTCTCGTGGGTTAGAGCTTCGAGGTATTTTGGTGGCTCTCATTAACGCAATGGCGGTAGTCGTCAATTAGTGATATAGTTCGTCGGTGAATCCCATCTAGGCATGAGCCGGGCATGGTCACGAGCTTTAGTTGAATCCACTAACTCCCTAATTAAATCCGTAGGATACTCCTTAAGCTACTCGATTCCACCGACCGTGGGCACGATCTCAGTACGAGTTCTCCTAGGGATTTTGCAAGATCAACCAAAATACTCCCCATTTATTGTCCAACGCATCATAAAAATCCCAATTTTGCATCTAAATCCTAAAATCCTAGGGCTAATCCATTAGCCCTAGAAAAGACTACTCAAGCATATCAAACATTATGAAAACAATAGAGATCATTGCTAGCATCAAAGAAAAACAATACGAAGATCTAAAATAGAATTAAAGAGATAGAATACTTAGCTTGATACAAGAGGAGGGGCTTATGACATGGGCTAACTCCTAAAAGAGTCTCCAAGACCTCCCAAGAAAAATAAGATCCAACCTAAAACTATATATGGGTCCCCCTCTAATGACGGCTACAATTCATATAATAGTCCCATCAAAACCCTAGCAAATAACCCAAGAAATCCTCTGAAATTTGTGCACAAAATCAACTCTGGCCGCAACTTAAGTTCTGGGCCCCAGCTGACTCGATCGAGTAGCCCATGCTGATCGGTTGAGTAGCGATTTCAGCACTGCAGCGTCAACTTACAGAAATTTCTCAGATTTCATCCGACCTCAGATTGGCGCGTTCTTGGCGGCGTTGGAACCGTCATGAAGTCTACTATCCATTAAAAATATGAGAAAACTACTTTGCCAACTAGAATGATTACAGATCTCAAAAGAGTGAGAGGCTAGCTGAAAATCTGGGCGCTTGCCTTACTCGACCGAGTAGCCTTCGTGCTCGGCTGAGTAGCCCGCCTGCTCAATCGAGTCTTTAGTGGATCTAAGCTTCTCCTTAAATTGTCGTTCTGTCTGCTCGGGTCGAGTAAGTCCTGCTCAGTCAAGTCGTCAGGAAGCCTGGATTCTTTGTCCAAAACCTCACTCTGCCTGCTCAGGTCGAGTAGGTACTGCTCGACCGAGTCGGATGTCTGATGGTGGAAGCTCGAAGTTGGGTTGACTCGGGTCGAGTCACCTTTCTGTTCGATCGAGTGGCTCGTGCACATCTCCTGGCTGAATCCACGTGTCAGCTCGTCCAAGCAGCAGAATGCTGCTCGGGTCGAGTCGCCTGGGAAAGTGGCTTGGGCCTTGGTTGTTGCTCCTTTCTCTCGCTCACTCCTCCTCTCCTCTAGTCTTCTTCTTTGGCACCTCAAGTATGTCATCATGAGTCTCCTTGGTGCTATCACGTCGCCGATCGTCTTTTTGACTCCAAATTGCTCCAATATCGCTCCAAATCCCTGAAATGGGCATAAACGCTCCGAAAGTCATATTGTTCCAGATAATAGCGTAAAAGCGCATAAAATGGGGGTTTGAAGGGTGAAATGTGTCATGAAAATATGCGATAAATCATGCAAAATAGGAGCATATCACCCACACTGACCGTCATGCCAATCTCCTAGGCGTGATGATCGACGTCGACAAAGACACGATTGGAGTTAGACCCCCGAGAGACGGGGATGGCATGTCTATGAGTGCCGAGGCAGCTCACCAAGTAGGCCTGATGGTTGGCGTGAGGGCCGAGGCAGGCATCGCGACCTCCAAAGGTTGCCTAGACGTCCCCCCTGCCTCGAGGAGGCCAACCTACTGGCCAGATGGGTGGCATCTTTCCAAATACCTAATAGGTTCAAGCTTCCCCAACTTGAGCTCTATGATGGTGCGGGCGATCCCCTCGAGTATGTGCAGAGGTATAGAGGGGCAATGGACATCCAAGGCGCAGATGACGTGCTCATGTGTCGGGCCTTCCAGAACACTTTGAAAAGGTCGGCCCTAGAGTGGTACAATGGTCTGCCCACCTGAACCATCGAATCCTTCGGCGATCTGTCCCACAAGTTCTACCAACAATTCCGGGCGGGGCGGAGAAGGAAGAAACCCACGGACTATCTATTCTCGATAGTCCAGAAGGAAGGAGAAACCAGCCGAAAGTTTTTGCATCGGTTCCAGGAGGAGAGGCTTGGCGTGACAGTTTGCAAAGATGAGCTCGCCATGGCGGCCTTCAAAAGGGGCAAACTAACTGGAGTCTTCACAAATCTCTCCTCCAAGATCCGCCGGACGACCTTGATGCACTCGTCATTAGAGCGAAGAAGTTCATGCTGAGCGAGTAGGCTCTGGGAACAAAGAAGGAAGTCGCCAGAGCCGGGGCGCCCCGCAATGAGCAACGACCTAATTTTCGATCGAGGCAAGAAGACCGACCCAGAGGCCGCGACCAACCGGGCAATCAAAGGCGTGACCCAGAAGGCCATCGACCATAAGATTGTCCAAGGCCAGTGCGGGAGTTCACCGCACCCAGAGAGCCCCGCGGGTGGTCCAGAGGCCCGAGAGACCGTAGCAGGCCCAATACACGCAGCTTAACACCCCCATGATCGAAGTGTTGGCCGCGGCGACGAGGACCAGACTTCTCCAAGACCCGCCTCAGGGGATGAGATCGAACCCCGCTACAAGGGATCTACAAAAGTACTGTCGATGTGACCGTGATTGCGGTCACGATACCGACGATTGCTTCACTTTGAAGAGTGAGATCGAACGGCTAATTCAGGAGGGCCATCTCCGAGGGTTCGTCGATGGGAGGAGACCGGTTCGAGATGGGAGAGCGCCCCCGGGAGCACGTCGACTTAACTAACCCCAGAATGCCGAACAAGACGCCCCTCGCCAGCCGAGGCCGGTCATGCGCATAGATGTGATATGCGGTGGACCGTCCTCAGGTGGCGCCTCATCATCGGCCAAGAAGGCGTATGCTCGACAAGTGATGGCGGTAGACCTTGGCGCAGGAGCAAAAAGGAGAAGAGTAGCTCGTCCCCTCATCTCTTTCTCTGACGACGACTTGGAAGGGGTCGAATTACCGCATGACGATGCCATCGTCATCGAAGCTCAGATCGGGACGGCTATAATCAGCCGCCTCTTGATCAAAATTGGAAGCTCCTGCGACATTCTGTTTATATCGATGATCGAGAAAATGGGGCTGAAGCATGCGGATCTGAAGCCATGTACGGGACCGATTGTCGGCTTCACCGGCCACTCGGTTCACATTATCGGAGTAATCACCATACCCGTATCTCTGGGGAGGAGACGATGTTCATCACTCGGATGACGCAATTTGTTGTTGTCGACGTTGCGTCGGCATACAACGACATCATAGGGCGGCCATACATGACCGCCATCGAAGCTATACCGTCCATGCTGCACCAAATGATTAAATTCCAGACTCCACAGGGGGTTGGGCAAGTGCAAGAGAGCCAAAGACTATTCCGGAGTTGCTATGTCGGCTCCACCAAGCACAAAGGGCCAGAGCAAGCTCTATCGGTCGACCTACTCGACGATCGGGAGGACTTTTGCAACCAACGACCGGCTCCGGTGGAAGAGGTCAAAGAGGTGCCAATATCGGCGGAGGAGGGCAAGACCGTCTCCATAGGCACAAAGCTCCCGGCCGCTCTGAGAACGAGACTCATTGATCTCCTTAGAGAGAATGAGGACATCTTCGCGTGGTCGCCCTCGAATATGCCCGGAGTCGATCCCGCGGTGATCGCCCATAAGTTGAATGTGGACCCGAAAGCTCGTCATGTTAGATAGAAGAAGAGGAGCTCCGGAGGAGAGAAGATGCGGGCGGTGGGTGAGGAGGTGGATCGTCTCCTCAAGGCCGAATTTATCAGGGTGGTGAGCAACCCAGACTGGCTCGCCAATGTCGTAATGGTGAAGAAGGCCAGTGGTAAGTGGCGCATGTGCGTCGACTTCACTGACCTCAACAAAGTGTGCCCGAAGGATAGCTTTTCCTTACCAAGGATGGACCACTTGGTCGACCATGCCTTGGGTTATGAACTTCTGAGCTTCATGGACGCCTTCTCAGGCTACAATCAAATTCCAATGGCAATGGTCGACGAAGAGAAGACTTCGTTAATCACCGACAAAAGGACCTTCTGCCACACGAAGATGCCATTCGGGTTAATGAATGCTGGGGTGACCTATCAACGAATGGTGAACAAGATCTTTAGCTCTTAAGTCGGGTAAAACCTTGAAGTCTACGTTGATGACATGCTCGTCAAAACCAAGGAGGCCAATGATCACTTAGCCAACCTGCAGGAAACCGTCCAGAAGGTGCACCACTACAACTTGAGGCTCAACCCGGCGAAGTGCATCTTTGGCGTTCAATCAGGAAAGTTCCTTGGCTTCCTGGTTACGAAGCGAGGGATTGAGGAGAACCCTGACAAAAAATCAGCCCTCGTCGACATGAGCGAGCCTCAGACAATCAGAGACATATAGAGGTTGAACGGGAGGATCGCTGCACTTGGAAGGTTCCTATCAAAGTCCGCCGAGAGATCGCTCCCGCCTATAGAGAATGTCGCATATTGCCTCGTCCAGATGGAGAGAAAGCTCTGACTGTACTTCCAAGCTTACACCATCGTTGTCTACACCAATATGCCCCTCGAGAAGAATTTGAATAGATTGGAGAGATTGGGCGGAATGCTGAACGAAGCGTTGAACTCAGCGAGTTCGACATCATCTACAAAGCCCAAACGGCGATCAAAGGCCAAGCGCTGGTGGACTTCATGGTGGAATGCACCATCGAGGAACTTTCCGAAGATCCGTCAGACGCTCGATCGACCGTAACATGGCAAAGACCGGCAGTAGCAGATAATCCCTCGACGTCTGCTTGAGAAGGAGAAGGCAAATTATGGGTCGTCCATGTCGACGGGTCAGCTGCAAGGTCGGGAAGTGGAGCGGGCATCGTCATAGAAACCCCTGACGGGAGCTTGCTGGAGTACGCACTCCGCTTCAACTTCTCGGCAACAAACAACGTGTCGGAGTACGAGGTTGCCGTCAATGGGTTGAAACTATGTCGGGCGATGAGGGTGTGTTGCTGCTAAGTGACTCGAGGCTCGGCACCCGAGAAATTCAAGGGAGCTTCGAGGCAAGGGAGGAGCTGATGAAGTGCTACTTGAAGTGCGCCCAGGCCGAACTTCAGAAGTTCAGGAAGGCAGAGGTTCAACATCTGCCTCGATCGAACAACCTCCGAGCCGATGCTCTCTCAAAGCTGGCCTCCTTTTCCCCCACCGAGATCGGAAAATCCATCTATGTCAAGAACCTGCTGACACCAACCATTGAGGAGGGCGAGCTAATGTGTGTCAGCCAAACAACAACCTGGATGAGCCGGATCATGACCTACCTGGAGACGGGAGCCCTGCCCGAAGATCAATTCGAAGCAAAGAAGGTTGAGAGGCGAGCCATATCATTGGTAATCTTCGATGGCATACTTTATCGGAAGTGCCGCGCAAGTTATGACGTCCTGCCATATCTGAAGTGCATGGGACCAGACCAAGCTGAACATGTCATTCACGAAGTGCACAAAGGCTTCTGCGGAAACCACTATGGCAGACGCACCATTGCCCACAAAGTAGTGCGTTAAGGATATTACTGGCCGACCATGCTCCATGACGTGCTCAAATATGTCAAGAAGTGCGGAGAATGCCAGAAGTTTTGCAAACACACCGCTGCTCTGCCAGCCGACCTGGTCCCCATTCTCAGCTCGATCCCGTTCGCCAAGTGGGGCCTCGACATCCTCGGACCCCTCCCGATGTCGTCTGAAAGGAGGAAGTTTCTCGTCGTCGTCGTCGATTATTTCACCAAATGGATCGAGGCAGAACAACTGGCGCATATCACGTGGAAGGACATGAAGGGCTTCGTCTGGAAGTCCGTCATATGTCGCTTTGGGGTACCTTGCTCCATAGTGACAGATAATGGGAGGCAGTTCGACTGTGTGGATTTCAGAAGCTTCCGTTCAGAGTGGGGCATCAAACTCCACTTCACCTCCGTGGCGCATCCGTAATGTAATGTAATGGCAGAAGGGGCGAACAAATGTATATTCGGCACCCTGAAGAAGAAGGTCGGCGACGCGCTTGGGTCCTGGTCGGACGAGCTACATGGTATCATATGGTCGTACCGCACAACCTAAAAAGCGTCGATCGGGGAGAGCCCGTTTATGCTCACGTTCGGGGTGGAGGCCGTCGTTCAGTAGAAGTGGGTGAGGAGATTCTTCGGCTCAAATACTTCGATGAAGACATTAACATGGAAGGCCTCGACCTCAACATCAAGCTCATCGACGAAGTAAGAGACCGAGCCCTTACCAACCTAGTCAAGCATAGTCAGAGGATGGCTCGACACTACAACTCCCAAGTGAAGAAACGGAGCTTCAGAGTAGGCGACCTAGTCCACAGGGACGCGACCTTCAAACCAGAGATCGCTCGCCGAGGGAAGCTCACAACCAAATGGGAGGGCCCCTATGAAATTATTGACATCATCGAGCCAGTGACTTACATCCTTGCAACCATGGAAGGCAACGAGCTAGCCCACCCATGGAATGTTGAGCACTTGCTCAGATACTATCAATAGCTTTGTAAATATTAATGAAATTATCTTCTTTTTATGCATACTCTCAGATATTGTCATCTCCGTTTAAGAAATTTCGGCTCTTCTCTGAGGTTAAAAGCATCCTTGCAAAGGTCGACCATATCCTAGAACGCTCCTACCAACACAAAAAGACATGATAGGTAAGGTCGCGGAGCAAGGGTAGACGGTCGGAGGGCTAGGGCCGAGCTACGGCTCGCACCCTCCCCTCCCTCAAATTCAGGCAAGCTTACGAGCTTCGCCCTCGATAAGCTCCGGAGGGCTAGGGCCGAGCTATGGGCTCACACCCTCCCCTCCCTCAAATTCCAGGGCAAGCTTACGAGCTTCGCCCTCGATAGGCTCCGGAGGGCTAGGGCCAAGCTACGGGCTCGCACCCTCCCCTTCATCAAATTCTGGGGCAAGCTTACGAGCTTCGCCCTCGATAGGCCCCCGGAGGGCTAGTGCCGAGCTACGGGCTCGCACCCTCCACTCCCTCAAATTCCAGGGCAAGCCTATGAGCTTTGCCCTTGATAGGCCCCGGAGGGCTAGGGCCGAGCTTCGGGCTCGTACACTCCCCTCCCTCAAATTCCGGGGAAAGTGTACGAGCTTTGCCCTCGATAGGCTTCGGAGGGCTAGGGCTGAGCTACGGGCTCGCACCCTTCCCTCCCTCAAATTTCGGGGCAATCTCATGAGCTTCACCCTCGATAGGCTCCGGAGGGCTAGGGCCGAGCTACGGGCTCGTACCCTCCCCTCCCTCAAACTCCTGGGCAAGCTTACGAGCTTCGCCCTCGATAGGCTCTGGAGGGCTAGGGCCGAGCTACGGGCTCGCACCCTCCCCTCCTCCAAACTCCAGGGTAAGCTTACGAGCTTTGCCCTCGATAGGCTCCAGAGGGCTAGGTGTAACGACCACTTTTCGACTGCACGTATTTTAGCGCGTAGCTGTGTTTCGTGTGCGATTTGTGTAATTGATTTTTATTATTGTACCCCGTAGCTCTAACGTGCGACTGGACTCCGTTTTCATGATCCTCTCGGAGGCGCGATCGCCCCGGTTTTTTCTTTGAAATTTCCGGACGTCGAGGAACGAGCCTACATTAACACTTTAGTAATTATTAAAATCCCTTATTAGTTATTAAAAAAACCCCTTTTCGTTTTTTGTTGTTTGTAAATTGGGTTTCAAAATGAAGCTGTACATTTCTGACTTTAAAACAAAACACAATGTCTTTATCTTTAGCCTAAACTTGCTGCAAACTCTTGTTTAGGGGAATGCATTTTTTAATCGACCTGACCAAGTCAAAATATTTGATTATAACCTTTTTCCATATTCTAACAACAAACCCTACCCTCTCTATTTTAATAGACCTAGGGTTATATATTTTTTTAAAAGCCCTGACACTCTCACAGCCTTAAACTTGCAGCCGCCGCAACCTAGGAAAATTTTTCCCTTTTCTCCAAGCCATCACGTGAGCCTACCCCTATAAACTAGTAACCTAGGACATCCAAAATTTTTCCACAACAGCCTAAACGAGCGCCGCCCTCACCTTGTGCGCAAGTTTTCCTCTCCCCGCGCCTCTTGGGATCTCCGATCTCGCCCACCACCGCAGCCTTCCTCCGGCTCCCCCTCCACCGCCTGCCACCGCAAACCTCCCATTGCTCCGCCTATTCTTCGACCTGAAGCCCCGCAGCAGCAAACAAATGCCCCGTGCCCCTATTCCTCGCTTCTTCGTCCTAAACCCATCGCCGTCCGCAGTCGCCCCTCGCCCGAGCACCGGAGCTTCGCCGCAGCCCCGCCGACGGCCCGTGCAGTCGCACCGACCGCCAACACAGCCGTTCGGGCTGTGTTTCATTCGCACCGCCGCAGCACCAAGCGGCAACCACCGCTGCCATGACTTCTGGCGCCGCCCGACGCTGGGATCGCCGCCCGCTAGCCCCGAGCGCCCCTGACCCGAACACCGTGCAGCGCAACCCCTCGACGAGCAGCATCGAACCCACCTGCAAACAAGCGAGGGAACGTAACTAAAAAGTGGTGAGTTTCTTACGTGGGTGAAGCTGTGAGTAGCTTAAATAGGTTGGTTTCTATGCATAGTGTGCTCCAACTTGCAACAGAGAGCTATTTGTTGGCATTGGGATGAATACTGTGATAGTACGTACTCAATCATTTCGATAAAAATCAATACGTTCTTTTAATATCTATATATGTGAGGTTATATATGCTCTAAGTTATGTTACTGCATTTATATAAGTTATGCTAAACTAATGTAACATTAAATGTAATGCATTGCATGAGCATTCTGGTAAACAGTAACTCCTTTACACATTATGTCATGTGCTTTTACAACTAGTAATATATATACGAGTTAGGGGTTAGATGATGAGTGCTACCCGATAGGCGTGAACAACTTCACGTTAAAGGACTGTGTTTTTATTGCTAACTGATGACCTTTAGCTTAACATCGTAAATATTATGACGCAGATAACTCCACGCTACCCGCAGTCAAGGAATCAAGGCGAGGGTGACGCGAGCCATTGTTTTCGGATCCGACGTCAAAACTTACACGTGAACGTCGAACCAGGTTAGTTTCCCTAACGAGTAGTAAAACCCACACCGTAGCAAAACTGAACCCTAAACTAAAACTGGACAACTACAATTAAATTTACTTTTTCGCATCAGTAAAATGTTGTCACTGTAGAAAATCGACCATCGGACAATTTTCTGTGCATATAGGGTAGTGGTCGATTTAGGCTGAACAAGAACACCAAAAAGTGACTTTTGACGAATAGGATAGTCCCGATAACCTAGAAACGAAACCTAATAGGATTTGATGAATTTGAGACCTGACATCGTCGCCGTGGCGATATTTCAGACGGACTTCTACGGACGAGACGCTTGGACGAGACGCTTCGAGAGGACGACACACTCGCCATCGCAGGCAAGTGTACCCACTTGCGCTTTTGACCGTGCTTTGGTCTTAGATTGCTAGAACTGTTAGACTGTGAATGTATAGAACCGGACGTGAAATGATAGCGTCCGGGACGCCCCTGACGACTCAGACTTGACGACGAAGTCTGAGCCTGACAACAACAACTTTGATGCTGTAGGGCTATCATGTGTGTGCGTGTGTGTGGACACCCTAGAATAACTCTCCCGTACACTGGTCGTGTCTTGTCATGTTATACACACTGGTCGTGTCTTGTCACTGTGTTACAAAAAGCCTCGGGCGTTTCAGATGCTCTCCTTGCGGGAGTGATCTCCGTGTTACAAAAAGCCTTCGGGCGTTTCAGATGCTCTCCTTGCGGGAGTGATCTCCGTGTTACAAAAAGCCTGCGGGCGTTTCAGATGCTTCCCGAGCGGAAGTGATCTCCGTGATACAAAAAGCATTCGGGCGTTTCAGATGCTTCCCGAGCGGAAGTGATCTCCGTAATACAAAAAGCCTACGGGCGTTTCAGGTGCTTTCCTTGCGAAAGTGATCTCCGTGCTTCCTGTCTTGAGTTCTGGGGTTTGGGGTAGGGTTGAGCGTGCGCACAGGGAGAGGGTCTGATCCCCCTCAACCCGTAAGGCGTGAACCCTTCGTGTCGTGTCGTGTCGTGCCGTGTCGTGTCGTGTCCTACCTGTCTTGTCTGTCTTCGTCTTGTCCTGACACCTTTAGGTTAGTCCCGTAGTCAGTAGCACACGCTACGGCTACTGCCTGCTACGCTTTACTTTCCTGCTACGTACTTCTCTTGTTACCTTGTTGTAACCTCAGCATGCTAATCAACCAGTAAAATGTTGTCTAATAGTTCAGTACACTTGCAGTTTGGTCTAACCCTTTTTGTAGACCTGACCTGACGTACAGTTCCTTCTCTTGGTGCTGTACGTCAGGTGTTGAGCCAGAGTTCGTGGACGAGGCAGACTCACTGCAGTATGTGGAGCCGAGGACGTCGTCACCAGAGTACGTACCTGACGAGGACCAGACCTTGAGGTCTTTTAGTCGCCACTTTCAGAGGTTACTACTTTCAGTTTTCTTTTAGATAGTTTGTTGCCACGCTTAGGCTTCTTTTTAGACTTTGTACTTGTTGGATATCATATCTCTAATTTAATGAATGCAACTTTCTTTCCGTACTTTCTGTTATTTCGAACTATAATAATGCAAGAACCTGAAAATCCTTTAAAATGGTACCTCTACAGACGCTTATTGGGTCCGAGCTTCTCAGCTCCGGCCTAAGCGGGCCTCGTCACGCTTCGCCTCCGTCCATTTTGGGAAGCGGGGCGTGACACTAGGGCCGAGCTACGGGCTCGCACCCTCCCCTCCTCCAAACTCCAGGGTAAGCTTACGAGCTTTGCCCTCGATAGGCTCCAGAGGGCTAGGTGTAACGACCACTTTTCGACTGCACGTATTTTAGCGCGTAGCTGTGTTTCGTGTGCGATTTGTGTAATTGATTTTTATTATTGTACCCCGTAGCTCTAACGTGCGACTGGACTCCGTTTTCATGATCCTCTCGGAGGCGCGATCGCCCCGGTTTTTTCTTTGAAATTTCCGGACGTCGAGGAACGAGCCTACATTAACACTTTAGTAATTATTAAAATCCCTTATTAGTTATTAAAAAAACCCCTTTTCGTTTTTTGTTGTTTGTAAATTGGGTTTCAAAATGAAGCTGTACATTTCTGACTTTAAAACAAAACACAATGTCTTTATCTTTAGCCTAAACTTGCTGCAAACTCTTGTTTAGGGGAATGCATTTTTTAATCGACCTGACCAAGTCAAAATATTTGATTATAACCTTTTTCCATATTCTAACAACAAACCCTACCCTCTCTATTTTAATAGACCTAGGGTTATATATTTTTTTAAAAGCCCTGACACTCTCACAGCCTTAAACTTGCAGCCGCCGCAACCTAGGAAAATTTTTCCCTTTTCTCCAAGCCATCACGTGAGCCTACCCCTATAAACTAGTAACCTAGGACATCCAAAATTTTTCCACAACAGCCTAAACGAGCGCCGCCCTCACCTTGTGCGCAAGTTTTCCTCTCCCCGCGCCTCTTGGGATCTCCGATCTCGCCCACCACCGCAGCCTTCCTCCGGCTCCCCCTCCACCGCCTGCCACCGCAAACCTCCCATTGCTCCGCCTATTCTTCGACCTGAAGCCCCGCAGCAGCAAACAAATGCCCCGTGCCCCTATTCCTCGCTTCTTCGTCCTAAACCCATCGCCGTCCGCAGTCGCCCCTCGCCCGAGCACCGGAGCTTCGCCGCAGCCCCGCCGACGGCCCGTGCAGTCGCACCGACCGCCAACACAGCCGTTCGGGCTGTGTTTCATTCGCACCGCCGCAGCACCAAGCGGCAACCACCGCTGCCATGACTTCTGGCGCCGCCCGACGCTGGGATCGCCGCCCGCTAGCCCCGAGCGCCCCTGACCCGAACACCGTGCAGCGCAACCCCTCGACGAGCAGCATCGAACCCACCTGCAAACAAGCGAGGGAACGTAACTAAAAAGTGGTGAGTTTCTTACGTGGGTGAAGCTGTGAGTAGCTTAAATAGGTTGGTTTCTATGCATAGTGTGCTCCAACTTGCAACAGAGAGCTATTTGTTGGCATTGGGATGAATACTGTGATAGTACGTACTCAATCATTTCGATAAAAATCAATACGTTCTTTTAAGATATGGACTACCTGCACCTCAAAAATGAGGTGCAGGGATGTGACCTATGTCTAGAAAAAGAAACAAAATTCAATTTTTAAGCAACTTCTGTTTCTCTCTCCTCAAAGCTTTTGCTATTTTTAGGACAAGTCACATCCTGCACCTCATTTTTGAGGTGCAGATAGCCCAATCCTCTTTTAATATCTATATATGTGAGGTTATATATGCTCTAAGTTATGTTACTGCATTTATATAAGTTATGCTAAACTAATGTAACATTAAATGTAATGCATTGCATGAGCATTCTGGTAAACAGTAACTCCTTTACACATTATGTCATGTGCTTTTACAACTAGTAATATATATACGAGTTAGGGGTTAGATGATGAGTGCTACCCGATAGGCGTGAACAACTTCACGTTAAAGGACTGTGTTTTTATTGCTAACTGATGACCTTTAGCTTAACATCGTAAATATTATGACGCAGATAACTCCACGCTACCCGCAGTCAAGGAATCAAGGCGAGGGTGACGCGAGCCATTGTTTTCGGATCCGACGTCAAAACTTACACGTGAACGTCGAACCAGGTTAGTTTCCCTAACGAGTAGTAAAACCCACACCGTAGCAAAACTGAACCCTAAACTAAAACTGGACAACTACAATTAAATTTACTTTTTCGCATCAGTAAAATGTTGTCACTGTAGAAAATCGACCATCGGACAATTTTCTGTGCATATAGGGTAGTGGTCGATTTAGGCTGAACAAGAACACCAAAAAGTGACTTTTGACGAATAGGATAGTCCCGATAACCTAGAAACGAAACCTAATAGGATTTGATGAATTTGAGACCTGACATCGTCGCCGTGGCGATATTTCAGACGGACTTCTACGGACGAGACGCTTGGACGAGACGCTTCGAGAGGACGACACACTCGCCATCGCAGGCAAGTGTACCCACTTGCGCTTTTGACCGTGCTTTGGTCTTAGATTGCTAGAACTGTTAGACTGTGAATGTATAGAACCGGACGTGAAATGATAGCGTCCGGGACGCCCCTGACGACTCAGACTTGACGACGAAGTCTGAGCCTGACAACAACAACTTTGATGCTGTAGGGCTATCATGTGTGTGCGTGTGTGTGGACACCCTAGAATAACTCTCCCGTACACTGGTCGTGTCTTGTCATGTTATACACACTGGTCGTGTCTTGTCACTGTGTTACAAAAAGCCTCGGGCGTTTCAGATGCTCTCCTTGCGGGAGTGATCTCCGTGTTACAAAAAGCCTTCGGGCGTTTCAGATGCTCTCCTTGCGGGAGTGATCTCCGTGTTACAAAAAGCCTGCGGGCGTTTCAGATGCTTCCCGAGCGGAAGTGATCTCCGTGATACAAAAAGCATTCGGGCGTTTCAGATGCTTCCCGAGCGGAAGTGATCTCCGTAATACAAAAAGCCTACGGGCGTTTCAGGTGCTTTCCTTGCGAAAGTGATCTCCGTGCTTCCTGTCTTGAGTTCTGGGGTTTGGGGTAGGGTTGAGCGTGCGCACAGGGAGAGGGTCTGATCCCCCTCAACCCGTAAGGCGTGAACCCTTCGTGTCGTGTCGTGTCGTGCCGTGTCGTGTCGTGTCCTACCTGTCTTGTCTGTCTTCGTCTTGTCCTGACACCTTTAGGTTAGTCCCGTAGTCAGTAGCACACGCTACGGCTACTGCCTGCTACGCTTTACTTTCCTGCTACGTACTTCTCTTGTTACCTTGTTGTAACCTCAGCATGCTAATCAACCAGTAAAATGTTGTCTAATAGTTCAGTACACTTGCAGTTTGGTCTAACCCTTTTTGTAGACCTGACCTGACGTACAGTTCCTTCTCTTGGTGCTGTACGTCAGGTGTTGAGCCAGAGTTCGTGGACGAGGCAGACTCACTGCAGTATGTGGAGCCGAGGACGTCGTCACCAGAGTACGTACCTGACGAGGACCAGACCTTGAGGTCTTTTAGTCGCCACTTTCAGAGGTTACTACTTTCAGTTTTCTTTTAGATAGTTTGTTGCCACGCTTAGGCTTCTTTTTAGACTTTGTACTTGTTGGATATCATATCTCTAATTTAATGAATGCAACTTTCTTTCCGTACTTTCTGTTATTTCGAACTATAATAATGCAAGAACCTGAAAATCCTTTAAAATGGTACCTCTACAGACGCTTATTGGGTCCGAGCTTCTCAGCTCCGGCCTAAGCGGGCCTCGTCACGCTTCGCCTCCGTCCATTTTGGGAAGCGGGGCGTGACACTAGGGCCGAGCTACGGGCTCGCACCCTCCCCTCCTCCAAACTCCAGGGTAAGCTTACGAGCTTCGCCATCGATAGGCTCCGGAGGGCAAGGGCCGAGCTACGGGCTCGCACCCTCCCCTTCCCCAAATTCCAGGGCAAACTTACAAGCTTCGCCCTTGATAGGCTCTGGAGCGCTAGGGCCGAGCTACAGGCTTGCACCCTCCCCTCCCTCAAATTCTGGGGCAAGCTTACAAGCTTCGACCTCGATAGGCTCCGGATGGTTAGGGCTGAGCTACGGGCTCGCACCATCCCCTCCCACTAATTCCGGGGCAAGCTTACGAGCTTCGCCCTCGATAGGCCCCGGAGAGCTAGGGCCGAGCTATGGGCTCGCACCCTCCCCTCCCTCAAATTTAGGGGCAAGCCTACGAGCTTTGCCCTCGATAGGTTCCGGTGGGCTCGCGTCGATCTATACTCTCGATATCCGGCATGATCTCCCCCCAGCTCTCGTCCGCCCCGAATGTCGGGGGCACACATAAGGGCAAGGCTAAGTAAGAGGCAACGCCAAGTCACTATATTCTACAAAATGGAGGTCGGACAAGTATTTTCACTGATCAAAATGTTCGAAAATATATACAAGTATTTCCAGAGGCTGACCTTACAAAACTGGTCACAATTGGCCGACACTACAAAAAACCCAAAACCTCAAAAACCAAAGAGAACAAAAAACAAAGTCCTAAAGCAAGGCCCCGAGACCGGCCCTTAACCCCCCTACTCCAAAGATCACACGTCGCCTTGGCTGCCCTCACCCTGGTCGCCCTCGTCTTGGTTGCCTCCACCCGAGCCTGCATCACCCCTTCCCTGAGCACTGCCCCCAGCTTGCTGCTCAACTGCCGCCACTTCTTCCTCGGCCGGCGTATTGACCTCTTTCTCTTCATCATCAGAGGCTTGCAGTCTCGTAAAATCAACCTCAATCGAGGGATAATAGCTTCCCCATCCTCTCTGTTACGACCTAAAGATCGTAAGAGTCCAACTCCCATCCGGATCCGCTGATATACCCCATTGACTCTCCCCGTGGTGAAAGGGCCTCCACCCCGGGGGACCGAGGCTATGCAGGAACGGGCGTGCCTCGCAGCACTCCCCCCACCCAGCCGAGGCGCGCAACCGCAGTTGCTCGCCCCGCCGGGAGCAAAGCGCTTGGGGAGCCCCCGGACAGTACCGCCGGACAGGCTGACATGGTCACATGCGTGTCCTACCGTCCCAGCGACCCATAACCCACGACCGACAAGGAGGTGTGGCCGGGCCGAACAGCCCTCGAGCCGGTCGACCCGGCCGGCCCCCACGAACCGCGGCACCTAGGATGACATAGCCAGACCTGTAGGTCGCCGCCAACGACAAACGACCTAGGATAAGGGCACGACTGACACATACGTCACCCGACCGTCTGACAAAGCACCCCCTGACGGTTGAGCCGACTGACAGTTAATGCTTTCGGCCCTGACATCCCGACAAAAGCACCCCCTGGCTGTCGCGCCGCCTGACAAAGGCAGGTCAGACACTCCTGTTCCCAACGTCCTTGTCTGAAGCTTCCGCTGACAACCGAGCCAGCTCAGCACGTCTAGTTAGCATGCCAGCTCAGCACGCCTAGTCATCTCCCGTCAGGTATAAATACCCCCTCTCCTCTCACGGGGAGGGGGTTGCCAAATTCTCTCACAATCTATCATTCCCACACGAGAGCAAAGGTCGTCCATATCTTTGTTCTCCCACCTATAGCTCGCCGGGTACGGTCGACGCACCGTTAGTCCGACCGGCGTGCCCAGCCCCCATTTTAAGTCCTATAACTGACTTAGGCATCGGAGGGGCTAAGGGTTGAACCCCAACCCCGCCCTTCTGACGAGTTGTTCGTGCTGCAGGAAAGCTCGTCCCTTGGCCAACGTCGACTTCGGCCTCCTGCCATCCAACCTTCCTCTGCCGCATCCGGTGAGATTCGATCCCGTGATCATCACCGGCGACGAGTCCAACTTCTTCACCCCACTAATCACTTGTAAAACAGCCTACCTAAACCACCTTTTCCATATAACCATCGTGCCCTTGGTTCTCCACTATACAAATTCATTGTACGCGAGTTCCACCTCGTAACAATTGGCGCCGTCTGTGGGAACGAAGGGTCACACCCATGTTAGACTCCATGCCGATCTCTCGGAACCCTGACCACGGCAAGGATCCCGTGGGTCAGGAGCCGCTTTCTCTACTAATCACCCCGGCACCCGACCCCCTTCTGGGGATGGGCACCGAGACTGAACATACTTCAGCCCACGCCGTCCTGAAGAGCTTCGAGGCCGTCACTCAGGCCAGGGGAGGCTATCCGGCGGTGGTGGCGGAGCCTCAGCCCGGCCCCCCGGAGCCCCAGAACGTGAGGCGGAATCTCCACCCTCAGTTTGAGGAGGAGGGGGAGAACAGGGGGCTCGCCGAGGAGGTCGCGGCCCAGCAGAAGCTCCTGGAGGAGGAGATGGAAGTTGCGCGACGGTGGAGGCGTCTGGGGGAGGCGGCCGCCGTGCAAAGGCGTTTGGACGAAGCGGCTGAGACCGCCCGAAGGGCCCACCAGGACGAGGAGGCCGCCCACCACCAGCTCTGCCTCATCCTCACGGAGCGCGAGAGGCTGAGGAGGGAGAACGAGAGCAACCGAGAAATCCTGGAAGTAACGGCGACGGGTCGGCGTCTCGGGGACGGGCGGGGCCCGTTGTTGGCCAGGTCCCCACCCGGAGGAGGCAGCCCGCATCGCCTACGCCACCCCTCTGATTCCCTGCACGAGGAAGCCGTTTGTCGACAACTGCGCTTCCTCACCGCCGAGCGCAAAAGGCTTCTTCAGGAGAATCAAGAACGGATGGAGGCCCGAGGGGAGCTGGCCGGGAGGCGCTGGCGCTGGGAGAACCGTAGCCCGCAACCCGTCGAGTCCTCGACCCGGGGAAGGAGCCCCGCCAGGCGACAGTCTGGCTATTCCCCGGGGACGGAGGACCGTCGGCGGCCGAGGCGCGACCGAAGCCAAACCCCCGAGTGGCGGAGAGGGGACGCGCCAGATCGCCCTACCTATCCGGAGGAGGCCACGCCGCTTGCACGGTGGATCACGTCCGCCCCAAGGCCCCTAAGGTTCAAACCCCCTCACCTGGCCACGTACAATGGGAGAGGCGACCCCCTCACGCACGTGCAGCAATACCGGGGGGCGATGGAGGCGCAGGATGTGGATGAGGCGTTCCTATGCCGACATTTCTCCCAAAGCCTGAGGGACACCGCGTTGGACTGGTACTTTGGCTTGCCCGCGAGATCCGTTGGGAGCTTTGGCGAGCTATCCCATAAGTTCTGCCAAGAATTCCGGGCCGGGCGGACGAAAAAGAAGCCCTTAGACTATCTCAGCACGATAGTCCAAGGAGAGGGAGAGACAACGGGCAGGTACCTCCGCCGCTTTCAGGATGAGAGACGGGCGGTGGTGACATGCGGCGATGAGGTGCTTATGTTGGCCTTCAAAACGGGGTTGCGGACTCGGAGCCTCCACAAATCCTTGCTCCGGGATCCGCCGACCGACTATGAGGCGTTGGTTGCTATGGCGGAGAGGCATGCGCTGGCCGAAGAGACTCTCGGCACGAAGGCCATATTCACCCCGCCGAAGCCTCTCCAAGGCGAGCCCCGGTCTCCCCCTCGGCCGAGGCAAGAAGAGGGGTGCCGAGGTCGCGACCGGTTGACCCAACCAAGGCGCGAACCGGTGTTGCAACGCCCTCAAGACCGTCCCGGCCCGGCGCGCGAGATCGCCCCGGCCCGAGGCGAAGCCCGAGCCCTCCCAAGACAGGAAGGCCCCCAGCGGGCGCACTACACACGGCTCAACGTCCCCATGATGGAAGTTCTAGCTGCGGCGACGAGGGCCGGATTACTGCCGGAGCCTCCCCGGGAGATGAGGACGGATCCGGCGAAGCGGGATCTCCGGAGGTATTGCCGATATCACCGTGACCACGGTCACGACACCGACCGTTGTTACACTCTTAAGAGAGAGATCGAGCGGCTGATCCAGGCGGGCCACTTGGGAAACTTCGTGACGGACAGGCGGGCGGCAGAAGGAGAGAGAGCCCCCCCGGGGGGCAGGGGCCAGAACCGCCGGCGGACCGCGATCGGGGGGAGCCACGCCCCCCCCCCCCCCCGTGGTGATAATGCGCATCGAGATGATAAGCGGGGGGCCGTCCCTAGTGGGGACGTCGCCCACGGTCTTAGAGGGCGGTGCCCGACAGGTGATGGTGGCGGGCGCCGGCCGCCGGACGAAGCGGAGAAGGACACATCGACCCCCAATCACCTTTACCGAGGGAGACCAGCAGGAGGTGGGGAGCCAGAGCGAGGACGCCCTCGCCGTCGAAGCTCGGATCGGGGCGGTGGTCGTCGCCTGGCTCCTGATTGACACCGGTAGCTCCTGCGACATCCTGTTCCTGTCGGCGGTCGAGAGAATGGGGTGGGGGCGTGCGGACTTGGAGCCCTACGCGGGCCCCATTGTCGGCTTCACCGGCCATACGATCCCCATAGTGGGGACGATCACCCTGCCGATGACTCTGGGGAAGGAACCAAGGGTCGTCACCAGGGGGACGCGTTTCGTCATCGTCGACGTTGCATCGGCGTATAATGGAATCATAGGGCGCCCATACATGACGGCCATCGAGGCGCTCCCCAGCCTGCGGCACCAGGTGATGAATTTCCAGACCCCGCAGGGGGTGGGACTGGTGCGGGGAGACCAGGAGGTGCCTGGGGGCCGCGACGGAAGGCCAGCCCGGCCTCGGAGCCCGAGGCGGGCCCTGACGGTTCTCATCCCCGATGAAAGGGAGGACTTCTGCGACCATCGGCCGACCCCGGCCGAGGAGGTCGAGGAGGTTCCCGTAGCCGCGGATGAAGAGAGAACCATCTCCATCGGGACAAAACTCCCGGCCGCCCTGAGGGCGACCCTCGTCGCCTTGCTCCAGGAAAATGCGGACATATTCGCATGGTCGCCCGCTGACATGCCAGGGGTTGACCGGACGGTGATCTCCCACAGGTTAAATGCGGACCCAGAAGCCCGACCTGTCCGACAGAAGAAGAGAAGTGCGGGGGGGGGGGCGAAAAGAAGAGGGCGGCCGAGGAAGAAGTAGAGCGGCTCCTCGAAGCCAAATTTGTTCGGCCGGTGGACTGCCCGGACTGGCTCGCCAACGTCGTTCTGGTGAAGAAGCCCAGTGGAAAGTGGCGCATGTGCGTCGACTTCACCGACCTCAACAAGGTATGCCCAAAGGACAGCTTCCCCTACCCAGAATCGATCACTTGGTGGACCAGGCGTCCGGCTACGAGTTGTTAAGCTTTATGGACGCCTTCTCGGGATACAACCAGATACCGATGGCGGAGGAAGACGAGGAAAAGACGTCTTTTGTCACCGATAAGGGCACCTTCTGTTACACCAAGATGCCCTTTGGACTGAAGAACGCCGGGGCGACCTATCAGCGGATGGTAGACCGAATATTCGGCCCTCAGATGGGGCGAAACTTGGAGGTCTACATCGACGACATGCTGGTGAAGAGTAGAAGGGCCCCCGACCACCTCGCCGACCTGCAGGAAACTTTCCAAAGGGTCCGCCGGTACAACCTAAGGCTAAACCCCGCGAAGTGTATCTTTGGCGTGCAGTCGGGAAAATTCCTGGGCTTCATGATAACGAAGCGGGGGATCGAGGTGAACCCAGACAAGGTGACGGCCCTCGTCGGTATGGCGGAACCCCGGATGATCCGGGACTTGCAGCGACTGAACGGCCGGATCGCTGCTCTGGGGCGATTCCTGTCGAAATCTGCGGAGAAGTCGCTCCCCTTCTTCAGGGTCTTGCGCACAGCTTTTGGCGAAGCTAAGGACAAAAGGAAGGTGATCCCGTGGGACGACGACTGTACGCGGGCGTTCGCGGAGCTGAGGGCGTACCTACAGAGCCCACCGCTCCTCGCACGGCCGGAGGAAGGCGAGCCCCTAGGGTTGTACTTGGTGACCAACGAGGAGGCCGTTAGCTCCGTCCTAATCAAGGAGGAAGGGGGGTGCAGCGCCCTGTTTACTATGCCAGCCGGATCCTCAGGGAGGCGGAGACTCGTTACAGCCCTATCGAGAGAGCAGCCTACTGCCTAATCACCACAGCCCGAAAGCTCCGACCATACTTCCAGGCCCATCCCATAACCGTCCACACCGACATGCCCCTCGAAAAGAACCTGAAAAGACTGGAGCGGTCGGGGAGGATGCTCAACTGGAGTGTCGAGCTCAGCGAGTTCGACATAACGTACAAAGCCCGGACGGCGATCAAAGGCCAGGCGCTGGCCGATTTCGTGGTGGAATGCACCGCGGGAGACCTGCCGGGGGACCGGACAGAGCTCCCATCGGTGACCGCGTCCCCGCGGGGGACCGAGGTGGGCGAACCCTCGGCGCCCTCCCAGATGAACGTGGGCGAATTGTGGACCATCCACGTCGACGGCTCCGCGACGGGATCTGGGACAGGGGCGGGTATCGTCATACAGACCCCTGACGGATGCTCGTTGGAATACGCCCTACGCTTCAACTTCCCGGCAACCAACAATGTCGCGGAGTACGAGGCCGCGGTAAACGGGTTGAAACTCGCTAGGGCGGTGGGGGCGACGAACGTGTTGCTCCTAAGTGACTCCCGGCTCGTCATCCAACAGATCCTAGGAAGCTTTGAGCCCCGAGAAGAAACAATGAAGCGATACCTTAGGCGCATCCAGATTGAACTCCGCAAGTTCAAGAAAGCGGACGTCCGGCACCTGCCCCGCTCCAACAACCTCCGGGCAGACGCCCTATCTAAGCTGGCTTCCTCCTCGGCGGCCGAAATCGGGAAGGCCATCTACGTCGAAAGCCTATTGACGCCAACCATTGACGAAGGAGAACTGATGTGCGCAAGCGCGGTGACGTCGTGGATGACTCCCATCATGAAGTACTTGGAGACGGGGGAACTGCCCGAGGAGCGGTTGCTGGCTAAACAGGTGGATAGGCGGGCCCTGTCGTTCGTGCTCCTCGACGGAGTGATGTACCACCGCCGCCGCGCCAATTTCGACGTCCTGCCCTACCTGAAGTGCTTGGGCCCGGAGCAGGCTGAGCAAGTCATCCGCGAGGTACACGAAGGCTTCTGCGAAAACCACCATGGCGGGCGCACCATCGCCCACAAAATAATGCGCCAGGGGTACTACTGGCCGACAATGATCCGGGACGCAATACAGTACGTTAAGAAGTGCGAGGCATGCCAGAAGTTCGGCCGACGGACGACTGCACCTCCGGCCAACCTGATGCCCATCGTGAGCCCGGTCCCCTTCGCCAAATGGGGACTCGACATCCTTGGGCCTTTCCCAAAGGCCTCCGGAGGAAGGAAATATCTAGTCGTCGCCGTGGACTACTTCACAAAGTGGGTAGAAGCGGAGCCGCTGGCACGAATCGCGTGGACGGACATGAAGGGCTTCATCTGGCAATCCGTTATATGCCGCTTCGGGATTCCCCGCTCAATAGTCACGGATAACGGAAGGCAGTTCGATTGCGAAGGCTTCCGCGACTTCTGCTCGGGCTGGGGGATCAAACTCCAGTTCGCGTCAGTCGCCCACCCACAGTGCAACGGAATGGCGGAGGCCGCGAATAAATGTATCTTGAACCCAATGAAGAAAAGGGTGGACGCCGCCCTGGGGGCATGGGTCGACGAGCTGCCGGGAATCCTATGGTCCTATCGTACCACCCACAAGGCCTCGACCGGAGAGAGTCCCTTCATGCTAGCATACGGTTCGGAGGCGGTCGTTCCCGTGGAGATCGGCGAAGAGACGCTCCGGCTAAAGCTCTTCGACGAAGAGATCAATGGGGAGGGACTCAGCCTCAGTCTTGAATTGATAGACGAGGTGAGAGACCGGGCCCTGACCAGCCTCGTCAAACACAGCCAGAGGATGGCGCGGTACTACGACTCCCGGGTGAAGCCGCGAACTTTCAGGATCGGCGACTTGGTCCTCAAAGACGCCACCTTCCGCCCCGAGACTGCCCAGCGGGGAAAGCTGGCCGCTAAATGGGAAGGGCCCTACACGGTCGTCGATATCGTCGGACCAGCCACGTACATCTTGGCAACCCCCAAAGGGAGCGAACTGGCCCACCCTTGGAACGCAAAGCATCTGCTAAAATTCTACCAATAGTTGTGAGTTTTTCTTTTTATACGGGCTATATACTCATCTACCCGCTTTCCCCCTACATTGTTGTTCCTACCTAAGTTTTGCAGCGCAAAACCTCCAAACCTCTGGGGCAGGGCCAACCCTAGCCACCCAAACCAGAGAAGGGCACGGGCCGGGCTACGCGCCCGCTCCCCCCTCAAGACCTCTGGGGCAGGGCCAACCCTAGCCACCCAAACCAGAGAAAGGCACGGGCCGGGCTACGCGCCCGCTCCCCCCCTCAAGACCTCTGGGGCAGGGCCAACCCTAGCCACCCAAACCAGAGAAGGGCACGGGCCGGGCTACGCGCCAGCCCCCCCCCAAGACCTCTGGGGCAGGGCCAACCCTAGCCACCCAAACCAGAGAAGGGCACGGGCCGGGCTACACGCCCGCTCCCCCACTCAAGACCTCTGGGGCAGGGCCAACCCTAGCCACCCAAACCAGAGAAGGGCACGGGCCGGGATACGCGCCCGCTCCCCCCCTCAAGACCTCTGGGGCAGGGCCAACCCTCGCCACCCAAACCAGAGAAGGGCACGGGCCGGGCTACGCGCCCGCTCCCCCCTCAAGACCTCTAGGGCAGCGCCAACCCTCGCCACCCAAACCAGAGAAGGGCATGGGCCGGGCTACGCGCCCGCTCCCCCCTCGAGACCTTTGGGGCAGGGCCAACCCTCGCCACCCAAACCAGAGAAGGGCACGGGCCAGGCTACGCGCCCGCTCCCCCCTCGAGACCTCTGGGGCAGGGCCAACCCTCGCCACCCAAACCAGAGAAGGGCACGGGCCGGGCTACGCGCCCGCTCCCCCCCTCAAGACCTCTGGGGCAGGGCCAACCCTAGCCACCCAAACCAGAGAAGGGCACGGGCCGGGCTACGCGCCCGCTCCCCCCCTCGAGACCTCTGGGGCAGGGCCAACCCTAGCCACCCAAACCAGAGAAGGGCACGGGCCGGGCTACGCGCCCGCTCCCCCCTTCGAGACCTCTGGGGCAGGGCCAACCCTCGCCACCCAAACCAGAGAAGGGCACGGGCCGGGCTACGCACCCGCTCCCCCCCTCAAGACCTCTGGGGCAGGGCAAACCCTAGCCACCCAAACCAGAGAAGGGCACGGGCCGGGCTATGCGCCCGCTCCCCCCCTCAAGACCTCTGGGGCAGGGCCAACCCTAGCCACCCAAACCAGAGAAGGGCACGGGCCGGGCTACGCGCCCGCTCCCCCCCTCAAGACCTCTGGGGCAGGGCCAACCCTCGCCACCCAAACCAGAGAAGGGCACGGGCCGGGCTACGCGCCCACTCCCCCCCTCAAGACCTCTGGGGCAGGGCCAACCCTAGCCACCCAAACCAGAGAAGGGCACGGGCCGGGCTACGCGCCCGCTCCCCCCCTCAAGACCTCTGGGGCAGGGCCAACCCTCGCCACCCAAACCAGAGAAGGGCACGGGCCGGGCTACGCGCCCGCTCCCCCCCTCAAGACCTCTGGGGCAGGGCCAACCCTAGCCACCCAAACCAGAGAAGGGCACGGGCCGGGCTACGCGCCCGCTCCCCCCTCAAGACCTCTGGGGCAGGGCCAACCCTCGCCACCCACACCAGAGAAAGGCACGGGCCGGGCTACGCGCCCGCTCCCCCCTCAAGACCTCTGGGGCAGGGCCAACCCTTGCCACCCAAACCAGAGAAGGGCACGGGCCGGGCTACGCGCCCGCTCCCCCCCTCAAGACCTCTGGGGCAGGGCCAACCCTAGCCACCCAAACCAGAGAAGGGCACGGGCCGGGCTACGCGCCCGCTCCCCCCCTCGAGACCTCTGGGGCAGGGCCAACCCTAGCCACCCAAACCAGAGAAGGGCACGGGCCGGGCTACGCGACCGCTCCCCCCCTCGAGACCTCTGGGGCAGGGCCAACCCTCGCCACCCAAACCAGAGAAGGGCACGGGCCGGGCTACGCGCCCGCTCCCCCCCTCCAGACCTCTGGGGCAGGGCCAACCCTAGCCACCCAAACCAGAGAAGGGCACGGGCACGGGCTACACGCCCGCTCCCCCCCTCAAGACCTCTGGGGCAGGGCCAACCCTAGCCACCCAAACCAGAGAAGGGCACGGGCCGGGCTACGCGCCCGCTCCCCCCTCAAGACCTCTGGGGCAGGGCCAACCCTCGCCACCCAAACCAGAGAAGGGCACGGGCCGGGCTACGCGCCCGCTCCCCCCCTCAAGACCTCTGGGGCAGGGCCAACCCTCGCCACCCAAACCAGAGAAGGGCACGGGCCGGGCTACGCGCCCGCTCCCCCCCCCCCTCAAGACCTCTGGGGCAGGGCCAACCCTCGCCACCCAAACCAAAGAAGGGCACGGGCCGGGCTACTCGCCCGCTCCCCCCCTCGAGACCTCTGGGGCAGGGCCAACCCTAGCCACCCAAACCAGAGAAGGGCACGGGCCGGGCTAGGCGCCCGCTCCCCCCCTCGAGACCTCTGGGGCAGGGCCAACCCTCGCCACCCAAACCAGAGAAGGGCACGGGCCGGGCTACGCGCCCGCTCCCCCCTCGAGACCTCTGGGGCAGGGCCAACCCTCGCCACCCAAACCAGAGAAGGGCACGGGCCGGGCTACGCGCCCGCTCCCCCCCTCAAGACCTCTGGGGCAGGGCCAACCCTAGCCACCCAAACCAGAGAAGGGCACGGGCCGGGCTACGCGCCCGCTCCCCCCCTCAAGACCTCTGGGGCAGGGCCAACCCTAGCCACCCAAATCAGAGAAGGGCACGGGCCGGGCTACGCGCCCGCTCCCCCCCTCAAGACCTCTGGGGCAGGGCCAACCCTAGCCACCCAAACCAGAGAAGGGCACGGGCCGGGCTACGCGCCCGCTCCCCCCCTCAAGACCTCTGGGGCAGGGCCAACCCTAGCCACCAAACCAGAGAAGGGCACGGGCCAGGCTACGCGTCCGCTCCCCCCCTCAAGACCTCTGGGGCAGGGCCAACCCTAGCCACCCAAATCAGAGAAGGGCACGGGCCGGGCTACGCGCCCGCTCCCCCCCCCTCAAGACCTCTGGGGCAGGGCCAATCCTATCCACCCAAACCAGAGAAGGGCACGGGCCGGGCTACGCGCACGCTCCCCTCTATCAAGACCTCGGGGGCGGGGTCAACCCTAGCCACCCCCAAACCAGGGAGGGCCACGCGCCCACGTTCCTCGAAAAATCGAAAGAAGACAGGGGCGCGCTAACCGGGACGAAATGGCGTCAGTTCCCGAGTAGGCGGCCCCGATGTGACTCAACGAAACGAAAAGACGCTCAAGAAATACGCCACCATTAATGATACACTCCAAAAGAGGTTCCGAGAGAGCCACCTGGCAAAAGCGGTTTCCCACGGGAGTGAATCCGAGGAGCCCATTAATAGCGCCAACTCATCGCAATAAACACGGGGGAAACCGTCAGCGAGATCTCCCTATAAAGACGCCACTCACCCTCCCAAAAGAAATAGAACAAGGGGTCAGAAGACATGAGAAATCGGCACTTATCCCCCCCCCCCCCCCGCCCGCTGGGAAACGGGCTGAGATACAACGCCCTAACAAAAGAGAGGTCACCGGCCATCAATGGTTCCCACCGCCCGGGGCGGCGGTTCACACCTTTCCACCACCTCCAACAGGATATTCCTCTTACAAACGGATCGCCAAAAGGATATTCCACTTACACAAGGGAAATCCACCTTTCACGCCTCCATCCGCCCTAAACAAGGACGAGTCGGAGAAAGGTAGGCATCCGACCCCCGTCGGCAGGAAAAGCGGGAGCCCCCCGGGCTGGTAAGCCAACACCTGCTCGACGTCGACCACCGGACGGGGACCTCGGCAAGCATCCCCGGCGAGCCCAAACGGCGAGTCATGGCGTGTCAGTCCGCCCCGGCACGATCGGGCCCCGAACCCCACCCTCAAACCGAAGCAGCGAGGCGTGGGGGGAGGGCGGCCCGACCGTCAGGAATCCCCCCACCCTCAAACAGAAGCAGCGAGGCGTGAGGGGAGGGCAGCCCGACCGTCAGGACTCCCCCCACCCTCAAACCAAAGCAGCGAGGCATGGGGGGGCGGCCCGATCCTCAAGACCCCCCCAAGACACAAGCCCCAGAAAGACGGCTTCCCTGGTGATTCCCCTCCCCAGTGCTTCTACCGGACCGCGGAAACCTTACCCACACCGCGATGCGTGGAGGGAGATGACAAAGCAATGGAGGGGAGACGGCCCGATCGGCAAGGTTCCCCCCGGGTCAAGGAGACCTTGCAACACTTCAGCACAGAAGGCGGTCACTCACCTCTGCGCCAAGAACGACTCGAGTTAAAAAGGCCCACCCGGCCCAGAGTGACCCCTAGATCCAGATGTCATTAAACCGCGGGCGAGGACAGCTCTATAGCCCCTCCTCGGACCGGATCTAACCCCACAATGGGCGATAAACTAAGAACTCATGTACAAGCTATAGATCAGTTCTTATAAATTTAAATGAAAACGTTCTTCCTTATACACTCAGATTTTCGGAGAATACCATAGCGTGAAGATATCCCCCCGCCAAGTGCCGGGCGAGCTCGCCACCCCTCACGGCGTGGAAAGTAGGAAGGGCGCAACGCGCCCCCCCCCCCCCCCGAACTAGCTTAGGACGCCTAGGAAGTCTACGCCCGCAGCTCGAATCCCACGATACTACGCTTCGAACCCAAACCCCTCGCTCACTGAAAGTTACCGACAACTTTCGCTCAAAGGGGAAAGAGGTGAACTGAGGCCCGCCCTGCGTAACTGGTTCGGCCCGAGATCAAATCATGATAGGACAGCATGTCTCATCCCGAACCTCTTCGCCGACTCCCCGCCCCGCCCAAAGACAACACAAACCGTCAACATCCCCTTCCCCCAGACCTCGCGATCTCGGACACGGAAATGTTGGGGGCATAATTGGTGATTGTGTAACTCACGCAAGAAGACCCGGAACGGACCGGTCGCAAGGCAGAAGCCGCGAAATAGGCGCCCAGTCCAGACAAGGCAGCGGCCCAGTCTCGTCAAAGCAGCGCCACAATGGGACTTGACATAACGAAAGGACGCTTGGACAACACGCCATCAGCAGCAACACGCCCCCCGAGAGGCCAGAACAGACAACCCGTGCCGGATACCGCCAGGGAAAAGCGATTCCCAAAGCGCGTGATTCCGCGGAGCCCATTAATGGCACTAATCCCTCACATTACCCAGGAAAACCCCTTCCGCAGAATCTCGCTATAAATACCCCCCCTTCGGAGGTCAGGGGAGAGGGGGAGAGAGACACAGGGGATTCACATCCCCTCACACCGGGTATGAAACGGCCCCGAGCGCCCCACCGAGCTACGAAGAAGGCCGACAACCACCGACGGGCCTCACTTCCCCCGACGATGACCGCCATAGCCCCACCACCTCCAACAGGATATTCCCCTTACACATGGGAGGCCCCGCCCGCCAGCTTTCCTCCTGCCCGTTACTGGATCAAAAGGCAGGTCCAGATGGCTAGCCGCGGGCCACAACACCCCAATTAACACCCAGCCGACGGCGGTCCCTACGGGGTGTCGGGGGGGAAACCCCCGACGGCTCTCCCAGCGGCGCCACCACCGTCAGCGATCCCTACGGGGTGTCAGGGGGGAAACCCCCAACGGCTCTCCCAGCGGCGCCACCACCGTCGGCGATCCCTACGGGGTGTCAGGGGGGAAACCCCCAACGGCTCTCCCCGCGGTGCCACCACCGCCACCTCATCCTCCGCCTCCCCCGGGGTTCCCCCTCGGTGAGCGGGATCCCCGGCGAGGCTGGGCAACCCTCCAGCACGACGACAGCAAGGCAGAACGCGAGGAAGCGAGGAAAGGGAAAGGAAGAGGGTCCCCCCGACGAACGAGGGTCAATCCCCCCAAAGGGCAGACCGCCTCAGGGCGGCACCCCTGATTAAAAAACCAAACATTGGTTCCCGGCGAGTCAGCACGCCCCCGGACAATGAGGCAGTAGTAATTCGGCGTTCGATATAAAGGAAGACCGTCCCGACGCAGGGATCTGCTCACCCCCGATGGAGCGAACGACAAGTGTGGACAACCCTCCGTCCCAACCGCCGGTTGGGCCACCTCTTCTCTATTGTTGTAAATATCATCTAGATCCCCGAATAAGGGTTGATGAATAACACTCCCCCTTACGAACCCCTCCCCTTGAGCCCGGGCGCGCGACTGCGGGGCGGTCCGCCGGGCGCAGAACGGCCAAAGCCCCACGGAAATTACAAACACGTCCAGTAAACACATCTCAGCAAGAACCATTACATTCTCAAAGGTCGGGCTCCCCCTAAAACCCGACCCAATAACCACATACAACGGCACATCGTTATAGGGCGACGCCCCGCTTGACACCGCTCGGGATGAGACCTCGTGACCCCGCTATAGCGGGACACACCCCACGGGAGCGGCGTCGCCCCTCCCCCCCTCTGAGCGGGGATCCCCATCCAAGTCAGGATAGAGGTCGGCGTTACGCCATCCGAGCCGAGCCAGGCTTCCGCCTCACACTCGGATGCCGGGGGCAATTGTTACGACCTAAAGATCGTAAGAGTCCAACTCCCATCCGGATCCGCTGATATACCCCATTGACTCTCCCCGTGGTGAAAGGGCCTCCACCCCGGGAGACCGAGGCTATGCAGGAACGGGCGTGCCTCGCAGCACTCCCCCCACCCAGCCGAGGCGCGCAACCGCAGTTGCTCGCCCCGCCGGGAGCAAAGCGCTTGGGGAGCCCCCGGACAGTACCGTCGGACAGGCTGACATGGTCACATGCGTGTCCTACCGTCCCAGCGGCCCATAACCCACGACCGACAAGGAGGCGCGGCCGGGCCGAACAGCCCTCGAGCCGGTCGACCCGGCCGGCCCCCACGAACCGCGGCGCCTAGGATGACATAGCCAGACCTGTAGGTCGCCGCCAACGACAAACGACCTAGGATAAGGGCACGACTGACACATACGTCACCCGACCGTCTGACAAAGCACCCCCTGACGGTTGAGCCGACTGACAGTTAATGCTTTCGGCCCTGACATCCCGACAAAAGCACCCCCTGGCCGTCGCGCCGCCTGACAAAGGCAGGTCAGACACTCCTGTTCCCAACATCCTTGTCTGAAGCTTCCGCTGACAACCGAGCCAGCTCAGCACGTCTAGTTAGCATGCCAGCTCAGCACGCCTAGTCATCTCCCATCAGGTATAAATACCACCTCTCCTCTCACGGGGATGGGGGTTGCCAAATTCTCTCTCAATCTATCATTCCCACACGAGAGCAAAGGTCGTCCATATCTTTGTTCTCCCACTATAGCTCGCCGGGTACGGTCGACGCACCGTTAGTCCGACCGGCGTGCCCAGCCCCCATTTTAAGTCCTATAACTGACTTAGGCATCGGAGGGGCTAAGGGTTGAACCCCAACCCCGCCCTTCTGACGAGTTGTTCGTGCTGCAGGAAAGCTCGTCCCTTGGCCAACGTCGACTTCGGCCTCCTGCCATCCAACCTTCCTCTGCCGCATCCGGTGAGATTCGATCCCGTGATCATCACCGGCGACGAGTCCAACTTCTTCACCCCACTAATCACTTGTAAAACAGCCTACCTAAACCACCTTTTCCATATAACCATCGTGCCCTTGGTTCTCCACTATACAAATTCATTGTACGCGAGTTCCACCTCGTAACACTCTCCTTTAACCTCTGGAGGCACGCCTCCCAGCCCTCCGAATAACCCTTCTCCTTCATCACAGACATTGTCGGGACAAGCTCCGTCATCTGGTAATTTTGGACCGCTTCCACCTGCTTCGCCTCAAGCTCGGCCTTCCCTGATGCCACCAGTTCCTCCAGCTCCGATGCCCTCTTCTTCTCCTGCTCCAGAGCAGCTTCAACCTCGACCCTGTGGGCCTCCTCAGTCTGAACCTTCTTCTCAAATTCCTCCAAACACTTCTCTTGTTTCAGGATCATCACCTTTTGTTCGGCGTATGACTCCTGCAGCTTTCCTAGCCGGGCCCTGTGTCTCGCCGCCCTCTCTTTGGCTGCTTTCTTCACAGCTTCAAGTTCAGCCACCTTCCTCCCCAGTGTGGCCTCGGCCTTGTTTATCCCAGCCGTGTGGCACCGAAGGGAGACCATCATAGCATTCGCCTGCACAAAAAACAGAGAAGAAGAATAAAGCGCACACCCAAATAAAGAGAGCTGTATCTTAGAAGAGAAGGCCGACTTAACTGCATATTGTGCCAAATGGCCAAGGCGTACTGCCTCTCTGCGTCCATGTTCGTCAGAGACGCTCGGTCTCTCGGCAATAGACTATTTTCGGCTAGCCACGTCGCCACTTCTGCCTCGTCAAAAACTGATTCAGCAGCGCCCATCGGATACGACGCCGCCAACGAATCCTCCACCGACAGAGCTAGAAGCTTGTCCCTCATTGACTTGAAAGTCGCAAGTGCCGATTCACAGCTCGGGTGAGCAGGCTTTCCCAATCCAGATGATGGGCACCCGTAAGGCCAGCGGTCTGCGGCCGTCGTTCGCCTGCTGAAGTCTGACTCGGTTGGAGACCCCTGGGGCACGATCGTCTGAAGTGGGACCGCGAGGATCGCCTGCGGAGGTCTTTACTCCCTTTGCGACCCACGGACCTCCTGCTCAGCCTGCGCCTCTTCCTCGGCGTCGACATCGATGGAGATGGGGCTAACCACGGCTGCCACATTCTCAGTGGGACGGCCTAAGTCCGCCGCAATTGCCAGAGGAGCAGAAGCGGCAGTGGCTTCCACCACCTTCAGTTTCTTCGTCCGTATGAGCTTCTCTGCCTTCGCAGTGGATGACCCCTCCCGAGCTCTCTTCGGGCCAACCTTCGCCGCTTGCTTGGCCGAATGCACCATGGTCAATCTCACAAGCTCGTCCATCGGCAGACTCATCATTTCACCTGCAATAAGGAAATATATCAGGGTGAGCAAATCATGAGCGAAAATTACAAAGCTCGGATTACCTTCGGGCCAAGTGTGCCGGACGATCATTTCTTCTTTGGCATGATCCTCAAATCTCCTTTCTGCCTCTGGAATTCCCTACAAGATCTTGGCCCGCTCTACGTCGTCTGCCTCAAGGAGAACCTCCCTGTTCGTCTCAGGATTCATCACACCCGAATTCGACCTCAGTACTAGATCCTTGGGCATTGAGAAGAACACGTATCTCTCCTTCCAACCTTTGATCTTCCCCGGCAGGCCCAGGACTAGGGACCGACGTCTCCTCGCCAAGATATAGAAGTGCGCCCCCAGCTTCTTGGTTCCGAAGAAGTATCGAAACAGGGGCAAGATCGGACTAATCCCGCTTCCTGCACAAATGAGGAGAAAGCCCACGATACAACCGATGGAATTCGGCATCAGTTGGAAGAGATAGAGTTCAAGAAAGTTGAGAATATGGAGAAGCAAGGGAGGAAGAGGAAAGCGGAGCCCTTGGGTGAAGCAAGCGGCGTAAACCCTGACCTCATAATCCATGGGGAAGCACACCCGCTCGGTAGAGGTTGGAAGGCGGACTGTGTAGGGCGGCCTTATGTACTTCGCGCGGGCCAGGGGTGTAAAGGAGGTCGGCGCAACAGATTCTGCATCAGAGATCTCAGCAGGAACATCCCCGGCCTCGACCATGGCCACGACGGCCCGAGCAGACAGTCTGGGCTTCCCTAGGGCCAGCCCTGCCCTTTCCTAGGGTCCTGAGGGGCCGCTGACGACGAAGCAGTAGCTAGCTCGGCAACTGGCCCACCCTCAGGTCGGTCCTTCCTGACCGGTGAAGATTCCTCCACCCGCTCCTCCGTGTCCGTGGCGAAGCTGTCTGGTGCTCCACCACCCCAATACCAACCTTCTATTTATCTAGAAGCTGTGGAACGGGAAGAAGAGCGAGAAACCATTTAATAAGCAAGAAGGATACCTAGAAGAAAGAAGATGATCCGAGGAAGCAGCCGGAACAGTGAACAAGAACTCCGGCGATGATAGCGACGGTAGTCGAAAACTTGGAGAAGAAAACTCAGAGAAGCTTAGAAGAAGAAGATGTCTCTCGCGGGATCTCCCCCTCCCCTACTTATAGCAAGCATCGGTTCATCTCCGCCATCGAAGCCAGGCCACGTGGCACAAATCCAAGTTCCTCTGACGCCTAGACTGCCACCCACTGTCACGTCAGCCACGCGTCACGTTCGGGATGGCTGGGCCGCCTCGATCTTTTTCCGCCTTTCGAATCAAAATGATGGCTGAAGAGGCGGTGGGCGGGCTTTTTAAATAAATTACCACCATATCCAAATATTCAGAGCGAAGATCGCCCCCTCCCCTTTCGAACAGATGGAGAGATATACGTCATTCGAACTAGGCCGGGCTTCCGCCTCAAGCTCGAATGACGAGGGCAATTGTTACGACCAAAGATCGAATCGCCTCAACTTCCCCTCCAAGCTCGCCAGATGAGCGACAAGCTCGCTCGTCATCCATGAAGTCCGCCTCGTCGAACAGGAAGGTCGCACTTCACCCCCAGCCTCGTCGATTGGTCGCATGTTCCCCTCCAAGCTCGCCAGACGAGCAACAAGCTCGCTCGTCATCCAAGAAGTCCGCCTCGTCGAACAAGAAGGTCGCACTTCGCCCCCAGCCTCGCCGATTGGTCGCATGTTTACCTCCAAGCTCACCGGTCGAGCAACCAGCTCGCTCATCATCCTCCAAGTTTACCCCCCGACCGGGGCGCGAGGGGCGGCCATCGAGACCTTGGGGCATCGCTCTTAGGTAACAAGCTTGGCGTCCTCAGGGAGCGACCAAGCGAACAATGAGCGGCACTGCTCCTTGGACGCACCTTGATGTCATTCTGGCCTATCGAACACGACAAACATCCTTGAGCGAGAACATCACTGGCACTTTCGCCGCCCGACAGCCTGTCAAAAGAGCACCTGGCGGTTACGCCGCCTAACAGTCTGACAAAAGCGCACCTGACGCTTTCGACTCTGACACCCTGACAAAAGCACGCCTGACACGCTCAGCTCTGACATCCTCGACCGAACCTTCAGCAGTCTGACATACCAGCTCAGCACGCCAGTTCAACCGAACCTAACCGCCTTACTCGCCAATAAATACCCCTCTACTTCCATCGAGAAAGGGGTTGGTTAATCGAAATTATAAACTCTCACTCACACACAAGAGCAAATATCGTCCATATATTTGTTCTTCCACTCAAGCTAGCCCTGTAAGGTCGACCTACCTCTAGCTCGACCTACGTGTCCGACCCATATTTCTAAGCCCTAATTCTGACTTAAGCATCGAAGAGGCTAAGGATTGGCTTCCAACCCCGCCTTTCTGACGAGCTACTCTTTGCGCAGGAAAGCTCGTCCAAGCAGCGAGCAACCGGCGACCAACTCCCGGAGAGCGGCGTACAAGGGGCGACCTTGCAGGATTGATCCCGAGATCATCATCCGAAGTGCGCTTGGCCTCTACATCCCATCACCACCCGTAAACAGCCACCTAAATCACCCCCTCACTTGTTAATCATCGTGCCCTTGATTCCCCATTAAACAAATTACATTGTCGGGTGGATTTCGACCTGCAACAAAACTAATTTATAATATAACTTAATATAACTTTAAAACTTAAATAACTTATAACTTAAATAATTCAATTAACTTAAAATAGCCCAATAATTTACTAACTCTAATAATCCAAATATCAATAACCCATACCCAATAACTTACTAATTCAATAAACCCATACCCAATAGCATAACCATTAACACCCAATACCCAATTTGCCAATTTCTTCCCCTGCCTTCTCTTCTTCCTCTTCTTCTTTCTATTTTCTTCCTCCTCCTTTTCTTCTTGCTGCAGGGGGGAGCTCGGAGCGACAAGGGGCGGCAGTGGCTCCGACGACTGGGCGGGCGGCGTGTGGCAGCAAGCGGTGGCGCAGTGTGGCGGCACGCGTGGCTGGGCTGCAGGCGGCGCAGGGCAGGCGCTGTGCAACGGTAAGGAGGCGGGCGGCTGCTGCAGGGGGTGGCACAGGGGGTGATTGGGGAGGTAGCGACGGCCGGCAGATGGGAGTTCGTCCACGGCAGCGGATGAGAAGGGGATGGCTAAGGGAGATGATGAAATTGGGTTGTATGGAGAGTAAATTTCTCATTTCAGCCACAAATTCTCCATGTTTTCCTCTTCGATTTCAGATTTCTGAATTCAATTGATGATTTTAGATTTGATTTGGTTGTTTGATTTTTTTGGGATGAAGGAATTTGGGTTTGATTGATTTTGGGTTGTGGTTTGTTTGCTGTTTGGTTGAAGGAGGGGGAGATGATGACGGTGGTGGTGGATGAAATTGGTGTCGACGAGGAGGTGGAGGGGATTTGTTGATTGATGAATGGGGCTTGGGGATTTGCAGATGGATGTGCCTCATGGGATTATAATGCAGGGAAACCAAGCATTTAGAGGGTGGGGTTTTGATTTAAAGATGATGTTGGATCTCATCTGCCAAAGGAGGTGATTAAGGGGGGTGGGGTTGATTAATTAAATGGGGGTCAGGGTAATTAGTTTAATGGTAATAGTTAGGGTTAATGATAATTATTTAAACTATGGTATAAATTCTAAAAACAGAGACGCGCTCGCGTCGATGCGTAGAAATAGAACTCACGGACGAAAAACATCCGGACGATCGAAATAAAATACATGCACATAACAATCAAACACGACTAAAAATACAGGCCGTTACACCAATTGAAGAGACAGAGATATGAGGATTGCATGTGTCATGGGTTCATCAAGGGTTAATATAAATGGTGATTCCAATGTCAACCATGCATCCTTTTTGGGGAGTACACGAGAGTTGCTATAACTCAATGACGAGCCTTATATGCTTGCACCACCAGAAGATGCCTTTCTGGGGGTTAAATCGAGGGTTGCTCTTCGACAGTCTATCTAAATATCAATTTCATGGTCATGAGGTGGGAACATCCTCTTGGGATTTCCAATCCCTCAAGTATACCCTTTTGGAGTCATACTTGAGAGAGCAATGATGTAGAAATCAATAACAAGGGGTCATAATCAATACGTGTAGCAAGATATGTAAGAGACAATGGAAATCACAAATAACATAGCCCTGAACTAGCCACAACACATATAAAGATAGCTCTAGTCCATTATAACAAGAAAGGAAGCACTTTTGTTCAAAAACATCATCCAACTCATTAGTACCATCAACTAAACCAAAATACACTAGAGAGAGAGAGAGAGAGAACATTTCTGCAATCTTTTGGAAGAAGATGGAGCCCTCAAACATTCTCTTGAGCTCCTCCAAGTCATAGTCTTCAATGGGTTTTCCAAGCTTTAGATTATCCCGAGATGATAAAAATTGGCCATAGGGACTCCTATTCATTCTATCCAAAACCCCATTAAATCTCGGCCCTTGATTACAAGATCCGATAGTTCAAAACAATTTGGTTTCGGCTGAAAATCGCTTCAGAATTCGACAGAACGTGGCCAAGAAGACACAGTCAAATGTATGAAGAAGACCCTCCAGATGTCGGATGCTACCGACGTGTTCAACATTGAGTCAAGTCTGCCAGGCGTCTGATTCGGTCTTTCTAGACGTCTGATCGTTTGGCGCTTCTAGCTTGGGGACATGAGATCAATGGACCTACAATTTCTTAATGCATATTTGGATTCTATTGGGGCTCCGAGCTTTCTGAAGGGTTGCAACTTTGCCGCGGCTGGGTCTACGATCTTTCCAGTAACAGCCTCATATGTCAGCCCATTCTCTTTCGGGACTCTGGTTGCTCAATTCCTTTGATTCAAACAGCGAATTCTTCAGGTGATGGCTAAAGGTATGGTCAGTTTCTATCTACCACCGGTTATTTAGATTGATCTGTACCATACAGCACGACAAAGATTTTTGCTCTATTGTAGGCAACAAATTCAAGAAATATATGCCACCAGCTGATTTCTAAGTAAAGGGATGTACATGTTTAATATAGGCCAGAATGACCACGCTGGTGCCCCCCCCCCCCCCCCCCCCCCCCCCCCCCCCCCACAAATTAGAGGACCAAATTTTGGCTTCCATCACGACAATTTTTTCAGAATTTGAAACCGGCCTCAAGGTAGTGAAGATATTGTCGAATTGGAAGTTTTTAAGTGAAATAACTGAATAGAATACTACTGGCAGGTTGTTCACATCGATATGGTCTGTAGAAGCGATAACTATAGCTTCTGCTGTTCATGTTGTTTGTTATTCCTTTCAGAAATTGTATGATCAATGTGCAAGGAAGTTCTGAATTCATAATACCGGCCCCCCTGGGTGCTTACCTCAGAACAAAGCTGCATTTGGTAAATATTCATCAAAACTGGATGAGCTTGGATGTGTAAGTGCTCACAACCGTGTCTCTAAGCTTTTTAATTTACAGATTCATGCACTCTACACAAGGTTGCAGGTTACATTTGGAGATGCAAATATCACTTATATCGATATCTTCTCCATGAAGTCTGACCTCATAGCAAACTATTCAAAAGAATGTAAGCAAATGTTTCATTCCTTCACATATTTTAGAGGTACAAGGAGAAAAACATTGAGTTGCGTATCTATCAGGTTTTGAGAATTCTATAGCAGCATGCTGTGGATATGGAGGGTCCCCCTGAATTATAATAGTTGAGTTGTTTGTGGGCAAACAAAGATTTTGAATGGAACATCGGTAACAGCAAAAGGGTGCATCGACACGACCAAATATGTTAACGGGGATGGAATACATTATACAGAGGCTGCAAATTGAGTGTTTCGTCACAAATACTCACAGGAAAATATTCAAATCATCTGTTCTCAGACAAGATGGCATTCCTTCTCAAACTGAAGTTCTAAAGGATCAGTTCCCCTTTTTATCGCTTTTCAATGTTGAATAATATGCCACTTTCAAACGAAGTTCAGCACTTATGCAAGTGCAACTAATATAATGCTCAATTGTTTATGCAGATGTGCGACTTTGGCTATTGGTTATAGCCAATATCCTCATTTCATATGGGTCAATTTATATATGTCACCCCTTAGATTTTCATTATTTGATGAAAGTTAGTTAACATCCGTTGGAATTAAAGAAATGTACTAATATTGTTTATGAAAATGTTCCATACATTACATGATTTTTATATATCGTTTAAATATATTTAACTTGTCTGCTGTTGTTTCATTCTTCCACTTGCCCCATCTCAGAAATCTATATAGCTTGTTTAAGATTCTCAATCCATTGATCAAAAAATTCATCAATAGAGGAGGCAATATAGGGGTATCAGGCAGAAGTAGCAGATGCTCACACGCAGGTGCACGCACGTGCATGTGCATGCTTGAGTGCATGTTCATGTGCAGTGCTTGTGTGGAGGACATGATGTTACATGGATAAGTCCATGCATTGTTCATGCAGGACACACTATCATATGCATCTCATTGGATGCTATGAATTGATGCATATTGGACTATATAAGAGAGATACGAAGTTAAATTTGTATCCGGAAGCAACATACAGGTACACACAGATCATTCATTAGTATTAGTTCATGCAGTCATATTGTATAGGTTTCCATAACAATTCACAGTCTGAGAGAAATACTAATCCACATTCATATGATTCAGAAATATATGTGCACTTATAAGTTTCTAGAATAATATTGCATCATAAGAACTTCTTAACAGTCACTGTACAAAAAAACAGTCTACTTCTTGGAGACATAAGCATAGTATTGTGCCATGGGGACTACAAACGCAATCACTAGCAAACCTCCAACCACAAGGGTAAACTGCCCTCGTTTCTCGTCGGTCTCTTCCTTGGTTTTGAAGTTGGATTCGCGCGTGTTCTCCTTAACCTGAGGCCCGCCGGGATCTGGTAGCCCATCGATTGCTGCAAGCAGACGTTTTGCGGTGCTCATCATAGCCTCGTTGTACTTCTCTTCTGTAGCTAGAACTGCAAAACATGAAAGTTATTATTTCTTCATCTTCCTTTTTCATTCAGATCTTCAATCTTGCAAAATAATTGATTGCAACTTGTGAAAATTAATAAAAATACAAAAAGTCCAATACCAGGGAGGTTCTCCGACACAGTGGCATCTAGAACAGTATCTCCAACGGCTTTAAGGAATGCCGGCCCCCCTGTGATTGCCCCTTCCTTTTGGCTAGTCACAAGCACAACTATGCCCTTGTTATTGCCTTCTTCAATCGATGGATACCATTTCTCCAACACTTGGTCAGCATATTCAAACGCGTCTGCTTTACTCTGCAATCAAATTACTGATCATAATCAAAAAGGATTTTTAATTCTCAAAGCCAAATTGGAACTAAACTAAGAAACGAACCTTAGATTTTCTTTTCTTTTATTTTTTTGAAAAATAATAGAGTGAACTCATTACAAGAACAGTTTCATGAAACAAGAAAAAGCACATAGTGGGATTTTTGTCAGTTTCATTTTCCAGATGCCACTTATACCAACACACTGTTACAACAAACTAGGATTCAACAACCAAAAAATCAATATACGTGGTTATGAAAAAAAATATAAACCATCAAAATCACATCCTGATTCACCCCACCCCAAATTTAAAATAGCTAACACCACAAAAGCTAATACATCCAGCTAACATTCATCACTAAATTTATACAGACAATTTTGCACCGAAGACCACAATTCGATAAATTTGTGACCCAACAATGCACACGAAGCATTTTAACAAACATGTGGCGTTCAAAATTGTACCGTGAGCTTGCGGACAGTGATGAAATTTATGCGCAGGTTCTTCCTAGACTCCAGGTCAGACATAAGCTTCTTCAGATCGGACTTTGTCACCCGGCTCAACACGCCCGCATCATCAACGACATAAGTCTCAGTCGGTGGCCCTTCGTTAAGCACATCAAACTCCGAAGCGATCGCAGAGTCTAAAGTAGGGATCGGGCAAAAGTTGATGGCTAGAGAGAGGGCGGCCGCGGCCAGCCCCTGTTGGATGTAAGAAATGAAGGTCCTTTGGGAGGAATTTGATGAACACAGAGCTGGCTTCTTTAGAGATGAAGTGATTGGCAGAGATTTTGGTGGGAGGGATTTCGAGAAATGGGGTTTTGGGGTGTTGAGGAGTGCAGTGAAGGAGGGAGGAGAGGAGATGATGGTCTCCATCATTGAAGGATTTTTGGTGGAAATGGATGGAAATTGAGGTGAGGACTGAAGAGAGAGAGCATGAGATCAGATGGGCTTTTTTTTACATTCTTGATTTTTGATTGGATTGTGTTGGGATTTTGAATGGTTGGCCCTGTTTGATTTCAGATAAGGGGGCAACGTTCAGCAACGGCTTTAGGCGGGGAGGGTATATTCGTCTTTTTGTTGCTGACGAGATTTTTGGTTCCAAAGTTGAGACCTTTGCCTGCTAATACAATGGACCAATGGTAGGGTGGGATTTAAAATCTTTGTTGCAATGGCAGTACATGTCATTCTCTTATCCTCACCTCCAAGAATAAATACCCTAACCCTAAATATCCCTTCAATTTAAACCAATTTGCAGATTCCAGTGTTGCTCCGCCTCAAGGATAGAAGCCATGTCAATTGTGTCGCAAACCCTAGCCCTAAGCCTAGCCAGCTCCCTTTGTGACAATGCACTAGCAGAAACTTTAGCGGCATCTCCTTCTCCTCCTCCTCCTAATAGGCAGACCCTAGATGGGATTTGCAGCACAAAGTCTTGGTTCCTGTTCTTTGGAGATGGGTTCTCGATCCGCGAGGCGCCGCAGTTCGAAGACACCATGGAGCCCGCGGTATGAATGAAATAAAAGCTCAAAATTTTATTGTTATAGGCCGATGATTTATGCTACTATGAAGAGTTTAATATTGAAATGCACAATTAGATGACATGCTGTTGCTCTTAGGATCACAATGCCGGATTGTACTTGTATGGCGACAAAGTGAAGACCAAGATTTTTGCTGCCTGTTTTGCATCTGCTGATGGTGCGTATTTATTGTCCGAGAAGTCCAAGTTATCATTTTTTTTGGTGAGCCAATGTCAAAATGCTATATTTCTTCATCTACAGAAAATCGTGTTGTAAAACTTATGTTATTGTGTGATCATAAAATTCTCATGTTTTGTCTTGAACAAGTGCCTACCTCCCGTTCCATGTATGTTCGATTACGCTACACTGCTAAAATACCTATAGCTTTTTCCCAACTCAATTTATGACATGTTGGAGGTTACTTTTCAAACTATTTTGGTCCCTAGATGGGTTGTGTCAAAATCTAATCTAGCCAACAAAATTTCAAGAACTAATGCAGAAAATGTGACATGATGATACGATTATCCCCTACGAGAGGAGGCGCAAGAAGACTAAGGAGTAATTGCTGGGCACACCGACGATTTGGGGGAGAATTTCTTTATGCATTATTAGTTTGGTTTTTATTGCTGTACGCACCATGCCTAATCATTATATAAGTGATGTCGTGGGCTAGGGTTAGGGTATCGAATTTGTAGCCGTCTTTTGACATTCCTAGAGTTCTCCGAGGAGATCTAGAAGAGAGTTTAGGCTTTTTCCTTAGCAAAAGCTAGGAGAGTGGCCAACTCTCCCAAAATTGGCTACTTATCATTTGTAATCCTATTTTCCATTCAAATAAAATCCCCAAATCCATTCTACAAAACCTAGTCCGCATCAATTTGGTATCAGAGCATTGATCCAATGGCAACAACAAGATCAACTACGACGAAATCTCTGGAGGAGAGGTTAGATGCGGAAATCGTCGAGAGGAGGAAAGAAGCGGCGGAGATCATCGAGACACTCAGATCTGAAATAAAGGAGAGCACATCGGCACTCAGATCTGATATGAAGGAGAATCTGGAGCAAATGAAGGAGATGCTTACCCATTTCATGGCTCAAAACCTCACCGCGCCTCAGATCTCACGTTCGAAGGAAGGAGCGACCTCAGATCTGAATTACCAATCAGATCTGAGGGGAAAAGGGAAGGCAACAATGATACCGGATCGTGAGGGGGTGATCTTGGGAGGAGTAGATCCAGATCTGGATCTCGACGACAACGACTGGCAAGAGGACTTCCCCGAAACCATAGGGGAGAGCTCCGAGGAAGAACAACCCACGCGTCGGAGGCGAAAGGCGCGCGCAGCATCTCCCCTGGGAGGTGCCGACAGCTGATGACCCTCCAGGGGGCTCGCCGGAGGCGGGCGACTCCCCATGGGGCTGCCAAGACTGGGCGACCCCGCAGGGGGGTCGCCGGAGGCGGGCAACCCCAACTGGGGGTCGCCGAGGCCTGGCGGGCCCCAGACGGGCCCGCCGAGGCCTGGCGGGCCCCCCGGGGACCGCCGGAGGCGGGCGACCCCCCCAGGGGGCCGCCGAGAGGCAGCGGGCCCGCTAGGGCACGCACGGGCCCCTGACAGGCCGCGCGGATTCCGAGGACCCCCCGCTCATCGTAGGGGGGATTTTGAGACCCGTGAGAGGCGCGCGCGGGGTGCGCGAGATCCGGAGTACTACGAGGACGATGATTGGGCCCCGGAAGGACGACAGAGAGCTGAGATGCATGAACCGGAGTACGATGACCACATCCGCCACTATGAAGAGGAGTATGAGGAGGAGGATGAGCGGGTCAGGAGGGAGGATAGTAGATGAGAGCCGGAGAGGGGCCGATTTGGAGATCACCATCGCCAGCAGCGCGTGGATCATTTTGACGGGAGGGATCCACGGGCGGATGACCGCATACGGAAGCTCCAGATGCCTGTATTCGAGGGTAGTGATGCCACGGGGTGGATCTACAAGGCGGAGAGGTATTTTGAGATGGCCAGGCTGACGGAGGAGGAGAGACTGAGGGCGGTTGCGCTCTGTTTGGAGGGAGAGGCCCTGAATTGGTGGATATGGAAGGAGCAGCAGAGACCTCTGAGGACCTGGGACGGGTTCAAGGAGGCACTATTGCACCGATTCCGAGGCTCTCAGGCGGGGGGAGCTTATGAGCAGCTGCATGCCTTGAGGCAGATGGGGACTGTGCGAGACTACATTAAGCAGTATGAGGAACTCACTAGTAGAGTGCGCGGGATGCCTGCAGAGTCCCTAGAAGGGTTTTTCATGGATGGATTGAAACCCACCATTAGGTCTGAGCTTCGCACTCTCAGACCACGTGGACTGGAGGAGCAGATGGAGTTAGCACTGACGGTCGAGGATGGTTGGTAGACGAGCGTCGTGTCAGGGGGCGTTTGGAGGACAGTTTCTACGTCCACAGGCTGCCCCAGGAGGACAGTCAGGCGTGGCAGGAGGGGCCCCGACAGGCGGAGGGAGACCCGGGGATGTGAGACCGAGGGGGCGTACAAGAGGATGACAGATGCGGAGATGCGGGATCGTAGAGCAAAGGGGTTGTGCTTCAAATGCGACGAGAGGTTTACCCCTGGGCACAGGTGCCGCAACCAGGTCTTGCAGGTGTACGAGGTGTACGCTGAGGACTTGGAGGAGGAGCAGGCAGGGGAGGAAGCGGCAGGGCCCGAGGAGGACGGCAGACCTCTACTACTGGAGGCGGTCGAAGTCTCGCTTAGCTCTATTGCGGGGCACACACGGGTGCACACCATGAAGCTGGCGGGTAGAGTCCGAGACTTGGACGTGGGATACTGATAGACAGTGGGGCCACCCACAATTTCGTTTCCCCAAGGGTGATTGAGAGTCATGGGATACATCTGACGGAGACGGAGGGCTTTGGAGTCATGCTTGGGACCGGTGTGGTAGAGCAGAGTAGAGGCATCTGTCGGGACTTGATGCTGTCTATACAGGGAGTGGTGATCACCTGTGATTTCTTGCCCTTGACCTTGGGCAACGTCGACCTGATTTTGGGGATGCAGTGGTTGCAATCGCTGGGGGAGACGAAATTCAACTGGAGACTGCTGCGGATGGAGTTTCAGGTGGACGACAGGAAGGTTGTACTTCTGGGTGATCCGAGTTTGTGTTGTTCGTCGGTGTCCTACAAGACTATGGCGAAGACACTCCAGGCTGAAGGAAGGGGGCTCTTGATTGAGCTACAGGGGTTGGTGACGGACAAGGACGCGGGGGAGACGGTAGTACGGCTGGAGGTGAAGCATCTATTGCAGGGGTTTGAGGGGGTATTCCAGGCACCCAGCGGTCTTCCACCACCAAGGGATCATGAGCACGCTATTGTGCTTAGAGAGGGGGTGTCGCCCATTAGTGTACGTCCATACCGATACCCATAGGTGCAGAAAGATGAGATTGAGAAGCTGGTACAGGAGATGCTGCAGGCGGGGGTCATCCGCCCTAGTGCTAGTCCTTTTTCTAGTCCAGTGCTGCTGGTTAAGAAGAAGGATGGCAGTTGGAGATTTTGTGTCGATTACCAGGCTCTCAACAAGGAAACTGTCCCCGACAAGTTTCTCATCCTGGTGATTGACGAACTACTAGATGAGTTGTATGGAGCGGTGGTTTTCTCGAAGATCGACCTGAAGTCGGGATACCACCAGATTCGCATGAGGCAGGAAGATGTGCAGAAGACCACCTTCAGAACTCACGAAGGCCACTACGAGTTCCTCGTCATGCCCTTTGAGCTGACGAACGCACCCGCTACCTTCCAGTCGCTGATGAATAAGGTCTTCCGACCTTACTTACGGAGGTTCGTCTTGGTCTTCTTCGATGATATCCTAGTCTACAGTGCATCATTACAGGATCATCTGGGCCATCTGGAGATAGTGCTGCGAGAGCTGGAGGACCATCAGCTACAGGCCAACCGGAAGAAGTGCCTCTTCGGACATGCGCAGGTGGAGTACCTGGGTCACATTGTGTCGGCGGACGGAGTGGCAGCCGATCGCTCGAAGATTTCAGCTATGTTGGATTGGCCGCAGCCAAAGACGTTACGGGCCTTGCGGGGGTTTCTGGGTCTCACGGGGTATTATCGGCGATTCGTGAAGGGGTACGGCACATTGGCGTGGCCCCCTTACGGAACAGTTGAAGAAGGATAGTTTTTGTTGGGGGGAAGAGGCGACGAGGGCATTCCAGGCCCTCAAGGAGGCAATGACGACAGTACCAGTGCTAGCACTCCCAGATTTTAAGAAGAAGTTTGTGGTGGAGTCAGATGCGTCGGGCTTTGGGTTGGAGGCCGTACTGATGCAGGAGCAGCGGCCGATTGCCTACTTCAGCCAGGTCTTATCTTCCAGGGCCAGGCTGAAGTATGTCTATGAGCGAGAGTTGATGGCAATTGTGCTGTCAATACAGAAGTGGAGACCCTACTTACTTGGGAGGGAGTTTGTGGTACGAACAGACCAGCGGAGTCTGAAGTATCTTCTGGAGCAGCGCATGGTGGCGGAGGAGCACCAGAGGTGGTTGTCCATGTTGAGCGGGTACAAGTTCGAGATTCACTACAAACCCGGCTCGGACAACAAGGCGGCAGATGCGCTTTCCCGACGAGATGAGGGGGTGCAGGTGGTGGCTCTTTCTATTCCGCTGTTGTTGAGGAGCGACGCCCTGCTAGCAGAGATTGAGTCAGATGAGGAGTTGCGGCGAATCCGGGAGGCGATCACGGGGGGATCTACAGACTTCCCGGGCTATACATTAGAGGAGCGACTATTACTGTACCGGAGGAGGCTGGTGATTCCCCTGACTTCTAGTCACCTTCCTACTCTCTTTCATGAGTTCCACAGCAGCGCCGTGGGGGGCCACTCGGGAGAATACCAGACGTATCAGAGGATGGCTCGGGAGCTCTACTGGCCGGGCATGAGGAAGGATATCGCGAGGCTGGTCTCGGAGTGTGATATATGTCAGCGCCACAAATACCAGGCGACATCTCCAGCAGGTCTCTTACAGCCCTTGGAGTTACCGGAGAGGATATGGGAAGACATCTCGATGGATTTCGTGGAGGGGTTACCACGATCGGAGGGCTTCACTACGATATTTGTTGTGGTTGATCGCCTCAGCAAATACGGCCATTTCATCCCACTACGCCATCCATTTACTGCAGCATCAGTGGCAGTTGCTTTTTTGAAGGAGGTGGTCCGGCTGCATGGGTACCCTCGCTCGATTGTGTCAGACAGGGATAAGGTGTTTTTGAGCACTTTTTGGAAGGAGATGTTCCGACTGCAGGGTACAGCGCTACGGCGGAGCACGACTTATCACCCGCAGACAGACGGCCAGACGGAGGTGCTTAATCGCAGTGTGGAGACATAACGGTGTTTTGCGTCAGAGACACCTAGGAAGTGGGTCGGGTGGTTGATGTGGGCTGAGTACTGGTACAACATCTCGTACCACTCAGCGGCGAGGATGACACCGTTTCAGATTGTGTATGGCCGAGATCCTCTACATCTAGTGCATTACAGCAGGGGATCCACCCCGTTGTCGGGATTAGAGCAGCAGTTGGAGGATCGTGACCGGGTGTTAAAGAAATTGAAGCACCACCTACTGCGAGCCCAACAAATCATGAAGAAGAAGGCAGATGCACATCGCAGGGAGGTGGAGTTCGCCGTGGGAGAGCGTGTCTATTTGAAGCTTCGACCCTACAGACAGCGTTCTATGGCCCACCGGCGCAATGAGAAGCTGGCGAAGAGGTATTATGGGCCTTACGAGGTTGAGGCCCGGATCGGCAAGGTGACGTATCGACTGAGGTTACCCCTACTACCAGGATCCATCCGGTTTTTCACGTCTCACATTTACGCCGAGCTATTGGAGATCACGCAGCGTCGTCTACATTGCCCCCAACTCTCACGGTCGACATGGAGGTACTTTTGGCACCCGAGGAGGTTACAGGCATTCGTACAGGAGCATCGGGAGCACGGGAAGTTCTGATTCGTTGGTCGGGATTGCCGGAGTTTGAGGCAACGTGGGAGTTTTACGATTATATCCTCCAGCAGTATCTTGATTTTCACTTTGAGGACAAGGTGAAACTCCTGGGGGGAGTAGTGATACGATTATCAGCTACGAGAGGAGGCGCAAGAAGACTAAGGAGTAATTATTGGGCACGCCGACGATTTGGGGGAGAATTTCTTTATGCATTATTAGTTTGGTTTTTGTTGCTGTACGCACCACGCCTAATCATTATATAAGTGATGGCGTGAGCTAGAGTATCGAATTTGTAGCCGTCTTTTGACATTCCTAGAGTTCTCCGAGGAGATCTAGAAGAGAGTTTAGGCTTTTTCCTTAGCAAAAGCTAGGAGAGGGGCCAACTCTCCCAAAATTGGCTACTTATCATTTGTAACCCTATTTTCCATTCAAATAAAATCCCCAAATCCATTCTACAAAACCTAGTCCGCTTCACATGACTGTCTTAATTTATCATATATGTTGAGTCAACCTCCCGTGCCTGATCCTGGATATAATTGAAACTGGCAGTTTTCGTCGGTTGATGAAAAAGAAAGAAAGTGGTCGCTCTCTCTACTTGGCCAGGCCATGTAAGTTGGCTCCCCGCCGGTCCTTTATCCGGTGTAAGAGAAGGTGATTAAAGATGGGTACATTAGCTAACTACATGCAAGAGCATGAGAGAGAATACACATAAAAAATGCAAAATCTAAAAATAGGAGGCCAACTTTTGTTAAATAAATGGTAAGATGATATGACTGGGCATGCTCACCGATGCTAATTCTGGACTTGGCCTATACATGATCGTGAATAATTGGTAAAAATGTGACTGATAAATCGTAAAAGAATTCCAGAATACATAGAATGCATGACAAGCAAGGATGTGCATGTGGGCGTTAGATATTAACATATTAGTGTGCACATTAGCGAAAACTGAAAAAACACCCTAGAAGTGGGTGAATAGGGTGTATGACACAAATTAAAAATTTATCACGCGCAGCAGAATATATCAGAATGCACACAATCACAGATTTTAACGGAGCTGGCTCCCCGACTACTCTCTGACCTCAACCCAGAGGATTTAGCCCTGTTTGATAACCATAAAAAAGAAACATGATCACTCTTACAGGTGGTGATCCTATCGTTACAACCTGATCACAATTTCGGGTAGTGATCCTACCGTCCCGACCACACTTACAAGTGGTGATTGAACTGTACAAAATAAAGCTTAAGAAAATAACACTCAACGATAACTTCTGAGTGAAGTTATTCGATAATACAATCTCACAAAGATATAAATCTAACTGATCTAAAACTGAAGTAATAAACTAGAGAGATATCACCTTAGCATAGTATGCGAGATCGTGATCGTGTCGGCACAAACGGTTTGTCAATTGGAGCTCTGAATCAAAAGTTATGGCGCTTTGAAGTTCAGTTGTTGAAATTACAATTCTGAAATCTGTAGGGATTGTTTTGCATAAGATCAGTGCTTGATGTTTGAACAGAAAATAAATATCACCGTTGCGTAGAACGTGAAGTTATGGTTGTCCAAGCACAAACGGTTTATCAATCGGAGTTCTGGATCAAAAGTTATGGCATTTTGAAGTTCGGGGGTTGAAATTGCAATTCTGAAATCTGCATGGACCGTTCTACACAATTTCCGAATTTGGATCTGTGATTGCTTGCTGAGCAGAAGATAAATATCACCGTTGCATAGAGCCTGAAGTTGTGGTCGTCCAGACGCAAACGGTTTGGTGATCTGAGCTCTGTAGAGAAAGTTATGTACTTTTCTGCATCGGCTGTAGAGCTCATTCTTCCTGCGAATTTGATGATCTCCTTGAAGCTTTGAAGAGAAGAATTCGGCATTGGGAGGAGATGATGATCTCTAAATAATTTTTGGCTTAATGGGGTGCCATGTGATGCTTCCTCAAAGGGAGGGGTCTTATCCTTTTATGTAAGATTAGGATTCATCTTCAATTAGAATCTCTATCCATCAATTCAAACTCTAAATCTTCAATTTAAATCTACTTGATTACTCCTTGATTTGGATGACTTTATTTAATTAGAAACTCGCAATAAGATAGGTCTTCATCTTCAATTAAAACTCCTATTTGAGATGGAACTCCTCTTTGGGATGGAACCCCTTTTTGAATCCAAACGTCTAATCTTCAAGGTCTCCTTTTTGAATTTAAACTTTGACTTATTCAAACTTTTAATCTTCATGGTGCATGTATACTTCTTGAAGTGGAGCTCCTTTGAATTTCTTTTACGCTAGGACTTTAGTAGTCACCACAATCTCCTTGGAGAACTCAAACTCTTTTTTGTCATGAACTCTTATCCAATTTCAACCACAAGTCCTAGTTGAAATCAAACTCCTAGCTAGATGTATGGAACTTTGAATATGCATTGCACTAGGACTCCTTGATGAAATGTGACTCCTTGATTATCATGAAATTCAAATTTGATTTGCCCATTTCCTAATCTTCAATGTGCATTGTACTTGGATAATTCATGATTAATGTGAACTCTTATTTCCATGAATTATCTTATCCTTCCTCCTTTGACTTTCTAGAAGATGTTTGACAAAGCAATCCTTCATGAACTCTTATTCCTTCATGAAATGACTTTCTAAAAGATGTTTGACCAAGTTTTTGCTCAAATTATCTTCTCCCTCTTTCTTTGACTTTGTAGGAGATGTTTGACCAATGTAGAATTACCAAATTGCACATTCATCTTCTACTTGATTTTTGGCCATCATTATAAAGCTATAATTCATGGAGAATTATCATGATAAGCTTTGACCATGTATAATAATCTTTGAGCATCTTTGAGACAAGTTTAATGATGTAGAAATTACGAAATTGTCATTTGGTCAATATAGTCATGTTTGATCTGAAAGTCACTCAATAAACATATTAGTAACTTGTGACTTGTTTGCCATCATCAAAATTAAATGTGTGACCTAGTTAGTGGGCTAACTATGTCAATAGTAACCTCCAAAGATTGTAACATATGAAAAGTGAGGAAGGATAAGAGAGACATGCAGCTAGTATACAAGAGAATCCAAGAATTGGTGTGTCAGATGCATGTCGGAGACAGATTGGTTGGGTTCATGACTCAAGTGACTATGCTAACTAAATTCTAGACATTCCACATGCAATAAATACATGTGTCTCTGTGCTTGTATGTCATTTTATGGCTTGTGTATTTCAATCAGGCTCACCCTATTTACATATGTTTCGTGGGGTTATTTCTGTAGATAAATTTAGTGCACAATTGATCAGATTGAAATGTACATTGATATACTATTGTGAGCGTGTTTTTTCTTGTGATGTAGATCAGTAGTTTTAAGCATGGTCATTTGCCCAACCAATCAGCTCAAGATCACTTTTCTAGAGGTTGGTTGTGCACTTGACTCTACAGTTTTTTCCCCTATACTGAACAAAAAAATATTTGATGTTAAATTTATGTGTAAATCATTAGAGATGATTATTTTAAAGGGAAGGATTTTGGAGAGATCTTTCTCTTCTCTTCCTGTGATCTATTATTTGTATTACTATTTTTGTTTTATCAAATTTACATAAAATCTCTCTAACTACTAACTATTGCATTTCTCAATACTTCATGTCAAGATGGACTATATATGTCACACCCATCAAGATGGAGCATATATGTCACACGTCCTACTTTCGTACATGTAGTTCACTTTCTTCTTTTCTAAAGGTTTGGTAAACATGTTCGCTAGCTAATTCACAAAACCACCATATTTTATTTATACCACCTTCATGTTGTACTGATATCTCATATGTGACAATCGATCTTAATGTGTTTTATCCTCTCATAAAAGACATGTTTGTTAGCGGTATATGTAACTATTTTTTGTCACAATACAATTTTATATGAGTTGGTGTACAAACTTTAACTTAAAAAGTTGCCACTGAATCCATACCAACTTGCAAGTGATGTTTACTATCGCTTTGCACTCAAAATCTGTGTTGGATTAAAAGACAACTACAAGTTTCTTGCATTTTAAGAAACTAAATTATCTTCAATGCATTCATAATAACCGGCCGTCGATCACCGACCAAAATGAACTAGCCCAATCTGCATTTGAGAAGTCTGCAATTATACAATAACCACAATCAAAGTACAAAATGCCTAATGCCTGATGAACTCTTCATGTATCTTAAAGTACATATTACATCATGACTATGCATATTTTTAGGTTAGATATGAACTGACTCCGTACATTAACAGAAAAGACAATATTAGAACATGTCGTAGTAATATAGTTGGGCTTACTAACTAATCACTTGTATTTACTTGAATCATGCAACTGATCCTGATTTGGTGCACATTTGGAGTTGGGAGTTTAGAGGCAAAGTGACATGCCTATATCCCGACATCCATTTCTTTGATAGTATACACAAGGAATGTAAATCTATCCTTAAGTGTGTCATCTCTATCCTAAGAAACTATCTTATTGGCCTAAGATTTTAAGTCTGAAACTCCAGAATAAACTATTTAAACCTCTGAATACCTGAGACATCATCCTTATTCATCATAATATCGTCAATATACACTACCAGCAGAGTCATCCTACCATGATGAGTTTAATAAAAGATTGAGTGATCATCCTGGTATTGCTTAAGGTCAAAAAACATCATAGACTATGATTCACACAACCCAAGGACTTGGTCACTACTTAAGATCATATAACAACTTCAACTTATACATTTTGCATGTCCCTTCTTGAGCATTAAAGCTTGACAGTTGTTCCATGTAGGCATCCTTTTTAAGAATCACATAAAAATGCATTCTTCATATCCATCTAATGTAAGGGTTGTTGATGAGTAACAACTAGATAGATCAACATGTGTACTGAAGTCTTTGTAATGGAAGAAAAAGTCTTTTGGTAACCACTATCAAAGGTTAGCGAGTAGCTTTAACTATCGGCCTAGCATTCAAATGAGTAAGCGAGCTATTATGATTTAATTTCACAGTGTAAACCTACTTACTCCCAACCACCTTCTTACCAGGTGGGTATGTGATGAGATCTCATGACCTCTTATGCTTAAAAGCCTTCATATCTTCCAACATTATGACATGCTAAACTGGATGTGATAGAGATTCTTAAATAAACTAAGGAGTCTGATGAAAATCAATTAAGGAGAAGGAAGCTATATATGTTAGGGATAGATGTGCATGCGAAACATACTTGTAAAGAGGATGAGCCGTGTTAGAACGAGTTGTTTTTCTATGAACAATATGAATATTCAAATTAGACATCAATTGACCTTTACTTGTAGATATCGAACGAGGATGAACCAATGAGGAAAATTGCACATGATGCGGAGGCAATGGGTCTGGAGCAATATGAACTGAGATATGACTTATATGTTGAGTTCTAATGGATCCCTGTTGATGATATGCATGTATGATCTTAGAGTTTCTTGGTGGTAAAAGGTAGAATAAATAATCATCACTAATGTCAGAGTCTAAATGAATAAAAAATGTCTCCTTTGCAATAAAATATGGTTATGACCCAAAAAATTTAACATCTGCTTGAGTCTCAAAAAATTTAACATCAGCAATCATAGAAAAGTGTTTGGTCATATGATAATAGCATTTATATCCTTTTTAAATGTAAGAATACACTTCGGTCGAAAAATGTAAGAATACACCAAAAAACACATTTTAGTAAACATGGATCGGTTTTGAATCTCTAGGAGTAGAAATATGCATAAAGCAAGCACATCCAAAAACCTTAAGTGATAAAGAAATCAATTTTGTCTCAAGAAACAATAAACTATATGAAATATCACCATTAAGTATAATAGAAGGTATACGATTAATAAGGTAACACGCAGTCAACTCATCATCAACTCAAAAAAAATTCGGAACGTGCATATGCAAAAAAAGTGTTTGTGCAGCTGTTAACGAACATTTGTTTTACGCTTAATTATCCCATTTGGTTGGGATGTGTATGCAGAAACATTGATGGATAATACCAAGATTAGACCTAAAGGATGTAACTTGATTACTAAAGTAGTCCTTCACATTATCACTTCGTAAAATCTAAACAGAAATACCAATGGTTCTTTATTTAAACATAAGAACGTTTAAAATTAACAAACACTTCAAACCTATTTTCATTTGATAAAACCAAGTCAATTATGAAAAATCATCAACAAATGTGATAAAGTACTTAAACCAGATCTATCATCAACATGATAATATCCTTTTACATCAAAATGGATTAGCTCAAAAGATTTCTGTGCACATGTATTCATACGTGGTTGCATACGATAATATTTTTCTAACAGACAAAACTCGCGATCTAGATTAGACAAACTATGAAACTCGGGATGTAAAAATTTTAAATACTAAAGATCTGGATAACCCAGTCTGTAATGTATAGTGTTCTGTAATGTATAGTGTAGGGGGAAGTAGTGTCAGAATAAGCAATGGATCCAATCTCTGGATTCAAATGGTAGAGATCCTAGACTCACGTCCTATGCCAGTCGTCCTTTTCGTTTCAATCTCATGAAGCATGCAATGATCAGGAAAGAAGGTTATGATGCAATTTAAGGATTGGATCAATTAGTTAACAAAAAGCAAATTAAACAAAAAATTTAGTAAATATAGAACATATGTCAGGAACAAAGAAGGGGTGACATTAATAGAGTCAACACTCTTAGCCATGGACACTGAGCTGTCTTCTAATGTCATTACATGTCTATGAGTAGATGAATAAAAAGAAGAAGAAAACTTAAACTCTGTAGTTATACGCTTAGAAGCACCTTAGTCAATCACCTAAGTTTGGAAACTGGATGTGAAAATACATGTAGTTATATTACTTTATGTGGCTAACATTGATATTGAAAAAGATAGATGTATCTGAAGCGATTAGGACTTTTTATGGGGGAAAGATGTGATTTTTGGTGGAAGAACAAATAAAAATGGGATTTTTATTGGATTTTCAGAACTGAAAATAGAAGATAACATGCCTCAATTCGAGAAGAAACAAACTCCTAGCTTTGGATTCGAGATCAAAGCCTATATCTCCAACTAATGTTCGTAGACAAATTAACTAAGAAATTAACTTAAAGGGGTTTCTCAACAAATCAAGCATGCCCTTCCCCTCCTCTTTCTCTTTATTTATAATACTACACTCGCTAATTAGGTAATTAGTACAAAGGACTAAATCACCCTTCCTATTTAAATTATTGCCAAATAAAGTCCCAATATTATTTTCACATTAAATGACACAATTCTCCCATTAAATCATTTCCAAATGAGATCACGTCCATGTTTGTCGCACCGTCCGCATTCGTTGCACCGTCCACATTCGGCGCACTGTTCCAATTCGTCGAACCCCATTGTATCAGTATCTAAGCCTTACAGAATCTTTTAAACATATGGTATTGACTCCACTCATTCTCAGACTTATGAATACTCTTGTATTAGGAAGAAATGTCTTTGGAAGCCATATAGGCAATGCTATCTCAAAAACATCTTTCATATGGCCACGAATGCTTGGCGTATGTGTATTTCATGTGTCCTAACTCCTTATAATAATGACATCAGTCGTGCTGTAGATTCACTCTTTTGGGCTTACTATTGCCTTTTTGAATCCACCAAGCGTCTATCATTAACAAATATCAATGCATTCATCACCCTTGTCTCCTCTATATGAGCCTACACATTTACCTAAGTTACTATAAGGTCGATGTGTGATCAATATAGATCGATTGCTCACACCACACTCCTTAAATCAGAGCTTCGACTACTCTTGAGAAAGATCTACGGTAGATTGTGATAAATCTCAAGGACATCTTAGAATGGCCACCAATGATCTTAGGCACGTTGTTATATACTTAGGATGTAAACTCTCCAAAAAAAGTTACAACTTCTAGATGCTCCCATTGCACCATCTTCTTCATACCTTGGGATATAGAAAACATAGTGTTTAGCTTTTCATATAGTTTATAGAAATTCACATAGTGCTGCAATAGTGGCATGTCCCCGTGCTAGCTTTTCAAAAGGACCGAGAGACATCATACATGCTGAAAAGGTTATTCTTTTCAAAATACCAAACTTTCAATAACTTTCAAAGCTTCTTTATAGTCTTCTACTATAATACAAGATCTTGAATGTCATGCTCCATGTCATTTACAAGCTGACCATATATTTGACAATAATCTCGCACACACTCAATTGAACCTGAAGGAGCATCGTTAGTTAAATACTTTTGTTCTTTACCTGTAAGATGACTCTAGACTAATCTCTTCAATTGCTAGGTATTAGTTCGGTTATATATTCGATCTGTGATTTTTACAAAAATCAACTCTAGGATTATTAATGACTTTGAATTCACCATTTCGATCCCCCTTTACTCATTTCAAATGACAAATATCAACCATTATCAAATAACCAACCAATTAAATGCCGGACACCAAACATTTAATAATTGGCCAAACATCAAATCTACCACCAGCATCAAGTTCCAAACCCCATATGATTAATCTAAGATGCCATAAAAACAACTCCAAACATGAACAAACTAAAAAACACTCTAGATGGGGCTGAATAGGTGTATGGCACAATTTAAAAAATCTAAGCACACGACAACATATAGCATAGTACACACAGTCACATATTTTAACGGAGCTGGCTCCTCGCTTACTCTCCTACCTCAACCCAGAGTATGTAATCCTTTTTGATAACTCTAAAAAAGAAACCTGATCATACTTACGGGTGGTGATTCTACAGTTATAACCTGATCACACTTACGGGTGGTGATACTACAGTTACAACCCGATCACACTTCCGGGTGGTGATCCTACGGTCCTGATCACACTTATGGGTGATGATCGAACTGTACAAAATAAATCAGAGAATATAACGCTCCTTGATAGCTTCTGAGTGAAGCGATTTAATAATACAATTTCACACAAAATATAAATCTAACTAATCTAAAACTGAAGTAATAAATTATGAAGATATCACTTTAGGGTAGTATGCGAGATCGTGTCAGCGCAAACGGTTCGTCAATCGGAGCTCTGGATCAAAAGTTATGGCACTTTGAAGTTTATTACATAAAACTGATCTGCAGCTCCTCTTTACTTCTTCAAACTTACTTCTTCAATGATGTCGAGCTTTGACTAGGAGATCTTCAATGAATGCTTGAAGCATGAAGAATAAAGCTTGCGTGACTTTTCTTGGGCTTGGGCAACCCCTTGCGTGAGTTGATGAGATCTTCTTGAAGCTTTGGTTGTGGCAAGGGGATAAGGGCTTGATGCTAGGGCTTGCTTGAGTTGTGCTCTTGAAGATGGGCTAGAGCTTTGACTTGGGGGTGATGATATGGGTTTGCTTGAAGAGGATGATGATCAATGAGGCTTCGTCAATGAGTGATACCTTAGATGCTTGAAGACTTGGCCTCCTTGCGTGGATGCTTGCTAGGAGTTGATATCAACTTTGCGTAGAGTATGAAGTTGTGGTCGTACAGGCGCAAACGGTTCGCCAATCCGAGTTCTGTGGAGAAAGTTATGCACTTTTCAGCGTTGTCTGTCGAATGCCTTCTTCTTCCACAAACTTGATGATCTCTTTAAAGCTTAGGAAAGATGAATTCGGCTAAGCAAGAAGGAGGATGATCTCTGGAGATTTTTGACTCAATGGGATGCAATAGGATACTTTTCCAAGGGAGTGGTCTTCTCCTTTTGTAGAGATATGAGTTTCTCTTCAATTAGAACACTTGGTCTTCAAATCTTCCATCAAATCTTCAATCAAATCTTTATGGTGCATTGAACTTGGATAAATTATTGATGAAGTTAATTTGCACAAGAATACTAGTAGGACTCAAACTTTATGTTGCACATTGACTCTAGTAGCCAACTAGAGTTGTTTGTGTACATGGCCTCTTTGAATCCACTTGCACTAGGATTCTTATAGTCAACCCAATATGCATCCTTCATGAACTCTACTTCCTTCATAATTTGACTTTCTAGATAAGATGTTTGACCAAGTCTTTGCTCAAATTATCTTCTCCATTTTCTTCGATTTTTAAGAAGATGTGTGACCAATGTAGAATTACCAAATTGCCCCTTCACCTTCTACTTGATTTTTGGCCATCATTATGAAGATGTAATTTATGGAGAATTATCATGACATGATGTGGCCATGTATAATAATCTTTAAGCATCTTTGGGACAAGTTGAATGATGTAGAAATTACGAAATTGCCCTTTGGTCAATGTAGTCCTGTTTGATCTGAAAGTCACTCAATAAACATATTAGTATCATGTAACTTGTTTGTTATCGTTAAAATTAAATGTGTGACCTAACTAGTGGGCTAACTAGGCCAACACAAATTATCTCCTTTAATACATTACGAAACAATAAAACATAAACACTAAACGAAAAATATTTTTTAAAATTTTAAAACTAAGCATACTTCATTGGATTTGATCAAAGGTTATCAAATTTGAATCAAATATGATGAATCAGAGGAGGATGTAGTCGGCAAGAGCGATCATAGCAGTTTACAAACACCGCTGGTTGTGGGTTCAATGATGAAAATGAGGATGAAGACCAGGATGAAGATGTGAATGATGAGGACAAGCGATGATGGGGATAAGTTCGTAGGATGACGATGATGCGGATGACGAGGTCGGTTGGGTTCAATGACGAATGCAAGAACAATTGATGACAATGACAGTAGATTTTGATCGATGTAGATGATGCCAGAGATCGTTGACGAAGTTTGTCGGGTTACCGACGTTGATGGCGACACAAGAGATTGTTGACGAAAATGGAAGTGGAAGAAGGCCTTTGTTTAAGGATCGGGTTGCTTTTGTGGCCAACAAGTGTGATTTTTCTCGACTTATTGTGTTTGCAACCCCTTTTTGGATTAGGGGCCGATTAGCTTTTGGAGAATTAGAGGCTCTAATACCATGTACATTAGGTTAATCTAAAGGGAAGGATTTTAAAGATATCATTCTCTTCTATTCCTGCGAGCTATTATTTATATTATTACCAAATTGTTACATTTACATAAACCCATCTAACTACTTTTACATCTCTCAACAATATGCACATATAACACTACTATTTGACACGCCTCCTATTGTAGCATTCTAATTCCATCTACAACTTTGGTGGCACTACTAGTTGATGCGCCTCCTAGAGTAGCTTTCTAATTCCCTCTTCTACAACTTTGGTGATATCTTGTCAATTACAGCAACTTGAATCACTTGATTTGCTTAAATCGTGTGACAGCATATTTAGAAAAGAAGTTATTTAACCCAGAAATAGTTACTAAAACTTTCCATACTTAATATAATCTATTTTCCTGGAATTAGGGCAATATGCCAGTTTCTATGAGAACATGCATGCATTTTGAGTCCTATTTTCTTGGAATTGTGGTATTGCTTATGTAGTTATCTGAAAAAAAACTCGATGGTCGTATAGGTCTTCAGGAAGGAGACTGTATGAAATCATTATATGAAATCTAAAGAAGCATTTATTTATTTTTATTGAAAGCATGCATGAAGCTTGTCTAGCTAAATCTAACATGCTTCATGCTCTTATTATTTGTTAATGGCAAGACCCATCAACCATGAATTGTAGAGGACGATTGTAACTAAAACCATGAAAATTAGTTGCTGAATTACCAAAATACCATGTTATATCAACAATGATAGGAAAAAGTTATGGAATATTATTAAGTACAGTCTGGAATATTATTCAGTATAATGGAGGTTGATATTGTTAATTAATATTATTTTCATTCTTTGTATGTTCCTGGTGATTAATATTTCATTCTCCATGTACATGCCAAAGATATTGCGGATTTAGGATCTCTCAACTCTCAAGGATGTAGCTAGATTTTTTGTTCCTGGTAAACATCTTAATAAATTGAGGAAAGCTAACATCCCCGGACAGATTTGTCTTATAATATGTTAGTTTTCTTAACATGCATATGCTGCCTAGGAAAAAGGTAATATGACAATACACAGGATGTTGTTGTAGTCTCATTGTCTGCGATTAATCTAAAGTACGTCATATTCAAAGTTGGATAAAGTTTGATGATATCCATTGTACTATGGTCAATGTGTTACTAAACCCACGTGAACTAATGATATTAACAGATATTATCCCGAAAAAGTAGCAGATATTATTCATCAGCATAGTAGCGGTAACCCACATCTGTTTCAGGATAGTTTCAGCTAATATCATATTTCACTATGCACACATTGATCATATTACAAGGTGCTAGTGGAATTTACCCTCCAAACTTTGAGGAAGTCGATGCTCATCTAAGGGAAAGAGCAAATACTAATATTGTCAGACTATTTTGAAATAATTATGTTTCTATATTGGTGATTACTTTGACATAATGTCACTCATGGCAAAGCTCATGAACCCCAAACAGACATACTTTAGTTTATAAGAATTTATGATATTGACATGTGCGAAAGAACTCTGTAACAAAGATCCATTTCTTATGTTTTGTGTGCAAGTGCATAGAGGCTCCTATATACAAGCAATAAATACCTCATGTTTTCTCGTTGTATCATGATCCATAATAAATGTTCAGTAACTTACATGATGGGGATCCAATTTGGGCTTAGATTATTCTTTTAGTAGTATTTGAGTTAGCCTAGTATTAATGGTCTTTGAGTCTTCTTTGAGTTTGTTGTTTGAGTCATTTTAGTTTCCTTTCAAAAGAAGCTTGAGTCCTTTTTATTTTTAATAATGTGTTATTTTAGTTTAGTCACACATTGGTTATGAAGTAGTCTGATACACAACCTAGGGCTTATTTGTGGGGTAAGTAGGAATTTTTGTGGAGAAAACAAATAAAAGAGAGATTTTTATAACTTTCAGATCTGAAAATAAACAAGATAATACCCCGATTCGAGATGAGGCGATCTCCTGACTTTCTATTTGTGAGGAAAGTTTAAATCTCCAAGAAGGCACCTTGGCCAATGGGTTACAAAATCAATCAGCATGAAGAAAGCCTCTAGGGCCGGCCCTAGCTAATAAGCACAATGCAAAGCAATTTTGCACAAAATCCCCCAAAAATTCAGATTTGCATAAAATCCCCCAAAAGTTCAGAATTTACGAAACACCCCCCGAAGTAGCCGAACTTGTCGCCGCGCACCTCAAGTGATAATCGTATTATTACTCACCCCAAAAGAGTTACCGTGTCCTCAAAGTGGAAGTCTGAAAATTGATGTCTGTTCACCTCACGGGACTCCTATGTAGCATCATAATCCGGTAGACCTCGCCATCTGATAAGCACCACCTGGCCTCCTGTTGCACACTGGTGAACTCCCTTGACCTCCTTTGGCTCAAGTAATACCTCCATGTCGTCAGTCAGGGTGGGAGAAAGAGTAGGAGATAAAGTGTGGTCTCCAACTGTGCATTGTAGTTGTTATACGTGAAACACCGGATGGATGGTAGATGTTTTTGGTAGATGTAAGCTATACGCCGCCTTCCCGATCTTGGCCACGACCTCAAAGGGCCCATAATAGCGAGCCACCAGCTTCTCATTATTCCTATGCGTCATTGTCCTCTGTCTGTAAGGCCTTAACTTCAGGCACACCTTGTCACCAATCTCAAACTGCACATCCCTCCTATGTATGTCTGCCTTGGCCTTCAGTAACTGTTGTGCTCGTAGCAAGTGACGCTTCAGCTCTTCTAGCTCTTCTAGCATCTTGTCTCTTTCCTCCAAATACTCCTCCACCCTAGATACTCTGCTAGTACCGCGGCTGTAGTAGACCAGATGTGGGGAATCCTGCCTGTAGAGGATGCGAAAAGGTGTGCACTGCGTGGCCGAATGATAGGAGGTGTTGTACCAGTACTCGGCCCATGCCAACCACCTCGTCCACTACCTCGGTGAATCGGAATCAAAACAACACAGATAAGTCTCCAAGATCCTATTCACCACCTCTGTCTGTCTGGCCATCTGTCTATGGGTGATAGGCCGTGCTTCTCCTCAGTCTGGTCCCCTGCACCTTGAACAACTCCTTCCAGAAACTGCTTAGGAAGACGTTGTCGCGATTTGACACAATGGAAGTGGGAAATCCATGTAAGCGAACTATCTCCTTCATGAAGGCTGTGGCTACTGTAACCAACGTGTGTAGATGCCGTATGGGGATAAAATGGGCGTATTTGCTGAGGCGGTCCACAACAACAAATATGACAATAGCTCTCAGACCGCGAAAGCCCCTCGATGAAGTCCACGTTGATATCCTACCAGGCCCACTCAGGCAACGCCAATGGCTGAAGTAGTCCTGCGGGAGCCATCGCTAAATACGTGCGACACTGGCAGACGTCACACTCCGCTAATAAACGTGCGATGTCTCTCTTCATACCAGGCCGGTGCAGCTCCTTGGCCATCCTCTTGTAGGTCTGTTGTGCCCCCGAATGATCCCCCTACCGAGCTGCCATGGAACTCCTAAAAAATCGTTGGTATGTGAGACGAACCACGCGGTTGCACCAACCGCCCCTGGTACATCAGCCTCTGCTCATTTAGTATATACTACATGTACTCTGTAGACCTCTGCTACAGCGCCTTCCATATCAATGTCAGCCCCTCATCAGCCTCTATCTTACTCACCAAAGGCTCCCAATCTAGTAAGACTGGCACTGAAATCGCTGCCACCTCTGCCATCTCCTCCCTGCGAGACAACGCATCTGTCACGTTGTTCTCTAACCGGGCCAAAATTGAATCTCAAACCTGTAGTGCACCAGCTTAGAGAGCCACTTCGGATGCTCCGCTGTAACCATGCGCTGCTCCAAGAAATACTTCAGACTCCGTTGGTCGGTCCACACTATGAACCTCCTCTCAAGCAAATAAGGCCGCCACTTATGTATAACCAACACTATTGCCATTCGCTTCCTCTCATAGACTGACTTCAGCCTCGCTCGTGCTGACAATACCTGACTAAAATATGCTACGGGCCGCTGATCCTGCATAAGTACTGCCCCCAGTCCATACCCTGCCGCGTCCGTCTCTACCACAAAAGGCCTGTTGAAATCTGGCAAAGCTAGCACGTGCACCGTCGTCATCGTCTGTTGCAGGGCCTCAAACGACCTGGTCGCCTCATCCCCTCAATGGAAGCTGTCCTTTTTCAACTACTCTGTTAACGGCCAAGCGATCATGCTGTACCCTTGGACGAACTTCCGATAATACACTGTCAGGCCTAAGAATCCCTGCAAGCCTCACAACATCGTGGGGGCAGGGCCAGTCCAACACCGCATTAATTTTCGACCTATCTGCTGACACCCTCTCAGCTGACACCATGTGGCCCAAGTACTCCACCTGAGGTTTTCCAAAGAGGCACTTCTTCCTATTGACGTAAAGTTGATGCTCCTGCAGCTCCTGCAACACTACCTGCAAGTGTCCACATGTCCCTCCAAAGTGCGGCTATCCGAATCTGGCGGTAGCCCGACTTCAGATCTATTATGAACACCGTCGCCCTATACAGCTCATCAAGCAGCTCATCGATCACTGGAATATGGAACTTATCAGGCACCGTCTCCTTATTCAGGGCTCGATAGTCTACATAGAAGCGCCAGCTACTATCCTTCTTCTTCACGAGCAAGACAAAGCTGGAAAATGGGCTTACGCTCGGCTGAATCACCCCGCCTGCAACATCTCGCATACATTCCTCTCGATCTCGTTCTTCTGAAACTTGGGATACCGGTAGGGCCACATGCTAATGGGCGATACCCCATCCCTCAAGACTATTGCGTGCTCATGGTCCCGTGGGGGTGGGAGACCATGTTGGGTTTGAATGACATCCTTATACTGGCTCAATAGCTGCTCTAATTCTGGTGCTAACTCCTGCTCTCTTCGCTCACCCTTCTCAAATGACAACCCCTGGAATTCCACCAAGAAACTCCCTCATGTCGACTGAAGAGCTCTAGTCATGGTCTTATAAGAAACTAGGGAACGACATAGACTGGGGTCTCCCTGTAAAACTACTGTCCGTCCATCCTCCCGATACTCCAGCCTGAGAAGCTTATAGTTGGTCTTCGTATCGCCAAGGGTCTACAACCACTTCATCCTCAGGATGATATCTGTGCTCCCCATCTCCAGAGGAAGGAAGTCGGCGATGATTCGAACCCCCTGGATCGTAAGAAGCATGCCTATACACACACTGCTGCTCTGCGCCACCTGTCATGTCCCCAATACCACTCAAATCTGTCATTGAGCTCCAACCTCAGCCACTCCACTAGCTGGCGGGAAATGAAATTGTGGGTTGTCCCACTATCTACCAACACCATCACCTCCAACTCTGCAATATGCCCCCACCAGATTCATAGTGTGGTTCGGAGTGAATCTCATCACTGAGTTGAGGGAAACCTCCGCTATGTCCAAATGCAAAGTGCTCATGATCCTCCTCACCAGCCTTTAGCTCTTCCATGTCCTCTCTATCATCCTCATCATTCTCTATCAATATCTGCAATATGCGTTCACCACACTTGTGCCCAGGAGAGAACTTTTTGTCGCACTTGAAACACAAACCCTTGGCACATTTCTCTCGTATCTCAGCCTCTGTCATCCACCGTACATGCCCCCATGATCATGCCTTAGCCCCTTTCTCCTTGCTGGCCGTTGTCCCGCCTGTGAATGCCGCTCCTCCCATGGTCGTCTTCGGCCCCCTACAGGTGTCTGTCCCCGAAAAGAGTAACCTCCCCAAGCCCTGTGGGACTTCCTCTCCTGGTCCAGTCTGTCCTTCACCATCCTTGTCAGACTCATGCACTCGTGTAGATTCGTCGGCCTCTGGATTCTCAGCTCTGATCTGATGGTGTGTTTCAACCCCTTCATGAAGTATCCCTACAGTGACTCATGAAACCCCACGAATCCGACTAGCCAGCATCTCGAACTTCTTAACATAATCCCTCACGGTCCCATACTGCCTCAAAGCGTACAACCTCTCGAATGCATTTCCCCTATGTACCTCACCGAACCGCTCCAGCAGCAGCGTCGTGAACTCCTCCCAAGTGGTCAAAGGTCAGTCATGCCGTGCCCATCGATACCACGACAACGCTTCCCCTTCCAGACAAACCATTGCGGCCCTAAGCCATTCCTCCTCCTGAACCATCGATACCTCGAAGTATCTCTCAACTCTAAATATCCACGAATCTGGGTCCTCTCCCTCGAAGACGGGTATCTTCAGCTTCCTGACCCAGTTTTCCGCAGCAAACCCTCCTTGAGCTCCTCTCCCCTACTGGTAATCATGTCATCGATATGGGAGTGGAGGTGGTACATCATATCCATGGCCTCCAACAAGGCATCCATCTTTTCCGTTCCACGTGCCTCCTCCCCACTCAGCTACTTCTCCATCCCTAAAATCTCCACGGTCATCCTCGTGGTATCTGTCATAATCCTCAAACTCCGTCTCACGCCCTAGGGGCCCTCCTTCATAGAAATCAACGCCAAAATCATTTTGGGGCCCTCAACCCCCTCGACGACGCCTCTTCGCTGCTCGAACCTATGTCGCGGGACCACCGGAGGCTCCACAGGAGCTCGACGGCCCTGTGGCTGCTGTTTGGTGGCCTGGCGGTCCCGCTAGGGGACGAGGATGGCCCTGATGGCCCACCGGAGCCCCCAGATTGCCCTGGCAGGCCGCTAGGGGCCTCGCAGGGCCCTTATGTTCACCAGGAACCCAGGTGGGTCGCCAGGAGCCCCTGCAGGCCCTGGCGAGCTCGATAGGGCTCGGCGAGGCCCTCGCGGCCAGGGTCTCGTGCGGCCCCTGGAGGTTCGCCAGGAGGCCGCGGCTGCCCTGGCGGGCCGTAGGGCATTTCGACCTCCTTGGGACGGTCGTTCCGGTGCTCGGGTCTCTGGATCTCTTTCGTGGATGTCGTATGACCCCGCTTGTGCCCCCTCACCTTCATAGAAATCATGTTCATCGTCATCCGTCACCTGATCTGCGTTCGAGAGAAGTCCTTCGCGAACATGGTTAACTTTCTCCTTCCCCTTCACCAAAGATCTCGCCTTTTGCTCCGGATCTAGGGTTGCCGCTTGACTGGAGTCCAATTTCTTGTGGATCGCGTCAAATTTCTGATTTAGGGTTTCCATGAATAGCTCGAAATTCCGATCCGTCTTACCCCTTTGTTCTTCCATCTTCTTCGTGAGTTCTTGGATTGCGCCGTCAAACTTCTCCTCCAACGCGTCGATTCTATCCTTTGCTCTGGTAGCCGCCATGCATAGACGCGCTCTAATACCAATTTGATACAACCTAAGGCTTATTTGTGGGAAAAGTAGGTATTTTTGTGGAGAAAACAAATAAAAGGGATATTTTTATAACTTTCAGATCTGAAAATTAACAAGATAATACCCCGATTCGAGATCATCAATCTCCTAACTTTCTATTTGCGATGAAAGTTTAAATCTCCAAGAAGGCACCTTGGCTCATGGGTTACAAAATCAATCAAAGTATGAAGAAAGCCATTAGGGCCGGCCCTAGCTAATAAGCACAATAAAAAGCAATTATGCACAAAAACCCCCAAAAATTCAGATTTGCATAGAACCCCCAAAAGTTCGGAATTTACGAAACACCCCCCCTCCCCCCTCCCCCCCAAAGTAGCCGAACTTGCCATCGCGCGCCTCCTCCTATAAGTGATGATGGTATCATAGTTTGTTTTAAGTTATAAGCCTATATAGATGCATCAAGACTTGTTTTATTTTTCAGAGAATGAATAAATGTTTAAAATAGTGTAAACCATTTAAAATCTTCAGCATAAAAGGTGTGAGAGTAGGATGGGTTGCCTATACTTGAGGTTTGAAAACTTTTTATATAAGAGATGGTGTAGTCGATGATCGTCAGAGGAGTGTGAGATCCGAAATTATACCCAAGCCCTAGATTTGTTCTTCCCCAAATTTTCCACCACAGTCTTGTCCCCTTTCTGTTTTGAGTCATTACATTTTCGTTCATTTGTTCTAACATGAATCTTCTGCAGATAGTGATCGTGTTTGTTATTGAATCCTGGTTAGGGAAAGATGACTAACATGGCTGTTCCAAACATTTTAGAATCAGAAGAACTTGGGGTAGCTATAATTTTCCATTGCATTGAGTTATTGCCATCTCATTTGTCTTTTTGTCTAATTTGTGTAAACATACTTCTTCACAGGTGGTACAAACTTGTACTTTGCCCATGATATTAGGATCAAAGAAGATGAAGGATTCAGGTAACTGTAAATTCATGCATAAACACAAATGATTAAAAATATAGTATTCTCACTTTGCCTTTGGCTTACTTCAGGTTTTCAATTGCAATTACAAATGTGCACTCAGCTCCTTTTACGTCGAAAGTCATCTAATACGTTCTTAAATGAAAAATTATCATGACGGTGGGCATTCTTTTCTGTTCATATCATAAGAAAGGGGTTTCGTTCTTCTATTCCCTTTATCCGGGTATTCTGTGTATAAATAACCATTTAAATCTTTATATAAATCTGTATGTTATTGCTCACAAAAGTTTCGTTGCTTGCGGGACTTGCTACTTCTATGAGTTTGGAACTGATGGTCAGCATATTGCTTTATCTGCTGCTGTTAACAATGGCAATGTGCTTAATGTTTTGCTTGTTTCTGCTCTCCTGTTCTCTGTATTCCAGGATTTTTGTCCATACGTTTCATTTCTTCTGCTGTCCATGTGATATAAAACAATGATATGCAATGTTTTCCCAGTCATTATGCCTATGCATATTCTTGCATGTTCATTAAAATTCTTATTCAATTCCCCGTAACTGAGTTGGTACTAAATTCAACGAGTCTCCATCTAGGATATCTTATCCAGCAATATATGCATAGGTATAAAATAAATTTGAATCCAAATAAACATGTTCTGTTATTAGTTCTAACATTTTTCATCGATATAATGCCTGATCTGACATTTCTTTTCTTGTCTTAGCGTATGGTGTTGGAATTAGCTTTCTTAATTTAAAGCGGAACATGCAAAAATATCCATCAATTCCTACATTTCTAATAGAGGTGAGGTCACATGACCTCAACTGGATTACACATAATGCAGGTTGTCTTAGCCACCTTTTGAAGAGTGACCTGCATTCAAATTAAGAAGATGATTGAAGATTTTCATGTCTATGCGGTGACAACAGGCTGAAATCCATCAGGAGGCAGCTAGTGGGATGTGTTTTGACCAAGTCAAAGCAAGCATGGCATGGTCCTTTAGCTCAGTATTGGCTAGGGATAAGACACAAGACATCAAACAATATGGAATCCAAAGTAAGGCTGGATTGAAATTAAATGCTTATGACTCCTATACTATAGTTCAGGTAGGATTTGAAGTCTCGCGGGACTTGCACTTGGACTAGATTTCAAGCCAGGTACTAATTGAATTCAAGATTAGTAATTAATTCTTAGGGAGTTGCAGGAAGGATTATGATATCAATCCGGATTGGGAAATAGACATGCCATTATATACCAATACGCCCTAGAGAGGGCATTGTAGTCCAAGCCAGAGAGCAGATGGCAAGAGCAGCTGAAGCGAAATGCATTTTGTACTCTTGTGAGAGATATTGAGAGTAAGGTTCTAATCCCCTTCTTCAAGTTAATAAAACTCTTCCCCCTTTCCCGTGGACATAGACAATTAGGTGAACAATGTAAGTTTCGTCTTGTTTGTGTGATTGTTTGCTATCTTTGTTCACAATCACGTGGGTCTGTTACACTGAGCGGATCCTAAGAGCCAGCAACTGTTAACAAGGTCTTGTGGTAAGCCTCTTCATGAATTCCAAGAATTTAGCTCTAACTTGGAGAGTAGATGATAGGGTTTGGAGGAAAGGCTAGGGATTGATACCAATTTGGTAGGAGCGGGTAGGGTTTGGAGGAATAAAAATATGATTTTTATAGAAGAAGATGAGAAATACAAAGATAAGTGGTCTCAATTAGAGAGGAGGACCGCTCTCCTAGCTTTTATTCGAGAGATAAAACGTAATTCACCCAAGGTCTAACTAATCTATTCTACTCCTGCCCTTCTCCTCTCAAATTCACTTCAAATTCACTTCAAATTCAACATGATGATCTAGCCCCAACCCCTCCACTATATAAAGGACTAGTTTGTCCATAATTAAACAAATACCACCTAAATCCCAAAATTACAAGTTTGCCATTCACACCCTCATTCTCATCAGTAGATATGAGCTTATCAACCAAACACCACTGCCGTACAACAATCCCTGAGAAGTATTGCACAACTTCTGCTGTTTAAATTTTCTGGCCATTTATGTCATTGCTAAAATTCAAACTTTAGCTTGCTTGGCTTTACTTAATAATCTCTCAAGTTTATCAATTAAATCTTGAAGTTGGTATGCACAAGTTTGGATAATGTATTGTCCAGTAGTGCTGCACGTACTGTTTATGAATTACTTTAGTATCTAATTCCTTCGTGTTATACGAGGCTTACTTTACTCTACAAGCAAGCAGTTGTATGTTACTACTGCCACTAATCTCTCTTTCCTTCTTCTGTGTCAGGCATATATTGGAGGAGCAACTGCTTCACAATTTAAATGGGAAGATGATGTTGTAAAATTGTGTTCTGCTGCCATATCTCTAACAGTTTGAAACATTTTCATCGATCCGTCAACGTAATATGATGAGGGCACATAGCTAAAACACCTTAGCAGTGGGTAATGCACCAATGATTTGTTGTCATAAAAAGAACGTCTTTTGATAATTTATGCATAGGAGCTGAGAAGATACCCAACCACTGCGTGATGCCAAAGTAGAACCATGTGAATACTTTGTTTGATTGGTGGAAAGTGGAGCTTAGAGAATAAATATTTTTTTAATCAGATCTCATGATAAACAAGTATATAGACAGTCGATGGGGGCAATGGAGGCATCTCTAGCGTTGCTTCATTCATATGTGATTTCTGTGCATTTCAGAGGTGGAGAGGTAAAAACTTGAATGATTCTTTATTTGTAAGATGTGTTCCTACAGTTTTGTTATCGTTTCTGCATGTTGCAATGTGTGTTTGTAAATCAGTTGGCTGTTGAGAAGATTGTCATGATTGATATTTCACCTAGATCAAGGTTTTTTCTTATGAATCTTAGCCACCAACATAACGGAGTTGTGGAGAAAAGCCTGGGCATATTTTGGCTTTACATGTGATAGAGAAACCAGATATCGCAGACCAATGCAAGAGAAATAAGATGTTCTTCCCCACTGACAAGAATCAATTCGGAGATTTGGTGACTGTCACTCTGGATTAGCAGTGTAAAAGGAATTTCCTCTTTCTCAGAAAATGATTACAGAATATATTCTTGTGACGGCAAGCCAACAGTTTTCAGCTAGAAAGTATTAACATGCATGACCTTTTTGTGCAGGGAATCCCTTGATCCATAATACATGCTACCATCTGCCGCAAAAGTCCTGTCATGCTACAAAACAGAGTATGTGATTCGTATCATATCAAAAACAATATTTTTTCTGCATGCATTATTATTTAATGCTTAGCAGCAATTTCCAGCAAATATCCAACCTGCATAAATTCATGTTTCTTCATTAGTTGATTAATCGGAAAAATGTTGCATTCCAACTGACTGTTTCAGGATATTCGCATATGTTGCTTATTTCGTTACATCTCCTCCCTCGGTAGTTGGCTCAGTGAAAGATGATAAAACTTTACCGTGCATAAAGTTATTTTTATGTAATATTATGGACATATATCTTTCACTTGATCTTAAATGAATCAGATTTGATTCATGAGAAATCAGTTACTTGAAGGTCTAAGTAGCTATATGATGGAGTTAAACAACACAACCAAATATCATTCTAGTTGTGTAAAAGGCATGTGAAAGCAAAAAAGGGAATATGATCCCAAAGAAGATAAAATAAATACAAGAGAACTTTCCCTCTATTACTAGCCATTCAAAAAGAATCAGGACAAAGCAAAGCATTTCACTTTGTCTCCATACTGTCTCAAACTCCAGCACTACTCACATAACCAAATGCAAGAATAAATATCCCATAACCTCAATGCTCATACTCTCACAATAAAATCCCCCCTTGTTCTCCCTTTCCCTTTCATGTCTCATTCAATGGAGAACAAGCAAGCTGCCGCTGCAAACTCCAGACCCTTGGGCATGTGTGAGAAGCTCTACGGTATCTTCCAGCCGACCCTCCAGCCGCTCCGCCGGCTCACTTTCCGGCAGCATGAAGCCGACGCTGCCGCTGCTGCAGGCTCCTCGTTGGCGGCTCACTCTGATCACCATCCACACCACATTCCTCAGTCCAAGCTCCCAGAACCAGTTGCACCTCAGCAAAAAGAGAAGCACAATCACAAGACCAAGGCTCATGAGAAGAAGGAGCTTCCGTCGCCGGCACCACCAAAGGCGGAGGTGATGCAACTCGGTGCAGTGCCGCAGCCGCAGCAACCTGGAAAAGACGAGGCGCAGAAGCCAAAGAAGGGGATCAATGAGAGGGTGGATGACTATATCACTCGTACGAAGGGTAAGATAAGGCTAGGTTCTGGTGTTGGGAGGGTAGCCTCCTCTAAATGATCGTGCAAGCTATATTCAAGAGTGTGCCTATTTGTTCTTATTTAAATTTTATTAATGCTTGAACGGATCCTTAGTATGTATTGGTCTTTTATTTTTATTGTTATGTATTATTGGAGATCCTTGTCCCTGGTATGGTATGGATCCTGGCTGTCTTATGTAAAATAATTTTATCTTTGAATATGGTTGTGTGTGTGTGTTTTATTGGTTGAGAAAAATGTTGTTTCCTCTGTTCTACTGTCAAGAGTTGTATAATGTTTTATTTTGTTCTCTGAATAAAAATTCGAGAAGAATTGACAAGGCAAATGATTTGTTAATTAAAAAGGAACTTTTTCCCGAATACTTTGAGCAAAATTGAGAATATCCAAATTTGATGATAACTCATTTAAGAAAATGAAGAAGTAAATTATTCTTATTCTTAAATTTGGACGTTCGGGACACTATATATTCTATTTTTTCTAGAGTTGCTGTGTGTGTGTGTGTGTGTGTTTGTGTGTGTGGGGGTGGTAATGATGAAGTTATGAATATATATTATATATTGTATAGATAAGAAGTATGTCGTAGCAATAAGGAGTCTGTAACTGATTCAAAGATTGTATCATATCCATGTAGATATCCATGTAGGAACTTCTCCCATCATCTATGTGTAGATACTTCAGGGGTTAGTCTTGTTGAGGGGTGATGGGATTAATTGGTGAATTGTTATTGATACGTCTATTTTGCGGAGGCCCAACAGCATGAGCCCAAAAGCGCGGCCTACTACACGAAATCATGGGGGTCCAAGCCCGCCAAACGAAGCCCGAAAGGCACGAGCCCAAAAACCCAACTACCGATCAGAAGCCCGTCTGTGAGATCAGGCCCGCCCGACAAGGCCCCCTAGAGGACCCCCGAACGTCGATCCGACCCGACCCCGAAAACGCGCAAGTCACTCGCCCACTCCAGCGATAACCGTTCCCCCAGGCCCGCTACCACTTAATGGCCGTTATGGGGAGGTGCTAGGATGGCGCAGGGAGCGGCGATGGGGAGGCGGATTGAGGGGGCACGATTGGGGGCGGACGAGAGACGTGAGTCGTGGGCAATCACGACGAGAGTCCTATAAAAGGGCTAGAAGGACGACTGGACAAGGGACCGCATCTCAGGTAACAAAACCTAAGGTACTCCATCAACGACCTAGTTCCCCCACCTCATCTCCTTCCCCCCGCTCGCGCCGGAGGACGTCGTTCCGATCTCCTCTCGAGTCGAACCGTCCCCGCCGAGCCTCCTCTTTCAGATCGTCATCTGACTTAGGCATCAGAGGGGATTTGGCCGGAACCAAGGTCCGGCCTCCCTGACGAGTGTTCTCGTCTGTTCAGGAGGACGTCAGATCCACGAGCCGAGGCTTCCCCTCCGCTCCACGCCGGCCGCGCATCAAGCGAAACGACCGAGGCTACCCCTCGTCGTCCGACCGACCGAGGCCGAGCGCATCCATCCGAGCCGAGGCTCCCCCTCAGCTCCGCATCGGCCGTGCATCAAGCCCAGACGCCGAGGCTTCCCCTCGTCGTCCGACCGTCCGAGGCCGAGCGTCTCACACCGGGCCGAGGCTTCCCCTCAGCCCCCTCGAGGCCGAGGATCCAGACCCGGCCCAGCTGACGTGCTCCACGTCGTCTGCATCTCCGATTCGCGTCGCGTCTGCACGTGCTCGACGCACCCAAGGGACCCAAATCGGCCCCTTGACCACGTTGACCGGGCAGTCCACGGTCAACGCTTCTGTAGTGAGAAAACACTCTGAAACATCTGGCGCCGTCTGTGGGAACGAACTATCCCACGAAGAAACAAACCGCACTTGCAATGGCACGCGCCTGCAACGGGAAGAGACGCATGCCCCCCATCCCGGAGGAGGGGAATGGCGCACCCAACAGCAACCTTGAGGGCGCACCCAACGGCAATCACCCCGCCCCCTCAGCCGAAGAGACTGGCGGGTCCGAGCTGGCCACGCAGGGGCAGCTCCGCGCCCTGGCCCAAGAGACCAACGCGAACATCCAGACGTTGGTCGCGACGGTACATCAGCTCATCGGCGCCGCGCCAGCCAACGGAGACGTGTTGGGCGACGGCCATCGTTGGGAGGGGGGCCCCCGCTCCTGCAGTCCGCTGTGGTCGATGACCACGGAAACCGAAGACCGAACACGGAGCGTCGGTTCACACTACCCGGCTTCCACCAGGCGAGATCGCGCGCCTCCTCCCCTTATCGCAAAAGGAGCCGGAGGGGAACCGAATGCATGGGGGACGAGTCGGTGACCGCGTCATCTCGTCGACCACGATCACCCCACCGCAGAAGAAGTGATCGGCACCACTCGAGGGACCGATCACGGCGAAGCGGAAGCTCCCGCCGGAGGAGCCGGGAACGCCGGATCAGCCCCACCCCCAGTGTGGCGAGGGCCGTGGAGCCAGCCCAGCCAGCGCCTGTGCCACCTCCACAACCGAACGAGCCGGAGGTAGGCAGGTGTTGGACCCCCGGAGGCATCCACGGAGACCGGTGCCCCCTGTCGCGGAGAATAACCGACGCGCGGGTCCCCTCTCGATTCAAGATCCCAGCGCTGGGGAAGTACGACGGGATAGGAGATCCAGGGAACCACGTGATGGACTACGAGGGGGACATGTCCTTCCAGGGAGCCGATGATACCCTGCTCTGCAGGGGCTTTTATTCGACCCTCAGGGGAGCAGCGAGGACTTGGTACCGCAGCCTACCCAGCCGCTCCATTGACAGCTTCGAGGAACTCACCCAGCTGTTCTGCAAACAGTTCATGGCAAGATGACAGGTAATGCCTGATGTTGAACATTTGTTTAACATAGTGCAGGGCCCGACCGAGCCGCTCCGACAATTTATGCGCCGCTTCAACGCGGAACGGCTGAACGTAAACAGCCCTCCCGACCTCGTTGTCCAAACGGCCCTAAAGAAAGGGCTGCGTCATAGAGGCTTGAAGAAATCTCTGCATAATGATCCCCTGAAAGACCTCCCTGGGATCATGGCAAGGGCCGAGCGCTTCATGTTGACCGAGGAGACCTTGGCCATCGAGGCAGGAAAGGCCAGACGAGGGACCAAGCGCGGCGATAGCGAGCGCCGCAGCCCCGAAGGGTACCGGACAGAGAAGAGGGCGAGAAACAAGCAGCGGAGAGAGGATACGAGGGACGCCACCCCAAACGTCGTCCTTGCTCAAGTGCAGAAGGAAGAGCGCGCTGATTGCCCCCCGCCGAAGACAAAAAGAGGGGGGGAAATGGGGAAAAATATTGCAAATACCACAAGGACAACGGCCACGACACTGAAGACTACTGGCACCTAAAGAAGGACATTGAGAAGTTGATGAGCCGAGGACACGCAAGGAACTTAGCCGATGAGCCGGCCCACTGGGAAGGAACCTCCATGCGGCCGGACAAGGGGAAGAAGGTCAACACCGTCCAAGGACCCCTCCGCATCATAGAGTGAGCAGGCGAGACCCCCCCAGTCGCAGCCTAGTCAGGAGGAGATTATCTAGGTTCACATCCCTCCGTCTAGCTTTATTTCTTTTTTCCTCCAAATGTACTAGTCCAATAGGACCTTTAAGAGTACAAATGAACTCCTTTTACCTTTTCTTCATCTCCGACGGAATCAACATTTCGCTAAGGGTGCATAAGAGTGAAGACCGCCACCTCACCGGACGGGGGGTCAACCAAAACCGGTCCTAAGCCGAGGAGCTTCACCCTCGCTGACCGACTCCATCGCTCGTAAGTCTGGGGGCAACTCCCCCAGCCAGCACAGGCGCCGACCGGTCCTAAGCCGAGGAGCTTCGCCCTCGCTGACCGACTCCTTCGCTCGTAAGTCTGGGGGCAACTCCCCCAGCCAGCACAGACGCCGACCGGTCCTAAGCCGAGGAGCTTCCCCCTCGCTGACCGACTCCATCGCTCGTAAGTCTGGAGGCAACTCCCCCAGCCAGCACAGACGCCGACCGGTCCTAAGCCGAGGAGCTTCACCCTCGCTGACCGACTCCATCGCTCGTACGTCTGGGGGCAATTCCCCCAGCCAGCGCAGACGCCGACCGGTCCTAAGCCGAGGAGCTTCGCCCTCGCTGACCGACTCCACCGCTCGTAAGTCTGGGGGCAATTCCCCCAGCCAGCGCAGATGCCGACCGGTCCTAAGCCGATGAACTTCACCCTCACTGACCGACTACATCGCTCGTGAGTCTGGGGGCAATTCCCCCAGCCAGCGCAGACGCCGACCGGTCTTAAGCCGAGGAGCTTCGCCCTCGCTGACCGACTCCGTTACTCATAAGACTGGGGGCAGCCCCCCAGCCATTAAGGATGTCAACCGACTTGTCCACTCGAGGGGCAAGGGGCGACCTCCCGGAGAAAGGAGGCGAGCGACCACCATCAGCAGAGGAGCCGAGGTCGCAGCAACAAAGCAAAATGCGCGGGAAATTCAAGTAGGTCAATTTCATTTCCAACAATTAACCGAGGTACAAAAGTGTGTCTTTTCTACAGGAAATCGAAGTGGAGAAACCTCCTTACAAATAATCCGCTCTCGGCGAACAACAAAATTCGTCACCCACGAAAACTAGGGTAACGCCGGCAGAGCAAAACTTGTCGACCAAGAACACAAAGTTGCTGGCTTAAACGAACATCCTTGCAATCAGCAATTGTTTGCTCCGAAGCAGAGAGCCGGTAAAGAAGCCGATGGAGATTGCGAGGTCAGGGATCCATTTCAAGTAGGCCGGGCCAAAGCGAAGCGGATGCTAAAAAATTTGAGGATAAAAACAAGGATGGCAGGCCGGGAAGGACGACCTAGGGAACCCGGGCTCGGGAGGACGCATCCTCAGGCGCCTCCCCCTGCTCGGAGCGAGGGGGATCGACGGGCGGAGGGGCTTGCCGGACGCGCTCCGCACAATCCCGGAAGGAGGACTGGACGACTTCGACGATCCGAGGGCCGATAAGGTCTTCATACTTGCCAAAGGCCTCCCCGAGGACCTCGAAGATCCTCTCCCCCAGAGTCCCGACGACGCCCCTCTCCACCTCATCCGCAAACCGCGCCACCTGACGCCGATCCGACAGTTCCCTCTGAAACTCCTCCCTCTCCAGGCGGAACGACTCTGTCGCTTCCTCGGCCGACCGCCGAGCATCCTCCAACTCTCCCTGGAGATCGGCCACTCGTCCCTCTAGCTCGGCCACCCGGAGCTTGAGTTGCCGAGACTCCATCTGGGCCGCCACCGCAGCTACCTCCGCCGCCCCAGCCCGCTCGTGGTCCTTCGCAGAGGACTCCTCCAGCTCCCTCAAACGGACAGCTCGACGCTGCGACTCGACAGCGAGTGTTGAACCCTGAACAACAAGACATGAGCTAAGAAGAGAGCGAAGGAAAGAAAGGGACAGCGGGATAGCCAAACCTGCTGAAGGATCCAGACCAAGGTGTCTGACACCTTGTCGGCGGGGACCCTCTCAAGGAGACTACGGTCCCGGGGGAGGACGGAGCCCTCGGCCAACTGCTGAGCCAAGGCTCGGTCGACAAACACCGAATCCCCTGGGGTGACCTCGAGGGAGGCCGAGCTGCTCGCCAACAGGGCACCGATTCCCGATAATGGAGGCGGAGACGCTGCGACGGGGGTGGTCGTCAGGGCCACTGGAAGATCCTCGGCGGCCACCGCCGGGGGCATGGAGCACACCGGACTGGAAGGATCCACGCCTTCCTTCCTCCTCTTCCCTCCGTGAGGCTCGGCAGGCGCCGAAGGGGAGCGCTTCCGCCTCGTGCCACCTCCACCCTCGGGGACAAGAGGGGGCACGCCAAGCGCAAGAGGAGCTGCACCGGACCCGTCGTTACCCCCCGCCACCTGGGCTGGTGGGACGGATCCGGCCCTTACGACCCCCCCCGGGGAGGAGACTACTAGGAGAAGAGGCGGGAGGCGCGACCACCACCTTGCCCACGGTGGGCTCGGCTCGGCGCACCTCCTCCTCAACGGACCGCCGAGGTGCCCTTCCTGAGGTGCTACCTCGGCTCCGAGCGGCTCCACACCGAATCAGCTCATCAACGTTGCGGGTGAACTCGCGACCAGCCATTCCTGCAAGCGAAACCGAAATCAGGGTAAGCCACGGGGCAATCCAGGACTGAAAAAGCGACCTACCCGGAGACCACAAGACGGCCTTCATGAGTAGGTCGTCCAGCAAAGGCCAGATAGATTTCGCCTCCAAAGGGAGGGCCGACAGTAGCGCGACGGCCACCCGATCAGCCTCAGAGAGGGTTAGCGTGGGGCAAGGCCGACCTGGCCCACCCCAACCTGTCAAAATCTGAGCATCCTCAAGGAAGACCACGAAGACATAATCTGAGCTCCAATCCCCCGCCCAGTGGGGTAGCCCGATCAGGCATTCCCTCCCCGCGCGGGCTCGGAGGTGCAGCCATGACCCTAGACCGACCGTCTGGATCTGATAAAAATAGAAGAGGAGGGGGAGAGATGGCTCCAAACCACGAGTGCAGCAGAGCATCACAAAGACTGTCAGAACCGCAACCAAACAGGGGGTAAACTGACAAAGGGGCACCATGAGGTACTCCATGACTTGGATAAAGAAGGGATTGAGCGGGAAACGAAGACCCAGACGGAACATCTCGACGTAAACGCCGACTTCGTTGCTCCTCGGAAGACAGATCCGCTCGTCGATGAAAGGGACTCGAACATCATACGGGTGACAGAGGTACCTTCCCCGAATCTCCGCAGCCGCCCGAAAAGAAGTCCTCGACGGCGTTCTGAGGACAACCGGAAGAACATTAAGCCGAACGGCAGCCGACGCCACATCATCGCCAGCATAGTCTGGGAAGAGCTTCCCTTTCCCTTTATCTCGAAGGGAACGGATCCCCGAGGAGGAACCGGATCCCACAGATCGGGGCCCGCCCCGCCTGGACTCAGGAGGATCCCTCGCCCCTTGGCCAGAGCCACATATCCTAAGAGCTGCCATAATATGAAGATGGGAAAGGAGTTACCTTTTTGTTTATTTGGAGAAGGCAAGGAAACGAAGGCGGCGGAAGACTCCGAGTTTGTGGAAAGCCCGGAACAGAGAGAAGAGCGAGGAAGAAGTTGGGATCAAAGCAGTCGGGGCACTTATATACAAGACCCAGGGGCGAATTCAAAACGCCTGACAGGAACGCGTGGCGAGCCCCAAAGAGCCGGCGGCGTTTCGAAATCGGCACCAAGGGAAGTCCTATCGATCTGCCTCATCATAACCTTCATTTATGACCGCGCCTCGACTGACACGCCAATCGGAACCCCAGGAGTCACATCGGTCGAACCGAACCGGCCAAGGCCGATCGGCCCCACCGATGGGGGCAATTGATACGTCTATTTTGCGGAGGCCCAACAGCATGAGCCCAAAAGCGCGGCCTACTACACGAAATCATGGGGGGTCCAAGCCCGCCAAACGAAGCCCGAAAGGCACGAGCCCAAAAACCCAACTACCGATCAGAAGCCCGTCTGTGAGATCAGGCCCGCCCGACAAGGCCCCCTAGAGGACCCCCGACGTCGATCCGACCCGACCCCGAAAACGCGCAAGTCACTCGCCCACTCCAGCGATAACCGTTCCCCCAGGCCCGCTACCACTTAATGGCGTTATGGGGAGGTGCTGGGATGGCGCAGGGAGCGGCGATGGGGAGGCGGATTGAGGGGGCACGATTGGGGGCGGACGAGGGACGTGAGTCGTGGGCAATCACGACGAGAGTCCTATAAAAGGGCTAGAAGGACGACTGGACAAGGGACCGCATCTCAGGTAACAAAACCTAAGGTACTCCATCAACGACCTAGTTCCCCCACCTCATCTCCTTCCCCCCGCTCGCGCCGGAGGACGTCGTTCCGATCTCCTCTCGAGTCGAACCGTCCCCGCCGAGCCTCCTCTTTCAGATCGTGATCTGACTTAGGCATCGGAGGGGATTTGGCCGGAACCAAGGTCCGGCCTCCCTGACGAGTGTTCTCGTCTGTTCAGGAGGACGTCAGATCCACGAGCCGAGGCTTCCCCTCCGCTCCACGCCGGCCGCGCATCAAGCGAGACGACCGAGGCTACCCCTCGTCGTCCGACCGACCGAGGCCGAGCGCATCCATCCGAGCCGAGGCTCCCCCTCAGCTCCGCATCGGCCGTGCATCAAGCCCAGACGCCGAGGCTTCCCCTCGTCGTCCGACCGTCCGAGGCCGAGCGTCTCACACCGGGCCGAGGCTTCCCCTCAGCCCCCTCGAGGCCGAGGATCCAGACCCGGCCCAGCTGACGTGCTCCACGTCGTCTGCATCTCCGATTCGCGTCGCGTCTGCACGTGCTCGACGCACCCAAGGGACCCAAATCGGCCCCTTGACCACGTTGACCGGGCAGTCCACGGTCAACGCTTCTGTAGTGAGAAAACAATCTGAAACAGTTATGCTTGATGTTATTGTGATGAGTGTAGTGAAAGAAATAATATTTGTATTAATTTCTTTCACTTTAGTTTATGACCAGGATGCCATAAATCCGAGTATTAATTTGAACATTGACATGTTTGTTTTTCTATTTTTAATGTTTTTGTTGTAATTTTATTACGAAAGACCCAATGATATGTGCTTGGGTTAGCCAAGAAGGAAGTTCTTTCTCGGATCGGTGAAAAAAAGTTCGATTTAGACTTGTAAAATTTGTATTTCTGATCATCTACCAGTAAGCCATAATCTGTACCTCAGTTCTGAACGTGGCTTACATTGTTCGTTGGCACATATATAAATCCAAGACAGGGGAGCTTTTGTTAGTTACTGCATTGGCTAAGGGCCTGTTTCTTTGTGTGATTCTTTGTGTGACTGTGGGTTGGGATTTACTGTTGTGAATAATAAATCCATGTTGGATTCTTGAGGAGAGAGAAGTATAGTTTTGTGTTTCTTTTGGAGGAAAGTGGATGGAAAAGTTGGTTTGGGATTTGTTTGTGGGACCCACATTAAAGTTTTGTGTTTCTTTGGGTTGATAATAGCAAAACAAAATGGATGTAAGCATGATTGGCACACAAAAAAAGCGAGCGAGCCGTTTTCATTTTTTGAATAACGAAATGAATAAAAAAACACGTGTTGTGGGCCCACCATGCACTGTGTTCTCATTTTTTGTATAGTGAAATGAATAAACAAAACGAAAAGCAACGAAGGAGGGCCCACCATGCACTGTGTTCCCATTTTTTGAGGAAGCCGTTCGAATTAAACACGCCTTGTGGGCCCCAAAAATTGGAATCTCGGCCAAAGTTTCCGCAAAAAGCGGTGATTTTGCGCTTGAGAATTTGCTTGCCAGCGAGGCACGACGGAGGACAAGTTTTCTCCGAAATTTTTTAAAGGATTGGAACACACTCAGTTGAAAGCAAGTGAGAATTTGGTGAACAACGAATGAAGGGATGGTGAATAGTGGAATTTTTCCACTTTCTCATCCCAAATCCAACGAAAGAAACATGCCCTAAACACACTTGCTCATAACATTGAATTCTCGACTATCTGAATATCGATATGTTTTTATTCTAAGATATAAAGATCAATATGAAAGATGACGATCCGAAGAAAATCGGCCATCACCCGTGAAAATATTTTTTTTTGGATGTTCTGATATCCATTAATCTCATTTATAAGCACACTAGTCATAACACGTGCCCACGGGCACAGTGCATTCAAAGTTTTTACCCGCAAAATCTTTGTCCCAAAAAAAATTATTTCTACAGCCAAAATTTAAAAGAACAACAAATTAGCATAAAAAAATTTAGAGGCACGGCCGCCTTCGGCGAGAAACAATAAATTCGGCGCGGGCGCCTTCGGATCTGTGCTTGAGGGGTTAATCGAAACGGACGCCCAAAAAGCTCAGCCCGCCTCTTTGATTGCACATTCCCTGTGTTTTTTTTGTTTCAATTTTTTTAGACGGGTGTTTCGATGAGTCAAAAACGGGTGAAAATGAGAATGGTGGGTTTGAGTGTGTGTAGTGTCTTGGAGTTTTTGGTTTTTTTGCTTGGGGGTGTGATTTTGAGTGTTTGGTTTTGAGTGTGATTTTGGGGGTTGGGTGGAGTTTTGTGTTTTTTAGGTTTTGGGTTTAAGAAGGTTGTCCCATGTGGCGATGTGACATTGCCACATAGGACAAAGATTCAAAAACCTCCCTCTGTTGTAATATAGATGATTGTGATTTATTTTGAGAGTGAGCATTGCGTAAAGGCATGCCCTTCCTTTTTTGGATCAGTCGGAAAGCAGGTAAAGCACGCGCACAATGACCGGCATACCCTTCCTTTACCTCCTCTGTACTGATATACTGCGAACTCTTGTAATGCTGTCTATGGAATCTAACATGTCCTATTGTTATCCCAATCGATCTTAGTTATTTGTTTACCAAGACTACTAAGATCTTAACTATGATACTTTTTAGGGATCATAGTGGAATTTGAGACACGCTTCTTTTTTGTTGTGGTTGATACATCAGAATAGAGAGACATGCTTCTTTAATTCACCTTTCTATATATCCAAAGTATTACAATCATTCAAACACAAAAGAATACCATATGCTCCACAATAATTTTTACAACTCCTATTTTTCAACCTGTTTTCCATCTAAACAAATAAAAAAATTATGTTTTTTTCTAAACTCGGATTTCGCAACCCATTTTCAACTAATCAATCGATTCCGAATTACGGTGCCAAAAGGTATAATTTGGGCATAATTGTGGCTAATCAGGTATGATACTAGCATATCGATCAATTAGTATAAAATTAATCAAAAATTCAACGGTTAAAATACACTATAAAAATGAACTGTTATGAATCAACTATTGGGGGAGGAACCCCCAGCCGTTTATTTATAGGCAGATAGGAGAGTAGAAGGATTGGATACATAGATATGGGCGTATCTCTAAGATACCCGCAATCCTAACCGACTCTGGTATTTCCATTCACAACACTCCCCCTTATCCAGCCATAGGCGTGGACTCTGCTCATGGATGCTTCAGGATTCTGAGCGTAATAGGAGTCTCACATGGGGTGGATACTTCAGGATCCCGAGTTGGTGAGGTTTGCCTGGTTAAAACCTTTATCTATGGAAAACCATGTGAAAGAAACCAAAGTTAAGGAAAAAAGAGTACAACCGCTCTTTAACTCCCTCTGATTTGTACAAGTAACTTTGCTCTTGAATACTTCTGGATTCTGAGCGTCATAAAGGGATTGATGTGATTTGCCTCGTTAAAACCTTTGGCTATGAAAAACCCAGTGGAAAAAACCATAGCTAAGGGAAAAGAGTACAAATTCCCTCAACTCCCCCTGATCTGTAAAAACTCTTAGGCTTTCAGATCTCTTAGGCTTATCTCATCACTCCTATTTACAAAATTCCGAAAATATACACAGATTACAAATATTATCACCATTAAGCTGCTGCTGAATCCAGAAACTCTGAATATGTGTGCTAAGTTACTTGCCTCTGATGTGGTCTTCAGACTATGTGGTCAGCTCCATAATATCAGCCTCTATCCCAGTCGTCATTGGGATGTGATGTACCACCAAGCGCCCTCGAATATACCATTAGTGTGATTCTGGAATGGTGAGGATCTCGGAATGATAGGATGATGTTGCCTTCATAATTTGCTTTGCAGATCTGCAGTAGATGGCCATCCCACTGTGGGTACCTAGTCTGTGATTTCTCAGTATAGGGATCGGACATGTAACCTGTATTGTATCAACTTAAATGATGATACTTTATAATGTAAGTCCAAATCTTTTGACCCTTGGAGGAAGCGCAGAAAGCTTAACTTTGGTTTAATGGCCCTTTTAGGTGCCAACTATCTCTGGCTAATGAGTTTACTGCAACTGCTATATCGGGACGCGTGCAGTTAGTCAGGAGTGCTTGATTGCACTTAGATAAAGGACTTTAGGACAAGTTATATCATCCCCCTCTTCCAGCGATCGGAAGGGGTCTTTTTGTATTTTCATAGAATGTACTTCCATATGTGCACTATGGATGACAATGGTCCTTTTAATTTCTCAAACGCACTTCTGAGCGTATGTAACAGGATTCTATGAGCCATGACTTTATATTTGCCTAGGTCTTTTTATTTCATGTTTAAAAGTCAGGCTTGAACAGATGTTTCGGTTTTCTCTTCAGGAGATCCGATGAGATTTTAGTTGTTTACAACTATGATCTCAAATCCTGCTCTTTGCTCAGATGCAACGACAACCCTCAATAGGAATCATTGCTTTGTCAATCGATTCTCTTGGTTGTACATTGTTCTTATTGTTTTTCTTCAATAGAATAGACGTCCCGAAGTATATTCATGCATTTAAGGAAATGTGGAAATTATCTTTACCAAGATATCCACAAAGGTATGCCGTCACAACATCCAATAACAGCATATCCAAAATTTCCTTTGCCAAATCGTAAGGTATTTGCTTTTGATAACTTAGGGAGACTAATGCGTCATAAATGAGTCATGCTCGTTTTAATTTGTTCGATCCCTAGTTTCAGGGAAGTTTTCCTTGGGCTATAGGTTGTACCTTATAGTATATGATTTTGTATTTATTTTTCTTATGTGTGCAATACTTTAGTTTATCCACAGGTTTGACACCTTTTGGTGTCTGGACTTCATGTCCAAACATTTCACGTTTCATAAGTGAGTCCAGCTCATCTTTTATTGCCTCGTTTCACATTTGGCCAATTTCTACATTTGCATTCTATCAACGGAGTATGGAACGATAATTTATAAACATCATCGCTTTTGCAATGTATATGGCAATATGATACGTGAATACATTGTCGACAATTTATGTTCTATCTGTCCAACACCTCCCCAGTACGTACAACATTTACATTCAATTTCAGTTTTTCCCGGCAGTTCCTCTGCAGTGGATTCCGGGAAGGGTGAGTGTATGGACATGAGCTCATTATCCTGTGGCAGTATTTTCTTAAGATCTCCAGGAGTTTCTGTCCTTGGAGCCTGGTGGTCTGCCTCTTTTCTGTCGAGGATCAGCCACTTCTGCTGCTGGTGGATTGCATCCATTCTCGGGGATGTCAATCCTAGCTGGAGTTTTTGCAGCAGGGATGTGTGATTTGACAATCTTCTGGTTGTCAGTAAATGAGTTTGGTAAGTGGTGAACATTGTTCTGTGGAGGATCTTTAGGATCACATCTTCACATTTGCTTTGTTACCGATAGTGGGTCAAGCTTTTTGTATTCCACGTTATAATTTGCTTCGCACCAGATTTTCCAGTATCTGGGCCTATTTTGGGGAAACTCATCTCATCGAAATCACAGTCGTCAAGATGTGCCTTAAATGCGTCCCTCATTTGGGGTTCTAGGTATCTTATAAGTGAGGGTGAGTCAAACCCTACATGGATATCTGGGCGACGTTGAGGACCGTTTTGGTCCTCTGTGGTGGTGCAAATGGGGATTTAAGCTGTGCGACCGAACATTCTCAGATGAGAAATGTTCGGTGGCATTCCATATACAAGTTGCATTGGAGACTCTGACCTCTAGAGGGTCTTTTGTTTACGATGTAGCATGCAGAGTTTGCATGTCCCCATGCATCCATCGGCAATCGGGATTTAATGGACGTTCAATCCAGTGGAATCTACTTATCAGTGACTCTGCCGACCCATTTTGGGTATGAACATGTGGCACTGTATGTTCATTTTTTATTCCCGTTGCTTGACAGTACTCTTGAAATGACCGGTAGGTATATTTTCCAACATTAGCCAGACTTATTTTCTCTATTTCATTGTCTGGAAAATTTGCCCGCAATATTTTTATTTTTGTGTCAATAGCTTTGGAAAAGCTAAGTTGCGGGTCTGTAGTAGACACACATACGAATATTCTGAGGATTCATTTATCAGTACAATGAAGTACTGGACTAGCCCACTAGTGGGTGGAATTTGTCAACATCTATCTTCTTATATTCTTTTTGAGGAAGCGTGTAGATTCTGTTTCAAATTTTCGTAGAGATGGCTTTGTAATTAGTTTTTCCCTTATAACAAGGGATGCGAGGGAATTCTCCCTTCTGAAGAATCTTCTGGTTCTTCAAGTCATACACATAGGATAAGATGCGGTGCATCATCACTGATCCAGGGTGGCCAAGTCTATCATGCCAGAGTAAAAACTTGGCTGATGTCGGGCACTTCAGGTGCTCCGTTTAATTCCGCTTCCTTTCTCCGAATCTTTGTATGGTAGAGGCCTGTAAGGCTCTCAAAACGTTCAAGTATGGATTTTAATCCTTTTTCTTGAGACGTTACATACAGTAATTTTTTTATTTACATTTGCTGTTTCCAAATGGAATCCGTTGAAACGGATGTTCTTGAAACTTGGAAGGTTTCTTTTGGAATTCGGAGAGATTAGTACATCCTTTATTTTTGTTTCTGTGTCATTTGGGGGCAACAGTGTTGTGTTCGCTGGATCTTCAATATGGCCCTGATGTTGGGCTTTGTATTGAAAGATCATATGTGTGTATTGTCTATTAATCAGTCATGAGAGCAATTCATTTATTAAAAGATGAATCATATAGGCACATGCATTTTCAGATAAACATTTTCATTCAAAACAAATTACGTAATTCAAATGCTCTCATAACATGAAATGTTCTAAACAATTTGCTAAGATAAAAATAGAAGGCTAATCAAGCAGGTCATCATGTTCGAAGTGGTCAGCTGTAAACTTGACTGGAGCATCAGAAGTCATCAGGTTTGTTTCAGCTTTATATTTCTTATTTTCTTTATACAAATCCTGTAAATGCTGCGGAGTTCGGCACACTCTGGACCAGTGGCCTTTCATGCCACAACTATGGCACTGGTCTTTCCATTTCCTCTTGGGTGGGGTGCATCATTTCAAATGTTGTCATTTCTGCGCCAGGTGAACTTCCGCTTACTTTCATTTCTTTGCTGCTGGACTTGGCCCCTAGCCTTTTTGTTCTGCCCCCCCTTTCTGTGATCTTTCTTTTCGTTTATTGTCTCTCTTATTTTTGGCAAAAGAAGAGGCATTGTGAGCTTCTAGTATGGGGGCAGTGCCAGGGGGCGCATGTTGTGAGTGACGAGGAGAAGCTCTCTGTTTTGTTCGGCCATGAGTAAACATGACAGCAGCTCAGAATACTTGGTGAACTTGTGTTCACGATATTGCTGCATTAGTATCGCATCTTTTTCATAGAAGGACGTATACGTATTTTCCAGCATGCGATCTTCTGAGAATTTTCCACCACACAGCTTCAGGCGTGAGGTGATGCTAAAAAGAGCTGAATTGTACTCAGCAATGGACTTAAAGTCCTGCAGTCTCAGGTTCTCCCACTCGTATCGTGCCCTTGGTAGTATAACATTTTTCTGATGTTTATACATGTCCTTAAGGGCAGTCCACAGCTCTAGTGGATCTTAGACAGTAAGGTAGTCAGCCTTTAGGGTCTTGTCCACATGGCGGCGAATATAGATAATGGCTTGCGCCTTTTCTATATCGCTTACTTTTTCATTCTAGGTCACAGCAGAAATAAGGGACTTAGCCCGCAGATGGAATTTCATATCGAGCTGCCAGCTCAGATAGTTTCTGCCTGATGCATCCAGCACTTCGAAATAGACACTTACAATTTTAGACATTTTATCTAGCAGAGCACAAATATGCATGAATTAATTATTAAGACAAAAACTTTTTTCATGCGGATGCAATTTTAATATGAAGGGCTAATTGCATGGATCGGCCAGTCTCACATAAATAAGAGTCCAAAGTCCCATTACAGTCCATATTACACAGATGAAAGCTTTAAAAAGAAATTACAATTTTGGAAACCCTCGTGGGTCCCATATAAGATCTTTAGCTTCAATTGTGTCCTCCGTCTCCATGGAAAATGGTCTTCGGTCTTGGACATTTACATATTGTCCTCACTACAATTTCTCTCAAAAGTAAAAGAAAAGTGCAGGAAAATAAAATGTGGGACTTAAATAGCCGATCCAAAAACCATAATTAGTCATCAATGCAGAAAATTTGTGCTCATCAAACATTTTCACCAGACATTTTCATTTACAGACATCGCAGGCAATTATATTCGCATGAGGATAAATAATTTAATTACTTAATAATTATTAGACCACTGGGCAACGTCATACACCATTAGGTTAGGTGACTAACGGCAGAGCAGTCGCATGATCTTCCTAATTATTAAGCTTTAAATATAATGCACAACCATGCATAAAATATCCACAGAATAAGCCAATGATGCAAATCATGTATTAAAGATTTTACAGAAGAAATCATTTAATGCAAGGGTTGTGCAACAGTGCAAGTAGGGTTTATCCAGAAAGATTGGAAAATGGCCCAACAATTAAACATGTTTTGTGATAAAGGAATAAGTTTTCCTTTTTAGTTCATCCCCAAAAAGTCCCCCCCAACCCCACCAAAAAAATCCCCTTTTTGTTCCCTAATATATATTGATTTATATGTTCCAAAAGGCTATTTTAATCAATTTTTAGCCCCAATAAGCCTTTTAAAGCTTATTTTTGGCCCCTTTGGTTATAATTTGCCCCTTCCCCATTTTTTTTTTGGAAAAATGTGGTCTGCGAGCCTGAAGCCCGCAGAGTGGCTGCGGGCTTCAGGCCTGCAGTCTGAATTTTTTTCTCGAAATTGTGGGTTGCGGGCCTGAAGCCCGCAGAGTGGCTGCGGGCTTCAGGCCCGTAGTCCGAAATGTTTTTTTGAAAATGGGCTTCGAGCCCATTTTTCTGAATCTAGGGTTGATGGGCAGCGGCTAGGGTTAACCGCCGCCCCTCGCTGTACTGTCGCCGGACGGCGACGAGGGGAAACCGCCCGTCCCCCCTTCGGAGGGGGGGGGGGGGTGGTTTCGGGCGTCGGGGCGCAAACAACGCCGCCCCCCCCTTCGAGTTGGGGGGGGGGGGGGTTCTCAGGTCGACGGGGCGAAACAGCGCCGCCCCCCTGGGGGGGGCTCGGATCGGCGGGGCGCAACGGCGCCCCCCCCTTCAGGGGGGGGGGGGGGGGGCTCGGGTCGACGGGGGCACAGAAGCGCCGCCCCCCTTGGGGGGGGGGGGGGGGGGGGGGGGCTCGATCTCGACGGCGGCGGAACGCTGCACCCCCCCCCCCCCCCTTGGGGGGGGATTCGACTACGGCGGCGGAACAGCGCCCCCCTTCCGGGGGTGACTGGGGGCTGCGGCGGCGAAACAGCGTCCCCCCTGGGGGGGGGGGGGGGCTGCTGCGGCGGAAAACGCCGCACCCCCCTTTCAGCAGGGGGGGGGGGGGGGGGGTTTGTAGGGGTTGTGGGGGATATGGTTTTTAGACGAATAAATTCGTCGTTTTCAGGCGATTAGCAATTCCCTTATCGATCTTGCGAGATTAGAGGGTATATCAATCATACGTATGATAAAAACATCGTTTTAGCGGGGTTTACCTCTATATCCGTCCTCCGGATATAGCGACGGTTGAACGAAGCCTACGTGGATGAAGACGCTCGATTGAGGAAGCCTTGCACCGCGCGCGTGGATCTTCTGTCTCCCTTCGCCTTCGGAACGATCGAAAAATTTGTGGAAAATTTTTTAGAGGCTCGTGCTGATAACGTGTTATGAATCAACTACTGGTTAGAAACCCTCCAGCCCTTTATTTATAGGCATGATAGGAGAATAGAAAGATAGTATACATAGATACGAGCGTATCTCTAGATAACTGCAATCCTAACCGACTCTAACATCATTTTTCTACGGTTTAAAAGAATATGCAGGTTAACGTGCCAAACCTCCGTTTTTTATTTATTTCACGCACTCGCCCGCAGTCAATAAAAAAAATCTAATTTTTATCCATAAAATACAAAGCAAAGCAATGAAATCCTCGCCTTTTCCTTATCGTTTCTTCTTCTTCTTCGACATCCAAACGAAAGAAGGGAGAAATCGAACTCAAGATGTACGAATTCACGAGAATCTATGGCGGAAAGGGCGACGTGGACATGGAGGCCGGCGGCGGGTCGAGGCTGTACCCGGGGCTGAGCACCGGTGACAACGAGCTCCGATGGGGATTCGTTCGCAAGGTGTACGGGATCCTGTGCGCTCAGGTCGTGCTCACCACCATCGTGTCGGCGGCGACGGTGCTTTACACGCCGATGAACGATTTGTTGAGGGACAGCTCTGGCCTCGCCCTCGTCCTCGCGATCCTTCCCCTCATCAGTACGATATCCTCCTCTTCCTTTTGAATATTTGCTATTTATTATTATTTTTTGTAGTGTGAATGCAGACATGACCTTTTGTTGTTGTTTTAGATACTAAACTCTACTCCAGCTAAAATTTTGAAAACCCCAAAATGAATTTCAATTTAACTAAAATAAAACCCCCGTATGGAAAACTTGATTGCCAAATTAGGCCTCGTTGTTCAGTTCGGTCATTATATTTACTAGATTTATGGGCACGTGAAAGTGAATGTGCAAGTAAATTGATAAGTAATACATAATTGTGGTTGAGCACTTTGATTTTTTAAACGATTTGCAAGGGAAAAGTGATGTTATTGTGGAGTTAATGAGGACAATGACATTAAATTTAGTTGTTTTATGTTGTAAACACTTTTTTCTTCAGAAAAATATAAAAAATGTAATGTTAAAGCCATGACATCTCAATTTCAATTGAGATGTCTTTTTATCCCCAATGTGTGTGCACATTGCAGAAAAAATCATAGCTTGCTTGGTGGTCTCAGAGGTTTCGGAATTCCAATGGATTTGGCAACTAAGCAGACTTTCTAGGCTTTTATGGAATCATTTATTTGGATGTTATATTTTTGTATTAATCAAATGACATAAAGCTATCAATATAGAAAACAGTACCCTTATATTTCTAATTTCAAATTTTTGATAAGTTTCATTCATAAGCTTTACTTTTTACAAGTTAGCTTGTACTCAAGGGAACAACACAGGCCCATTTGGCTAATATTCTGTGACATAGGGATGACTAAAATTCCTTATATTAATGTGCCTTCTTCCCTCTCCGTCTAGACTTGTTTCTAGTCTAGAGGAATCAAAGAACGCATATATTTCACCAATGAAAAAAATGAAAAAAAAAGGAATATGCTCTGTGAGGAGCTGGGGCTGCTAGGATTTAGGGAGGTGCTATCCTGCAGCCTTCCGATGAAAGTGTGCATGAGATTCTTCTACCGAAAGGAGAAATATATGGAGAAAAGGAAGGATAATAAGAAGGTAAAAACGAGGGACAAGGCTTGAAGTAGGGGTGTGCACGGGTACAGGGAACACAGATACCCGATCGGAACATACCCGAACGAGTAGGTTCCAGGTAGATAACCATTAGTTTTGGGTAGGTTCCGCGTAGGAAAATTAGGAACCCGTCTGAATCGGTTCCGGTTCCCATCTATAGGGAACGGGTACCCGGACCCGGAACCGATATGTGACTAATGGACCCAGAAAAATCGTGACTAATGATGCTTTAAGTTCATTCATTCTGAATAAATACATTTTACCTCCTCTATCCAGATCATAATACGCAAACAGTTAACAATAACTCAATGAACCCAGAAAAAAATTCACTTAATACCCCAAAACTCAACATCCCCCAAAACTCAACGGACATTACCTAAGGCAAAATTATGCAAGAAACTACATTATGGTATGCACACAGAAGAATTGATGAATCCTTTACTTCTACATTCTCAAATAACTAGAGAAATTAGTTGCACTATAAAACCATGTCATAGAACATAATGGTAATGTATAAACCCAGAAGGCGAGCTCTGTATAGAAAAAACTAATTCATGTCTCACAGAACTGAGATATAACTACCTATTTGTTTACCATTTAACATATTTGCAACCATTTCCGCAAAACTTTTCTTTGTGAACTCAACTCACCTACAAAATTAGAACAGACTATTAAGTCACATGTCAAAATTAGAACATACTTTTTATTGGGTATCCGGAACCTACCCGGAACCATAGGATCTGGGTAGGTTCCAGATATAGGGTTCAACTGGATAGGTAGGGTCCGGTTAACATAAAAAAATAAGGTACCTGGTCCCGCACACACCTAGCTTCAAGAACTGAATAAGGAAGAATGAGATAAGATTGGAAAATAAAGACACAGATAGAACAGAAGATTGAAAATGGGAGGAAAAAAACAAATATCAAATAACTGTTGGATTAAGATCCAACTGAGTTGGATAAGAACTTATCCAACTCAGTTGGATCTTAATCTAACGTTGGGCTAATATGCGAATATAATTATATAATGCTACACTGTCATATTAAAACCCGTTAAATAAGTGATCTCATCTAATTGGTTAAGTCTGCTTAAATGAGTCAATTAGGCTGTGGGCCCTTATGTGCGAGACAATTGGGCTTCAATCCGTTGATGAGCCGAATTGGAAATCCTAGGGCTAAGGAGGCTAGCCTATTTATATGCGATCATGATTCCGGAACACGCGAACAAGGGAGCCGTCTTTTCTACGTCCCATTGCTAGAATAGAAACCGTGAGAAAGGCAAATGAATTTTCCAACGGTTGATTCGTGTGGATCTGTAAGATCTTTCCGCTGCGTCATCCATATCATCGTCTTCATGGATTCAGGTATGATTCTGTTAGACCCGCAGGTCAAGGCCCATGGCCGTCGGCCCTAGCCCGTGCGCGTGCGCACCCATTAGCCAAGTAACCCTAGTTTCTTTTATTTATAAGGGCTAACTGTCGCTTGTTTAGGCTATGCTTGATTATTGATATTTCTCTTGATCATCCTTAGGTAGATTTAGATTAAACGATTGCGAACGTCCTCTTTGGCGTCTTGGGAGGAGAATACACCTCTTTTGTATTCATTTATCTAGTTCTTGTTATTATTTCTCTACAAAAATTGCGCATTTTTGTTAGATCCTATCAATTTGGTATCAGAGCGTAACGATCCATGGCGGCCACGACGAGATCAAAGGATAAATTCGAGGCATTGGAGGAAAAGTTCATGGTTGAGATTGAAGGGGTAAAGAAATCGGTGGAAGCGGTGGGGGAGTTCGTCGAGCAATTGAAGGCAAGTCAAGCGAAAAACGACGAGCAATTTGCAAAGATCCTCTCCCTCTTGACGGCGAAAGCCCAAGGTGAAGGAAAACCCAATCAGACACCAAAGGCGGCAACTTTGAAGAAGGAAAAGGAAAATGAAGAGCTTTTTACCCAAGATCAACCCTATTTTGTGGAAGAATTGGACGAGGACGAAGACGAAAGACCGTGAAAGGTCGACTATCGCGAGGAGGTGCGGCGAAAAGCGGTGGAGAGTCAAAGGGGGGCGGCGGCCCTGGCCGTCCTTTTTGGGAGCCGCGCACCAGCGAGGAGGGGCGGTTGGCTCCCCAACACAATCTGGGGGGCGGCCGCTGCGGGAGAGGGGCGGGGACCCCCCACCTGCCACGAGCCTCGGCAGGGCTGGCCATGCCCTGCCGGGGGCCGTCGAGGTCCGACGAACCTGCCGGACCTCCGGCAGGGCCCGCCAGCCCTGCCAGAGGACAGGCAGGGCCTGCATGCCCTCCGGCAAGGCCGAAGGGCCCCGACAGACCACGCCCAGGCCCCCACGGGCCTGGTACCAGGCCGCGGGCCCCTGGGCAGCAGCGTCCAGGTCCCACGGCCCATCAGGCCTTCGAGCCCTTTGCCCGAGCCATGGCGGGCCCCCGACGCGACTGGCGAGCAGCACGGACGTTGAGAGCATCTCGAGAGGGGTTTTCAGCCCTATTTGGAGAATCCGGCGCGTGATTTTGGAGGTGGATTTGACCCCGGGGAGGGACATGGGTACTACGATGATGGGGGTGGCTATGGGGCTGATTTCGGCGAGGACGCAGGATGGGGTGACTTTGAGGGATGGCGTGGAGGCCCTCGCGGGAGGCAGTACGAGACGTAGGATGAGAGGTGGCAGCACTATGATGCGGACCCGCATCATGCCACGGCCGGCGGCCCACATGGGGGGACCCACCCACCTTTGGCGACTTACGTGCGGCGTAGGAGGCGTGGTACCACGTAGGGGGGTTAGTCTAGGGGTATTCTAGTCTTTTCAGACTAGATTAGTAAATCCCCTCTTTTCATTTATTAGGGCTAGCCGTCTTTTATTTTCTTATGCTTATTTTGTGAAGAACAATTGTAGGCATCTTGTGTGAAGGCTTTAGGCTTTGTTCCGTGCAACAAAAGCTAGGAGAGCGAGTCTCCTCTCGAAAGAGACTCAATTATCTATCGATTATTAGTTCTTCGCAATCTAAAGTTCATAAAAATCCCTCTTTTTATATTTTTCCACCTTTAAAATCTGAAATTAATTGATCGATCGTCTAGATCGTATCAAATTGGTATCAGAGCATTGAGATCCGATGGCGACAAGCACGAGATCAAAGGCTGATGGCGTGGATGAGAATGTGCAAGGGCTTCGAGAGGAGTTCAACCGGGAGATCGAGGGATTGAAGAAAACCCTAGGGGAGTCTATCAATGATCACGCCCATTCGCAGGAGGACTTCCAAATCGAACTTCGGGCTATGAGAAGAGATGCCGCGCAAACAGGACGTGATATCCAAGGGTTAAAGGAGGCAACTTCAGATCTGAAATTTTTGAGGGAGGCCACGTCGTCGATTCCGGAGATTAAAGCTATGCTTCAAGCCCTAACGATGGAGAGAGGAGGAGATCGGGGCAAGAAGATTCAAGGGGGAGAAAACCAAGGAGAATCGACGCTTGAATCGGCAAATTGGGAGCAACCGGAGAGGGCGACGGCTACGGCGACAAATCTGGAGCAAATCGCAGCCGTCGCAAACCCTAGCGGGTCCGGACAGGCGCATGGAGGGGCCGGGGGGCCCTGGAACAGGCCGGCAGGCCCACCTGGGCCTGCGGCGAGCTCGGCAGGCCCATCCGGGCCTGCGGCGAGCACAGCAGGCCCTTCAGGGCCTGCGGCACACTGTGCAGGCCATGTCGGGCCTGCGCAGCCTGCGACAGGCCCAATTGGGCCTGCCGCAGCTGCGGCAGGGCCCAGTGGGCCTGCCGCATCAGCTGCAGGCCCGGACGGGCCTGCTGTGACTTCGGCAGGCCTGTTCGGGCCTGTCGCTGTCCCAGCAGGCCCAAACAGGCCTGCAGTCGACCCATGGGGGCCTGCCGCAGTGCAGGCAGCCCCTGGGGGCCCGTGACGACGCAAACAGCCCCCTGGGGGCCCACAGCAGCGCAGACAGTCCCCTGGGGGCAAGACGTCGGCGGATGGGGCCGAGACACGACGATTGGGGCTCCAGTAGCCCAATTTTGGAGACCAGAGGCTCATCCACAGGTACTGAGGCCGCAAGTTGATCCCAGACAGACGTTTGATGGCTTTCCGGGGCGGGGACAAGGCCCAGGAGGCTATTTTGGGGGCCGGGCAGCACCGGTACAGCCACACAGAGGGCCAGGAGGGCCCGGGTTGGCGCGACAGCAGAAGTTCCCGGGGTACCATTACCAGCCTGAGGCGTGGGAGAGACCCGTTTGGCCCGAGGAGTTGTACGGGGTGGACGGGGGAGGACCAGTTGAGGCAGTCGGCAGAGGATTCGGCCGTGGGGGTGACCGCGGTAGAGATGGAGGACCACAGGGGGACATCAATGCAGATCGCCGCCTTATGAAGCTGAAGATGCCGATATTTGACGGCACGGACCCGGATGGGTGGATCTATCGGGCGGAGCGTTACTTCCAGGTGATGAGGTTGACGGAGGAGGAGGTTCTGAGGGTCATCGGAATCTATTTCGAGGGCAAGACGTTGGCCTGGTACAGATGGAAGGTGGCGCGGACCCCCTTTCGCACTTGGGAGGAGCTGTCGCACTGATACTAGACCGGTTCCAGGAGACCCCAGGGGGAGATTTCTATGAGCAATTATCTGCTTTGAGGCAGGAGGGGACGGTTAGGGATTATGTGGAGAGGTTCGAGATGCTGAATAGTAGGGTGAAGGGGGTGACCGACGAGGTGATGATTGGAAACTTCATGAGGGGATTGAAGCCCTCTATACGAGCGGAGCTGAGGATGCAGAGTCCGGGGACATTGGAGGATGTCCTTCGCCTGGCTCACAAGACGGAGGAGAAGCATGCGGATGAGAGGAGGATACAGGGGACTTGGGGGACACAGGGGTCCCGCCCCACCCCCGCAGCGGCAGCACCAAGAGCACCCACAGCTGCACCAGAGGCTAGAGGAGAGAGCCGCCCTGCGACTCTGGGGCGACGGATGACAGAGGCGGAGGTGAGGGAGAAGCGTGCCAAGGGGTTGTGCTTTCGTTGCGACGAGAAGTTCACCCCTGGACACCGGTGTGCTAGTCACCTACTGCAGATCATTATGGTACTAGACGAGGAGGGGTACGTTGGTGATGAGAAGTTCGAGGTGGAGCAGGAGGCGCCAGTGGAGGAGAAGTCTCACCTAGACTTCGCAGAGGTGTCCCTAAACTCTGTGGTGGGGTTCACTCCGAACCACACCATGAAGTTGTCAGGGCAGTTAGGAGACAGGCGGTGACAGTGCTGATCGACAGTGGGGCCACCCACAACTTCATCTCCAGCCGGATAGTGGAGAGACATGGGCTGCAGTTGAGCACACAGGAGAAGTTTACCGTGCTGCTGGGGACAAGGAAGATGGAGGAGAGCAAGGGGCTCTGCAAGGGTCTGTGCCTGACCTTGCAGGGAGTGAAGATCATGGAGGATTTCCTGCCCCTGGAGTTGGGCAATGTTAACGTCATCCTGGGCGTACAGTGGCTGAAGAAGCTGTGGGACATGCGGGTGAACTGGAAGCGCCTCAGGATGGAGTTTGAGGAGGGGGACCGGACGGTGGTGCTCACATGGGACCCGACCCTATGTTTATCGCTGGTGGCCTTCAAGGCCATCACTCGGGCCTTACGGAGAGAGAGGGGGAAGGGTACTTGGTGGAGTGTCGTGTAGCGGGGGCAGAGCAGGAGCCGCAAGTAGGGGTTCCCGAGGAGGTGGAGCAGGTGTTGGGACAGTATCAGGAGGTCTTTCAGGACCCACAGGGGCTACCAACAGTGAGAGGGCACGAGCATGCGATAGCCTTGTGGGATGGCACAACACCGGTGAGTGTGCGCCCTTACCGCTACCCCCACGTGCAGAAGGATGAGATAGAGCGGATGGTCGGTGAGATGTTGCAGGCTGGGGTGATTCAGCCCAGCGTTAGCCCGTTCTCGAGCCCGGTACTTTTGGTGAAGAAGGACGGGAGTTGGCGCTTCTGCGTAGATTACCGGGCGCTGAACAAGGAGACAGTGGCTGACAAGTTCCCTATCCCTGTTATAGACGAGCTGCTAGATGAGCTGCATGGAGCAGTGGTGTTCTCTAAGATTGACCTAAAGGCGGGGTATCACCAGATCCTGATGAGGCCAGAGGACGTGCCGAAGACAGCATTTCGCACCCACGAGGGTCACTACGAGTTTCTCGTCATGCCGTTTGGCTTGACGAATGCTCCTTCTACGTTTCAGGCATTGATGAACGATGTCTTTCGGCCGTTCCTGAGAAGGTTCATACTCGTCTTCTTTGACGACATTTTGGTCTACAGCAGGACCATGGGGGAGCACGTGGGCCATTTGGAGGTAGTGTTTCGGGAGTTACTGAGGCATCAGCTGTATGCCAACCGAAAGAAGTGCAGTTTCGGCCAGAGGCAGATAAAGTATCTGGGGCATGTGGTGTCGGTCGCAGGGGTAGCAGCAGACCGGGCGAAGATAGAGGCGATGTTGGACTGGCTGGTACCCACCTCTCTGAGGGCACTGCGGGGATTTCTCGGGCTGACAGGCTACTACTGAAAATTCGTGAGGGGATACAGCACCATTGCCCGCCCACTGACCGATCAGCTGAAGAAGGATGTGTTCCAGTGGGGAGAAGAAGCGACCAAGGCCTTTGAGGCCTTGAAGGAGGCGATGACCACAACACCAGTCTTGGCGTTGCCCAACTTCAGCGTCACGTTCGTTGTGGAGACTGATGCGTCGGGCGTAGGGTTGGGGGCGGTCCTGATGCAGTTAGGGCGGCCGATAGCCTACTTCAGCCAGGTGCTTTCAGCTAGAGCACGGCTGAAGTCTGTGTACGAGAGGGAGTTGATGGCAATCGTGCTGGCAGTTCAGAAGTGGCGGCCCTATCTAATGGGCAGAGAGTTCGTGGTCAGGACAGACCAGCGCAGCTTGAAGTATTTACTGGAACAGAGGCTGGTGACAGAGGAGCACCAACGCTGGCTATCCAAGCTGGTAGGGTACCGGTTCGCCATTGAGTACAGACCAGGGTTGGAGAATAAGGCGGCAGACGCCTTATCGCGCAGAGAGGGGGTGCACTTGAGGGCACTCTCGTTGCCCTTGTGGATAGAGGGGGAGCCCATGCTGCAGGAGGCCGAGGCTGATCCGGAGTTGAGACAGATTCGTGAGCAGCTGCAGGGAGGCGGGGAGGCCCCGAAGGGATGCTCCCTAGAGGGGCGGAGACTGTTATACCAGGGGCAGTTAGTATTGCCGTGGGCGTCCGCGTTCATACCCGCATTATTTCAGGAGTTCCACAGTTCGGTGGTTGGGGGACATTCCGGGGTGCAGCAGACATATATGAGGATGTCCTGGGAGGTTTATTGGCCTGGTATGCGGAGAGCGATAGCACATTTGGTTGCCGCTTGTGACGTGTGCCAGCGTCACTGGTACATGTCCATGGCGCCAGCCGGGCTTTTGCAGCCTTTAGCACTCCCTGAGTGAGACTGGGAGGATGTGACGATGGATTTCATCGACGGGCTACCCAGATCAGAGGGGTACTCAGTGATTTTTGTGGTAGTGGACAGGTTGAGCAAGTACGCCCACTTCATACCACTGAAACATCTGTATACGGCGGTTTCAGTGGCTGCAGCCTTCACTCGAGAGGTAATACGGTTACATGGGATCCCAGCTTCCATCGTCACAGACAGAGATCATGTGTTCCTGAGTGGGTTCTGGCGGGAAATATTTCGTGTCCAGGGGACAGTGTTGAAGAGGAGTACCGCCTATCACCCTCAGACCGACGGACAGACGGAGGTACCGCAGCATAGAGACGTATCTGCGGTGCTTTGCGTCGGAGACACTACGACAGTGGTATCGGTGGTTGGCATGGGCGGAGTATTGGTACAATATTTCGTACCACTCAGCAGCAGGGACGACACCCTTTCGGGTGTTATATGGGAGGGACCCACCAGAGCTACTTCAAGTTGGGGAGAGACAGACACCGGTCTCCTAGGTAGAGGACTATATGAGGGAGCGGGAGAGCATACTGGAGGAGCTGAAGAAGCACTTATTACGGGCTCAGCAGGTGATGAAGGCTAGGGCGGATGGGCATCGGCGGGATGTGCACTTTCAAGAGGGCGACATGGTTTATCTGAAGCTGAGGCCTTACAGACAGAGATCGCTAGCGAGGAGGCGGAACGAGAAGCTGTCAGCAAGATTCTATGGGCCGTTTGAGATTTCGGCCAATATTGGCCAGGTGGCTTACAGGCTGAGGCTACCATCGACTGCGACGATACACCCTGTCTTTCATGTTTCGCAACTTCGACGAGCTATTGGGGAGCAGACGGTGTCTTCTACCCTACCGCCCACACTTACTGCGGAGATGGAGGTGATGCTGGAGCCACTGGAGGTTCGAGCTGTTTGTCAGGGGCCGCGCGGGCAGAGGGAGGTGCTGATACACTGGGCGGGGTTGTTGGACTGTGATGCGACATGGGAGGCTTATCGAGTGATCCAGGAGCAGTTCCCTGACTTCCACCTTGAGGACAAGGTGGCTCTTTTAGGGGGGTATTGATGCGGACCCGCATCATGCCACGGCCGGCGGCCCACATGGGGGGACCCACACACCTTTGGTGACTTACGTGCGGCGTATGAGGCGTGGTATCACGTAGGGGGGTTAGTCTAGGGGTATTTTAGTCTTTTCAGACTAGAGTAGTAAATCCACTCTTTTCTATTTATTAGGGCTAGCCGTCTTTTATTTTCTTATGCTTATTTTGTGAAGAATAATTGTAGGCATCTTGTGTGAAGGTTTTAGGCTTTGTTCCGTGCAACAAAAGCTAGGAGAGCGAGTCTCCTCTCGAAAGAGACTCAATTATCTATCGATTATTAGTTCTTCGCAATCTAAAGTTCATAAAAATCCCTCTTTTTATATTTTTCCACCTTTAAAATCTGAAATTAATTGATCGATCGTCTAGATCGTATCACACTATCACCAGCCTCGTCGTGCAGAGGGGAGGCCCGATCAGGGGCACTTTGGGGGAGACTACAGGGTGCGAAAGCTGAAGATGCCGCTATTTATGGGGGAGGATCCACATGCCTGGTTGTTCACATCAAAGAGATACTTCGCGGCGCACCACATGACCGAGGCACAGAAGCTGGGGGCGGCAGCCATTTGCATGGAGGGGAGAGCCTTGGGGTGGTTCCAGTGGAAGGAGAGGAGGCAGCAGATTCGTTGCTGGGAGGAGTTGAAAGACTTGGTGCTGGAGAAGTTCAGAGACACCCGTTTGGGGAACCTATACGAGTAACTATATGCCCTCAGGCAGGAGGGGCCAGTGCGGGAGTATATCGAGAGATTTGAGACACTGGCAGGGCGAGTACATGGTGTGTCGGACGAGTCGCTGGAGGGAACTTTCTTGAAGGGGCTGCGACCCAGTCTTCGAGCGGCGGTGAGGCCCTATAAGCCTCGGGGGCTTTCAGAGGTCATCGAGATGGCGCAGATGGTAGAGGACTTCCGAACTGAGGATAGGAGAGGCGGGAGCAGCTACAGTGGGCAGATACAACAGGACACCCCGACTAGAGCCGGCGGAGCGGGGGTCACTACTGAGGCAGATCAGATGGGGCTTGAGAAGACGGGGGAACCGAACAACCCACCACCGACTGGGGGCTAATTCCGAAGGATGACCGGTGCGGAGATGAGGGAGAAGAGGCAAAAAGTGCTCTGTTTCAGATGCGACGAGCGCTTCACTCCGGGACACCGTTGTGCGAGTCGTAAGCTGCAGGTGTTGATAGCGGAGGTAGACGATGATGATGACGTGGAGGATGAAGGGATCGGAGGAGAAGACGACTCTCACTCGGAGTTGCACCGCTAGTATTTTCATGCACCACCTTGAGAACAAGGTGGATTTTCAGGGGCAGAGTAATGTTAGACCCGCAGGTCAAGGCCCATGGCCGCCGGCCCTAGCCCATGCGCGTGCGCACCCATTAGCCAAGTAACCCTAGTTTCTTTTATTTATAGGGGCTAGCCGTCGCTTGTTTAGGCTTATGCTTGATTATTGATATTTCTCTTGAGCATCCTTAGGTAGATTTAGATTAAACGAGTGCGGACGTCCTCTTTGGCGTCTTGGGAGAAGAATACACCTCTTTTGTATTCACTTATCTATTTCTTGCTATTATTTTTCTATAAAAATTGCGCATTTTTGCTAGATCATATCAGATTCCTATCAGAGAAGGTAACGTTTTAAGATTCAGCATGCCTACATCTAGATCTGTATTATTAGGGTTGTATACACATCTAGATCTCTAGTTCTGTAAAGCGGTATCAGAGCCGACTTGCTTGGATCTTATTATTTTGCATGCACTATGCATAGATCTGATAAAAATAAGATTTTTAATCTGTTTATAATCAGATCTATCTGTTTTATGGGGTTTTAATTGATTTTCCCTGTTTTAAAAAATCTCTAACCCTAGATTGGGGGGCGGTCCGCCGGTCGCCACCCGACACAGATCAAGAGGGGACGGCTCCGTCGCCCCATCAGTAGATCGGCGCCGGCCCTGTCGGCGCCGATGCGGAGAGAAGGGGCGGCCTGGCCGCCCCTGTCGGACAAACAAGCGCCTCCGACGCCTGCTGCAGGGAAAGAGGGGCGGCGCCCTGCTGCCCCTCCGTCGAAAAGGGTCAGAGGGGGCGGCACCTGTCGCCCCCAATCGAATCGAAGAGGGGGCGGTGGCCCTAGTCGACATACGGAGGGGGCGGCAGGGCGCCGCCCCTCCGTCGTCGACCCCCTCCGTCGGAAGAGCAGGCCCCCCAATTCGTGGCCTGCCGCAATTCACCAGAGGGGCGGCGCTTTGCCGTCCACAGTCAGAAATCTAGAGGGCGGTGGCCTGTCGCCCCCGGTCGGCGATCGGAAGGGATGTGGGACTTACCCCCTCGTCGATGATCGGGAGAAAAGAGCCACCCCCGCTGGGAAGCAGGCGCTCCCCGCGCCTGCTTAGGGGAAGAAAGGGGGTGTCGCTCTGCCATCCCATGTCGGAAGAAAGCGGCGCCGGCCCCTTGCTGGCGCCTGCTGTGAGGGAGGGGGGCGGCCGCTGCCGCTCTCTAGGATGGCCGGCCTGCTAGGGTTTCCAACCATAGCAGGCTTTGGGCCTGAATCAAGGACCAACCAGTTTTTTCAAAAAAAAAAAAGAATTTTTATCAGAATATGGACTTTAATTTTGGGCCTGTTTTGGCTATTGCACAATTTTGGGCTTAATTTTGAATTGTTTGGTCATTATGAACCCTATTTTTGGGCTATTTAAATTCTTTTTAAAGCCCGCTTTGGTTATATTAATGCACTGATAATAAGAGTAAATAAACGGCTATCTTGTATATGTTTCCTTGTACGTTTTATTTGTGTATTAAATTTTATTTGTTCCATTTAAATTCTTTTAGGCATATTTAATTTATACGTTTTGAAATGATTCTAATTAATACAAAACTCCACCAAAGTGGGCTCTACTGTAAAATTATTGTTATTTCGGAATGTAAACGGTTAAATACATACGTTGTATGAGTGGTTACCTGAAATGAATTTTAACTTGGATTGAAGGAGTAAATAAAAGTTTTTTTTATATTTCTCCTCAAGGATAAAGTTAGTATTAATTGTGCTAAAATAAATTCAAATTTTGATATATATATATATATATGAAATGACTTGGTGTAATCATCATCTCGCCAAAGTGGGCTCTGTTGTTTTGCATTATTTTATTTCATAAATATAAAAGGATTTTTATGTGCATAATTTCATATGAATGCTAAATCGGCCCAAAGGAAGATTACCGTTCTATATCAATTTATGCACACATGTGGCAATAAATAAGTGATGATTGTTGAGACTTATGCATGCAAATTTAATTCGGCCCAAAGGAAGATTTATTTTTGGCATATTAATTATTGTCTTCGTTTGATTGCTGCGACAAGATGTCATTTACTAGTTAATAGATTATCCAAAGATAAATGTTAAGCTAGTGCGTGATATCTTGAGATGGGAACATGCAATTTTGAATTTATAATATTGCTTCAAAATTAATACTTATGTTAGCATGTTTGTCTATGTTAATTGTCCTATTTTTCAGCTGCTACTCCCGCAAATATAACTGCTAGCTTGAACTCAATTCCGGTGTTGAATGACTTTAAATTTAAATCCTGGAAAGAGAACTTACTCATAGTTCTTAGGATACTGGATCTGGACCTTGCGATTAGAATAGACTGTCCCCCGCTTACCATGGAAAAGAGTACCTCTGAGGAAAAGAGGGAGTATGAGAAGTGGGAAAAATCTTATCGCTTGTGTGTCATGATCATGAAGAGATCCATCCCAGAATCCTTTCGGGGCTCCATGTCTGATTCGATCACTACAGCTAAAGGTTTCCTTGCAGATATTAAGAAAATATTTATCAGAAACGAAAAGGCAGAAATTGGTACGCTTCTAACAAATCTTATCTCAATGAAGTGTAAGGGGAAAGGCAATATAAGGGAATACATTCTGAAACAGTCCCACATCGCTTCAAAGTTGAAAGCACTTAAGCTTGACCTCTCAGAGGACCTGCTTGTGCATTTGGTTCTTATATCCTTACCTACTCAGTTCAACCAGTTCAAGGTGAGTTATAACTGTCAGAATGAGACTTGGTCTCTGAATGAGCTCATCTCGCACTGTGTTCATGAAGAAGATAGACTGAAGCAAGACAAGACTGGAAGTGCAAATATTGCCTTTACCCCTAAAGACAACAAAACGAAAAAGGGTAAAGAAGCTGCAATTACAGACTCACCTCAGAAACAACAAAAGAAGCCCGTTAAGGCTGTTAAGAAAGATAGTTGTTTCTTTTGTGGAGCTGAAGAGCATGTGAAAAAGCAGTGCACTAATTATCACGCCTAGCGTGTTAAGAAAGGTATTATTCTAATTTGGTTTGTTCAGAAGAAATTAACTTCTGTACCTATAGACACATGATGGTTAGACTCTAGTGCAACTGCTAACATCAATATGTCTATGCAGTGCTACCTGAACGTCAGAAAGCCAAATGATGCTGAAAGATTTATCTTTGTGGGCGATGGCAAAAGGCTAAGGTTGCTGCAATTGTATATTTCAGATTATCGTTAAAAACTGGAAACTGTTTGGAATTATTTGAGACTTTTATTGTACCGTCGTTTCGACGTAACTTAATTTCCATTTCTGCATTAGACAAATCTGGTTATTGAAACTGTTTGGGATTATTTAAGACTTTTATTGTACCGTCGTTTCGACGTAACTTAATTTCCATTTCTGCATTAGACAAATCTGGTTATTGTTGTTCTTTTGCGAATGGAAAATTCAGATTGTCTCTAAATTCCAAGTTAATTGGTTCTGGTTATTTATCTGGTTTGATAATCTGTATATGCTTGATACAATTGCTACAGTAAATGAATCCTTGCTTGTGGGACACATGTTTTAAAGAGAAAATTAACTAATGAGAATTCGGGTTTGTTATGGTACAAGAGATTGGGTCACATCTCCAAAAGGAGAATTAAGAAACTAACGATATTCTCAGCCCTTTAGATTTTTTAGATTTTGATGTCTGTATTAATTGTATAAATAGAAAACAGACTAATAAAAGGAGATTTGAAGCCAAAAGGTCAAATGGCGTCTTGGAACTTATACATACGGATTTTTGCGAACCATTCCATTTGGTTGCCTGAAATGGTCAGCAAAATTTTATAACGTTCATAGACGACTATTCAATATATGGCTTCATTTATCTCATACATGAAAAATCTCAGTCTTTGGACACGTTCAAAATTTTTAAGTCCGAAGTTGAACTCTAACTAGGCAAAATGATTAAATTGTCAGATCTGACAGTGGTGGTGAAGACTACGGTAGATATGATGGTTCAGGTGAACAACGTCCAGGACCGTTTGATAAATTCCTACAAAAATGCGGCATTTTCCCACAGTACACTATGCTGGGTTCGACCACTATGAATGGTGTAGCTGAAAGACGAAACAGAATGCTTAAAGACATGGTAAGAAGTATGATTAGTCCTTCTTCCTTACTAGAAAGACTCTGGGGAGAAGCATTAAAGACTGCAGCTTACATCCTAAACAGGGTCTCAACGAAAGCAACTAATAAAACACCATATGAGCTTTGGACAGGCTAAACACCTAGTCTAAAGCTTATGCACATATGTGGATGTCCAGCTGAGGCAAAGCCTTATAAGCCTACTGAAAAGAAACTGGACACACAGACAATTAGTTGCTATTTTATTGGGTATGCTGAAAGATCGAGGGGATACAAATTTTACAATCTCACAAATAAGAATATTTTTTAGACTGGAAATGCCAGATTTCTTGAGGATACCGGGTTTGTCGTGGGAGATTTAAGAAGAGACATATTTTTCGAAGAGGAATATATAGATATTCCCACAGGTGATCTTGTCCTTGATCAGGATTCCATTCCTGTTATAGAACAAGACACAAATATTCAAGACAATATTGTTGATCCTCCTGTTCAAGAAGAACAAACCCTTGCACCTCAAGAAAAATTGCCATTAAGGAGATCCACTAGGGAGAGGAGAAATGTAATATCAAGTGACTACATTGCATATCTCAAGAACATGAGGTTGATATTGGAGTGATGGAAGATGATCCAATCAACTTCCATCAAGCCAAACATGGTTCTAACTCTCTAAAATGGATAGACGCCATGAATGAGAAAATAAAGTCAATGAAGGACAATGACGTTTGAGATCTTGTCCCATTACCTAAAGATGTGAAGCCCATTGGTTGCAAATGGATATTTAAAACCAAGATGGATTCAAAAGGTAATGTGGAAAGATATAAGGCACGTCTTGTCGATAAGGGTTTTACTCAAAAGGAATGCATTAATTATAATGAGACTTTCTCTCCGGTTTCCACGAAAGACTCCTACAGGATAACAATGGCATTAGTGGTTCATTTTAATCTTGAGTTACATCAGATGGATGTTAACACAACGTTCCTTAATGGGGACATTGATCAGGTAATTTATATGGTGCAACCAGAAAACTTTGTGTCTGGAGACCCAAAGAATATGATTTGCAAACTTAAGAAATCCATCTATAGACTCAAACAGGCGTCTCGACAATGATATTTTAAGTTTCATCAAGTTATCATCTCATTTGGCTTCAAGATGAACTTGGTTGATGAATGTATATACTATAAGTTCTGTGGGAGTAAATTTGCTTTTCTGGTTTTATATTTCGATGACATTTTACTTGCCAGTAACAATGAAGGCTTATTTCCTGAAACCAAGAACTTTCTAGCTAAGAACTTTGAGATGAAAGATCTTGGTAATGCATCTTTTGTATTATTAGGAATCCAAATACACAGAGATCGTTCTCGTGGTATACTTGGATTATTACAAAAGGCCTACATTGAAAAGGTTCTGCAAAGATTTGACATGGAAAGTTGTAAACCAGGTGATACCCTGGTATCTAATGGAGACAAGTTTAGTCTCAATCAGTCTCCTAAAAGTGAAATTGAGAAAGCACAAATGAAGGATATTCCTTATGCTTCAACAGTTGGGAGTATCATGTATGCTCAAGTATGTACGAGTCCAGACTTAGCGTACATTACAAAAATGCTTGGTAGATACTTGAGCAATCCAGGATTGGGCCATTGGAAAGCATCCATAAGGGTCTTACAATACTTACATAGGACAAAAGGACACATGCTCGTATATCCGAGGTCGGAAAAGCTAGAGATCGAAGGATATACTGACTCTGATTTTGCTGGATGTCAAGACAACATGAAACTAAAGGCTATGTTTATACATTAGCAGAAGATGCCATTTCTTGGAAGAGTGCTAAACAGACTATTATAGCCTCTTCCACTATGACTGCAGAATTCATTGCTTGTCATGAGGCATCCAATCATGGTTTATGGCTACGGAATTTTGTCACGGGGCTGCGCATTGTAGATGGCATTGAAAGGCCACTCAAGTTATTTTGTGACAATATATCCGCAGTTGCATTTGCAACTAACAGGAGCTCAGCGAAATCAAAGCATATTGATATCAAGTTCCTGATTGTTAAGGAAAGAGTTGGAAATAAGCAGTTGTCTATAGAGCACATTGGTACAAACTCAAATATTGTGGATCCGGTTACTAAGGGACTGCCACCCAAAACGTTTCTTGGGCATGTTGCTCGTAAGAGTGTCACGTCGTCTAAAGATGCTCAGTTTTAGTGGTAATTTGTAATTTTGTAGTGCTCTTATTTTTACACAACATTTCAGTCTCCATTTTATGCATATTTGGTTTATTTCTGCAGAAATAAAGTTCAATTTTTATTTGGCTTTATATTCCAATTCTATGTTTATAAATGCGTATGAAAATATGTGTTTAATTTTATGATCTCACGTAGGTTAAGGAGGATCAATTGAAAATAGACATGTTAGATCACATTACATGTAATTTCCATGCTACACATCCACTTTATAATCCATGTCATTATTTTATATTAGCATGGTGACCACTGATGGGTCGAGCTGCAATCGCTGCGGTGAAGATCTCTTTGATCCCTTGCTAATCTAATTGATGGACCGGATTGTTTTTGACTCATTAAAAAATGACAGTAAGTTATGATCCCTTGCTAATCTAATTGATGGACCAGATTGTTTTTGACTCATTAAAGAAATGACAATAAGTTAAGATCTTATTTAGTTGTATGCACATCTAGATCTCTAGTTTTAGCATTATATAATTATATTCGCATATTAGCCCAACGGTGGATTAAGATCCAACTGAGTTGGATAAGTTCCAACAATCTCCCACTTGGGCTATATGCTAAACTTTATAATTATATTTCATTATGCATACAACCAAATAATATCTTAACATACTGTCATTTCTTTAATGAGTCAAAAACAATCCGGTCCATCAATTAGATTAGTAAGTGATCAAAGAGATATTCGCCGCAGCGATTGCAGCTCGACCTATCAGTGGTCACCATGCTAATATAAACGAATGACATGGATTATGAAGTGGATGTGTAGCATGGAAATTACATGTAATGTGACCTAACATGTCTATTTCCAATTAATCCTCCTTAACCTTAGTGAGATCATAAAATTAAACACATATTTTCATACACATTTATAAATATAGAATTGGAATATAAAGCCAAATAAAAATTGTACTTTATTTCTACTGAAATAAACCAAATATGCATAAACTGGAGACTGAAATGTTGTCTAAAAATAAGAGCACTACAAAATTACAAACTCCCACTAAAACTGAGCATCTTTAGGCGACATGACACCCATGCGAGCAACATGCCTAAGAAACGTTTTGGGTGGCAGTCCCTTAGTAAGCGGATCCGCAATGTTTGAGTTTGTACCAATGTGCTCTATAGACAACTGCTTATTTCCAACTCTTTCCTTAACAATCAGGAACCTGATATCAATATGCTTTGATTTTGCCGAGCTCTTGTAATTAGTTGCAAATGCAATTGCGGACATATTGTCACAAAATAACTTGAGTGGCCTTTCAATGCCATCTACAATGCGCAGCCCCGTGACAAAATTTCGTAGCCATAAACCATGATTGGATGCATCATAACAAGCAATGAATTCTGCAGCCATAATGGAAGAGGCTATAATAGTCTGTTTAGCACTCTTCCAAGAAATGTCACCTTCTGCTAATGTATAAACATAGCTTGTAGTAGATTTCATGCTGTCTTGACATCCAGCAAAATCAGAGTTAGTATATCCTACGATCTCTAGCTTTTTCGACCTCTGATATACGAGCATGTGTCCTTTTGTCCACTGTAAGTACCGTAAGACCCTTTTGGCTGCTTTCCAATGGTCCAATCCTGGATTGCTCAAGTATCTACCAAGCATTCCTGTAATGTACGCTAAGTCTGGACGCGTACATACTTGAGCATACATGATACTCCCAACTGCTGAAGTATAAGGAATATCCTTCATTTGTGATTTCTCAATTTCACTTTTAGGGGACTGATTGAGACTAAACTTGTCTCCATTAGATATCGGGGTATCACCTGGTTTACAACTTTCCATGCCAAATCTTTGCAGAACCTTTTCAATGTAGGCCTTTTGTGATAATCCAAGTATACCAAGAGAACGATCTCTGTGTATTTGGATTCCTAATACAAAAGATGCATCACCAAGATCTTTCTTCTCAAAGTTCTTAGCTAGAAAGTTCTTGGTTTCAGGAAATAAGCCTTCATTGTTACTGGCAAGTAAAATGTCATCGAAATAGAAAGCCAGAAAAGCAAATTTACTCACACAGAACTTATAGTATATACATTCATCAACCAAGTTCATCTTGAAGCCAAATAAGATGATAACTTGATGAAACTTAAAATACCATTGTCGAGACGCCTGTTTGAGTCTATAGATGGATTTCTTAAGTTTGCAAACCATATCATTTGGGTCTCCAGACACAAAGTTTTCTGGTTGCACCATATAAATTACCTGATCAATGTCCCCGTTAAGGAACGCTGTGTTAACATCCATCTGATGTAACTCAAGATTAAAATGAACCAGTAATGCCATTGTTATCCTGTATGAGTCTTTCGTGGAAACCGGAGAGAAAGTCTCATTATAATCAATGCCTTCCTTTTGAGTAAAACCCTTATTGACAAGACGTGCCTTATATCTTTCCACATTACCTTTTGAATCCCTCTTGGTTTTAAATATCCATTTGCAACCAATGGGCTTCACATCTTTAGGTAATATGACAAGATTTCAAACGTCATTGTCCTTCATTGACTTTATTTCCTCATTCTTGGCATGTATCCATTTTAGAGAGTTAGAACCATGTTTGGCTTGATGGAAGTTGATTGGATCATCTTCCATCACTCCAGTATCAACCTCATGTTCTTGAGATATGCAATGTAGTCACTTGATATTGCATTTTTCCTCTCCCTAATGGATCTCCTTAATGACAATTTTTCTTGAGGTGCAAGGGTTTGTTCTTCTTCAACAGGAGAAGCAACAATATTGTCTTGAATATTTGTGTCTTGTTCTATAACAGGAATGGAATCTTGATCAAGGACAAGATCACCTGTGGGAATATCTATATATTCCTCTTCGAAAACAATGTCTCTTCTTAAATCTCCCACGGCAAACCCGGTATCCTCAAGAAATCTGGCATTTCTAGTCTTAAAAATATTCTTATTTGTGGGATTGTAAAATTTGTAACCCATCGATCTTTCAGCATACCCAATAAAATAGCAACTAATTGTCTGTGTGTCCAGTTTCTTTTCAGTAGGCTTATAAGGCTTTGCCTCAGCTGGACATCCACATATGTGCATATGCTTTAGACTAGGTGTTTAGCCTGTCCAAAGCTCATATGGTGTTTATTAGTTGCTTTCGTTGGGACCCTGTTTAGGATGTAAGCTGCAGTCTTTAATGCTTCTCCCCAGAGTCTTTCTGGTAAGGAAGAAGGACTAATCATACTTCTTACCATGTCTTTAAGCATTCTGTTTCGTCTTTCAGCTACACCATTCATAGTGGGCGAACCTGGCATGGTGTACTGTGGGACAATATCGCATTCTTGTAGGAATTTATCAAACGGTCCTGGACGTTGTTCACCTGAACCATCATATCTACCGTAATATTCACCACCACTGTCAGATCTGACAATTTTAATTCTTTTGCCTAGTTGGAGTTTAATTTCGGACTTAAAATTTTTGAACGTGTCCAAAGACTGAGATTTTTCATGTATGAGATAAATGAAGCCATATCTTGAACAGTCGTCTATGAACGTTATAAAATTTTGCTGACCATTTCAGGCAACCAAAGGGGAATGGTTCACAAATATCCGTATGTATAAGTTCCAAGACGTCATTTGACCTTTTGGCTTCAAATCTCCTTTTATTAGTTTGTTTTCTATTTATACAATTAATACAGACATCAAAATCTGAAAAATCTAATGGGCTGAGAATATCGTTAGTCTTTTAATTCTCCTTTTGGAGATGTGACCCAATCTCTTGTACCATAACAAACCCGAATTCTCATTAGTTAATTTTCTCTTTAAAACATGTGTACCCACATGCAATGATTCATTTACTGTAGCAATTATATCAAGCATATACAGATTATCAAAACCAGATAAATAACCAGAACCAATTAACTTGGAATTTAGAGACAAGCTGAATTTTCTATTCGCAAAAGAACAACAATAACCAGATTTGTCTAATGCAGAAATGGAAATTAAGCTACGTCGTTACAATAAAAGTCTCAAATAATTGCAAACAGTTTCCAGTTTTTAACGATAATCTGAAATCCCCAATTGCAGCAACCTTAGCTTTTTTGCCATCGCCCACAAAGATGAATATTTCAGCATCATTTGGCTTTCGGAAGTTCAGGCAGCACTGCATAAACACACCGATATTAGTAGTTGCACTAGAGTCTAACCACCATGTGTCTATAGGTACAGAAGTTAAATTAACTTCTGAACAAACCAAATTAAGAATAATACTTTTCTTAGCACGCCAGGTGTGATAATTAGTGCACTGCTTCTTCACATGCCCTTCAGCTCCAAAAAACAACTATCTTTTTTAACAGCCTTAACAGGCTTCTTTTGTTGTTTCTTAGGTGGGGCTGTAATTGCAGTTTCTTTATCCTTTTTCGTTTTGGTGTCTTTATGGGTAAAGACAATATTTGCACTTTCAGTTGTGTCTTGCTTCAGTCTATCCTCTTCATGAACACAGTGCACGATGAGCTTATTCAGAGATCAAGTCTCTTTTTGACAGTTATAGCTCACCTTGAACTGGTTCTGAGAGGTCAAGCTTAAGTGCTATCAACTTTGAAGCAATATGAGACTGTTCCAGAATGTATTCCCTTATATTTTCTTCCCCTTATACTTCATTGAGCTAAGATTTGTCAGAAGTGTACCAATTTCCGCCTTTTTGTTTCTGATGAATATTTTCTCAATATCTACAAGGAAACCTTTAGCTGTAGTGATCGAATCAGACATGGAGCCCTGGAAAGCTTCTGGGATGGCTCTCTTCATGATAATGCCACATATGCGATTAGACTTTTCCCACTTCTCATACTCCCTTTTTTCCTTAGAGGTACTCTTTTCCGTAGTAAGCGGGGGACAGTCTATTCTAATCGCAAGGTCCAGATCCAGTATCCCAAGAACTATGAGTAAGTTCTCTTTCCAAGATTTAAAATTAGAGCCATTCAACACCGAAATTGAGTTCAAGCTAGCAGTTATATTTGCGGGAGCAGCTGAAAAATATGATAATAAACATAGACGAACATGCTAACATTAGTATTAATTTTGAAGTAATATTATAAATTCAAAATTGCATGTTCCCATCTCAAGATATTCCACACTAGCTTAACATTTTTATTTGGATAATCTATTAACTAGTAAATGACATCTTGTCGCAGCAATCAAACAAAGACAATAATTAACATGCCAAAAAATAAATCTTCCTTTGGGTCGAATTAAATTTGCATGCATAAGTCTCAACAATCATCACTTATTTATTGCCACAGGTGTGCATAAATTGATATAGAACGGTAATCTTCTTTTGGGCCGATTTAGCATTCATATGAAATTATGCACATAAAATTCTTATTATATTTATGAAATGAAATAATGCAAAACAGAGCCCACGTTGGCAAGATGATGATTACTCCAAGTCATTTCAAAAATATATATGGAAAAATTTGAATTTATTTTAGCACAATTAATACTAACTTTATCCTTGAGGAGAAATATATAAAAAAACTTTTATTTACTCCTTCAATCCAATGTAAAAATTCATTTCAGGCAACCAATCATACAACATATATATTTAACCGTTTACATTTCGAAATAACAATAATTTTACAGTAGAGCACACTTTGGTGGGGTTTTATATTAACTAGTATTATTTCGAAACGTTTAAATTAATTATGCCTAACAGAATTTGAACAAATAAAATTTAATACACATATAAAATGTATGCGGAAACATATACAAGATGGCCGTTTATTTCCTCTTATTATCAGTGTATTAATATAATCAAAGCGGGCTTAAAAAAGAATTTAAATAGCACAAAATAGGGTTCAGAATGACCAAACAATTCAAAATTAAGCCCAAAATTGTGCAATAGCCAAAACAGGACCAAAATTAAAGCCCATATCCTGATAATTTTTTTTGAAAAAACTGGTTGGGCCTTAATTCTGGCCCAAAGCTTGCTAGGGTTGGAAACCCTAGCAGGTCGGCCATCCTAGTCCATCACAGCCGGCTCCGGCAGGGGGTCGACGACGCTTTCTTCCGACAGGGGGCGGCGCTTTCTTCCCCTAAGCGGGGGCGACAGAGTGCCACCCCCTTTCTTCCCCTAAGCGGGGGCGGCAGAGCGCCACCCCCTTTCTTTCCCTAAGCGGGGGCGGAGAGCGCCTCCTTCCCGGCGAAGGGAGGGCGGCGGAGCCGCCCCCTTTTCTCCCGATCGCCGACGAGGGGGGTAAGCCCCCCATCCCTTCCGATCGTCGACCGGGGCGGCAGGTCGCCGCCCCCTATAGGTTTCTGACTGGGGGCGGTAGAGCGCCGCCCCCTCTGGTGAACTGCGGCAGGCCCCGAGTTGGGGGCCTGCTCTTCCGGCGGAGGGGCGGCAGGGCGCCGCCCCTCCGTACACCGACTGGGGGGCGTCGCCCCCTCTTCGATTCGACTGGGGGCGACGGGTGCCGCCCCCTCTGACCCTTTTCGACGGAGGGGCGGCATGGCGCCGCCCCTCTTTCTCTGCAGTAGGCACCTAAGGTGCCTGCTTGTCCGACAGGGGCGGCCCCTTCTCTCCGAGTCGGCCCCGGCAGGGCCTGCGCCGATCTACTAACAGGGGCGGCGGAACCGCCCCCTCTTGATCCGTGTCGGGCGGCAGCCGGCGGGCCGCCCCCGATCCAGGGTTAGAGATTTTTTTAAAACATGAAAAATCAATCAAAAAACCCATAAAACAGACAGATCTAAACAGATTAAAAATATTATTTTTTTTCCAGATTTACGCATAGGGCAAGCAAAATAATAAGATCCAAGCAAGTAGGCTCTGATACCACTTGACATAACTATAGATTTAGATGTGTATACAAACCTAATAATACAGATCTAAATTTAGATGTAGGCATGCTAAATCTTAAAACTTTACCTTCTCTGATAGGAATCATACATGAATACATGAAGACGATGATCTAGATGACGCAGCGGAAAGATCTTCCAAATCCACACGAATCAACCGTTGGAGAATTCTTTTGCCATTCTCACGGTTTCTCTTCTAGCGACGAGACGTAGAAAAGACGGCTCCCCTGTTCGTGTGTTCCAGGGATCATGACCGCATATACATAGGCTAGCCTCCTTGGCCCTAGGGTTACAATTCGGCCCATCAACGAATTGAAGCCCAATTGTCTCTACACATAAAGGCACATAGCCTACTTGACTCATTTAAGCCCACTTAACCAATTAAATGAGATCACTTATTTAACGGGCTTTAATATGACAGTGTAGCATTATATAATTATATTCACATATTAGCCCAACGTTGAATTAAGATCCAACAATAACTGGCAGTTATTACTGGCTGGGCAGCAGAAAATGACATCAAGAATATAACAGTGATGAGATATGTCTTTGAGTTGTTTTTCCTATTTCTATTCTCTTCTATTTCCTGCTTTGATTTGTTACTTTCTGCACTGGTTGTTTGGGTTGAAAGATGAGTTTGAGTTTAAAAATTGGGATTTTAGTTGTTCACCTATTTTTTACCCTTATATTACATATATATCATTTCCAACATTCTTTCTATTGAGTGCATGAAACAGATCCTAATTTTTGGGATGAAGGCTAAGTTGATTATGATGATAGAATATATACATTATTCAATTTGGAGTTTTAACTTCATGTAGAGTGTATACTTAATTTAATATGCATCTTCTAGATATACGAAATTTGTGCCCTTTATAGAAGTACTAGAGGTGGGTTGCTTGATTCTAGGTGGCTTGGGGTCGTCTGCCCCAACTGAAGAAACACTGATGAAACATCAGGTCGTGGAGGCAACAAGAAAGAGTACTAGGTTATGCATGTTGCCTTTTCTTTTTAATAGTAATCCTTCATTTTTTTGATAATTTTAATTTGTAAATGCAGAAATTAAACCTCGCTTAGTGGAACTGAGTTTTAAAACCTTGTTAGAAACCACCCTGTGAATGCCCAGATAAATGCATGTATTAAGTGATGATGGGTTGTATTATTTAATGTCTTCTTTTGAAATAAACAATACCATACATCATGTAGCGGTAAGAAAGTCCTTCTCAGCAGGTGGCATGATTAACACACTAGATGCAAGGTATGCTCTATTTCGACAAGTCTTCATTTTAGTGATACTTATCCTGAATATAATGAGGAAGTTTCTTATCTTCTCCATATTTTCTCCTAATACGATCAACGAGAGGAACATAGACTGTGAATTCAACAGGAGACATGAAGAGAGGCATGGTTGGGAGGGATGTACTTTCTCTTTTTCTAGTAGAGGATGAGAAGAACCTAAGATGCGTAACAGGTGTAGGCTGCTGTTTATGGTATTTTGGTAGACTTTGTTCTCACTTGTACTGTAAAGATAGCTTTAAATTAGAAGCCTGCAAAGGCCAAAAAGAAATAAATAACGGGTTCAGCATGGTATTATTTGCACATATTGCAAGTGCTCATATTCCCGGTCTTGCGAATATTCTGCTACATACCTTAAAGAACCTGTGAATATCTTACTCCACCACAGACACTGACTGGGCATGGTAACTATTGGAGATCGAGATACAAAAACACATTAATATGTTGTGATTGGCATGTCTAGTCATGCACCAACTAGTGTATAGTTATACACTAGTTATACACTCAAAAATCATAATGCTAATTAATGATGCAATTGTGATATTTCATTCTTCTCTGGAAAACATTGACTTTTTGATATTTGCTTTTTTTCTCAAGTAAATGGAAGGATATGGAAATTTCTTAAGCATACAAATTCCAAGCAAATCCTACCACAAAGCGATTCATGTATACACAGCTTGAACTGATAACATGAAAACAATGAACTGGCCTATTTACAATAGCATCCTAGGGACTTCCATATAATAATGTTGAGCATGCTCTAAATGTGTAATGATGAATATATTGTATCTTTGATGAATGCTAATTTTCTGACAGTACTCTCCATTTTGCAGTAATGTTCCCGTTGCATCATTATAAACAAAGGCATCCTTTGAATTTTGTCTTTCTTGGTCTGTTCACTGTGTGCCTAAGCCTTAGCGTTGGTGTGGCTTGTGCAAACACTCAAGGTTACCTTTCAGCGTTTACCTACGTTGAATCCCTGCAATACTAGTATGCTGTTTTTATAGTATTCGCTCTTATTATATTGCAGGAAGGATTGTGCTTGAGGCTCTGATTTTGACATCTGCCGTTGTTGCTTCGCTAACCGGGTATACTTTCTGGGCTTCAAAGAAGGGAAAAGACTTTAGCTATCTTGGACCAATTCTATTCGCTGGGCTAGTTGTGCTCATCGTGACTAGTTTTATCCAGGTAATCAAGAGGAACAGTTTCTTTTTGACAGCCCATTGCAAAGTAAATACGGGAGACTTAGTTTTATCCAGTTTGGGTCAACCTGATTAGCCTATTAACTGTGTACATGATGCTTTTAGAGTAGGGGTACGAACAAATATGGATTATTCTCAACGTAAGGTCTCGTATTCTTTTTTTTTGGAGTATGCGGATATCTGCATCCGATATTCATTTAAAAAGTATGGATATGGATACATTAATGGTGAAAATATTTGACATAGCCAAATACACGTTGAAATATCCAAACATACACATATATTTCAAGCCTATTGAATATTGTTGGATGTTGTATTTTTTTAAAGAAGAAGACAGTATCATGGAATTTTTTTATAGTTCTAACACTTCCTTAGAAAAGACTATCAAAATTAGCGGTATAACTAAAACTTTTCCCTAGGTGTTTAGCAAGATCTGAAGAATGTTTGAATCCGATGGGATGGATCTGAGTTTCACAACCGAGTTATATGGGTTTGTGTTAGAATGTTTGTTTTCATATCCGTATTCGCTAAAAGAACATGAATATGATAATACACATGTTTGCCTCGTTATCCGATCTGTTTGCGACCCCTATTTTTGAGGCATGCTTATGAATCTTTGATCATGCAGATGTTTATCCCCATGGGGCCAACTTCAGTCGCAGTCTTTGGCGGACTCGGGGCGCTCTTATTCTCTGCTTTCATCGTTTATGATACAGATAATTTGATCAAGCGGTACACCTATGATGACTACATTTGGGCATCCGTTGTTCTCTATCTTGACATCCTCAACCTCTTCCTCACCATTCTGAAAATGCTGAGGGGCATGCAGTCGGATGGACAGAGAAGGATGTGACTTTAAAACATAAAAAGAAAGGGTAAAGCTTTTTATTGCTCGCCACGACACCACAGCCATTGGTAAGCATGCATATCAAATTTGGGCTCCATATCAAGCAAATCCTACCATATCACATTATTTTATGATACTCTGGTTGTTAGTTATTATGTTTGGGCCTAACATTGGATTATATGTAATTGTTATGGTGGGTGCTTAATCACTGTCATTTGTTATTCCCTTCTACAGTAATGCTACATGTATTCTTTCTTCAGTGCCCTTGAGTACTCTCGATCTTATTTATTTGTTTGTTTGTTGATTTATTTATTTATAGATAAAAAGTGATTAAAAGCCATCATGCATTCCGTTAAGAAGTTTTTAATGAGACGAGTCTCAAACGGTGTAAACCCTCAACAATGCTTTAAAAGACAAACTAAAGCTTAGCATATGAGTAACAATGTCATTAGATAGCAAGAACAGTAAAAACAATACTCGATTTTTGAATGAAAAAATGGGTGGGTCTTCACAAAAAAATACACTAAAGTTTAATTTTTGTTGCATATAAATATCCTATTCTTTTTTTGGTTGCGCTAAATACCTTGTAGTTTTTCCCAAAAAAAGGTATACATGCAGCATTTTTCATTTTTGATTGAAGAATTTTATTCTTTGCGGCCCACCAATTTTTTTAATTAATCAAACTACCTAATCTTGCTTTACTTTGAAACTTATAATCATAATTGATATGTAACCTTACAATCATAATATTTCACTATGCATCCAAAATTGATATCTCAAATATTTCTATAACCCTAACTATATGATTGGCTGAAACCCTCGAAATTCCTCCAACAAGTGAACTCCAAAGTATTAAACCAATTAACACAATTTGCATGCCGCTTCTATGTTTCAAGATTTTGCTTCTAAAAAATCTACCTCCACAAAAACATAACCCATTAAATTATTAAGAAGATCGTGTAATAATCTTTTTGCAGCTCAAATTTCAAGCAACAGATCATATAATCTTTAACCTTAACTCCCAATTTATTAAAAATAATAATCAACATCAAAATCCAAACCAAAATAAATCACGGAAAGGACCGATCAAGAGCTTATCATTATGCGACCGAAATCTGCATCTTAAGAAATTATCTCGTCGTCGGAGGCCTTTCGACTTACACATGGGCGATGAGATCTCGAGAGCCGACGTCTGGGGCAGCGGAGCAGCGTTCGAGAGAGTTCGATTGGAGGTTGCTCCGCTGCCAGTTCGGTTTTAGGGTTGAAATAGGTTTGGCCGCGATTGGCAAGGCCAAACCATAACTTATCCGACTCAGCGCCTAGTCACCACCTGGGCGTTTGTGGAAAGAATTTGGTTGGTTTTCGAAATTAGTCTTATAGGGGGTTGATTTTCCTAATATTTTTAATTTTTGCTTTTTTCAAAAAATCATCATTTTCTTTGCTCTAATCATATTTCTGAAAATGCTAAAAATATTTCAAAGTTTTGATTCCCCCCAACAGCACTCCCCAAATTTAGGATCTCCAACCCACACCCGAACTTAAGACAAGATATATAATTTCCAAAAAAGGAGAACACTGGATAATTATTCTTAAGTATTGTAAGTTTAATTAACAGACTTTAATTTTTTGTCTAATCACGCTCACATCGATGGTAAAATGGTGGGCCAAGGCGGTTTTGTTGCAGGACAAACCCAGATCAGTATTTAAACACACCCAATTTCACACAAATAGATTTCACCATCTTAAAAAAAGTGGGATCCACGCCTGCGGGACCACAGCTACTCAAAAAACACACGTCATTTGGATTTAATTTAGTTTTGTTTGAGCAGCCCATGCTTGTCCCGCATTACAGCTTTACAAACCATCATCCTACATATTGATTCTCAAGATTAATATTAGCCGTCTTTTTATCAACCTTTTGTCTTAGTCAACAAACCCATTCAAAAACATCACTCAAATGTATAATACATATAGAGTTGAGATGAATCTGATAGGATTTGGATAAATTTTTGGGCTGAAATTGGGATTTTTATTGAATTCAAAGTGAAACACAAGATAATCGACCCCTTTCGAGAGGGAATCGGCTCTCTACAATAGGTCTACGACTACAAACTACTCAACTCACTAGATCTAGGAACTAACACTCTAAAACTCGGGTTTATCACTCACAAATTGCATAAGAAAACATGACGGCTGCCCTAAACATATATAGGAGCAGATCTCGTCAAATAAGGAAAAATACTAAAACCTTCCAAAAATAGAAAATACTAATTCAGCCCAAAACTTTCCAAAACTGTCCGACGCCTAATTTTGTTCCGCTGATTTCGCCTTGCGTCTTCTCCGCTGATACATAATGATCTCATCATTACTCCCCCTAAAAGAACCACCTTGTCCTCAAGGTGTAAGTCAGGAAACCTCTGCTTAATGACGTCGTAGGGCTCACATGTCGTCTCATGGTCTGGTAGGCCAGACCACCTAACCAGAACCTCACGCTCCCCTGCCTGTCCCTGGTGGCTGGCGAACCCCTAGTACTTTCGATGGCTCCAAAAGCACCTCCATGTCTGCTGTCAGTGTCGGCGGTCGTGAGGAAGAAGGTGTGTGGTTGCCGATGGCGTGCCTCAGCTGTGAAACATGAAATACTGGATGAATCGTTGAATCTGGGAGTAACCCCAGTCGATAAGCCACCTATTCAATACGCGCCTCCACCTTGTAAGGGCCAAAGTAACGAGGAGATAACTTCTCATTCCTCCTGTGAGCCAGTGATGTCTGTCTGTATAGGCGAAGTTTCAAGTAGACCATGTCGCCCTCTGCAAACTGAATGTCTCGTCTGTGCCCGTCAGCTTGGGCCTTCATCAACTGTTGTGCCCACAATAAATGACGCTTCAACTCCTGAAGTATCTGATCCCTCTCTTCTTGCAACTGCTCCACCTGAGCGACTGGTGTGGAACCCCGACCGTAATGCAACAAGTGCGGTGAGCCCCCCGTACAACATCCTAAAAGGAGTGGTCTGAGTCGTCGTATGGAACGAAGTATTGTACTAATACTTCGTCCAAGCCAACCACCTTGCCCACTGCTTCGGCGCATCCGATACAAAACAACGGAGATATGTCTCGATACTCCGGTTGACGACCTTCGTCTGACCATCAGTTTGGGGGTGGTATGACGTGCTCCTTTTCAGCTTTGTCCCTGCATCTTGAACAACTCTATCCAAAAGTGGCTGAGGAAGACTTGTCTCAGTCTGTAACGATCGCTTCCGGTACTCTATGCAATCGAATGACCTCCTTGATAAACGATGCTGCCACTGTCACAACTATGTACGGGTGCCTCAACGCCACGAAATGTGCATACTTGCTCAGCCTGTCAACCACTACCATGATAACTGTGTATCCTTCTAACTTCGGAAGCCCGTCAATGAAATTCATGGTGACCTTCTCCCAAACTCGATCTGGTAATGCCCGTGGTTGTAACAATCCTCTAGGAGCTGTAGCTATATACTTGTGACGCTAGCAAACGTTACACTTTGCTACCCATGCTGCCACGTCTTTCTTCATCCCTTCCCAATAGACCTACTTGCTCAAGCGCTGGTACGTCTTTAGGACACCCGAATGCCCCCCTATTGCACTCCCGTGGAACTCCTGTAGTAATTTCGGAATGTGAGTCGATCTCCTCGGTACCACCAAACGTCCCTTATGCAGTAAGCGATGTCCGTTCATCATGTATCCTGGATGTGCTGTGGGATCCTGAAATAACGCCGCTCTAATCTTGCCCAGCTCCCTATCCTCTGCCATCTCCCTCATCAGTGGCTCCAAATCCAGCAATACTGACAGCGAAAGAGCCGCCAGCTGAGAGTCTACATCCCTCTTCGACAAGGCGTCAGTTGCCTTGTTTTTCAATCCTGGCATGTACTGGATCTCGAACTTGTACCCCATAAGCTTCGTCAGCCATTTCTGATATTACTCCGTAACCATCTACTGCTTCAGCAAGTACTTGAGGCTCTTCTGGTCAGTATGCACCAGAAATGGTCGACCCAGTAAGTATGGCCTCCACTTCTGAACGGCGAGAACTATGGCCATTAGCTCGCGCTTGTACACGGACTTAAGCCGTGCTCTAGCTGATAGTACCTGACTGAAGTATGCGACTGGCTGGCCTCTGGTCCTGCATCAAGCCTGCTTCTAGTTCATATCCAGATGCGTCGGACTCCACCACAAATGGCCTGCTAAAATCTGGAAGTGCCAACACTAGAACGCTCGTCATGGCCCTCTTCAGGGCCTCAAATGCGACAGTGGCTTCCTCCCCCCAATGAAAATTGTCCTTTAGCTGCTCCGTCAAGGGTCATGCAATAGTGCTATAGTGCTTGACGAACTTCTTGTAGTAGCCCGTCAAGCCTAAGAATTCCTGCAATCCCCGTAAGGTGGTAGGGCGCGGCAACTCCACCATCGCCGCTCTCGTCGAACTCTCTCATCGACACCATCAGCGGAGACTCTATGACCCAGGTACTCCATGCTCCGCTGGCCAAACACACTTCTTCCTGTTGGCGAAAAGCTGATGTTGTAACTCCTGTAGCATCATCGTCAAGTGCTCCACATGCGCCTTACTGCTCTGGCTGTAAACCAGTATGTCGCCAAAAAAGACGAGCACGAATCTCCGGAGGTAAGGAATGAACACCTTGTTCATCAAGACCTGGAATGTAGCGGGTGCGTTGGTCAACCCGAAGGGCATGACCAGAAACTCGTAACGGCCTTCATGGGTCCTGATGGCCGTCTTCTCCACAACTTCTCCCTCATTCGGATATGATGATAGCCCGACTTCAAATCGATCTTCGAGAATATTGTTGACCGATGCAGCTCATCCAGTAACTCATCGATCACTGGAATATGAAACTTGTCGGGTACAGTTTCCTTATTCAGTGCCCGATAGTCTACACAAAATCTCCAGCTTTCATCCTTCTTCTTTACGAGTAGGACCGGGCTGGAGAACGGGCTAGTGCTGGGCTGGATCACTTCCGCCTGTATCATCTCATACACCATCTTCTCGATCTCCCCCTTTTGAATCTGGGGATATCGGTAAGGCCGTACACTGATTGACGCAACTCCCTCCTTGAGTACTATGGAGTGCTCGTGGTCTCGTGGGGGTGGAAGTCCATGCGGTTCCTAAAAAACCCTCCCAAACTGATCCAACACCTGTCAGATATCTGCAGGTATGTCCCCTTCCTGGCATGCTGTCTCCACCGCTAAATCCTGTAGCTCCACCAAGAAGCCTCCACCCTCCGCCTGTAAGGTCCTAGCCATCACCTTCAGGGAAACCCGCGAACGACACAGACCTGGATTTCCTTGAAGCGTCATCAATTTGCCCCCGCCTGGTACTCGATCCGGAGCAACTTCCAATTCGTCCTGGTTTCTCCCAAGCTCTGCAGCCATCTCATCCCCTAAAATGACGTCCGTGCTGCCCAGATCTAGTGGTAAGAAGTCCTCCACAATTCTGACCCCTTAAAGGGTCAGTACCACGCTTCGGCATACTCCTCTCCCACGCTCTACCTGGCCGGTGCCCATTATCACCCCGAAACTACCCGTATCCACCAACTCCAACCCTTGCTGCTCCACAACTCGATTGGAAATGAAGTTGTGGGTGGCCCTACTGTCAATCAGCACTGTCACCTCCTGCTCTGATATCTCTTCGATCAACTTCATAGTGTGGTTCGGTGTTAACCCCATTACGGAGTTGAGTGATACCTCCGCGACATCCAAATGTGTCTGCTCCTGTTCTTCCTCTGCCACCTCTAAGAACTGCTCAACGTCCCCATCGACATCAGCCTCTCCGTCCTCCTCATGTACCAGGAGCACCTGTAAGGTTCGCTTCCGACATCTATGCCCAGAGCCGTACTTCTTATCACATCAGAAGCACAGTCCCTTCGCCTTTTTATTCGCCCACTCCATCTCTGTCATCCTTCGAAACGGCCCACTAGGCTGGGCGGCGCTGCTGTTCTCCTTGCTCGCCTGAAGCCCACCAGTCTGTCCTCCTACTGATCCTGGCTTTTGCCCTCCTACCTGGTCTGTGATGCGAAAAGTACCTCCGCTCTAACTACCCTTTGCTCGTCGCTCAGCTGCGTTCTTATCCTCTGCCATCTGTGCCAGCCCCATAACATCCATCAACCCCCTTGGCCGCTGCATGAGTAACTCAGCCCGAATGTTGGGCTTAAGCCCTTTCATGAAGCTTCCCATCAAGGCCGCCTTCGGGATACCCCTCACCTGCCCTCCGAGTGCCTCAAATCGCTCCACACAGTCCTTCACGCTCCCCCTGTTGCAGAGCCATGAGTTGCTCATACAAGTCACCTCCATGGGTATCTCGAAATCGATCGAGCAAGCACTCCTTGAACTCCTCCCAAGATCTGATCTGCCGCCACTGCTGTTTCCAATACAATGGCCTTCCCCTCCAAACAGAGCCCTGCCGCCTGCAGTTTCTCGGGCTCCGTCAACCCATTTACCTGAAATTACCTCTCGGCCCTGTAGATCTAAGCATACGGGTCTTCTCCATCGAAAACATGCATCTTTAACTTCCTGACCCTGTTCTCCAATCCCAAGTTTCCCTGATTCGCCCTCCCCTTGGCAGGCCAAAGTGGAACTGGTGATGCGCGTTTCGTTGGGCCCTCCCTTCATCCCACAATCCTCCTCCTGTGACGCCAATCTCCCAACCTCCCTCATCTCCATCTGGGCCTCGGTGTTTCCAAGGGTTACCCCAAGGGTCGCCATGACCTCCTCCTTGTTGTCGGCCCCCCACTGGAGGCCACTCCCCTCCTGAGCGGTTCGACAGCGTCCATGGTCCTTGAAGATGATCACCAGTGTGCTCGGTGGAGAATGAGCATGTGTCGGGCCTTGATGAACAGCCGAACCAGCCCCCGGAGGCTGCTGAACTCCAGATCTGCCCCATGGAGGCAGTTGCAGCCCCCTATCGTGCCCTAGGGGCTACCAGGGCTGCTGCACCCCAGGAGCCCCCATGGGGGCCGTGCGCATCACCCTGGGGTCCGCCCGGACCCCAGGATGGTCCTGGGGGTTCGCGCGGTCCCCAGGTTGGGTCCTGGGGCTGCGTCGTAGTTGCAGAGGGGCCGTCGGGCCCTCCCAAGAGTGCTAGGGTTCCGACGGTCTTCTCTCGACGCTTCGTTTCATCTGGATCTACTCCCTCGCGATCACTGTCGTCTCCGCCGGTTGTCCCCTCGCCCAAAGTCACGATCTTGCTCTTTCCATTGTCCAAATGTGGTTCCTTTGGCTCTATATCTGAAGATTGAGCAAAAAAGTTTCCATTTTTGGACTCGTCTTCCTCGTGACATAGGTTGTCTTGTTTCTCCATCCACACCTTCATCGTTGCCGCGAGATCGGAGATCTTCCCCTCGACAGAGTCGATCTTCTTATCCATGACGTCATTCTTCTCCTTGAGGGCATCGATCTCCTCCACCTTTTTCTCTAGATCTTCCACCTTGGAACTTGTTCTCGTCGTCGTCATGTTGGATCTTCGCTTTGATACCAATTTGATAGGATTTGGATAGATTTTTGGGTTGAAATTGGGATTTTTATTGAATTCAAAGTGAAACACAAGATAATCGACCCCTTTCGAGAGGGAGCCGGCTCTCCACAATAGATCTACGACTACAAATTACTCAACTCACTAGATATAGGAACTAACACTCTAAAGTTAGGGTTTATCACTCACAAATTGCATAAGAAAACATGACGGCTGCCCTAAACATATATAGGAGCAGATCTCGTCAAATAAGGAAAAATACTAAAACCTTCCAAAAATAGAAAATACTAATTCAGCCCAAAACTTTCCAAAAATGTTCGACGTCTAATTTTGCTCCGCTGATTTCGCCTTGCGTCTTCTCCGCTGATACGTAATGATCTCATCAGAATCATATAAAGTTAAGAGCTATCGTTACATTTTAGATCAAAGGTAGATCGAATAGCTAATATACGAATTTTCAAAAGAGCTTAAAGCTCTCGATTTCGCCACGCTAGTTGCATTGTGCAAAACTCATAGTAAGCTGGAGCTCATCTTTTTCGTTTTTCTTAAGCGATGTGGCCTCTATTATATTTGCTAATCAGGGTTAATGCACTCTAATTGCAAGTATAATCAATTGAGCAACAAACATAAAGTGAATTTTCTTGCCAACTCATTTAACCTCATGATTGATGGGGACTAAATAAAATATGAGCATCTGATTTGAATTCATCTCCATTTTTAAAGTTTGAGTTTTAATCCACTCCGTTTGGAGAACTCAAGTCTAGAATTTTTTGGCTAATTTTTATAAATCTACATTTATGTTTTAATCATGTTCTCAAAATACTACCTTTTGAGCTTTAAAATAACAGAAAAATATATGAACTTTATTTTTCCCATATTAATCCTCTAAATCGTTAAAAATATAGTGATAGTTTTCTGAAATGTATTTTGAAGATTGGGGTGGTTTTTTGATGCTGATAAAACATTAGAGAAGGATGTACTTTGGTACTAAAAACGAGGTAGGGCAATTTGGAAAACTCAAAATTCAAGATAGTTTTTCGCTATTTTCAAATACTATATCTATATCCGAGTCTATATCCGAACCGTTTTACATTTGCTACTTGCGTAAGAGGTTTGAACACTAAGAATTATGTAATTATGTAAGAGGTTTAAATTATTACACCATCTTAGACAAATTACCACTGTTACACAAATTATAGAATGGTTAACATGCAAGAGCTAAATCAGAGCAAAACAATATCTAAAGGGTCCTCCCATGTGCTCCAGTTTTTCTCTGGCAAAAAATTGGAAACTTAAAAGTGGTCTAGTATGGCAAACAAACTAAGGCATAACAGAGGCACATGAACCCACAAAATGCATGAATGAATATAACCAAAATCAAGACTGGATAAGTTTATGAATGTGCAAAAACAAAAATGTACCAAAATCTAACCTTCTAAAAATGCAAATGCCTAACTATAGTTTGGCAAGGTCACCATGAGTTGACTAGGCATCACACTTATAGTAAGGAACAAGCATGTGATGTTGGTAGAAAAGCACTAGTGTACAATCCAAGTGAGCCACCCTTCTTGTGACCACCACAGGCCTCGATGCTACAACTCTTTTGATCTCATCCACCAATCCTTTGAGCTCTCCCCTTTACACTGAATTTTCCCCCAAAAGGTTAGGTTTTGGGACCATGTGATGGGTGTCAAGCTTTCTCCTCCCTCTCCCCATGCCCACCCTTTCTTTTTAGGGAAGGTCAATACATACTCTTTAAAAATAAAACCTTCAACTTTTGTATTTCTTCAACAACGAAAAAATACTCCCCCCTTTTTTGTTCATCTATTTTTTCCTAAACATTCCCAAGACAAATTGCCACCTCTGTGTATTTTAACTATTACACTGATTGGAGGGACAAAAAGAAAAGTATATACAAGTGACTGACACCTAGCTCTAGCTTTCATTTTAGGTTTTTGTTTGTTAATCATCTGAATGTGACGTTGAATTCCTTCTTCTTCTTCTTCTTGTTGTTGTTATTGTTGAATCTTTAATCTTTTTGGGTGTTATGTTAGCTTAGCTCCTTTAGAAATGCGAGATATTTCCAGATTTAGTAAGTTGGCAATTTGGTTCAAAAGGATTGGAGATGTTAGATTACTCAATCCTGTATGACATTCATGTGTGCCATGTTTTTGTACTTGACCTGACTAAGAAGGATGGTAAATTGAAATGCAGGAAGTTTGTGAGTTTTTTTATAAATAATGCGCACACACATGGGAATAAAGTGGACGAGCAGTTTATGCATGAAACTCTTAACATTTGCTCATAAAAATTCTATTTCTCGCTTCATTTTAATTATCAAAACATTTCATATTGATCTACACATTCTAAAACATTGATATTATGTGAATCTTGCAATTTCGTATTATTTGTAAATACATCGGATTGTTAAAAACCGAATAGCTTGACAATAATAAAATTTTCTATATTGGCTGCTCATTTACATTAACTTCTATATATATATGTTGTATTATGAATTTTTTTTATTTTATAGACAAATAATTAATATTCAAAATTAAATTATTATAAACCTAAATCAAAAATCAGCTGCGCTTGATATGATGTAACTTGGTTAAAGCATTTAAGAACTCAAAAAAACGAATGATTTAAACCATGTTTAACATTATGTTTGTGACATTAATTATTTCAGTAAGTCCTGAATAAATTAACAGTCATAAACGCCAACCAAATAACCAAAAGAATGACCATTTTCGATCCATGCAGACTTTTGAAGACACCTAAAAGCAGCCTTTTTTAGTGGAGTAGCAACCATATGTTGTGTGTGTGATTCAAGATCAGTTCATCTTTAGGTTTGTTCTTTCCATCATTAACGATGTTCTTCCTGTGAGAACATTTCCTGTGAGATCCCAAAAAATCTTTTAAAATAACATACAATGATGCTCAATCCTAGCATTAAACTCATATAGCCATGTCCTAATTTAGGGCAACCAGCTTAACATGTCAATTTTCTTATCATGTCTAATCAACACGTCATTATTTAGAAGTTTGTTAATCGGCTACATTTAATACATTTAGCTCTTGGTCATCATAATCCCCAAATATCTTAATGCAACTGATCAATTAGACCAACTCTATACGATGGTTGAGCTTTCAACTTATGAGCTCTCATAACACATCGACATCAAGTTATTGTTGGCCTAACCTGGTCGTTAGATATGTTCCTTAAATTTTGATGATAACAAACAAGTCATTTTGATGCTAGCCTCCGCCATCCGAGCTCTTCCAATAGCTCGGATGAGGAGCAGACCTACTTGAAGAAGAAAATTACATCGGCCATATGCCGTCTAGATTCAAGATGACCGACATAGACAAGTATGATGGCTCGAGCGATCCACGCGAACACGTCCAAAACTATAAAGGAATGATGGAGTTACAAGGGACCAACGACTCCCTCCTTTGTCGGGCTTTCTAAATAACCTTATGGAAGGCCACGAAGGAATGGTACAATAGACTTCCCAATCAGTCTATTGGGTCTTTCAAGAGCTTGGCCTAAGTCTTCTGTCAACAGTTTATAGCATGGAAAAGAAGGAAATGGAGCTCGGACCATCTATTCACCTTGGTGTAGAAAGAAGGGAAGACCTTAAGAAGCTTCATGAAGCGCTTCAATTCAGAGAAGCTAAATGTCGAGAGCTACAGTGACGGGGTGACCATCGCTGCACTCAAGAAGAGGTTCGATGCGAAGATTTGATGAAATCTCTGCATCATAAACCACCACGCAACTTGGATTAGCTCCTTACCAAAGCGGAGCGGTATATGATGGCAGAGGAGGCGCTGGCCAGAAGAACTCGCAGGGATACTCCGGTCATTCAGGGCAACCTATATGGACGGCATATAAGGACAACCTACATGAACACGACCTGTCAGGACGTCCAGCAATGGACGATAGGGAACTCGTCTGGAATGCAAAGCATTTACAGAGGTATTATCGGTAAAAGACAAGTAAACCAAGCAAACCATTGTATTATTTTTTTCGTTTCTCTGTTTTTTCATTCCTATGAAGATTATATCATGTGGAGCTAGTAACTCCAAGAGAGCATTAACGGGAAGACCATAAACGGCTTCTCCAGTTTTACTTTCTCTAAAGTATGCATGTCTACAGATCAGCATGGGTATCTCGTCAGAAGACCTCGTGGGCTGATCAGCTATACGATCGGTGTCACTCTCTCGCAGGCCGACCCAGCTATACGATCGGGGATGTCAGAAGACCTCCTGGGCTGGCTCGGCTATACGATCAGGTGCCACTCTCTCGTGTGCCAACACAACTATATGATCAGGGATGTCAGAAGACCATGTAGGCTGGTCGGTTTTACGATCGAGAGCCACTCTCTCACGAGCCGATCCAGCTATACGATTGGGGATGTCAGAAGACCTCGTGGGCTGGCTCGGCTATACGATCAGGTGCCACTCCCTCATGGGCCAACACAACTATCGGGGATGTCAGAAGACCTAGCGGGCTGGTCGATTATATGATCGAGGGCTACTCCCTCACGGGTCGATCCAGCTATACTATTTGGGATGTCAGAAGACCTCACAGGCTGGTTCGTGATGTGATCCGGGTCCGATACCAGGCAGAAGCGGCGCGCACCCAAGGGGTGACTTATCCTTTTGATCATTAGTCGAGTTGTGTGTTTAGCAATTAAAGGGCTTTTTGCCCATTAGTCGAGGTGTGTGTTTAGCAATTGGGGGCTTATTAGTCTTTTATTATCCTTTGTGTTAGGATGAGTTTAAAAGGGCACGAGCCGGCCCTAATTTGTTTATTGAAAAACGATCATTTGAATAATATTCTTGTTAGGGTTTGTGGGGGATTAGGCTTGTTCCATCAATACAAGCTAGGGAGAGATCCACTCCAGAAGGGATCATTCTATCCTAATAGCAATTTCCTCCTTAAAATTCTTTTCTCTTCGTTAAATTTAGATTTGCTATCTTTTTAGAAGCAAATCGTATCAATTTGGTATCAGAGCTTTCGATCCCATGATGGACACACGAGCGGCTGCGACAAAATCTCTGGAGAAGCGGCTTGTTGCAGAGATCTCGGGGTTGAGGAAGGAGATGACAGATTTGATCGATGAGATGAAGGCGGATATTAACACGACCATGGAAGCGAGCATGAAGCGGATCTCGGAACAACATTCATGGAAGATGAAAGATGGATTTGCGGAGGTAGCAAAGATGTTTCAGCATCAATTTTTTTCAGCGAGATTCGGGTTCAAAAACATTTGGATCTTCAAATCTGATCTCGCAGACAAACCCGGGCAACGGCGACGGCGGAAGACAAATCCTAGGGTTTGGCGAAGGGCTTCCCCCCACTTAGGGGGACAGCACATGGCACAGTACCGACGGGCGGCCCCACTAGGGGCCGCAAGTGGTCGGCCGCCTTCAACAGGGGCGGCGAAGGCGGGCGGCCCCCTTTTGGGGCCGCCGGAGGGCAACCGCCCCTAGCTGTGGGCGGCGAAGACCAGCGGCCCCCTCATGGGGCCGCTAGAGCAGATCCGACCCCTCGGGGGTGGAGGAGGGTGGCGCCCCCATCGGGGGTATGGGGGTTATTCCGCCCCTGTCGGGGGCGGCGACGACTGGAGGGCCCATTTAGGGCCCGCAGGGGGAGATCCGCCCCCCGCGGGGGCGGCAGAGGTTGGCGGGCCCACTAAGGGCCCGCAGGAGGCGGGCCGGCCTTGACGGGAGGCGACGATGACAGGCAAGCCCACCAGGGGCCCGCGGGAGGTTTTTCCACTCCTTTTGGGGGCGTCGATGGGTGGAGGCCATATTGGGGGCCCACATGGGGAGATCTGCCTCCTTTCGGGGGCGGCAAAGGAGGGTGTCCACATGGGAGACCCCGACGGGAGCATGTTGACGAGTGGAATGATGTGGGCGTACTCGCCAATGAGAGGGCCAGGGGAGATGAAGGGCAGTGGAGAGCGGATGAGCATCCTTACCAGATGCGTCAGGCAGCCAACAGGGAAGGGTCACCACGAGGTGACACCAACCCAGAGACGATGATAAGAAAGTTGAAGGCACCACTGTTCGATGGGAAGGACCCCGATGGATGGATTTACCAGATAGAGAGGTTTTTTGATGTCACGGGCTTCACTGAGGCGGAGAGACTACGGGCGGTAGCATTGAGCTTCGAGGGTTAGGCTCTTGGATGGTACATGTGGACCCAGAAGCAGAGGCCGGTGCGGACGTGGAGGGAGCTGATAGAGTGCCTCATGGAGAGGTTTCAGGAGACCCATGAGGAGGGCTGTTTGAGCAGCTATACACCTTGAGGCAGGATGGGTCCATACGTGACTATATTGCAAAGTTTGAGACACTCTCGAGCCAAGTGGAGGGTGTATCTCAGGAATCGATGGAGGGAAACTTTCTGAAGGGGCTGAAACCGACGGTGAGAGCTGAGCTGCGAGTACATGACCCTCAGGGGTTGATTGCCATGATGCGGGTGGCCAGGAGAGTGGATGACAGGTTGGCTGAAGAGAAAGTCTAGGGGGGCTGGGGGCGGATCGACATATCGCAGTCCAGCACCTACTGAGACAACCCAGACCACTGCGGGGCACCAGTGACGGCAAGGGGGATGCGACGAAGACGCGGCCGGGAGGGCAGACTCGTTGCATGACAGAGGCCGAGAATGAGGGAGCGGAGGGCCGAGAGCATTTGCTTCAAGTGTGACGAGAGGTTCACATCAGGGCACCGTTGCGCAGGGAGGGCCATGCAGCTGGAAGTTGCAGCAGAGGAGGATGTGGTAATGCTTGACGGAGGTGGGGACGAGGCAGAGCCACGTCCACACTTAGATTAGAGAAGATGGACGCAATCATCAGACTGCAACCTTGAGGACAAGGTTCGTTTTAGGGGAAAGTAATGATGTGATCCGGGTCCGATACCAGGCAGAAGCGGCGCGCACCCAAGGGGTGACTTATCCTTTTGATCATTAGTCGAGTTGTGTGTTTAGCAATTAGAGGGCTTTTGCTCATTAGTCGAGTTGTGTGTTTTGCAATTGGGGGGCTTATTAGTCTTTTATTATCCTTTGTGTTAGGATGAGTTTAAAAGGGCACGAGCCCTAATTTGTTTATCGAAGAACGATCATTTGAGTAATATTCTTGTTAGGGTTCGTGGGGGATTATGCTTGTTCCATCAATACAAGCTAGGGAGAGATCCACTCCAGAAGGGATCGTTCTATCTTAATAGCAATTTCCTCTTTAAAATTCTTTTCTCTTCGTTAAATTCAGATTTGTTATCTTTTTAGAAGCAAATCGTATCAATTCGACTATAAGATCAAGGGCCACTCCCTTACATGCCGACCCAGCTATACAATCAGGGATGTCAAAAGACCTTGCAGGCTGGCCGACTATATGATCGTGGGCCACTTCCTTGCGGGCCGACCCAGCTATACCATCGGGCATGTTAGAAGACCCTTGCGGACATGCTCAGCTATATGTTCGAGGCCACTCCCTCGCAGGCCGACCTAGTTATACGATCAGGAATGCTAGAAGACATCGTGGGTTGGCCGGCTATATGATCGGGGGATACTTCCTTGCATGCTGAGCCATATATACGATCGAGGATATATCAGAAGACCTCACGCACTGGTCGGCTATACAATCTGGGGCCACTCCATTACGAGCTGACCAAGTTATACGATTGGGGATAACTATTAGAAGAACTTGCATGTTGATCGGCTATACGACCAGGGGCACTCACTTGTGTGCCGATATAGCTATACGATCGGGGTCACTCTCAGGCGACTACGCCTCAACTATTGATCTCCAGGTAATACTTGCAACATCACTCGACATTGGTTGAGCTCAGAAGATGTGGGCCATTTATACAACATTATTATCAGCTCCGGCCCAAACGCTTAGTAAGGCTCACATCTCCAACCCAACAACCTAGAGGCACTCACGTCAAGCTGTCAGTTTCCTCATTTAAGGCGACAATTGAGCTGACTGTTGGACCCCTTTATTTAATGCTTCAGCTCATAATGAAGGCATTCAATGTCCGGCCGTTACACTTCCCATCAATGACGCCAGCTCAGGCCAGAAGCAATAAAGGCGTGGACGTTACCCTCTAACGTCCCGCTTATATATAGTCTCTCGGATAACGAGAGAGGGGACAACCTACAACTTTTAGACAATTCCTACCGGCACAAGTCAGGTACTCTCATTTCAGGGTCTGCTCTTACCTAACTTTCTATATTTCCTCCATAGCTTGACACGATAACTATTGGCTGATCTCCCAAGAGACCGTCGATAGTTACCACGAGCCTCCTTTGAGTCACCATCTGACTTAAGAATCGGATGGGATTAAGTCGGATCCCAGATCTGACCCTCACTAACGAGCCCTTCGTGTTGCAGGAAGCTGAGGATAGCCCGAAGAGAGCTTAGACCTGGCTGAGACAGCCCCGACCAGAGCTCTTCCAGTAGCTCAGACTGAAGGTCTATCTAGCCCAGGGGCCAGCACGCCCAGTCTCTAGCCAGCTACCAGTAGCTCGCGTATTCTCCAGCTAGTTGTTAGTAGCTCACCCAGTCTTTATTAAGCATGTGAATAGTGCATAACATTTGTTGCTATACAAACCTAACACTCATGCTGGCTTTTACTACTATAAAAATTTTGACATCCAAATTACTTCCCAGATCTTCTTGAAAGAGATTACATTTGAGTTTCACTTTAAAAAGAAAATAAGTGGGTTCTCAATATGATTACAATCAAATAAGATTATGACAACGCTCATAACTTTATACTAGATTACATATTAATCAAATAAGATTATGACAACTTTCATAACTTTACGCTAGAGCCCATATTAGCATCTTTCTGTTATCTTAAGCTAGCCTCAGTTAAACCGAGACCAAGAATAATTTATCATTTAAAAGTTTATCTGTTAGATCTGATTCCTAGGAATTTCAACCTTCAACACATAGAAATCAATCCATTTAATATATCTTTACTAAATATTAATAGACAAGAATTAATATGAACATATGAATGCTATCATTTAGCTAAGTACATTTAGATCGTTTATTAGAAACATAGCTGAGTTTGAATTGTCCGCTGTCGTCGGCAAATACCAATTGCTGTTAATCTTGGAGCAGAAGGGGAACAGAATCTAATCCCCAAGGTTAATGATTTTGGTGAGCCACAGTTACAAGAGAGGGGGAGAGAGATTATTCTTGAGCTTTATTCCAAAATGATACATACTTCCACTGTTGGTCCAAACTTTGCTTTCTTGCTTGCCATGTCGCATCCCAATTTGTTCATATATTCTTCCTCATCTTCTCCTGTTTCCTTCTCAAGTAATTATCAAGATCCAGTGAACTACTAATGAACCCTAATTTTCAGGACTCTTGAACTTGTGGGATCTCCTTGATTCAATCTCCACCAGCCATTGAGTGAGCTCTCCCTTTCCCTCTTCCCCGTTCCACTGTTACCCCCAAAAAGGAAAAGAGAAAGGGAAGGGGCCATGGGAATCATGCATGCTGGCTCAGTGAAAAAGCACAACCTTTTTTCCTTGTGCTAATAATGGGGTCAGTTTGAAGAGTTGATAGCCATTCATCCTCACCCATCAGCTTCTAGGGTTCTGTATCTTTTCGCGGCCACCGTCCATTGCGCGCGCTTCATCAGCTTCCTATCAGTCTCTCATTTAATGCCTTGTGAGCAACGGTCCAATTTTTATACTCAAATGGCAAACTTCCATTTTGTACAGACGCATCCTTTTTATCTGCATTTTAAACGACCATAGTAATTGTCAATCTTTTATACTTAACGATCACCTTACTATTGAATTGCTTATATTTGTAGGTAAATGTTCGCATTTATACTTAAAATGGTCGAAACCTCTGATCAGGTGTGTACACTGCAATTGTTGTTCTGATGCAGTCTATCATTTTTAATTAAAAATTGTAAAAACGATGACTCACCAACTCCACGAGGTAAAGGAATTGAGGAAGATGAGCAAGGAGCTAAGAGGACTTGACTTTAATCTGGAAGGAAATCCGAATTTCATGTAAAATCTGAGGGAGAAATCATCTTTCCACTGATTTAATTGTTTATGATCACAGAAAAAATGTGGATATTGGTTCCATGTATCTTTGATTTAGTTTCACACGAAGGAATGATGGCTACCTCGCTTAATTCACTCGACTAACTTGGTATGCAGGTGTAGTTTAGCCGTGCATACCTCCAGTTTGGTACCTAGCCGCCCTACTAGTGAGGCAGTACGAGAGTCCGGTTCACCAAAAACAAAAGTGTATGTTTTAAAAAAGTCGGAAAACTTTCTCTTTGGGTGTCACTGGTGAAAATAATGTTATATTACGGTTAGAAATTCCACACTTTGCAATTTTTTTTTGGTGATCGGCATCGTTAAAGTTGATCTACGAATCCTCAAATATAAATAGATCAAAAATTTTATGATTCTCATATGATTTGTATATGCATCGGATTGTTGAAAGTTTAACAGTTTTGTGATAATAAAACATTTTCCTACTTCTAAATTAAACACCAAAAAGGCTAAGGTTCCCTAGATCTTTGGTGTTTTGTGGTTGGAGAGTGGAATTTCTAATTGTGATTTTCTACTATGACACCCTATTTTCGGTTTCCTCTTTCAAAATTGAGAAAACAGAAAACATGGTGTCGTAGTAGAAAAACATCTAATATGACAGATAGAAATTCCATACTCTATGTATTTTTTGGACGATCAGCACCGATGAAATTGATCTACAAATCTTTAAATGTAAATAGATGAAAAATCTTGTGATTCTCATATTGTTTGCATATGCATCGGATCGTTAAAAGTTTTAAATTTTTGCACTAACTGTATAACATTTTCTACTTCTAAATTAAACACCAAAAAGACTAAGGTTCACTATAGCTTTTGTATTTTGATGTTTTAGATTATGAAGAAGAAGTTGAACAATACCATCGTTCAAAACTATACATAGAGTGGAATTTCCAACTGGAGATGATTTTCTCCTATGACACCATATTTCCCGTTTCATTTTCTAAATTATACTATTTATATTTATCATTTATAATATCGATCGAGTTTGTGATTCAAGAAAATTATACAAATTCAAAGCTTGCTAACCATATTTATTAACGTGTTCCACGTCAAATTGAAATAAGATTAAATGTCGGCCGTTGATGCGCGTGTTCTCGCTGGACCCAGACCAGGCCTTGTGGTCAAGCAATCGCGTAACATGTAGCCTAGACATGGTGGTTTCGTCGGTCTGAGGAGGAAGAGTCCTTCACTATTGCCTGAATAACAGAAAAACTCGTCAACCTCCCGGGGGAGTGGGCGTTTAATGCTGGCATTAAATGCTGACAGGGGCTTTGGAGGGGACATGGCACATCTCCATGTAATCACATTGCTGCTGACGTACGGATTGTTTGGACCATGCGACTGAGGGATCCGATCTTTCAGGATATCGTCCTTGTTAAACCGTGATGATGCTAGGTCTAGCCAGAGTGCTAGCTGACCCCTTGTATTTACATCGACCGCAAGCAAAGTTTTACTTAGAATGCTTTTTCGGTTTCATGCAAAATGTGCCTTTGCTGCTTACCGTTTTTATGTGTTCTGTCCGTTTCATGCTTGTATTGCCTCAGATGCTTGCTGTATTTAGTTTTATGTTGGACCTACAATCGTGAAAAAATAAATCAAAATGAAGTCGTTTTATTTAGAGGGGTAACCTTACCTAGGTTCACCACACCCCATAATCAAACTTTCTTCATCCAATTTTTTTTCAACCAAAAGAACACACTATCCAGAGTGAGTCACACAATCAACTTTCCCACTCCACTTTCCATCAAAGAAACACACTACACCAATTTTCTCTCTCCCAAGATTCTACACCCTCCAACTTTCCACCAAGGGCCTGTTCTTTTTGTTGGAAGTGTATTTGGGAAAGTTGGGAAGATAGGAATCTGAGGAGAGAGAAATTGTTGTGTAGTGTGTTCTTTTGGTGAAAAGTGGGGTTGGATTGTGGAGTTGGAAAGTTGAGGAGGGTCCCACTCGTGTAGTGTGTTCTTTTTGATGTTGAAAGTTGGAGGTGGAAAGTTGGATTGTGGGATGTGGTGAACCTAGGTAAGATTACCCCACTAAATAAATTGCGTTAATTATGAGGTATTTTTTGCCATTTGCAGTTCCAACAAAAAGACACAAACCAGCAATCGCCCGATGCAATACCGGCATGAAATGTATATACAAATGCCGAACCAATGGATCCATATCCCCCTTGTTATGTCCAAATCCCCCACCCCAATGCATCTACATAATAAAAACGAATAAAAACTGATAACATCAACGTCCCGACAGAAATAAAAATGATATACAAAAAATGAAATTTTCTATAACAAAATTGAAACTGATAAACCTGCATGAAATTGATATACAGAAATTGAAAGCAAGACATGCTTGCAACATAGATCATGCAACAAAGAGCAGATAGGGATAAAAATTCACATACTGAAATAAAAACATTGTATTTAGCCAAAATACAATGCCATCATAAAAAACCGTAGTAATTATACAATAAATTTCATACACCCATCAGTCTAACTTGTTGTACAACAGCAGTAACACAACAACAAGAACACCACTGAGAGCCCCAAAACAAACTTAAGTGATATGAAAACGGATAGTATGCTATCCAGATTATCCTTGTAGATAGCAAAATGGTTGACACCCGTCTCCAACCGCCCAACTATCTCCAACATCATCCTCTCAGACAAAGGGCTCGAAGATCGTTCTACTCTAGGCCCTCTTTCATTAGCATCCATAAGATGATGGATAACATATGTTGACCACGCACTGTGAGGAGCGTGTTGAGTATTGGTGTTTTATACCAATCTTATTTTGATGATGATCACAACATTATGTTGTTGTTAATGACTCCCATGTTTTAGTCTCTCAGTTTTATCTCAAGAATATCTTTCTTGGAGACTAATCACTTGGTGCAAGGATGGACATCAAGTGGAGAAGAGCCTAAGCTTAGACTCAAGGAGTGCCAAAGCTTGGAGATGATGGAGAGCAATCAAGGCATCAAGATTGAAGACTTAGACTCTAAGGAAAGCATTGTAATCCATGTAATTTACTTTATTGCTTTCTCTCTTTTTTGAGTCCAGGGTTAATGTAATGCCTTGTTAGATGGTTTACTCATTCATGCATTTGCATATAACCATCTTAGTAAGCCTTAGGATTATCATAGAATCCAACCCAATAGGTTCACTCTGTCCAAAGACTCATTTGGAGTCTCTGGCTTTCCGTCAGTCGCCTGCTGAAGGAAACACAGTCGATTGGGTGATTTCCAGTCGCCTGTAGATCCTTCTACAGTCGTCTGACATGCACAGCTCAAGTCAACATTTCAATTGACTCAAACTTGAGATTTATGCACAGTCGTCTGTCGATCAGTTTACAGTCGCCTGTATTTTTACAGTCGCCTGGAGATTGGTCATCAGTCGCATGTATAGCGTAAGTGCATTCTCTGCATCTCTCTGTTGTTTTTCCATTTTATACTGCAGACGACTGATGAAGAATGTACAGTCGCCTGACTATTTGACAGTCGAGTGTAGTATTAACATCAGTCGCCTGTGCGAAGAATTGGAGAAAGTGCAGCTCTCTGTTTCGATCCATCCCCTGCAGCAGTCGCCTGCTGAAGGTTTAACAGGCGCCTGTCCTGTTTGTCAGTCGATTGTATTGACTTCTTCAGTCGACTGTCCTGGCTCAGATTATAGCCGTTGGATATTTTCTAGCCGTTGATCAGTCGACTGTCTTTTGATCATCAGTCGACTGTTCCTGTCGTTTTCGCCCAGTTTCTAGCCGTTGCTGAATTCTTTCTTTGGCTGTTTCTTTGGGTTTTGGGGCTTGATATGGGGTTCCTATATATTTGAGTTTGTTGCCTTCACTTCAGAACTCTTGACAATACTAGATAACTCTTGACTCTATAGAAAATCTCAAGAGATCAATAAGCAACTCTCAAGCTCCCTCATTTCCCTCAACTGAGCATTCATCTATCTTCATGCATTGAAGTCCAGCTCAAGGGAAATCATCCAAGTGCTCTCAAGCATATCCCAACACTTGGAGATCCTCTTCCATGCCTTGCATCCATTCATGAGTAAGCATCTCAAGGCATAGGTAAGAGTATTCATTTTACTTGGTGTAATTTGTGTTTCTAATTCTCTTTGTGGGAATTAGAACTTTCTCTCTTTGTGGGAGGTTGTCTCTTTGTGGTACTTATGATATTCTCTTTGTGGGAATAACTCTCTTTATGGGAGTAACTCTCTTTGTGGGAGTTTAGTGTCCTAGTGTAGGGCTAACACTAATTCTCTGAGTGGGAGTTAGTGATTCTCTGTGTGTGAGTCTTGATCCTCGTGTAGGATTGATTGGGTCCTTGTGTAGGGCATAAATCCTCTTTGTGGGGTATCTCCTTGTGAGATTTGTATTCACTTCTCCGTGTGGGAATATAGTGAATATTGGTGTGGGTGGATGTACCCAAGTTTGGGGAACCAGGGTAAAAATGTGTGTTTGCGTTTGCATTGATTGTGCCTTTTAATTTCTCTTGCATTTATAATTCCGCATTTGCAAGTTATATTTTAATTGGACAAATTTATTGCCATTACACTATTCACCCCCCTCTAGTGTGTGTTGTTAGTATTGCAAGGGTAAGGCGATCCTTACAATTGGTATCAGAGCGAGGTTATAGCATACTGCAACAATGGCATTCAACGCCTCATCCGCGTCTCATGAAGAAGGTCACTCAATCGTTCGACCCACGCTCTTCAACGGAACCAACTACCCAAGTTGGAAGATCAGGATGATGATCTACATGGAGGGTCAAGACCTTTGGGACATCATGGAGGTGCCATTTGAGAAGCCCACTACACCCGCGGCTTCAAGGACAAAGGCGGAGAAGGTCTCGATCAAGTTCAATGCAAGAGCTATGAACGCATTACATTGCGCTCTCTCAGCAAATGAGTTTAACCGCATCTTCATGTGCAAAACGGCCAACGATATTTGGCATACCTTGGAGATTTGTCATGAAGGGACAACGAATGTAAAGAAATCTAAACAAACTGTGTTTAGATCTAAATATGAAATGTTTAAGATGCAGAAAGGCGAAAGCATTTCAGAGATGTTCACAAGGTTCACTGAGATCATGAACGCTTTGGAGGGACTCGGGAAGATGATTTCCCAAGAGGATCGTGTAGAGAAGATCTTTGACTCTCTCACACCTCGTTGGGAGTCAAAGGCCAACGGAATTTTGGAGTCATACGACACGTCCAAATATACCGTTGAGGAGTGCATTGGTAATCTCATGGCGTATGAAGTGAAGCTTCAACACAAGAAGGAGATTCAACCAACAAAGCCCGAGAAGCTAGAGAAGCAAAAGGGGGTTGCATTCCATGCCAAGGAGGAGCCAATTAAGTGGAGGAGGAAATTCCATCGAGAAGCTCCTAGTGAAGAAGATGAGCAAGAAGATGCAAGTGGAGAAGAAATTGAGGAGCTTGCCGAGCAATTCAAAGCATTCCTCAAGTGCAAGCAATGTAAGTCTTTGTCAAATTTTGCCTCCAATTCTAACAAGGTTCCTACTTGTTATACTTGCAGTGGAAAAGGTCACTTGTCCACCGAATGCCCTGTTGAGTATTGATTCCCCGGATTTGGTTTTGATGATGAACAAACATAAATATCATGAACTAACTCTTTGTGAGCGCAGTTATGGAGATCGTCGCCAAAATTCTACGTACATCAAAAGCGACGTCTCAAGACTTCTCAAAGCGCGTGATCGTGTGCCTGAAGCTTCGTTGAAGCTCAAGGAGCATTATTGAAGTCAAGAGATTCGGATTAAAGCTTTGAAGACGGTTCGTCTAGTTTATTTTATAGTCTTCTAGCTTCTTTTCGTAGAATGTTAAGCCTTGAGTATGACTTACATTATAATCTTCATAACGCTCATATCTTAGAGCTAGGATTATCTTAGAAGCCCATAGAAACTTTCCCGAAGCTTTACGCTTCATTTCGCGGCTTCTTGTACATCTTAGTTGGTTCAAGAAGAAGAACCAACCGACTAGATTGTCATCTAGTCGGTTAAGAATCATTCTTGAACCGACTAGATTTCCTTGCTCAATTCAGCCTAGGCACTGTTGACCAATTAGTCGTCCAAGAAGGTTCACCGACCGACTAGTTGTCAAACTAGTCAGTTGGGAATCCTTCTTAGACCGACTAGTTATACTTTCACTTCTTTCAGCCTAGCTTCTGTTGACTAGTTAGTCGGTCCAAGAACATCCATCGACCGACTAGTTGTGAAACTAGTCGGTTGGAATTTGTTCTTAGACCGACTAGTTCTCCTTGTAATCAGCCTATTGATTATCACTACTTAGTCGGTCAAAGAACACTCACCGACCGACTAGTTGTCAAACTAGTCGGTTGGCAAGTCTTCTTAGACCGACTAGTTCTATCTCCTGAATTCTCTATCTTGGCTGTCAACCTTCTAGTCGGTCCAAGAAGAATCACCGACCGACTAGTTGCAAAATTAATCGGTCAGTGATCCTTCTTAGACCGATTAGACTGCTTCAGAAATAGATCCATTGGGCATTTAATGCCACGATTTTGCTTCTCTCTTCTCTCACTCCTATATAATCTTGAAGAGCTTCTAACCTAGCATTCAAGGCTACCATTATTGAGTTTTAGAGAATCAAAGAGAAAGCATTCAACTCTCATTTCCAAGCTCTCTCTTCTCACAAGAATCTCTCCAAACTCCTTGAGCCCTATTTCCTCAAGAGAGATTCTCTTCATTGTGAGCCACTCAAGCCAAGAGCTTGATTCAAAGTCACCAACTCCATCCTAGCCTTCGATCGTTGTTCATCTTGGTGGAGCTAGGGTTTGGTGACATTCTCTCCTTCAAAATCTTCCTTGCCCTAAAATCAGTAAGTTTACTCAAGGCATAGGATTTTGTTGGTAAGTGTTTTATTGTTTCATTTACTTTGCTATTAAGTTTATCTTTCGGTTGTGAGAGAAGATCGTGATCCCGGGTTGTGGGAGTCACGTTTTCATTTGTGTATGATTTGATCTTGTAGAGGTTTTCTACAAGAATTTCATAGTGCAAACTTGGGTTAGAGGATTCTAACTCAAGTAGCCGGAGGGGATCCGGGTGTTTGGGACGTATGATCACCGGGAACAAGTCGGGGAGACTTGGGTGGATCTGAACCCGTTACATCGCTTGTTTGCGCTTGTCTTTTATTGTTGTCATATTTTCATTCCGCATTGTTGGTTGAGTTTGCACAATAATTAGGAATAATTATCTTGATTATTTTAAAGTACTATTCACCCCCTATAGTACTTGTGCAGTAGCTATCAGGGCATTACATTTGGTATCAGAGCCAAGTTCATAGCTATGTCTTCCAACGACAACAAGACCGTTCGTCCACCTTCAGACTATAGCACCTTCAAGAATCCTGAAGGAGCTTCTTCGGTGATGGAAGGACACTCCTCAACTAGGCCTCCTTACTTCAATGGTGCCAATTATGGATACTGGAAATGCCGGATGGAAACGTTCCTCCGGAGCACTTCACTATGGAGAGCTACGTTGACGGAGTATGTCGAGCCCGCCGAACAAGATTTCGCTAAGTGGACTACCGCGGATGTTGCCGCGGAGGTAAACAATGCCAAGGCAATGAATGCCTTGCATTGTGCGTTGGAGCCCGAAGACTTCAATAAGATATGCACATGTAAGAGTGCATATCAAATCTGGAACTCACTCCTCATCTTGTATGAAGGAGCGAGTAGGGTAAGAGACTCCAAACTCACTGTTGTAAATAAAGACTTCGAATTATTTCACATGCAACAGGGTGAGAAGATGAATGAGTACTATGCTCGCTTCGTTGACATTACCAATGAGTTGGAGGCTCTTGGAAAGACTTACACCCAAAAGGAGAAAGTCTCAAAGATTATTGACGGACTTCTTTCTTGTTGGAAAAAGCGTACCTTCGCCATCGAGGAAGGTAACGATATGAATAAGTATACTGTCGTACAACTAATGGGTACCTTGATGTCCTATGAGGTACGTAAGGACAGTAAAATAAAGATGCAGGACAAGATGAAGTCGTACTTGAAGCAAGACGAGCCGAAGAAAAAGGCGATTGCGTTTAAGGCCGCTCCATCTACATCTACCGATGATGAAGAATCAGAAGATGAGTTGGACTTAGAATCCATTGCCCTTATGGCAAAGAAGTTCAACCGATTCTTCCGGAAAGGTAACTTCAAGAACAAATCTAAATTTAGTTCTACTAACGCCTCCGCTCCTTTGTGTTTTATATGCAACAAGCCAGGACATATCAAAGCGAATTGTCCTCAAAACAAACAAAAGGAGAAATGGAAGGTGTTGAATATTGGACTCCCCGGATTTGGTTTTAGAAGATGAGCAAACATAAATAATTCATGAACTAACAATTTGTGAGCGCAGTATTGGAGATCGTCGCAAAAATCACGAGAACATTCAAAGCGACATCTCAAGACCTCTCAAAGCACGTATTCATGCCTAAAGCTTCGTTGAAGCTCTTGGACCGTTTTGGAAGTCATGAAGAATTAATCGAAGCTCTCGAAGACCATTCTTTAAGGTTTTATTTATAGTCTTTTAGCTTCGATATATATAGAATGTTAAGCCTTGAGTATATCTTACGATTCTAACTTCATAACGCTCATATCGTAGCTCTAGGATCTTAGTACAAGTTCATTCTAACTTCCTCGAAGCGTCGCGCTTCGATTCGGACTTGTTTGTGCATGTTAGTTGGTACAAGAAGAAGTACTGACCGACTAGATGGTGATCTAGTCGGTCAGCAACTCTTCTTGGACCGACTAGTTTGATTCCTTAATTTCTTGGACTTTACTGTTTACAGTTAGTCGGTCTACGTTGACTCACCGACCGACTAGTTTGTGAACTAGTCGGTCAGTGATGCTTCTTTGACCGACTAGTTGTGACTTACTGTTCATACTAAATTTCTCCTAAGCTACTGTTTATCGTTAATCGGTCTAAGAATGTTTGGTGACCGACTAGTTGACAATCTAGTCGGTCAACTTTTGTTCTTGGACCGACTAAGTCAATTTGTATTCAGACTATTTCATTATGCCTCTTAGTCGGTCTACGTTCACTGACTGACCGACTAGTTGTGAAACTAGTCGGTCAGAAAGTCTTCTTGGACCGACTAGATTTCTAGGTCTGAATTTTTCTTTCTTCTCAGTTCTTCACTTAGTCGGTCCATGTTGTTTGACTGACCGACTAGTTGATGAACTAGTCGGCCAGTGGTTGTTCTTTGACCGACTAGTTTTCTCAGATTTCTATCCGTTGGAATTTGACCTAAGTTGTTTTTATGGGACCCTATAAATACGAACCTAGGTCATTTTTATCTAGGTTAGAGCTGCCATTAAGAGATTCATTGAGAAAGAAAGAGATAGCTATTCTCACTCATTTCTAAAGCTCTCTTCCTCACAAGAAACCCATTCTCTCACATTCTAGATCTAGAATCCATCTTGAGAGAAGTTTGTTCTTGGTGAGCCCTTCAAGCTCTAGCTTGAATCAAGTCTCCAAATCATCCATAGGCACCTATTGCTGGTCATTTCCTTGGTGCTAGGTCTTGGTGACTTCATCTTCCTCAAATCCTTCCTTTCACCTATTTTGGTAAGAAAAACTCAAGGTATAGGATTTTGTGGTAAGTTTGTTTATTTCAATATAAACTCATTTATATTGCTTGTTGATTCTCTCGGTTGTGAGAGAAGGTTGTGATCCCGGGTTGTGGGATTCACTATTGCCATTGTTGTATGATTTGATCTTGTGAAGGTTTTTTCACAAGATATTCATAATGGAAATCTTGGGTTAGGGTTTCTAACCTAAGTATCCGGAGGGGATCCGGGTGGTTGGGACGTAGGATCACCGGGTACAAGTCGGGGAGACTTGGGTGGATCCGAACCCATTAACATCATTTGTTTGCATTGTTAATTTTGTTGTTGTCATTCAATTTAAGCTTCCGCAAATTGATTTGGTAGTTGTTTGCACTTTAATTTGGAATTATATTCCTTGTTATTTTTAAAGTACTATTCACCCCCCTCTAGTACTTGTGCAGTAGCTTGTAGGGCATTACATTTGGTATCAGAGCCAGATACTTAGCTATGTCTGCCAACGACAACAAGACCGTGCGTCCACCTTCCAACTATGACACCTTCAGGAACCGAGAAGGAGCATCTTCGGTGATGGAAGGACATTCCTCTACGAGGCCTCCATTCTTCAACGGTACCAACTACGGGTACTGGAAATGCCGGATGGAAACCTTCCTCCGGAGTGCGTCTTTATGGAGGACCATAATGAATGAATACATTGAGCCCGAAGAAGAAGACTTTGAGAAATGGACTACCGTGGAGATCGCCGCGGAGGTAAGCAATGCCAAGGCAATGAACGCCTTGCAATGCGCATTGGAGCCCGAGGACTTCAATAAGATATGCACATATAAGAGTGCATATCAAATTTGGAACTCCCTCCTCATACTTCATGAAGGGACGAGTAGGGTAAGAGACTCTAAACTCGTAGTCGTAAACAAAGATTACGAAATGTTTCATATGCAACAGGGCGAGAAGATGAAAGAATATTACGCTCGCTTCGTTGACATAATAAACGAGTTAGAGGCCCTCGGCAAGTCCTACACTCAAAAGGAGAAGTGCTCAAAGCTTATCGAAGGACTTCCTTCTTCTTGGGAGAAACGTACCTTCGCCATCGAGGAAGGTAATGACATGAATAAATATACCGTAGTTCAATTGATGGGTACTTTGATGTCATACGAGGTACGCAAAGATAGCAAGGTGAAGTTACAAGAAAAGATGAAGTCCTATTTGAACCAAGACGCGCCTAAGAAAAAGGCGATTGCATTCAAGGCGGCTTCATCCACCTCTACCGATGATGAGGACTCGGAAGAAGAAATGGACATTGAATCCATTGCACTCATGGCAAAGAAGTTCAATCGCTTCTTCCGAAAGGGTAACTTCAAACAAAAATCTAAATTTACTTCTACTAACGCCTCTCCACCTTTGTGCTTTAAATGCAATAAGCCAGGACACATCAAAGCGGATTGTCCTCAAAACAAGCAAAATGAGAAGTGGAAGGCGCCGAAGTTCGACAAGTCGAAGAAGTACAAAAAGGGGTACAAAAAGGGACTTGTCAGAGCAACATTCACCGACTCCGAAGATTCCTCAAGCGGAGAGTCGGACGATGAGAAAGTGGAGCAAGCGCACATGTGCTTCATGGCAAGAGAGGAGCATGATCAAGGATCTTCCTCCTCCGATGATAGCGACGACGAAGGCGATGAGGTAACTATGGATGATCTTAGGGATGCTAACTCTCATTTATGGTCTAAATACACTAAATTAGTAAATAGATATACTAAAGTAAAAGATGACCTAGCTAGCATTCAAACCTCGCCTAAGACTATCATCACCAACAACGACACCGTTGTTGAAGAGTTAAGAAATGAGATTGTTAATCTCAAATCTAAACTTGAACATGTTAGCATTGATGATCCGGAAGAACATAGGATAGCGGATTTAACTTCTCAAAACTCGACTTTGAGTATTGAGAACGAGAATCTCAAATCTCGTGTTTATGTGCTCACATCGCAAGTATCCACTTTGGATAATTCTATGCGTTCTCTCAAAGAGAAATATGAGAACACATTAGGCCGAATTAATAAATTCAATAAGGGTAAGGACCATTTGATAAAATCCTAAGTGACTTACTTCCGGCCAATCACCACATTGGTTTGGGGTATACGATGGGATGTCCATCCAAAGCGGCCACTACTTTTGTTAGGCCAACTTCCGATGACTCTACGAGTGGTAGCAAACACTCTATTGGTAGTTCATCTACCAATGGTGCTTCCACCTCGTCCACACCCTCTTTTGGAAAGAAACACACTTTGGGTGGACCTCCAAAGAAGGGGCATGCTTATATGTACACAAATACCATGTCACGTAGGAACACACGTCCTACTCCACCGTCTCACACATATGATGATTTCTATGCTACACGTTCACGGGCACGTGCACACCATGTGAGACACCCTCACGCACGTGTTCCCACACATGCATATGTTCACCCACCTCATCATATGAATAATTCTCGTCGTGCACCATTCCATCATGTTCCTTATGCCTATCCACAACATGCATCACGTAGAAATCAACGTCGCATGCATGCACCCAATAGGATGATGGCTCCCAAAATTTTCACTATTTGGAGCCCAAAGGACACAAGCATGGATGAAAAACAAGTGTATATGAATGCTTATTTTTTGGATGTTGTGCATAGTAGAAATTATGTGGGGAAGTCTAAGTCCAATTGGACTTGGCTTCCAAAGGTCTAACTTTTGAGGACCCAATGACCTTGGGTACCATGATATGAAAGTTTCTATCTTTAGGTACTCAAGGAAAAGAAAAAGAAGAGGAGCAACAAATTTAAATTTAGCTCCAAAGGGAATTGGATACTCGATAGCGGGTGTTCAAAACACATGACGGGTGACGCTCAATTGCTCTCCAGAGTGGTTCCCATTGCAAATGGAAATCGCGTCGTATTTGGAGGCAACGAGAGAGGAACCATCGTCGGTGTTGGTAAAGTGGGTAACCCGTCTAAACCCTTAATTAGTGATGTCTATCTAGTTAATGGTTTAAATCATAATCTTATTTCAATAAGCCAACTTTGTGACAAAGGTTACAAAGTTAGCTTTGCGAAAGGATTGTGTCATATTTCAAATGATAATAATAAATTATTATTTTCCGGCACACGCCATAAATATATTTATATTTTGGATCTTCCTAAGTCATATGAACAATGTCTCGTTGCCAACACAAGTGAACAACACTTATGGCATCGACGCTTTGGACATGTGAACTTTGGAACACTTTATAAGCTTTTGAAATTAAATTCCATTAAAGGTTTTCCGAAGCTCGTTTTTGAAAAGAAAAGTTTTTGTGATTCTTGTCAACGTGGCAAGCTTCCTAAATCTTCATTTAAACCTAAGAAAAGCATTTCTACGAAACGGCCACTAGAGCTATTACATCTAGATTTATTTGGGCCAACTAGAGTTGCTTCCTTAGGAAATGCAAGATATGGACTAGTCATCGTTGATGATTATTCAAGATTTACATGGGTATTTTTCTTATGTAATAAAAATGAAGCTTTTGAAAACTTCACAATATTTGTGAAGAAAGTACAAAATCTCATCGGAACCACCATTGTCACTATTCGTAGTGATCATGAGGGTGAATTTGAGAATGAGTCTTTCTCAAATTTTTGTGATGATCTTGGAATTACTCACACGTTTTCTTTCCCTCGCGCACCTCCTCAAAATGGTGTTGTTGAGAGGAAGAATAGAACGCTTGTGGAGTGTGCTCGCACTATGCTCGAAGATAGTCAACTTGGTTATCAATTTTGGGCGGAAGCGGTACACACCGCTTGTTATGTGTTTAATAGAATACTTTTAAGGCCCGGCACCAAACAAACTTGCTATGAATTGTTGTTTGGTGATTGCCTCAAGTTAAACATTTTCGTGTTTTCGGCGCAAAATGTTTTATTAAAAACACATATGATAATTTGGACAAGTTTGATCCGAGATCGGATGAGGGGATATTTGTTGGGTATTCCTCACGTAGCAAAGCCTACCGGATATACAACAAAAGATCATCTACGATCGAGGAATCACTTCATGTCTCTTTTAATGAGAATTTTACTACTTCTAGAATTTCAAATGATAATGATTCTATGGATGTTTTATGTGATTCGTTTGAAAATTCTAAGACTATTGATTCAATTGATTCTATTGATACTAACCCGACTAATGAAGTTGTTGAGAATGTGCCTAGTGATCAAGGTATTCCCAAGCGGCTTCATACCGTTCGCGACCATCCCCATGAGCAAGTCATTGGCAATATTAATGATAGTGTCAAGACGAGATCGCAAGTCCACCACTTCGCCAATTGTGCCTTTGCCTCATCGATAGAGCCAAAGAATATAGTTGAAGCGTGCGAAGATAGTGCTTGGATCCTTGCCATGGAGGAGGAACTCATTCAATTCGAGAGGAATGAGGTATGTGAGCTTGTTCCTTTGCCATCGAAGAACCACACCGTCATAGGGACAAAGTGGATCTTCAAGAACAAAACCGACGAAAATCAAGTCGTCGTCCGGAACAAAGCTCGGTTAGTTGCTCAAGGCTATCGCCAAGAGGAAGGTATCGATTTCGAAGAATCCTTCGCTCCGGTAGCTAGATTAGAATCAATTAGACTATTATTGTCTTATGCATGCCATAAAAATTTTAAGTTATTTCAAATGGATGTTAAAAGTGCATTTTTAAACGGAGATGTTGTTGAGGAAGTTTACGTTTCTCAACCTCCGGGCTTCATAAATGAAAAATTTCCAAATCATGTTTTTAAACTAAAAAAAGCTCTTTATGGTTTGAGACAAGCTCCTCGAGCTTGGTATGATCGCCTAAAGAATTTTCTTTTGGATTTGAATTTTAAAATTGGCGAAGCCGATTCTACACTTTTTGTTAAGCATGCGAATAATGATATTTTATTAGTTCAAATTTATGTTGATGATATCATTTTCGGTGCTACTAACTTCACTCTTTGCGAAGAGTTTTCTAATGTTATGAAGGAACAATTTGAGATGAGCCACATGGGCGAACTCAAATATTTCTTAGATCTCCAAATTCGCCAATTGAACGATGCAATCTTCATCCACCAAACGAAGTATACGGTGGAGTTGCTTAAGCGATTTGGAATGGAGAGTGCTTCCGGGAAAAAGACTCCAATGAGCACGACTACGCATCTTGACAAGGATACTGGCGGTAAGGATGTAGACATTCGTCTATATCGAGGTATGATAGGTAGTTTACTCTATCTTACCGCAAGTAGGCCCGATATTATGTTTGCCGTATGCATATGTGCTCGTTATCAGTCTCAACCTAAGGAGTCTCTCTTAGTAGCGATAAAACGTATTTTCCGTTATCTAAGTTATACACTTGATTTTGGATTACTTTATCCAAAATCTAGCACGTATGAGTTAGTCTCATATAGTGATGCCGATTATGCGGGATGCAAATCCGACAGGAAAAGTACTAGTGGCACTTGCCATTTTCTAGGAAATTCTCTTGTCTCTTGGTTTTCCAAGAAGCAAAATTCCATATCACTTTCAACCACCGAGGCGGAATATATTGCCGCCGGTGCCGCTTGTGCCCAGGTTCTTTGGATGAGACACACACTGAAGGATTTTGGTATTCACTGTGATACTAGCCCTATCATGGTGGATAACCAAAGTGCTATCTGTCTTTCAAAGAATCCGGTGCACCATTCCCGATCAAAACACATAGATGTCCGACACCACTTTTTAGATGATCATGTTGCTAAAAAGGACATCATTTTAGTATACGTTGAAACCCAAAAGCAAATCGCCGATATTTTCACGAAACCCCTAAAGGAGGACTCCTTTGTGCAGTTGCGTCGAGAATTGGGGATTATGGGTGAATCCGAGATATAGGATTCATATTTAATTCAATTATCTTGCATGCTTTTATATATCGCGATATTTCGTTCATGCTAGATTTATTGAATTTTTGGGGATTTTATGTGATATGTTTGAATTTGTGCTCGAATTCTACTTTGAATGTCGTATTTAAGATTTCGACGTTTTATGGGGTAATTTAGATGACTAATGAGAGTGTTAAGATGTTTCATCCAAGTGGTTTGTGAAGAGAAATCAATTATCAATTTTTGGACTCTTCTAGTCGGTTTCAGTTCATTAGTCAACCGACTAGATGCTCATCTAGTCGGTCAGCTAGTGAACTCAGACCGACTAGATCAAGCTTTTATCTAACTCTTATCATTTTCTTTCTTTAGTCGGTCACAGTACACTTACCGACCGACTAGATTGAAAACTAGTCGGTCAGTGTTTATACTGCGACCGACTAATTCTAGCCCTAAAAATTCCTGTTTGCCTCTGTTTCGACTTAGTCGGTTCAAGCTCATTGACCGACCGACTAGATCGTAATCTAGTCGGTCAGTACTTGAACTGTGACCGACTAAGTGTGTTAGGGCAAATGTGTCTTTTCGCTTTCCAGACCGACTTATCTCTATCTTATTCGACTAAAATTTGTTTTAGTCGGTCTTATTCTCTCCTCCAGCCCGAAAAACTCCCAAAACCCCTTCGAGACCCTTCAACTTCCGTCGATTTCCGGCCAGATTTCCGGCCATCCCCGCCGTCCGATCGCCGTCGCCCTCTCTCCTAGGTATAACCCCTCTCCTAGATCGTGTTTTATCTTCCTAGGGTTTGATCCTTTTAGTGTTTTCACTTCCTAGGGTTCTAGGGTTTCGGTTTTACTCTTTTTGGGCTTGTTGATTGTGTTTCTAGGGTTTGATCACTCCGATTTTTCAGCTCTAGGGTTTGTGTAGCTTCGGTTGCTTGTACTCGTCGTGCCGCAATCATGGCAAGGACGAGGATCCCTATCACTTCATCTGGGGCTTCCCCAATGAGTGTAGAGCCTTCTGACCCTAGGAATCCATCTAAGCCCAAGCGTCGTGCTAAATCTACCCAAGCTTCTCCGTCTTCGCCTCATCTGAAGAAGCAGAGGACGGCGACGGTCAAACCCCGAAAATCTAAGTCTAAAAAGCCCATACTCCACTCACCCTCTACTCCTCCTGATTCCGATACTGAGTTTATCCCTGAGGATGAGTCTGGCCATAGGGAACCTACTCCTCCACTTCGTCCTAGGTCTCGCCAGCCTAAGGGAAAGGGCCCAATGCCAGCGGGTGGTGTTGACATATCGTTGTGTCGCGACGACCCTATGTGTCTAGCGGCCTACAACCGTATTGAACACTGCCCGATGCTATTGGAGCACTATGTTCAGTTTTCAGATTTCCTTGGCTTAGCTGATCTCCTCTCCTATAGTGGCCTATTGGATTATCTTCGCTATGAATCTAAGGCCAACCCTAAACCATATCCTCGCCTGGTAAAATTGTTCTATGCCAATCGTGTCCGAGGCCAGTACGATGCGAGTCACTCCATCGAGACTACTGTCTTGGGAACTCCTATAGTTCTCACGGCAGAAATCTTGGGGGAGATACTTGGCTGTTCGTCGTCTGGTCTCCTTCCTTCTGACATTTCCGTCGATGATATCGCCTCCTTGGATCAGTCCGTTCTTTCTGACATCTTCCATGTGATCCCTCCTGCCTTTATTGGAGTTCCTTCGAAGTCGTTCAAACCTAATGCATGGGTGCTGAATCTCATTCTGAAGTCGTGCTTGCTTCCCAAGTACGGCTCATCTTCACTTCCATCCCAGCCATTTTTGAAGCTTATTTACGCTCTTTTCTTGGGTTGCGAGATTAATTGGGCTCGCGTTATACTCGATAAGATGGACTCTTTCGAGTGTATTCGCAAGACCAATAAATCTGCGCATATTCCATATCCGTGTCTGTTGACCCTTGTTTTTCGTCATTTCCGAGTCCCTCTCCCTCCTGACGATGAGCGTCCTTTGGGTCCTCCTCTGAACACGACGGCCGTTAAGAAATCTCTAGCGGCGCTTCGTCACGTGCAGAGGTCGACCACATCTGCTTCCCAGGCTACTCCCTCAGCTGCTGCAGCCCCCACTCCTTCTGCTACATTAGATGATGTCGTACGCCTTCTTCGTCGGCACGAGTCGCGTTTGGCTCGTACCGAGGAGGTCGTCTGTCGTATGGCTCAGATGATGGGCATTGATCTTCCTCCTTCCGTGTCTGAGGCCGAGGAGATGGACGATGAGGATATTGACGATCTTGTCACTTCCTTGGCTCGTGGCGATGAGGCCACTGCTGCTGCTGCTGCTACCACTTCTGCTCCTGGAGTTGGCACCACTTCCGGTGCTCCAGAGACTTCTGCTTCAGTAGTTCAGACTTCTGAGGCTGCTGCTGTTCCTATTGACGAGCCTGCTCCTGTCTTACCTGCTGTTGAGACCACTCCTGTTGAGACCCCAGCTGTTGAGCTAGTCGTTTCCACACCTGCCCCGACGATCCCGTCTGTTGAGACGCCTCTCCTCCCTGCAGAGCCTGAGTCCACTCCGTCGACTGGACCCACGGAGACTGCAGATCCAGCCACTTCCTCGTGATCGTCAGTTCCGAGGACTCTCCACTACTCTTTGGATGATATATCTTTTTGAGAGTATTTTGGGTTAGGATGGAGTTTGAGGGTTGTTCTGATGTATTTTTGAGTTTTCTGGATGTCGGTGTTGGGTATTTTGATGTACTTTGGATGATGTTGTTGTACTTTTTGTTGTTGGACTTTGATGATGGTGTTCTGATGATGATGTTGTATCGATGATGTATGATGTATTTCTTTTTGATGGGTATGTTGCAATTGATGTATCGATATCTTTTTGGATGTACTCATGATGTTTCTATCTATATATACATCGATGTTCATGTTGTGATATTTACTTCGTCGTGCACATTAATTCTCATTCAATGTCCATGCTATGTAAAATCGTCGCTCGACGATTGAAAAACTTGGTTAAATAGATTATATTTCTATATTTGTATAGAATTGTTTTCCATGCACAAATTTAACCAAGAATATTGAATATTGAAGACTATGTTTCTTTATTCAAGAAATGAATAATAATTTGGTATTTTTGATGATTTCAATTATCGCTTTTTGATAATGGACAATTTGGCACACATTGATTTGATTTCATCATTTTTTCCCTTGGTGTCAATTAGGTCCATCGTCATTGTCTACGACTCCCGATGTTGGATTTTCCATTTCCTAGTTGTTGTCGTTGTATGCCCCCCATTTTTGGGTTAATGCCAAAGGGGGAGAGATAATGATAATAAATAGCGCAAATGAAAATTTAACTCAATTTCCAAGAATCTAGTTTGATATGTTAGATTCAGGGGGAGTTAAGATATATATAAGGATTTTCAAAATCCGATATTTCAAAAATCGATTCTCTTTATTTATCTTACTCGTCTGATTGATGCAATTCATATATATTCATTTTGGAATTAACGTGTCATCAATGCAGGGGGAGTAAGTATTTTTCATTTGAATAATTATTTTTGATTATTATTTATGTTGGTTTGTCATCACCAAAAAGGGGGAGAATGTTGAATATTGGACTCCCCGGATTTGGTTTTGGATGATGAGCAAACATAAATAATTCATGAACTAACAATTTGTGAGCGCAGTATTGGAGATCGTCGCAAAAATCACGAGAACATTCAAAGCGACATCTCAAGACTTCTCAAGCACGTATTCATGCCTAAAGCTTCGTTGAAGCTCTTGGACCGTTTTGGAAGTCATGAAGAATTAATCGAAGCTCTCGAAGACCATTCTTTAAGGTTTTATTTATAGTCTTTTAGCTTCGATATATATAGAATGTTAAGCCTTGAGTATATCTTACGATTCTAACTTCATAACGCTCATATCGTAGCTCTAGGATCTTAGTACAAGTTCATTCTAACTTCCTCGAAGCGTCGCGCTTCGATTCGGACTTGTTTGTGCATGTTAGTTGGTACAAGAAGAAGTACTGACCGACTAGATGGTGATCTAGTCGGTCAGCAACTCTTCTTGGACTGACTAGTTTGATTCCTTAATTTCTTGGACTTTACTGTTTACAGTTAGTCGGTCTACGTTGACTCACCGACCGACTAGTTTGTGAACTAGTCGGTCAGTGATGCTTCTTTGACCGACTAGTTGTGACTTACTGTTCATACTAAATTTCTCCTAAGCTACTGTTTATCGTTAGTCGGTCTAAGAACGTTTGGTGACCGACTAGTTGACAATCTAGTCGGTCAACTTTTGTTCTTGGACCGACTAAGTCAATTTGTATTCAGACTATTTCATTATGCCTCTTAGTCGGTCTACGTTCACTGACTGACCGACTAGTTGTGAAACTAGTCGGTCAGAAAGTCTTCTTGGACCGACTAGATTTCTAGGTCTGAATTTCTCTTTCTTCTCAGTTCTTCACTTAGTCGGTCCATGTTGTTTGACTGACCGACTAGTTGATGAACTAGTCGGCCAGTGGTTGTTCTTTGACCGACTAGTTTTCTCAGATTTCTATCCGTTGGAATTTGACCTAAGTTGTTTTTATGGGACCCTATAAATACGAACCTAGGTCATTTCTATCTAGGTTAGAGCTGCCATTAAGAGATTCATTGAGAAAGAAAGAGATAGCTATTCTCACTCATTTCTAAAGCTCTCTTCCTCACAAGAAACCCATTCTCTCACATTCTAGATCTAGAATCCATCTTGAGAGAAGTTTGTTCTTGGTGAGCCCTTCAAGCTCTAGCTTGAATCAAGTCTCCAAATCATCCCTAGGCACCTATTGCTGGTCATTTCCTTGGTGCTAGGTCTTGGTGACTTCATCTTCCTCAAATCCTTCCTTTCACCTATTTTGGTAAGAAAAACTCAAGGTATAGGATTTTGTGGTAAGTTTGTTTATTTCAATATAAACTCATTTATATTGCTTGTTGATTCTCTCGGTTGTGAGAGAAGGTTGTGATCCCGGGTTGTGGGATTCACTATTGCCATTGTTGTATGATTTGATCTTGTGAAGGTTTTTTCACAAGATATTCATAGTGGAAATCTTGGGTTAGGGTTTCTAACCTAAGTATCCGGAGGGGATCCGGGTGGTTGGGACGTAGGATCACCGGGTACAAGTCGGGGAGACTTGGGTGGATCCGAACCCATTAACATCATTTGTTTGCATTGTTAATTTTGTTGTTGTCATTCAATTTAAGCTTCCGCAAATTGATTTGGTAGTTGTTTGTACTTTAATTTGGAATTATACTCCTTGTTATTTTTATAGTGTTATTCACCCCCCTAGTACTTGTGCAGTAGCTTGTAGGGCATTACAGAAGGCGCCAAAGTTCGACAAGTCTTGAAAGTACAAGAAAGGGTACAAGAAAGGACTTGTCGGCACATTCACCGACTCCGAAGAGGACTCCTCAAGTGGAGAGTCGGATGATGAACAAGTGGAGCAAGCACACATGTGCTTCATGGAAAGAGAGGAATATGATCCAGAGACCTCTTCCAATGAAAGCAAGGATGAAGGCGATGAGGTAACGATGGATGACCTTAGATTAGCTAACGAGCAAATTTGGTCTAAGTATTCTAAACTAGTAAATACATATACTAAGACTAAAGATGAGCTAACTAGTCTCCAAACCTCACCTAAGCCTATCATCATCAACAACGACACCATTGTTGAAGGCTTGAGAAATGAGATTGTAAATCTCAAATCTCAACTTGAGCATGTTCATATTGAGAATTCGGATGAACGCGAGATATCGGATTTGATTTCTCGAAACTCAACTTTGAGTATTGAGAATGAGAATCTTAAGTCTCGTGTTTGTGTACTCACTACTCAAGTGTCCACTTTGGATACTTCAATACTTTCTCTCACCGAGAAGTATGAGTCCACATTAGGCCGAATTGATAAATTCAACAAAGGCGATGACCATTTGGATAATATCCTAAATAATTTACTTCCGGCCAATCATTGTATTGGCTTGGGGTATAAAATGGGAAATTCATCCAAATCTTCCACCACCTTTGTAAGGCCAACTTCTGATGCCTCAACTAGTGGGAGTAAACACCCCATGGGTAGTTCATCTACCAATGGTGCTTTCACTGGGTACAGACCCCCGTTTGGAAAGAAACCCACTTTGGATGGACCTCCAAAGAAGGGTCATGCATTTATGTACATCAATACTATGCCACGTAGGAACACACCTCCTACTCCACATGTTTGCACGTATGATGATTTCTATGCTCCACGTCCACGGGCACGTGCACACCAAGTGAGACACACTCACGCACGTGTTCGTCCACATGCATATATTCAACCACATCATTACTATATGCGTGATTACCATCATGCACCATATCATATGTCGCCACCACCATTTCATCATGTGCCATATGCTTATCCACGTCTTGCATTCCCTAGGCCACTTCCTCGTAGGCCACTTGCATCACGTAGAAATCAACCACATGTGCATGCTCCCAATAGGAATAGGGCTCCCAAAATATTCACTATTTGTGGCCCGACGGACACTAGCATGCATGAAAAACAAGCTTACATAAATTCTTATTTCATGAATGTAGTGCATAATGATGATTATATTGGGAAGTCTAAGTCCACTTGGACTTGGCTTTCAAAGGTCTAATCTCTTAGGACCCAATGACCTTGGGTACCATGATACGATATGTTTTATCGTCAGGTACTCAAGAAAAAGAAACGGAGCAACAAATCCAAATTTAGCTCCAAGGATGGGTGGATACTCGATAGCGGGTGTTCAAAACACATGACGGGTGAAGCTCAATTGCTCTCCGGAGTGGTGCCATTGAGAATGAGAACCGAGTAGTCTTTGGAGGCAACGAGAGCGGAACCATCATTGGTGTTGGTAAAGTTGGTAACCCATCTAAACCTCTTATAAGTGATGTTTACCTTGTTAAAGGCTTAAATCATAATCTCATTTCAATAAGCCAACTTTGTGACAATGGTTACAAAGTTAGCTTTGCGAAAGGAATGTGTCATATTTTTAGTAAAGATAATAATAATTTGTTATTTTCTGGCACACGCCATAAGGAAATATATATATCCTAGACCTCCCCAAGTCACATGAACAATGTCTCATTGCCAACACAAGTGAACAACACTTATGGCATCAACGTTTTGGTCATGTGAACTTTGGAATACTTTTTAAGCTATCCAAGTTAAATTCTATTAAAGGATTTCCTAAGCTTACTTTCCAAAAGAAAAGCTTTTGTGACTCGTGTCAACGAGGCAAACTTCCGAAGTCGTCATTCAAATATAAGAAAAGCATTTCATCTAAACGGCCTCTAGAGCTTTTACATCTAGATTTTTTTTGGGCCAACTAGAGTTGCTTCATTAGGGAATGCTCGATATGGACTTGTCATCGTTGATGACTTTTCTAGATTTACTTGGGTATTTTCTTTAAGTAATAAAAATGATGCTTTTGAAAAATTCACAATATTTGTGAAGAAAGTACAAAATCTCATTGGAACCACCATTGTCACTATTTGTAGTGATCATGGAGGGGAATTTAAGAATGAGTCTTTCTCAAATTTTTGTGTCAACTCACACCTTTTCTTTCCCTCGCGTACCCCCTCAAAATGGTGTTGTTGAGAGAAAGAATAAGACGCTAGTGGAATATGCTCGCACAATGCTTGATGATAGCCAACTTGGCCATCAATTTTGGACGGAAGCGGTACATACCACTTGCTATGTGTTTAATAGAATACTCTTGAGGCCCGGCACCAAACAAACTTGTTATGAATTGTTATTTGGTAGATTGCCTCAAGTTAAACATTTTCGAGTTTTTGGTGCAAATTTTTTTTTAAAAACATGTATGGGAGCTTGGACAAATTTGATCCAAGATCTGAGGAGGGGATATTTTTTGGATATTCCTCATGTAGCAAAGCCTACCGGATATTCAACAAAAGAACCTCAACGATCGAGGAATCACTTCATGTTTCATTCAATGAAAATTTTGTCCAGACTAGAATTATCAATGATGATGACTCCATGGAAGCTATATGTGATTCTATTGGTAATTCTAATTCTATTGATTCTATTGATACTAACCCTACTGATGATTATTTTGAGAATGTTCCTAGTGATCAGGGAGTTCCCAAACGGCTTCATACAGTTCGTGACCATCCCCATGAGCAAGTCATTGGCAACATACTTGATAGTGTCAAGACGAGATCTCAAGTCAACTACTTCGCTCATTGTGCCTTTGCCTCTTCAGTAGAGCCAAAGAATATTAACGAAGCGTGCGAAGACAGTGCTTGGATCCTAGCCATGGAGGAGGAACTCATTCAGTTTGAGAGGAATGAGGTTTGGGAGCTAGTTCCATTGCCTTCGAAGAACCAAACCGTTATAGGAACGAAGTGGATCTTCAAGAATAAGACCGACGAGAACCAAAACGTCGTCCGGACAAAGCTCGGTTAGTAGCTCAAGGCTACAGGCAAGAGGAAGGTATAGATTTCGAAGAATCCTTTGCTCCTGTAGCTAGATTAGAATCTATTAGGTTGTTGTTATCTTTTGCATGCCATAAAGATTTTAAACTCTTTCAAATGGATGTAAAAAGTGCGTTTTAAACGGAGATGTCGTTGAGGAAGTTTATGTTTCTCAACCTCCGGGTTTTATAAATGAAAAGTTTCCAAATCACGTTTTCAAACTTAAGAAAGCACTTTATGGTTTGAGACAAGCTCCTAGAGCTTGGTATGACCGCCTAAAGAACTTTCTTTTGGATTTGGGTTTTAAAATGGGTGAAGTTGATTCTACACTATTTGTTAAGTATGCGAATCATGATATTATTTTAGTTCAAATTTATGTTGATGATATCATTTTCGGTTCTACTAACTTCACTCTTTGCGAAGAGTTTTCTAATGTCATGAAGGACCAATTTGAGATGAGCCACATGTGTGAGCTCAAATTTTTCTTAGGACTCCAAATTCGCCAAATGCATGATGAAATCTTCTTCCACTAAACCAAGTACACGGTGGAGTTGCTAAAGCGATTTGGAATGGAGAGTGCTTCTGGCAAGAAGACTCCAATGAGCACTACTACACATCTTAATAAAGATGCGGGCGGCAAAGATGTAGACATTCGTCTATATCGAGGTATGATAGGTAGTTTATTATACCTTACTGCCAGTCGGCCTGATATTATGTTTGTTGTATGTGTATGTGCTCGTTATCAACCACAGCCTAAGGATTCACACTTAGTAGCGGTTAAACGTATTTTCCGTTATTTAAGTTACACACTCGACTACGGATTATTTTATCCAAAGTCTAGCACGTATGAGTTAATCTCATATAGTGACGCAGATTATGCTGGATGCAAATCCGACAGGAAAAGTACTAGTGGCACGTGCCATTTTATAGGAAATTCTCTTGTCTCTTGGTTTTCCAATCAGAATTCTGTATCACTTTCAACCACCGAGGCAGAATATATTGCCGCCGGTGCTGTATGTGCACAGGTTCTTTGGATGAGACACACACTTAAAGACTTCGGTATAAACTGTGATACTTGCCCTATCATGGTGGACAACCTAAGTGCAATATGTCTCTCTAAGAATCCGGTACACCACTCCCGTACCAAACACATAGATGTCCGTCACCATTTCCTAGATGATCATGTTGCTAAAAAGGACATCATTTTAGTGTACGTTGAAACCCAGAAGCAATTCGCAGATATTTTCACGAAACCACTAAAGGAAGACTCCTTTGTGCGGTTACGTCGAGAATTGGGGATTATGGGTGAATCCGAGATTTAGGATTCATATTTTCAATAATCCTGCATGATAATGATTTTTTATATGCTCATGCTAGATTTGTTGGGATTTTCTGGATTTTTGATATTTTCGGAATTTATGCTAGATATGTTCATGCACGTCGTATTTATGATTTTCTATGTTTTATGGGGTAGAATAATGATGTTTGAGAGTGATTTCAATGTTTCGTCCAAGTGTTCTTTGGAGAGAACTCAAAATTGCAAATTCTCAAATTTTTGGACTCTTTTAGTCCGTCCCAATTCATTAGCCGACCGACTAGTTTCAGTTCTAGTCGGTCAGTGATTGAACTCAGACCGACTAATTCATGCTCTAATTTTGGCTTCTCTTGTTGTTTGCATTTAGTCGATACAAGCTCATCGGCTGACCGACTAGATTGCATTCTAGTCGGTCTGCACTTGAACTTAGACCGACTAGATCTGCAGGGGCATGTGTCTTTTGTCTCCTGAATCGTTTTAAAGCCTCTCCGCACCGATTAGATTTCATTCTAATCGGTGCGAAATCTTTCCTAAACCCTAAACCCTTCGACTCCTCAGCCTACTCCGCCGTCTCCGACCGCCGTGCACCGCCGTTTTCGGCCACTGTCAGTTGCCGCCGGCCATCTCTCTCCATCCTAGGGTATCAGTTCTCACACTCTCTCAGATTTTAGGGTTCAATTTCGTTCAATTTCTTTCGTTTTTCGATCGATTTTAGCTCGATTTCTAGTGTTCCTCGTCACGATCTCATGGCGAGAACTAGGGTTCCTGTTCCCTCTTCCGGTGCCTCTCCCATGACTGTCGAGCCTACCTCCAACCCTCCTTAACGCAAACGCCGCACCAAATCTGCTCATCAACCCCTGCTTCTCCATCTTCTTCTTCGCCTCCTCTCAAAAAGAAGAAGGCGACTCCTTCACAGCCCAAGCCTCAAGCTCAACCCAAGCCCAAGCCTCGGACCAAGGTCATAGAAAAGATTCTGACCCCTGGCCCCAAAAGTGTTCCCTCCCCTTCCGGTACTCCCTCTGACTCCGACGCTGAGTATATCCCGGAGACTGGGCCTACCGAGAAGGCTCCTCCTCCTCCTCCTCGGTCTTCATCTCGTCCGTCTAAGGGGAAGGCTCCCATGCCTTCTAGTGGGGTCGATATCTCGTGTCGCGATGACCCGATGTGTCTTGCGGCATACAACCGTATTGAGCACTGTCCGTTGATTCTGGAGCATTTCGTTCAGTTCTCTGACTTTCCTATGCTCGCAGATCTCCTCTCCTATAGCGGCCTTCTAGATTATCTTCGCCATGATCCCAAGGTGAATCCTCATCCATATCCCAGACTCGTCAAATTATTCTATGCCAATCGAGTACGGGGTGAGTATGATGACACCCACTGCATTGAGACCACTGTCTTGGAGACACCTATTGTCCTCACGACAGAGATTTTAGGGCAGTTGATTGGTGTCTCCTCATCTGGCCTGCTCCCTTCTGATATCTCCGTGGATAATATCCACGATCTTGACCAGTCCATGCTTGCTGAGATGTTCCACGTCATTCCTCCCGCCGTGATTGGCGTTCCATCGAAATCTTTTAAGCCGAATGCGTGGGTCCTAAATCTGATTCTGAAGTCATTTCTTCTATCGAAGTACGGCTCTTCTAGCTTGCCCTCTCAGCCATTTCTCAAGCTTATCTACGCTCTTTTTATGGGGAGCGAGATAAATTGGGCCCGCATTATCTTAGATAAGATGGACTCTTTTGAATGCATCCGGAAGTCCACAAAGTCAGTTCATATTCCTTATCCTTTCTTGTTGACTCTTGTCTTCTATCACTTCGACGTTCCTCTCCCTCCTGATGATCAGCGTCCGTTGGGTCCTCCCCTGAACGCGACTGCCGTCAAGAAGTCTCTTGCGGCCTTGTGTCACGTTCAGCGGACTACCCCTTCTGCTCCTCCTCCACCGTCTCGCCCTGACTCTTCTGCTTCTCAGAGCCGTCAGGAGGCTCGCATTGCTCGATGTGAGAAGATGCTTGCTCGCATCTGTTATCACTTGGGCATTGAGGTTCCTCCTACAGTTTCTGACGAGGAGGCCATGGATGATGCTGATCTTGAGGAGCTTGTTGCTTCTTCTGTTCGTGCCCCCGAGGGTACGTCTGTTGGCACTTCTTCTGCTCGTGTTCCTGAGAGCACTCCTGCTGCCACCATTCCTTCGGTGGATACTTCTGCTCGTGCTCCCGAGAGCACTCCTGCTGCCACCCTCCCTTCGGTGGACACTCCATTCGTTTCATAGACCACCACCTCTTCTGCACAGCCTGTTGCTGTTGCTGATCCTGCCTCCGCCTCCTGAGCTTGCGTTGGAGGACTCTCCTATGTGCACTTGGATGATTTATTTTGTCGTGAGAGAGTGGGGTAGGATAGTTGGGTGGTTATGTATTTTTGATGTATTTTTGGATGTTTTGGTGATACATTTTGATGTATGTTCGTTTTGATGTCTGTTGAGACATGTGTTGTATGTTGTGCACCGATCTGATGATCGTTTATATTTGTGTTGGCGGATGTATACCTTTTGATGTATCCTGTTATATATATATACACACACATCGTGTTGCCATTTTCTTCAGTGTGCACATTATATTTCTTTTTGTCTCTGATGTTGATTTCGTCGCTCGACGATTATATTGATTAAATAGAATTGTTTCTATGAAAACATAGAATTGTTTTCCATGCACTAAATTCACTAAGAATGTTGATATTGGAGAGTATGTTCCATAACTCAATACGTGAAATTGATTTAAGTTTTGATGATTTCATTTTTTTCGATTTTCGACTATGGTCTCGTTGGCCCGCTTTGATTTTCTTCGGTATTTTACATTGGTGTCATTTGGACCGTGGTCGTATTCTTCGACTCTCGTGCTTTTATTTTAGCCATTGTTGTTGTCGTTGATCTCCTCCCGCTCTTTTTGCTAATGCCAAATGGGGAGAGAATTAATAATGATGATGTGCTAAATGATAATTTAAAGCAATTTACAGTGAATCTAATTTGATATGTTAGATTCAGGGGGAGTGAAGATATAAAAATGGATTACGATCCTATATTTCAATAATTGGATCATGTTTTAAACTTTTCTCGTCTACTTGATGCTTATGTTTACTATTTAATTCGAAATTAACGTGTCATCAATGCAGGGGGAGTAAGTAAATTTCATTTGACTCATTATTATTGATTATTATTTATGTTGGTTTGTCATCATCAAAAAGGGGGAGAATGTTGAGTATTGATTCCCCGGATTTGGTTTTGATGATGAACAAACATAAATATCGTGAACTAACTCTTTGTGATCTCAGTTATGGAGAACGTCGCCAAAATTCTACGTACATCAAAAGCGACGTCTCAAGACTTCTCAAAGCGCGTGATCGTGTGCCTGAAGCTTCGTTGAAGCTCAAGGAGCATTATTGAAGTCAAGAGATTCAGATTGAAGCTTTGAAGACGGTTCGTCTAGTTTATTTTATAGTCTTCTAGCTTCTTTTCGTAGAATGTTAAGCCTTGAGTAGGACTTACATTATAATCTTCATAACGCTCATATCTTAGAGCTAGGATTATCTTAGAAGCCCATATAAACTTTCCCGAAGCTTTACGCTTCATTTCGTGGCTTTTTGTACATCTTAGTTGGTTCAAGAAGAAGAACCAACCGACTAGATTGTCATCTAGTCGGTTAAGAATCCTTCTTGAACCGACTAGATTTCCTTGCTCAATTCAGCATAGGCACTGTTGACCAATTAGTCGGTCTAAGAAGGTTCAACGACCGACTAGTTGTCAAACTAGTTGGTTGGGAATCCTTCTTAGACCGACTAGTTATACTTTCACTTCTTTCAGCCTAGCTTCTGTTGACTAGTTAGTCGGTCCAAGAACATCCATCGACCGACTAGTTGTGAAACTAGTCGGTTGGAATTTGTTCTTAGACCGACTAGTTCTCCTTGTAATCAGCCTATTGATTATCACTACTTAGTCGGTCAAAGAACACTCACCGACCGACTAGTTGTCAAACTAGTCGGTTGGCAAGTCTTCTTAGACCGACTAGTTCTATCTCCTGAATTCTCTATCTTGGCTGTCAACCTTCTAGTCGGTCCAAGAACAATCACCGACCGACTAGTTGCAAAATTAATCGGTCAGTGATCCTTCTTAGACCGATTAGACTGCTTCAGAAATAGATCCATTGGGCATTTAATGCCACGATTTTGCTTCTCTCTTCTCTCACTCCTATATAATCTTGAAGAGCTTCTAACCTAGCATTCAAGGCTACCATTATTGAGTTTTAGAGAATCAAAGAGAAAGCATTCAACTCTCATTTCCAAGCTCTCTCTTCTCACAAGAATCTCTCCAAACTCCTTGAGCCCTATTTCCTCAAGAGAGATTCTCTTCATTGTGAGCCACTCAAGCCAAGAGCTTGATTCAAAGTCACCAACTCCATCCTAGCCTTCGATCGTTGTTCATCTTGGTGGAGCTAGGGTTTGGTGACATTCTCTCCTTCAAAATCTTCCTTGCCCTAAAATCAGTAAGTTTACTTAAGGCATAGGATTTTGTTGGTAAGTGTTTTATTGTTTCATTTACTTTGCTATTAAGTTTATCTTTCTGTTGTGAGAGAAGATCGTGATCCCGGGTTGTGGGAGTCACGTTTTCATTTGTGTATGATTTGATCTTGTAGAGGTTTTCTACAAGAATTTCATAGTGCAAACTTGGGTTAGAGGATTCTAACTCAAGTAGCCGGAGGGGATCCGGGTGTTTGGGACGTATGATCACCGGGAACAAGTCGGGGAGACTTGGGTGGATCCGAACCCGTTACATCGCTTGTTTGCGCTTGTCTTTTATTGTTGTCATATTTTCATTCCGCTTTGTTGGTTGAGTTTGCACAATAATTAGGAATAATTATCTTGATTATTTTAAAGTACTATTCACCCCCCCTCTAGTACTTGTGCAGTAGCTATCAGGGCATTACATGCCCTTCCAACCCCAACAAAGAAACTTACAAGGGTAAAGGAAAGAAGCATTGGAAAGGAAGATCCAAGTCCAAGAATCAAAAGAAGGGACTAATAGGGACCTTTGATGATTCGAGTGAGGACACTTCGAGCAACGAAGAAGAGGATGCAAAGGAGGATGCTCATGCATGCTTTGTAGCCTTTGTTGCTCCTACACCAATCCCATCCGGATTAACTGAGGAGGAATTGGATGCTTGGCTCGATAATTACAATTCCTATGAGGAATTGTGCCTCATGGCTAATGAGGAAGAGTCTTCGCTTTGCTCAAGCAAGGAGGAAAGCGACGAGATAGTCAAAGAAGATGTCATTGATGAGATTGAAGAGAAGATCTCATACGAGGAGCTTGAACATCGTTTCGGTATAGTTTTCGAAAAGGCTAGTAAGTGCATCAACTCTTACAATAAATTAAAAGAAAATATAGAATTGCTAAGAGTAAGTTGCATGAACTAGAAATTGCTAGTGTAATTCATGATGAAAGGCATACTTATGACACTAGTGAGAGAGACACACTTCTCTCTCAAGTTAAGGAATTGAGCCTTACAAATGAAAAACTTGTTGCTCAAAACCTTAGCTTAGATGCTCACATTCAACAACTTACGTTGAAATGTGAAGAGGAATTTTGTAAGCTCATAAGCTTTGTGTATTCTAGGGATTCACTCCACGATTTGTTGGAAAAACAACATCCGGCAAATCATAGAGGAGGTTTGGGTTATATTCAAAATGTGGTTCCCAAACCCACCTCTAATTCCTCTTATGATGCAAATACAAGAAATATTGCTAAAGCACCTAAGAAGAATCACCATGCTTTCTTGTACAACAATAACATCAACAAGAAGCATGTAGATCACGAGGTAATGAGTAAGAATGAAAAATCTTCATTTTTTGCTAAGAAGCAAAATCCTCATTCTTTGCATGCCAAGAAATTCGTTTCTACACTTACGCATGCCACATCCCCCCTCTTGCAAAGGCAAAACCCTTGCCTAGGAAATCCTTGAGATTATGGATTCTCACTAAGGTTAGTGTACAAGAGAGGGATAGCTACATCAACTCTCTAGTTAGAGATGTGATCACCTCATGTGATTACATTAGGAAATCAAATTCCTCTTGGGTTTGGTTGCCTAATGTTTAGGTTCCTCATACATATGCATATTGCATGGGTATTGTGCTTGAATGTTTATTTTTTAGCATACCCATTATTTGTGTGTGTTTCATGATTTTGAAAATATTTTCAAACTTATTTTTCATGAAAATGGGGACCTTGGGGTTTATTGGCATGCATGCATTTTTGATCCATGTGTATGTCAATGGGGGAGTTAATATGTTATATGTTTAAAGTATTTTAAGACATATTTTAACTCTCATTTCGGAGGTTATTTGAGATCTTTATTCACATTTGGTTGTTTTTGATCTCAACCCAAACCTCTTATATATTGCCAACATGTTTCATGATATATTTGTTTTTGGCAATATTTTTTGTGTATCTTTGAAGCTTGATATTTTCATATCTATTGCTTTGATACACTCTTGGCCCATGGCTCCATTAATTAATTGATATTAGATCCTAGAAGTCAAAAGTTGACCATTTCTATGATCTAGGGGGAGCATGTGATAGTGAATTGATACCCACTAAATTTTTAAATTTGGTATCATACATATCTTTCTTTCTTGCATATTGTCACATCTTGGTTAAGATGACGAAGGGGGATATTTTTGATGTCCACCTTTTTGACGATGTCAAGGGGGAGAGATATATGCATTATGTAAATATATATGGGGAGATATATTCATATGCATATGGGGAGAGATATATGGGATTAGATAAACCTTGCATGTTTGCATGATATTGTATTTTACATTTGGTTTACAATTGGTTTATGTAATCCATGCCTATTATATGTCACCTTGATTTCAGTTGGTATTATGAGTATTTACCTTTGTATAGCTCATTGTTTATTTGGTGCATATAAGTAGGGGGAGCTCATTAGCATTGTGCTTTAATACTTCGCATTTTACATAATGTGTGTCATCATCAAAAGGGGGGAGATTGTTGAGTATTGGTGTTTTATACCAATCTTATTTTGATGATGATCACAACATTATGTTGTTGCTAATGACTCTCGTGTTTTAGTCTCTCAGTTTTATCTCAAGAATATCTTTCTTGGAGACTAATCACTTAGTGCAAGGATGGACATCAAGTGGAGAAGAGCCTAAGCTTGGACTCAAGGAGTGCCAAAGCTTGGAGATGATGGAGAGCAATCAAGGCATCAAGATTGAAGACGTAGACTCTAAGGAAAGCATTGTAATCCATGTAATTTACTTTATTGCTTTCTCTCTTTTTTGAGTCTAGGGTTAATGTAATGCCTTGTTAGATGGTTTACTCATTCATGCATTTGCATATAACCATCTTAGTGAGCCTTAGGATTATCATAGAATCCAACCCAATAGGTTCACTCTGTCCAAAGACTCATTTGGAGTCTCTGGCTTTCCGTCAGTCGCCTATTGAAGGAAACACAGTCGTCTGGGTGATTTCCAGTCGCATGTAGATCCTTCTACAGTCTTCTGACATGCACAGCTCAAGTCAACATTTCAATTGACTCAAACTTGAGATTTACGCACAGTCGTCTGTCGATCAGTTTATAGTCGCCTGTATTTTTACAGTCGCCTGGAGATTGGTCATCAGTCGCCTGTATAGCGTAAGTGCATTCTCTACATCTCTCTGTTGTTTTTCCATTTTATACTGCAGACGACTGATGAAGAATGTACAGTCGCCTGACTTTGACAGTCGAGTGTAGTATTAACATCAGTCGCCTGTGCGAAGAATTGGAGAAAGTGCAGCTCTCTGTTTCGATCCATCCCCTGCAGCAGTCGCCTGCTGAAGGTTTAACAGGCGCCTGTCCTGTTTGTCAGTCGACTGTATTGACTTCTTCAGTCGACTGTCCTGGCTCAGATTATAGCCGTTGGATATTTTCTAGCCGTTGATCAGTCGACTGTCTTTTGATCATCAGTCGACTGTTCCTGTCGTTTTCGCCCAGTTTCTAGCCGTTGCTGAATTCTTTCTTTGGCTGTTTCTTTGGGTTTTGGGGCTTGATATGGGGTTCCTATATATTTGAGTTTGCTGCCTTCACTTCAGAACTCTTGACAACACTTGATAACTCTTGACTCTATAGAAAATCTCAAGAGATCAATAAGCAACTCTCAAGCTCACTCATTTCCCTCAATTGAGCATTCATATATCTTCATGCATTGAAGTCCAGCTCAAGGGAAATCATCCAAGTGCTCTCAAGCATATCCCAACACTTGGAGATCCTCTTCCATGCTTTGCATCCATTCATGAGTAAGCATATCAAGCCATAGGTAAGAGTATTTATTTTACTTGGTGTAATTTGTGTTTCTAACTCTCTTTGTGGGAATTAGAACTTTCTCTCTTTGTGGGAGGTTGTCTCTTTGTGGGACTTAGGTTATTCTCTTTGTGGGAATAACTCTCTTTGTGGGAGTAACTCTCTTTGTGGGAGTTTAGTGTCCTAGTGTAGGGCTAACCCTAATTCTCTGAGTGGGAGTTAGTGATTCTCTGTGTGGGAGTCTTGATCCTCGTGTAGGATTGGTTGGGTCCTTGTGTAGGGCATAAATCCTCTTTGTGAGGTATCTCCTTGTGAGATTAGTATTCACTTCTCTGTGTGGGAATATAGTGAATATTGGTATGGCTGGGTGTACCCAAGTTTGGGGAACCAGGATAAAACTGTGTGTTTGCGTTTGCATTGATTGTGCCTTTTAATTCCTCTTGCATTTATAATTCCGCATTTGCAAGTTATATTTTAATTGGACAATTTTATTGCCATTACACTATTCACCCCCTTCTAGTGTGTGTTGTTAGTATTGCAAGGGTAAGGTGATCCTTACAGGGCATCCTTCCATTCAAAGAACTTGCATCTGTTGACTGAAGAAGTACAGCTCCAGAAGCGTCTGCCTGGGTTACTCCTGGTCCATGAAGTCCGCCTGGGCACCCTCAGCCCACAGCAGCACGTCATGCAGTCAGATACATCTGTCTCAAACTCATCATGTGGCGCATCACGTGGTCTGGATAGAATAGAATCGCTCGATCCTAAACTCATTTGTACCTATACAATCAAACAAATAAACACAGTTAACGAATAATAATTTAAGGATAAAAGAAATGTATATGGAGAAAACTTGGGTTAAAAAAAGTACCTACGTAGATATTTCACACCCAACCCGTATGTTGGCATCACCTTGCTTAAATCAGCAGTCACAACCAAAAGCAAATACCGTATCATAGAAAACGCAAAATCACGTACATAAAATAAACATAACATATTTGCATATATATATAGCCCTCAGAGAAAGATGAATGTTCATTTTCCCAACGTGTGTGCTGGCAGCTGTTCCTTTTTTTCCGACCCAAGTTAACATGCTATACCATAGGAGTCACAATGGAACAAATGACACTCAGTTCAGAGTAAGCATCCAGCCAAGCCATACAACAATGCATAACAACAATGCATGCAGTAAATATTTGGATACAAGAGGAGATGCCCTATTTTTAAAAATCATGCATCTTGTGGAATAAATGTACCCTCAAGCCAGCCTTCCACGTTATTGGTGAAGACATGTAATTTGAGTATTTTTTTTCATCATTGCGCTTTTTGAAGCATACCATATAAAGTAAACATCTATGAAATATGTCCCAATATGCATTGTTGCTTTCAAAAATATTCATAATGCATACGTATCAGCACAAAGTGCGAAAAAGTTAAGCAGGCAGCATGAACACTAGAGGGGTTGAGAGATGTGCTAAAAAATAACATGTTCAATTGTAAACATCATGCTGTTTGTGCATGCAGTGTGTGCATGTTCATCAACATGACATATTTTCACTGTAGTAATGCTTTGGTAAGCACAGGCAAAGAAGTAAGCCCAGGCATAGAATCTGCTTGGGCATCAACATATCATCATGAATTCATTTTTTTGCTGCACTGATACAACACATTTGCTAGCTGAATACTCCCAGTAACAAAAAGAACATATAGTCAGTAAGAACATATATTCAAGAATATATATTGAGCAATAATGCTGTCAGAATGGAGAAAAAAGACTCCAAACTAACACTGCTCCACCAAAACTCCAACTAAACATGTAGATGCTCCAGCAATTGAGGGATAAGAACAGTACAATACCCAACCAACATTTGCAGTCTGGAAAACAAAAAGGTAAGCGGGCAGCAAGAACACTAGAGGGGTTGAGATGTGCAAAAAATTAACATGTTCAGTTGTAAACCTCATGTAGTGTGTGCATGCAGTGTGTGCGTGTTCATCAACAAGACATATTTTCACATTTGAAAACATTTGCAGTAAGGAATACAATACAATACCCAGCCAACACATACCCTGAAATACAAACAAGTTTATTGCAAGCAGAAAGAAAAAGAAGTATGCCATGTCAATCATTGAAATTTTTTTTCCCATTCAAGTTCCATGTAGATGCAAATGAAAATGTCTTGACCATATCAACCACTAGATGCAAATGAATCAGTGGCAATCAAACAGGTGAAATACCAAGCATAAGAATCAACATAGCAAAGCATCCTAGCTAAGAAACCTGTCTTGATATTCTCTAAAACAATCAAATTCAAACCAAATGAAAAAATTCTGCATGCTAGAACAGTTTTCCTTGCCCATTCAATTTTCATGTTCATCATACATTGCAAGTCAAATCCCATGAAACAAAATTTCATTTTCAACATTATATTGCAAAGACTCAAATATTGCATACTAAAATATTGCAAAAACTGGAATATTTGTGTGTGTGTATATATATAGCGAGCTATCACATTAATAATGAACCCTACAACAACAACAAAAAATCTTAATAGCATCAAAAAAATGTTGCAAATTCAAACTCAACACCAAGTAAAATGATACAAAAAAGTTAATGAGCCCTTAGGTAATAAGTTTTTCATTTTCCGTATTTGTGGCATGGCGGTTGCTCCTTCATCTAAACACCGCCATAAAAAGGATACTTTTTAATTCAGATCCAGCCTATAATCCCACAAAATTGATACTGACATGTTCTTATTGAAAAAGAATTTCCCATCTCCCACCATCCATGTTACTTCCTTTGATGCAAAAGCAAAATGATCATCAATATGTTGCGAAAAGGAACCATCCAGCCTGCCTTTATTCAACAAATACGGAAATCTTACGTGCAGCACTTATTACGTGTCATCAGTGGGCTATTTGAAAACATGAGTTTATATCCTTCATTTAATTTGAACCCAACATTCCGCATATATGAAAATAACATTTCATTTCATGATAAAGCAACCATCGACTCCATTCCATACTGTTACGGGGTAGAACTCGCGTACAATGAATTTGTATTATGGGAAACCAATGGCACGATGGTTATGCTAATGGCGGGATTAGGGTAGGCTATTTGACAGGTGATTAGAGGGGTGATGAGGCTAAACTTGATGCGGGAGCTGAACAGGGTGTCGAATCCGGCAGGATGTAGGGTCGGGGCCGAGCTGCCTAGGTTGCGGGCGAGCGCGACCGGTGATGACGAGCTAACCTGCGCAAGGAGCAACTCGTCAGAAAGCCTGGGTTGGGGTCCAACCCTTAGCATCTCTAATGCCTAAGTCAGTAATAGGACTTAAAGCGGGGGCTAGGCACGCAGGTCGGATTGAAGGTGAGTCGACCGCACGTGACGAGCTATGGGTGGAAGAACAAAGATATGGACGACCTTTGCTCTTGTGTGTGAGTAATGAGAGTTGAGAGTAAAATTGCCAACCCCTTTACCGTACGAAGTGAATGGGCATTTATACCTGTCGGAGGTGGTTAGGTGGGGCTGACCTGGCATGCTGACTCGGCGTGCTGAGCTGGCCCTGTTGTCAGCGGAAGCTTCGGACGAGGATGTCAGGAACAGGAGTGTCGGCCATGCTTTTGTCAGACGGCACAACGGCCAGGGGTGCTTTCGTCAGGGTGTCAGGGCCGAAAGTATTAAGTGTCAAGGGGCGCAGCGGCCAGGGGTGCTTTGCCAGACGGTCGGGCGATGTTGCTGTCAGTAGCATCCTTTGTACTAGGTTGTTTGTCGCGTTCGATGTGCCAGAGAGACGTTGGTGCGCGTCCAAGATGTGGCGCCACCGATTGGGTCGTCGGATAGCCCTGGTGATGGAAGGAGTGCGGCTCAGGGCCGCCAGGTCGCCAGGTCGCCCGGTCTCCAGGTCGCCTTGATGGCGTCCGAGGTACGGTGCTACCGACACGGATCCAGGGGGAGTGTGGTTCTACTATCGACCATAGTTGGGTGCGCCCTGCCCTCGGCCGTGTCAGGCTCCGGGGTAGTCTGGCGCTCTGCCGCGGGTGAGCTAAACGCAGTCTTTGGAGCCGCGGGATTGGCACCCTAGCGTGGGGCCCGCCGGCCTTCGTGACGGAGGAGTGACGTAGGTGGGGAGCTTGATGATAGGGGATAGAAAGTCGGGCTATCACGATCTTTAGGTCGTAACAATTGCCCCCGGTATTCGAGTTTGGGGCGATCCCTCGGCTCGACTCGGATGGCGTATAACTGCCCCTTCCTGTCGAGAACAGCTCGGACCCTGCTCCATGTCAGGCGGCGGCGGCTATGGTCTTGGAGTCCCTACCCTGATAGCCATTATTGCGATTTGAAGGGGTGGCGGGAGTCGATGCGTCTTCGCCATTGGACGGGTGACGCATGGTTGACGTGACCGTTGCGGCAGACGAGGTGTCAGAGATGCGTCGATGGATGCCGTGTGGCGGCGCAGCGACGGTCGGGATGGCCCGAGGGTTGCTATAAGTATGGGGGGAAAAGATTGGTGGAAAGTTTCTCGCGATTTCCGTATCCGCTCTTGCTTCTCAGCTTCCAGCCATCGTTTACCGACGCTTTCGCCGGTGCCTTTATCGGGGATCTGCTTCTGGTCATCTCCTCAGTTCGACTAATCAGTCAGGTGATTTCCCAGTTTGTCCGCTGATGGCTCCTTTCTTTGAGTGCGGGGATAGTAGTGTGATGAGGGGGTGGTAATGACAGACTTACTCCTTGTGAATGCTCCGATTTAGGCTGCGTTGCCTGAGGGCGGATCACCGACTGTCGGACTTGACGCAGGCTAATCGATCATCCCGAGGGCCATGGCCACTCGGTATTCTCCTTCTTGCGGGCCTTTAAGTAGACTTAGCCCGATTTTTCTTCTTTTTTCTGTAGGTGAGGACACAATGCTTTCGTGGGAGGAAGTGCTGAGGGCGGCCATGGTGAGGGTTACGAGGAAGATCGCCCCTGTGGATAAGGGCGAAGGCGCGGTGTGCGAGGGAGCGCCCGCAGAGGTAGCCGTCCAGGGGCGGAGGGACGATGTTCCTACAGCGGAGGGAGTGAGCGAGATGCAGCATGATCTCGGACCTGATGCTCCTTCCCTTCGGATTAGTGGGGTTGCACCATATGCTTCGGCTCTGGACGCGGTCAACACCATCCCCGTGGCTCCGGCCGTAGGCGTGGTGGACGGGAGGCAGCAGGGGTCCGTAACGGGCGTTCCTTCCGCCCGAATTGGGGGGGCCGTGCCTCGTGGCCCGCCCCACCCGGAGATAGTCAGCACGGCTTTTCCGAGGATTCCGACCTCAGGTAAGCGCCGTAGGCCTCCTCCCACCGAGGGGTGGCCCTATGGAGTTCCCCCGTGGGAGATGGGGAGAGAAGCGCACCCCGGTTGCGAGAAGGCGCTCGCTCTCTCCAAGCTGACGAGGGCCGAGGTGGAGGCCCTACCTGACGAGGATCTTCACCGAATGCCCTATCGGGTGAGCCTGGAGGAGTCGGTGTTTGAGGACACTGGGGTCGCGGCCTGGCTGTCGGAGTATCTCGTGCTGCCATGAGATCGTGAATCTTTGATTCATGTGGGCACGGAGCGGCTATGCGATACCGCTGTGTGGCATATCATGCAGGTGGGTCGAACTGTAACTTACGTTCCAGCTTATGTTCTTAAGCGTGCTGACTGGGCCGGGTTTCTTTGGTAGGCGACGGCGGCGACGGCGGAACTGCAGCGCAATACCCGCTTAGCCACGGTTCGGACTCCCCTGGATAAGGTAAAAGACGATCTCCGGGAGGCGCGGAGCCAGCTGCGAACGAGGGAGAAGGATCTAGATCAGGTCATTAGGCTCCGGGAGCTTGAGGTGTCGCGGATCGGCTTTTTAGAGGTGCGGGTGGCCAGGCTTGCTAGCCAGCTAGAGGGGGAGGAAAGAAAGGGGGTCTTACTCGCCCGCCGCCTTGAGGACGAAAAGGCACGGGGAGATCTACTCGCCTGCCAGCTAGAGGAGGAGAAGGGGAGGAGGGGCCCAACTCGCTCATTGGCTTCGGGAAGAAGAGGAGACGCAGAACGATATTCTAAAGAGGAACACCGAGGCGGCGCACGGGAGGGAGCATGTGAACGACGTTCGGCAGAGAAAACAACCCGAGCTGAAGAACAAGGAGGAGGTCGTCCCGGAGAAGCAGCTAGGGGGCAGGGCGGTCGTCGACCGGGGTGTGTTCAATGCCGCAGCCCGCCGTCTTCTAGATGAGGGGTTACTCCTTATGGTAGCGGAGGCGAGGGAAGCGGGTGTCCTCCGAGGGATGGAGAGGATGCGAACCCGGATGGCGAACCTGTATTCCGGATCGGCGGTTGATTTTGTACGGCCTATTTTGTGTTGTAATGCTGGCAGGATGAAGGATTGTTTATGAAGTACTTTTTTGTTTTTATTCAGTAGTTGGTCTTCCTGTTTCGCGTAAGACCGTGTGAATGCCCCCAACGTTCCCGCTAGGACGAGCGCAGGGGTGAGGAGTGGGAGGAAAGTTGCGACAAAGAAGGTGTGTATGTTTCCGGGAGCCCTGCGCAGATGGGCCGAGCTAATTCTTACGTCTGTGGATGTATTCGAGCATGTCCCTGACTTCTTGGTTGGAGTGCCTCAAGGCGATCCGTTGGGCTTAGCCCGCTTTGTTGGATTGGATGTTGGTGGGGCAGTCGCTTAGTCCAAACAAAAGGAAGAGGTCGGGATATGTTTCGAATTTCTCGCCTCGAATCGTCGCCGAATCGCAGAGGTCACATCGGATTAAAGATGGGCGGGAATCGAAGCGTCTCGACCATTCATCGAGAGGCACGTGGGGGGACGTGACAGGAGGCATCAGGCGAAGCGTTAGGCTGCCTGGATGTGTGACACGTGGCCGGTTGCCAGCGGTTGAGATCGGAGGGCGGATGCCTATAAGTAGGAGCGGGAGTCGGTGCGTGAGACTTTCTTGCTTCTGAGTGTCCTAAAGCAGGTTTTCTGAGTTCCGGCGGTTGCCTCTGAGGGGGCCAAGTTTGTTGCCGGAGTTGGTGCCGCATTCGCATCCGTCGTCGACGCTGTGGCGAGTAATCAGGAGGTATATTTCTTATCTTTTCTCGGGTATGGTTTTGTCGTCCTCAACCTCGTCGACGAGGTCGTCGTGCAGTGGTGCGGCCGGTCCCGCGGAGGCGGTAGGCAGAGCGTCGCCGGGGGGGGCGGGGCCGTGTCGTGGTTGGGAGCGGGAACCCGAGGAAGGGGAAAGTGGTTCTGGTGTCTGGGAAGACATCAGTTGCGTGAGCCGCCGCGATCGTGGTTAGAGGCGGGGGTGTGCCTGCCGAGATAGCCGATCAGAAGTTTGAGGCGCGGATGGACGTTGTTCCCAAAGTGCGCTCAGAGTATGTCAGGCCGCCCTGTGAGGTCCGCCTGCCAACCGCCTCAGAGAGAGTATGCTTTCCCCTGGCCGGTGAGATAGGGGTCTACGTAGCGTGCTTTGACCAGGGTTTGCGGTTCCCTCTTCATTCGTTGTATCGCGAGATTTTGGACTTCCTCGGTCTGGCATTCTTCCAGTTGATGCCGAATTCCGTCAGTGTGATAGTTGGGTTTCTGGTTCTGTGTGCAAGGATCGAGGTCAGTCCGACCCTCCCCTTGTTCCGCTACTTCTTTGTGGTCAAGAAGTTGAAGTGCCATTATTATTTATCGGCGAGGAGGAACCATCCTCTCATCTAGGGGCTGCCAGGGAAAATCAAGGGGTGGAAGAAATCGTTCGTGTTTATCTCCGTGCCCGTCGACATGAGGGTAATGTCGGACTGGGGCGTGCTCAATCCCGAGGTGAGGGAGAAAGTTCGCATGAGCGGAGTTGAAGCGGGGTGGGCGGCAAGGCTGGAGGCAGTTTCGGAGGAGGATAGGCAGTATGCCTGCCTTTCCCGGCCAGAGCTGATTGCTCGGTACATTTGGCCCGAAGGTAAGTCCGGTATTACGGCGTCTATTTGTAGCTTGCTCACCCTAAACTCCTCCTTTTTTGCAGATCCGACGATGAGTATTCCCATCGAGGACTTGGACAGGATGGCCGAGCAGATGTCGGTCGAGGAACAGGGGGCCAGCGGGCCCGTCGCACCATCTGTTGTTAAGGGTCATAAGAAGAGGTCAAGGCCGAGTGAGGGAGAAATGAGCAAGAGGGCCGAGGGGGCCATTGGTCGGAAGAAGAAGAGATCCAACGTCGTAGGGTCCGGTTCGGGAGGGTCCGTCGAAGGTGTCGGAGGTGCCAATATCCCTGATGCCATCGACCTCGACGCGCTGGAGGAGCCGAGCCACACGGTCGATAGGGCGCCTTCGGGAGAGGGCGGAAGCATCGGCCGGGCTCCTACGGCGTCTGCCACCAGTCCTGCGGGGGTCCCCCGGGGTGGTTCCGTAGGATCGAGCTCTATGGATGGTTCGGCCCCCGGAGCTGCTTGGCCTTATAGTTGCCCTCGGTACGCCCTGGAGAAGCTCGCCCCACCCAACTGCGAGGAGAAGCTAGTGACATTTCGGTTGAAAAAGGCCGAGGTTGAAAGGATTCCGTAGGATGACCTCCTGAAGGCGATCTACCCAGTGGGGAGGGGGGAGTCGGTTTTTGACGAGGCAGGCGTGGCAGCGAGGCTTGCCGAGAATTCTCAGTTGCCCCAGGATAGGGAATCCTTGGCGCGTGTGGGCTCGGAGAGGTTAGGAGCCACTGTGGTCTGGCATCTAGCGCAGGTGCGCTAACGAGATATGCGGGTGGTGTCTTGGGGATTATCATTGTCGGGCTTGACTCTCTCTTTTGTGTGCGCAGTCTACTTCCGCGATGACCGCTCTTCAGCACTGGACCCCGGCTCTCGTCACGGCCGAGCACACTATGGCAAGGCTGAAGGGGGAGCTCGACCAAGAGAAGGCCCGGTATGCCAAACTGAAGAAATCATTCGCCGACCAGCGGGTGTCCATCCGGGAGTACTAGGGACATGTGGCGGATCTGGATAAGCGGATCGCTGACGGATGCGCCTGTGAGTCTGAACGAGAGCGAGAGGCCGAGCTGAGCATGGCCAGGGTGGCCGATTTGGAGATGCAGCTAACCGCCGCGAAGGAGGAGCTGTTGGGCAGGCTAGAGGAGTTCCGACACTATCAGGTGACGACCTTCGTCCCCAAGCTGGCTGAGGCCAAAAGGAAGGCTCGGGAGGTGGGCAGGGAGGAAGGACTGCAGAGGGGCCTTAAGCTGGGCCGGGAGGAAGGGAGCGAGGCGTGCCTTCAGAGGATTATGGGGAGGGCCCGGAATCTCTATCCCTCGCTAGACGTTGATTTCGAGGCTCTGGCAGCTTTCGAGGGGGAGGAAGAAGAGGATGAAGGAGCCCCCGAGATTAGCGCGGCTGTACCGGGAACTGGAAGGCAAGGGTCGGGTAATGCTCCGCAGGATGGTTGCCATGATGGCGGACGTGCGGAGCCGTAGGAAATCGCGTGAGGAAATCTATTCTTGTGTCGCCTTTTGTAGTAAAATAGGGGGAACTAAAGGAGGGCCCATTTTGTAGGTTCACCCCTTTTCTTTTGTAACAATTCGTATTTCATGAATAGAAGTTGATTCCTAGTTATGGACCGTATAAATTTACGATATGACCGCGCCATCAGATCGGGATCTAATGTTCGTGATACGTGGCGATCCACATTAGTGGCGGATCGGCAAGTGTGCAGCCGGACCTGCGTCCACCGGTTTGGGTGGCCGAGCTCCTTGAGCTCGGCCCGGGGTTAGGTAATGATCGTAAACAAGTTAACTTTTCATTAGGGTGGGCTCGTGCAATTTTTCCTGCCTCGTTTTTATTCCTCCGCGAGGGTGTATTTCATCACCATTTTACAACGGGTCTCGATAAGGTTTACAATAATTGGTCTAGCGCGCACCAATTCGTGGGAGGGTTGGGACGTTGTTTTATCTAGCCGTAGGCAGCATTAGGATGAGCGGGCTCCTGTTTACAGGGCGGCTCTCCGTCTTTTCTGTTGCTCGTTGCGTTCCTTTTGTCCTCTTGTCCGCGGAGGGTTGGGAGTGGAGTACCGGTCTCGATTGCCTGCGGAGAAGCTGAGATGCCATGACTCGTTGTTTGGGTTCATCGGGGATGCAGCCTTGCTGTGACCTGTGTTGGGGTGAGTGAATCCCTGTCCGCAGGGCGGCCTTCCTTCCCATCCATTGCTTTGTCATATCTAGCCCCACCTTCGTTGAGCCAAATGGTTGCGAGGCCTCTCCCAGGGGTCCGTACATCGAAAGGAAACCTGGGAGGAGGCTGCAGACGAGGTGGAGGCGGGGAGGTCGGTGCTCTGGGGGGTTCTCCGGCGTCCTGGCCTCGAGGGGAAGGTCGCGGGCGAGCAGGTGGGTCGTTAGGAAGCACGTCGTTGGAGACCTGCGAGCCCGGAGTGGCTTTTGCCTTTCCCGCTGGCGGGGATCGGCGGTTGACAGACGCCGACCTTCCAAAGTTTCATCTGGTACAGGGCGGGTGGAGGAGTGGAAGGTGGGGCTCCCCATGTGTAAGGTGAATAGCTCATTGGCGATCCGCATGTAAGAGGAATAGCCCATCGGCGTGGCGGGCCGTTGGGAGGCGGGCCCGCGGAAGCCGGTGCGTCCAGGCAGAGGCCGGAATGCCCAATGGGGTGATCTGGCAGGGCTACCCCGTGTCTCCGGTTCTCGGGCCGGAGCGCCTACGTTCGTCGGACGCCGGAGGGGGTGGGGCGGTCCGGCAATGGGGCTCCAATTGTCCTACCGCAAGTTGTTTAAGGGAAGTTGGAGGCCGGCGGTGATTCGGGTTCAATATTACATATTTAACCCCCCATTTAGCCCTATTTTGTGCTCATGTGATGCTACATTGTTCTCTAATTCATACGTATTTTCTACACAATTATGTATTAGAGAAAACACTCTATTTGAGCATAAAACAGTAATTAACGAAGTATTTCTGCACTTTTTATATTTTTCCTAGCTTCGTCTCGATCTCACGATTCCAACGACTATTTATTTGTATTTTTCTGAGATCTGTGCTAATTACTATGAATTTTTGAATGCAGAATACCATTTATTGGAAATAAAATAAATGCGCACGAATCTTGGCGCATGCGGTGGCAGCATCAGAGCGGCTCCCGCCCGCATCGGACGTCGCTGAGATGAGGACGACGCGACAATTTTCTGATCGTTCGATTCCAATCAAACGGCTCCAATTCATCCCGCTCGAAGCAACGCAATCGGCTCAGATAAGGGCGACGTGGCATTCATCCATCGGCTTCCCGCTTCATCGAACGGCTGAAAGTAGCGGAGCTGCATGATTTCAACGAGCGACGTGGCTCCATCACAGGCGTTGAGATTCGATCCAACGGCAGCGAATTTTCCCCGATGCGATCTCGGAGAACGGAGCGGGCTGAAGCGCAGCCGTTCGATCTCGTGATCGAACGGTCCAGATGAATCACAATCAGAGCTCGGAGGTGATCAAGCGGGTAGCGAGCGCACGAAAATTAAAGGCCACGCGTCGCCATGAGATCCAATCCCGCTTTGATGAGCGGTTGATAATTGCCCCGGTTGCGGATGCGGGTTTGAGCGAAGTAGGGTTGCGGTTTTGAACCCGTTAAGCCCAATAAACCCGCAATGCCTCTATATAAGGTATTCCTAGGGTTTTTTGGGCGTATACAAGCAGATTTTGGCGTATTTTGAGCGCATTGGAGGCTCTAGGAGCCGTATTTCGCCACCACAAAATTCTGTAAAATTCCAGAGGCTATTTTATTATTTCCAGAGAGTTTTAGTGTATAAACTTGAAGATTGGGTGATATATTTCTTAACTTAAACTCCGTATTTTGGTGTTTTTCATCGTATTTTGCTATTAGATCAATGTATTTTGCTATGAAACTTGATTATTCTTGCATTTTGAGTAGCTAAAACTTATTTTTGCATGGTATGGCGTAGTTAGGGGATATGATGCGTGTTTATTTGGTTGTATTCCTTGTGCTAAACCGTTAAACGTCGTTAAAGTTGTAATTTTTGTTCGTAAATCGTCTTTTTCATCTTCCAAAAGAAGTGATTGAGTTGATGATCGCCCCAAAAGGGTGAGTTTTGATCTCCCCAAAAGGGAGTTTCATACCATAGTTTTGATATCTCCAAAAGAGAGGTTCATATCGTATTATAACTTTAGCGACGATCTTATTGAATATTGTGCTTGAACCCCCAAAAGGGTATCTTCCGATGAATTGCTCCCAAAAGGAGAATTCATTGAGTTATATTGGGTATTTTCCGGTGAATTGCTCCCAAAAGGAGAATTCATTGCGTTATACTTGTCAACCAAATTAATACGAATCATTGATCCTAACGAACCCATACCATGTGCAAACTTTTTATAGATATTTTCAGACACGAATTTCCTTGTTTATATTGTTCACGTATTCACATCACCATCACCGTCATCATTGTTGAAGTGGTTAGTTTCTCTTTGTTGGATTTCTATTTGATTTGAATTGTGGTTGCAATAGATTTCCTCTTGAGGATTCGACATCTGGACTCCCAGATTATATTACTTGTACGGACTCTTGCGCTTGAGAGAGAGAGCACCTTTTCGGAGCCGGCCGGGCCGTCCCCTGGGTAAGGGGAGTAGTCCATCGGTGCTCGTCGCGTGGACGCGACCGCCGATGGGGGAGGTGGGTTCTATCGGTGGCCAGTGGCCTCCCTTCTGTTCGGGTGAGGCGTCTCCGGCCTTTTCATACCTGGGGGAGGGGACGGAGATCGGTCCCCATGCTTTCTTCTTCCTCCTCTCCGAAGGGGAGAGGGGGGGTATTTTCAGAGGGATTTTGTTGACAGTTTCCTCCTAGTTAATGCGATTAGCTGGCATCATTAATGGGCTCCTCAGATTCACAGCCCTTGGGAACTGTTTTAGCCAGGTGGCGCCAAATGCGATTCGTCAGCCATGGCTTCTCGGGGGGCGTGTCATCATTAATGACAGGTTTCCCGAGCGTCCCTTCGTCTCGACGAGTCATATTGGGGGCCTGCTTTCTCGGGACCCGGATTTTATCCAGCAGGTGTTGTTCAGCGGTCCTTGGTCCGCATCAGGTCTGACCCGGTTTGCGTGTCCTTGTCCTCTTCCATAGGTTCGAGTTTTCGAGGATCACGGGTTGGCCGGGGGGCGGAAGCAGGCGCGTAGCCAGGCCCGTGCCCTTCTCTGGTTTGGGTGGCGAGGGTTGGCCCTACCCCAGAGTTCTTGAGGGGGGAGCAAGCACGTTGCTCAGCCTGTGCCCTTCTCTGGTTTGGGTGGCGAGGGTTGGCCCTGCCCCAGAGTTCTTGAGGGGGGGAGCGAGCGCGTAGCTCGGCCCGTGCCCTTCTCTGGTTTGGGTGGCGAGGGTTGGCCCTGCCCCAGAGTTCTTGAGGGGGAGCGAGCGCGTAGCTCGGCCCGTGCCCTTCTCTGCTTTGGGTGGCGAGGGTTGGCCATGCCCCAGAGTCTTTGAGAGGGCGGGTATTGGACCGTCATCTCCCCGCAGACTCTATAGTCGGACGGGTATTGGGCCATCGCCTACCCCGCTTATGGCGCTCCGGTTTGGGTGGCGAAGCTTCGTAGGCTTGCCCCGGAGGTCTTTGCTGGAGCGGGGGGAGCGGGCGCGTAGCCCGGCCCGTGCCCTTCTCTGGTTTGGGTGGCGAGGGTTGGCCCTGCCCCAGAGTTCTTGAGGGGGGGGAGCGAGCACGTAACTCGGCCCGTGCCCTTCTCTGGTTGGGTAGCGAGGGTTGGCCCTGCCCCAGATTTCTTGAGGGGGGAGCGAGCGCGTAGCTCGGCCCGTGCCCTTCTCTGGTTTGGGTGGCGAGGGTTGGCCCTGCCCCAGAGTCTTTGAGAGGGCGGGTATTGGGCCGTCGCCTCTCCGCAGCCTCTATAGTCGGACGGGTATTGGGCCGTCTCCTATCCCGCATATGGCGCTCCGGTTTGGGTGGCGAAGCTTTGTAGGCTTGCCCCGGAGGTCTTCACTGGAGCGGGGGGGGGGGGGAGCGGGCGCGTAGCCCGGCCCGTGCCCTTCTCTGGTTTGGGTGGCGAGGGTTGGCCCTGCCCCAGAGTTCTTGAGGGGGGAGCGAGCGCGTAGCTCGGCCCGTGCCCTTCTCTGGTTTGGGTGGCGAGGGTTGGCCCTGCCCCAGAGTCTTTGAGAGGGCGGGTATTGGGCCGTCGCCTCCTCGCAGCCTCTATAGTCGGACGGCTATTGGGTCGTCTCCTACCCCGCATATGGCGCTCCGGTTTGGGTGGCGAAGCTTCGTAGGCTTGCCCCAGAGGTCTTCGCTGGAGCGGGGGTGAGCGGGCGCGTAGCCCGGCCCGTGCCCTTCTCTGGTTTGGGTGGCGAGGGTTGGCCCTGTCCCAAAGTTCTTGAGGAGGGGAGCGAGTGCATAGCTCGGCCCATGCCCTTCTCTGGTTTGGGTGGTGAGGGTTGGCCCTGCCCCAGAGTACTTGAGGGGGGGGGAGCGAGTGCGTAGCTCGGCCCGTGCCCTTCTCTGGTTTGGTTGGCGAGGGTTGGCCCTACCCCAAAGTCTTTGAGAGGGCGGGTATTGGGCCGTCACCTCCCCGCAGCCTCTATAGTTAGACGAGTATTGGGACGTCGCCTACCCCGCATATGGCGCTCCGGTTTGGGTGGCGAAGCTTCGTAGGTTTGCCCCGGAGGTCTTTGCTGGAACGGGAAGGAGCGTGCGCGTAGCCCGGCCCGTGCCCTTCTCTGGTTTGGGTGGCGTGGGTTGGCCCAGCCCCGGAGTTCTTAAGGGGGGAGCGAGCGCGTAGCTCGGCCCGTACCCTTCTCTGGTTTGGGTGGCGAGGGTTGGCCCTGCCCCAGAGTACTTGAGGGGGGAGCGAGCGCATAGCTCGGCCTGTGCCCTTCTCTAGTTTGGGTGGCGAGGGTTGGCCCTGCCACAGAGTTCTTGAGGGGGGGAGCGAGCGCGTATCTCGGCCCGTGCCCTTCCCTGGTTTGGGTGGCGAGGGTTGGCCCTGCCCCAGAGTCTTTGAGAGGGCGTGTATTGGGCCGTCGCCTCCCCGCAGCCTCTATAGTCGGACGGGTATTGGGCCGTCGCCTACCCCGCTTATGGCGCTCCGGTTTGGGTGGCGAAGCTTCGTAGCCCGGCACGTGCCCTTCTCTGGTTTGGGTGGCGAAGGTTGGCCCTGCCCCAGAGTTCTTGAGGGGGGAGCGAGCACGTAGCTCGGCCCGTGCCCTTCTCTGGTTTGGGTGGCAAGGGTTGGCCCTGCCCCAAAGTTCTTGAGGGGGAGAGCGAGCACGTAGCTCAGCCCGTGCCCTTCTCTGGTTTGGGTGGCGAGGGTTGGCCCTGCCCCAGAGTCTTTGAGAGGGTGGGTATTGGGTCGTCGCCTCTCTGCAGCCTCTATCGTCGGACGGATATTGGGTCGTCGCCTACCCCGCATATGGCGCTCCGGTTTGGGTGGCGAAGCTTTGTAGGCTTGCCTCGGAGGTCTTCGCTGGAGCGGGGGGGGGGGGGGAGCGGGCGCGTAGCCCGGCCCGTGCCCTTCTCTGGTTTGGGTGGCGAGGGTTGGCCCTGCCTCAGAGTTCTTGAGGGGGGGAGCGAGCGCGTAGCTCGGCCCGTGCCCTTCTCTGGTTTGGGTGGCGAGGGTTGGCCCTGCCCCAGAGTTCTTGAGGGGGGAGCGAGCGCGTAGCTCGGCCCGTGCCCTTCTCTGGTTTGGGTGGCGCGGGTTGGCCCTGCCCCAGAGTCTTTGAGAGGGCGGGTATTGGGCCGTCACCTCCCCGCAGCCTCTATAGTCAGACGGGTATTGGGCAGTTGCCTACCCCGCATATGGTGCTCCGGTTTGAATGGCGAAGCTTCGTAGGCTTGCCCCGGAGGTCTTCGCTGGAGCGGGGGGGAGCGGGCGCGTAGTCCGGCCCGTGCCCTTCTCTGGTTTGGGTGGCGAGGGTTGGCCCTGCCCCAGAGTCTTTGAGAGGGCGAGTATTGGGCCGTCGCCTCCCCGCAGCCTATATAGTCAGACGGGTATTGGGCCGTCGCTTACTCCGCATATGGCGCTCCGGTTTGGGTGGCGAAGCTTCGTAGGCTTGCCCCGGAGGTCTTCGCTGGAGCGGGGGGGGGAGCGGACGCGTAGCCCGGCCCGTGCCCTTCCCCTCAAAGTCCTTTACGCTAAGCTGAAACTTTCAAGTGGAGAAGCCCCGATTTGAAAATTCGAAGGAAGAAATAAAAGCATTTCATTACAGGCTTACAAATGCCGGTAACATTTTAACAGGTGCTCCGCATTTCTCGGATGGGCCAACTTGCGCCCGTCGAGGGCTGTTGGTTGCTAGAGTCCTCCCTCCCACAGAGGAGGTCAAATAGGCAAGGCTTGCTCCGTACCCTTGTGCTTGGTTGATCCCACATAGCAGCTCCTGGATAGCTTCTGGCTCCCCCGCACCGACCCCACCCCCGTGGAGTTTGGAACTTTACCATCTGATGGAGCAAGCTAGGGAGCACTTCTATGGCTGTCATGTACGGTCGCCCTATGATCCCATTGTATGCCGACGCGATATCGACGACAACGAACTGCGTCATGCGGGTGACGACCCGGGGTTCCACTCCGAGTGACATCGGCAAGGTGATTACCCCCACAATAGAAGTCGAGTGGCCAGTGAAGCCGACGATCGGCCCAGAGCAAGGTCTCAGGTCCGCCTGCCCCAACCCCATCTTCTCCACCGTCGACATGAACATGATGTCGCAGGAGCTCCCAGTGTCGATCAGGAGGCGGCTAATGACGGACGTCCCTATCTGGGCCTCGATGACGATGGCGTCGTCATGTGACAGCTCGATTCCCTCCAGATCCTCGTCGGTAAAGGTGATGGGAGGCCGGGCCACCCTTTTCTCCTTAGCCTCACCGCCGAGACCCGCTGCCATCACCTGTCGCACGTACGCCTTCCTGCTTGACGACGACGACCCTCCAGAGAACGGCCCGCCACATATCACATCTATGAGCATGATCGGCTTTGGTGGATGAGGTTCTTCCCGCTCGCCGTCTGGTGGCGGGTCCGGTCTTCGTGCTCCTCGCAGGACCCTCTCCTCCTGGATTGGCCTTCTGCCCTTGACGAAACCTCCCAGGTGGCCCGCCTGGATGAATCGTTCGATCTCCCGCTTGAGGGTGTAGTAATTGTCGGTATCATGGCCGTGGTCCCGATGGTATCGACAATACTTCCGTAGATCCCGCTTGGAGGGGTCGGACTTCATTTCCCTGGGGGGTCTGGCAGAAGCCTGTCCCTCGCCGCCGCGGCCAGCACCTCTATCATCGGGGTGTTGAGCTGGGTGTACTGGGTCCGCAGGGGCCCCTCAAGCCTTGGGATTGCTGGGGGGGCTCTCGGGCCGGAGCGAATTCTCGCGCCGGGCCGGGATGGTCTTGCGGGCGACGCCCTGCAGGGTCGCACCTTGGTTGAGCCGACTGGTCGCGGCCTCGGGGCCCATCTTCTTGCCTTGGTCTGGGATTGGACCGGGGATCACCCTGGGACGATCTGGTCGGGGCGACCTGTTCTTTTGCACCTAGGGTCTCCTCGGTTAGTGTGTATCTCTCCGCCAGCACGACTAACGCGTCGTAGTCGGTCGGCGGGTCCCGGAGCAAGGATTTGCGGAGGCTCCGATTCCGTAGTCCGGTCTTGAAGGCTAGCATGAGCACTTCATCGCCGCATGCCACCACCGCCCGTCTCTCATCCTGGAAGCGGCGCATGTACTTCCCAGTTGTCTCCCCTTCCCCTTGGATGATCGTGCTGAGGTAGTCTAAGGGCTTCTTCTTTACGCGCCCGGCTCGGAACTCTTGGCAGAACTTATGGGATAGTTCGTCGAAGCTCTCAATGGATCCCGCCAGCAAGCCATAGTACCATTCCAGTGCCATGTCCTTCAGGCTCTGCGAGAAATGCCGGCACATGAACGCGTCATCCACATCTTATGCCTCCATGCCCCCCGGTATTGTCATACGTGGGAGAGGGGGTCGCCTCTTCCACCGTAGGTGGCCAGATGGGGGGGCCTTGAACCTCACGGGTCTTGGGGCCGACATGATCCACCATGCCAACGGCGTGGCCTCCTCGGGGTACGCGGGACGTTCTGGCGCGTGTCCCCTCCGCCACTCTGGGGTTTGGCTTCGGTCCCGCCTTGGCTGCTGTCGGTCGTCATACCCCGGGGAATAACGACGCAGTCGTCAGGGAGGGCTCCCTCCATGGGCTGGGGATCCGGCAAGTGGTAGACTGCGGTCATCCCAGTATCGCCGGCCCGTTGCCGTCGCCTTCGGGAATTCCCTCCGCTCTTGATTCTCTCTTAGTAGCCTTTCGCACTCTGCGACGAGAATGCGTAGCTGTTCACGAACGGCATCCTCGTCCAGACGATATGGGGAGAAGCGTCGACAGGGCGGATTTCGTCCCCGAGGTGGGGTCCCGGCGATCGGCGGGCTGCGTTCGTCCCTGTGTCGCTCGCCCGTCATCGAGGCTTCTGGGATCTCGTCTCCACGTTCTCCCTTTGGAGCCTTTTGCGCTCTGCGACAATGAAGCGGTGCTGGTGTCGGGCTGTTTCTTCGTCGAGGAGGGCTTGTTGGGCGGCCTCGGCCGCCTCGTCCAGATGTCTCTGAGCGGTCGTCGCTTCCTCTTGGCGCCTTCACAGCCGGGCGATCTCCATTTCTTCTTCCAGGAGCCTCTGCTGGGTCGCAATCTCCTTGGCGAGCCCTTTGTTCCCCATCTCTTCAATGAACTGAGGGTGAAGATTCCACCTCGCGTTCGGGGGCTCCGAGGGGCCCGGGGGTGCTTCGGTTTCGGCTGTTGCGAAGCTCGCCATCATCTTGGTGGTGGGCTCCGAAAGGTGCTTCTCTCAAGCGCAAGAGTCCGTTCAAGTAGTAAAATCTGGGAGTCCAGATGTCGAATCCTCGGGAGAATCTGTTGAAACCACAAGTCTAAGTCAAATAGAGTAACTACGAATAAAATCTAAGCACTTTAATAGTGATGGTGAAGGTGGTATGAAAAGTGTGTGGTGATGGGATTGTTACGTGCGATCAATGCAAACAACGAATTCTAGTTTGTGAAAAAATAGATATAAAAGGCATGTACATGGCATGGGTTCATTAGGATCAGCGAATCGTAAACTTTGGTTGATCAAGTATAACACAACGAAACCTCCTTTTGGGAGCGAATCGTCGGAAGATATCCTTTTGGGAGTTAACGCACCAATTCTAATAATATATCGCTAAAGTTGTAAACGTATATATGAAGTATGAAGCTCTCTTTTGGAGAGATCAAATCTCACCCTTGTGGGGTGATCATCTACTAGAACTATTCTTTTGGAATACGAAAAAGTAGATTTAAGAGCGACAATTAAAACTTTAGCAAATATAGCGATTAAGCACAATAATACAACCAACGAATACGATTCACATCACTTAATTACCCCACACCATGCACATAAAATATTTAGCTACTCATGGTGCAGAAATAAACAATTTTCAGATCAGAATTCATAGGTTTAGTAGCAAAATACGGAAGTTTAGAGGCAAAATACAAGCTAAAACACCCAAATACAAGCTAAAGTTGAAGAGAATATCACCAAATCTCTCTGAAAAGTCTTCAAAACTCTCTGGAAATTAGAAACTAGGCTCTGGAATTTTACAGAATTTTTGCAGAAGAAAATACGGCTTCTAAGTGCTCCAATACGCCAAAAAATACGCCCAAAAACCCTAGAATACGCTTAAATAATAAGATTGCGGGTTTATTGGGCTTAACGGGTGCAAACCCGCACAGTATTCGCACCCGGATTAATCCACGCCGCAGATCCAGAGCGGGGCAATTCCTGGCCGTTGATCAAAGGCGGGATCGGATGTGGGCACGCCACGTGTTCGCCAAAAATCGCGCTCAGCCATTCGCGGATCCGAATTCGCTTCGGAGTTGGTATTAGCCGTTCGATCATCTTCGCACGGCTGCGATTTACCCTTGCCTTCGCCCGTTCGCTGCTCATTGCGGGGTCGCTGTCGTCCGTCGGATCTAAATCCAACGCATCGCTACACGCCACGTCGCCCGGAGGCCGCTTCGCTGCGCTTCGCTCGTGGGCCGTTCGATCGCTCGGAAGGCCGTTCGATTTCCGCCGCGTGGCAATCCAAATCTCCGAGCACAGCGTTCGCCTCTCCGCTCGTTGTGGCCGTTGGATCGAAATCCAACGGCGCTTGGGGAGCCGCATCACTCCGCTCGCTGTGGCCATCGGATCTCGCATCGACGGTACAAAGGAGGCCACGTCGCCCGATCTGTTTCGAATGCGGGGGGAAATCGTAGCGGTTGGATGCGGCGGAATATGGACGGATGGTGACACGTGTCGTCGTTTGATTGGCTGCCGAGAGTATTTTTGTATTTCTTCTGTATTTCTTCACTTTAAATGGTATTCTGCATTCAAAAATTCATAGAAATTAGCACAGATCTCAGAAAAATACAAATAAATAGTCGTTGGAATCGTGAGATCGAGACGATGCTAAGAAAAATATAAAATGTGCAGAATTGCATCGTTAAATGCTGTTTTGTGCTCAAATAGTGTGTTTTCTCTAATAAATAAATGTGTAGAAAATACGTATGTACTAGAGACCAATATAGCATCACGTGAGCACAAAATAGGGCTAAATGGGGGGTTAAATACGCAATATTGAACCCAAATCACACCCCCCAACTAGCGTTTTGCTAGTCTCTAGCAAAAAGAGCGATTAAAAATACGCCTAGATCACCTTATCAGATCTCAAATCATTCATCACCATACTACAACGACAAAAGAGATATCCAAACACTAATATCAATATTTCAAACTCATCAGGTAATGGTACTTGTGGGTTTTCAAAAAAATGAAAGTCAAGCATCTCAATTGGTTATAAAATAGACTCAAATTCACTATCAATTACTTCATAGCTCATAGTACACAAAATCAATGGCCCACACCGTTCAATCAAATATTTTAACTTGGAGCGTAGATGGTTCATGCAAAGCAAGCATCAAAAGTAGGATGGTATCAAGACATACACACGTCAATCTCTATTCATAGGGACTCACACCACATCTTGCGTTTTCTTTAAGCTTTGGAAGTTTTCTTGCCTCGCTAATCATGCACACTTATTCTCTATGTTCTTTCACTTTTCTCCATAGTTCCGCGTAACGCGCATCAAGCAACATTCGCAGAAAACTATATAACTTGGATCGCTCCATCAAATAATTGAGTTTCCGGTCAATGGCTCCCAAATCAGACGATAATAGGGCATTAGGCCAAGAAGGACCCCTCGGACTGTACTACTCGAGCCAACCAAGTTATTTCTTTAATAGCACATTTATTCATTTTTTTTAATCATCTCATTTTTTTCTTCTTTTGTGTGTGCATAAACAACGTGACAAGATAACTTCCCCTTCTTTAATTGTTCACAAGAATGTGTATCCTAATCATTTCAAATGACGTGGTACGTTTTTCTACCCAAAATCACACCTAGCATGCAAATGGCAATAAATACGAGATAAAGAACAATGCTCCAGTTAATTTATGAATTATTGGTACATGAACTTTGGTGTGTTCCAATGAAAGCATACCACTTGCTAATCCATAATTTTTAGATTCATTAAGTCATCGATTAATCTTGCCATTGAGATGTATAAAAAGAAATTCACCACAAGCACTCAAATTCATGTAAAATGAGATTGAAATGTTGAATAATAGTGGTGGGGAAAATAAATCATGAGTGTACGGTGGTGAATAAATATCGAGAGATTTCATCACATGAGGGTCATTTCTAGGTAAAGATAGACTTTGGTGATATTTCTTAACTCAATATTTTTTTTTTCAATGCAAAAAGGGAACTAAAAAAAATAAAATCCTAAAAGAAAAAGAAAAAGAAAAAATAAAATCCTAAAAGAAAAATAAAAAGAAAAAGCAAATAAAAAATAAAAATCCTAAGAGTTATTTCCCTCCCCCCAACTTAAAATAGACATTGTCCTCAATGTTAGGAAGAGGGAATCATGGAAAGAACACACCTGATTAGTTCCCACCCGAAGGTGGGTCTGTGAGATCCATGGTGCTCGCTTCCTTGGTCCAAGGCTCGTGAAAATGTTTCAATCTCTGGCCATTCACCTTGAACTCGCTTCCATCTTTTTCATTTAGTAAGAGCACAGCGCCATGTGGGAAAACTTCTTTGACGACGAAAGGTCCATACCACCTAGAGCGAAGCTTCCCAGGAAAGATGTGCAGCCTGGAATTGTATAGCAATACTTTTTGGCCTGGGGTGAACTCCCTCCTCAAGATCATCATGTCGTGGACGGATTTCATCCTCTCTTTTGAAATTTTAGCGTTGTCGTACGCATTTCTCCTCAACTCCTCCAGCTCCAACAATTGCAACCTGCGAGAAGAAAAAGAGACATCAGTAACAAAATTCATTTTCTTTATAGCCCAATAAGATCTATGCTCTATCTCAACAGGTAAGTGATAAGACTTCCCAAATACAATGCGGTAAGGTGACATCCCCAAAATTGTTTTGTAGGCCGTCCTGTAGGCCCACAACGCTTCAGGTAAGCGCAAACTCCAATCTTTCCTTGATGGATTCACCGTTTTCTGTAGAATTCCTTTGATCTCTCTATTTGCCAACTCTGCTTGGCCATTGGTTTGGGGGTGATACGGAGTAGAAACTTTATGTGTGACCCCAAACCTCTTCATTAAAGTAGCGAACATGCGGTTGCAAAAATGAGACCCTCCATCACTGATCAAGGCCTTGGGCACTCCAAACCTAGAGAAAATGTTCTCTTTGAGGAACTTAAGCACAACGGAAGTGTCGTTCGACCTGCAAGGAATAGCTTCCACCCATTTAGAAACATAATCAATACAAACCAAAATATAAGCATATCCAAATGAAGGTGGGAAAGGTCCCATGAAGTCTATGCCCCAACAATCAAATATTTCAATCTCTAAAATGGGGTTCAGAGGCATCATGTTACGTTTAGTAATTCCCCCTAATTGTTGGCATGCAGCACAAGTCTTGCAATAATGAAATGTGTCTTTAAACATAGATGGCCAATAAAAGCCACATTGCGAGATTTTTGCCACAGTTTTGTTCGCTGAAAAGTGTCCACCACATACTCCATCATGGCAAAATTGTATCACACTGGTTATTTCATGATCAGGAATGCATCTCCTAACAATTTGGTCACTACAATATTTATATAAGTACGGATCATCAAAGAAGAAATATTTTACCTCGTACTTGAACCGTTTAAAGTCTTGAAGAGACCAAGTGTCAGGGGTATTACCAGTTACCAGATAATTAACGATATCAGCATACCATGGAGAGGTGGAAACGCTAAAAAAATGCTCGTCAGGAAAGGAGTCCTTCAAAGGCACATCTGCTGAATCAAGGCCTACTGTCAAACGTGATAAATGGTCAGCTACTAGATTCTCCACACCTTTCTTGTCCTTGATTGTGACATTGAACTCCTGCAACAATAAAATCCATCGTATCAATCGAGGCTTAGCATCTTTTTTAGATAATAAATATTTTAAAGCAGAGTGATCAGTATATATCAAAATTGGTGATCCTAAAATATAGCTCCTGAATTTTTCCAACGCAAAGACTACTGCCAGCAACTCCTTCTCTGTTGTTGTATAATTCCTTTGAGCGTCATTTAATGTCTTGCTGGCGTAGTAAATCACTACTGGAACTTTGTCTTTTCTTTGGCCCAGGACTGCACCAACTGCGTAATTGCTTGCATCACACATTATTTCAAATGGTAGGGACCAGTCTGGCACCTGCAAAATGGGAGCAGAAATCAGCAACTTCTTTAAAGTTTCAAAAGAAAGTTGACACTCAGGTGTCCAAATAAAGTCCACATTTAAAGTAAGTAAGTTGCAAAGAGCGAGATATGGCGCTAAAATCTTTGATGAATCGCCTATAAAATCCTGCATGTCCCAAAAATGATCTGATGTCCTTCACGCATTTAGGACTTGGTAGCTTCTCAATTACTGCTACCTTGGCTCTGTCTACCTGTATACCATCTTTAGAAACCATGTGACCTAGGACAAGTCCCTCTGTGGTCATAAAATGACACTTCTCCCAATTCAATCGGAGGTTCTTTTCAATGCACCTGTCGAGAACAAGAGCCAAGTTAGCTAAACAATCATGAAAAGAGCTACCATATACTGAAAAATCATCCATAAATACCTCAACGATTTTCTCAACCATATCATCAAAAATACTGAGCATGCATCGCTAAAAAGTAGCTGGAGCATTACATAAACCAAACGGCATTCGTTTAAATGCAAAAGTGCCAAAGGGACAGGTAAAAGTGGTCTTTTCCTGGTCCTCAGGTGCAATCTCAATCTGGTAATAACCTGAATAACCGTCTAGAAAGCAATAATATTCATGTCCAGCTACCCTCTCTAAAATTTGGTCAAGAAATGGAAGAGGGAAATGATCTTTTCTAGTTCGGGAGTTCAACTTCATATTGTCTATGCACATCCTCCAACCTGTGGTGGCTCTAACTGGGATAAGCTCATTATTCTCATTTTTAACCACGGTGAGGCCAGACTTTTTAGGAACAACATGTGTAGGGCTAACCCACTTGCTGTCAGAAATATGATAAATAATGCCTGCATCTAATAATTTTAATACCTCGCCTTTAACCACTTCTTTTAATGTTGGATTTAACCTACGTTGCATTTCTCTAGTGGGTTTGGCGTCATCCTCTAAATAAATGTGATGCATGCATACAATAGGGCTTATACCTTTAATGTCAGCAATAGACCAACCAATAGCACCTCTATGTTTCCTCAGCACATCAAGTAGAGAGCTTTCCTGTTCTAGAGTAAGTTTAGAAGATATTACCACAGGGAAGCTATTTTCATCTCCAAGAAAAGCATACTTAAGATAGTCAGGAAGTGGCTTCAACTCTGGCTTTGGATCCTCCACCTCAGATGAAATTTGAATTGATGCATTAGGTGGCAAAGCCTCGAACCTAGGCTCCCATACCGCATTGAGCTCCTTCACGTTCTCCTGCACAAAAGATATGTCATCAGAATCACCAATAAAAGTCTCAACAATAGAAGCATCATCACAAAATTCAGAACAAATATAATCATCCACCAACGAATCAATCATATGCACCCTCTCAATCTCATCATCCACATGTGGCAACTTGCAAGTATTAAAAATATTCAAGTCCAAAGTCATGTTGCCAAAAGTAATTTTCAGTTGACCATCCCTACAATTTATTAAAGCATTGCATGTAGCTAGGAATGGTCTACCTAGGATGATAGGAGTAGCATTGGCAGTTTGGGGTCCCTGGATGTCTAGAACTATAAAGTCCGCGGGGTAGTAAAATTTGTCCACCTGAACGAGGACATCCTCAATGCATCCCTTAGGAACTTTAATAGATCTATCAGCTAGTTGTAATATAACAGATGTAGGCTTTAGCTGTCCTAACCCAAGCTGCACAAAAATAGGATATGGCAATATGTTGACACTAGAACCTAAATCCAATAAAGCATTTCCAATCTTTCTAGTGCCAATGGTGCAAGTGATGGTGGGTGATCCAGGGTCTCTAAATTTAGGTGGTGTATTTTGTTGCACAATAGAGCTAACCTGTTCAGCCAAAAATGCTTTCTTTTTCACGTTTAACTTTCTTTTAACAGTGCACAAATCTTTCAGAAATTTAGCATAGGCAGGTATTTGATTAATAGCATCAAGCAATGGAATATTGATCTGGCACTTCTGAAAAATTTCACGAATTTCAGTTTGATACTTATCTTTGCTTTTCTGAAGTAGCCGATGAGGGTAGGGTGCTGCAGGTACATATGCTGCGGGTTCCTTCTCTTTAATGACGCTTTTGCTCACACCCACGTCCGTGCTCTCTTCCTGCACCTCCTCTTGTTCTTTAATTCCCTCTTCTTGGATCTGAACTCCCTCTTCCTGCTCAGCTTGTCTGCTCGGTGGATCAGGCTTCTGAATCTCTTTTCCACTCCTCAAAGTGGACACCGCTTGGCAAGGCTTCATATTATTTCCTGCAGAAGAAGATGAGCCCATATTAGGATTTGGAATTGACTGAGATGGAAGCTTACCTTTTTCTAATGTCGCTGTAAGCCTCGCCAAGCTCTCGCTCATCTGCTGATTCTGAGTCTGCTGAGCCTGAAATTGAGCCTGCTGCTGCTGCATCTGGGCTTGTTGCAATTGGATAAGCTGCCGAAGCGCATCGCCAAATGGTTGCATCTGCTGTTGTTGCACTGGCTCAGGGTCCCTCCTCTGGTTCCCACCTTGATAGTTGTTGTTGTTGTATTGAGGTTGTCGGAACGGAGGGGGAGCCTGCTGCTGCTGAGTCTGCTGATTGGGGCCCCAGTTCAAGTTTGGATTGTTGCGCCACCCCTTGTTGGAATTGAAGTTCTGGTAGTTCGAAGAAACTTGATTCACCCCAGTAGGATTTCCTAGCATGCTCTTCAAAGCTGGAAGCGTAGGACAAGCACTAGTGTCGTGGCCACCAACGTCGCAAAGTGCGCAAATCTGCTCTATCTCGACTGCCTTGGCCTCTTTCAAATTCATTGCATGAAGCTTGTTTGAGATCATGGCCTCCATCTTTGCCTCCAACGCATCCTCTTGCTTCAAATTATAAGTCACTCCTCGCGTAGGCTGGGATGGTGCAGAATGGCCTCCTCTCTCGTAGTCTGAAGTAGTTTCCCATGTCTGCGCATTTTCTGCTATCTCCTCCAGGTACGTCCAAGCTTCGTCTGGCTCTTTATCAAAGAATCCTCCATTACACATCATTTCTACAAATTGCTTCATTTGCGGCTGCAGTCCATCGTAGAAGAAGCCAATAATCCTGCTTTTGTTGAAGCCATTGTGCGGACAAGCGAGCAGCAACTCATTGAACCTTTCAAATGCCTGGTAGAATGTTTCCTCGCTTTTCTGGGCAAAGTTCATAATCTGCCGCTTCAGTCCCTGTGTCCTGTGAATAGGAAAAAACTTCTTTAGAAATTCAGCCTGCAAGTCAATCCATGTAGTAATAGAACGTGATGGCAATGCATTCAACCAATTCTTAACTTTGTCTTTCAATGAAAATGGGAACAGTTTAAGATATATCGTATCCTCGCTAGTTTTCCCATCAAAGCAGGTCAAGCAAACCTCCTCAAATCCTTTAATATGAAGATATGGATTTTCCTTGTCTAACCCATGAAAAGTGGGTAAGAGTTGGATCACCCCAGGTTTAAAATTGAAAGAATTTGCGTCGGCAGGTAAAACAAAGCATGAAGCAGTGCTAGTCCTAGTGGGTCGAAGTAAATCTTTTAAAGTCCTAGGCACTCCAGGTTGCACATTATTCTCGTTATTGTTGCTAAAGTTTTCATCCATATTATTATTAGCCATATCAAAACGTCGAGTCAACCTATGTGTCCTAGGAGTCCTATGCCACATAAACTAGCATAAATATTTTTTTTATATGAAAGCAAACAAAAGTTGATATACAATAAAGTGGAAGGATCTCACCGAAGGTCCTCTGAATGAAATAAACCGTAGTAACAAACCGTTCTCCCCGGCAACGGCGCCAAAAACTTGGTGGGCTCCGAAAGGTGCTTCTCTCAAGCGCAAGAGTCCGTTCAAGTAGTAAAATCTGGGAGTCCAGATGTCGAATCCTCGGGAGAATCTGTTGAAACCACAAGTCTAAGTCAAATAGAGTAACTACGAATAAAATCTAAGCACTTTAATAGTGATGGTGAAGGTGGTATGAAAAGTGTGTGGTGATGGGATTGTTACGTGCGATCAATGCAAACAACGAATTCTAGTTTGTGAAAAAATAGATATAAAAGGCATGTACATGGCATGGGTTCATTAGGATCAGCGAATCGTAAACTTTGGTTGATCAAGTATAACACAACGAAACCTCCTTTTGGGAGCGAATCGTCGGAAGATATCCTTTTGGGAGTTAACGCACCAATTCTAATAATATATCGCTAAAGTTGTAAACGTATATATGAAGTATGAAGCTCTCTTTTGGAGAGATCAAATCTCACCCTTGTGGGGTGATCATCTACTAGAACTATTCTTTTGGAATACGAAAAAGTAGATTTAAGAGCGACGATTAAAACTTTAGCAAATATAGTGATTAAGCACAATAATACAACCAACGAATACGATTCACATCACCTAATTACCCCACACCATGCACATAAAATATTTAGCTACTCATGGTGCAGAAATAAACAATTTTCAGATCAGAATTCATAGGTTTAGTAGCAAAATACGGAAGTTTAGAGGCAAAATACAAGCTAAAACACCCAAATACAAGCTAAAGTTGAAGAGAATATCACCAAATCTCTCTGAAAAGTCTTCAAAACTCTCTGAAAATTAGAAACTAGGCTCTGGAATTTTACAGAATTTTTGCAGAAGAAAATAAGGCTCCTAAGTGCTCCAATACGCCAAAAAATACGCCCAAAAACCCTAGAATACGCTTAAATAATAAGATTGCGGGTTTATTGGGCTTAACGGGTGCAAACCCACACAGTATTCGCACCCGGATTAATCCACGCCGCAGATCCAGAGCGGGGCAATTCCTGGCCGTTGATCAAAGGCGGGATCGGATGTGGGCACGCCACGTGTTCGCCAAAAAATCGCGCTCAGCCATTCGCGGATCCGAATTCGCTTCGGAGTTGGTATTAGTCGTTCGATCATCTTCGCACGGCTGCGATTTACCCTTGCCTTCGCCCGTTCGCTGCTCATTGCGGGGTCGCTGTCGTCCGTCGGATCTAAATCCAACGCATCGCTACACGCCACGTCGCCCGGAGGCCGCTTCGCTGCGCTTCGCTCGTGGGCCGTTCGATCGCTCGGAAGGCCGTTCGATTTCCGCCGCGTGGCAATCCAAATCTCCGAGCGCAGCGTTCGCCTCTCCGCTCGTTGTGGCTGTTGGATCGAAATCCAACGGCGCTTGGGGAGCCGCATCACTCCGCTCGCTGTGGCCATCGGATCTCGCATCGACGGTACAAAGGAGGCCACGTCGCCCGATCTGTTTCGAATGCGGGGGGAAATCGTAGCGGTTGGATGCGGCGGAATATGGACGGATGCGTGACACGTGTCGTCGTTTGATTGGCTGCCGAGAGTATTTTTGTATTTCTTCTGTATTTCTTCACTTTAAATGGTATTCTGCATTCAAAAATTCATAGAAATTAGCACAGATCTCAGAAAAATACAAATAAATAGTCGTTGGAATCGTGAGATCGAGACGATGCTAAGAAAAATATAAAATGTGCAGAATTGCATCGTTAAATGCTGTTTTGTGCTCAAATAGTGTGTTTTCTCTAATAAATAAATGTGTAGAAAATACGTATGTACTAGAGACCAATATAGCATCACGTGAGCACAAAATAGGGCTAAATGGGGGGTTAAATACGCAATATTGAACCCAAATCACTTGGCGAATGCCTCGAAGCTCTGCTGCACTGCACGGGCCGAGGCCTGGACCGTTTCAACCTCCACCCCTGGGGGTGGATTAGTCGCGGGAGTCACGGGATGGGATTCTTGATCCATGGGGTTCTTTCCGTGGTCAGGGTTTCGGGTGATTGGTATGGGGTCTGACATGGGTGTGACCCTTCGTTTCCCACAGACGGCGCCAATTGTTGCGGGGTAGAACTCGCGTACAATGAATTTGTATTATGGGGAACCAAGGGCACGATGGTTATGCTAATGGCGGGATTAGGGTAGGCTATTTGACAGGTGATTAGAGGGGTGATAAGGCTAAACTTGATGCGGGAGCTGACCACGGTGTCGAATTCGGCAGGATGTAGGGTCGGGGCCGAGCTGCCTAGGTTGCGGGCGAGCGCGACCGGTGATGACGAGCTAACCTGCGTAAGGAGCAACTCGTCAGAAAGGCCGGATTGGGGTCCAACCCTTAGCCTCTCCGATGCCTAAGTCAGTAATAGGACTTAAAGCGGGGGCTAGGCACGCAGGTCGGACTGAAGGTGAGTCGACCGCACGTGACGAGCTATGGGTGGAAGAACAAAGATATGGACGACATTTGCTCTTGTGTGTGAGTAATGAGAGTTGAGAGTAAAATTGCCAACCCCTTTACCGTAAGAAGTGAATGGGTATTTATACCTGTCGGAGGTGGTTAGGTGGGGCTGACCTGGCATGCTGACTCGGCATGCTGAGCTGGCCCTGTTGTCAGCGGAAGCTTCGGACGAGGATATCAGGAACAGGAGTGTCAGCCATGCTTTTGTCAGACGGCGCAACGGCCAGGGGCGCTTTCGTCAGCGTGTCAGGGCCGAAAGTATTAAGTGTCAGGGGCGCACCGGCTAGGGGTGCTTTGCTAGACGGTCGGGCGGCGTTGTTGTCAGTAGCTTCTTTTGTACTAGGTTGTTTGTCGCGTTCGATGTGCCAGAGAGACGTTGGTGCGCGTCCAAGATGTGGTGCCACCGATGGGGTTGCCGGATAGCCCTGGTATGGAAGGAGTGCGGCTCAGGGCCGCCAGGTCGCCTGGTCTCTGGGTCGCCTTGATGGCGTCCGAGGTACGGTGCTACCGACCCGGATCCAGGGGGAGTGCGGTTCTACCATCGACCATAGTTAGGTGCGCCCTGCCCTCGGCCGTGTCGGGCTCCGGGGTAGTCTGGCGCTCTGCCGCGGGTGAGCTAAACGTAGTCTTTAGAGCCGCGGGATTGGCACCCTAGCGTGGGGCCCATCGGCCTTCGTGACGGAGGAGTGACGTATGTGGGGAGCTTGATGATAGGGGATAGAAAGTCGGGCTATCACGATCTTTAGGTCGTAACACATACCATGCATGCATACTCATCATATTGCCCTCAGGTTACATCGACATCATGGTATAATTGTTGGTGTCTTGAATACTATCAAGCGTAGCTTAACAATGAACCCTCCTTTTCATTGTGTATATGTCATCATTGGGCAATTTTATTTATATAGTCGACTGCCTCTATAAGTTTCAGCTTGCTTGAAATGTTGTGTAATGCTAAATCATGCAATGAAAATATTATCATCCGTGACAAAACATTTTTCAGCCCACTATTGTCAAAAACAAACACCCAGCATCACATATTTTACAATTTCAGCGAACACATTTTGCAATTTCAGCGAACAAATTTTGCACTTTCAGCGCGATGCTACATGGTTATACTCCATCACCTAAACACCATAGGTAAATAATATCAGAAATTATACCTCCCGAAGATGGTTGCCGGAAATTTTCAGTTTGAAACTCACCTCGTCGACACGAAGCTGATGTGGGCACTCCCGACGATCCACGTAACAGTGGATCAAATTCGGCAACCCACAATGCCTCCAGCAACCATACACATCATAGAGGAGAAAGAAAGTTAGGGTTTTTCGCAATAGGACACACGATTTCCCAAAAAATTACCCAATGAACACGAAAAACCCAATCTTTACCTCAATATCAGCTCCGAAACCTCAATCCAAGCTCGGATCTTTCCCTTCAAGCTGCCTTGGGCACTCCCGAAGATCCCTCAGACGTGGATCTCATCGGCAATCCAAAAAAGGCGAGAGCTTACAGATGTAGGGACGGCGCAAATGACTTTTTTAGGGTTTTCGGACACAGCCAACCTCAGCAGCAAATGCATCAGCGAAGATGAAGATGGAGCAAAGGCAGCAACGGGGAAAGGAGCGAGAGGTGATCACATACGAAAGGGCCCCACACGAGGAAGGATTCTCGTGTAATTGCCGGAAATTGCAGAAGAAATAAAACGAGCATCGGATTCCTTCTGACATCGGCCAGCAAGGCGTGGAAACCTTTTTTCCCAATTCACAAAAAAAACAGACCCAACGAGCCCAAGCCTTGATTCCGCGTGAATATTAGGGCCTGTTCTTTTGTTGGAAAGTATAATTGGGAAAGTTGAGGAAGTGTGGAATCTGATGAGAGAGAAATTGGTGTGTAGTGTGTTCTTTTGTTGGAAAATGGGGTTGGATTGTGGAGTTGGAAAGTTGAGGTGGGTCCCACTCCGTGTAGTGTGTTCTTTTGGTTGAAGAAAGTTGCGTGGGGTCCACTCAAATTTTTTGTATGCTATTTGTATCTAAACTTATAATAATAAATTAATTAATATACTAATTAAACAACTCTTAAAATAATTAAAAGGCTGTGAAATTTGCAATCAAGGGTGTGCCTAACGGGGGGCCTACCACTTTATCACTCCCAGCACCAAGCAAATCGGGGAAAAAACAGAGCGCGCGCAAAATTGGACAGAGAGCGGGGCCCACTGTAACGACTGGTTTTCATGTATCTGGATTTATTATATTATAATATATGTTTTGGTGGATTTTCTCCTCGTGTGTGGTTTTCGTCTCCGTAACTTTCATTTTCGATCGTTTCGTCGTGATCTTCTAGCTTCTTTCGTTGATCGTCGATTTCGGAGTAAGTCATTCGTGACGGGCTTCATATCGGTCATATCTTATTGTTAGATCAAGCCTAGGAGTCTTAGGAATCAATCCCGGAGCTTCGCGCTCCATTTCGGAACTTATGGTGCACGTTAGCCGGTGTAAGAAGGGGCACTGACCGACTAGATGACGATCCAGCCGGTCGGAAAACCTTCTTGAACCGACTAGTTGGCTTTCTAAATTTCTCAGGAGTTACTGTTTATCGTTAGTCGGTCTAAGAACGTTGGTTGACCGACTAGGTTGCAAACTAGTCGGTCGGCAATGCTTCTTTAACCAACTAACTCATTAACTATTTTTGGTACCAGTTACTGTTCCCTCTTAGTCGGTCTAAGAACGTTCATCGACCGACTAGATGACAAACTAGTCGGTCAGTAGTTGTTCCTGGACGGACTAAATCTAAATCCTATTTTTGTACAGGAGTTACTGTTTGGACTTAGTCGGTCTGCGTTGGTCAACCGACCGACTAGTTTCCAAACTAGTCGGTCAGTGGTTGTTCTCTGACCGACTAATCAGTGTCGAAACCCTAATTTCTGGGCAGCCGCCAACCCTTCCTATTTAAACCCCTCCCAAACGTTTTCTTCTTCTCTCTCACGACCTAAAACCCTAGTTTCTCCCCCATTGAGCCCCCTACTACCTCAAACCCTTATTCCTTCATCCCAAGCCCAAAATCCATCATCCAAACCCTCCCTTAACACATTCTACCTCTCATCTTCCTCAAAATCTCATCAAATCCCCCAAAACCCTATTTCTCCAAACTTCTCCATCCATTTCCAGATCTGAACCCTAGGTTCCCCGGAGAGTTTCTTCCGTCGCCGTGGTTGCTCGGCATCATTCTTCCGTTTTCTATACGGTAATAATCGATCTCTTAATGTTTTCATAACCCGTTGTGTTTCTATGAAACCCTAATGAAATGAATGTTGTTTTGATGATTGTTTCTCCATAACATCGACTTCCCCGTAGATTAGCATCCGTGAGACGAACCTTCGTGATCGTCATCCTCGGTGCTAGGCAAGTGAAACTTGCCACTTAGGGTTTAGGCCATGTTTTAGGCCATTTGCGTGTTGTAGGCGTAAAAGAGGCTAGGCGACGAAATGATACTCGCTTAGGCGCAAATTTAGGAACTAGCTTGACAACGAAGCTAGATCCGACATTTATCATGATTGCACAAATACCATGTCATGTTTAATTTCCATAAACGGTACGCAAATTAATTGTCATGTCATTGCATTCTTTAAGTGTTTCCGTGATTGCGTAGCTTCGCTACAATACTTGTGTTTCCTGGCTCGTGTTCAAGAAGCGGGCCATGTGTTGGTTGATAGCCAATGTCCGATATACTTGTTTCCGGCTAGGTGCACCCCTACGCCAAATGCTTATGAGTCGTGAACTAGAATGCGAGCTCCTGTGCGTGGCAACCCCTGGCTCATTTACTGAGCTCGTGTGCAGGGACCCTGGCTCGTTTACATGTGGGTATTGGGGGTAAGAGTTAAGCGGCCAATCAACTGGGAGTCTGCCCGATCAGCAACTGCAGTGGTAAGGCGTAAACTCTGGGGTTTGGGGTAGTGTTAAGCGGCCAATCAGCGTGAATGCCAAACCATTCAGCTGTAAGGCGTAAACATCTACAAAGAACTTGAAACGTGACTAGTGAAAAGATTGAGATTGTTAGTAGCTTGGCTACTCTTGACTTGTCCCGTTAATTGTTCTCTTGTACTTATTGTTTCACCATGTCTTGCTTGAGCACTCATGTTATAACTGCCATGTCATACATACTATAACTGCTAGGTTGCTAGTTGCCTTACCTTCAGTTTCCTTGCCCAAGTCTTTTAGACTTGCTGACATGTGCCCCTTTACTCTTTTGGGTGACACATGTTAGATCCTGAGCCTGAGTACATTGTGGAGGACGAGGTGTTTGCTGACGCCGAGCCCGAGCTTGTGTTTGACGGGGAGTACATGGACACTGGGGACCAGTCCTAGTGTCTTCGTTGTGCTTTTCCTTTTGTCTAGACTGCTGTTTTGTTGTCGATGCGTAACACCTATATTTTGTTACGTTGTTGCTTTTGTTGGCCTTGTTCTGGGCCTTTAGACTCTTTCTTTTAGCCTGGTGGCTTTTCTGGATGTTGAACTTAATTTTTCATGTTGGACAAACTATGAGACTTGAGATTTTATTTCTGTCTCTCCTTGTGTTATTATTGTTGTTCCGTTGTGGTTACAGGGACCTGCTTATGTTTTATTGACGCTTATCGGGTTTGGGGCTTCACCGCTCCACTCTCGTGCGGACCTTTTCACGTCCCGTCTCCATTTTAGGGAAGCGGTGCTTGACAGGTTTTGTTGGTGGCCCATGCAGGTCCTCTTCTGTAACTGCGATTATCGGAATGACGATAATAATATTAGAATGTCCAATAAACTAAGTTCGACGTCCGAGTCATAAGCTATGAGTCTAATCTGCTTCGTTTTCTGTGTCATTAGATGGCAGGAAGGTGATTCACCCGTGGTGGAGGTAGTGGTGCGCCCCCTCATGATGAGGAGCCTGAGCGGGAGCCCACCAATGGAGAGATGATGCGGATGATGCTTCAGATGATGCAGGTGTAGCAGGGCATGCTCCTGCAGTCCAGAATGCTCCACTTGCTCGAGCTGCCTGGGCACTTCCGGATGTCCCTCGCTCCGAGCCGGGAGCGAAGCAATTTCGGGAGTTGGGTCCCGCATATTTTGATGGGTCTGAGGGTCCTCTGGCTGCCGATGAGTGGATTCGGAACATTGAGGATAATTTGAAGATGGCCAAGATCACCCCGGCTGGATGGGTTGATTTGGCGAAGAGGCAACTCAAGGATAATGCTCGGAACTGGTGGGATGCGGAAGAGAAGATGCTGGTGGAGCCGATAGCTTGGACTACCTTTAAGTCCAGGTTTGATGAGGAATTCTTTCCGAATGCTGCTAGGAAGGAGATGCTGCAGCGCTTTATTGATCTGAAGCAAGGGAGCTTGACGGTGGACCTGTACCACCAAAAGTTCACAAGGCTGAACCGGTTCGCACCGAAGATGGTGCAGGATGCTGATGAGAGGGCTCAGAGGTTCCTGCAGGGACTTGCTTTGGAGCTCCAGAGTTTTGTGTCTTCCTCTGATCTGGACTCTTATCAGAAGGTCCTGATTGCTGCGAGGCGGCAAGAGTTGAATTTGAACCAGAGGAAGGGACATGTTTCAGGAGCTGGGAAGAGGCCTATGGAGCAGGCCAGGGCGGTGGTTAGGCCTGGTTTCAAGCCTAATCAGCCAGCTCAGTTTAAGAGGCCAGGAGGGCCTATTCAGAAGACTTGCCATTTCTGCGGCAAGCCTGGCCACATCAATGATCAGTGTAGGAAGTTTCTGGGCCAGTGTTTGGTTTGTGGTGATGCTTCTCTTGTCTCGAAGGATTGTCGGCATGCGAATCAGCTGCGGAGGGCACCTGTTGCAGCACAGCCGTTGCAGCAGCGAGCGTCTGTTCCTGCTGGACGTGGAGCAGCTCTTGTTCCACAGAGGCAGGCTTTTCAGCAGGCTATTCTGCCGAGGAGGCAGGTTTTTCTGATGACCGCTGTGGAGAGCGAGGCTGTGGATGAGGTTATCGCAGGTAATCCTCAATCTAGCTGTTACTTTCCTAGCTGGTTTTGATTGTTAGATTGTGTTGTTTGCTTGAACATGATTGTTGCTAGAATAGGGTTTGATTGTTAATTGCTTGTTAGGTGTGGTTTTGGTGTGCACATTTCCTGCACGAGTCCTCTTTGACTCTGGTGCATCGATGTGCATTATTTCTCGGAGCTTCGTGGAGAAGCATTCCATGTCGACGTCCCCTCTTCCCAAGAGTTGGAATATCGTTACAGGGAATGGCGTGGTCTCGGTGCATCTTGGATGCAATTCTTGCTCGTTGGTGGTCTGTGGACATGAGCTTTACGCCGATTTCATTGTCCACGACATCATCAACTATGATGCAGTTCTTGGGATGGACTGGCTTGCGAGCTTCTATGCTACGATCGACTGTCGGAGGAATAAGGTGGTGTTCGAGATTCCAGGACATCCAGTATTTGCGTTCAGCCGTGGTAGAAGCTCGCTTGGTCCTGTCAGATTTCGGGCCAGACCGGTGGAGGTTGTGGCTTTGCAGATGGAGCTGGAGAGGCCAGCGGTTGTGCGGGATTTTGATGACGTCTTCCCTGAGGAGATGTCTGGTCTACCACCTGATCGAGCTCAAGAATTTTCTATTGATCTTGTTCCGGGAGCGCAGCCGATTTCGAAGGCGCCTTATCGTATGACACCCGCTGAGTTGGAGGAATTGCGGAAGCAGCTGGATGAGCTTTTGCAGAAGGGTTATATCAACCCTAGTGTGTCTCCGTGGGGAGCACCGGTGCTGCTGGTGAAGAAGAAGGATGGTTCGCGTCGCATGTGCGTGGACTATCGGGAGTTGAATGCGGTGACCATCAAGAATAAATACCCGTTGCCTCGCATCGGTGATATTTTTGATCAGCTTGGAGGTTCGAGGGTGTTTTCTAAATTGGATCTAAGGAGTGGTTACCATCAATTGAAGGTGAGGAAGAGAGATGTTTCGAAGACAGCGTTCAGGACGAAGTATGGACACTACGAGTTTGTGGTTATGCCTTTCGGTGTAACCAACGCACCCGCAGTTTTCATGAATTTGATTAACCTGATTTTCTACGACTTTTTGGATAAGTTTGTCATTATATTTATTGACGACATTCTGATCTATTCAAGGTCGTCGGAGGAGCATACCTCGCACTTAAGGACGGTATTGGAGATTTTGAGGAAGCATCGTTTGTATGCTAAGTTTTCGAAGTGCGAGTTTTGGCTGGATAGAGTTGCTTTTCTCGGGCATGTGGTGTCTGGAGATGGTATTTCAGTGGATCCCGAGAAGATTAGGGCCATCAGAGAGTGGCCTGTTCCGTCGTCTGCATCTGAGATTCGGAGTTTCCTTGGACTTGCTGGTTACTATCGACGCTTCATTAAGGACTTTTCCCGTATTGCTGAGCCGATGACCAGATTGATGCGGAAGGATGTTGCTTTTGTTTGGTCGGGTGATTGTGTGGATGCCTTTGGTGTTCTGAGGGAGCGTTTGACGACTGCCCCTGTTCTTGTTGTGCCTGATCGCAGCGGTGGATTTGAGATCTTTTGTGATGCTTCTGGCAAGGGTCTCGATTGTGTGTTGCATCAGCACGGGCATGTTGTGGCTTATGCTTCTCGTCAGCTCAAGGTTCATGAGAAGAATTACCCAACGCATGATTTGGAGTTGGCTGCCATTGTGTTTGCTCTTAAGATTTGGAGGCACTTCCTGCTGAGTGAGAAAGTGAAGATCTTCACCGATCACAAAAGCTTGAAGTATATTTTTACTCAGAAGGAGCTCAACATGCGACATCGTCGATGGTTGGAGCTCATGGCGGATTATGAGATTGATTTGCAGTATCACCCTGGGAAAGTGAATGTGGTTCCTGATACGCTGAGTAGGCTTCCAGCGGTGATGATTTTGACCTCGCAGTGGAGATTGCAGCAGGATTTTTGCGAGTCTGGTGTGGAGATTGTTCTTCCTGGGGAGGTTTCTTCGTTGATGTGTATGCAGATACAGTCGACGATCGTGGATCGGGTCAAGGCTGGCCAGGCTGGAGATCCGAAGCTGGTGAAGATTCGGGAGCAGGTGGAAGCCGGTCTGCGGATTGACTTTTTGATTCATGAGGATGGCTCGCTGAGCTTTGGAGCCAGGTTGTGTGTGCCGGCTGGAGATATTAGAGAGGAGTTGATGGTGGAGGCACACAGTTCGTCGTATTCTGTGCATCCTGGTGGGACCAAGATGTACCAGGATCTTCGTCTGAACTATTGGTGGCATGGTATGAAGAGGAGTGTGGCTCGGAGCGTAGCCAAGTGCTTGGTTTGTCAGTAAGTGAAGGCGGAGCATCAGCGTACGGCAGGGTTGCTGCAACCGCTTCCGATTCCGGAGTGAAAATGGCAACACATCACTATAGATTTCGTGACTGGACTACCTCGGAGTCCGAAGCAGAATGACGCGATTTGGGTGATCGTAGATCGATTGACCAAATCCGCGCACTTTATTCCATTCCGAGTGGGACAGTCCACTGAGGCGCTAGCGAGGAGATATATGGAGGTAGATTCTTTTACTCTCCGTTTTTATTTCCTTTTCCTAGTTGGATAGTGATGTAACGTGAATCGTGCAGGAGGTCGTGCGACTTCACGGAGTCCCTGTGAGTATCGTGTCGGACAGAGACACGAGGTTCACATCTCAGTTCTGGCAGAGTTTGCAGAAGAGTTTGGGTACGCGTCTGAGTTTCAGCACGGCGTACCATCCGCAGACGGATGGCCAGTCCGAGAGGACGATTCAGATCTTGGAGGACATGCTGAGGGCGTGCATGTTGGATTTCAAGGGTTCGTGGGAGGACCATCTACATCTGGTGGAGTTTTCTTACAACAACAGCTTCCAGGCGAGTATTGGCATAGCGCCTTTCGCCGCTCTTTATGGGAGGAAATGTCGATCACCATTGAGTTGGGATGCCGTTGCCGATCGTGAGCTGTTGGGACCTGAGATGATCGTGGAGGCAGTGGATGTTGTCAGGAACATTCGGGAGAGGTTGAGGATTGCTGAGGACTGTTTTAAGCATTGGGCGGATGCTAAACGTCGTCCTTTGGAGTTTCAGCCTGGAGATCAGGTGTTTTTGAGGATTTCCCCGAATCGTGGTGTGATTCGTTTTGGGAAGCGAGGGAAGTTGAGCCCGCGATACATTGGACCGTTTGACATTTTGGAGAGGGTTGGCGAGGTAGCTTATCGCTTAGCCTTGCCGCCATCTTTGGAGGGAGTTCACAATGTTTTCCATGTGTCGCAGCTTCGTCGATACATTAGCGATCCATCTCATGCTGTGGATTTCTCGGAGATTATCGTTCGCCCCGATATGACGTATGACCAGCAGCCAGTGCAGATTCTGGACAGGCGTCAGAAGTCACTTCGGAACAAGATTGTCAATCTTGTGAGGGTGATGTGGCGACACGGCTCGCCTGGAGAGTCTACTTGGGAGAATGAGGATGAGATGCGAGAGCGTTTCCCACTTTTGTTTCCGGACACGTGAGTGTTGGGAAATTCCGAGGACGGAATTTTTCTTAAGTTGGGGAGGATGTAACGATTGGTTTTCATGTATCTGGATTTATTATATTATAATATATGTTTTGGTGGATTTTCTCCTCGTGTGTGGTTTTCGTCTCCGTAACTTTCATTTTCAATCGTTTCGTCGTAATCTTCTAGCTTCTTTCATTGATCGTCGATTTCGGAGTAAGTCATTCGTGACGGGCTTCATATCGGTCATATCTTATTGTTAGATCAAGCCTAGGAGTCTTAGGAATCGATCCCGGAGCTTCGCGCTCCATTTCGGAACTTATGGTGCACGTTAGCCGGTGTAAGAAGGGGCACTGACCGACTAGATGACGATCCAGTCGGTCGAAAAACCTTCTTGAACCGACTAGTTGGCTTTCTAAATTTCTCAGGAGTTACTGTTTATCGTTAGTCGGTCTAAGAACGTTGGTTGACCGACTAGGTTGCAAACTAGTCGGTCGGCAATGCTTCTTTAACCGACTAACTCATTAACTATTTTTGGTACCAGTTACTGTTCCCTCTTAGTCGGTCTAAGAACATTCATCGACCGACTAGATGACAAACTAGTCGGTCAGTAGTTGTTCATGGACCGACTAAATCTAAATCCTATTTTTGTACAGGAGTTACTGTTTGGACTTAGTCGGTCTGCGTTGGTCAACCGACCGACTAGTTTCCAAACTAGTCGGTCAGTGGTTGTTCTCTGACCGACTAATCAGTGTCGAAACCCTAATTTCTGGGCAGCCGCCAACCCTTCCTATTTAAACCCCTCCCAAACGTTTTCTTCTTCTCCCTCACGACCTAAAACCCTAGTTTCTCCCCCATTGAGCCCCATACTACCTCAAACCCTTATTCCTTCATCCCAAGCCCAAAATCCATCATCCAAACCCTCCCTTAACACATTCTACCTCTCATCTTCCTCAAAATCTCATCAAATCCCCCAAAACCCTATTTCTCCAAACTTCTCCATCCATTTCCAGATCTGAACCCTAGGTTCCCCGGAGCGTTTCTTCCGTCGTCGTGGTTGCTCGGCATCATTCTTCCGTTTCCTATACGGTAATAATCGATCTCTTAATGTTTTCATAACCCGTTGTGTTTCTATGAAACCCTAATGAAATGAATGTTGTTTTGATGATTGTTTCTCCATAACAGCGACTTCCCCGTAGATTAGCATCCGTGAGACGAACCTTCGTGATCATCATCCTCGGTGCTAGGCAAGTGAAACTTGCCACTTAGGGTTTGGCCATGTTTTAGGCCATTTGCGTGTTGTAGGCGTAAAAGAGGCTAGGCGACGAAATGATACTCGCTTAGGCGCAAATTTAGGAACTAGCTTGACAACGAAGCTAGATCCGACATTTATCATGATTGCACAAATACCATGTCATGTTTAATTTCCATAAACGGTACGCAAATTAATTGTCATGTCATTGCATTCTTTAAGTGTTTCCGTGATTGCGTAGCTTCGCTACAATACTTGTGTTTCCTGGCTCGTGTTCAAGAAGCGGGCCATGTGTTGGTTGATAGCCAATGTCCGATATACTTGTTTCCGGCTAGGTGCACCCCTACGCCAAATGCTTATGAGTCGTGAACTAGAATGCGAGCTCCTGTGCGTGGCAACCCCTGGCTCATTTACTGAGCTCGTGTGCAGGGACCCTGGCTCGTTTACATGTGGGTATTGGGGGTAAGAGTTAAGCGGCCAATCAACTGGGAGTCTGCCCGATCAGCAACTGCAGTGGTAAGGCGTAAACTCTGGGGTTTGGGGTAGTGTTAAGCGGCCAATCAGCGTGAATGCCAAACCATTCAGCTGTAAGGCGTAAACATCTACAAAGAACTTGAAACGTGACTAGTGAAAAGATTGAGATTGTTAGTAGCTTGGCTACTCTTGACTTGTCACGTTAATTGTTCTCTTGTACTTATTGTTTCACCATGTCTTGCTTGAGCACTCATGTTATAACTGCCATGTCATACATACTATAACTGCTAGGTTGCTAGTTGCCTTACCTTCAGTTTCCTTGCCCAAGTCTTTTAGACTTGCTGACATGTGCCCCTTTACTCTTTTGGGTGACACATGTTAGATCCTGAGCCTGAGTACATTGTGGAGGACGAGGTGTTTGCTGACGCCGAGCCCGAGCTTGTGTTTGACGGGGAGTACATGGACACTGGGGACCAGTCCTAGTGTCTTCGTTGTGCTTTTCCTTTTGTCTAGACTGTTGTTTTGTTGTCGATGCGTAACACCTATATTTTGTTACGTTGTTGCTTTTGTTGGCCTTGTTCTGGGCCTTTAGACTCTTTCTTTTAGCCTAGTGACTTTTCTGGATGTTGAACTTAATTTTTCATGTTGGACAAACTATGAGACTTGAGATTTTATTTCTGTCTCTCCTTGTGTTATTATTGTTGTTCCGTTGTGGTTACAGGGACCTGCTTATGTTTTATTGACGCTTATCGGGTTTGGGGCTTCACCGCTCCACTCTCGTGCGGACCTTTTCACGTCCCGTCTCTATTTTAGGGAAGCGGGGCGTGACACCCACCAAAACAAGGGATTCCTCTGTAATCGGAGGTAAAAGCTCCGGTTTGTTTTGAGCCCGTGGAATCCCATTCCAAGCTCCACGTCAGCGAGAAATCCGAGCATCCGAAAGCTCCAAAAGAACAGAACGAGAGATTGTGGGCTCGGAATCTCTGTGTCAGGGCATGAACAGTGCCGAAAGAGCTTTATTTCCCCAGGAATCGGAGAAAAGAACATGCCCTTAACGAAACAGTGCTCAAATATGGCTTTCAAGCCAACTTACAACAAAAAGGACATGCCCCAATTCACATTCTATCACAGGAACATGACTGTTGGGACACATACGTAAGCTTTTTTTCATCTTCTTTTGTTTTTTAATTTATCGGGTACAGCTGAGGTCATTTTGGGTGTCGTTTTGTGGGTGCTGGTAACAATTCCTATAGGGTAGGCCAGCTACGGACCCAAAGCGCCGCACCATCGAACGGCGTGAGATGGTGCTCGGTCCAATGGTGGGCCCCACCTCTGCTTCCATTCCATTCTATTTCGAGAAACAAAATGGGCCCCATCGTCTCCACAGTCAACTCCCCCTCAGGACACCACCCGTATTCTTTTTTTATTTAACCCGTATTCTTTATTTATTTAAATGAAATAATTAAAAATATTTTGTAGAAAGTATTAAAGATCGCCAAACACGCTTTGACGAATCCTGGCCGTCCGATGCACTACACGCCGTCGCATTTATAGCGGCCGGTGTCGCCGATGGGGCTAAAGGTCAAGATTGATGGGCTTTTTAATTTTGAACTTTGAACTTTGATCAAACTCATTATAAGGCCCCAAAATTCATCACCTGGCCCTCATGCAAGGAATTATATGGACCGTCCAAAAAAGAACGACATTGCTGTCCCATCTATTGTTGAACCACGTGCACCTGCGGAATGTTCCACCCCCTTCAAAAAGTATATTCCTTGATGTTTCATTTTTCTTCTGATTGACTCGACAATTTGAAGTGCAAATGCAAACCATAAATTAGTTACAAATATATTTGAATATGAATGAAAATTTTAGCTGATGCTTTTTTTTTCGCCGTCTCTTGCATGCATAGTTACTTACATTTGGTACTTCTTCGCCCAGAATTGATCAACAAAAAAAATTACACGTCACCCGCCACGTCACCCGCTAGGCCATATGTTTATACCTCCCCCTCCCTCCTCCATTCTCTCCTAACTTCATTTCTCACTGAACCCTCCTTCAACCTCTTAAAAAACGAAAAAAAAAACTTTAGAAAAAGAAAGAAAACCCATTTGAACCCTTCATACTCTGATGTCAAAGGCGGGGGCGGGAGTGGCTGCTACGGCGACCCCGGCTGCGGCAGTTGCCGCGGCGGCTCCAGAGATGTTCGCCCGCGACGCCCTCATCGCCTGGTTCCGCGGCGAGTTTGCCGCGGCCAACGCGATCATCGACGCGCTCTGCGGCCACCTCGCGCAGATCACCGGGGGCGGATCGGAGTACGAGGCGGCCTTCGCCGCGATCCACCGCCGGAGGATGAACTGGATCCCCGTGATCCAGATGCAGAGGTTCTACTCGATTGCCGACGTGGCGTCAGAGCTGCGGCGGGTGGCAGCTAGCAGGGAGGAGGAGATGGAGAAAATGATGGATTTTGGAGGGGATGAGGCGAAGAGCACCGTGAAGGTGATCGGTCACGAGGCGATGTCGGAGAGATCGGCGAGCAGCCTTCGAGTCTCGGTGGAGGGAGAGGAGGATAGAACCGAAGATTCGTCCGGCGATTGTTCAGATCAGAAAGTTCATCCGGACGACATTGGAGCTGGTGAGTTTTTTTTAATTATTTTCCTTAATTTTCACTCAATTCTCTGTCATACAATTCTATCTATTTACGTTTATATTTTCTACTAATAAGATAATCATTTCTTTGTTATATATGTTTTTGTGATTTGGAGAGTTTAGATCTGATTTCTTTTTTAATTAATTATGCGTTCTGCTAGCGAGACTCCGGCGAGATTCCCTGCCCCCGTCACCGTCCGGTTATTAGTGCCACTAATTTGTCTCTTTCGTCGGCTTAATGCTATTTGAAATAGCAACAATACGAATTATAAAAGCTTAATCTAAATCTTCGGGTTATTTTTTGTTTTCTTTTAATCAATTTTTTATGCCGATATTTCTTTAAGAGCACGTCCAATATTTTCTATTTTCTTGGAATTCAAGCACAAAATTTATTTAGTAAAGCCATTTTTCTTGCCCAAATCTTTTTATTTCTTTTATTTATTGCCTTATTTATAATTTTTAAAGTTTGGCAGTACAGTCGCCGCCAGCTAAATTATTTTTTAACGTTTTTAATCTCTGTTTAATTTTTGTAAAACGCGGGTATTTGTTAATTGCGCGCACCATTTTTAGTAGGTGAACTCCACCCTTTCCCATGTCTTCCGCTACATGACACGGGCACATAACCCACTTTCCTTAATCAGAACGACACAAAAGGAGTGTATAACTATAATTTCATTTTTTTCCCGTTTTATTTCCTTCTTTTTTTGGAAATATCGTACGATCTAGTTTCGGGTTGAGTAAATCGAGCAGGGTTTGGGGTTGTATCTGCCGCCTCCGCTTGTCTTGTAGTTGTTGGGTGGAATGCTTGGTTAAGGAGATCTTAAGAAACTCTGACGGTTGAGTTTATCGTATCAGGGCTCCCCTTGATGTGTGGGATCTTGATTTAGCTGGCAATGCGTTCGTTCAAATGTTGGCCGTCAGATTCTAATCAGACTGTTTGAAATCTCTGACTCGGTTAGATCCGAGGCTGGGCCCACGATTGCTGTTCACTGTGCTCCCGAGACCTCGTTTGGGGCCATGTCAGTTGGGCCGCCAGCATTATGAAGCCCAACGTAAAGACATCTGATAACGGTCTTTATATTTTATTTTTGAGTGCATTTATAGTATAGAAAGATAGTTCAATTAGCATTTGCTTTCTTTGTTTAATGTAATTTTTGGAAAAGTTGTAGGGACTCTCGAAGAACATTGTAGTTGCACGGAAGATCCCAGGATTTGCATTGACCATGAGAAGTGCGCGGTGCGGCCGGAGACGATCAAGACGTGCAAAGGTTTCATGGCGAGGGAGCCGGTGAAAGGGCATATGGCGAGTTCTTTCGGCACAAAAAAATTGTCTATTGTGATGCAATAGGAAGATATGCTGTAGGAATAGAGCAGTAGCTGCTGCTCAGTTTGTTTTTAGCTTTTTCAGTATCTTGCTTGAGTGGCTTTGTTGTCATGCGTCTCAGTTTGTTGTGATGTTGCTGGTCTCTCAGGTTAATGTGGTGAAAGGGCTGAAGGTGTGCGAGGACATCTTCACTGATTCGGAGCGCTGCAGGCTGTCGGAGTTCATAGATGAGCTCCGCCTTGCGGGTCATAGGGGAGAGCTCCCAGGTCTGTTGTTGAACTGATTTCCTGTTTTTGCTGATTTTGGTCATCGTATTGCAGTTGACATTTTATCACAGATATTGGATGCTGGCATGCTGCAATCATTTGTTAACTGATATAAGAATGTTTGTTGTTGGGTGATTTGTTGAAATTGACGGTATTCATTATTGCAATATGAGTTGATATCTTAGATGCATATCCCATTTCTGTTAGCTTTCTGCTTTTTCCGACAAACTGCAACTATGACAGGAAAATATTTCCATTTAGGATTACTTTTGTGATCCGTTAGTTTTCTTCCACTCCCTCGGCATTTACCATGTTCTTGTTTGACTATCAGTAATAAATAGGAATATTGATATTATTCAACATCTGTCAGCAATACTATTCTATTATTTGGTGACCAATATAAGTAATCAGAACTTGCATGTTGCATATGCTACATTGATTGTTATGGGCATTGCATGAGTTCGCAATCTTGGATGCTTGATGCTGCACCTAAATAAGTGCTCTAGACGTCCTTATTTATATTTTAACAATCGTGTCCAAACACATTTAGACAGGACAAATGGAACATTGTAATGCTATCTACTGTCTAGACTTGCTTCTCTTCTTATGTTCTATTTGAGTGGATTGGCTCTCGGGCATAAGCACCATTGACACAACATTGGTTTAATACTACATAGCGCCGAAAATGTGCTACGTGATAATACCAAGTCATAATCATTTTTAATATATTGATCACCTTTGGAGCTCCCTTTTGAAACGTTAAATTCATTGATAAGTTGGTGAATCTTGTTGTTTCATGAGTAGCTGACTATAAATAACAATTTGCAATATCACAGTTGTAGATTTTGGGGAAATTAGTGATTAGCCACAAATGATGGCTAACCCTTCATATTTATATCAGCCCTCTCTTTTCTTTACACACACACACCCAATAACACACAATACTCCCCCTCAAGATGAGCAAAAGATATTTATCATGCCCATCTTGTTACAAGCATCCTCTACTCCTTTAGAGTTCAACCCCTTTGTAAGGCAATCAGCTAGTTGCTGTCCAGAAGTAATGTAGGAGATCTCCAACTGTTTCTTGTCCAATCTTTCTTTAATGAAGAACCTGTCAATCTCTATGTGCTTCGTTCTATCATGTTGCACTGGGTTGTTGGCAATGTTAATTGCTGACTTGTTATCACACAACAACCGCAATGGTCCTTCTCTCAGCAGGCGTAGCTCATGTAGAAGTGATCTCAACCAGATCATCTCACAGGTACTAAGCACCATAGCACGATACTCTGCCTCTGCAGTGGAACGAGCCACCAAATCCTGCTTCTTGCTGCGCCAAGAGACTAAGTTGCCCCCAACAAACACACAGTAGCCCGAGGTCGATCTCCTATCATCTAGGCAACTGGCCCAATCCGCATCACAGTAGCCTGTCACATTCATGTGACCATGACTACCAAATAATATGCCTTTTCCTGGACTATTCTTCAGATACCTCAGTATCCTGAAGACTCCTCCATATGTCCAGTCCTAGGATCATGCATGTATCTACTTACCACACTGATAGCATAGGCAATGTCAGGTCTGGTATGGCATAAGTAGATAAGGCGTCCAACAAGTCTCTGGTACCTTTCTTTGTCTACTGGCTCCCCTGATTGTGAATGCAACCTATGATTCTGATCAATAGGAGTAACTGCTGGACGACACCCCAACATACCAGTCTCAGCCAGTAAATCCAGGGCATACTTCCTCTGTGAGAGAACTATACCCTTCCTGAACCTAGCAATCTCCAGTCCAAGGAAATGCCCCAACTGTCCAAGGTCCTTGACCTCAAATTCTCTCGCCAACCTTACCTTCAAGTGAGAGATTCACTCTTCATCATCTCCAGTGATAATAATATCATCAACATACACAGCCAGAAGGGTAATCCGCTGTCCTGAATGTCTATAGAATACAGTATGATCACCATTACTCTGCTTGTAGCCATAGTGATGACTGCACGCCTGAATCTGTCAAACCATGCCCTTGGAGATTGCTTCAGCCCATACAAAGACTTGTCCAGTCTACACACCTTTTCCATCGTCTGTTGTGTGCTAAAGCCAGGTGGAACCTCCATGTATACCTCCTCCTGTAAGTCTCAATGCAAGAAGGCATTTTTTACATCCAACTGATGCAATTTCCATCCAAAATTCGCTGCACAGGATACCAGTACTCTCACAGTACTCATCTTTGTCACTGGGGCAAATGTCTCATCATAATCAATCCCATAAGTCTGACTGTAGCCCTTGGCAACCAGCCTCGCTTTGTACCTGTCCACCTTCCCTTCTGGAGTTTGCTTTATTGTGAATACCCACTTGCAGCCCACAGCTTTCTTCCCTGCTGGAAGTGAGACAAGTCTCCATGTCTTGTTCTTCTCCAGTGCTTCAAGTTCTTCGAGCATTGCTTTCTTCCACTGGGGATGTTGCTTTGCCACTCGCCAATCACTTGGTATAGAGATAGACTGTAAGGATGCAATGATAGCCATATATGCAGGTGTAAGAGAAGCATAGGAGACATGATTAGCAATATCAGTCTCATATCCATACCGTGCAGGAGGCCTGTCGGCATTGATACGAGGCTCCCTACGAGATGCAAGTGGAAGATCTAAACTAGAGGAAGGCAAAGAAAGGTTACCATCCGTGTTAGGAGAGGAAGGCAGTAAGGAAGTCGGGACTCGAGCAGGCGTGATAGACTGATCAATCTCGACATGTGGCTGTGGAGCTAGTGGTTCTTCAGTGGGGGAGATGTCTTCTTGTTGTTCTCCATCGCCATGACTACCCTTCTGTCTTCTGCTATATTTCTTGCCGTACAACATGTCTTCCTCCTCTTCCACCAAGGTCTTTTCCTCCTCCCTGCTCTCAGGACCAGTACCAGTAGGCCCGACAGGACACGGTATAAGTCCAACCACTACCCTCCTGTCATCAGTCTCCCCCTCTCGACCAACTCCTCCTGTGTTTGGAGAGGCACCAGTATCAAATACTGATGTAGAATCTGTCAGTCCTCCATAAAAAGGCTCAGTCTCCCTGAACGTCACATCCATACTGACAAACAGCCTTCTTTCTGAGGAACTCCAACACCTATTGCCTTTCTGATTTGAAGGATACCCAACAAATATGCATTTAATTGCCTGAGCATCCAGCTTCCCCACAGAAGGTCTATGATCCCTCACAAAGTATGTGCATCCAAACACTTTTGGTGGAACTACAAAAGTGTTCTTTCCCATAAGAATCTCACATGGAGACTTCATACCAAGGATCCGCGAAGTCATCCTGTTGATGAGATAGGTAGCTGTCATCACTGCTTCACTCCACAATATCTTAGGTACATTCATGGTGAGCATGAGTGCCCTAGTTACCTCCAACAAGTGTCTATTTTTCCTTTCAGCAACTCCGTTCTGTTGAGGCGTGTTGGGACAAGTGGTTTGATGAGTTATCCCACTCTCAGATAGATAAGATGCAAACTCCTTGTTTACATACTCTGTCCCATTATCCGTTCTCAAGACACGGATCTTGGCCTCATACACATTTCTGACACTTCTATGGAAGTCCTGAAAACACTTCAACGCTTCGCTTTTGTTTTTCATCATGTAAAGCCATGTCATCCGAGAATGACAATCTATGAAAGTGATAAACCACCTGAACCCACTTACTGAAGTCACTGGGCAGGGCCCCCAAACATCAGAGTGAATAAGATGAAATCTCTCTACACTCCTCATCCCCACACTAGGATATGATGTCCTAGTGTGTTTCCCAAATTCACATGCATCACACTTCAAATTCATTTTATTCACTCTATTCAAAATCTCAGGATACATTTTACTCAACATATCAAAAGGCAAGTGTCCCAACTGACAATGTAATAAAAGTACCTCCCTTTCCTTCTCTCCACCAACGACAGCCAATGCAGCATCCCCACTAGCTCTGTCAAGATACCACAGTCCATCACGACTGACGCCAGTCCCAAGCCTCCTCCCAGTCTTCCTTTCCTGCAACACACAATGAATAGAGTCAAAAGTAATGCTACAGTCGAGATCATCAACAATAGAGCCAACAGATAAAAGGTTGACTGGAAATGATGGGACGTGAAGGACTGAAGAGAGGCGTATGGAGGGAGTGCACTGAATAGTGCCAATCCCTCTAATGGGTTGGGATGTGCCATCAGCTGTCTGAACAGTTTCATGAATGGTATGTGGTTTATATGTGGAAAACTGTCTATATGCATTTGACACATGACTAGATGCACCTGAGTCAATAATCCACTCTATATGATTTCTACATGAAAGGGCTAATTGGTTACCTGATCCTGTGTGAGCGAAGTGGGCAAAGTTACCGAATGACGAAGCAACATCTCTAGTCTGGTCTGCATGACTCTCTGAGCTCTCAGTAGTAGACCTGGACTGTCTCCGCTGCTCTAGATCTGACGCCTCAGCTGGCGTAGCCTCAATCATCACTGTCTCCTGTCGTCCATCAGCAGTAGCAAAGTTGGCCCGTGGGCCGCCGCGACCTCGTCCACGGCCTCCACGGCCCCAACGACCTCCTCCTCTGCCTCCTGTGCCACGTCCTCGTCCACTACCCTTCTGTGGGCAGTTAAAGCTCAGGTGCCCCTTCACCCCACAGGTGTAGCACTCTCGATCCTCGCTCACTGCTGCCACTGCCGGTACAGCCAGTGCAGCCCGAGTGACCTGAGTACCCTCATCCTTCATAACTCTCAGTCTGGTCTCCTCCTGTGCCATTGCAGCTATGGCCTCCTCCAGAGATGGGATGGAGGATAAGTGACACATACTCGCCCTCCTGACCTCAAAATCTCCATTCAGGTTCCTCAGAAAATGTGTCACACGCCTACGCTCCACCCACTTCCTGTGTATCGCAGCACTCCTAGGATCAGGCAGATCAATAGGGTCATAGTGGTCTAACTCTGACCACAGCCTTTTCAACTCCGCAGAGTAGGCTAGAATAGACATCTCCCCCTGCTTCAAGGTGTCGACCTTGCCCTGAACCTCCATCATAAGCATCACATTCCCTGCTCCAGAATACATTTTCTCCACCATACTCCATATCCCCGCAGCACTCTCTATGGCCTCCACCATCCCAGTAATGGGTGGAACCATCGATGTCATCAACTAAGCAGCCACCAGTGAGTTGGTGGTGCTCCAGACTTTCCAATCATCCCCATCCTTATCCACCGGTTCCTTACATGAACCCAGAACGACGCCTTCTAACCCCTTCGACTTCAAGATGAGAAGCACCCTCCTGGACCAACTGAGGTAATTCTTCGTCCCTTCCAATTTCACATCATTGGGCATCAATTCCAGCTTCTGCACGGGTCGTGAAGGCGTCGATCCACTCGAGGATCCCAACTCATTCGAAGCAAGCAGCTTCGTTATCTCTCCAATGAAGGCCTTCATGTCAGCTGAGGTAAGATTGTCTCCCATCTCTCCAGATCCGCAGATCTCTCCTTTCGCCCTTCTTAGATCCGCAGATCTACTTCTCCTCCTCCTCTTCTAGGTCATACTCTAACCGTAAATCTATGGAGTCCTCTTCATGGCTCTACCATAGATCTAGGGTTAGGGTTTTTTAGGGTTCTCTTTTGTGGCTAGTTAGGGCTTTGTGGCGGCTAGAAGAGGACGTGCAAGGGAATAGGAGAGAGGAGGATCAGCAGAGACAGCGGAGCGGCGGCGCGCGCAGGCGGCGGCGGCGGCGCGCGCAGCAGCAGGCGGCGGAGGCGCGCGCAGCAGCAGGCGGAGGCGCGGCGTGCGTGGGAGGGCGGCGGCTGCGCGTGCGGGCTAGGGTTAGGGTTTTAGGGTTTTAGGGCTAGGGTTTTAGGGTTTTGGCTCTGATACCATGTAGATTTTGGGGAAATTAGTGATTAGCCACAAATGATGGCTAACCCTTCATATTTATATCAGCCCTCTCTTTTCTTTACACACACACCCAATAACACACAATAACAGTATACTTGAGCTTTCAACAGGTTCAACTTCTTTTAAGGACACAGTCTGAGATGGTGTCTTCTGCTTAGAAATCAATGAAACAGAACGATCAGAATAATCATTGCAACGCATTTCAACGCGACTCAACTGATGATGAATAAGCAACGGATTTGGCAAGTAATATTTGCAAAGCTAATTTTAATGATGAGGAATATAAGATTACTAGAAAATACACGTGCACAAAGTACACGGACTCCAACAAATTGATAGATCTGGACTTTTTATGTGTTTTGAGCCCATTAGGGACGTTTTGGGAATTTTCGGATTTTAGGGGCATTTTGGAAAATCTGTAACTTTTCTCTATTTAAGCCTAGGGTCGTCTAGGAGAGGGGGGATGTTGATTTTGAGAATTAATTTGATAAAGAGAGGAGATAGTTCCTCATTCTACGGGAGGGTACAGACGTCTCATATCAATCGACGTCTTGGGAGGGGGATTACCCCAAAATTGTAATCAACCATCCCTTGTATTTTCAGTTTTATTAATAAAATTCCAGATTTGTGTTTTTAGTTTTATTAATAAAATTCCAGATTTGTGTTTTCAGTTTTATTAATAAAATTCCAGATTTGTGTTTAGTTTCTATCAATTCGGTATTCGAGCCTTTCGATCTCGAGGGAATAGATGAGATCCATGAAGGAGAAATTAGAGGCAATCATGCAATTAGTCCAATATACCCGACAATTGAATCGAGAAATCAAGCAACTCGCGCTCCTCGCGGCAGACGGTGGAAACGACGGTGAAAACCCTAATTTTGGACGAAAGGCGTCAACTTGAGATGAGAAAGAGGAAAAAAGCAACAACTCTAAACCAGACCTGGAGAAGGAGAACAACGTCGACACAGATCTGGAAAAGTTGAAGGCAAATGACGCGGATCTGAAGAAGATAGAGGAGAATGACGCAGATCTGAAGCCCACGATGAAAGCCGCGAACCATGAAGCCCTAAGGCAGCAACACATTGAGATCTGAACCTTTCAACAACGAAACTGAGGGGCCCGCCCCTCCACGGCAGAGGGGCTGCCGCCCCTCCAGAAGTGGCACCAGCCCCTAATGGGGCCCCGGGGGGTTGCTGCCCATCCTGCAAGGGTGCCATCCCTTCTAGGGTATACTCGGGGTGATGTCGCCCCTTCAGCAGCGACGACAACCCCTCCAAGGTGTCACACAGCGAGTTTTCGTCTTTTTGGCCCAAAAACAGCGTTTGACGGAGCCCTTCCATCAGCGCGGCGATGACAACGACCCTCTCAAGTACTTGTGGAAGCCCGACGATGCTCTTTGGACCCCGCCTTAGCCCGACAATATTTTTCAGGACCCGTTTAGCCTGACGACACTCTTAAATGGCTTAAGGCCATTGGGGTTCAATTCGAAGACTTTCCGAGCGTGAGCATTTAAGTTTTGGTCATGGAAGACTTCAGATCTGATTAACGATGACCGTGGCTTTCTTCTGGACGTCATTGAAAGCTGTGGAGACCAATCTTACCCTTTTGATCTATGAGGAGGCTTGCGCGCACTTGGAGTAGGGCCGCCGCGGACTTCACGCACCACCTTGAGGACAATGTAGATTTTTGGGGGCGGAGTAATGATAGATCTGGACTTTTTATGTGTTTTGGGCCCATTAGGGACGTTTTGGAAATTTTCGGATTTTAGGAGCGTTTTGGAAAATCTGCAATTTTCTATAACTTTTCTCTATTTAAGACGAGGGCCGGCTAGGAGAGGGGATGTTGATTTTGCGAATTAATTTGATAAAGAGAGGAGATAGTTCATCGTTCTATGGGAGGGTGCAGACGTCACCTATCAATCGGCGTCTTGCGAGTGCGATTACCCCTAAAATTGTAATCAACTATCCCTTTTATTTTCAGTTTTATTAATAAAATTCCAGATTTGTATTTGTTTTCTATCAGAAACCTTTCAGAAGTTGATTAGAATTCTAGTCCTTGTAAATTTATGCTTTGATCTTGAATAAAAAGTTAGGAGAGCGGCCTCCTCTCGAATCGAGGCCACCTATCTTGGTACTTTTATCAAAAATCAATAAAAACTTCATCGTTTTCCCAAATATTCCACAAAAACCCTATTTTTATCTTATTTTCTCTTGCGGGTCACATCATCAACATACCAAAAATCAAGTGAATTCAATGTTATTTGAATCTTGATTCAATTGTTGCAAAATCAACAGTTTCAAAACAATAGAATATTTCGTAACGGGTGGACCGAGGGTCAAATCTCTTTAGGATTCACTCATATATGAAGTTTCTTACGCTTACATCATATATACAATAACAAACACATATAATCATACGCCTCCAGGCCAGGCCATTTCTCTAAAAAAAAAACTTATTTTGCTTCGCATGGTTCATATTTTGGATGCAACATGGTATAGTCATTAAACATCTACATGATTCTATCGATCTTACGTAATTATTTACAAGATAGTCCTTTCGTTACAGGAAAGATGATGGGTGGCTCGGGGGCTTGGTATGTCACAAAGAACAACTGAATCAGTTTCTTTTTTATTTTGGAAATACAGAAAAATTCTAGGACTACTAGAATCAGGATGCTCTGGTTTGGTTGCTTGGGAAGCAACTTTTCAGTTGGTATTGGATTCAGAAAGGAAAATTGTAATATGTATGTTTAGTACCAAAAATGCACGAGGGTACACAACATATTAGGAACTCATTGCACATGTTTCGTTTGGAGTTTCCGGCAGGTGTAGAACTTATGGGAGGGTTCTGTGCTTCTCGATATGTTAATATGCATTGATTTGCGGACTATGAGACAATGATAGTTAATTAGTTCCTTTGAAGATATCTGAAAAAGATATTGAAGATATCTGGAAAAGATATTGTGTCACGAGAAAATGCCAGAACAGCGAGCTTTATACGATAGATACAGAAGGTTAAAGGCTACGAAGCATGAACACATGCATACGCAATGACATATAGCAAATTCTAATAGTTTATCAAATAACAACAGCAATGCAAGTAGTGAAGTGTCCAATATGTATCTGGCATGAATATGGTTTCATGACAGAATTACTTTTTTTTACATATGATGGTGAATAAAGATAGAAGATCACAGAAGTCAAATCAATGTAGATTTATTACAACCTGGGCAGTAATTGGATGAAGACAAAGTTAAAAGTGGAAGGTTTTCTCAAATATAAATGTGAACAAGAGAGAAGGATACCTTAACAGGTTGAGTACTCGACTCACAAAGGAGGATGATAGGATTTTTGTGGGATTTGGGGTAGAAAGTTAGGGTTTTGGTAGAAAGTTGGGATTTTTATAGGAAATGTGAGATATTTAGGGTTTTAGATAGAAGATTTGGGATAAAAGAGTGATTTTTATTAAGAATAACTGAAAATAAAGGGAAACTGAAAATAAACAAGATAGATGATCACAATTGAAGAGGTGATCGCTCTCCCAAGACGCCAATTGAAGAGGACATCCATACTCTCCTAACGTAGAGGGATAATCTCATATCTTCTTTGAATATTCTCTCACAAATAGCCTAAGAAAATCCCTTCCCACCCATGGCGTATAAATACTAATAAGAAAAAAAATACAAATTTGCAGAAAACCTAAAAAGACTAAAAATTCCGAAAACACCCCTAAAAATCCGAAAATTCCCAAAATGCTCATCATGGGACAACAGTGCAGATCTACCAGAGGAGGATGATGAGACTGATTATACAAATGGAAAAAGGCTTAATGATGTATGGGGTGTGTTTGGTTGTGTTATTCATGTAGATGTAAAAAGTGCAGTATAGGCATACCTAGAGTTACATGTTATGATCCAACTAGTAGACATACATTTTATTGGATACTAAAAGATCTAGAGAAAATAATGATTGTGTGGCTGATTTTTTTGAAGGGAAGATTTAGAAAACCAATGATTAGTTATATTAACAAATGATCTGGAATTATGAGCAATAAAGAGAAAGATAGCATTAATCAGCCAGATGTAGTAATCATGCAAATTTTCTGTGTAGCATATATCAATGACTCGGAATGGAAGATTAAATGAGTCTTTTTGAAGTAACTAAGATCTTGAAGAGGATATAGCCCGTAAATGTAGTTGAATGGAGAAAAAGTATGGAACTAGTATTCATGCAGCGGCCCCCCGAATCTTGGGACAAAGGCTATTTTATTGTTAGTACTAGGTCTTGAAGAAAAACTTCCTTTCAAAATACTCCTTCCTTTGTAAATTATAGTGTTATATTTTTAATTTTAATTTTTGTTTCTTTTCCTTTGAAAGTCATAACTGAATGTTGGAATGTGCTTGTTGTGTTGATTTTTGTTTGGCAAGGAACTACAAAGTAGATTATTGTTGCATATTTATATAATATCTTAAGTATATATTATCATGCATTGCTGTCTATAAAGTGAAGATCATAAAATGTTGAAATATTGGAATTGAAAATCAGCAGCTCAATGCCGATAATAAACTTTTCATGTTTTGCTGAGTTGTAGTCTGGAAAATTTTTTACTTTCGATTAAGCGACATATGAAGAGTACTCAGAACATGGAACAGTTTGACTCTAATTGCAGTGAAAATAAGAAGCAGATTTATATTTAAAAACCTTTGAAAAAACACAATTATATAGTATGAATCAATAGTAAGGCACTAACATTCTAGCTAACGAACCGAATCCATTTTCAGAATATCACAACCACTTTGAGTAGTAAGCTTTCAGATTCTTCAGAGAGGCACAATCTTTTATTGAAGACTTCCAGCTAACGTAGTGGGGACTTTAACCGTTATTACCATACTCTCAAAATAAACCCCTGAAGCTGTAAAAGATGAGAATTTCAATTGCATGCATTATTACAATTTTCATTTGCTTGCATTTGCCATGCCCCATGATTGTGCTACGCCAATATATTGGCACATCACTAATTCTCTCTGAATGCCTATGTTCAGGTGAAACCTTCATTTACTTCAACAAGCAACTGAAAGGGAACAAGCGAGAGATCATTCAGCTTGGCGTTCCACTATTTCAACCAACTAAAGATGATTCAACAAGTAAGTGTGCATTATGTTGTGCACAATCTTCAATCATTCGTGCACGCATCTCAATTTCTACAATGTTAGATTGCACTCAGACCCTCCTATGGTGGTTACGTGACTAATAACCTCCTCTGTTTAAATTAGCACTGAGACCTTCTGATTGACTAATCAAAATTGCAATTAGAACCCCAACCCGGAAAAACCCCCCCAAACTAGCACTTTCCATGGTAACTTAAAAGGTGCCATAGTGCTAGTTTCATATTTCATATGTTCATGCGTATTAGCCATGTAGGGTATATAATATGGTGTCTGAGTGCAATTTATCCTTCCTATAATTAGTGACATACATTGTGTATACATTAGTTTGCATTAGCATAGTTAATCATATTATATTGTTATATTATGAATTGCATCTTGTATCAGTGCCTTACTTGCAAGTTCATCATCTACTCCATAGGTAAAATTGAACCAATTCCTTCGGTCATAGAGGCGGTCATCAATCACTTGGTCCAATGGCGTCTAATCCCAGAAGGCAGAAGGCCAAACAGTTGCATCATCAACTTCTTTGATGAGGTATATCTCCTCTTCACCATGAAATTCGAAAGCAATGCCCAGAATCAGAGTTTTATCATGGTCCTAAAACTTAACCATCCATGCAGGATGAATTCTCGCAGCCTTACTTCAAACCACCCCATATAGACAATCCAATCTCCACCCTCGTTCTTTCAGATACCACACTCGCCTTTGGACGCGTGCTTGCCAGCGACCCCAACGGAAACTACAAGGGCTCTCTCACACTTCCACTCAAAGGAGGGTATGCATCCGTTACTATTGGCACTCTGTATAACACAAGGAGATTAACATAACTAGGACTACATGTGCACAGGTCACTGCTTGTCATGCGTGGGAACAGCGCTGACATGGCGAGGCACGTCATCTGCCCGTCCGGACACAAGAGGGTGATTATAACCTTCGTGAGGGTTCGACCCGCCAACAACCAAGTCGACCTATCTGCTGCGCCCACACAGACTACTGCCTTGACACTATGGCAACCTGGGTCACCCCAGCTGCACAAGGCACTGGCTGCAGACGCCATCGCCTACGGGCCTCAAGGCATGGTTCCTTCTTGGGGCCTGGCCCTTCGTGCTCCCTTAGTCATGTTCTCCCCACCGAGGCCCTTGGTCACGACCCCCGGCAAGCGGGCAGGCCGTGGGGGCACCGGAGTTTTCCTGCCATGGACGGTAGGCCCCAAGAAGTACCCCAAGCATATCCCACCCCGTATCCAGAAGAGGAGACTCCCTTCGCTGCCTTCGCCAATAGTAGCAATGTGATTGATTTTCTACCTTCATGTATTTCTTTTAAAACATGTCTTTGGATTCGAGTCATTTTGCGGTGGTATAGTATATGTATTTATCTCCCAATATAGTTTTTAATTAGGAACTATAGTGATCGAGCAACGAAGAAGGCAAATAGTGTTGCAGTTAGTTTTCTGAGAAATAGATGTTTTTTTTATATTTTGTGTAGATGAAGGATGATGATGTTCATGTTTGTTTTTGTATCTTGGCTAAGTTATTATGATAGTTTTTTTTTAACAAAATGGAGTTCGGTCTGAATGATCAGAGATCCCTCAAAACGCAAGGACGGGGTTTTGTAAAATCTGGGTCTGACTTTTAGTTGAGACTTTGCCTCGGTATCCATCAGTGTTCCTTCAGCTCTGAAAGACACCCAGCTGAGGACTTCTGATTAAAATCCCTTGTATTGCTTGTGTATAATAGGAGACCCTACTTGGGCATTGCTAGTGAGGATAAATTGACTGGCCTCGTCTGCATAATCTGGCAACAAATGTCTTGGTTCTATAGATGAGAACCAATGCTACTGGAACCATGAGCTCAGGCACACAATATGACCACCAAGGCTCCGAAAACATAAAATACACATTAAAAACTAGAAGAAAATGCATGTATTGCCCGTATATGATGCAAAATTTCAGGATCATGTTCAATCCATAACAATCGAAGAAACATACAAGTTCTTGTTATAAGATGGTAAATAAAATGGTTTCGCATCTGGATGAGTTAGATATCTTATTTAGTACTTGGATGCTTGAGTTTTCTGTAGGAACTGAAACTATGGAGGAAAACACTTGGGATGTGTGTGAATAGTGTCTTATGATAATAAAAAAGGAATTTACGCCTAATTAAAATTCCTAATGCAACCAAACTTGCGGAATAGATTATGTGATAACAACACCACAGAAATTGTAAACACAAACAAGTTATGTACCCGGGTTCAGATTCCACTGAGTCAAATCACAACTCCCTGGAATCCTACTCCAACAACTCACTAACAAATCCCGTTAGTGATTAGGATAAAATTGGCTAAATACCATGGGTCAACCATCACTTTTAATTTCTACCACCCAATTTAAAAACTTTGCTAGAGTACCACACCCCCTAAAAAAGACTAAAATACCCCCGTTCGTTCCCAAAAATTAAAACCCGTCCGCAGTGAGCGCATATTGGCGCATATCTACGTCGATGCCGAACTCCGACCATCCCGTTTCAAAGCCCGTCTGCAGCTGCCCTCCAACGTCCACGGAGAAGCCAGACGCCGCTGCAAGGTGTGATGCGGCATGTTGTCGTCAACGTCGGCGCGTTGCGACGGTGTCTGGCTTCTCCGTGGACGTCGGAGGGCAGCTGCGGACGGGCTTTGAAGCGGGGTGGTCGGAGTTCGGCATCGACGTAGATATGCGCCAATATATGCCAATATACGCTCACTGCGGACGTGTTTTAATTTTTGGGAACGAACGGTGGTATTTTAGTCTTTTTTAGGGGGTGTGGTATCTAGCAAAGTTTTTAAATAGGGTAGTAGAAATTAAAAGTGATGGTTGACCCATGGTATTTAGCCAATTTTCTCAGTGATTAGTGTCCACTAATACCCCACTTGCCAAATACCGGTAAGTGTAAATCCAATACAACCTTGATCACTGCTTCCCACAACCCGGCAATGGTCCACTCTCACAAACCGGGTGTAATCTCAACAAAGTAGTGAGAAGAGAATTGAAACAAATCAATATGAAACAAATTACACAATAGATGCCTTGAATAATGACTTAATAGTATGAGGCAAAGAGGTGTGTGTATTGTGCTCTAAATGATGAGAGTATGAGTACTTATTACTTGTCTCAAAATGAGGAACAACGTTGGGATGAAGATTAGCTTTGGATGCCTTGAATGCTTTGGGAGTCAAGTGTAGCAGTTGTGAGCTTGAGAGCTTGTTGGAGCTTTGAATACTTTCAATGTAAATTCCAATAAACCCTATTTATAAAGCTCAAGAATCGCACCAAAATCCAGCAAAAATCTCCTGCATTTAATGATGTAAACGGCTATTAACGGGCATAAATCCTAGTCATCAGTCGACTTGAGTAGACAGACCAGTCGGCTAAAGCACTGATTGACAAGGCAATTAATGCTGTCAAATGGCTAGTTCCAGACGACTGAAGAAGGCTTCCCAGACGCCTGGGGTACTATGCAGTTGTCTAGATCCATAGCTTCAAACGACTGATCATACTGGGTTTAGAAACATAGTTACTGGAAATGCCAGTCGATATTTGGCAGACGTTTGGAGTTCAACATCCAGTCATCTGTGCCACTGTGCAGACGTCTAGATGTAAATCTTCAGACATCTTATCGGTCAGCTTGGGAAACTAACAGCGTTACTGGAATTTTGGTCATCAAGTGCCAGACTTATGGAGTTCATCACACAGGCGTCTGACTCACTATGCAGACGTCTGGGATGATAACTTCAGACGTCTGATCAGTCAAACTGCCAAAACAGATTTATTAGAAATATTGGACATTAAAAGCCAGACGTCTGGAGTTCATCACCCAGGCATCTGTCTCACTGTGCAGACATCTGAAATGAGAACATCATAAGTTTGGTCTGGGTTAGGTTTCACCATAGTAGAATGCATGCACGCCAGACGTATGGGTCTCAAGCACCAGTCGTCTGTGGAGGCTGAAAAACTCTATTTCGAATTTTATAAGATCTAACCCTATGGGATTTAAATGATGAATGAACTTATGATGTGTGAGCGTTATGGAAGTGAACCTATCAAGTCTATTCAATGCTTAACATTCTATTTCAAATAAAAACAATTACACATTTATCCCCTTCACCTCCTATTAAATGCCTTGAAGACTTCCATTTGATTTCCTTGAGTTCATCATTTGATTTCCTTGCATCATTGACTATAGCCATCGTCGCATATGATGTTCCTTGAGTTAAAGTGACGATGCTTTCATTAGCTACAAAATAGAGGATTAGTCACTGTTGCGGGGTAAGATCTGCGTACAATGAATTTGTTTGTTGGGAAAACCAAGGGCACGATGGTTGTATGGGGGGATGAGATCTAGGGAGGTAGTTGGACAGGTAGTGAGGGAAGTGACGAGGCTAAGCGCACATCAAAGACCGACCACTGGATCAACTTCGCGAGAAGCCCGCCCTCCTGTCGCACTGCCGGGGACGGGCGTCGAATGCTATCCGCGAAGACGAGCTCACCTGCACATGTAACAGCTCGTCAGAAAGGCCGGGTTGGGGTCCAAAACTTAGCCTCTCCGATGCCTAAGTTAGGATTATGACTTAGAATTATGGGTAGACACGCAGGTCGGACTGAGAGTGAGTCGACCTTACGTGACGAGCTATCGTGGAAAAACAAAAATATGGAAGACCTTTACTCTTGTGTGGGAATTACTAGAATGAGAGTTAATTGGCCAACCTCTTCCTCGGTGGAGATAAAGGGGTATTTATACCTGATGGGGGTGGTTATATGAGGCTGACCTGGCGTGCTGACCTGGTCCATCTGTCAGCGGAAGCTTCGGACGTGGATGTCAGGAATGGGCGTGTCAGTCATGCTTTTGTCAGACGGTGCAACGGCCAGGGGTGCTTTTGTCAGGGTGTCAGAACCGAAAGCACCAGCGGTCAGGGGGCGCTTTGTCAGGTTGTCGAGCGGCGGAAGTGTCAGTGGTGTCCTTGTACTAGGTTATTTGTCGTGTCTGATGTGCCAAATGGTCTCCGGGCTGCGTTCTCCTGGCCGGCCCGCATTCGTCTTGTCAGGCTGCACTGGGCTGTCGTCCGACGCCCTGTTTGTTCTACCGGCGAGGTCCGAGGGAACGGGCGCCCGACGGGCGAAGCTCGAGGCGACCTGGGGCCCTGTTGGTGATGGAGGACTTCGGTTTTGACGGGCTTAAGAGGGGGAATCGGAGTCGCACTGACGAGGTAAGGATGCTGTGCTCCCCCTCCTCGCCAGCCGAGACGTGGCTCCTACAGAGGCGGGGCGAGCTGTCTGAGCGCCGACGAGTTTAGTTAGGAAGTCGGGGTATCACGATCTTTAGATCGTAGCAGTCACAATCAATTATTTTTTCTTATCATCAAAACCACATTGAGGGATCCAATACTCAACATTTTCTTCCGAAATCAGTAGCTATTGCCAATATGCATCTGTAAGAAGGAAAGCGAAACTAGCAAAAATGCTGTGATGTCGAGTTTCGTGCAGTTCTTCTTAATATCTGACTTATAATGAAGTTTCTAGGAAACAACGTTCATTTGGAAGGCTATCATCCGATTAAGATAAACAACTTGGAAATATAACAATGACACAACCGCATTCCACTTAAACACGCTATAAACTAAAACTGAGAAATCAAAATTAGGATTGGTATCATCAAAAAATAATGCAAAAATTCTCAAACAATGATTCTCATGATCAATTGTAAAGATACTTGCTAAATACACCGAAAGGAGAATGATGTGTATTTAGTTTTTATCTTTTTTCGTAAAACAGTCATATCAGAGTGTCACATCCATCATCTCTGATGTGACAGTTTTGTCAAAACTAGCAAAAAAAAACTAAATACACCTTAGTCTGTTCGATGTATTTAACATGACTCGTTGTAAATTATCATTCTTAACAACATGGGAACATGCCAAGGCTCGGGTATGTTAAAAAAAGTACATCAGAGTCAAAGAACTACTCAGCAAATCATTATTATGCGTGAAAACATGATATCTAGGCCGCCAATTCTTTGAACAAAAACAACATAAATTTTGGAGAAAAAATAAAAAATATATAGACAATCCAAAAACTTAACCATCCATGCAGGATGAATTCTCGCAGCCTTACTTCAAACCACTCCATATAGACAATCCAATCTCCACCCTCGTTTTGAAAGATACCACACTCGCCCTTTGAGTTTGGAAATGTGCTTACATGCTTTTGATTTATTTTACAGGATATATGTAGTATTTCCCTTTGGCTATGGAAAACCCTGTGTGAAAAGCCATAGTTAAAGAAAAAGAGTACAAACGCTCTCTAAATCCCCGTGCTCTGTGCAAGCACTTAGGCTTACAGATCTCTTAGGCGCCTCATACCAGTACAATCTTCCTAAATGTAGCAGTAGGAAGAGATTTAGTGAACAAGTCTGCTAGGTTGTCACATGATTGTACCTGTCCGATGTCGATCTCGCCATCTTTTTGTAGCTCATGCGTCCAGAATAATTTAAGAGAAATATGCTTCGTTCTGTTGCCTTTGATGTAGCCATCTCGTAACTGAGCGATGCAAGTAGCGTTGTCCTCGAACATAGTTGTAGGTTCAAGGTCCCCAGTCTTCAATCCGATCGTCACCAGGATGTGATTTACAACTGACCGTAGCCAGACACATTCTCTGCTTGCTTCATGGATGGCGATGATTTCTGAGTGATTGGATGAGGTCGCCAGCATGGTTTGGTTGACGGATCTCCAGGAAATGGTTGTCCTACCATAGGCAAATACGTACCATATCTATGACTTTGCATTGCAGGGATCAGACCTATAACCAGCATCAGCATAACCAACAAGTATGGAGGATAATCCATTTTTTGTACAAGAGTCCCAAATCTGTTGACGCTTGAAGCAGAAGGTGCTTAACCCCAGTCCAGTGGCGATGCGTGGGCACTGCACTGTATCTGGCTAGTAAATGTACTGCGAACGCTATATCGGGACACATGCAGTTGGCCAGATATAGAAGTGCTCCAATAGCACTCAGATAAGGAACTTCTGGACCAATTATATCATCCCCCTCTTCCAGCGGCCGGAAGGGGTCTTTATGTGCATCCAAAGATCGTACTACCATTGGTGTACTAAGTGGATGACATTGGTCCATATAAAATCTTTGCAACATTTTCTTCATATATGTGGTTTGATGTAACAGAATTCCGTCTTTTAAATGTTTAAACTGTAAGCCAATGAAGGATTTCGTTTTGCCTAGGTCTTTCATTTCGAATTCTTTTGTTACACTTACATGCATCTCAGTGATCTCTTCAGGAGATCCGATGAGGTTCAGATCGTCTACGTAGACTGATATTATGACGAATCCTTTTCCCTTTGCTCTTATAAAGATGTAAGAGCAGACTTCATTATTATTGAATCCTTGTTGTACAAGGAATTCACTAAGTCTGTTATACCACATTTTTCTTCAATAGAATAGACGTCCCGAAGTTTATTCGGGCATTTAAGGAAATGTGGAATTTATCTTTACCAAGATATCCATAAGGGTATGTCGTCACATCATCCAGTAGCAGCATATCCAAAATTTCCTTTGCCAAATCGTAAGGTATTCGCATTGGATAACTTAGGGAATCTGATGCATCATTTATATATGAGTCGTGCTCATTTTAATTTGGTCATTCCACCGTTTCAGCGAAAATATCCTTGAGCTATAGGTTGTACCTTATAGCATACGATTTTGTACTTATTTTTTCTTATGTGTGCAATACTATTTTACCCACAGGTTTGACACCTTTTGGTGTCTGGACTTCAGGTCCGAACACTTCACGTTTCATAAGCGAGTCCCGCTCATCTTTTATTGCATCGTTCCATATATGGCCAATCTCTACGGTTGCGTTTTAGCAACGGAGTATGTAACGATATTTTATAAATATCATCGCTTTTGCGATGTATGTGGCAATATGATACATGAATATATTGTCGACAATCACGTTCTTTCTGTCCAACACCACCCCAGTACGTACAACATTTACTTTCATTTCAGTTTTTCCTTGTATTTCCTCTACAGTGGATTCCGGAAAGAGTGAGGGTGTGGATATGAGCTCATTGTCCAGTGGTAGTATTGTCTCAACTAGGGGTGGCAAACGAGTCGGGTGGGTTCGGGTTCAGGTCGGGTCAGATTTGACCCGATCCGAATATGGGTAAACCCTAACCCGACCCGGATTGAATCCGGGTCGGGTTCGGGTGACCCAGAAAATTTTCGGGTTGGGTTCAGGTTCACCCGTCGGGTTAAGATTTGACTTATACACAACTGCTCGTTTTTCGATATCCAACTAATTATTAAGAGTCACCGACAATTTCTTAAGTGTTACATAATTTCCAGCAGCTCGTCGCTTAAACCGCACTGATGACAGCAATGAAGTATAACTAACGTTACCAATTTATTAACGAAAGTAATAAAATTAACTAAAAAGTTGTATGTAAAGGGAATTGAATCCAAGATCTCTTAAAGAAGATGACAACAATTCAAATTGTATAAGCACAACTCTCCTTGCAACTGTGTATTGAAGTTATTATATAAATTTTTATATATATAGAGCAAGTAAACCGGGTCAAATTTGGGTCATCCGGTTTAACATGCCAAACCCATATCCGACCCGGATTCGGGTCAACCTGGATCATACTTGGCCCTTATTGGCACATACCCATACCCGGTTAAGGATGCCGGGTTCGGGTCAGGTCGGGTCGGGCTCATTTTGCCACCACTAGTATCAAGTTCTCCAGGAGTTTTTTTGCTTGGATTTATGTTCTTGGAGCCTAGTGGTCTGCCTCTTTTCTGTTGAGCAACAGCCACTTCTGCTGCTGGTGGATTGCATCCATTCTCGGGGATGTCAATCCTAGCTGGAGTATCTGCAGCAGGGATGTGTGATCTGACAATCTTCTAGTTGTCAGTAAATGAGTCTGGTAACTGGTGAACAGTGTTTTGTATGTGGAGGATCTTCAGGATCTCATCTTCACAATGTTTCCTTACCGGATCATGGTGGATCATAGTTTTTGTATCCCACGGTATAATTTGATTCGCTCCAGATTTTTCAGTACCTGAGCCCATTTTGGGGAAAACCGTCTCATTAAATTTACAGTCTTCAAGATGTGCCTTAAATGCGTCCCCCGTTTGGGGTTCTAGGTATCTAATAATTGAGGGTGAGTCAAACCCTACATAGATACCTAGGCGACGTTGAGGACCCATTTTTGTCCTCCGTGGTGGTGCAATGGGGATGTAAAGTGCGCAACTGAAGATTCTCATGTGAGAAATGTTCGGTGGCATTCCATATGCAAGTTGCATTGGAGCTCTGACCTCCAGATGGTCTTATTTTTATTAACGATGCAGCATACAAAATTACATGTCCACATGCATCCACCGGCAACTGGGATTTCATTAACAATGGACGTGCAATCCATTAGAGTCTTTTTATCAGTGACTCTGCCAATCCGTTTTGGGTATGAACATGCGGCACTGGATGTTCAATTTCAATTCCCGTTGCTTGGCAGTACTCTTGAAATAACCAGGAGGTAAATTCCCCAGCATTATCCAGACGTATTTTCTTTATTTGGTTGTCTGGAAAATGCGCCCGTAACTTTATTATTTGTGCAAGTAGCTTTGGAAAAGCTAAGTTGCGGGTCAAAAGTAGACACACATACGAATATTTTGAGGATGCATTTATCAGTACCATAAAGTACCGAAATAGCCCACTAGGGGGGGTGGATCTCTCCTTATCTATCTCCTTATATTTTTTTGAGGAAGCGTGGAGATTCTTTGTCAATTTTTAGTAAAGATGGCTTTGTAATTAGTTTTCCCTTATAGCAAGGGATGCGAGTGAATTCTCCCTTCTGAAGAATCTTCTGGTTCTTCGAGTTATGCATATAGGATTAAGATAAGATGTGGTGCATCATCACTGATCCAGGGTGGCCAAGTCTATCATACCAAAGTAAAAAATTGGCTGATGTCGGGCACTTCAGGTGCTCCGTTAAATTAGCTTCCTCTCTCCGAATCTTTGTATGGTAGAGGCCTGATGAAAGGCTCTCAAAACGTTCAAGTATGGATTTTACTCCTTTTTCTTGAGACGTTACATACAGAATTTCTTTTTCGTTTACATTTTCTGTTTCCAAATGGAATCCGTTGAAACGGATGTCCTTGAAACTTAGAAAGTTTCTATTGGAATTCGGAGAGAATAGTGCATCCTTTATTTTTATTTCTGTGTCATTTGGGAGCAAACAGTGTTGCGTTCCCAGAACCTTCAATATGGCTCTCATATTATATTTATTGGGCTTTCATATGCTATGAAAATAGCATTTGTATTGAAGGATCGTATGTGTTTATTAATTGTTTACTAAGCAGTTATGAGAGCAATTCATCTATTGAAAGATGAATCTGCACATTTACTTTTCAGAAACATAATCAAATTTTATTCAAAACAAATTCAGAATATTCAAATTGCCCTCATAACATTTTCTGAAAGATAAATAAATGGCTAATCTAGCAAGTCATCTCTTTCGAAGTCGTCAGCTGTGAACTTGACTGGAGCATGTGTGATCACCAGGTTTATTTCAGCTTTCTTTTTCTTGTTCTCTTTATATAGATCCTGGAGATGCTGCGGAGTTCGGCACACTCTAGACCAGTGGCCTTTCATACCACAGCTATGGCACTGGTCTTCACATTCCCTCTTGGGTGGGGGTGCATCATTTTTGTTGTTGTCATTTCTGCGCCAGGTGAACTTCCGCCTCCCTTCATTTCTTTGCTATTGGACTTGGCCTCTGGCCCTTTTGTTCTGTCCCCCTTTCTGTGGTCTTCCTTTTCTTTTGTTATCTTTCTTCTTTCTAGAAGAAGATGCAGTGTGAGCTTCTGGGAGGGGCAGTGCCAGGGGGCGCATGTTGTGAGTGGCGAGGAGAAGCTCTCTGTTTTGTTCGGCCATGAGTAAACATGACAGCAGCTCAGAATACTTGGTGAACTTTCGTTCACGGTATTGCTGCATCAGTATTGCATTCTTCTCGTGGAAAGGCATGTACGTCTATTCCAGCATGCGATCTTCTGAGACCTTTTCACCACACAACTTCAGGCATGAGGAGATGCTAAAAAGAGCTGAGTTATACTCAGCTATGGACTTAAAGTCCTGCAGTCTTAGGTTCTCCCACTCATATCGTGCCCTTAGTACTATATTATCTTTCTAATGTTTATATATATCCTTAAGGGCAGTCCACAACTCAAGTGGATCTTCGACCGTAAAGTATTCAGCCTTTAGGGTATTGTCCATATGGCGACGAATATAGATAATGGCGTGTGCCTTTTATATATCATTTGCATTACCATCTTTTGTCACAGCAGAAATAAAGGATTTAGCTCGCAGGTGAAATTTAACATTGAGCTGCCAGCTCAAATAATTTCTCCTTGATGCATCCAGCACTTCGAAATCGACGCTTGCGATTTTTGCCATTTTATCTAGTAGCGCACAATACATCAAACATTTTCATGCAGATGCAATTTTTAAATGAAAAACTAATTGCGTGGATCGGCCAGTCTCACATAAATAAAAGTGTCCAAAGTCTATATTACAGTCCATATCACACAGATGAAAGCGAAAAAAGAAATTACAACTTTGGAAATCCCACGGGTCCCTTTTATAAAATCTTCAACGTCAAGAGTGGTCTCCGCCTCCATGAAAAGTAGTCTTGGACATTACATAATTTCTCACTACAAATTTCTCTCAAAAAGAAAAGAAAAGTGCAGGAAAGTTAAAATGTGGGACTTAAACAGTCGATCCAAAACCACAATTAGCCATCCATGCAAAAATTTGTGCTCATTAAAAATTTTCATCAGACATTTTCATATCAGTCATCACATGCATCACAGATTCACGAAAGGATAAACATAACAATTTAAATACTTAATAATTATTGGACCACTAGGCAACGTCATACACCGTTAGGTTAGATGACTAACGGCAGAGCAGTCGCATGATCTTCTTAATTATTAAGTTAATGTCACACAACCAAGCATAAGTTTATCCACAGAATGAGCCTTAAACAGTGATGCAATGCATATAAGTATGATCCTAGAATGGTATCATAGAATGCAAAAAGTTGTGCTTGATGGGCTTATTCAAAAGAATTTTAAAAATGCCCAAAATTACATGTTCTTCAGAAAAAAGGAAAGAGTTTTCCCTTTTATATACCCTCAAATAATCCCCTCAAGTCCCCAAATTTCCCCATAAGGTCCCATTTTAGCCCCCCATTATATACAAATTTTCTGTAATTTTTAGGCCCCCGAAAGCCTATTTTTAATATTTTTATCCCCCTTCCCTTTTCATTTTCAATTTCTTTTTCTTCCCCCTCCCCCTACAGATTATACGGCTTGCAGGCCTGAAGCCCGCAGTGGCTGCGGGCTTCAAGCCCACGCCTCTTTTTAGGCCCGCACTGAAGCAGCGGGCTTCAAGTGTGTGTGTTTTTTTGCGAATAACAAGGGGAAAGAGGGGGGCGGCGGCTAAGGTTTGCCGCCACTGCCCCCTACGGTGCAGCAGAGCGACGGAACGGGAAGGGGGGCGCCGCAAGGCGGCGGCGGAAGGCAACCCCGTCGTGAGGCGAGGTCGGGGTGCAGCAGCCCCGCTGTGAGACGGGGTCGGCGAGCGGCAGCCCCACCGTGAGGCGAGGGGGCACGGGGGGCAGCCCCCGTCGTGAGGGGGGGAGGGGGACGACGCAACCTGCAAGGGGCGCAAGGAGACAGGGCAACGACGATTAAAAATCGTCGTTCTATATTATTATTAGCCGAAAATTCCACTCCGATCTTGCGAGATCGATGGATAAACAAATCATGGTCATGATTAAAAATTAAAATTTTAGGTATAATACCTCTAGGTCCGTCCTCAAGATCTAGCGACGGTTGACGAAGCCTATGCGTGGATGACGACGCCAGTTTGAAGTAGACGAAGCCGTGCGCATGGATCTCCCGTCTTTCCTTCGCTTTCGCAATGATCGGTTTTGTGTGGAAAATTATTTAAAGGCTCGTACTGATAACGTGTTATAAATCATCAATCTGGAAAAGAGACCCCAGCTCTTTATTTATAGTGGATGGAGGAGCGTACACAGATAGGGTACAATAGATACATACGGTCTTATCCTATGAATAAGACATAATCCTAATACAAATACATTATCAACATCCGTTCAAAACATAATCATAAATTTTGTAAGAAAAAAATCTTTTGTGTTATGAATAGGCCCATGAGGCCCATTGGATATCCGGCCCACCATTGAAAGCTATAAATAAGAGGGTAGGGGGGCTCTTAACCCCTACACCTATTTCCCTATATTTCTCTTCACAACACGTTATCAGCACGATCACGCTCGTTGGAAAAGGCGGCGACGCGCGAGGAAGGAGATCCATCAACCGCTCAGTCTAAGAAGATCGTAATCTTCTCAACGTGGAGCGAAAAGGGCATCCTTCACCAACCGTCGTCTAGATTCCCTCGTCGAATCTAGAGGTAAATATGAAAACTTTTTAGATCTAAACTTGCGTTTCACGTTAGATCTGCATGTTTTAGGATCAAAAAGTTTAAAAATACGGAAAAAAATCACATTTTTATTTAGATCCGCATGTCTAAAAACAATAAAAATCAGTTTTTTTAGAGATCTAAATGCTTGAAAAATCTGTTTTTCCCCTCTTACCTTGATCCATACCCCGCACGCACGATGGGCGAAACGGCGGCGCCTCACAAGCGCCGCCGGCGGTCAAAACGCCGCAGCCTTAGGCCGCGGCCAGACTGTGCCGCGACCTCAGGCCGCGGCCCGCCGTCTCCACGGCGGCCGTGCCTTGCGCGGCCAGCCGTCGCGAGCGGCGCGTCGCGAGCCCCCCTAGGGTTTTCGGAAACCCTAGCCCTAAACCGGCCAATTTTTCGGGGGAGGCCCAATTAACCCTAATGGGTTGTTTTCATGGCCCAAAAAGCCTGAAAATTAACTCATTTACACAAATAATTTTTCCTTTTTTATTTTTGGCCCCAAAAGCCCAAAATAATTAAAGAAATCTTAAACTTTATAAATAGGGGTTAAAGCGGAAAACAAAACATTAAACATATGGATCAAAGGTAAAAAGTTTTTCAAAAATAATTTTTAGCACGTCACACACTATTTAGATTATTTAATTAATCTTTACATGCATGTGAAATGATTATCTGCGTGGTTGTATATTTTCCATATATTATCTGCGTGGATGTGCGATTAGGCTATGTTTTTAGGGATCAGCCAGGTTTCCGACATCTTTTCTTTTCTGCAATTTTTTCTTTCTGAGAGAAACTTGTAAGTGAGGAAATATATGTAAAAAGAAGACCGGAGGACACCAAAAAGGAGCTGAAGGCGTATGCACAAAGAAGAAAGGGGCTTCTCTCTGAAGTTCCCGAGTTGTATTTATTCTTTCATGCAATTTTTTGATGTAACTTCGGACTGTATTTTTCATTTCGGTGTCGGCTGGCTGATCCCCACAGTCCTAAGTTATTTTCATTGCTTATACATTAAATGCGTGAATACTAACTATTTTCATGCTATGTTAATGTTACAATGAAACTGTTAAAAAGCATGCGTGGATGTTAATCTCTTTTAATTATTCACGTTATGAAAATGTTAAAAAGCATGCATGAATATTAATTTTCTTTATGAAAATGGTAAAAATACATGCGTGGATGTCTAATTGTTTTTACAGTTTAATAATCCATGCTGTTTTACATTGCTAGATTATTCAATGGCCAGACTTGCAAATGTCGACTTTTCGGTCCTGAAGGCCGATGGGTCGAACTACTTGAGTTGGCAGTTGGACCTGAAGTTCCATCTGCGATCTCATGGGTTCAGTTTCACACCAACTGAGAAGGCAACAAGTACTGCCCCAGCCGACAAGGATGCTTCTAAAGAAGCACATCATACAGAGGAAGTATCCGATATACTAAAGGCGAAAGCCATTATCTATATCAGGAACCATTTAGACTCGACCCTGAAGGACGAGTACCTCACTGTAGAGGATCCTTACGAGCTGTGGGACGCACTTGAGGAGAGGTACAGACATCTGAGAGATTTCATACTCCTCCGTGCGCAGTACGAGTGGACTCACCTCCGCATACAGGATTACAAATCCGCAGCGGAGTACAACTCAGCACTCTTCCGTATCACCTCACGCCTGAAGTTGTGTGGTGAAACGGTGACGGAGAAAATGTTGCTGGAAAAGACGTTCACGTCTTTCCACAAGAAGGACATGATCCTTATGCAACAATACCGTGAGAGGAAGTTCACGAAGTACTCTGATCTGCTTTCATGCCTGCTAATGGCTGAACAGAACAGAGATTTGTTGGTTGCTACTCACAACTTGCGCCCTCCTGGCTCCGCTCCACTGCCACCTCTTGCAGAGGCACACTTCCAGTCTTCCCAGAAGAAGAAGATGGACAAGAAGGCAAAATTCCAGAAATGGAAAGAACAGAAGAAGCGGAAGAAAGCCACTCCCCAAGCTCCTCCTCAGAACCAGACGTTCGTGGAAAAGAAGCAGAAGTGGACGTCAAAAGGTGGTACTCCCAAGAAAGACTGGGAGGATAAGTGCTCCAAATGCGGAATGATGGGCCACTGGTCCAGAATCTGCCGCACCCAGAAACATCTCCAGGACCTCTACCAGGCAAGCCTCAAGCCTCGAGCTGAGACACCAAAAGGTCTTCGGACCTATAGTCCAGACACCAAAAGGTGTAAAACATGTGGGTTACAAATGGGTATTTGTTAGAAAACGAAATGAACAAAACGAGATCGTTCGCTACAAAGCAAGGCTTGTAGCGCAGGGTTTTACCCAACATCCAGGGGTGGATTTTGAAGCCACATACTCCGCGGTCATGGACGCGATCACCTTCCGATTTCTCATTGGCTTAACAGCCCAAAAGGGTTTAGATATGCAGCTTAGGGACGTCGTGACTGCATACCTATATGGCAACTTAGCCCGAGACATCTATATGAGATTGCCTGACGGTTATTCTTTACCAGCAGCACTAAAAGAGAGACAACGTGACATCTACTCAGTGAAACTGCAAAGATCATTGTATGGTCTAAAACAATCTAGAAGGATGTGGTATAACAGACTGCGCGACTTCCTTGTTAAACAAGGATTCACAAACGACCCAGTCTGTCCTTGCATCTTTATAAGAGCAAAGGAAACAGGATTTGTCATGATAGCCATCTATGTGGACGACTTGAACCTCATCGGATCTCCTGAAGAGATCGTCGAGATTTCTAGAAGTCTGACAGAAACATTCGAGATGAAAGACCTCGGAAAGTCAAAATTCTGTTTAGGTCTTCAAATAGAACATCTTAACGATGAGATCCTGTTACATCAGTCAACTTACACATCGAACTTACTAAAAAAGTTCCAGATGGATAAGTGCCACCCCCTCAGCACCCCCATGGTTGTCAGATCATTGGATGTGCATAAAGACCCCTTCCGGCCGCTGGAAGAGGGGGAGGAAGTACTAGGCCCTGAAGTGCCATATTTAAGTGCTATCGGTGCACTCCTTTACCTGGCTAACTGCACTCGTCCTGACATAGCATTTGCAGTCAACTTACTAGCCAGATATAGTGCTGCGCCTACACAGCGGCACTGGGCCGGAGTTAAGCATCTTCTGCGCTACCTCCAAGGGTCCATAGACTTAGGTCTATTCTACAGGAGAGGGGCATCAACTGGTTTAGTTGGTTATGCTGACGCAGGTTACAGGTCAGATCCTCATTCAGAGAGTCTCAGACCGGATACATGTTGACATATGGCGACACTGCCATATCCTGGAGATCTGTAAAGCAGACCATGACAACCGTCTCATCCACTCACTCAGAACTGCTGGCGATCCATGAAGCAAGCAAGGAGAGTTTCTGGCTACGCTCTGTGATCCAGCACATTCTCACCTCCACCGGCCTGATGACTAGCGTACTTTCACCTACTCCTCTCCATGAAGATAATGCAGCATGCATAGCCCAGCTACAGGACGGCTACATCAAAGGCGACAAGACAAAGCACATCTCCCCCAAGTTCTTCTGTACACACGACCTTCAGAAGCAAAAGCAGATTGAGGTACAGAAGATCCAATCATGTAATAACTTGGCGGATTTGCTTACCAAATCCCTGCCTACTAGTATCTTTGAGAAACTTGTATATGGGATTGGGATGAGGAGAGTGAGGAAATGTAAACTGGGTCAGGATGAGAGGACTATGAACTCATAGATGCATAGGAGACTAATGTATAGATTCATAGGAAATTTGCAAGCCTGAAGCTTGGTTAGATAAGGTGGAGTCAACTGCAGAGTTGTACTCTTTTCCCTTGGCTAATGGTTTTTTCCCACAGGGTTTTCCGTAGTCAAGATTTTGACGAGGCAACCTCGTTGACTCTGGATCCTGAAGCATCCACCCCTAAAACACATCCCTAAAATGGGGAAGTTATGAATTAACTGTTCTTTATTTAACAAGGCAGTTATCCTAACTCGGATCCTGAAGAATCCACCTCTTATTCAATGTTGGTTGGATAAGGGGAAGTGTTATGAATAGGCACATGAGGCCCATTGGGTATCCGGCCCACCATTGAAAGCTATAAATAAGAGGGTATGGGTGCTCTTAACCCCCTACACCTATTTCCCTATATTTCCCTTCACAACATTTTGTATTATCATCATTTTTTTGTAGCTCAATGGCCAAGCCGTTGGTGTATGTGATCACAGGTTATGGCTTCAATTAAGTGAAGATGTTTTTTTATTTCTTACATATATTTTACATACAATAATTATGTATTTACTATATGGGTTTGATCAAGTGAAGATGTTTTTTTATTTCTTACATATATTTTACATACAATAATTTTATATATTTTACATACAATAATTATGTATTTGCCATTAAAAACATCTATACATCAGATATGATTTTGATTCATATACAATTTTGATTCCTAAGCAAATACATCACATAGGGACGGAACATTGTACAACTTGCCCTGTGCAGCTAAAAATAAATAAATTTTTGTTGTGAAGGGAAATTTAGGGAGAATAGGTGTAGAGGGTTAAGAGCCCCCTACCCATGTATTTATAACTTTCAATAGTGGGTTGGATACCCAATTGGCCCAATGGGCCTATTCATAACACTTCCCCTTATCCAATCAACATTGAAATAAGAGGTGGATTCTTCAGGATCCGAGTTAGGGTAACTGTCTTGTTAAAGAAAGAACAGTTAACCCATAACTTCCCCTGTTTTGGGGATGTGTCTAGGGGTGGATACTTCAGGATCCAGAATCAACGAGGTTGCCTCGTCAAAACCTTGACTATGGAAAACCCAGTGGGAAAAAACCTGTAGCCAAGGGAAAAGAGTACAACTCTGCAGTTGACTCCCCCTTATCTGACCAAGCTCTAGGCTTGCAGATTTCCTATGAATCTATACATCAGTCTCCTATGTATCTATGAGTTCATAGTTCTCTCATCTTGACCCAGTTTACATTTACTCACTCTCCTCATCCCAATCCCATATACAAGTTTCTCAAAGATACTAGTAGGCAGGGATTTGGTAAGCAAATCCGCCAAGTTATTACATGATTGGATCTTCTGTACCTCAATCTGCTTTTGCTTCTGAAGGTCGTGCGTCCAGAAGAACTTGGGGGAGATATGCTTCGTCTTGTCACCTTTGATGTAGCCGTCCTGTAGCTGGGCTATACATGCTGCATTGTCTTCATGGAGTGTAGTGGGTGCAAGAACGCCGATCGTCAGGCCGGTGGAGGTGAGTATGTGCTGGATCACCGAGCGTAGCCAGAAGCATTCCTTGCTTGCTTCGAAGATCGCTAGTAGCTCTGAGTGGGTGGATGAGACGGTCGTCATGGTCTGCTTCACCGATCTCCAGGATATGGCAGTGCCGCCATATGTGAACATGTATCCGGTCTGAGACTTCTCTGTATGAGGATCGGACTTGTAACCTGCGTCAGCATAACCAACTAAACCAGTTGATGCCCCTTTCCTGTAGAATAGACCTAAGTCTATGGACCCTTGGAGGTAGTGCAGAAGATGCTTAACTCCGGCCCAGTGCCGATGTGTAGGTGCAGCACTATATTTGGCTAGTAAGTTTACTGCAAACGCTATGTCAGGGCGAGTGCAGTTAACCAGGTAAAGGAGTGCACCTATAGCACTTAAATAAGGCACTTCGGGGCCTAGTACTTCCTCCCCCTCTTCCAGCGGCCGGAAGGGGTCTTTGTTTACATCCAATGATCTGACGACCATCGGAGTGCTGAGGGGGTGGCACTTATCCATCTGAAACTTTTTCAATAAGTTCAATGTGTAAGTTGACTGGTGTAACAGGATCCCGTCTTTAAGATGCTCTATCTGAAGGCCTAAACAGAATTTTGATTTTCCAAGGTCTTTCATCTCGAAAGTTTCTGTCAGGCTTCTAGAAATCTTTGCGATCTCTTCAGGAGATCCGATGAGGTTTAAGTCGTCTACATAGACGGCTATAATTACAAATCCTGTTGCCTTTGCTCTTATAAAGATGCAAGGACAGACTGGGTCGTTTTTAAATCCTTGCTGTGCAAGGAAGTCGCTCAGTCTGTTATACCACATCCTTCCAGATTGTTTTAGACCATATAATGATCTTTGTAGTTTCACTGAGTAGATGTCACGTTCTCTCTCTTTTAGTGCTGCAGGCAAAGAATAACCGTCAGGCAATCTCATATAGATGTCTCGGTCTAGGTTGCCATATAGGTATGCAGTAACCACGTCCATGAGTTGCATATCTAAACCCTCTTGTGCTGTTATGCCAATGAGGAATCGGAAGGTGATCGCGTCCATGACCGGGGAGTATGTGGCTTCAAAATCCACCCCAGGACGTTGGGTAAAACCCTGCGCTACAAGCCTTGCTTTGTAGCGTACGATCTCATTCTGTTCATTTCGTTTTCTAACAAATACCCATTTATAACCCACAGGTTTTACACCTTTTGGTGTCTGGACTATTGGTCCGAAGACCTTGCGTTTAGTGAGTGAATCCAACTCCACTCCTATTGCCGCTTTCCACTTTGGCCAATCATCTCTGCTTTGACATTCTGTCAGAGAGAGTGGTTCAATATCATCGTCGCAGTACGCGACGTTGATGGCAATATTACACGCAAATGTGTCATCTATTGTTGTGCTTTTTCTGTCCCAATACTCCACAGTTCGTACATAGTGTATCGATACTTCATTTTCTCCCGGTTTTTCCTCTTCATGAGAGTTTGGGAGAGATGGGGTAGCAGGGCTTAAATTAGCATCCTGTGGTGGTATTTGTTTACCATTGCCAAGGGTCCTACTCTTTCAAGGGACTTGGTCCTTGGATCCCGGTGGTCGTCCTCTCTTTTTGAGAGGTCCAACCATTTCTGCTGCAGGCGGATTGCATCCATTTTGCGGTATGTCAATCCTAGCTGGAGTGTTAGCAGCAGGGACATGTGATTTGACAATCTTCTGGTTGTCAGTAAATTTGTCCGGCAAGAGATGGACAGTGTTTTGGATGTGGAGAATCTTCAGGACCTCCTCCTCACACTGGCTTGTTGGCGGATCAAAGTGACATAAAGTTTTTGTATCTCAAGTGATACTTTCTGAAGCTTCGGGCTTCTTTGTCTGTGAGCCTAGTCTTGGCAACGATGTTTCATCGAATTCACAGTCTTCTAGACGTGCCTTAAAGACATCCCCCGTAAGGGGTTCTAGGAATCTAATTATGGAGGGGGTGTCAAACCCAACATAAATGCCTAGGCGACGTTGTGGACCCATCTTTGTCCTTTGTGGTGGTGCTATGGGGACGTATACTGCACAACCAAATATTCTCAAATGTGAGACAATTGGTGGGGCTCCGAGTGATAGTTGCATCGGAGAAGATGACTGACCTCCAGAGGGTCTTAATTTTATTAAAGATGCAGCATGCAAAATTGCATGACCCCACGCATTCACTGGCATCTGGGATTGAAGTAATAATGGACGAGCGATCCATTGCAGTCTCTTAATTAGAGATTCTGCTAACCCATTTTGGGTGTGAACATGCGCTACAGGATGTTCGACTTCAATTCCCTGAGCTTGGCAATAGTCTAGAAAGACTTGTGACGTAAACTCCCCCGCATTGTCCAGACGAAGTTTCTTTATCTGGTGGTCGGGGAAGTGGGCCCGTAACTTTATTATCTGAGCTAAAAGCTTAGATAGTGCTAGGTTACGGGTGGACAGTAGGCACACATGTGACCACTTAGTAGATGCGTCTATCAGGACCATAAAGTACCTGAACGGACCACTTGAAGGGTGAATCGGCCCACAAATGTCTCCGTGGATTCTTTCCAGAAAACTGGGAGACTCCACATCCACTTTCAGTGGAGAGGGTCTCGTGATCAGTTTATCCTTGTAACAGGGTGGACATGGGAATTTGCCTTTTTGAAGAATCTTCAGGTTCTTCAGGTCAATGCCCCTGGAGTTCTTTATGATGCGGTACATCATAACTGAACCAGGGTGTCCCAGTCGACTGTGCCAGAGTTGGAATTCTGGTGTTTGGGGGCACTGCAGGTGCTCCACCATGGATGTTTCTGGAGTTTGTATACTTGTTTGGTAGAGTCCCAAGGGGAGTCCCTTGAAACGTTCCACAATGGTTTTTGAACCATTTGTAAGAGCCGTTACAAGCAAGTATTCCCTTTTGTCTTCCTCGACCGTCTCTAAGTGATATCCGTTTAAACGGATGTCTTTAAAACTTAGGAGGTTTCGGATGGATTTAGGGGAGTATAACGCATTTTTAAGTGTTATTTGTGTGTTGCCGGGGAGCAATATAATTGCTTCCCCTGATCCTTCGATTATGTTTGCTGGTCCTGAGATTGTTCTCAGTGGGCCTGAATAACTACTTATGCTCGTGAAGTAGTCTAAGTTTTGAAGGATCGAGTGCGTCGATGCACTGTCCACTAGGCTGATAAGTTCCATATCTAAAAAAGAGGGGAAAGACATTCAAGCAATAAATATAGATAAAAGATTCACTTTCATAAATAAATGCTCAAAAGATATTGTTTGACATGGAAAAATAGAACTAGATACGATGCATAAAATTGAAGATACATTGCTAATTGCATAAAAGTGGTCCAGATCTAGAGAGTGTCATCTCCCATGAAATCTTCAGGAGTCCATGAGGTCTCTGCCAACGCTGCGCTCTCAATCAGGTTTGTCTCAGCTCGAGGCTTGAGGCTTGCCTGGTAGAGGTCCTGGAGGTGTTTTGCTGTGCAGCAGATTCTGGACCAGTGGCCCGTCATCCCGCATTTGGAGCATTTGTCCTCCCAGTCTTTCTTGGGAGTGCCTCCTTTGTTGGGAATCCTCTTCTGCTTCTTATCCACGAACTTCTGGTTCTGGGGAGGAGCTGGGGGGAGTGGCCTTCTTCCGCTACTTCTGTTCTTTCCATTTCTGGAATTTTGCCTTTTTGTCCGTCTTCTTCTTCAGGGAAGACTGGAAGTGAGCCTCTGCAGGAGGTGGCAATGGAGCGGAGCCAGGAGGGCGCAGGTTGTGGGTGGCAACCAACAGGTCTCTGTTCTGTTCAGCCATAAGCAGGCATGAAAGCAGGTCAGAGTACTTTGTGAACTTCCTCTCTCTATATTGTTGCATAAGGATCATGTCCTTTTCGTGGAAAGACGTAAACGTCTTTTCCAGCAACATCTTCTCCGTCACTGGTTCACCACACAACTTCAGGCGTGAGGTGATGCGGAAGAGAGCTGAGTTGTACTCCGCTACGGATTTGAAATCCTGTATGCGGAGGTGAGTCCACTCGTACTGTGCACGGGGGAGTATGACATCCCTCTGATGTCTGTACCTCTCCTCGAGTGCATCCCACAGCTCATAAGGGTCCTCTACAGTGAGGTACTCGTCCTTTAAGGTCGAGTCTAAGTGTTTCCTGATATATATAATGGCTTTCGCCTTTAATATATCGGAAACTTCCTTTGTATGAGGTGCTTCCACTGAAGCCTCCTTGTTAGCAGTGGCAGTACTTGTTTGTTGCCTTTTCAGTCTGTGTGAGACTGAAACCATGAGAGCGCAGATGGAACTTCAGGTCCAACTACCAACTCAGGTAGTTTGACCCCATCGGCCTTCAGGACCGAGAAGTCGACATTTGCGAGTCTGGCCATTTTATGATCTAGCAATGTAAAGAAAAGTAGCATGTATCATTAAGACTGAATAAAACAGACATCCACGCATGTAATGTAATCATTTTCATAGCATGAATTTTAATGTGATTTTAACATGCATGCTTTTTTTCAAATACTGTGAATAATTAATTACTAAAAATTAACAATCACGCATGCTGTTAAGGAATTTCATTGTGACATTAGAAACATGGTATTTTAAGTTAATTAACAACCACGCAGTTTAATGCATAAACAATGAAACAGAAAGATGACCTAGGGCTATGGGGATCAGCCAGCCGACACCGAAAAATAAAAAGAGTCCAGTCCGAAGTTACATCAAAAATAAAATGCATGAAAATTAAAGTACAACTCGGGAACTTCAGAGAGAAGCCCCTATCTTCATTGAGCGAACGCCTTCAGCTTCTTTTTTTTGGTGTCCTTCGGTCTTCTTTTTACATTTTCATCCTCACATACAAAATTTCTCTCAAAAAAAAGAAAAATTGCAGGAATTTAAAGCGGTGTCGGAAACCAGGCTGATCCCTAAAAACATAGCCTAATATTTGCACATCCACGCAGATAATATATTCGCGACATACAACCACGCAGATAATCGTAACACAGACATTTAAAGTAATTTAAAATTGTGTGCGACGTGCAAAATTTTTTTTTTTTGAAAACGTTTTGCCTTTTGATCCATATTTTAATGTTTTATTTTACCGCTTTAAACCCTTTCAAATTTTCTTTTAACTATTTTGGGCTTTTTAGGGCCAAAAATAAATAAAATAATTTATGTGAATGAGCTAATTTTCTGGCCTTATGGGCCATGAAAACAACCCATTAGGGTTAATATTGGGCCTCCCCCGAAAAAAAAGGCCCGTTAGGGTTAGGGTTTCTGGAAACCCTAGAGGGGGCCCGCGGCGTGTCGCCGCGACGGCTGGCCGCGTAGGGCGCGGCCGCCGCGGCGGCGGCAGGCCGCGGCAGCGGGCCGCGGCCGCCGCGGCTTCAGGCCGCGGCAACTGGCCGCGGCCTGGGGCCGCGGCCGCCGCGGCTTCAGGCCGCAGCGCAGGGCCGCGGCCTGAGGCCGCGGCCTAGGGCCGCGGCGCAGTGCCGCGGCTTCAGGCAGCGGCTGCCACGGCCTGAGGCCGCGGCGTTCGTTTTCCGCCAGCGGCGCAAAGGGCGCGCCGCCGTTCCGCCCTACGGGCGTGCGGATTTTTGGATCAAATGCGGGGAGGTAAAAATCGGATTTTTCAACAATTTTGATCGCTAAAAAACAAGTTTTTATTGTTTTAAACATGCAGATCTATTTAAAAGGTTGAATTTCACCGAGTTTATAAACTTTTTGATCCTAAAACATGCAGATCTAATGAGAAAAGCAAGTTTAGATCTAAAAGTTTGGATTTTTACCTCTAGATTCGACGAGGAATCTAAGCGACGGTTGGTGAAGGATGCCCTTTTCGCTCCCCGTTGAGAAGATAACGATCTTCTTGAATCTGAGCGATTTGTGGATCTCCTTTCCCGCGAGCCGCCGTCTCCTCCAACGAGCGTGATCGTGCTGATAACGTGTTGTGAAGGGAAATTTAGGGAGAATAGGTGTAGAGGGTTAAGAGCCCCCTACCCGTGTATTTATAACTTTCAATAGTGGGTTGGATACCCAATTGGCCCAATGGGCCTATTCATAACAATTTTGGTATTATGTATAATCACCATCTCTCTTTCTCCTCCCTCCCCTTACCTCTCACTTTTCTAACTCTCTCTCCAACTCTATAATGAATTCTAGTATTATGTTGCAGTTAGTTATCTGAGAAAGATGATTTTTTTCATTAAAAAAATTGTGTAGAAGGATGATGATGATGCTGTTTGTTTTTCTCTCCATCTCTCTGACTTCTGATTATGATTCATTGCATTGCTTGTGGTTAAGAGGAGGCGCTACATCGACATTGCTAGTGTAGATACAATGGCTAGGATAAATTGATTGGCCTCTTCTGCATATTCCAGCATCAAATCTCTTGACTTCATGGATCAGAACGAATGCTCCTGGAAACCCTAACTGGCAATTTTCATCGCAGTTATCTGGTAACCGAAAAATAATGTTGCCCATAAACTCAAGCTAATCACAATAACTTCCAACATTCCATAACTCCAGGTAATACATCAGGTACATTTTCTGCGTATATAACACATGAAGAATAAATACAGTCTATATACAGGAATAAGAGTAAAATAAAGTTACAAGGATGTCTTCCCTTCAATGGCCATAGACTCGGCTGTCCTTGCAATGATGCTGCAATATTTTCATCGTTCACTTTTGATTCCCAACTGCATACAATGCAATCAAGTAAATTGCGTTGAAATAACAGGAAATTCCGCATGTAAACTAGACGGCTATCTTTCATTACAATAAATGAAAAATTAAACTTCACCCATTTCTCACAATATAGACTATATAGTCACATTCTAGACCGATAGCAGCCCTGAGCATCATCTATAACAACCTCAAACCAACCGCACCAATATGCAGGTAAATTCACATCTTCCAGAGATGACTTGGCCCGTCGTAACATGTCATGAACTTGAAAATTTTAAAATAAAATAAATAAATTCATGAATTTGATGTCAAGTTTGCGACGAGGTGTGCTTGCATGTTTCATCAATGTACATGCCTATTTTTTCAGGTGTGGGTGAGACAAAAAAAACTCCTTAGCATGAGTGAGTTTGATGTCAATATTGTGCTACCATCAGCTCAGGCACACAATAGGACCATCAAGGCTCGGAAAACATAAAATCCACATTAACAACTAGAAGAAAATACATTTATTACCCTTGTACGATGCAAAAAATTTAGGATCGTGTTCAATACATAACAATCGAAGAAGCCAACCAAAAATAAAGTGTCAAATGCCGCTTATATGTTGTCATTAAAAGTAAACCAATTGATCTGACTGGCCGCACAATATTGCTAGGTTCAAATGTAGGAAATTATCTTGGTTGTAATCCCTTCAATGTCTCTCCTCGGAATTCATATTTCATCTGATACGAAGAAGAATATTATGTATGGAACAAGCAAATAAAGCGGCACTCACCAATCCTACACCTTTGCCTGGGCAAGCATGTACAAGGAGACGGGACTAGGATAGCACTTTGCATACACAAGAAGAGTTCGCCTAATGCCCGCCAAAGCAAGGTATGACCTGAAATATCCAAAACATTAGTTAAGATACCACAAGTGCAGGTATTGCTAACTTGCGTGTTAATAGATAAATAATCTACCATAAATGTCCATTGACATATCAGTGACACTATCAGAGAAACATACAAGTTCTTGTCATAAGATTTTAAATAAAATGGTTTCGCATCTGAATGACTTGGATATCTTATTTAGTACCTGGATGCTTGAGTTTTCCTCCGAAATCAGTAGCTACTGTCAATATGCATCTGCAAGAAGGAAAGTGGAACAAGCTAAAATCCTGTGAAAACAAGCTAATATCCAACACTTCAAATGACGTTTATACACGCCATCTCGATCCTGGTTTGCTTGACAGACCTCCTTCAGATATTTGTAACTACAACCGCTTGCTAATTAGCCTTAGTCTAAGATAAAGTCTATGCTAATTTGCAAGTGGTTCAAGATATTATTATTTTAATTAACCTATACCTTGGAGCACTTATTATTTTAGCAAACAAACGCAAATGAAACCAACAAGCAACCAAAACAACTTCTCTTTCTCTTGCTCTGTATATCATCATCAAACTCTTTTAGGTAGCATTTAAATAAGATCACAAATCTTTGGTTTTGTTTTGCAACCACATGAAAGTACAGTTCTTATTCTTGTTTTCAACCTAGATTAATTTCGGCAAGCATAAAACAAACCCAATAAATATTATTTTAGCTAGCATTTATACTAAATATATGTGCCTTTAGCAGTAACATGTTCCCACACAGCAATAGGATTCCTTCACATGAAAAGTATGACTTAAGTTCACTTGCTAATTGCTAATTAGCCTTGGATGATTAACAAGAAATTAAATATTTTTAGGAAACAATGCATTCTTTAATCCACATGTTGTTATCCAATGGAATAAGCCACATGCATTCGTAACTGAAAGGAACATTATCGGCCATGCACAACACTCAACAAACATATCAAAAAGTTTGTAACAATTAATTGACATCAAATAAGAAATCATCAATTGCTATACTCAATAATCATCTCTCCTCTTTACCATCCAACCTACGATCTCCTCTTATTCAAATCATTCATCTTTCCTTTTGTCCCCTTCCTCCTCGGCAGATCCTTCTCATCGGCATCCTCTTCCTCACCCTTTCCCCCATCAGGGCCATTTGCCCATCCACGGTTCTCATCGCTCTTGAACTTCCAATCACACCCCCCCCCCCCCCCCCCCCCCCCCCCGGCCCCCCGCCGGAAAAAAAACAACAACAAAACAACAAAAAAACAAAAAACAAAACAAAAAAAAAACAAAAAAAAGCAAAAAAAACAAAACAAATCAAAACACCCACACACCAAAGGGATCGTTTCCGAGAGTTCAGATGGAGACTAATTTTTTTTGGAGTTGGTGAAGATTTGAAATTACAAATTCAAATTGCCCATGGCCCAAATGTTTTTCTCTATCAAATACCCTCTTGCTTGAGCTCTTCTTCTCTCGACCTATTGACATGTTTATTAAAGTTCACCCTCTCTGCCTTCGGGCTTCTTTTCTCACTTTCTCCTGCTTTGTTTGAAGTGCTTCTTCGTCTGAATCTACCCTTGGGTCCTACATTTTGCAGAAATCTATATCAAGGCAGTTGTTCATCCTCTTATTTCTTCTGTGTTTGTCAATCATCTCCCATCTGTATCCAAAGCGCTCCGTTGTCCTAGTGCGTGTCTAATGAATGTTAGTGGTGAGCGCATCAAGGATCAGTTTAAGAGGAGTCATTGTATTCATAACCTAGGGATACCATCACCCGTGGCACTTGCCCCTTCTTCTTTGTTTGTGGATCTTGCTTTCCTTCAATATGCCAATTTTGATGTTTGATGTGCTCAGTGAGCATAACATGAGGATGCTAATGATGTATTGGTCTTTATATACGTGTGTGTCTTCTATTCAGCATATTTGGGAGTTGAGTAATCCAGAGTTTCCAAATAATTATAGTTGTCATGTTTGTGTGAGTTTCGCGTGGGGTTGGGATTCTCATTGAGTAGTTTTAGTCATGTTTATATGATGGGTGTATATTGAGTTTCGAATCTTCAATTTGGAAGGATCCTTGACCCCCACCCATGTTATGTATGTCTCCTACTATGTCTCTCATATTTATATATAATATAACATCATTGTAGGTTTTCCCTGTGATTTTTTCTCCAAAAAAAAAAACTTTCGGCACACATATGAGCTCTCTTCTTGACCTATGACTCCTCAATTTCTTTGTGCTAGATGCATATACAGCCTTTAGCATTGCTCATAGTTTCATTGCAATAACATAACATGTATGCAAAACTTTAAAAAAAATAAATTAAGATGTATGCATGATAGTATGAATGCACATGTATGCACAATACAATGAGATTACATGTACATGCACACACAATGTGATTACACGCACAAAAATTAAGACAAACAGAGTTGAACAGAAATATCCAAACAAAACTGTATGGTGGAAATAGCATTAGTTCCATAAGGTAAGTGTTTGATTCGGGTTCCAGCAAATAAAGAGAAACAATTTTGTCTCATAATCATAACTATGATCATTTTAGTAGTAAAAATAATCTAACTGAAATTAAACCAATAATACTATATAGAGTACCTATTTCAGAGGAAAACATCATGGTTGTGAAATGATCCATATTTGTAAACATATGTGTGATTTCAACACCTCAATCTTCCACAACCTAATCATACATCAATAACAGAAATGTTGTAAATGCAGATGCAATTAGATAAACACGAGACAATTAAGTCAGACATTTATGCGGCAAATATTTGATCAAAGCCAACTACTACCAACTCCTCAGTAGTCTGATTGTACATTGTAACTCACTTTCAACTTTTCACTTTCAACTTTCACGAGAATCGCAACAAAAGAAGTTGCCTCCCAGGTGAACCGAATGCATTCAATACTTCCACAGTATCATCTCCCACATCCTCTCCATGAGACCCAGGGTGGCACATGTCCAATGATTACAGGTTTTCTTGCGTTGCACCTAGTTGCAACAACTTTCACACTTTCAGCTTGGAGATACCAAACACCTCCTCTCCTTCATAACCCAGAATGCCAAAACAAAAGGCAGTTGCATATCTTGTATTGGCATTCATCAGACTTGTGTGTGTGTGTGTGTGTGTGTGTGTGTGTGTTCAAAATATATATGTCTTTTGCAAGAAATGGTGAATATGAATAAAAATAAACATTAGTCTATGCATACGTAACACCACTTTCTATGTAATTTTTATTTAATCGTTAATGTGCCATATGGCTTTGACACCATTGAAGATTACATGTAATTTACAAATTTTGGAGAGACCTTATGTCGAGTTTTAGTTTGCCCTGCATATAGGTAAAGGAAAGATAACATAACAGTGATAGACAAACATAATAACATTTGGAACTTAACGATTACATTGCTCTATGTAACAACGTTAAAGTACAATTAAAAAGCATAATCGGGCAAATAAAATATGACATCCAACAACAAACTACTTCAACTTTGATATAACAAAGCATACAACTAATATTCACATAATAATAATGACCATAAATTAAATTTTAATTATTGACACAGTTGCATAATAACCCAAAATGATAGAAGGAATACAATGAATTAGATAAAGCCATCATCTTTATACCCTTAAATCAAGGCTTCGCATGTTCATCATCATCTTCTATATCCCAACTGAGATCCTCATCATCTTCAGCAACAATAAGCCTCTTCTGCAAGTCCGGTCTTTTAGGACTCCCACCTCCCACTTTCTTATCCTCGTGTTCCCCAAGATCCGCAATCTCATCCCAACCTAGATCATCCTCCTCTGGCATTGAAGGCTGACTTGAAACCACAGAGAAATCGCTATCCTTGCCTGATTCCCCAGGCTCCGATTTAGGCTCCAACCGCATCTTATCTGCTGGTTTCGAGGCGAAATCATCACTACCACTGGATTTAACTTGCTCTTCCACATTCTCACCTTGAGATGCCTCTACCAATTTCTTTTTCCCTGCAGGCTTTGAGGTCTCAACAGCTTCCTTCAGCACCACTTCATCTTTGGGTACCTCAGGTGTCTTAACAATTTTCTCAACAGTTTCCGCCTCATCTGCTTCTTCAATTGGCTTCTTCTCCTCAATGGATCCCGAGGTCCCTACAATCTCTCTCTCAATAGCCTTTTCACCCTCCTCTTTCTTTTCTTCTTTAGTTTCTTTAACCCCCGCCTTGGTCTTTTCTTCATTGTCATCATCGTCATCAACCTCCCAGCTCAATTCCTCCTCCTCTTCGCCCAAAATCGCTCTTTTAACCAATTTCGCCCTCGCATCTTCAGCCTGCTTCAACCTATGGACCCTATAAAAGTACCTACTCCAAAAGGTCTCTTTATCCACAATTTCAGGCACAAGCTTCTCAAAAAACCCCTCCAGTGTCCCGTTATCATACAAAAGCCCCTCGATCTCATCATCCTCCTCCTCCAATTTAAACTCAGACCTCCACTTGGCAAAATCCTCCCCATCCTCCGGCTCCTCAACGAACGTATTGGCATCATTCTGGATCCCAAGAAGCTGCGCCTCGAACCTATTGTACCTCCCGGGCGTGCTGTTGATAGCATGAATATTCCCCTCCGACGAGTACGGATCTGACGCATTCGAATTCGAATCCGAATCCATGGACAAAAGCGCATCTTTGCCGTGAGAAATGATCACGGCCGTTCCTCGCCAAACGGTTCCCCCGAACTCGTCGATCGCCTGGCCAACGGACTCAAGCGATTCCTGAGCGACCGAAGCGCCCACCTCGAGAGAACCAGGCAGATCTCGGACGGCACGAGAGGCGACCTCCTTGAACACCGAAGTCTCATTCTTCAATCCAGTGCTGAACTCCTCAAGATCGCGGCGGTACGTTTGGATCACGGACTCCGACTTCGACGCTATCGTCTTGATGAGACCGCCAAAGCTCCACGCTCCTCCTACGTCGTCGTAGTCGCCGCCGCCGCCGCCGAGTGACGGAGAGTTAGGGTTTTCGGCTGCTTCTTCTTCTTGCTCGTGATCGTCTCCTCGGTGTCGCAGATCGCGAGGCGAATCAGATGGGGATTGAGATTTCGTTAAAGGATCTGAGTGTTCTGGATCTGTAGAGAATACAGACTTGAAGAAATCCATGGCGAACTAGGGTTAGGGTTAGTGTTGGGGTTTGAGAGCGAGAGGAGACGATGAGACAGAGAAAGAGGTCGAAAGTGGAGAGAGACGGGAAGAGGAGTATCAAAATATCCGATCAATCGTCTGCAGTTCAAAGGTGCGACGTTAGCATAGCACCCTAAATTGGAACCTAAATTATTTAGAGCTCGTTTGTTTTGGTTTTTTCATGGGTCTAATTTCATGTGAACATACGAAGGGATGGTTATTGGAGTAGATTTATTCATACTTTGTTTCGTTGTGGTTATTTATACGTAGAGAATAGTTGACATTAGAGTCATATTCTCATCTACCACAACACAAAAAGTGGGGTGGTACAACATGTCAACAAGTACAAGTCACCACCCTAATTTTTGTGTCTTGTCTATGAGGAGATGTCTCACATATCAAATGACTAGAAATAACCAGTACACACAGTGCACGGACATCCCCCAAAAAACCAACCCACACAATCAGGACGCGAGACCCACACGAGTGTTTCGATGAGTGCAAAAACGGATGAAAATAAGATGAGTGTGATTGAGTGTGTGTATAGTCTTGGGGTGTCACGCCCCGCTTCCCATTATACTTGGGGCGAGGACGTGAGCGGGTCCGCATGTGCTTAAAGCAAAGAAGATGTACTTTTTTTTCCTTCTTCTTTGACTTAAGCACACTAAGCGTGATTTTAGCGAATGCAGGTCCCTGCATGCGAATCTTCACAAGCAGCGCAATTATTCATTACATTACAACACCAGCGTCCAAAGCAAACACACAGAAAATTTAGGCCTAGTATGGCCGTACAAACTGCTGAAGCAAACACACCTGAAAATAAAATACAACAATACTGAAATATAAAAGTCCCGCTCTAGTCTTCCGCAGGGATGATCTCAGTATCCTCGTAACTCTGGTCAGCGGGGTCCACCTCTAAGGTGGGATCCTCAAGAGTAGTGTCCTCTGGGTACTCTGTCTCTAAACCTAACATATATTTCAAACCACGTTGAAATATATGTCAGCGATAAGCTCGGCAAGATATTTTAAAGCAATGAATGAAGAACAACTATAAGGGACAAAAAGCGTTAGTACACAGTTATGAATAATAAGTGCAGAAAGTAAAGTACAAGCACGCATGAGTTTTGCAGTTTTAAAAGTAAGGTAGTTGTAAATTGAGTATTTGTGCTCGTGATAAGTCCATGTCTGAGAAAGTAATGTTCTCGATACACCCTATCATCGGGGGCTTACCGTGACGCTTCTTGTCATTCCAACCTGGAATATGGTCAAGCTGCTTGCCCCCGTTAGTGTAGTTTTGGAGGTAGCCGTAAGGTGTTCAAGCAACAATTACAGACTCTACTACAAGAACCAACCCCCACCCAAGTGTCCTGTTTAGTCATTGACCAAGTTTCACCCCATCTGTATTCGATGGCTTTACCCCCATCTGTATTCGATGGTTATCACCTTGTGTTTGCAACATATTCATTTTTTTTTTCAATTAAATTAGTTGTTAACATGCGGATAGTAAAAGCAGACCAACAAAAAGCAATAAGCCAGGTGCAATATGATATCCGGCTACCAGAATTTGATAAACACAACAAATTTAGCACTAAGTTTGAACGGTCAGGTTTGCAGTTCATTTACTCAAAATACTTGCCTTGACGCGGGTGTCCAGGCGGTGGTGACGTGTGACACGTTTTATCTGCATTGTAGAATTGTGGCATTAGGTTAACCAGTTTAGATTAACTAACTTTAGAATTTATAACTAATGTGACTATGGCTAATTTACTATTTTTTTTTGCAAAACTTTACTTATAAAAATTTCAACTTAAAACTTAACCCTAAACTTAAGCTAAAATTTAATACTTTATAATAATAACTTATAACTTATAAAACTTAATAATAATAATAATAATAATAATAATAATAAAATTTACTTACGCTTTATTAACCCCCCCTCCTTCTCCGTTCTCTCCCTCGCCCCTTCTCTTTTTTTTTTCTCTTTTTTTTTTCTCGTTTCGTTCTCGCAGGGCGGCGGCTTCGAGATCGCGGCGGCGATTGGCAAGGGACGGCGGTTGCGCTTCCACGGCGCGGTGGATCGAGGCCGGGGGCTGCGGGATCGGGGCTTGGGGGCGTCGGGTCGGCGATCGGGACGGCGGGTGGAGCGGCGAGTCGGATCCACGGCGGCGTGCGGGGGTCTGGCGCTCCGGGCTTGGCGGTCGGGATTTGAGGGCGGCGGTCCAAGGCGAGATCGGGGCGGCGGGATTTTGAAGCGGCGGCGGATCCAGGTACCACTGCGGCGGGGTTGATCGGAGGCGGGGTCGCGGCTGAGGCACAGCGACGATCGGGGCGGCGCTTCGAGGCGGTGGTGAGGCGATTGGGTCGGGGGCGGCGTTGATCGGAGATCCGAGCTCGGGCGGTGGGGCACGGCTTCCTCCGGGCGATCGGGGGTTGAAATGGTTGGATTTGGTTTGTGATTGGGTTGATTTGGGATTCGAATTTGTGATTTCAATCTCTGTTTGGTTTGATTTTTGGGTTGTATGGAGAATGGTGGAGGCTGGTCTGAATGGGGGAGATGATGGTGAAATGGTGTCGTTGGTGTTGGTTGTTGGAGGAGGTGGATGCTGGGGAGGAGATGGTGTCGGTGGAGTGATGGTTGGTTGGCTCCCGTAGGGGTTAAGAAAGAGAGGGGAGAGGGGACATGTTTAAGGAGATAGTTGGGAGGTGGAGGGAGGCTTGAAGGCGGTCGTTGGATCACCAAACAAATACGGTGGGATTAATGTTGTAGGGTTAGGGTTAGGGTTAGGGTAATTTGTAGATGTTAGAAGTAATATTTGAAAAGTAAAAAGTAATAAGCAAAATAATTTAGTTTTAAAAGAATAAGTTAATTATAGATTAACTTGTAATTAGTGATTTAAATATTTACCCGTAATTTATTAATTAGGGATTAATGAAAAGTAATTAATAATTTACTTAAAAATAATTACGATTTGTAGATAAAAATTACGCTACGGTAAACAGAAAACGACGACGCGCTCGCGTCGATGCGCGGACGAAAATCCACTCGGACGAAAATAACAGAATCGGCAAAGTAAAATACAGGCACACAACAATCAAAATATAATTAGAAAACAGGCCGTTACATCCTGCTCCCAGGTGGATTCTCCTGGCGAGTCGTGGCGCCACATCACTCACACAAGTTCGACGACCTTATTCCTGAGCGCCTTCTGACGTCGATCAAGAATCTGAACAGGCTGCTGCTCATAGGTAAGGTCTGGTCGCACCGTGATCTCGGAATGATCGACTACATGAGTAGGATCACTGATATAACGACGCAGCTGGGAGACATGAAAAACATTATGCACTCCCTCCAATGATGGCGGTAGGGCTAGACGATAAGCCACTTCTCCAACTCGTTCTAACACATCAAAGGGTCCAACGAACCTTGGACTAAGCTTGCCTCGTCTCCCAAAGCGTATAACTCCTCGGTTTGGGGAAATTTTCAGGAAAACATGATCTCCCGGCTGAAACTCCAAGTGGCGACGCTTGACATCAGCCCAATGCTTGTACCGGTCTTGCGCAATGCGTAACTTATCTCTGATGTCACGCATTACACCCACAGTCTCAACGATCATCTCTGGGCCCAATAATTCTCGATCACCAATGTCATCCCAACTCAGCGGGGATCGACACTTCCTACCATAGAGTGCTGCGAATGGGGCCATGCCAATGCTGGCTTGGTAGCTATTGTTGTAGGAAAACTCTACCAGATGTAGATGGTCCTCCCACGAGCCTTTGAAATCCAGCATACAAGCTCGCAGCATGTCCTCTAATATCTGTATGGTACGCTCTAATTGGCCATCCGTCTGCGGGTGATACGCAGTGCTGAAACTCAGACTGGTACCCAAATTGGATTGCAGACTCTTCCAAAACTGAGAAGTGAATCTAGTGTCCCGGTCAGAGACGATGCTCACCGGAACTCCATGCAATCGAACAATCTCCTGCACGATTATCGATCACATCACAACGCATACCAGAAGAAGTTTTAAAGGTAAAGGATAGATCATTACCTCCATATACTTCTTAGCAAGTATTTCCGTAGATTGTCCCACTCGGAAGGGTATGAAATGCGCTGATTTGGTTAATCGGTCAACGATCACCCAAATCGCATCATTCTGCTTAGTACTTTGAGGTAGTCCAGTCACGAAATCCATAGTGATGTGCTGCCATTTCCACTCTGGAATCGGCAGGGGTTGAAGTAGTCCAGCTATGCGATGATGTTCAGCCTTCACTTGCTGACACACAAGGCATTTAGCAACACTTCGAGCCACGCTTCTCTTCATTCCGTGCCACCAAAAGTTCAGACGAAGATCCTTGTACATTTTGGTGCCACCAGGATGAATAGAGTATGAAGAGCTATGAGCTTCCTTCATCAACTCCTCTCTAATATCACCTAAAGGTACGCAGATCCTACTGCCGTATCTCAGGGAACCATCCTCATGAATCAGAAAATCCGTCCGTAGTCCAGCAATGACTTGCTCTCGGATCTTTCGTAACTTTGCATCTCCAGTCTGAGCAGCTTTGATTCGATCCACAATAGTAGACTGAACTTGCATATTCATCAATGATGCAGAAGTCCCAGGTAAAATAACTTCAACCTCCATCTCACGGATAGCCTGTTGAAGTCTCCATTGAGCTGAAAGAGTCATGATCGCTGGTAATCTGCTCAATGCATCAGGTACGACATTCACCTTCCCTGGATGATACTGAAGGTCGATGTCGTAATCAGCCATAAGCTCTAACCATCTGCGTTGCCTCATATTGAGCTCCTTCTGAGAGAAAATATACTTCAGGCTCTTGTGGTCGGTGTAGATCTTGACTTGCTCGCTCAAAAGAAAATGCCTCCAAATCTTCAGAGCAAAGATGACAGCAGCCAACTCCAGGTCGTGAGTCGGATAATTCTTCTCGTGAATCTTCAACTGTCGAGAAGCATATGCGACCACATGACCATGCTGATGCAGGACACATCCAAGTCCCTTGCCAGATGCGTCACAAAAGACATCAAATCCTCCAGTCCTGTCTGGTATAGCTAACACTGGTGCAGTCGTCAGTTTGGCCTTCAATATTCCAAACGCCTGTTCACAAGAGTCTGACCATACATACTTGACATCCTTCCTCGTTAGGCGAGTCATAAGCTCGGCAATTTTTGAGAAGTCCTTGATGAATCGACGGTAATAACCCGCCAATCCCAGAAAACTCCTGATGTCGGTAGCTGATCGAGGAGTCGGCCAGTTCCTAACTGAAATGACCTTCTCCGGATCGACAGAGATACCGTCTCCTGATACCACGTGCCCAAGAAAGGCAACTCGGTCTAGCCAGAAATCACACTTGCTGAACTTGGCGTATAACCGATGATGTCGCCATGTCTCCAGTACAATCCGCAGGTGCTCGGCATGCGCTTCTTCATCCTTCGAGTAGACCAAGATGTCGTCGATGAAGATCACCACAAACTTATCCAAGAACTCATAGAAGATCAGGTTCATGAGGTTCATGAATACTGCTGGGGCGTTAGTCACACCGAATGGCATGACCACAAATTCATAGTGCCCATACTTGGTCCTGAATGCCGTCTTCGGGATGTCCTCACTTCTGACCTTTACTTGATGATAACCACTTCGGAGATCCAGCTTCGAGAATACTCGCGATCCGCCAAGTTGATCGAAGATGTCGTCAATTCGCGGCAGCGGGTACCTGTTCTTTATGGTTACCTTGTTCAGTTCTCTATAGTCCACGCACATCCTTCTCGAACCATCCTTCTTCTTGACCAAAAGAACTGGCGCACCCCAAGGAGATACGCTGGGATGAATCAATCCTTTCTGCAACAGGTCGTCGAGTTGTTTCCGAAGTTCCTCCAGGGCAGCAGGAGCCATGCGATAAGGAGCCTTCGAATTGTGTGTTCGGCATAAGGTCGATAGTAAATTCCAGAGCTCGATCAGGCGGTAATCCTGAAATATCTTCCGGAAATACGTCTGCAAAGTCTCGAACCACTCTAGGTCTCTCAGGCTCAACCTGCATCGATGTAATGATTAGTTCGTTCGGCTTGGCCCGAAACTTGATAGGCCCAAGTGAACGGTCTCCGCTCATGAATTCAAACACAGGGTGATCAGGGATTTCAAACACTACTTTCTTGTTGTGACAATCGATAGTAGCGTAGAAATTTCCTAACCAATCCATGCCGAATATCGCATCGAAGTTGGACATGTCGACTATCATAAAGTCTGCGAACAACTCGTGTCCACAAATCACAATAGGGCAAGATCGACAACCAGAAGAAGTCCTAACTACTCCACTCGCAGTAGTGATGCTCAAGTGATTCGGTAGAGGGTCGACATGAATAGAATGTCTCTCTACAAATCCTCGGGATATGAAGCAGTGAGTGGCTCCCGAATCAAAAAGGGATAGGGCCGGATGGGAGGCTATTAATATAACACCTAGTGCATAGGAAATATTTTAGCAAAAGATAAACAAGCAACACATGCATATAATATAAGTATTATAAAAGAAGATTTCAAGTAATACCTGATATCACTTGCTCATCCGTCTTAGCCTCCGCGGCTGTCATGGTGAAGATCTGACGTCTCGGCTGGTTCTGCCTCGCCTGTGCAAAAGCCTTCTGTTGTGGAGTCAGAGGTGGTCCGTGCTGAGTAGGTCCAGGAGCTCCACGCTGAACGGTCCCAGAAGGTCCAGCAGTCATCGGCTTGTTGGTACGGCGAGGGCAGTCTCTGGTAGCATGTGCAGATGCTCCACATATCATGCATAGATTCAGCAGCTCTCTGCAGTCTTTCTTGACATGACCCGTGCGCTTGTAGTGGAAGCACACCAGCTGGGGTCGATTGTTGGTAGGGGCAGCGGGCCTCTTGAACTGTGCAGTTTGAGTAGGTCGGAGGTTTCCCCTGGGTGGCTCCGGTGGACGCCTACTTCCTCCAATCTGAAGTGCCTTCTTGCGATTCACATTAATTTCATGCTTCTTAGCAGCATCTAACACTTCCTGATGTGTAGTCAGATTTACCGAAGACATTGATCCTTGAATGTCCAGGTCTAGCCCCTGGAAGAACTGATAAGCACAGTCTTCGGGATCTTCCACCAGATTTGGGGCAAATCGACTAAGCATCGAAAACTCTGCCTTGTATTCGTCAACAGTCATGTTGCCTTGTTCCAGGTTGACGAAACGTTGCTGCAGTTCCCTCTTGGCTGATCGAGGAAAATACTGAGCGTCAAAACGCTCTCGAAACATGGTCCAGTTGATGGGCTTGATAAGACGATCTTCCTCATTGTCCCACCAGTTTCGGGCATTTCCAGTCAGCTGTTTCTTGGCAATCTCTACCCAGCCTGCCTGGTCAATGCGGGCAAGACTCAGGTCTTCCGCGGTAGTTCGGGCCCATTCTTCTGCTGCTAAGGGGCCTTCTCTCCCAGAAAAGCTCTTCGGGAAAAGCTCCCGAAATTGCTTCGCTCCGGGCTCAGCTCGAGGTGGGGGTGGTGCAGGTGGTGCAGGGGGTGCAAGCTGCTGACCCTGCCGAATCAGCTGTTGTTGAGTCTCCAACATTCCTCTCATGAGTCCAAGGAGGTCGGGAGTATCATTCCCGCTAGTCCCATTCCCGTGGCGAGTGTTCGGTCTTCCTGCCATACTGCAAAATAAACAAGTTAAACTTTTTTTTGTACAAAGTTATTTAAACCCTCTGGTCAGTAATGATGTTCACACTGCTTCTGAAGTACTTCGCAGAAAGGAGAGACCTGCATGGGCCACCACTAAAACCTGTCACGCCCCGCTTCCCATTATACTTGGGGCGAGGACGTGAGCGGGTCCGCATGTGCTTAAAGCAAAGAAGAGGTACTTTTTTTCCCTTCTTCTTTGACTTAAGCACACTAAGCGTGATTTTAGCGAAGGCAGGTCCCTGCACGCGAATCTTCACAAGCAGCGCAATTATTCATTACATTACAACACCAGCGTCCAAAGCAAACACACAGAAAATTTAGGCCTAGTATGGCCGTACAAACTGCTGAAGCAAACACACCTGAAAATAAAATACAACAATACTGAAATATAAAAGTCCCGCTCTAGTCTTCCGCGGGGATGATCTCAGTATCCTCGTAACTCTGGTCAGCGGGGTCCACCTCTAAGGTGAGATCCTCAAGAGTAGTGTCCTCTGGGTACTCTGTCTCTAAACCTAACATATATTTCAAAACACGTTGAAATATATGTCAGCGATAAGCTCGGCAAGATATTTTAAAGCAATGAATGAAGAACAACTATAAGGGACAAAAAGCGTTAGTACACAGTTATGAATAATAAGTGCAGAAAGTAAAGTACAAGCACGCATGAGTTTTGCAGTTTTAAAAGTAAGGTAGTTGTAAATTGAGTATTTGTGCTCGTGATAAGTCCATGTCTGAGAAAGTAATGTTCTCGATACACCCTATCATCGGGGGCTTACCGTGACGCTTCTTGCCATTCCAACCTGGAATATGGTCAAGCTGCTTGCCCCCGTTAGTGTAGTTTTGGAGGTAGCCATAAGGTGTTCAAGCAACAATTACAGACTCTACTACAAGAACCAACCCCACCCAAGTGTCCTGTTTAGTCATTGACCAAGTTTCACCCCATCTGTATTCGATGGCTTTACCCCCATCTGTATTCGATGGTTATCACCTTGTGTTTGCAACATATTCATTTTTTTTCAATTAAATTAGTTGTTAACATGCGGATAGTAAAAGCAGACCAACAAAAAGCAATAAGCCAGGTGCAATATGATATCCGGCTACCAGAATTTGATAAACACAACAAATTTAGCACTAAGTTTGAACGGTCAGGTTTGCAGTTCATTTACTCAAAATACTTGCCTTGACGCAGGTGTCCAGGCGGTGGTGACGTGTGACACGTTTTATCTGCATTGTAGAATTGTGGCATTAGGTTAACCAGTTTAGATTAACTAACTTTAGAATTTATAACTAATGTGACTATGGCTAATTTACTATTTTTTTGCAAAACTTTACTTATAAAAATTTCAACTTAAAACTTTACCCTAAACTTAATCTAAAATTTAATACTTTATAATAATAACTTATAACTTATAAAACTTAATAATAATAATAATAATAATAATAATAATAATAATAATATTTACTTACGCTTTATTAACCCCCCCTCCTTCTCCGTTCTCTCCCTCTCCCCTTCGCTTTTTTTCTCTTTTTTTTTCTCGTTTCGTTCTCGCAGGGCGGCGGCTTCGAGATCGCGGCGGCGATTGGCAAGGGACGGCGGTTGCGCTTCCACGGTGCGGCGGATCGAGGCCGGGGGCTGCGGGATCGGGGCTTGGGGGCGTCGGGTCGGCGATCGGGACGGCGGGTCGAGCGGCGAGTCGGATCCACGGCGGCGTGCGGGGGTCTGGCGCTCCGGGCTTGGCGGTCGGGATTTGAGGGCGGCGGTCCAAGGCGAGGTCGGGGCGGCGGGATTTTGAAGCGGCGGCGGATCCGGGTACCACGGCGGCGGGGTTGATCGGAGGCGGGGTCGCGGCTGAGGCACATCGACGATCGGGGCGGCGCTTCGAGGCGGTAGTGAGGCGATTGGGTCGGGGGCGGCGTTGATCGGAGATCTGAGCTCGGGCGGTGGGGCACGGCTTCCTCCGGGCGATCGGGGGTTGAAATGGTTGGATTTGGTTTGTGATTGGGTTGATTTGGGATTCGAATTTGTGATTTCAATCTCTGTTTGGTTTGATTTTTGGGTTGTATGGAGAATGGTGGAGGCTGGTCTGAATGGGGGAGATGATGGTGAAATGGTGTCGTTGGTGTTGGTTGTTGGAGGAGGTGGATGCTGGGGAGGAGATGGTGTCGGTGGAGTGATGGTTGGTTGGCTCCCGTAGGGGTTAAGAAAGAGAGGGGAGAGGGGACATGTTTAAGGAGATAGTTGGGAGGTGGAGGGAGGCTTGAAGGCGGTCGTTGGATCACCAAACAAATACGGTGGGATTAATGTTGTAGGGTTAGGGTTAGGGTTAGGGTAATTTGTAGATGTTAGAAGTAATATTTGAAAAGTAAAAAGTAATAAGCAAAATAATTTAGTTTTAAAAGAATAAGTTAATTATAGATTAACTTGTAATTAGTGATTTAAATATTTACCCGTAATTTATTAATTAGGGATTAATGAAAAGTAATTAATAATTTACTTAAAAATAATTACGATTTGTAGATGAAAATTACGCTACGGTAAACAGAAAACGACGACGCGCTCGCGTCGATGCGCGGATGAAAATCCACTCGGACGAAAATAACAGAATCGGCAAAGTAAAATACAGGCACACAACAATCAAAATATAATTAGAAAACAGGCCGTTACATGGGGTTTTTGTTTTTTTATTGGTGGTGTGATTTTGGGTGTTTTGGGTTTGGGTGTGTTTTGGGAGGTTGGGTTGGGTTTTGGATTTTTTTGGGTTTTGGGTTTAAGGGGTTGTCCCATGTGGCGATGTGACATTGCCACATGGGACAAATTCAAAAACATCCCTCAATTATAATAAGGATACTGTTGTAAATGGATAATACCGAGTTGGTTAGTTTGTTGGGATCACTGTTTATCTTATAGATAAGACCGTATCTATTGTATCCTATTTGTATACACTCCTCTAATGTTATAAATAAAGAGCTGGGGGTTCCTTCCCCAGATGTTGATTCATAACACGTTATCAGCACGAGTCTCTACACAAATATTTCCACAAAATCGATCGTTGCGAAAGCGTAGAAAGGCGGGAGATCCATGCGCGCGGTTCAAGCTTCATCAAATGAGCGTCGTCATCCGCGTGGGCTTCGCTCAACCGTCGATATATCCGGAGGAAGGATATAGAGGTAAATCTTGCTAAAAATGTCGATTTATCATACGTATGATGGTATTCTCGATAGATCTCGTAAGATCGAAGTGGAATTAGGGCTAATCGCCCAAAAATCATGTTGTTAACATGTTTTTAATCTGAAAATAATTAGAAAATATGGGGTTTTCCCCTACATGAGCCCAGCCGGTGGCCTTGCCGCCGGCTGCTCCACCACCCCTTCCCCTGGCCCCGTCCCCATCGATTTTTCCCCTCCCCCGCCTGAAGCGAAAGGGGCGGCGACCGCAGACCATACCCCGCCAAAGGGGGGCGTCCCCGCCGCAATCGGAACCCCCCCTCGTGGCGGGGCGGTGTCACGCCCCGGTGCCCAAAAAGAGGCAGGGGTGACAGCCGCGATACGGGAGTACCAAGCATAATAGCGCTACAAGAAAAATTTAGCAGGCCACTGCAACTGCTAGAATAACACATGCAATTAAAGTAGGTGCATAAGCACGAACTATAAAACTCCAGCACAACACAAAAAGGTACATCGAGGCAGCGGCAAACAACAAGCGGGAGCGTACGAGTGTGTAACATAGAATATCTACTATCAACACACCACAACATCATATACTGTACAAAGACCACCACCATGGGCACGGGACCCAAAAGCTGAAGGGGAAAACAAAAGTAACTGCTCACAAAAGAAACTATCCTGACCCACTACACCCGAGCCCTAACTAACCACTCTGGGCTCCTGGCCCGGAAGAGTCGCCCTCAGGGCATCAGTAGTCTGGCTGGTGAGCAGTCGTCCCTGGACATGTACCTGGAGAGTGGAGAAAAGGGACATGTCACAGCGTGTCAAGTAGGAAACTCAACCACACAAGCCATATTCACAACACTGCACCAAGGTCCCTAATACTAAGTTTGTTAAATTAATGTTCGTTGTTTGGAACCTAAACATCAGGTGGGACACAATGGAGCTGGACCTCACCCGTAAGGCGGGTGGAAAGAATCTCCGACTCTCTGGCGTGCTAGCTCGTCAGGAGCCTTCGTAACTCAATCCTCTCCACGACCCAAAAGGGCCACGACATCGAAGGCCAAAGAAACCACACACCCCAAAGGGGCACGACCACTCCCCGCGGTAGGAGGGCAACTTCGAAAGTCCAGTCCACACTATGTCCACCTGATGCTTTGGTTCCCCCACCCCATTCCTTAAGATGCTCACCCACCTTAAAGTGGAAAGAGACATCCCTGGCTCTCATTTTAATCACTTAACATTTAGCATTGTATCAGGGTTATCATAATGGTGTAAAATTTTGAATATCCATCTTTCAATGTAACAACTTAAACTAACATTCTCATATATAAAGGGAACATTGCCATTGTCACGCCCCGTTCCTCAGAATACCCGGCATCTAAAATTTTTTTTCCAGGTATCCTGAAGAGTGAGGGTGATGAAAGAGGAAAAAGAGAGAGAAAGAAGAAACTGAACAAGCAGGCCACTGCGCACATGCTGGGATAGTACAAGTAAAACTCCACAGTTATATCAAACAATCTCATGAAACAATAACAACACTTCATATTTAACATGTTTCATTATACATATAGCCCAAGTGTAACAATAGATATACACCACTCTCAGTCTGCCAAGACATCCCAGTCACAGTACCACCCCAACTCACACCAATACTACACCTGAAACTCAACTCCAAGCCACCACTAACTCTGCTGTTCTCACCTGAAAAAAATTGGGGGGAGCATGTCAATGCGTGTCCCAGTAGGAACCAACTTGGGTTTGGAACTCCATTTTAAGGTTATCAATTTACAAGGCAAGCCAGAGGAATAGAGCATGAAACTAAGAGATATGATGAAAATTTAATAGTTAAAACAAGGGAATCAAACCTACGGTCCAGAGTCGAGTTACTGCAAGAAAGGGGTTAGCACGAATAATAATAATAATAATAATAACATGGGGGTTCAAGCAACCAATATCAAATAAGATAAGTGCAAGTGCCTGAGGCATGACACAAAGCCACAAAGTACGGGTAAAGGGGAAGGGAAAGTGCTACCAGCAGTAGAAGAAACACACAAATCTTATTTTATTATTTCATAATTGAGTTAATTGGAATTTGGATAAACTGTGTGATATCAGGACCTGGACTTCACCCCAAATGTGCGGTGAATATAGCACACGACGCAGTGGATACGGGCAATGTACGCCGGGCCTCTCAGCTCCCCTGTCCGTGGCAGGAGTGAGGCTCTACAACCCCCTAACACCTCCACTCCCAGTAAAGGCGAGTGGGTATGAAAATCCCCTCCACTCCCGGTAAAGGCCAGTGGGTGTAAACTCCACACATCACATAATCATCTCCCAACTTCACAGTCCAGGCCCCATATCCACAATTTACTCAAATCCCACTTAAAACCCGGGCTTTGCTACCTTACTCTCATTAGAGAGGATTGAGATTTATTCAGTTTTATAAGTTAACATCATAAGTGACACGTTAGGGGTCTTGATGGCATGGGTATGCATATATCGCCTCATCTGCTCATCATCAGACATAGGGTCATGCACTCACGTGACACGCCCTCTATCACAACACATCATCTACTCACAATTTCAATGTATCCATGCCATTCAAGTCTCTAACTCTACCAATTATCAATGTGGTTCAAGGCAAACACTAACACATACACGTTTCTCAAATTACTGGATATTGCCTTCATTGAGGCATTTCATCGAACACCTGACGGGCGTCATTCGTAACGAAGCAACATAATAACATTTACATGTGCCAAAAGCATAACATTCATTTCACCATACAACCATATTAAGCAAGAATAATGATGGCCAATTAACCACAAATAATGAATAAGAATAGCACTTAATGAATTCAGCTTGCTGAAATTGCAGAACAGTCATATTGAGGGTGGTTTTTGAGGCAATTACAGTTGGAATTTGGAAAACCTTAAAACTACAAATTTGTAGATATTTGGTGTTTTGGACTTACAGACTAAATTTCAGACAAAAATATTAAGTATGTGATTTATGATGAATTCTTTGGTGAAGTGTGTCAAATCCGTTTTTCAGACAGATTTCAGAACCTGTATTGAAAGCCAATTTTGGGCATGTTGGAGGCCGAATTTCAATATATAAGAACTCTAATAAATTTCTAGAAAAACTTGTTAGCTTTCGAAAAAGACTAAGATCATAAAATTCCATGATGTGTGTAAGTGTCTAGGACAATTTTACTAAACTGTGTCAACACTAAAAATCAAACAGACATGTTGTGAAGATGGATTTATTGCTCCTAATTTATGAATTGAAACTATATCAAAATTTATATGATTTTAGGGTAGAACTTCAAGATATACAAACTCATATTTTTTTAAAATATGATTCGAGCTACAGTAATCAGAATCAAGGCAAAATCAGACATCAAAGTTTCTGAAATTTAAAAGAGATAGGGTTGCTAAGAATTTCAAGGGGAAAATTGTGAAATTGAACATGATACATAGATTTTTTATTATCCCTATCACGTATTAAGTGAATCGTGCTATAAAAACATAGTAGCAAGAACAAATTATTGGAATTCCAAACCAAATAAGTTCCTACCTCAAAAGCTTGATTTTCCTCCTTTCTTTCTCTTCCTTTCTTCTCCATCTTCTTTCTCTCTTCAACCTACTTGAGGTACTTAATTTTTGGATGGGAGAATTAGGGTTTTGAGTTGAAGAATGAGGGGAAAGGGGGAGCATGGTGGCCGGCCATGTAGGGAAGGAAAAGGGAGGAAGAAAATGAAAGATAAAAGAAAAGGAAGATTAAAGAAAAAGAGAGAAACTTCCTTCAAAATATCTCTCTCTAGAAAACTCTTAGGATAAGCATGCAACATGTCAAATGACCAAAATACCCTCTTGACTTCCCACTAATTACAAGTGTGCCATTACTTTAGGTACCGACCACTTAAGTATGTACGCACAGCAAATTGAGTCTAAATGACCGTTTTGCCCCTCGCCTTTCTAAAAATTTACGGGGGTTGCCATTGACCCCTAACCCTTTTCACACTTGCATGGCTCTTCCTTTTTGCCCCTCGTCTTTCTAAAAATTTACGGGGTTGCCATTGACCCCTAACCCTTTTCACACTTGCATGGCTCTTCCTACACACATCCATGCACATCCATGCGAGCATACATGCTTCACACACACACACATCTAACACACTCCTGTCGTTTTACTTCCACGACGCCATTTGCACTTCTCCCGCATTCACATTGGCATTCTCTTCCCTTAGCCGCGTATTACGGCCCAATCCCCCGTTTACTACGTCACATACATCGATATCTACGCTTATTTCATGCCCACGTATGCATCGTAGGTAGAAATTTCACATGTGTACAGTAGAATACACGTATAGTGCAATATAGGGCATGACAACCATGGCATTATGCATCTTCATTAACGCCTTCGAGGCATAAGTAAAATTCACCATTCATTATTTGCTTAATTAAAACATAAGAGTATGAACCTTAACTACAAGCAACAAAGTATTCAACATGCAACCGTAAGAACCAACACCCACATATAAAGAAATGTAGGCACGTAATGTGATTGAACCACTTCCGTTCAACATTACCATCAACATACTTCTTAAAGGAAAAGGAAAATGCAACCCAATTAATCAAGTTAATTAATCAAGGGACTAACCTAAGCATTTCAGCGAGGGTTTCCTAAAGATAGCTAAGTATTTGTTTGTGCCAGGTTAAACTTCAAGGGGAATAAGATGCAAGGTCTAACTCCTATAGCCAAAAGAGGGGTTGTAAAGAAGGAGAAATTTTAATAATAAACCCTCTTGTAGTAACGGTCTTTTTCATGAAAAATTCAAAGTAGACATTATAAAATTTGGGATTTTGGAAGAGGAAAACTTAATGATTATTGTAGAACTTCACGCTTTAGGGTTATATATATATATAATGTATCTTCTAAGAAAATTTTATTTAAATTTGAATGTTCACAAACTCCTTTATTAAATTCATGGAAAAAGTTCGCCTTCCTATTGAAATGAAGCCAACTTGTTATGGAAATCATAGTTTGCTTAAGGTGAACTTGTAGGACTTTGTAAATAATGGTTATTAGGGTTCCTACGCTCTCTAAAATCATTTAGAGCCTCTAACTAGGAAGTTGGCAAAACCCCTCTTATTAATTTTTCAATTATATTAATTTTACAAGTGAGTTGTCCTTAAACATGGAATTTTGTGAGAGGTAGCAAGTGGACTTTTATTTAGTCTTTCTAACTTAAGTTTCTATTGCTTAGAATGTTATAGAAATGCTCATGAAATGCTCTAAAAAATTTCGGCAGAGTTTCCCTTGTATTTTTCTAATTTTTCCAATTACAACCTAAGTAATATTACAAGAAAAACATGTTATAATCACAAAAAGATAATCTTGCTCAAAGAATCATAGGGAAAATAACCCCTAACATCAAAACATGAAATCAACCAAAACTAAACTTGACCCAATTCTCCATTTGATCCAAATAACAATTTTCACAAAAGATGAATGAATAAAATCATGAATTTCTACACATGGCAACATATTGGGAGTGTGGAGAGAATCCTACCTTCCTAGTGCTTGTGAATGGTTGGAGGAGAGCTAAAGAAACCCCTAGATATAGTAGCAAGCCTCCCCTCTTCCTCTTCCAACCCCCCCTTCTCTTTCTCTCCTTCTTTCTCTCCCTTTTTTTTCCTTCCTTTACTTTGTTTTTTAAATGCCTACAGGTTTCGGCCTTAAAGGGAGTGGGGAGGGCCAACGAAATTAAGGGGGAGAGAAAAAAATAGAACAAATGAGAAGGAAAGAGAAACTTGTAAAAAGGAGGAGGGAAAAATATCTTTAGGGCTTTAATTTATTTACAAATTTGCCACGCCTAGCCTTTAATTAAAAAAAACCTCTCAACTTAGTGGGTTAATTACAAGGTTGCCATCACCAATTAGGTTAGCTCATCATTTTCATTATTTACAAGTATGCCATTGTCATTCATGTCCATTTTAATAAATACCCCTCTTTGGATGTAATTGCAACTAGTTGGACATGTAAGTAAACTTGGTCCAAATTAGTGGTTAGTGTGTGAATTTTTCCCACTCTTGAAGGACGAATACTGGTATTATCACTTAGGAGAATTACATACTACCCTCCTTAAAGAAATTCCGTCCTCGGAATTTCAAACAGGAAAGAGGGTCTTCTATCTACATAGCAATCACACGAAAGATCTTTAAACAAACAGATGCAGATACTTCTCCATCATTTCATCATCTCGCTCCCAAGTTGATTCTCCGGGAGATTCTTGTTGCCACATGACCCTGACCAAATTAATAGCCTTCTTCCTCAACATCTTCTGTCGTCGATCAAGAATTGCTATTGGTTGTTGTTCGTATGTCAGGTCTGGACGTAATTCAATCTCTGAGTAGTCCACAACATGACTAGGATCTCCGATATATCCTCTTAATTGCGATACATGAAACACATCATGTACGCCTTCAAGATATGGCAGCAACACTAACCCATTAGCCACTTCGCCTATCCGGGCTGCAACTTCAACGTGCCTATATATCTAGGGCTCAACTTCCCATGTTTACCAAACCGGATCGTTCCACGGACTGGTGATATCTTCAAGAATACATAATTACCCGGCTGAAATTCAAGTTGACGCCGCTTCGTGTCTGCCCAATGCTCATAATGGTCTTGGGCTATACGAAGATTCTCTCTGACCGTCTGCACTACATCAACTGTAGCAGTCACTAGGTCTGGGCTCAAATTTTCACTATCTTCCACATCATCCCAACTCAGAGGCGATCGATAATTTCTACCATACAGAGCCGCATATGGAGCCATACCAATACTTGCCTGATAACTGTTATTATAAGCAAATTCTACTAGATGGAGATGGTCCTCCTAGGACCCCTTGAAATCCAACATGCAAGCCCTAAGCATATCCTCCAATATTTGAATGATGCGTTCCGACTGTCCATTTGTCTGTGGGTGATATGCGGTACTGAACTTCAAATGGGTCCCCAAACTGGCTTGCAAGCTCCTCCAGAAGTGAGATGTAAATCTAGTATCACGATCTGACACAATGCTCACAGGAACTCCATGCAACCTTACAATCTCTTCCATATACTTCCGAGCTAAGACTTCTGTAGACTGACCAAGTCGAAATGGAATAAAGTGCGCTGACTTAGTCAATCGGACGATAATCACCCATATAGCATCATTCCCCTTCGGCGTACGCGGTAGGCCAGTCACGAAATCCATGGTCACATGTTCCCACTTCCATTCTGGTATCGGTAGGGGTTGCAATAAGCCTGCAGGTCTCTGGTATTCTGCTTTCATCTACTGACAAACCAGACACGAAGCCACGCTCTTTGCCACACTTCGTTTCATCCCATGCCACCAGTAGTATCATCGCAGATCTTTATACATTTTGGTCCCTCCAGGGTGAATAGAAGAAGGAGAATTGTGTGCCTTCTTCAACAGCTCTTCTCGAATATTTCCTGCTGGCATACACACCCTGTTCCCAAACCTTAAGGAACCATCCTCATGAATACAAAAGTCTTTCTGAAGCCCTGCCTCGACTTGTTCTTGAATCCGCTTCAATTTCATATCGTTCAGCTGATCAGCCTTAATTCTATCCATCAGGTCAGACTGAATTTACAAATCCAACATATCTACCCTTTTGCCTGGAAGGATCATTTCAACATCCATCCGTCTTATATCTCCTCGAAGCTGAGGCTGCATAGTCAACCTCATCACAGCTGGTAGTCGACTAAGAGCATCATGCACCACATTCACCTTCCCTGGATGGTACTGCAAATCAATGTCATACTCAGCCATTAATTCAAGCCAACGGCATTGCCTCATGTTTAACTCCTTCTGAGTGAAGACATATTTCAAACTTTTATGGTCAGTGTAGATCTTTACATGTTCACCTAGTAAGAAATGTCTCCACAACTTTAGGGCATATATGACGACAACCAGCTCTAGGTCATGGGTAGGATAGTTCTGCTCATGCACCTTCAATAATCTGGAAGCATAAGCTACTACTCGTCCATGCTGATGAAGGACACAACCGAGTCCCTTTCCTAAAGCATCACAGAAAATCTCGAAGCCGCCTGATCGGTCGGGAATTGTCAACACTGGAGCTGTGGTCAATCGATGCTTCAGTTCCTCAAACGCGCACTGACACTCCTCTGACCACACATAAGGCACTTCCTTCTTAGTCAAATGAGTCAGAGGTGAGGCAATCTTGGAGAAGTCCTTGATAAACTTCTGATAGTATCCGGCCAACCCCAAGAAACTCCTGATCTCTGTGAATGTCCTAGGGACGTGCCAATTCTTTACTGCAGCGACCTTCTCTGGGTCAACCGACACTCCCTCTCCTGTAATAATGTGTCCCAGGAATGCGACCTTAGTCATCCAGAATTGACATTTACTGAACTTAGCATACAACCGATGCTCTCTGAGAGTATTCAACACCATCTGCAAATGCTCAGCATGTTCATCCTCAGTCTTCGAATACACTAAAATATCATCAATAAAGACTACCATAAACTTATCCAAATAATCGAAGAAGACCTGATTCATCAGCCTCATAAAGGTTGCCGGGGCATTTGTTACTCCGAATGGCATCACCAAGAATTCATAATGCCCATACCGAGTTCTAAACGTCGTCTTCGGAACATCCGATCCACGCACCTTCACTTGATGATAACCACTTCGTAAATCCAGCTTCGAGTACACTCGTGAACCACCGAGCTGATCAAAGATGTCATCAATCCGTGGAAGGGGGTACTTGTCTTTCATTGTCACTTTGTTCAGATCCCTGTAATCAATGCACATCCTCCGAGTTCCATCCTTCTTATTTACTAACAACACTGGTGCTCCCCATGGGGATACACTCGGACATATCAGTCCTCTATCAAACAAATCAATCAACTGATCGCGAAGCTCAACTAATTCAGGTGGAGACATTCGATAAGGAGCTTTTGCTATTAGCTGTGCGTCCGACAATAGGTCAATAGTGAATTCTAAAGACCTATCTGGAGGTAGTCCAAAAATATCATCGGGAAATACATCTGGAAATTCCTGAACTACCCTAGGCAAAACTATTTCGGCTTCCATCTTCATCTCCAAGGACATCGTCTTAAACTTCAAGGGTTCCAGAGCCCGAGTACCACTACAAAAGTCAAACTCTCGGTGGCCAGGGATTCGAAAGACTACCCTCCTTAATCTAAAGTCTATGGTCGCATAAAACATCCCCAACCAATCCATTCCAAATACTGCCTCGTAATCTGGTAGTTCGATCACGAGAAAATCTGCATATAGCTCTCGACCTCCAATCTCCACGGAACAACTCCGTAATCCTGACACACTACATATCACACCATTACCTATGTGCACATTCCACCTTGCAGCAATGTAACGCCCCGCTCCCCAGGATACCCGGGAAGTACGAATCCGTCCAAGGTGATCCCAGAGCAACGAGTGTTACGAAAGAAAATACGAAAAAAACTCTAGCAGGTCCACTGCGCACTGCTGGGATAGTACCTGCAATGTTCCCAAAACACAACCAGGCAACCAATAACATAAACACAGAAAGAAACACAGAGGGAAATTGTACAACAAATAAACCCAAAGAAAAGTCTGATATATATATACACCATCCATCTGTACATACATCCATCATAATCATCTCGACACTACCCGAACAAAACCCCAAAAGTACAACACTCTCACCTCTCCCCTCGCCATCCCAACCTAACTCATCCACAGAACTCCATTGCCCCACCTCACTGCCACCAATCAACTCCAACCTCTGAACCTGAAAAGTCAACGGTGTGGCACGTCAAAGCGTGACCCAGTAGGAATATCATGCCCAACTAGCCCTTACATGAAGTGTAGAAAAGGTGCACGTGAGCAGACAGAGTGTATGACATGGCATAAACAGGCATGTTGGCAAGATAGAATTTTTAGCCATAATCACAGTCGGAATTAGTAAAAGTTCACAACATAAAAGTTATAGATAATAGTCTTTATGCCATAAAAGTTTCAGAGCAAACACACCTCTAGATTGGAAGAATAAAGCAAAATAATCAGCATGTAAGTCTGTCCAGATTTGCTCTCCACGCACAATCGCCCAACTCAAGATTACTCACCGCACAAAACCACCCAAATCTCAGAATTGCTCACCGCGCACAACCATACAAAACTCAGGATTACTCACCGCACACAACCATACAAATCTCAGGATTTCTCACTGCGCACAACCATACAAAACTCAGGATTGCTCATTGCACACAACCATACAAACTGAGGATTGGCATAAGAAAAGGTATAGCCACAACAACAACAACCATGAAACTAAGCATGCAACTCTAATACTAGTTGGAGATGGAATCCTACCTTAGGGATGATGAGAGATAAGGGGGTAGCCCAAATCCCTATGGCTCCTCCTTCTTCAAGTCCTTCTCCTTATCTTCTTCTCCACAAGCTCCCAGAACGAGCAACGGCAGCCAAATGACGACTGGGATGCTACGGGTGTGTGCAGAATGAGGGTGGCGTAGCCCTACGGGTGCTCAGCCTCCCTAAAGTCTAAGAGGGAGCGATGGAAAGGGATGAATTCGGCCTGATCTTGGGGAGAGAGTGAGATATTTTTAGAAGAGTTTAGAAACTTGGGAGAAAAGAGTAGAAGAGCCAAGAATTACGTAGAAGAGTCAAGAATCTATATTTACAAGTTTGCCATACTCCACAAATATCTCTTCAACTCTTAAAATTACTCAACGCACAAAACCATACAAAATCTAGAATTGCTCAATGCACAAAACCATACAAAATCCAGAATTGCTCAATGCACACAACCATACAAAATCCAGAATTTCCACCCAACCTTAATTACAAGTGTGGCATTACTTCTCACACTCTCAAATTAATTACAGGAATGCCACTAACCTTAACCCCTTTCACACTAGCCTCTCTACACCAATCCTACACACCCATTCACATACATACACATACCATCACATAACCTCCTTCATGCGTCACATACCCATGTATGACCTCACTATTCCTGCATGTATACTACATACACGATCAACCACATAAATCACACACAAATATGTACTAACTTGTATACAAGCATATACACGATACATAGTACACAGATATACACTCTATATTCACATAAAAGCATAGACCCTTCATATATGACACTCTGGGCCATTACATTCTACCCACCTTAAAAACCAAGTCTGTCCTCGGACTTTCCAAACTAAGGGTCAACTTAAGAATGGACAGACTTAGACATTAAGGTCACTATACCCCATGCATACAGACACTATAACAAAAACAAAGCATACTCACGTGCATACATTTACTCGGATATCAAATAGTCATACATATAACCGGGCATACACCTACCCATGCATGGGCATACACCCATACACGTTATTATACAATCATGTCACACAACCTAGCATACACAAATCATGTCAACACATAAGTTGTGTAAGAACGCAAACATATCATCACAAATGTTATGACATGAAATATAACATGAAACACACACATGTCATAACTGATGTTATGCCATGACATACTAAAACAAGCACAACCAGTACACGTACACCCATACCACAGCATATGTACCCGTAAACATGTACACCCGCACATGCTCGCAAATATACATCTGATCATATATATATCTCTCATAGATCACTACTTGCACATATAGATCACCATAGGCAACATAACCACCATGCTTACTCTAGCGTGTCCACGCATACCAGAGCAGAACACAAAGATCCGCACATGGATCTACACAATCAGCATGCACACATACACCACATATTACAAATACAGACGACATGCCATATATATACATCGCATAGAGCTCAATCAACTATATATGTCCATGACACACACTCCTCATAGGTTACCATATATTAACAAATGTACGCATGCACCTCTATACCCAGACATACAATCATGTATGTCCCTTAATATCCATCCAACATTTGCATATGCCTCATCACACAGAGTCTTACATATCAATACCAATACACATAAATAGCCATACACTAATATATCCATCCATCCACAGGTGTAAGCATTCCAGCTTACAGCCATACTTGTAGCATATGTTCATCACATGCATCCACTCACAACAATATTATTATCAAGACATATACACACATACGTGGGTGGAACTTAGGGATCTACTCACGCATCTGCACACTCTACACGTGCATATATCACATCTAGTATATAGTCACTACACAGTACATCTATACACTATATGCACCTTAATAAAGTATATAACTCAATTCTACACTTTACTCATAATTCAACCATGTATTAACACATATACTTCAAATACAATCACATAGCCATATAATCAGTCGTACATATACCATAATCATATGCATATGAGCATATCATTTCAACATGCTCAACACGCCATATACAACACTTATATAGCTATAGACGTATATGTACACATACATATACACATAGATATGCTCACACATACTTACTCAATCAACGCTATAGAGTCTACCCTCAGGGCTATATACCTTAAGCTTCTGATATCAGGGCTCTATCTTAAGGCAGAACTCCTACCCACCTTAAGGCCAAACTACCATCGGAACACTACATGTACTACCCGTACACAGCCGCAGTGCGGTGACCTGCATGGGCCACCAACTGTAACACCCCACTCCCCAGGATACCCGGGAAGTACGAATCCGTCCAAGGTGATCCCAGAGCAGCGAGTGTTACGAAAGGAAATACGAAAAAAACTCTAGCAGGTCCACTGCGCACTGCTGGGATAGTACCTGCAATGTTCCCAAAACACAACCAGGCAACCAATAACATAAACACAGAAAGAAACACAGAGGGAAATTGTACAACAAATAAACCCAAAGAAAAGTCTGATATATATATATACATCATCCATCTGTACATACATCCATCATAATCATCTCGACACTACCCGAACAAAACCCCAAAAGTACAACACTCTCACCTCTCCCCTCGCCATCCCAACCTAACTCATCCACAGAACTCCACTGCTCCACCTCACTGCCACCAATCAACTCCAACCTCTGAACCTGAAAAGTCAACGGTGGGACACGTCAAAGCGTGACCCAGTAGGAATATCATGCCCAACTAGCCCTTACATGAAGTGTAGAAAAGGTGCACGTGAGCAGACAGAGTGTATGACATGGCATAAACAGACATGTTGGCAAGATAGAATTTTTAGCCCTAATCACAGTCGGAATTAGTAAAAGTTCACTACATAAAAGTTATAGATAATAGTCTTTATGCCATAAAAGTTTCAGAGCAAACACACCTCTAGATTGGAAGAATAAAGCAAAATAATCAGCATGTAAGTCTGTCGAGATTTGCTCTCCGCGCACAATCGCCCAACTCAGGATTACTCACCACACAAAACCACCCAAATCTCAGAATTGCTCACCGCGCACAACCATACAAAACTCAGGATTACTCACCGCACACAACCATACAAATCTCAGGATTTCTCACTGCGCACAACCATACAAAACTCAGGATTGCTCATTGCACACAACCATACAAACTGAGGATTGGCATAAGAAAAGGTATAGCCACAACAACAACAACCATGAAACGAAGCATGCAACTCTAATACTAGTTGGAGATGGAATCCTACCTTAGGGGTGATGAGAGATAAGGGGGTAGCCCAAATCCCTATGGCTCCTCCTTCTTCAAGTCCTTCTCCTTATCTTCTTCTCCACAAGCTCCCAGAACGAGCAACGGCAGCCAAATGACGACTGGGATGCTACGGGTGTGTGTAGAATGAGGGTGGCGTAGCCCTACGGGTGCTCAGCCTCCCTAAAGTATAAGAGGGAGCGATGGAAAGGGATGAATTCGGCCTGATCTTGGGGAGAGAGTGAGATATTTTTAGAAGAGTTTAGAAACTTGGGAGAAAAGAGTAGAAGAGCCAAGAATTACGTAGAAGAGTCAAGAATCTATATTTACAAGTTTGCCATACTCCACAAATATCTCTTCAACTCTTAAAATTACTCAACGCACAAAACCATACAAAATCTAGAATTGCTCAATGCACAAAACCATACAAAATCCAGAATTGCTCAATGCACAAAACCATACAAAATCCAGAATTGCCACCCAACCTTAATTACAAGTGTGTCGTTACTTCTCACACTCTCATATTAATTACAGGAATGCCACTAACCTTAACCCCTTTCACACTAGCCTCTCTACACCAATCCTACACACCCATTCACACACATACACATACCATCACATAACCTCCTTCATGCATCACATACCCATGCATGACCTCACTATTCCTGCATGTATACTACATACACGATCAACCACATAAATCACACACAAATATGTACTAACTTGTATACAAGCATATACACGATACATAGTACACAGATATACACTCTATATTCATATAAAAGCATAGATCCTTCATATATGGCACTCTGGGCCATTACAAGCAAAAGAATCAACAACTATAGAATGTTTCGCCACAAATCCCTTGGATAAAAAACAATGTGACGCTCCAGAATCAAACAAGGACCAGGCTAGATATGAAGCTACTCTAACCATTCCTACAATAACACATCACAAACAACTAACCATCTAGCAATAGCTAAACATAGAACCATGAAATACAAGGACTAGGGTTAGGTCATACCAGCGATCACCTGCCCTGAGAGCTCGGCCTCGACCGCTGTCATCTGAAACTGTGGAGGCCTTTACGGTGCAAGAGCCTGCCTCTGGAAGTCGTGCCGTGGAGGTCTCCCAGGAGGTCCCCTAGGAGCAGTCGGTCGCGGCCCAGGTGGTGGTTGAAGAGCCAACCGCTGCGGTGTCGGTGGAAGAGCCCTCGGCTGAGGCAGTGCAGCTGCTACTGGTACTGGTGCCTCCATAGGCCGTCTCCGTCAGGGGCAGTCCCTACTGAAGTTCCCCATCTCGCCGCAGGTGTAGCATTGTCTGCCCATAACCCTACAATCCTTGGCTGCATGGCCAGGCTTCCCACACCTCGAACAAGCAGGCCCCCTCTGAGGTACTGGCGGATATCCTGATCGCTTGAAGGTCACCTAGTGAGTCGGGTAAGGAACATCTCTCTGTGGTGCTATAGGTCGTCTGTCGATGACTGGAAGCTTTCCCAGACTCCTCAAGTGTAGCTCGTACCGTCGAGCCGCGCTAAGCACTGCCTCGTATGTCAACAGCTCCTGTGTAGCCATAGCCCCTCTGACCTCTGGATCCAGTCCCATGCGGAAGCGTCTAGCTCAAGTAGCATCTGTTGCCACTAACTCTGGGGCGTATCTGCTCAAAAGAGAGAACTCTGCATCGTATTCGTCTACCGTCCTGCGGTCCTGTGTCAGGTGCTCGAACCGCTGCCTCAGCTCATCCCTCGCCTCTCCTGGAAGGTAATGGACCTCAAACCTCTCCCTGAAGGTTTTCCACTCCACTACCCCTGTCATATGCCTCTCCTGGGCATCCCACCAATCTCGGGCTTGATGAGTCAACTGCTGCTTGACCAATTCTACACATGCCTCTGGGGGTATACCAGCCAAAGTCAGGTCATCCTCTGTGTGACACAACCACTCATCGACTTCTAAGCTGGTCTCTCTGCCAGAAAAGTACACGGGTCGCAAGGATCGGAACTGCTTATAACTCGGGGTCTTCGGTGCAGGCGCCTCGTGTCCAGTTGCCCTGTCCTCCAACCGCTGCAAGTGGTCCAAAATCCCCATCAGGACCTTCGCCATTAGGACTGACTCTGAGGTCCGGTCTACCAAGCTACCTGAAGCTCCGGTCCCTCCAGACCCTCCAAGTGTCCCGTCGCTGCCAGACGTCATATCCCCTGCCTCCATAATGCGGAGGAGAAACAGAACAAATCTGAATTAATACCTTATATACATCTTGAAGTGTCGGAGCATTACCTGTGTCATCCTTATACAATCGCAGTGTGCGGTGACCTACATGGGCCACCACAAAGCCTGTCACGCCTCGGTGCCCAAAAAGAGGCAGGGGTGACGGCCGCGGTACGGGAGTACCAAGCGTAATGGCGCTACAAGAAAAGTTTAGCAGGCCACTGCAACTGCTAGAACAACACATGCAATTAAAGCATGTGCATAAGTAAGCACGAACTGTAAAGCTCCAGCACAACACAAAAAGGTACAGCGAGGCTGCGGCAAACAACAAGCGGGAGCGTACGAGTGTGTAACACAGAACATCTACTATTAACACACCATAACATCATATACTGTACAAAGACCACCACCAGGGGCATGTGGCACAAAAGCTGAAGGGGAAAACAAAAGTAACTGCTCAAAAAAGAAACTATCCCGACCCACTACATCCGAGCCCTAACTAACCACTCTGGGCTCCTGGCCTAGAAGAGTCGCCCTCAGGGCGTCGGTAGTCCGGCAGGTGAGCAGTCGTCCCTGGACCTGTACCTGGAGAGTGGGGAAAAGGGACATGTCACAGCGTGTCAAGTAGGAAACTCAACCACACAAGCCATATTCACAACACTGAATCAAGGTCCCTAATACTAAGTTTGTTAAATTAATGTTCGTTGTTTGGAACCTAAACATCAGGTGGGACACAAGGGAGCTGGACCTCACCCATAAGGCTGGTGGAAAGAATCTCCGACTCTCTGGCATGCTAGCTCGTCAGGAGCCTTCGTAACTCAATCACTCTCCATGACCCAAAAGGGCCACGACCTCGAAGGCCAAAGAAACCACACACCCCAAAGGGGCATGACCACTCCCCGCGGTAGGAGGGCCAAAGAAAACAACCCCGAAAGTCCAGTCCACACTATGTCCACCTGATGCTTTGGTTCCCCCACCCCATTTCCTAAGATGCTTACCCACCTTATAGTGGAAAGAGACATCCCTGGCTTTCATTTTAATCACTTAACATTTAGCATTGTATCGGGGTTAGCATAATGGTGTAAAATTTTGAATATCCATCTTTCAATGTAACGACTTAAACCAACATTCACATATATAAAGGGAACATTGCCATGGCATTATAAGCATCTTCATTAACGCCTTCGAGGCATAAGTAAAATTCACCATTCATTATTTGCTTAATTAAAACATAAGAGTATGAACCTTAACTACAAGCAACAAAGTATTCAACATGCAACCATAAGAACCAACACCCACATATTAAGAAATGTAGGCACGTAATGTGATTGAACCCCTTCCGTTCAACATTACCATCAACATACTTCTTAAAGGAAAAGGAAAATGCAACCCAATTAATCAAGTTAATTAATCAAGGGACTAACCTAAGAATTTCAGCGAGGGTTTCCTAAAGCTAGCTAAGTATTTGTTGTGCCATGCTAAACTTCAAGGGGAATAAGATGCAAGGTCTTACTCCTATAGCCAAAAGAGGGGTTGTAAAGAAGGAGAAATTTTAATAATAAACCCTCTTGTAGTAACGGTCTTTTTCATGAAAAAGTCAAAGTAGACATTATAAATTTTGGGATTTTGGAAGAGGAAAACTTAATGATTATTGTAGAACTTCACGCTTTAGGGTTTTTTTATATATAATGTATCTTCTAAGAAAATTTTATTTAAATTTGAATGTTCACAAACTCCTTTATTAAATTCATGGAAAAAGTTCTCCTTTCTATTGAAATGAAGCCAACTTGTTATGGAAATCATAGTTTGCTTAAGATGAACTTGTAGGACCTTGTAAATAATGGTTATTAGGGTTCCTACGCTCTCTAAAATCATTTAGAGCCTCTAACTAGGAAGTTGGCAAAAACACTCTTATTAATTTTTCAATTATATTAATTTTAAAAGTGGGTTGTCCTTAAACATGGAATTTTTGTGAGAGGTAGCAAGTGGAATTTTATGTAGTCTTCCTAACTTAAGTTTCTATTGCTTAGAATGTTATAGAAATGCTCATGAAATGCTCTAAAATTTTCCAGCAGAGTTTCCCTTGTATTTTTTTAATTTTTCCAATTACAACATAAGTAATATTACAAGAAAAACATGTTATAATCACGTAAAGATAATCTTGCTCAAAGAATCATAGGGAAAATAACCCCTAACATCAAAACATGAAATCAACCAAAACTAAACTTGACCCAATTCTCCATTTGATCCAAATAACAATTTTTACAAAAGATGAATAAATAAAATCATGAATTTCTACACATGGAAACATATTGGGAGTGTGGAGAGAATCCTACCATCCTAGTGCTTGTGAATGGTTGGAGGAGAGCTAAAGAAACCCATAGATATAGTAGCAAGCCTCCCCTCTTCCTCTTCCAACCCCCCTTCTCTTTCTCTCTTTCTTTCTCTCCCTTTTTTTCCTTCCTCTTCTTTGTTTTTTAAATGCCTACAGGTTTCGGCCTTAAAGGGAGTCGGGAGGGCAAACGAAATTAAGGGGGAGAGAAAAAAATAGAACAAATGAGAAGGAAAGAGAAACTTGTAGAAAGGAGGAGGGAAAAATATCTTTAGGGCTTTAATTTATTTACAAATTTGCCATGCCTAGCCTCTAACTTAAAAAAATCTCTCAACTTAGTGGGTTAATTACAAGGTTGCCATCACCAATTAGGTTAGCTCATCATTTTCATTATTTACAAGTATGCCATTGTCATTCATGTCCATTTTAATAAATACCCCTCTTTGGGTATAATTGCAACTAGTTGGACATGTAAGTAAACTTGGTCCAATTTAGTGGTTAGTGTGTGAATTTTCCCCACTCTTGAAGGAGGAATACTGGTATTATCACTTAGGAGCATTACAGGCGGCCTCGCCGCAGACCGAACCCCCCGAAAGGGGGGCGGCCTCGTCGCAGACCAAACCGGCCCCACCCCCCACCCCCACCCCCACCCCCCCGAGCTCACCGCAACCGGAACCCCTCAAGGGGACGGCCCCTGCCGCAACCGAAGCCCCCCCGGGGGCGGCGCTCTGCCACCGTCGTAGGCCCCCCGGAGGGGGGCCGCCCATTCCCCCCACCCCCCACCCCCTCCCGCTCCGGCGAGGGGGCAGCTGCCCCTTGCCACCGCACGGTGGCAGCTAACCCTACTGGGCCTGAAGCCCATACAAAAAACATAGAGAAATTACAGCCTTGCGGGCCTGAAACTCACAGGCAAACTGCGGGCCTCAGGCAGGCCCAATATTCACAAAAAAGAGAGAGAATTAACGACTGCGGGCCCGAAGCCCGAAGCCATACTGCGGGCTTCAGGCCCGCATGCCAGTTTTTGATTCAAAAAGGGGGGGGGGGGGCTAAGATATAAGCTTTAAAAGGGTTTTTTGGGCTAAAAATTGATTAAAATGGTGTTTTGGAGACCTTAAAATTCATGATTAATTATGCGGCTATAAGTGGACTTTTGGGGATAAATTAGGGATGATTTAAAAAGGAAAATTCTTTCCCTTTATGAAGAACATGTCAAATATTGGGCTCTTTTTCAATCTTTTTGAATAAACCCAACTAGCACAACCCTTGCATTATATGATACCCTTTGTAGGATCATTAATATATGCTTCACATCATTTTGGCTTATTCTGTGGATAAACTGTGTTTGGTTGTGCAAATATTAAAACTTAATAATTAGGAAGATCCTACGACCGCTCTGCCGTTAGTCAGCTAACCTAACGGTGTATGACGTTGCCCAGTGGTCTAATAATTATTAAGTAATTAAATTGTTTATCCCTTTCTGCGAATATAAATGCATGTGGTGCCTGTGATGAAAATGTCTGTTGAAAATGTTTGATGATCACAAATTTTTGCATGGATGGCTAAATTGCGGTTTTGGATCGGCTGTTTAAGTCCCACATTTTATTTCATGCACTTTTCTTTTACTTTTGAGAGAAATTGTAGTGATGAATTTATGTAAATGTCCAAGACCGAAGACTACTTTCCATGGAGACGGATGCCACAATTGAAGCTGAAGATCTTATATGGGACCCACTGGGTTTCCAAAGTTGTAATTTCTTTTTAAATGCTTTCATTTGTGTAATATGGACTGTAATGGACTTTGGACTCTTTATTTATGTGGGACTGGCCGATCCACGCAATTAGCTCTTTATATAAAAATTGCCTCAGTATGAAAATGTTTATTGTTTAAATTATTAATTCATGCAAATTTGTTCTCTGCTAGATAAAATGGCTAAAATCGCAAGTGTCGATTTCAAAGTACTGGATGCATCAAGAAGAAACTATCTGAGCTGGCAGCTCGATGTAAAGTTTCATTTGCAGGCTAAGTCCCTCATTTCTGCTGTGACTAATAATGAAAAAGTAAGCGATATAAAAAAGGCACAAGCCATTATCTATATTCACCGCCATGTGGACAAGACCCTAAAGGCGAATACCTTACGGTCGAAAATCTACTTGAGCTGTGGACTGCCCTTGAAGACAGGTATAAACATCAGAAAGATGTTATACTACCAAGGGCACGATACGAGTGGGAGAACCTGAGACTGCAGGACTTTAAGTCCATAGCTGAGTACAACTCAGCTCGTTTTAGCATCACCTCACGCCTGATGTTGTGTTGTGAAAAAGTCTCAGAAGATCGCATGCTAGAAAATACGTACACGTCTTTCCATGAGAAAGATGCGATACTAATGCAGCAATACTGTGAACGCAAGTTCACCAAGTATTCTGAGCTACCGTCAAGTTTACTCATGGATGAACAGAGCAGAGAGCTTCTCCTCGCCACTCACAACACGCGCCCCCAGGCCTCTTCTTTTTCCAAAAAGAAGAGAGTCAATAAACGAAAAGAAAGACCACAGAAAGGGGGGATAGAACTGTTGGATCCTGTGGATGGCAAACAACACTAGAAGGGGGGTTGAATAGTGTTGTGTAAATATAAACTTTTTCGTTCTAATTAGTTAGCACAATTCAAAACCTTCTAATGTTGCATAAGAAACCAAGTAGAGTGATCTACACTTGGCTCTTAATCAACTTAGGTAATCTTAAAATAAATTAGAGAGAAGTAACTTCTGGTAATCGACTCCCTATGAACAGTAGTCGACTCCCAGAGAGATTTTATGCACAGCTCAGCTAAAAGAATGAGATAGATTCAATTACAAATAATACCAATATTATATCTTTATTCACAGCGGATAAAAGAGAGTTAATCTTTGCAATAGATATACAATAATCAGCAAATAATAATGTAAGTGCAAAGATAAACAAACACATAAAGAATCAAACGCAAACACAAGAATTTTTATCTTGGTTCCCCATAACCTTGGGTACGTCCAGTCCCCGACCAATCCGGTACGAGATTTCCACTATTTGCCTTGGCAAATACAAGCACCTAACTCCACTCTTTAGGATTTGTCCACACACCTAGCCTTGACCAGGATTTCTCATTGCAACATTGCAACAACTAGACTTGTCTAAGATTTCCAACACCCTTACAACAAAGGGCAGAACACAAAATGAAAATCAATATCCAACTTACCACAATATTTGGTGGAGTTTGGATTTACACCCAGATTATATAGCCAAGAGTAATAGATAACGAAGTGTATTCTTGTCTAAATAGAATATGATCTTAGATCACACAAAGATATGAATTAAGTCTTTGTGATCTAAATCAATGTTTTCAAAAATCCTTTCAAATAGAATAAAAAATTAGAGAACAAGGATTTTGAAAAAAAACGATAGCCAAATCAAATGTTGATCTCAAAAATAATAACTTAAAAAAAGGAGATCAGAAATATAAACACAGATTTGGCTGAAAAGTAATGAGAGCTGAAAATTTGAGATCCTTTAGAATTTTGCACAAGAGAGAATTTAGAATTCAAGTATATTGCTATATGTTGATCTCAAAAATGATCCTCTATTTATAGGTGAAATGAGAGGATTTGAATTTCAAACAGATTTGACTTTTGCCCCGAAAATCAAGGAAGCAATGAATTGGAGAGACAATTAAACAAGTCAAAACGTTAAAATTCGACAGCTGGTAGTCGACTTCCTAGGAGTGGTAGTCGACTCCCAGAGTGTTTCAGAAGAAGAAAAATTTCCACCTGATAGTCGACTCCCACTCTTTGGTAGTCGACTCCCAGAGAAGTTTCTTCTGAAACTCAGCTAGCAAGAGATGTAGTTAATTCCTGGGTGTAATGGAGATTAACTACTAAGATGAGAAGTAACTAGCAAAAGCTATCAAGAGTTTTGAAAATGATTTTAAAAACATTTAAAACATTTAACTTCGAAATCATTTGTGTGTGTGTGTGTTATAATTACTTTTGGCTTTAACATAATCCTAAGAAAGATGCAACTCACACACTATAGACTTAGGACAAGTTTTCCCGAAGCTTGATCAGATGATGATGTGAATGCGAGCTTCTCTTGAGCTTCTTTTCCATTTGAGCGTGAGCTTCATCATCGAGCTAGCAACGTTGTCCTCGTCTTTGCTAAGTGAGCGTAGATTGTGCTTCTTCGGAGTATATATAAAGCTTTTTATTCATCGCATAATCTGCACACTTAATTGTAGTGTAGTTAGTAAACTAACCTCATTTGGTGTGATCATCATCAAAACCACTTGGGGGTAGAATTCAATTTCCATCACTCTCCCCCTTTTGATGATGACACCCAAATGAAAAACGAAGTAAGTTTAAATCAATATTGTCTTTATTAAAATTACTTACTCCCCATGCTTTGATGCGGTACTCCCCCTGTATCAAAGCCGTTAGCAAAACAATACTTTTTCAATTCATTTTTGTATTTCATATTCTTTCTCCCCCTTGTCACCAATAAAAATATATATAAAAAATTAATCTTTATTAAATTCTTTTTCTCCCACAATACCCAAATCTCTACGAAGTTTAGAAAATACATCTTTTTGCAGAGGTTTCATTAGAATATCTGCAACTTGATATTCAGAGGGGACATATTAAAGTTCAACATCCTTTTTGACACAGTGATCATCTATAAATCTGTGTCTAATATCAATATGCTTTGTTCTAGGATGAAGAACAGAATTTTTAGTGAGATTAATAGTGCTTTTATTATCACAATAAATTAGACATGTAGATGTATTAACACCATAATCTACTAGGACTTGTTTCATCCAAAGTACTTGAGCACAAGCAAGTCCGGTAGCTATATATTCTGCCTCAGTGGTTGATAGTGAAACTGAACTTTGCTTTTTGCTAAACCACGAAACAAGTGAGTGTCCAAGAAAGTGACATGTTCCACTTGTACTTTTTCTTATGGCTTTACAATCAGCATAGTCTGCGTCACTAAAAGAGGTTAAACCAAATGTGCTACCTTTGGGATAAAATAATCCAAAGTCAGAAGTGGTTTTAAGATATCTAAATATGTATTTTACTGTTTTAAGATGTGATTCCCTAGGATCACATTGAAATCTAGCACATGCACACACACTAAACATTATATCGAGTCGACTTGCTGTTAAGTAAAGCAAAGAACCGATCATACCTCGATATGTTTTCTGATTAACCTTTTTACCTGCTTCGTCTTTGTCTAAAGTGGATGGTGCCATAGGTATGTTCTTCCCTGATGCGGTTTCCATCCCGAACCTTTTGATCAAGTATTTAGCATAATTTGTTTGATGAATAAAGGTTCCTTCTTTTCCTTGTTTGATTTGCAATCCGAGAAAGTATATGAGCTCGCCCATATGGCTCATTTCGAATTTTTCCTGCATTAACTTAGCAAACTCTTGACAAAGATCTTCGTTAGTAGATCCGAAAATGATGTCATCTACATAAATTTGGATAAGAATAATATCATCATGAATTTTCTTAACAAATAAAGTGGTATCTATTTTTCCAACATTGTAGCCTGAGTCAATTAAGAATTTTCTTAATCTTTCATACTAAGCTCTTAGAGCTTGTTTTAGGCCATATAAGGCTTTATTTAACTTATACACATATTCTATTTTTATCATGTTCGAATCCGGGAGGTTGTTCAACGTAGACTTCCTCCTTTATGTATCCATTCAGGAATGCGCTTTTCACATCCATTTCGTATAATTTAAAGTTTTTTATGATGCAAATGCAAGTAGCATCCTAATAGTCTAGCAACGGGAGCAAAAGTTTCATCGAAATCTATACCTTCTTCTTATGAATATCCTTGTGCTACAACCTTGCTTTATTTCTTACCACATTTCTATCTTCGTCTAGTTTGTTTCGGTACACCCATTTTGTGCTGATGACTGGACGATCTTGCGGTCTAGGTACTAACTCACATACTTGATTTTGCTCAAATTGTAGAAGTTCTTCTTGCATGGCTTTAATCCATGCTTCATCTGCAAAAGCCTCATCTATCTTTTTCGGCTCAATATTAGAAACAAATGCAACATGTGTCATGTGTTCTATTTGAGATCTAGTTCTAATGCCTGCATCAATGTCACCTATGACTTGTGTGTGGGTGATGTGTAACTTCAGGAAAAGATTTTGGCAATGAACTAGAAGTGTTGTTAACAATGGTAGGTTCATTATCAAAAAAAGGTGCAGTAAGCATATTATCATCATCATTATGAGCATTATAAGAAAGAGATTCATCAAATGTTACATGTAAAGTTTCAACAATGGTTTCAAAACTTTTATTGTAGATTCTATATGCTTTACTACATAAAGAATAACCGATAAATATGCATTCATCTGCTTTGGAGTCAAATTTATCTAAGTTATCTTTAGTATTCAGAATATAGCATTTACAACCAAAAACTTTGAAATAAGATACTTTTGGAATTCATTGGAGCAACAACTCTTAAGGTGTCTTTTCAAAAGGTTTTCTAATTAAAACTTTTTTTGTATATAGCACGCAGTTGCTACAGCTTCAGCCTAAAAGCTTTTTGGAAGGTTGCTTTCACACAACATTATCCGTGCACACTCTTGGAGTATTCTATTTTTCCTTTCAACTACCCTATTTTGAGGAGCAGCTCTAGGAAAAACAAAAGTGTGAGAAATACCTCGTTCTTCACAAAATCGTTTAAATGTTCATTTTCAAATTCACCGCCGTGATCACTTCTTAAAGAAATAACTTTCAAAGAGTATGAATGTCAATTCTTTTAAAAAATATTTTGAACTCACTGAAGGCATCATTCTTATGGGTTAAGAATAATACCCACATATATCGAGTAAAATCATCAACTATGACAAATATGTATTTAGAGTCATAAAGAGTTGGAGTTCTAGTTGGGCCAAACACATCCATATGAAGTAGTTCAAGTGGCATGTTCAAACTGAGGGCTCCAATATTATTAAATGAACTCTTATGTATTTTGCCAAATTGACATGAATCACATATTTTATCCAATTTAAAATTTAATTTAGGAATTCCTTGCACCAACTCTTTCCTAGAGATCTTATCCATGTCTTTGATGTCCACATGACCAAAACGTCTGCGCCAAAGCAACGGGTCATTTGTTGAAACAATCAAACATACACTCGAATCACATTCATTTAATCTAAGTACATAGATATTTTCTACTCGCTTACCTTTGACAAGAATGTTTTTCATATCCTTGTCATATTTATACATGAGTCAAGTGTAAAGAGAACCTTCATACCTTTATCGCATAATTGGCTTATGCTCAAAAAATTATGCTTTAACCCATTTACCAAGTTTACGTCTTTGATGAGTAACTTTGAAGAACTGCCGATGTTACCCATTCCGATAATTTTTCCTTTCTTGTTGTCGCCAAATGTTACGGTCCCGTCGTCATACATTTCTAGAGCGCTAAGCAATTTTGCGTTCCATGTCATATGTGCCGAGCACCCGCTATCCATTATCCACATATCCTGAAAGAAATAATTGAACGTGTTTTGGTACCCACTTATGATTGGGTCCGAGTTGTTAGACATATAAATTCTCATCTATCCATTTTATCCTAAGCATAGAGTATCAAGAAGATATACATGAAGTACTTGGATACTCTGTTTGATGCTAGTTTGTAACAATCATTTATTAGGAGCCCAAAATCGATTAGAATTTGATTTCCTATGTATATTATCTAGCATGGTTGAAACATGGATATTCTTTTCATGATTGCTTAAATATTTTGGTACCCAAATAGTATTGTTTCTAGCAAATCTATTAGAACCATGTATGTGCTGTGCATTGTGTGTAACATGATTTTGACGAGAGACTTTGTGATAGGATTTATCATAGTGATCATGGTGAACATTATGTTTAGCATTTTTGCTATAAACAAGAGTATTTTGTCTCACATTTTTATGAACATCCTTTTGAACAGTTTTATCATAAGAAGTAGATGCACGCATACAAGATACGACAGCTTTAACATTTGGTTTGTTCTTAACCCTTTCAAGATGCAGAACAAGCTCCTCATGTTTGAGCTTACATGAGGCTAAATCACTTGCGAGAATGTTGAACTTGTTATTCAAGGTAGAAACATGCAAAGCATACACAGATTTCAAAACATCGTGATCATACACTAATTTATCATATTTGTTGATCAATTCTTTTTGGTCATTACAAGAGAGTTTCAGAGACTCATGTTCATCAGTAAGAGAGTCAAATTCATTCTTGAGTTTATCATGTTCTTCATGCAGAGTCTTGTGCTTTTTGTCTAAAGTTTTGTGTTTCTTTGACAGACGTTCATATTCTCTATAAAGATTTTCATACGCATTTGCAATATCAAAATCGTTTTCTTCATCGGAACTAGAATCACTTATCTCGTTCTTGTCGTTCTGACGAGCCATCATGCATATTTATTCTGCAAATTTTTTATCGTTGGCTTAAGGTGTCTTTATGAGTGTTTGGATCTCATTAGATCTTGATCCGAATCTTTCATCCAACAAGTTTAAGATTTGGTGTGCGGTTTCTGCCTTTTCTACAAGATCTAACATTTTTTTAGTTAAACCAGTGTAAAGTAAATGCATTACCTTTATGTTGTTGAAGTAGGCTTCTTCTTGATCCGGATTCCATTGAGTTTGCGGCATGGTTGGAATCTCATATGGTTCTCTAAGAAATCTCGTGTATTTTAGATCTTGTGCCTCCAAGAAGATTCCATTCTTCTTCTCCATTGAGAATAGAAGTTACCGTCGAAGAGTGGTGGTTTATGAATATTGTTCTCGGGAGGACAAAACGTTGTTGATGCCATCACCTTTGACCTCGCTCTGATACCAAGTGTTGGATCATGTGGATGGTAAACAACACTAGAAGGGGGTTGAATAGTGTTGTGTAAATATAAACCTTTTCGTTCTAATTAGTTAGCACAATTCAAAACCTTCTAATGGTGCCAAAGAAACCAAGTAGAGTGATCTATGCTTGGCTCTTAATCAACTTAGGTAATCTTAAAATAAATCAGAGAGAAATAACTTCTGATAGTCGACTCCCTATGAACAGTAGTCGACTCCCAGGGAGTTTTTATGCACAACTCAGCTAAAAGAATGAGATAGATGCGATTACAAATAATACCAATATTATATCTTTATTTACAGCGGATAAATGAGGGTTAATATTTGCAATAGATATACAATAATCAGCAAATAATAATGTAAGTGCAAAGATAAACAAACATAAAAAAATCAAACGCAAACACAAGAATTTTTATCCTGGTTCCCCACAACCTTGGGTACATCCAGTCCTCGACCAATCCGATACGAGATTTCCACTATTTGCCTTGGCAAATACAAGCACCTAACTCCACTCGTTAGGATTTTCTCACACACCTAGCCTTGACCAGGATTTCTGATTGCAACACTGCAACACCTAGACTTGTCTAGAATTTCCAACAACTTTACAACAAAGGGCAGAACACAAAAATGACAATCAATATCCAACTCACCACAATATTTGGTGGAGTTTGGATTTACACCCAGATTATATAGCCAAGAGTAATAGATAACGAAGTGTATTCGTGGCTAAATAGAATATGATCTTAGATCACACAAAGATATGAATTAAGTCTTTATGATCTAAATCAATGTTTTCAAAAATCCTTTCAAATAGAATCAAAAATTAGAGAACAAGGATTTTGGAAAAAAACGATAACGAAATAAAATGTTGATCTCAAAAATAATAACTTAAAAAAAGGAGATCAAAAATATAAATGCAGATTTGGCTGAAAAGTAATGAGAGCTGAAAATTAGAGATCTTTAGAATTTTGTGTTAGTTCTTGAGTTCAAGACTAACGTTGTTTTGATGATGATCAATACATCATGTTAGTGTGCTAATCAATCTTATGTTTTAGTCTCAGTTTATCTTAATGATTATATGTTGATGAGACAAAGCATAAGGCTTGGAGGATATTATAAGGGATATCTTAATGACATCCAAGAGTGATGGTGTGCTCAAGCCTGGATGAAATAATAAAGATCATCTAATGAAGCCAAAGCTTGGAACATGATGATGGATGGACATCTAGAAAAGCATTGTCAAAGCTTGGAGCTAGATGAAGGGAAGGTCATCAAGGAGTGCCAAAGCTTGGAGATGATGGAGAGCATCAAGGTATAGTGAGCTTGAAGACTTAGACTCTAGGAGATGCAATTTGTAATCCATGTAATTTCATTTACTTGCATTTCTCTTTTTGAGTCTAGGATTATTGTAATGCCTTGATAGATGGTCATACTCTCATGCATATGCTTTTAACCATCTTAGTGAACCTTAGGATTATCATAGAATCCAACCCAATAGGTTCATCTAGCCCAAAGACTCATTTGGAGTCTCTGGCTCTCCTGCAGTCGCCTGCGGAAGGTTTTACAGTCGACTGGGTGATTTCCAGTCACCTGTCGAGCCTTCTACAGTCGACTGTGATCTTGAGCTTTTCGCATCAGTCGACTGATGTTCAATCTACAGTCGCCTGTACTCTTACAGTTGCCTGTGAATTGGTCGTCAGTCGCCTGTGCGCTTCTTGCATTTTCTGGGCTTCATCCCAATTTGCAAGATAGTCGCATGTTGTTGTTTTTACAGTCGCCTGTATATTTACAGTCGCCTGTGAAATGGCCATCAGTCGTCTGAAAGGCGTAAGTGCGAAATATGCATCTCTCTCTATCTTTTCTCCATCTTATACAGTAGTCGACTGATAAAGGTATTACAGTCGCCTGACTATAAGACAGTCAACTGTATTATTGACATCAGTCGCCTGTATGCTTATCTGGAGAAAGAGTGCAGCTCTCTGTTTTATTCCATCCCCTGCAGCAGTCGCCTGCTGAAGGTTTTACAGGCGCCTGTCCTGTTTTCAGTCGACTGTATTGTCTTCTTCAGTCGACTGTCCTGGCTCAGATTATAGCCGTTGGATATTTTCTAGCCGTTGATCAGTCGACTGTCTAATGATCATCAGTCGACTGTTCATGCCGTAAATTGCCAAAATCTAGCCGTTGCAGATTTCTTCCCTTTGGGTTTTTGGCTGTGTTTATAGGCTCTTCTTGGCTTCCTATATATTGGGATTGGCTTAGTTCATTTAGAACTCTTGAAAGAGTTACGAATTCATAGAAGATCATTTAATCTCTTCTCTAAGCCACTCCTCCCACATTCCCTAATTAGAGCTTCATTCTTATGCTATTGCATCTAAGCTCTATGGAATTTCTCCAAGGGATTTCAATCTCATTCCTTTCTTGGAGATCATCTTTTCTCTCTTCATTTTCATACACTCAAGTGAGAAGTGTTAGGATTCATTCCTAGAAGAGAGAAAGATCAACAAGTGCAATCAAAGCTAATCTCAAGCCTTTGGCCATTCACTTGCATGCCTTCTTCTTCACATTGGTAAGATCATATCAAGGCATAGGTAAGTGTTGTTTCTTTTTGTTTTTGTTTCGAAACCCTAATTCTCTTTGTGGGAATTAGTTACTCTCTTTGTGGGAGTTTGGCTCTTTCTGTGTGAAAGAACAAATCCTCTGTGTGAGGTCTCTCTGTGTGAGAGTAAGGATATCTCTTTGTGGGAATCCTAAATCCTCTGTGTGATGTATCCCTTTATAGGATTTTGTATTCACTTCTTTGAGTGGGAATATAGTGAATACTGGTGTGGCCACGTACCCAAGTTTTGGGGAACCATGGTAAAATCATTGTGTTTGCGATTGTTGTTGTTGAGCACTCTGTTTAATTTTCGCTGCTTATTGTGCTTTAATTTTAGTAACTTTTAATTAAGCATTTTGCTTGCCAGTACACTATTCACCCCCCTCTAGTGTGTGTGTAGCCCCGCAGGGTCCCTTACAGTTGGTATCAGAGCCTTGGTTTGGTGGCTTTTGCAAGCATGCCTTCTAAGTCTCAATAACCCCTCTTCCTTTCTCCCGTCTTCAAAGGCAAACACTTCTCAAAATGGAGGAAGAACATGTTCTATTGGCTTGATGTGCATAAGGAGTCCTTAATTACTTCGGATGCCGAAGAATTGGATGCATTGCTTCGTGCTCTCTCTCCGAAAATTGCTAAGAAAGTGAAGAGTTCGAGACGGCCAAGAAGATATGGTATTATCTTGATGAAAAGTAAGGTGGAGAGGAATCTTGCGATGATGAGAGCATCGTTGGTAATGAGGTATCTCGTAACTCTCTCGTTCAATGCGCTAATTTTATTAAAAATGATAATGCGTTGTTTATGGGCTCTCCCAAAGCAAATAATAACAAGCTTGAGAGAGATGCTCACACACACACTTCTTTATCATCCAAACATCGTGATGATACACAAACCATTGCATTGAATCAAGAAAAGATTGCTCTTGATTCTCATGTGTGCATGTTGATCAAAGAGAATGACTCTCTTAAAGCTCGTATTGAGTATGATCATGATTTTCACAAATCTGTGAAAGAGAGTCTGTATGCATCGCAAAATGTTGAACTTAATTCTTTGCATACCGAGAAAGATACTCTTCTTTCTCAATTGAGTGCCTTGAGAGATGAGAATGCTTCTCTCAAACTTCAAATGGAGAAGATGCCCTCGGAGTGTGATTACAACATTTTGAGAGATGAGACATTAGCTCTCAAGTCAAAATGTTGTGAGCTTAGCTCATGTCTATCCAAAGGGATGACATCATTTCTTCACTTTTGAAGAAATGTGAGCTATTGTCTACTCAAATTGTAAATTTCAAATTGAGTATCGACATGGTTTTGGGATCCTCTTCATTGAAGGTGAACAAACCAAGCTCTTCTCTTAGAAGCACCCAAATAAATTTTATGGGAGAGCATTCTAATGAGAAAGTCACATCCAACTCTTTTGGCCTAAAATCAACTTTTATTTCTAAGCCAAAGAGAAATCATGCATATATGTAAACCTCATTGCATAAGAAGTCTATTCAAAAACCTATTGGTGTGAATGCTTCTTTATATGTTCATATGCATGATAAATCTACCCATAGGAATAACTTACTTTGCTTGCATGCTAAAATTAATGCTAATTCTTTGCATGCTTCACATGTTCCTATGCATGGTAGAAATGCTTGTGTGAATGCTTCTAATGCTAATTTGCATGTTTCACACACGGGGCACGCCAATGTTTATGTTCCACCTCATAAGCGTGAACCCTCACCTCCTACTCATGCCTTGACCAAACCTCTTCTTAAGAATCCCAAATCACTTTCTTTGTGGATTCCTAAGAATGTTTCTAGGCTTGATAGGAATGCGTATATAGATTCATATGTGCGTAATGTTATTTTTTCATATGACTATATACGGAAACCAAACTCCACGTTTGTTTGGTTTCCAACTTGCTAGCTCACTCACATTGTTATTCATTGCTTAGGTACCATGCTTGTATGTTTACATTTTGTGCCCACATTTTTGTGAGTGTGTCCATTACTCCCATGTTTGCATGTTTTGTATGATTATGGGGGAGTATGGAATTTTTGCTTGCTAGCATTATTTTTCCATTCATATGTCACATTGAATTTCATTCATATTATGTTTGTGCATATGGGATGGTTATTGCTCTTGCCATTGGTTTTCATATTTGGCTATTACCCATCTTTTTGATATGCAAATGGGGGAGAGAAATAGGTTATGTAAAAATATACCTTGTGCTTGTTTATGCATTATTATCAATTGGTATGTTTTTGCATAATAACCATCAATATGATTTGTGCTTTGCATGTTTATATTTAATGCATATTTGCATATTGATTGGGGGAGTTTGTTAGCACACATTGTTTATTTCAATGTTTATTATATTTTGACATAATGGATTGTCATCATCAAAAAGGGGGAGATTGTTAGATCTTGAGTTCAAGACTAATGTTGTTTTGATGATGATCAATACATTATGTTAGTGTGCTAATCAATCTTATGTTTTAGTCTCAGTTTATCTTAATAATTGTATGTTGATGAGACAAAGCATAAGGCTTGGAGGATATTACAAGTGATATCTTAAAGACCTCCAAGAGTGATGTTGTGCTCAAGCCTGGATGAAGTCATGAAGATCATCTAATGAAGCCAAAGCTTGGAGCATGATGATGGATGGACATCTAGAGAAGCATTGTCAAAGCTTGGAGCTAGATGAAGGGAAGCTCATCAAGGAGTGCCAAAGCTTGGAGATGATGGAGAGCATCAAGGTATAGTGAGCTTGAAGACTTAGACTCTAGGAGATGCAATTTGTAATCCATGTAATTTCATTTACTTGCATTTCTCTTTTTGAGTCTAGGATTATTGTAATGCCTTAATAGATGGTCATACTCTCATGTATATGCTTTTAACCATCTTAGTGAGCCTTAGGATTATCATATAATCCAACCCAATAGGTTCACCTAGCCCAAAGACTCATTTGGAGTCTCTGGCTCTCCTGCAGTCGCATGCTGAAGGTTTTACAGTCGACTGGATTTCCAGTCGCCTGTTGAGCCTTCTACAGTCGACTGTGATGCACAACTCAAGTCAAACTTTTCTATTGACTCATCTTGAGCTTTTCGCATCAGTCGACTGATGTTCAATCTATAGTTGCATGTACTCTTACAGTCGCCTGTGAATTGGTCGTCAGTCGCATGTGCACTTCTTGCATTTCCTGGGCTTCATCCCAATTTGCAAGACAGTCGCATGTTGCTGTTTTTACAGTCGCCTGTGAAATGGCCATCAGTCGTCTGAAAGGCGTAAGTGCGAAATATGCATCTCTCTCTATCTTTTCTCCATCTTATACAGCAGTCGACTGATAAAGTTATTACAGTCGCCTGATTATAAGACAGTCAACTATATTATTGACATCAGTCGCCTGTATGCTTATCTGGAGAAAGAGTGCAGCTCTCTGTTTTATTCCATCCCCTGCAGCAGTCGCCTGCTGAAGGTTTTACAGGTGCCTGTCCTGTTTTAAGTCGACTGTATTGTCTTCTTCAGTCGACTGTCCTGGCACAGATTATAGCCGTTGGATATTTTCTAGCCGTTGATCAGTCGACTGTCTAATGATCATCAGTCGACTGTTCATGCCGTAAACTGCCAAAATCTAGCCGTTGCAGATTTCTTTCCTTTGGGTTTTTGGCTGTGTTTATAGGCTCTTCTTGGCTTCCTATATATTGGGATTGGCTTAGTTCAACTCTTGAAAGAGTTAAGAATTCATAGAAGATCATTTAATCTCTTCTCTAAGCCACTCCTCCCACATTCCCTAATTAGAGCTTCATTCTTATGCTATTGCATCTAAGCTCTAGGGAATTTCTCCAAGGGATTTTAATCTCATTCCTTTCTTGGAGATCATCTTTTCTCTCTTCATTTTCATACACTCAAGTGAAAAGTGTTAGGATTCATTCCTAGAAGAGAGAAAGATCAACAAGTGCAATCAAAGCTAATCTCAAGCACTTGGCCATTCACTTGCATGCCTTCTTCTTCACATTGGTAAGATCATATCAAGGCATAGGTAAGTGTTGTTTCGTTTTGTTTTTGTTTCGAAACCCTAATTCTCTTTGTGGGAATTAGTTACTCGCTTTGTGAGAGTTACTCTCTTTGTGGGAGTTTGGTTCTTTCTGTGTGAAAGAACAAATCCTCTGTGTGAGGTCTCTCTGTGTGAGAGTAAGGATATCTCTTTGTGGGAATCCTAAATCCTCTGTGTGAGGTATTCCTTTGTGGGATTTTGTATTCACTTCTCTGTGTGGGAATATAATGAATACTGGTGTGGCTGGACGTACCCCAGTTTTGGGGAACCAGGGTAAAATCATTGTGTTTGCGATTTTTGTTGTTGAGCACTCTGTTTAATTTTCGCTGCTTATTGTGTTTTAATTTTAGTAACTTTTAATTAAGCACTTTTCTTTCCAGTACACTATTCACCCCCCTCTAGTTAGTGTGTAGCCCCGCAGGGTCCCTTACATTTTGCACAAGAGAGAATTTAGAATTCATGTATATTGTTATATGTTGATCTCAAAAATGATCCTCTATTTATAGGTGAAATAAGAGGATTTGAGTTTCAAACAGATTTGACTTTTACCCCGAAATCATGGAAGCATTGAATTGGAGAGACAATTAAACAAGTCAAAACGTTGAAATTCGGCAGCTGGTAGTCGACTCCCTAAGAGTGGTAGTCGACTCCCAGAGTGTTTCAGAAGAAGAAAAGTTTCCAGATGGTAGTCGACTCCCACTCTTTGGTAGTCGACTCCCAGAGAAGTTTCTTCTAAAACTCTGCTAACAAGAGATGTAGTTAACTCCTGGGTGTAATGGAGATTAACTACTAAGATGAGAAGTAACTAGCAAAAGCTCTCATGATTTTGAAAATGATTTTAAAAACATTTAAAACATTTAATTTCGAAATCATTTGTGTGTGTGTTATAATTACTTTTGGCTTTAACATAATCCTAAGAAAGACGCAACTCACACACTATAGACTTAGGATAGGTTTTTCCGAAGCTTGATCAGATGATGATGTGAATGCAAGCTTCTCTTGAGCTTATTTTCCATTTGAGTGTGAGCTTCATCATCGAGCTAGCAACGTTGTCCTCGTCTTTGCTAAGTGAGCGTAGATTGTGCTTCTTCGGAGTATGTATAAAGTTTTTCATTCATCGCATAATCTGTACACTTAATTGTAGTGTAGTTAGTACACTAACCTCATTTGGTGTGCTCATCATCAAAACCACTTGGGGGTGGAATTCAATTTCCATCAAGAACAAAAGCCAAAAGGGCCAGGGGCCAAGTCCAGCACCAAAGAAATGAAGGGAGGCGGAAGTTCACTTGGCGCAGAAATGACAAAAAACCCAAGAGGGATTAGGAAGACCAGTGCTATAGTTGTGGCATGAAAGGCCACTGGTCCAGCTTGTGCCAAACTCCACAGCATCTCCAGGATTTATATAAAGAAAACAAGAAAAATAAAGCTGAAACAAACCTGGTGACCTCTGTTGCTCCAATCAAGTTTACAGGTGACAACTTTGAAAATGAAGACATGCTTGATTAACCTTCTATTTTTATCTTAGCTACTTGTTTTAAGAACATTTCATGTTATAAGAGCTTTTTGAATTATGTAATTTGATTTTGAATGAAAATGTTTCTCTGAAAATGTGCCTATATGATTCATCTTTTAATAGATGAACTGCTCTCATAACTGATTAGTAGACAATAAATAAACACATTCCTTCAATACAAAGCCCAATATCAGGGCCATATTGAAGGTTCTGGGAACGCAACACTGTTGTTCCCAAATGACACAAGAATAAAGGATGCACTAATCTCTCTGAATTCCAACCGAAACTTATTAAGTTTCAAGGACCTCCATTTCAACAGATTCCATTTAGAAACAACAAATGTAAATTAAAAAGAATTACTGTATGTAACGTCTCAAGAAAAAAGGAGTAAAATCCATACTTGAACGTTTTGAGAGCCTTTCAGGCCTCTACCATACAAAGATTCGGAGAAAGCAAGCAAATTTAACGGAGCACCTGAAGTGCCCGACATCAGCCAAGTTTTTACTTTGGCATGATAGACTTGGCCACCCTGGATCAGTGATGATGCACCGCATCTTATCCTATGGGTATGATTTGAAGAACCAGAAGATTCTTCAGAAGGGAGAATTCCCTTGCATCCTTTACTATAAGGAAAAACAAATTACAAGGCCATCTCTACTAAAAGTTGACAAAGGATCTCCACGCTTCCTCAAAAAGAATATAAGGAGATAGATGTGGACAAATCCACCCCCTGGTGGGCTATTTCGGTACTTTATTGTACTGATAATTGCATCCTCAAAATATTCGTATGTGTGTCTACTATCGACCTGCAACTTAGCTTTTCCAAAAGCAATTGGCACATATAATAATATTGCCGGCACATTTTCCAGACAATCAAATAAAAAAACTAAGTCTGGTTAATGCTAGGAAATTTACCTCCTGTCATTTCAAAAGTACTGCCAACTAACGGGTATAGAAAATGAACATATAGTGACGCATGTTCATACCCAAAATGGGTCGTCAGAGTCACTGATAAATAGACTCTAATGGATTGCACACCCATTGTTAATGAAATCCCGATTGCCGGTGGATGCATGGGGACATGCAAATTCTGCATGCTGCATCGTAAATGAAAATAAGACCCTCTGGAGGTCAGAGTCTCCAATGTAACTTGCATATGGAATGCCACCGAACATTTCTCACTTGAGAATCTTCGGTCGTGCAGTTTAAATCCCCATCGCACCACCACAGAGGACAAAAATGGGTCCTCAACGTCGCCTAGATATCTATGTAGGGTTTGACTTACCCTCAATTATAAGATACCTAGAACCCCAAACAGGGGACGTTTTTAAGGCACAAATTGAAGACTGTGATGAGACGAGCTTCCCCAAAATAGGCCCATATATTGAAAAATCTGGAGCGAATCAAATTATAACGTGGGATACAAAAAGTTTAACCTACTATGATTCGGTAACGAAACAATGTGAAGATGAGATCCTGAAGATCCTCCACATACAGAACAATGTTCACCAGTTACTGAACTCATTTATCGACAACCAGAAGATTATCAGATCACACATCCCTGCTGCAAATACTCTAACTAGGATTGACATCCCCTAGAATGGATGCAATCCACCAGCAGCAGAAGTGGCTGCTCCTCAACAGAAAAGAGGCAGACCATCAGGCTCAAAGGATGAAAACTAAAGAACAATGAAAAATACCTGGAGACCTTGAGACAATACTACCACAGGAAAATGAGCTCATGTCCACACCCTCACCTTCCCGGAATCCACTACAGAGGAACTGCCAGGAAAAACTGAAATGAAAGTAAATGTTGTACATACTGGGGAGGTGTTGGACAGAAAGAACATAATTGTCGACAATGTATTCACGTATCATATTGCAATATACATCGCAAAAGCGATGCTGTTTATAAAATATCGTTCCATACTCCGTTGCTAAAATGCAAACGTAGAGATTTGCCAAATGTGGAACGAGGCAATAAAAGATGAGTTGGACTCACGTATGAAACGTGAAATGTTCGGACCTGAAGTCCAGACACCAAAAGGTGTCAAACCTGTGGGTAAAATAAGTATTGCATACATAATGAAAGATAAATACAAACTCATATGCTATAAGATACAACCTATAGCCCAAGGAAAATTTCACTGAAACTAAGGATCGAACAAATTAAAATGAGTATGACTCATAAATGATGCATCAGTCTCCCTAAGTTATCAGATGCGAATACCTTACGATTTGGCAAAGGAAATTTTGGATATGCTGTTATTAGATGTTGGGATGGCATACCTTTGTGGATATCTTGGTAAAGATAAATTCCACATTTCCTTAAATGCCTGAATAGACTTCAAGATGTCTATTCTATTGAAGAAAAACAATAAGAATAACAAATAATACACAACCAAGAGAATCACTTGACAAAGCAATGATTCCTACTGAGGGTTGTCTTTGCATCTAAGCAAAGAACATGATTTGAGATCATAGTTGTAAACAACTTAAATTTCATCGGATTTCCTGAAAAGAAAACCGAAATATTTGTTCAAGCTTGACAGTTAAACATGAAATGAGAGACCTAGGCAAAAATAAATTAAGTCATGGCTCACAGATTTATTATCTTAATAGAATCATGTTGCATACGCCCAGAAGTGCTTTGAAGAGATTAAAAGGACCATTGTCATCCAAATTACACCTATGGTAGTACCTCTATGGATGTACAAAAAGACCACTTTCGATCACTGGAAGAGGGGGATGATATAATTAGTCCTAAAGTCCCTCATCTAAGTGCAATCAGGCACTCCTGGCTAACTGCATGCGTCCCGATATAGCAGTTGCAGTAAACTCATTAGCCAGAGATAATTAGGCACCTTAAACGGGCCATTAGACCGGAGTTAAGCCTTCTGTGCTTCCTCTAGAGTCGAAAGATTTGGGCTTACATTATAAAGTATCTTCCTCCATGTTTATGCAAATGCAGGTCACAGGTTTGATCCCTATAATGAGAAATCACAGACTGGATACCCACAGTGGGATAGCCATCTACTGCAGATCTGCAAAGCAGATTATGAAGGCAACATCATCCTATCATTCCGACATTCTCACCATCCCAAAAACACACCAATGGTGTATTTAAGGGCGCCTGGTGGTACATTACATCCCGGTGATGACTGGGATAGATGCCAGTATTATGCAGATGACCACATAGTCTGAAGACCACACCAGAGGCGACGAAACTTAGCAAATCTCTCCAGAGTTTCTGGATTCAGCAGCTACTTAATGGTGATAATATTTGTAATCTGTGTATATCTTCGGAATGTTGTAAATAGGAGTGATGAGATAAGCCTAAGAGATCTGAAAGCCTAAGAGCTTTTACAGATCAAGGGGAGTTGAGAGAATTTGTTCTCTTTTCCCTTGGTTATGGTTTTTTCCACATGATTTTCCATAGCCAAAGGATTTAACGAGACAAATTACATCAACTCTGGATCCTGAAGTATCCACCCCTTTGCGACGCTCAGAATCCCAAAGTGTTCATGAGCAGAGTCACTTGTACAACTCAGGAGGGGGTTAGAGAGCGTTTGTACTCCTTTTCCTTAACTATGATTTCTCCCACATGGTTTTCCATAGCTAAAGGTTTTAACAAGGCAAATCTCACCAACTCAGGATCCTGAAGTATCCACCCCATGTGAGACTCATTCTACGCTCAGAATCCTGAAGTATTCATGAGCAGAGTCCACACCTATGGCTGGATAAGGGGGAGTGTTGTGAATGGATAATACCGAGTTGGTTAGTTGGTTGGGATCACAGCTTATCTTATAGATAAGACCGTATCTATTGTATCCTATCTGTATACGCTCCTCTAATGCTATAAATAAAGAGCTGTGGGTTTCTCCCCCAGATGTTGATTCATAACAGGTACACATTATTCTCTTTTATGTATAGATTTATTATTTATGATAGTTTGGAAAATGTGTGTCGAGCTCAATTGTTGATCTTCGGATGCATGCAAGGAATGTCTTGCAAGTGAATTAATATTTGCGAAATTCGTCCCGTGCAAGCAAACGATGCTTCAAGTTAACCAAATCCTCTCTTAATTCACGTTGTAAAGGCGTATTATTAGCCAAATCAAACCGTTCATCAAATCTTATGTTAGTCAAAGTTAATCCATGAATATATCTCTATCCCGTTTCTAGTAGAAAAATATCATCTTGTTGCTCATATGTACCAGTTTCATGTCCATATACCCTAAGATCGTCAAATCATATGAATTAAGTCAAGCCTCGTGACTCGAAAAAATGTTTCCTCGTAGTTGACAAGGAACCGTGCCGTTTGATGGTATTCTTAAACACTAAACAGTTACGGTTAGTGAATAGCTTACAACAAATAATTCTCAAATTAAAAGATGTAGCAAAATAAACAAGAGGAATTAAAATACAAATAATTACGAGTACAGAAGATCAACCCAATCGCAAACACCAAACGATTATATTGGTTCGGTCTCCCCGACCCATGTCTAGTCCCCAAGCCAATACCACCTGAGATTTCCATTGCAACTTGCTAATCTGCAAGAACAGTATTACATCGCAACTTGGTAAACATCTCTTATCAATTACGAACCCGACATCAACAAACCTGAGATCGTCAACACTCTAGAACCCGAGTGTAACACCACCTCAATAACGAGGCTAACTCCTTACATCGAGGCAAACCTTGAGAGCAAGATTAAAATTATCCCTAAGCCTTGAAGATGAAGCTCTCGTGATGTATGTGTGGCTAAGAGATAGGTTTCTATTTTATAGGATATGATATATTTGGAAAAACAGAAACAAAGATCAATAGATGGGAAGTGAAAGCACAAAGCACATAGTGGCAATAAGAGATTATCTTTTGTTTTTATTTTCTATTCTTCTTACCTTTAAATCCCTGACGGATTCTCAATTTAAAGGCATAAAATTGGTAGCAACACTTGGCTCCCTTATCGATCTTATCATATCAGGACTATTCTATTCCTTCTTTTTGCCACAATATTTCGTTGCAAATCATAAGAAGCACTCAACTGTCGAGTGATCCCTTTCTCATCACGTAGTTTTATTACTATTTCAAATAAATACTCGTATCTATAATCTGTTCTAATCGTTTTAACGTCTCTAGAGAATGTATTCTCAAATATATACATATACAATTTAAATTAGCTTTCTTCTAATTAAATAATTAAGGGGTAATGACTCAAAACACCCATACATTCAAGAGTGTTGTTAAACGCACCGCACTTTCTTATGATTTCACCACATTTTTTAATTTTTCCGAAATTAAAAATATAACCTTGTTAGATTTTAATCACTACTCCTTAAATTTGTAATTAATTACGAACTTTACCATTAGATCTTTTGATTTCACCGTAAAATTTGTTTTCCTCCTTTATTTCTTTCTCTAGCCTCAATTTGTAATGAAATCTATTGATTAATGCAAAGCTTTTGATTTATTTGTAATACCTTTTAGGGTTTAGTTGTTGCAACATATAAATATTTTGGTTGGTTCATCAAGCAGCAACAGAGTCGGCTGAGTAAACAGCGCACGGGCGAGCGAAATCCTCATCCTCCACCGCCGGAAAATGACTTCGTGGACCTCTTCTGCATCTCCTTCGTGAACCCCAGTCGTGCCAGAATCTTGTGGAGGTGGCTGCTAGGATGGAGGTTGTTCGCGAGGCCGAGATGGGGGTGGATTGTCGCCATAGCTGGGTGGAGATGGATGCGCTTGTGGTGGAGGTGGTTGCTTATGATCTGGTGGTGGGCATCTATTTTGAGGTGGACTCCTAAGAGGCAGCGGCGGCGGCTGTGCATGTTGTGGTGGGGGATACTGACGCGGTGCTGGCTTTGCATGAGATGGTGGTGTTGGTGAGTTTTGTGGAGGTGGTTGTCGATGCGATGGTGGAGGTGGCTTCCTTTGGTGGGTAGGAGATGGGAAATTTTGAGGTGGTTGTTGGTGTCCAAGAGCTTGCCCATGCTGCGGAGGACGTGGAGGTGGCTACCTTTGTTGGGGGCGGTGGAGAGTGCGGTGGAGGTGACGGAGGGTGCACATGTTGTGGGGAAGCAAAGGTTGTCTATGCCGTGGAGGTGGTGAGTGCTGACTAGGTGGTGGTGGTCCATACGGTGGAGGGGGAGAGAATTGTGGCGATGGCTGTGGTTGCTAGCGATGCTAAGTTGGCGGCTGACGTTGTTGCGGGGAGCTGGCCCATACCGTAGTGGTGCACCATGACGGGTTGAGTCAGGACGCTGCTGCTGGCTATAAGCTTGCCCTGTTGAATCAAGGCCATGGCACGCATGTCTCATCCATAGCTACAGTACCAAGGCAAGTGACAAGAAAAATGCATCCAAGTGCATCTTTCCATATTGTTATGCTGCTGTGAGCGAATAGCTTCCGCTTGGTGGCTATATCTTAATATAATACGACCTTCTCGTGAGATCACATGGAAGTTTGCATGATGACATTTTCCTTAAGGCTGACGAGCTCCTAATTGGCCGAGACCATGGCCTCAAGGGCTGAGCGGTTGTCACCATTTATCTCCTGCTCGACGAGGATGACGTCAATGTTAAGGGGATTGTCCATGCATTGATTCAATGTTTTAAGGTGAAATTAACAGAAACGAAAAAGAGAGAGAGATAAGTTAACGTTGATATAAAGGGTAAAAATGTAATCAATTATGGTGAACTAATAAATAACATGATTTCTATGCGGTGAATTCATTAGTTCGGTGAATTCATACATTTACGCAGTGCAACCAACATCACTCTACATTCAACGTTTACTCTTTAATCACTTGACTGGTCAATTTTTTCTTTAAAGGAACAAAAATACTCTCCACCTTTTCTTATTCTTATTCTTCTTTCTTCTCCTTATTGTCATTGCTATTGCTTCTTCTTCTTCTTCCTTTCCACTCATTATTCTGTTCCGATTGTTGTTGTTTCTCCTCCTTTATTGATGTTGATGTCTTTTTTCTTCCCCTTCTTCTTGATGTTGCTTTCTTGTTTTTCTTCTATTCTTTTTCCTCTCTCTATTGTTGCTATTGTTCCTGCTATTATTGTTGTTTTTGTTGTTATTCTTTCTTCACATTGTTGCTGCCATTACTTCTCTTTTCGCTTTCTTGTTCACCTTCTTCAATGTCAAAAAAGAAATAAAACACAACATTATCGAGGAGGAAAGAGGGAAGAGGAGATAGCTTATTCCTCCTTATTCAAGCCCAAAAAAGAAGAAATAATAGCCCATCCATTGTAAAACAAAAAAGGAAACAACAACAATGATAGCAAGAGAGATGGTAATTTAGTTATTTTAAAAAATTGGGAGCTCATGTGTGATAAATGATGCAAAAAAGTTAGGATAATTAAGTAATTTTTGGAGAAACATTAGAGATGTTTTGAGTCATTACCCCCAATAATTATTTTAGGATGAGAAAATGGCTGAGTGTTACATGCAAAGGTACAACTCTGCAAAGATGACATCTGATCTAGATCAGACTCCACATCTTCAACATCATTCATTGATATACCATAATTATCTTACTGCAATGAGACTGGATAGGATAACATGGAGTTTGAGTAATCCAAAATTGACTCAGACTACCAAAGATGGATATTAGCATTTGTATAAGCAACTAGGCCCATATTAACAATGGTTAATGAAGGCTCGCTACGACCCATAAGGTCCAACATGTCAATAAAGGCTAAATCCCATATCGACTTATGGAGATGACCTAATAAGATTAATCAAGTATTTTAATAAAGCTGGGTTGAAATTACCAAAATATCATAAGCTATATCTTCTATAGAAGCTTCTCAAAAAAGTAAAGGAGACCCATTCCGAACATTTCAAAACTATCTCTACTTGTTATATTTTGATCGTGTCTATTTGAAATTAATTTAAGCATCGAACAAGTCAAAACGTCGGACACCCTTCCAAATTTTCTTCGCTAATGCTCTTATTTGCTATGATGTTCATGGGTTTGAGGGAGTTGCTTCAATTAACTCATGTTTATGGATTTTAGGTATAGTGAAGTACCTTTTTACTCCTCGCTTCTTATAGAATTTCTTAAACTCAAAAAGGTAAATTTGCCACCATTGTCGAATTTAATCATCTTCAACTTCGTTACTGTTTGGCTCCATTCACTTCTTGAACTTCTTAAATGTTACTGACTTTTTTCATTATGTACACCCAAACTTCCCTGGAGAAATCATAAGTAAATGATATGAAATAACGAGCTCCACTTAGAGAGTGAACTAGTACATGACCCTAAATATTGATTTAAACATATTTAAGAATCTCTCTTGTATTATACATTCTCTTACTGAAACCAACCTTTGTCTGTTTTCCATAGACACAATCCTCACAAATCTTTAACTTTTTGTTCACCTCTTTGATTAAACCATACTTTCTTAAAGCATCCATTCTGTTATCCATGATATGTCCATGTCTAAAATGCAACATCCTGATCGAATTGATAGCCTACAATCTTAGCACCAATGTCGGAATCTCCCATGATAAATCCTCTTAAACAGATATAAGTCACTAACTTTTCTCTTCTCAGCATCATGATCGATACCTTCAATATCTCCTTAGCCTTATATTCTATTGTCATCGTGCAACCTATAGAATTTGATGCTCCTTAAAAGGTCAGTAACTTTCTCATCTCTGGAACGTGCCGACATTAATGAGTATATGCACTCGACATCAAACATCGTGATTCTCACTAAACCAACTCAAATAACCTTGCATGTGGTGTTATCATCCATAAGGATCTTTAATCTTGTAGGTAGAGAAACATTAGTTATTTGACGTTATGTGAAATATCCCAGAATCTACGATCCATGAATGATTCCCAACATTTGACGAATAAGCTGTTAGCACGGTGTATGCCTTCTCACTTCTAACTTTCTCCATCATCATCACTGCAAATGACAAAAGATGCTGATATTTTCTTCTAGTCTATGTTCTTCTTTTCTGGGTAGTTTCCATTCCAATGTTTGGATTTATTACAGATAATGTATACTATGCCTCTCGTCATTGAACTCAATTTTCTGCCATTTCTATTCCTCCCACTACTTTGACTTGAAGCAAATATGCATTGGCTGTCTGAATCTCCTCTGTTCAAACTATCTCCAGTCATTCAATCTATCAACTCTTTATTATAGAGCCCAACCTTCATGTCCTTAAGACTCAAGTATCCTGACCGTAAACCATGGTGTTGACGAATGTCGTATATCACCTGACACCGATAAGAGCAGAATCATCACCTCATATAACACTGTCAATCCAATAGCTCTCATTTTCATCACTTAGCTGTTAAAGATATCAATGTGATCCTTTAATGATATATTATCTCGTATCTTGAAAGTGAAGAAAGTTTTTAATAAGATTAGCCTGGTGGTGAGTGATTTTTTTCAAATACAGTGTTTTAAGCTTCTCACATAGTCACTTGACTGTCGTCTTCTCAGACACATGATAAATCATCTCGTCCAATAGGCTAAGCCGGTAGTCGCTATAACCCAATCTTACATCTTAATCTTCTCCCTCTCTGAGATATCTACCAGCAACTTACTCGTATCATACACCAATTCGTGGACACGATCATTTCTTAAAATTGTCTTTATCTTGTATTAACATATCTCGAACTTTCATTGCTATCAACCTTCTCAATGTTGTATTAAGCGCCACAAACCATCACATACGAACCACCTTTGTACGAGCTCAAACATATTGCTCCTCCAAGTGCACTGCTCTTTGGAGAACTCTATGCTATTGCCTTGATCTTGATTCAAGAACATTTCTCTGATACCACGTGTTGGGAAGCTAAATGAATTCTTTTAAGTAATCAATCATCCCGTAAAAATCTAAGAATAAAAAATCAATCAATCAACCAAAGCTAATGACAATCTCGACTAAACCTGTAACGACTCGCTCTCAGGGGCCATTACTTATTTGATTACATTTGCAGGTCTGCAGATTACCAGTGAAATCAACATAGTCATAATACAGAGATGTACCAATACTCAAACCATCGTACATTATTACAGTCCATATTTAAAATACAACACAAACAGCACTCTCTCACCGAATACGTTAAAGGAAGTACAGCAAAGAAATGCAGAAAGGAAATACATAATAACATATAATACACACACCAGCTCACGCAACTAGAAATCTGCAGTCTCTGGATCAAACTCTGGCTCCTCAAACTCAAGGGCCGCTTCTTTGATCTGTTCGTCATCTGTCGGTGTCATAAATGGAACCGTAGGTAAGTCACAATAATTCTAAACATAGAAAAGAAGCAGTGCACAAGTATGACTAAAGCAGGTGACAAAAAGTAACTACGTACAAGCAAACCAGAGCGAAAAGTAAAGTACTGAGCAATAATTGTACATAACTGAGTAGTAAAGGTAAACAAAACTGAAAGAAGACAACGAACTGTACTATGGTAGTGCAAGTGTAAAGCGGGCTAAGCAAGTAAAGCATGCTACCACTGTAGCTATAAGTGCGACAAGTAAAGTACTGATGACTGCATAGGTGTGGTAGGTAAGGTGCATGCAATGCATAAAGTAGAGGTGATCGTGCAAGTAATAGCTACACTAGAACTACGTGACTCAAGTCGGAGAGTACGGTATGCAACTATTGAGTTCATCTCTTGCCTGGATGCGCTTACCCAGACGAATGCGAAAAACAAGCAACGGTGCATGTATTTGCCGAAAAGCATGCAACGGGACGGGATGCCGAAACACATGCAGCGGTACTGGAAGATGAACTCCAGTCACTCCCACACTCTCTCAAACTATGAGTTACCCTAAACCACAGTGAAGTGTCAAGTGTTCTGTTTCATAGGGGATGATTCACAAGATACTCTATACGATGTGTCACATGATGTTATTAGTTCCTTGTTTACAATGATAGATAAACTAGGACCACTGATTGATTTTCTTATTGAAAACCAGAAAGTTAGAAACTCTTTTCAAAGCAGACTGGGCCAAAGCAAAGTAGATGCTAAGAAATTTGAGGATAAAGACAAGTCCAACAATTGTGATACTAATTCCATGCTTGGAGCATGTGGTAGTTTCGTTAGCACACAATTTACCCAAGCTGATGGTTGTGTGTTACAACCACCAAAGTTGAAAGTTGGCAATGTCGTGTGCTCATTCAGTTTCCTATTAGATTAGGTATCTAGTTGTTGGTTCGAGTCAATAGCCGTTCTGAGGCTATATGTGATGTCTTAAGTTCATACGAGTACACTAATCTAATTTTCTAAATCTAGAATTCATTGTGAATTAGAAGTTTCGAGGTTGAGGTAGTGAGATAGGACTAGAGCTAGAGCTTTCAAGGGTGATGGTGCATGAGAATCGGTACCTGGAAACACAAAAAACAATCGGTTAGAGAACACACTATTTTTTTATCTATTTAACTTGATCGTTTTGATTTTATAATCGATCGAAACGGTGCCTAAAAGCGTTCTAAATTTTTATACAGCCTAGATATGAGGAATATAATTTTACCTAAGAAGGAAATATTTTTCTGAAGCCTCTGGTAATTTTTATAATTTTTAAAAGCTCAAAATGAATTTAAAAACTAATTTTAATTAGTCATCGTAATTGTTCAATAATTTCTTCTGGATGAAAATACATATCAGAATGTTTCAAGTGAGCTGTCAAAACGACCTTCTCGAAGAATACTACGACAAATAATTTTTCAGATATCAGTTTACGTGAAAATATCAAGTTATGAATTATTAAGTGAAAATAACGTATTTAAATTTTAGGCTTAAAAATTCACTGGAAAAAATCTACTCGTCTGATTGAATGAAATTAGTGCCAATGGGTCCGGAACGTCATTTCTGATTTTCTGGGCATGGTCTTGTATTTTTCTGAGGCCTATAGGATTTATTATGAATTTTACATTAGAAAATCCATATTATATAAATATTAATACGTTACAAAATATGTTTATACACGTATTCGTATAAAAATACATTTTATAAATAACCTTACCCTATCTCTTCTTCGTACATTGCATGGGGGCTTCGTTCGCTCTCGTCGACGGCGGCGGCGACCGGAGCGGCGGAGGTGGCAGGGGACTCAGGGACGTCGGCGGCAACGCGGTGGCGACGAGTGGTGGAAGGGGAGGCAGTTGGGAGAGAGACGAACGGGGTGGTGCATGTGTTGGAGAACGGAGGGGGGAGGCACCATGGGCGGACGGTGGCGGAGAGACGAAGGGGCAGCGGCGTTGGCGCTTCGTCGAAGAGGGCGGATGCGACGGATGCAGGCTTGGGAGTCAGGGCTCCGGGGTTATTAGGAGGGAGGCGACGGCAGATGTGTGCAGGCGAAGCGGCAGTGACAGTGGCAGGCGGCTGCTTCATCGGAGGAAGGCGGCGACGGCAGACGTGGGCGCTCCGGAGAGGGGATAGGGATAGGGGAGAGTGGGGTGCGGGCTTCGACGCTTGTAGGAGAGAACGAGAGAGTGAGAGAGATGGAGAGCATGTGTGCGTGTGTGTTGTGTTGTGAGGGTGGGGTTTTATAGGGTTTTGGAAATGATTTTTAAGTAAAAGGGGTATTTAATTTTGATGACACTTAAGCGGTTGAGATCCACAATTTTGGGATCTAACCCAAGCATTCGGTGGGTCAAAGGGGGTGGTTAGGGGATAAGGGTAAACGTAAAAGGTAATTGGGTAATTAGTAAGAGTAAAATATCATTAACGATTGTAATTAGTAAAAACGGAGGAATACAACCCCGTTTTTGCATACGACTCCGAAAAATTATGAAACATAGCTACGGGTTCGTATCGTCGCGAGGATCGCGAATATGAAGTCCATTTTAGGGTTCGAGCTACGGAGATACTAGTTTTGGGCCAAAACATTTGGGATGCGGGTTTGCGGGTTTGCGGGTTTGCAGGTTTGCGGGTTCTAGGTCGATTTGATTTCAGAAAATTACGAAAATAAAATGGGGAGCACTAAATGATCATAGAATCACACTGTAGAAGTTTGAAAACGCTTTGATGATGTTTATATAGAAAAGTAATTCATACAGCTAAATCAGTAACAATTGAATATGAATTATTATAAAAATTATTTAGAGGTATTTTATGATACTCGAACTTACTGAAATACACCATAACTAGTTTGATGCTTTAAAATATTTTTTACAAAGAATTTTGAAATTATTTTTGATATAAAACTCGTGACCAACCATTATAAAATACTTTTAAAATGTGAAAATACGTTAAATACGTAAATAATCGTATTGACGAATACGAGTCGTTACATCCTAACCTCCTTAAAATAATTCCGTCCTAGGAATTTCTCGAACTTCCTGAAACAGATAATATATGTTATAAAGAAGCTCAAGCAAATAAATGATAGAATAATAGTAATATAGTGAATCAGGTTGTAAATAATATGAAATATAATGTGATATCATAACATCAAGAAAACAAGAGATGATGTTTATGAATACTTACTAATGACATCACCATAGCTAGCCTCGAGACTAGCAAGATTCTCTGACTCGGTAAATAGGTATGGGTAGCGTTCTCGCATGTCATCTTCTCGCTCCCAAGTAGATTCTCCAGGTGAGTCGTGACGCCACATCACTCTGACAAGGTTGATAACTTTATCCTTGAGGATCTTCTGTCGTCGATCCAGGATCTTGACTGGTTGCTGCTCATAAGATAGATCCGGGTGGATAACAATCTCAGAGTAATCCACAACATGACAATGATCACTCACGTAGCGTCGTAGCTGTGAGACATGAAAGACTTCATGTACTCCCTCCAATGCAGGTGGAAAAGCAAGGCGATATGCCACTTCGCCTACTCGTTCCAAAACATCAAATGGACCAATATAGCGTAGACTAAGTTTCCCTCTTCGTCCAAAACGAATCATTCCACGGTTAGGAGAGATCTTCAAAAACACATGGTCGCCATGTTGGAACTCCAAATATCTGTGCTTTGCTTCTGCCCAATGCATGTAACGATCCTGAGCCAATTGTAGTTTCTCCCTGATGGTCATGACTACTTCCACTGCTTCAACAATCAATTCCGACCCAATGAGCTCTCGATCACCAACATCGTTCCAGCTCAAGGGAGAACGACACTTCCTGCCATATAGCGCTGCAAAGGGCGCCATACCAATGCTGGCATAGTAGCTGTTGTTATAAGTGAACTCCACGAGATGAAGATGGTCTTCCCATGATCCCTTGAAATCCAGCATGCACGCATGCAACATCTCCTCCAAGATCTGAATAGTGCGCTCCGATTGGCCATCTGTCTGAGGATGATATGCTGTACTGAAGCTTAAGCGGGTCCTCAGACACTCCTGTAAACTCTTCCAAAAGTGAGACGTGAATCGAGTGTCTCTATCTGAAACAATACTGACATGGACACCATGCAACTTCACTTCTCCTCCATGTACTTCTTGGCTAGCACTTCGGTTGACTAGCCCACTCTGAAAGGAATGAAGCGTGCTGACTTGGTTAATCGATCAACGATCACCCAGACAACATCGTTATGCTTCGTACTCTTGGGCAGTCCCATCACAAAATCCATCGTTGCCACTTCCATTCTGGAATGGGCAAAGGTTGTAACAAACTGACAGACCGGTGATGTTTAGCCTTCACCTGTTGGCACACTATACACTTCGCCACACTCCATGCGACACTTCTCTTCATACCATGCCACCAGTAGTATTGTCGCACGTCTTGATACATCTTGGTACCGCCTGGATGGATAGAATATGGAGAACTGTGAGCTTCCTCCAGTAGAGCTTCTCTGACGTCTCCATATGGTACACAGATGCGGTTGTTGAATCACAAAGATCCGTCCTCATGAATCTTGAATTCAGGTCTCTGACCTGCCATCACCATGTCTCTGATGCTTCGTAGCTTCTCATCTCCTGCTTGGACAGCCTTGATCTTGTCCACCAAATTTAACTAGATCTGAAGGTTGAGCAACGAAGACGTTACTCCAAGCAATATAACATCCATCTCCATGGCTCGTATCTCATGTCGTGGCCTCCATTGTGATGTGAGGGTCATCACCGCAGGGAGACGACTCAATGCATCTGGTACGACATTGACCTTCCCAGGTTAGTACTGAAGGTCAACATCATAGTCCGCCATTAGCTCGATCCATCATTGTTGTCGCATGTTGAGCTCCTTCTGGGTGAACCAGTACTTGAGACTCTTGTGATCTGAAAATATCTTCACATGCTCGCCCAACAAGAAGGGTCTCCAAATCTTTAGGTCAAAGATAACTGCCGCCAACTCAAGGTCATGAGTGAGGTAGTTCTTCTCATGGTTCTTCAGTTGTCTTGATGCATAGGCAACGACTCGGCCATGTTGATGTAGCACACACCCAAGTCCTTTGCCAGATGCATCACAAAATACTTCGAAACCATTGGTCCTGTCTGGAAGGACCAGAATCGAGGTCGAAGTCAATCTTCTCTTCAGCTCCTGGAATGCATCTTCACAAGCCTTCGACCAAACGAATACCACGTCCTTTCTCATTAATCGTGTCATGGACCTCGTGATCTTTGAGAAGTCTTGGATGAATCGTCTGTAATAACCAGCCAGTCCCAAGAAACTTCGAATCTCTGTCACAGTCTTAGGGGTCGGCCAGTTTCGAACGGCAGCTACCTTCTTGGGGTCAACTGATATTCCTTCTCCCGACATGATGTTGCCTAGGAAAGACACCTTGTCGAGCCAGGATTCACTCTTGCTGTATTTGACATACAGTTGGTGTTGTCTCAAAGTTTCCAAGACCTTCCTCAGATGTTTTCTGTGCTCCTGAGCGTCCTTTGAGTAGATGAGGATGTCATCGATGTAGACAACTACGAACTTGTCCAGATGGTTATACAGAACATGGTTCATGAGACTCATGAATACAACATGTGCATTAGTCACACTAAATGGCATCAATAAGAATTCGTAGTGTCCATATCTAGTTCGAAAAGCGGTCTTGTGGACATCCTCCTTCTTTATCTTCACTTGATGATACCTGGTCTTCAAGTCCAACTTCGAAAATACGCTTGATCCTCCTAGCTGGTCGAAAAGTTCATCGATGCGAGGTAGGGGATACTTGTTCTTCACCGTCATCTTGTTCAGCTCGCGGTAATCGACACACATGCGCTGGGATCTAGTACAGGGGCACCCCATGCAGAAACACTTGGCCGTATTCATACCTTCTATATGAGATCGTCCAGCTGAGCCCGAATCTCTTCAAGCTCAGGCGGTGCTATGCGATAAGGTCCCTTGGATATCGGCTGTGCACCTGGCAATAGATCAATGGTAAATTCGAGGCCGCGATCTGGAGGCAAACCTGAGAGTTCGTCCGGAAATACGTCCAAGAATTCTCGTACTACTTCAGGTTTCTCTTGCTCGACTTCCATTGCAGTCGTCACTGCCTCTGACAGTCTGGCCCGAAACTTCACTGGTCCTTCTGATCTGCTTCCGTTGAGGAATTAGAATGTAGGATGGTTGGGTATTTCGAACACTACCTTCCTTTAATGACAGTCAATAGTAGCATGAAATGTCCCTAACCAATCCATTCCAAGAACAACATCGAAACTTGGCATCTTGATCACCATGAAGTCGGCAAAAAAGATCACGTCCACAAATCACTACAGAACAGTGAAGGCATCTGCTAGTTATCGGTATGGAACCACCAGCCGTGTCGACCTTCCAACAATATGTCAGAGGTTTAACGGGGACGGCATGTGTGTTGACAAATCGACTTGCCAAGAAGCAATGTGTAGCTCCTAAGTCTAATAAAGTGAGGGCGGGTTTACCAGCTACTAAGACGATACCTACGGTTACGAGAATCATGTCTAAGCTCACGATTTCTAAATAATAGAATATGATGCTGAAAGGGATATCTTGTACTTGTGATCACTTGGTCAGTACCTTCGGCCTCTTTCGCATTCATAGTATAAGCTTGGCACCTTGGGGGTAGCACCTGCCGTCGCGCTTGCTGAAACTCATGTTGCTGAGAGGGAAGTGGCTATCGTTGCAGAGGAGGTGGTGGTTGTTGTGGAGCATTCCTAGCAGGGGCATTAGCTGGAGCAGGGTTTGGAGGTCGAGGCTTCCTCTCAGTACAATCCCTTGCACCATGGTCCTTCGAGCCATAGACCAGGCAAAGTTTCAGATATGATCGACATTCAGATCGGAAGTGTCCTGGCTTTCCACAATAATGACACACCGGGCGTGGTGGTGGAGCCTGTCTCTTGAATTGAGTTTGTTGCGTAGGCCTGTACATCTGGTTGGATGGAGGTTGACGGTTGGATCCAGGAGCAGAGGTCAGAGGTAGAGGCCTTCTGGGAGGAGCAACTATGGATTGCTCTCGCTTTTCTTCTCTTTTGATGAATTCGTGCTCGCGAGCTACAGCTAGGACCTCAGTATGGGTATACAATTGGCGTCCGACCAAATTCCGTCGAATCTCGATGTTCAGTCCTTGCTTAAAGCGTTAAGCTCGAGTCAGAGGGGTGTCAACCATCCCTGGAGCAGATCGGCTAAGCATAGTGAACTAAGCATCATATTGTTCCACTATCATGGAACCTTGTTTCAAACCGACAAACTGGGCTTGCAGTTCCATCTGTGCTTCGAACGAGAAGTATTGGGTGTTGAAGTGATCAGTGAATGTCGCCCAATCAATTGGTCGTTGCAGGTGATGTTTGGCTGATTCCACCAAATCCTATCTCCGTCAGCGAGTTGCAATTTGGCAGTGTCCACCCATACGTATTCTACGATCTGAGCTACTCTTAAGTCCTCAGTGCTTTACAACCAGCTTCAGCCTTCAGAGGACCGTCCAAACCATTCCAAGGTTTTGGGCGGAGCGACCTGAATTATTGCACTCCTCCATCGCGCTTTTGTTCCCCTCGTAAGGCGTGAACAAGCTCACGTAATGCGACATCAGAAATTTGATGCACAGTGGAAGGTGGTCCGTTGTTGGTTTAGTTGCTAGCTCTGGACAGATTAGCTCCATTTGGACTCTTAGAAGTGTTTCTGTCCATCGTTTAAGTGTCACACCTGCATACATAGGAAAATGTCAGCTTCGTTGAGTATCGTATATAGTATATACTGATTTTACTAAACTGTTCACGAGGTATTTTGTACGGATCTGCATGTGCCAACAAACTTATAACGACCTGCTCTAAGAGGGTAATTACTTATTTGATTACATTTACAGGTCTGTAGATTACCAGTGAAATAAATATAGTCACAATACAGAGGTATACCAATACTTAAACCAACGTACATTATTACAGTCCATATTTAAAATACAGCACAAACATCACTCTCTCACCGAATACATGAAAGGAAGTACAGAAAAGAAATGCAAAAAGGAAATACATAATAGCATATAATACGCACACCAACTCAAGCAACTAGAAATCTACAGTCTCTGGATCAAACTCTGGCTCCTCAAACTTAGGGGCAGCTTATTTGAACTGTTTGTCGTGTGTCGGTGCCATAAATGGAACCGTAGGTAAGTCACAATAATTCTAAACATAGAAAAGAAGCAGTGCACAAGTATGACTAAAGCATGTGACAAAAAGTAACTACGTACAAGCAAACCAGAGCGAAAAATAAAGTAACGAGCAACAACTGTACATAACTGAGTAGTAAAGGTAAACAAAACTGAAATAAGACAACGAACTGTACTGTGGTAGTGCAAGTGTAAAGCAGACTAAGTAAGTAAAGCAAGCTACCGCTGTAGCTATAAGTGCGACAAGTAAAGTACTGATGACTGCACAGGTGTGGTAGGTAAGGTGCATGCAATGCATAAAGTAGAGTTGATCGTGCAAGTAATAGCTATACTAGAACTACGTGACACAAGTCAGAGAGTACAATATGCAACCATTGAGTTGATCTCTTGCCTGGGTGCGCTTATACAGACGAATGCCGAAAGACAAGCAACGGTACATTTATTTGCCAAAACACAGGTAGCGGGACGGGATGCTGAAACACAGGCATCTGTACAGGAAGATGAACTCCAGTCACTCCCACACTCTCTCAAACTATGACTTACCCCCAAACCACAGTGAACTGTCAACTGTTCTGTTTCATATAGGATGATTCAAAAGATGCTCCATACGATGTGTCACATGATGTTATTAGTTTCTTGTTTACAATGATAAATAAACCAGGACCACTGGTTGACTTTCTTATTGAAAACCAAAAAGTTAGGAACTCTTTTCAAAGCAGACTGTGCCAAGGAAAGTGGATGCTATGAAATTTGAGGATAAAGACAAGTCCAACAATTGTGATACTAATTCCATGCTTTGAGCATGTGGTAGTTTCGTTAGCACACAATTTACTCAAGTTGATGGTTGTGTGTTACAACCACAAAAGTTGAAAATTGGCAATGTCGTATGCTTATTCAGTTTCTGTCGTGCCCCGCTTCCCATTATACTTGGGAGCGAGGACGCGAGCGGGTCTGCATGTGCTTAAAACAAGAAGGATGTAATTGTTCTTTTCTTCCCCTTGGTTTAAGCACATTAAGCGTTTGTGATAATGACGTGTGCCACGCTGGCGGTGAAGACCGCGCGGCACGGGGTTTAGATATTTGTAACCGCAAGCGCACGGTGTTATAGTGTGGCTTGGGGGTCGAACACAGGGAGGCTAGGATGTGTTTGTGTCAAGGAGGACCAAAATCACCACGTAGGCGAGCTAGCCTGAATCGGTTGATGGGTTGTCACGGAAAGTAATGCAAGGTATGAACAATAAGAAAATAAACCCGGGACTTTGGTTTCCACTCCAACGAGCGACTCTTGACGATACGGCCTACGGGTAGGATAGCGATCGGAACTAGGGTCTAATGGTGAGACGTTGCCTCTGAAAGTGGTACCGGCATCCCATGGGCCCGATATTCCGGTCGGTGCCCAGGATGATACACTGGACTTCCCGGATTCGATCAGTGGGCACTCCCGTGTCCATTAACACTGATCGATTCCGGGAGCACTAAGCTCGCAACGATAACTCCCAACGTCTCATCCTGCCGCTCCCGCACGCTAGGATTCGGCGTCTACGCTAAGGGCGTGAGCTATGGCTAGGGAGTCAACCGCCAAGTTTATTCCCCCTTGGCCCAACGGTCAAAGGCGGTCTTTTTCCCACCGATGACAATGAAACACCCCGCATAACCGTAAGAATCCTAATCCCTATCGATTTCCTAACCCTATGGATGCATCGGGAAGAGCCCCCGAAGGGGCTTCCGCCAAAATCCCAGATTTGGGAACTACTCACAAAAATTCATTAAAAAGCGATCTAAATGAAAATGAACCGTTGGAATCATAATCAGACGATTGGAATGCGGAAGTAATAGAGCAATAAAGATAATACTAAAGTTTAAGAAAGATCCAAAAAACTTACAATAGAAAAGTAATTACAGCCGTCACAATAGGAGAAAACAGTAAAAACTAGCAGCTCCCCCGTTTCTGGAACCCTAGGGGTTCTATTTATAGGCTCTCGTATCACCCGATCGGTTGACAAGTCAACCGATCGGGTGATCCGTTGCAGATAATAAACAGAAAACGGCGAGCTTTCACCCGGTCATATGAACCGGTTGGGTGAGTTCTTGGAGCGACCGGTTGGATCTTGGCGCCATCGGGTGAAGGGATCGGTTGGGTGCCCGTGTCTTCGGCTCCTCATCATCAGCTACAGATGAACCGATCGGGTGAGAGTCACCCGATCGGTTGGAATTTGGCTCGAAAAGACAGAGAGTTGGCCCCCGTTGAACCGGCCTGTGAACCGGTCGGGTGACTTTCACTTGAGCTCCGGCTGAGACCGGGTGGTGCACGCGTGCATCACCCGATCGGTTGGAGATGACCAACCGACCGGGTGAGGGGCTGAAAAGTGGCAATCTTCGTCGTTTGACCCCCTGGATCACGCGTGACTCCTCCCGTTGCTCCGGGGACTTGAGATATCGTCGTTAAACGTCCCCTACGCGGGCAATCTCCTGTAAACATGGAGAAACAAAGAAAAGTGAAAGAAAACGAGAAAATACGAGAAAACGAATAAAAGACGGCGGAAAATACGGAAAAACACAAAAGAAAACGTGCGTGAATATATGAAATATAAATGCACGTCAAAATCCCCCAAGCTGAACTCTTCCTCGTCCTCGAGGAAGACGAGCGAGAGTAGGAGCTCGAAGGGGAAAAATAGAGAGAAAGAGAGAAAAAGAAAACTCTATATCCTAGATCGTCCGTCAGAGCCAACAAAATCAAAAACGACACACCAAGCAAGCAAACGTCAAATCATATCACTAAACCTAGGAAAACGAGTCCAAATAAGTGTCGTGGGCCCACGCGGTGAAGCGCGTGTGAGTGCGGTCGTGTGCTAGCAAATGGTGTCGCTTTCTACAATGTGCTATGAGCTCATATACGCAAATCCAGGAAATGACCCAAATACTGATTCGAATTTGAAATTACGGTGGATATTAGTTCAAGCATGCATGAGAAGAGTATAAGAAGTGAAACGTATCATGCATCGGGGACTCCACAACTAGGGTCAAGGAAATCACGCCACTATAGCCTAGATACTAGCTAAAAAGCTCCTAAGCCAAGTGTTTTCGAAAACGATGGGGGTTGAGATGATGTGGAGTAGAACACTCAGTGCAAATTCTCGCCTTCCCTTTATTCTCGGTAGATAGGAAAAATATTCACACTTGCAATTTTTTTGGGTTTTGGGTATTTGTATTTTTTTGGCTTTTTGGCTATACAAAATTTTTCTTTTCTTTTCTTTTTGGGTTTTTCTTTTCTTTTCTCTTTTTTTTTGGGTTTTTGGGTTTTTGGCTATACACATGTGTACTCTCCCAAGTGGGAGAACGGTACACGACGAGGGGATCTGCACCAAGTAAAACAAAAAAGAAGTCGAAATCTAAACACTTGGGCAAAGGAAAGTATTCTCGCTAAATAAAGCATAGGCTAAATGGGTTATCCTAGTCCTTAATTGTGGAATCCCGACGCATGCGAATTGAAATATACGATATAAATATAGCATGCATATAGTAGAAGCAAATACCACATATTCAAATCGAAGCATGATAATCTAGGGGTCATTCCTGGACAGGTATATAAAGTAAAATCACAAAGTAGAAGCACACCAAACAGCTAGGCACGACGCACGACTCACAAAAAGCTGAGTGGACCCGCGATGCATGAAATGCAAGAGAACTCGAAATCCTAGGGTTAGTGAATGTGACTATCGATGCCATGCTAGGTGTGTGTGATTTTGTGGCAATTCATCATAGGGTTCATCTCTAGGAGAAAGAGATAAAAAGAAGAAAAGAAAAAGAAAAAGAAAAAAATAAAAAACACGATGAAAACGACACAAAAACGAAAAAGAAGGACTCAAATGACACACACAATGCGACTCCCCCAAGCTGAAGCTTGCATTGCCCTCAATGCAATATGAGTGAGTACGGGAGGGCAATGAAGATGGGGGGATACGCACCGACACGAGAAGAAATGAAAACGAGGAAAACACAGAGATGAAACTGAAAATAAAGAAAGATCAAAATCAAAATCAAACGACACGAAAATAGAAATAAAACCACACGACACGACACTCAAAAGGGGAAAAACAAGCACACACACAAAAAATGAGAAAAACAACAAAACACGACAACACACCAAAATAGACGTCCCCCAAGCTAGACATGACAGTGCTAGCAAATAGAATGTGATCGTGAAATGCAGAGATATGCAAGGGGGAGTCAATCGGATTCGCTGGTACTGGAATGGTAGGGGGAGGGGGAGGAGGGTGGGGAATAGTGAATGAAAGAATCCTCAAAGGAAGAGGAGGGTGTGCCTATGGGGGAAGGAGGGGTGACAGGCTGGAGCACGGGAGGATCGATGTGCACCGGGGGGCTGTGGTGGAGAAAGATCGTACCAGGTGGGCCGACAGTTGGGTGCCAATCGGGAGGATCCAAGGGTGGTAGATGCACTAATGGAGAATACCAAGGATCGGGGTAAAACTCCCAAGGCAGATGAGATGGTGGGTAGGGTAGCCGCAAAGGGGCTAAAGGTGGCAGGATCGCGAAAGGTGCGCAGGCGGGGCCATAGAGGTAGACAGCACGGTCTTCACCGAAGGGAGTGAGCATATTGATATCGATCAAGTAATTACGATCAATACGGCTACGTCCAGGCAAAATAGGGAGGTCAGGTGGCACTCTCAAGACACAGCTGACAATAAGAGTGATCATCCCACCACAACAGATGGATCCAGAATTGGCGCGGCTAACAGCAAAAATTTCGTGGACGATCCAATGAGCGGCGTTTATGGGCATATGGATGTGCCCAAGGATCCTGTCATCGGACATGGCATAGAGAAAGAAGAGCTCATCCCTAGATACAGTGGACACATCCACGCGGGCGAAAACAGTGTTGGCGAGGATGCAATGGGCGAGGCGGTAACACGGGTGAATAATGTAGGAGGCAAGAGCCTCGGGTGGAAAGGTGGTGTACCGGGTAAATCGTTGCCAAACACCATCAGCCCGGAATTGAGAGTAGATGTCAGTTCGATCGTGGGTGGAATGTTCAGTATTAAGATCGGGGTGACGGAGATTGAGGATATTGTTCAACTCGATGAAACCCAGAGAAAAGTCGCAGTTGAAAGCGCGGAAGGAGAAACCCCCATCAAACAACTCGAAATTCCTGAGCTTGCAAATATGGCAACGGCACCAGGGAACTGAGGAATTCAAGCGTGAGATTTCTGTGTGTGTGAGCATGGATGTAAGAGAGGGTATGGCACCCGATACAGTTGAAAATTCTGGCGACGCCGTTTGAGAGCCCTAGAGCTTCGAGTGTGGGGCGATCGGCGAAGAGTGTAGGTCTCATCGGGCGATGAAGTAGTGCTCGCAAACGGTCAGATTGTTCTTCTGTAGAAGGGTTTATGCCAAGGAAAGAGGGGGAAAAGGGGCCGTGGAGCGGATCACGGCGCGAAGAAGATGCAATCTCTTTCCCTTTCTTAGACATGGTGACTATGTGGGTGGTGAAAATGAAAGTGGGGGCGTGCCTATGATGGATATAGGGCAAGTGAAGCAGGTACAACACACCAATTTAGGATATTACAGATAAAGTAAGAGATGTGTAGAGCGGAAGAGTGTTACTCATCAATGTAGCAAGATCAAGCTCCCGGGGGACTCGCGTAGTAGGAGGGAGAAATTCGGGAAGCCGCCGCTCGCTGATCCGATAAGAAACAGGTTTTCGAAAATTTTGGGGGCTAGGGTTAGGGTTTGGGTGTTTTGATGATGGAACGTCGACGTTGGCAAGGTGGCGGGGGTGGGGAAGTATGGGAGTGAGAGGGGATGAGGGTTTAGGGGCAGTATGTTGGGTGGAGAAGGTCGATTCGACAGTTGGAGAGTGTGTAGCTGCGTGAAGGGAATTTTCGGGGGTCGGGTGGCTGTCATCGTGCAGTAGGGGTATTTATAGGGGCGAAACTGAACCGATCGGGTGAGTTCTCACCCGATCGGGTAGGCCAATTTCGAAAGTTTCCTGTCGGCCAACAGCTACAGGTGAACCGACCGGGTGAATAGTCACCCGATCGGTTGACCGTTTCCCAAATTTTTCCCGAGAATTGGGGGTTGCTCACCCGGTCGCCTCAACCGATCGCGCTCTAACTCAACCGATCGGTTGATATTTCCCAAAAATCTTCAGAGACTTCTCCCCAGATCACCCGGTCTGTCACCCGGTCTCTCCATTCTTCACCTGATCGATTCATTTGGGGACAGATGCGGCTTGTATCTGATACATCCCAACCGATCGGGTGGGAACTCACCCGATCGGTTGAGGCCTTGTTTTCTGCAAAACCCAAGAATCGCCTGAGTTCCTTCACGGAAGTTGTTTCGGCTGGATTTATTTATAAAAATAGAGAAAAATAAAGTAGAAAAAATCCTTAAGAACGAAGCATAAGTTTAGAACATGGGTTGCCTCCCATGAAGCGCTTTCGTTTAACGTCGTTTAGCTCGACGCCTCTAGCGGTGGTCAATTAGGATCCGGAGGGTTAGAGGAAGAGTTGTCGCTCGTTGGGGATCCGACGGGAGAGAATTCTGGTTATCCAACTGCATAGTGTTTCAGACGCTGTCCGTTGACTTTAAACGGCTGGTCCCTTCCCATTATCTCAATAGCCCCATGCGGGAAAACCTTGGTGACGCGGAACGGTCCCGACCACCTTGACTTGAGTTTTCCAGGAAAGAGCTTCAGCCTTGAGTTGAATAGGAGAACTAAGTCCCCTTCTTTGAATTCCCTCTTCAAGATTCGCTTATCGTGCCACCGCTTCAGCTTCTCCTTGTAGATCTTGGCATTCTCATAGGCATTGAGCCGGATTTCGTCGAGCTCGTTGAGTTGTAACTGCCGGTGCACTCCTACCTTCTTGGTGTCGAAGTTCAGATTCTTAACTGCCCAAAATGCCTTATGCTCCAATTCCACAGGAAGATGGCAAGCTTTCCCATAGACAAGCCGGTAGGGAGTTGTGCCGATAGGAGTTTTAAATGCCTTCCTGTAGGCCCAAAGCGCGTCAGGAAGCTTTAATGACCAGTCCTTTCTAGAATTGGCCACCGTCTTTTCTAGTATGCTTTTAATCTCCCGGTTAGAGACTTCTGCCTGACCGCTGGTTTGCGGGTGGTAGGCACGCCCCACCCGGTGTTGTACCCCGTATTTTTTCAAGAGGGCCTCGAACTTCTTCTCAATAAAGTGGCTCCCTCTGTCACTAATCAGGACACGAGGTACACCGAACCGCGGGAAGATGTTGCTTTTAAAGAACTTGGCCACCACTCTGGAATCGTTGGTTGGACTGGCCATCGCTTCAACCCATTTCGACACGTAGTCTACAGCCACCAAGATATACCGGTTCCCCGCGGAGGAAGGGAACGGTCCCATGAAGTCCACTCCCCATACATCAAAGATTTCTATCTCCAGGATGTAGTGTTGAGGCATCTCATTTCTTTTGGAGATATTCCCAGCTCTTTGGCATTTATCGCAGGCTTGGACATAAACATGTGTGTCCCTGAAGAGTGTAGGCCAGTAGAATCCGCTTTGGAGAATTTTTGCGGTGGTCTTGTAGGTGCTCGTGTGCCCTCCACATTGCTGCCCATGGCAGTGGGAAATGAAGGAGGTCGCCTCAGTTTCAGGGATGCATCTTCGTATCACCCCATCATTGCAGGTTTTGTATAGGTGGGGGTCATCCCAATAAAATTTACGGACCTCATGGAAAAATGTCTTCTTCTGCTGAAAGCTCACATTGTGGGGGACGATGGCACAAGACAGATAATTTGCGATGTCGGCGTACCAGGGGGTCTAGGAGGAAGAGACAGAGAAGAGACGCTCGTCAGGGAGTGAATCATCGATCGGCGTAGCGTTTAAATCGAGGGTAGGCATCCTGGACAGGTGATCGGCAACAACATTCTCTGCCCCCTTCTTGTCTCTGATTTCCAGGTCGAATTCCTGGAGGAGGAGAATCCATCTAATGAGTCGTGGCTTAGCTTCTTTCTTGCTCAATATGTATTTAAGAGCCGCGTGATCCGTGTGCACGATCACCTTGGCGCCAACGAGATATTGTCGGAATTTATCTATGGCGTAGATGATCGCGAGCAATTCTTTTTCCGTGGTAGTATAATTTCTTTGGGCGGCATCAAGGGTTTTGCTCGTATAATATATGACATGAAGGTTTTTATCTTTCCTCTGCCCCAAGACGGCACCAACCGCATAATCACTAGCGTCACACATCAGCTCAAATGGTAGATTCCAGTTCGGTGGCTGTATTATGGGCGCGGAAATCAAAGCTTGCTTCAAAGTGCGGAAGGCCTCCATACACTCCTCGCTGAAGACGAAAGGCACGTCCTTCACGAGGAGTTGGGTCAGCGGCCTAGAAATCTTCGAGAGGTCTTTTATGAAGCGGCGATAAAATCCCGCGTGTCCTAAGAAACCTCGGACTCCCCGAAGATTGAGCGGTGGTGGAAGCTTTTCAATCACTTCAACTTTAGCCTTATCAACCTCGATTCCCCTCGAAGAGATGACGTGACCCAGCACAACTCCCTCTTGGACCATGAAGTGGCACTTCTCCCAGTTTAGGACTAGTCCCTTTTCCTGACATCTCTCCAGGACCTTAGTTAGATTGCTGAGGCATGAGTCAAACTTAGTTCCATAGATGGAGAAGTCGTCCATGAAAACCTCCATGATGTCTTGGGAGTAGTCGGAGAAGATAGCGGACATGAGTCTTTGGAATGTAGCAGGGGCTTTACAAAGTCCGAACGGCATTCTTCTATAGGCATACGTCCCGAATGGGCAAGTGAAAGTCGTCTTCTCCTGGTCATCGTCATGAATAGGGATCTGAAGAAATCCTGAATACCCGTCCATGAAACAGAAATAATTATGCTTCGCCAGTCTCTCGAGCATCTGGTCAATAAAGGGGAGAGGGTAATGATCCTTCCTCGTAGCCTTGTTCAGCTTTCTATAGTCAATGCACATCCTGTACCCCGTGACGGTCCTCGTTGGTATTAGCTCGTTCTTCTCATTGCGTACCACCGTCATTCCTCCTTTCTTGGGTACGACGTGCACCGGGCTAACCCAGCGACTATCAGAGATAGGGTATATAATACCGGCATGTAGAAGCCTAACAATCTCCTTCTTTACAACTTCCATCATTATGGGATTCAGCCTCCGCTGTGGCTCAATCGAGGAGGCGTGCTCATCTTCAAGCAGAATTCTGTGTGAGCAGAGGCCTAAGCTAACCCCCTTTAAATCCTCAATTGCATATCCGAAAACTCCTTTAAATCTTTTTAAAACACCAAGAAGTTTGGTCATTTGGTCTTCGGGCAGTGAAGAGTTGACTATGACCGGAAGGGTCGAGCCAGCTCCCAAATATTCATATTTCAGCCCCGGCGGTAATTCTTTCATCTCAACTTCTTGAGGCCCCGACGCATACTTCTCAAGCTGAGCATCCTCAAGGGAAAGGGGTTCTTCGTGGGTTTCTCAGAAGCCAGCATCGGGAATCTCATCCTCGGCTGCTGTTCCGCATGGCAAAGTTTTGCAAGGTATAGTGGGAACGATCGAGGAAGGCACCGGGTCTCTTTCAGGCTCATAATAATTGCCCGGGAAGAAGGCTTGTAGGTGAAAACAGGTTTCAATCGTCGATGGTTCCCCACAACTGTTTCTAGCTTCCTCATTGCCCAAAGATCGGGGACGCTCAATAGAAGTCTGCAAGGGATAGATTGATTCCTGTCCAGCGTAGCCTACAAACCCGGTCGGATGGTTCTCTTGACAAAACTCCGCTGACAACTCTTCTTCACTAAATTTAGGACCAGGGTTGTCGATATACGCCACTTCACCATGAGGAAAGAGAGCTGCTGTGGCAAGGTGGCCCTGCGTATCTCGATATCTCCTCTGACTTTCCACGGCGGCAGACAGGAGGGATAGTATATTCGAAGTATTCAGCGATTCTGCTAAGCTATGCGCCAAACAACGGATATGGTGAGAGTGTTCCCAGATGTCTCCTGAAACTGCATGCAACATCCTCGTCGTGGGGCCAGGATCTTATACGAAAGGAGAGAGAGAGAACTGCACAAGTGGCAAACACGTCAAAAGCACGGGTTGCATAAACGGGAACCGAAAGTTGCGATGGAAGCACGGCGATTCAGTCAATTAGCACTATACAATTACTACCCACAGTATGTCCAAGTGAAATTGAAAAGTGTAGAGTGCGAAAATTATCACGAGGTAGGGATAAGAGCTAGACACTAGGGTTCAAGAGATCCTAAAATAACAAGCACGTTGCCTCCCCGGCAACGGCGCCATAAACTTGACGTGTGCCACGCTGGCGGTGACGACCGCGCGGCACGGGGTTTAGATATTTGTAACCGCAAGTGCACGGTGTTGTAGTGTGGCTTGGGGGTCGAACACAGGGAGGCTAGGATGTGCTTGTGTCAAGGAGGACCAAAATCACCCCGTGGGCGAGCTAGCCTGAATCGGTTGATGGGTTGTCACGGAAAGTAATGCAAGGTATGAACAATAAGAAAATAAACCCGGGACTTTGGTTTCCACTCCAACGAGCGACTCTTGTCGATACGGCCTACGGGTAGGATAGCGATCAGAACTAGGGTCTAATGGTGAGACGTTGCCTCTGAAAGTGGTACCGGCATCCCATGGGCCCGATATTCCGGTCAGTGCCCAGGATGATACACCGGACTTCCCGGATTCGATCAGTGGGCACTCCCGTGTCCATTAACACTGATCGATTCCGGGAGCACTAAGCTCGCAACGATAACTCCCAACGTCTCATCCTGCCGCTCCCGCGCGCTAGGATTCGGCGTCTACGCTAAGGGCGTGAGCTATGGCTAGGGAGTCAACCGCCAAGTTTATTCCCCCTTGGCCCAACGGTCAAAGGCGGTCTTTTTCCCGCCGATGACAATGAAACACCCCGCGTAACCGTAAGAATCCTAATCCCTATCGATTTCCTAACCCTATGGATGCATCGGGAAGAGCCCCCGAAGGGGCTTCCGCCAAAATCCCAGATTTGGGAACTACTCACAAAAATTCATTAAAAAGCGATCTAAATGAAAATGAACCGTTGGAATCATAATCAGACGATTGGAATGCGGAAGTAATAGAGCAATAAAGATAATACTAAAGTTTAAGAAAGATCCAAAAAAACTTACAATAGAAAAGTAATTACAGCCGTCACAATAGGAGAAAACAGTAAAAACTAGCAGCTCCCCCGTTTCTGGAACCCTAGGGGTTCTATTTATAGGCTCTCGTATCACCCGATCGGTTGACAAGTCAACCGATCGGGTGATCCGTTACAGATAATAAACAGAAAACGGTGAGCTTTCACCCGGTCATATGAACCGGTCGGGTGAGTTCTTGGAGCGACCGGTTGGATCTTGGCGCCATCGGGTGAAGGGATCGGTTGGGTGCCCGTGTCTTCGGCTCCTCATCATCAGCTACAGATGAACCGATCGGGTGAGAGTCACCCGATCGGTTGGAATTTGGCTCGAAAAGACAGAGAGTTGGCCCCCGTTGAACCGGCCTGTGAACCGGTCGGGTGACTTTCACTTGAGCTCCGGCTGAGACCGGGTGGTGCACGCGTGCATCACCCGATCGGTTGGAGATGACCAACCGACCGGGTGAGGGGCTGAAAAGTGGCAATCTTCGTCGTTTGATCCCCTGGATCACGCGTGACTCCTCCCGTTGCTCCAGGGACTTGAGATATCGTCGTTAAACGTCCCCTACGCGGGCAATCTCCTACAAACATGGAGAAACAAAGAAAAGTGAAAGAAAACGAGAAAATACGAGAAAACGAATAAAAGACGGCGGAAAATACGAAGAAACACAAAAGAAAACGTGCGTGAATATATGAAATATAAACGCACGTCAGATAACAACTTGCAGATTCTTGCATTCAACTCAAACAACACAGATAATTTATTTATTTACAATCTCAAAGTCTCAAAAAATGATTTACAACAATGAATGAAAAGAAGAGGGTCTAACGCTCATACAATTAATAAAAGAAAGATAAGTACAATGATGCTGCGAAGGTGCTATGCTTTTTAGCGGGGAAAACTCAGCGGCAATGCACTCTTGATAAACCTGCTCGGTCTCTAAACATACTTCTCTGCAAAATCTGTCTAACACCTGATATATATTTCACAAGATAGAAACAAGAAAATATACGTCAGCGAGGGTCGCTCAGCAAGTTTAAAGTGTTAAGAAAGTTGACACTCGGCAAGGTTTTCAAAAATCGATTTCATGGCAATAAGAGTGACATAATAAGATTGCAGTAATTAAAGCATGGCACCGTAAGAAACGTGTGGGTATAGAAAATGTGGTATACATAGTAGTAAGCATAGCAATTGTAGTGTGCAAAGTAACTTTAATGGCAAGTGTAGTGTGCAAAGTAATTAGCATGTCAAGTGTAGTGTGTAAAGTAGTAGCATGGCAAGTGTAGTGTGTAAAGCAGTAGCATGGCAAATGTAGTGTGTAAAGCAATAGCATGGCAAGTGTAATGTGCAAGGTAATTAGTATGGCAAGTGCAATGTGTAAAGTAATAAGCATGTCAGTCGTAAGAGTGGCTAGCAGGTTACACAATTCTCATTAGTAACAACAGGGTAAAAGAGTGTGTCAATCAATCTCCTATCTAGTGACAAGCCCAATGTCTGAGGGAGAAGTGACTAGTATTACACCCAAGCCAACGGGAGCTCCCCGTGGCTCTCTACTCACCGACCCGGCCAGGTGTCGGTCGAATTCACCAATAGAATGCAATCTAGCATTCCGGCCTCTACTACATTGGACTACCCAACCCAAGTGTTGTGCTGGAACATGAGCCAGCATGCTAAAACGCCATATACTGGAACACGAGCCAGAATAGTCATCATGTGACCCTACTGGAACACGAGCCAGACTAGTCACATATGACCGATGGGAGTAGCCAAATCAAATGCAAGAATTCAAGGTATTCCATCAATTCATTCCGTCAATGTATTCCATCAACATCCATTAATCAAGCATGTTAAGTTATCAGCATGGCAGGCATTATGGTATGACACAATATTAGCGATTCTTAGTTTAACATTAAATGTAGCAACACTTTAAAACACGTAGAAAGAATGCACACTTGCCTGTTCAATGCAGTTTTGAGTGTCCATGTGATCACGATGAAAAGCGTATTATATCTGCGTGGTTGGATTCATAATATCAAATCAAAGAACAATATTAAATACACTGCTCACCTAATATTAGTTACTATTATACTTAAACTAGTATACGCTAATCTATACTACGAACTAAACTTGTTATACTATTATATAATTATTATTAGATTCAAGTACATAGAGGCATATGTGAACTAACATATGCAATAGGCTAATGCATGATATTTGGTAGGCCCAAAATAGTGCTTCTCTCAAGCGCAAGAGTCCGTACAAGTAATATAATCTGGGAGTCCAGATGTCGAATCATCGGGAGAAAATCTGTTGAAACCACAAAGCTTAAATCAAATAAAAAGCCAACGTAGAGAAACTAACCACTTTAAATGGTGATGGTGTGGATTGGTTTGATGGTGATTTGTGAATACGTGAACAATACGAACAAGGAAAATTCGTGTATGAAAATATCGATGAAAAGTATGCACATGGTATGGGTTCATTAGGGTCCATGAGTCGTATTAATTTGGTTGACGAATATAACACAATGAACTCTCTTTTTGAGAGCAATTCACCGGAAAATACCCAATATAACTCAATGAATTCTCCTTTTGGGAGCAATTCATCGGAAAATACCCTTTTGGGGGTTCAAGCAAAAAATTCAATAAGATCGTTGCTAAAGTTTTAGTCTTTTAAATACGATATGAAAGTCCCTTTTGGGGAAATCAAAACTCACCCTTGTGGGGTGATCATCTACTCTAACACGTTCTTTTGGAAAATGAAAAGAAGATTTAATAACAAAGACTATAACTTTATCAACGTTAACAATTTAGCACAACAAATATTCAACCAAACGAACACAAATCATATCCCCTAACTACACCATACCATGCACAATAAGAATTTATCTACTCATGGTGCAAGAAAAATCAAGTTTCATAGCAAAATACATCATTCTAATAGCAAAATACAATAGAAAAACACCAAATACGGGGTATAAGTTTAAGAATTTATCACCAAATCTCCAATATAGACCCCAAAACTCTCTGGAAATAAGAAAAATAGCCTCTGGAATTTTACAGAATTTTTCAGAGGAGAAATACGGCTCCTAGAGCCTCAAATACGCCAATAATACGCTCAAAAACCCTAGAAATACGTTATATAGAGGCATTGCGGGTTTAATAGGTTAACGGGTCTAAATCCGCATCAATTACGCACCCAAACCCACAATCTTCGAGCGGCGCAATTCTCCGCCGTCCGATCCAGGCGGGATCGGATGTAGAGCCGACACGTGGCTTCTTTCCTATCGGGTCCGAGCATCACCCGCATCCACTCTCCGAGTTTCTTTGTTATCGACTGTCCGATCGAAAGAGAGCGGCCCTGATGAAGCCACGTAGCTCCCAGATCGCGCGCTCCGCTTCGTCTCCGAGATTGCATCGGGGTAGATTTCAGCCGTAAGATTTTGATCGGACGGCTCATGGATCACCTCGTCGCCTGCTGCTTGGTCCGCTCGATGAGGCGGCAACTCAACGGATGCGCGCCACGTCGTACTCTTTTGCTGCTCTTCGAGATCGTGTCAGAGACGATCGCAGACCGTTGGATCGAGATCGTGCGGCCTATAGTACGCCGCGTCGCCGATCGTTAATGATTCGATTTCATCCATTGGATGAGGCGGGAATGTCGCCGATGGCTGCCATGTGTCCTCGAGAAGCAGCGCTCCGCTTCGAATACGCTTGGGCTGATGTTGTCCATTGGATCTCGGATTGACGGCTGATAGAAGGCCACGTCGCCGTATCTCGATTTCGTACGGCTTCGAATGCTGGCCGTTCGATATGGGCAGGGGACGCTGGATGGCCGCCATGTGGACGTCAAGATCAGTGCGGATACAATTACAGCCGTATTTTGACGTATTTTGAGTGTATTTCTCCAACTAATTGGTTTTCTACATTCAAAAAGTCATAGTAATTAGCACAGATCTCAGAAAAATACAAATAAATAGTCGTTGGAATCGTGAGATTGAGACCAAGCTATGAAAAATATAAAAAGGCAAAAATACTTACTAAAATTCATACTTTGTGCACAAATTAAGTGATATCTCAAATAAATGATGGTATACAGTATATTAACGTATTAGAGACCAATTAAACATCATTTACACACAAAATATGGCTAAATGGGGGGGGTTAAGTATGCAATATTCACTCCGAATCACATCCCCCAACTAGCATTTTGCTAGTCTCTAGCAAAAAGAGCGATGAATACGGATGATTAATAAAACAATAAATTCTATCAATCGCTTATGGCATGGCCCAAAAATACGCTTTCCAACATGATCTAGACTATCAATATACTCAGTCCATGAACAAGATCAATCACATGATATTTTCTCTAATTTAATTTGAATAAATAACATGCAAGCATCGTTTTGCGCAAGCGAAAGTATAACACGTCGTTATTTCTAGTTTTCTTGTTTCCAAGGAACTGTCATCTCAAAATGATCATTCAAATCATGGGTAATGACGTTGCTTAGATTATTCACCACTTCTTTTCTTTTATTAGTTCCGTGTAACGCGCATAAAGCAACATTTACGGAAAAATGTATAACTTGGATCGCTCCATCAAATGAGTGAGTTTCCGGTCAATGGCTCCCAAATCAGATGATAATAGGGCATTAGGCCAAAAAGGACCCCTCGGACTGTACTACTCGAGCCAACCAAGTTATTTATTAGTGACATACTTATTCTTTTTTTTTGTTTCTTCATTTTTCTCCTTTTTTTTCTGTTTTTTTTTGTAAGCAACTCAACACCCATTCTTTGAATCATAAACATTAATAACAATGGCCAAATTCCTCTTCAACTTGAAGACTGTTCTAATAAATCGTGTATACTTAAGCTTTTTCATCACCATATCATGCATGAAATAAATTCAAACTATTTCGAGATATTAATCATGACAATTGAAAGTTTTCATGAATAACATATTAACGGTAATTCCATGAAGGAAAAATAATTAACTCAAGCCACAAACAATTTTTAAAACTCAATCAATGTATAATCATCCGTATTTGAGGAATGTGAAGGAGTTTTAAATGATGAAATTTGGTGATTTATTCTTCTTTTAGCTCAAAAAAAATCCTAAGGTCTCATACACACCCCCCAACTAAAGATGGACATTGTCCTCAATGTCGAAAGGGGTACGAGTTTATCCAAAGCAAGCAACCTAGAAAGCATATAAAAACTACACTAATGGAAAGAACACACCGTGGTCAATGATCGGAGCCCCGGGAGTGCGAACACGCAACCGGGGCACGCGACTCGCTAGTCTTACCGCAAGCGCACGGTGTAGCGGCGAGCGGGTATCGAACACGAGGAGGGCAAATGACAGTGTCTTCTTCAACTCACCTGGCTATAAGAACAGTCGAGAAATATATGCAGTAAAGTGGTCACAGTCATTCAATTGTATAAAAGAAATATCATATTAATAAAGACGCCTAGGGGTAGGGAATCCCCGCTACAAACAGTATCTCGTCATTGTGATTCGTAGGTTTCACAATTGCTAGACTTGAAATTCAGGTGAACTAGTTGCAACTAAATGTAGAACCAAGCTCACGCTCTTGCGCTATTGCCGGTCTATAGCAAACCTAGGGTAGGGTCCAATCTCTAACAAACCCTAACCTAGGCAAGCTAGCGTGAAGAACAACATCATCGTTTAATCGTATCTAGAGCCCACTCTCATGCAAACTCGAGCTACGACCTAGGTTGGGATAGTTCCTACCCGTCCAATCTCTTGCAAACGGATATTGGTATAGAATTGCAATCGAAGACCCTAGTTTCGGTCCAATCTCTTGCAAACCGATTCCGGAGAAATCCAATTGTAACCCAATTCGGATTTCTAGGGCTTCCTATCGAGTTGGGATCCAATCTCTTGCAAATCCCAATCGGTATGAATCCCTAGCTATTCGTATTAAATCAATCCCAAACTAACCCTAATCAATTCTAGCAATAATTTCACCAATTCATCACAAATTAGAAATAGGGTTCGTAGGGTTCATCCCTACGCCCTAAGACGATAAAACTACTCACAATTCATAATGCAATTCAATAGAAATTCACAAATAAAATCAATAGAATTCAGTGCAATATTCAATATATCAATAAAAATGAGGTTTTTGATAGAGAGAGAGAGACAAACCAATGAAGATTCAATAGCATCCAACAAAATAACACTTTTCTCTCTCCCAAAAGAACTAAATCTAATCTCCTAAAAAGTAATGTAAAAGAAAGGATGCAAAAAGTTCTGAAAAAGCTCCCTAAACTAGGTTAAAAACTGGGGTTAAATACCCCCAAAATCGCCCAAAAAATTGTGACGAAAATGCCCCTGCGCAGCCTCAAAATCGCAATTTACGCTACAGGCAGCGCGGCTCACTCGGCCGAGTGACAAATGTCATTCGGCCGAGTGACAAACCCTGACAAATTCCAGTAACTTCGGACTTTTGGGGGTCGGCTCCTCGGGAGTCACTCGGCCGAGTCAGAACTCGGGAGTTGACTGACAGATTACAGTAAGTCTGGACTTTTCGTTGCCGTCGTCTTGATGCCACTCGGGCGAGTGGTGTCTCCGTGGTTCGGCCGAGTGGACTGGCGACGGTCGGCCGAGTGCACGCTGATACTCTATCTTCTGTGTGTCAGGTCTGGTCGGCCGAGCGGGCTTTCGATGGTCGGCCGAGTGGCTCCTTCACTCGGCCGAGTGACATGCTGAAAATGCCCAATCTTCGTATTTTTGCTCCCTCGTCGCTCCTACGACGTTCTTTCTTCTTCCACTCCTCTCCAATAGCAAAATTCCCCTCGAAGGAGTCACGGGTGACACTCCGGAGTGGGTGTATCTCAGAATCACTCCAAATCGCTTGAAATCTCCTGAAATTCGACAAAAACAAGAAATCATGAAAAGCATCGCAATATTGCCGAAAAATCGTGAAAAGCACGATTCGAGCGATCAAAATGGCATGCAAACATGCAGAAAAAAGGTGTAAAATATGGAGTGATCAAAATCCCCCAAGCTTACCTCTTACTCGTCCTCGAGGAAGATGAGTAAAAAGCGAACCCGGTGGATAAAGAAAATAGAAACGATGGAAAAATGGAAAATAAAAATAAAAAAGAAAAACAAAATAGAAAACGAAGAAGGAAGCTGCTAGATCATTTTTCTCAGGACGTGGGTTTTGCTTACTCATATAGCACGCATCGAATGTAGAGCACATGTCAAAGACTTTTATTTCGATATCATAGTATAATGGTGCATTTGAAATAGAAAACTCAAGAATATCAATGTAGCATGAAAAATGGAATAATTCTAGAATTAACATCGTCTGAAGCATCTAAAGCGGTATACAAAACCGTAGATCACACACTTTTCAATTGAATGCTTTCTATGAGGAGTATAAAGATATCACACAATAGAGTAGTAAGAATAGAGAAGAGTGGTTTTCATGAAATGAATGCTAAGTGTAGATTTCTGGATTTCGTGAAACTTTAGCGATCTCACCGAGTATAAATATTACTTAGCCTAGGTTGTCATGCACCGTCAAGTAGTCACTCTCACACACATCATAGGATCCTCTCCCCCAAGCTTATCCATAAGCGTGGCGGCATAAACAAAACTATATTTACATTCCCCGTTTCTTTCGAAGCTCCAAAAGTAAAAGAAATAAAAATAAAAGCGAAAGAGGGAAGAAAGAAGAGAAAGGGTATGAGATGGGATCGTTTCCGAATTTCTTTTCTCTTTTCTTTTCCTTATCTCAAATCTTTTTTCTCTTTCTTTTTTTTTCTTTTTTTTTAAAAAAAACAATAACATATATACACAAATGATCCCAAATCAAAAGAGAAGGATATACAAGTATTTTTTTTCTTTTGGTTTTGGGGAATTTGGAGCATGGGATATAATGACGGGGGGAATGCCAATAATAGAATTGCTAAGGGGAGATTCACCAATGAATTTTAAAATAGAGAAATAATGTTCAAGATATGTGGAGAAAGAAATAAATGTATCTCTCAGTTCACTCTATAGGACGTGCATGACAACTTCAGCAGGGTAATTTAATCTACTCAGTTTAATCTCAAAAAGCAAACTAGTCCAGATATATCAATGCTAGCAAACATTCAATCAACCTGAAGTGAAGCGTACAAATCATGCAATAAGAAGTGATATGAGAAAAGAAAGCAGTACTCCAGATATAAGCAATCAATGCGTGAATCTTGGTGTGTTTTCTACGATAGCATACATATGAATCATCAGACATCGGCTAATAATAGAATTTCATCCATTTTCATACGGGAAAAGAAGTGGTTTACTATTTCTAAATGCAAGACAGAACATAGCATATGATATTAGAAACAAAAGCTATGACATGACAAAATTAGCATGCATATAGAGGAAAGCTAACACCACGTCATCGTCATCACAGAAAAATCATCTCTAGCAAAAGATGAAAGAAATAAAGATAAAAAACAAGACTATTTACAATGCAGCACACAAAGAAAATAAGAAAAACGTGATACATGGTTAAAAAAAATGAAAAAGTGATGAAAAATGGGTGCAAAAGCGGAAAAACGTGAAAAAACTAAAAATAAAGGTGATAAAAGCAAAAAGTGTGAGAACTCACTCCCCCAAGGTAAAGTGCACAATGTCCTCAATGTGCAAAGTATGGCACACCGAGAGACGTGAAATGGGTGGGGTGGGTGAGGATGCATGCATGATAAAAAGAAAGAAAAAAAAATAAAGTGAAAATATGATGCGGATGTGATGCATGCGAAGATCAGAGTGATGCAGATAATGTGTCACCAAAAATACGCTCCCTCTCTCCCAAAAAAAGATATATAATGATGTGATCAGAGTAGGGACAAAAATAGTGCGGGGAGGAGGGGGGCCAAAAATATATCGACAGGACCAGCAGAGAATGGGCAGCATAACGACAAAAAGATCAATGGCATCAAGGGTGTGCCTAAGCTGGTGGTGCTGCACCATCTCTGTCTTGTGGCGGAGGTGGTGGTGGAGGTGGTGGTCGAGGTGTCGGCTGGGTGTGTGGGTGTAGTGGAGGGAGTCGCGCCACTATCTGATTCAGGCAAGCCTGAATATCGGGAATCATGGCGACGCGGGACTCTATGGAACTGACCGCGGCAGAGAGAGCCCTAAAATCGCCTCTGAGTCCACTCACCGCCCCCTCAAGAGCACGGATTCTCTGAAGTAGAGCGTCAGGGGGTGGTGGAGCGGAGGGACGAACAGGTCTAGGCTGTGAAGGTCGGGGCTACCGCACACGGGTGGAGTAGGTAATTGGGCCAGCAGGTAAGTGCGGGAAGGGTGCTGTGCTCACTAGTGGATGCCCAGCCTCAGTGCGAGGCTGGGAAGCAGGCTGGGACGTAGAGGCAGCAGCAGTAGTGGTGGAAGACAAAATCGGCGACGAGGCAGCAAGAGAGGTCGGCGACACAGGCGTGAGGACAGACGTCACGACACTCTCGTATAGGACAGCTACGGTGGGGACAGAAGGGTCGACCACTGGGGTGGAAGTGTAAGGACCAAAAGGTGACACCCCAGCGGACAGCAAGCTGGATAGGGATCGTACAACAGCAGGGAAGGAAGACTCGCCGCTCTCAAGGATAGTGGGTGGACGCTCGGGAAGAAGTGAGGAAATAGGCTCAACCGAGATAGGCACAACAGTGGTGGGGGTGGTGGTGGGCGTGGTGGACGACTCAGCAAGGGTACTCCCGAAACTGGCAGAAGTGGGGACAGAAGTGCCGGGAGGTGCAGAAAGTGCAGGCTCGGGCTGAGGGATCACGTGGTCAGTAGGAGGTGTAGGGGGTGCAGGGGGTGCCTACTCAGCGCCCTCGGCCTCAAGTACATAGGCAGCTGGGATGAGGAGATCCATCGCTGGGATCCAATCCTCGTGGGCCGGTCCTATATGCGTCCGAGCAAGGCTCGGGAGGATCATGTAATCGGCACTAAAAGGACCGTGCAACCACCCCCAGTGACGCTAGCCGTGGGGACGAAGCATATTCATCTGGGCCATGACGTCTATCGAGAGTGCAGTGGGGCCCGGGGCACGTCGAAGGTCAGCAGGTAGGTCCACGCCGGTCATCAGGGCTAGCAGAGTAATCAGATCGCCGCAGCAAATAGGTGAGCGAGCACCCACCAAAATGATGATGCGCTCTAAGAACCAGCTAGCAATATCAATCTCAACGGCGGGGACCAGGTCGTCGCTACCCCTATCGAGAACTCTGGGGCGAGTCATCGCGTAGAGCATGTAGAGCTCAGGCATAGACATCTTCCCAGGCTCGTACCTTGCCAAGAAAGTGGTCGCCATAAGGCGCTGTGCTATGCGGAGGCAGGGGTGCAGGATCGTTGAGGCCTTGGCCCTACTAGGGTCAAAGCCATGGTGGGAGCCCGTGATACGTGTCCAGAACGTGGAAGTGTCAAACGACGACGGTGGGATGTGAGTGGGTGCGTAGGCTCAGTCAGGGACGGGGACATCGGGCCACTGGAAGAACGCACGAAGCATGGCGAGAGTGACCTCGCACTCTCGATCCATAAGGCGGAATGTGCATCCTCCAGGGGTCCGGGCTATCGAGCTAAGTACCTCAAGTGTCGGACGGACGTAGGTGTCCGCCGACACAGACAAGAAGTCACGCCAACCCACGTTGTCGTACAACGTGAGCATCCCCTCTAGTACCCCTAGGCGGTCAAGGTCTGCTAAGTGTACGAACCTAGAGGGCACTATAGATCGCTGGGCGATACGCTCAAATCGGACGCGCTGTGCGTCATCTCTGAACGTGATCCCCAGCGGCCCGACAACGGGAGCCGGTGGTGGGACAGGATCGACGGGGATAGGCTGTGTGTGGATGGGATCGGCGGGAAGCGGCTGTGTGGGTGGTGGTGGCTGTGGCGGGCTAGGTGGAGGGGAGTCCTCCCTAGCGTGAGAAGGACCGGCATCATCGGTCCTCTTCCGCTTGGAAGAGGCTCCCCGCGTGCGTGGCCTAGTACGAGGCGGCATGTGTGCTGCGAGTGCTCACCCGACAAAAATATAATGCGGCGTGCTCAATAAAAGGAACGAGTGTACCTGAACACGCCACGAGAGCAAGTCAGCAAGTGCGTGCGAAGAGCACCGCCTCCGTGAAGCTAAAAATGCGTCCTAAAGCTCCCCTAAGCTCCCCCAAGATAGCCTGCAAATCAAACAACGATATCAGCGGATAATATTCAAAATACATGGGAGAGATGTGGTATAATAGATAGATAAACAAATTAATTTGATTTTTGGGCTCAACGGGTCTACGGATCGAGCAGAATAGGAGAAAAATGGAGTTTGGGGGCAAACCGAGGCAATAGGGGGTCGGCCGGCGGCGAGGCTACTCGCCGGAGGTCGGGGCGTCGGCGGTGGGATGATCGCCGGCGGTGGTTGAGCGAGTGGGGCCGGCGGCGAGGTGATTCGGGCAAGGGGGGTGTGGTCGCGGGCGAGGGGAGATGAAAGGGCGAGGCTTGGGCGAAAAAAACTGTGAATTAGGCGTTTCGAGATTTGCGCCGAGCCCAAGCGATTTATATAGGGGTAGTTACGACTCGGCCGAGTGACAATGTTGCTCAGCCGAGTGACGTAACGTCAAAAAGAATTTAAATTTCTCCCCGCCACTTACGACTCGGCTGAGTGGCTTCTGTTTACTCGGCCGAAGGGAGAAAACTCCTTCGGCCGAGTGACACAAGCTACTCGGAAATATTCAGGCTAGGAGGGTATCCGTTTCTCTCGGCCGAGTGACTAAACGTACTCGGCCGAGTGACAGTTAATACGAAATGCACAAAAAAGACAGAGAGTTGGGTTCAGCAGACTTCCCTTATTGGTGTCCCACTCGGCCGAATGGGGTCCTTTGCTCGGTCGCGTCGCATATGATACTCGGCCGAGTGGCATGCTGTTTTCTGCTTCGGGGCTCCGTTTTCGCTCTACTCTCTGTTTTTCTTCCTCCAGTTAGTTTCTTCCTCCTCCCAAGGCCTGAGCGCATTCCTGGAGCGCTCTTCCTTGCCTCTATCTTCCTCCATATGAGAGATCTCCTTTTCTCCTCTCCTGTCATAGAAATTAAGACCCGTTGTCACGATTTTTATGGGCAAAAAGACTCAAAACACTAATAAAGTCTAAACCAAAAATGAAAATAAAATAGAAATAATGCAAAAACCATTGGGTTGCCTCCCGACAAGCACTCGTTTAAGGTCTTGAGCTCGACCCCTTTGGATCTTCAATTAACGCTTGATGTTGGGTGCATATGAGATGCACCCGTCGAACTTGCCGGGAAGACCGCTCGGATTTGGATCGTGGTGGTGTGTGGCCTTCCTCAGCGCCCCTTCATCATGAGCAATGTTGGGGGACGGATCCCCCAAGCTTGAGCTTGTTCCGGTCTTCGACTTCGCCGGTGACACCGATCTTCGAATCGGTGGAGCTTTCTTCGGATTCTTCAATATCGAGAGCTTGCAAAGCTCCCGTATTCTCGCGACATCAGCGTTGCCATCATCATTCGCCATGGAGCTATTAGGAGAATCCTCTATCTTCTCTCCTTCGACCAAATCTTGGCCTTCTTCAAAGCCGTCATCATGGAGCGCACCGATGGAGTAGGGGATAGCCTCTTCAATAACCTCGTCAAGGAGGTCCAAATAATCTAGCTCCTCATGATACGACATGTGCTTCATAGCCTTTGGTATATGGAGCTCTACTTCAATGTTGCCGATGTTCAAGGTAAGAGTCCCTTCCCGCACGTCGACGATTACACCGACGGTGGCGAGGAATGGACGTCCAAGTATGAGCGATGTGTCACCCTCCTCCTTGATGTCCATGATCACAAAATCACAATGCAAGCATATGCCTCCCGGAACTTGGAGTGGGATGTTCTCCGCGATCCCAACCGGCCTTGTAATCCGACCGTCCGCGAGTTGAATCCTCATGTCGGTTGGCTTTAAATCTGTGTCGGTATTCAACTTCCGGAACATGGTGAGAGGCATGAGGCTCACACTAGCGCCTAAATCAACCAATGCTTTTTGTAAGGGGACTCCTCCTAGTGTGCAAGGAATCCGGAAGCTCCCGGGATCTTTAAATTTGGGGGGCTCCTTCTCCTTCCTAGTGAACCAAGTCCCTTATTCCGCTAGCATGATCTTCTCCTTCCTTTTCCTTCCCGTAATCAAGTCCTTTAAGAACTTCGCGTAGGACGGTATTTCCACTATGGCATCAAGGAAAGGGATATTGAAGCTCACCCCTCTCAAGTATTCAAGGAACTTGGCTAGCCTCTTCTCGATCTTGGCTCTAGCTAGCTGTTGAGGGAAAGGCACTGGTGGCATGAATCGGCGCTCATCAATAGGTTCCTCTGTAATGCCCTGCTAAGCTACTGCACAAGTACTAGAGGGGGGGAATAGTACTTTAAAATAATAAAGAGGCTAATTCCTAATTACCTTGCAAACTCTACAATTAATGCGGAAATGCGGAATAGTAAATAATCGAAAACAAATAACCAATCGCAAACAAACGATATTACTGGGTTCGGATCCACCCAAGTCTCCCCGACTTGTTTCCGGTGATCTTACGTCCCAACCACCCGGATCACTTCCGGATACTTGAGTTAGAAACCCTAACTCAAGATTTCCACTATGAAATACTTGTGAAAAACCGTCACAAGTCAAATCATACACAAATGAAACTTGTGACTCCCACAACCCGGGATCACAAACACACTCTCACAACCGAGAGCGAATCACTTACAATATCAAAGTAAATTGAAATGAAATGCTTACCACAAAATACCTATGCCTTGAGTATACTTACGAATTAGGGCAAAGATGATTTTGAGGAAGATGAAGAGGCACCAAACCCTAGCTCCAAGTAGATGACCAGCAATGGAGAGCTATGAGGTTGATGGTGACCTAGGATCAAGCACTTGGCTTGGAAGGCTCACAATCAATGAATCTCTCTTTTGAAATAAGAGTGAGAAGAGATTCAAGATTGGAAATGAATGAGCTTTGAATGAGAGGGAATGATTTCTCTTTGATCTCTAAACTTCTCTTAATATCAGCCTTGAGTGCAATGAATGTAGCTCAACAAGTATTTATAGGTTAGAGGAGAGAGAGAGAAAAAAAAATGTTTCAATTAAAGCTCCAATGGCTCTATTCTGAACCAAACTCGTCGGTCAAAGAACAACCATCGACCGACTAGTTCATCAACTAGTCGGTCGGTCAATCAACATCAACTGACTAACTGGTGAACAGGGAATAGGTCGAAGTTCAGACTTAAGGAACTAGTCGGTCAAAGCACACTTGCCGACCGACTAGTTTCACAACTAGTCGGTCGGTGAGATAACTTAGACCGACTAAGAGATAAAACACAAAGTCTGAGAACAAATAGAATTAGTCGGTCCAAGAACAAAATTTGACCGACTAGTTCATCAACTAGTCGGTCGCCAAATGTACATGGACCGACTAACGACAAACAGTAACTAGGCATGTACAGTAGAAGCTCAACTAGTCGGTCAAAGAATCATCACTGACCGACTAGTTCACAAACTAGTCGGTCGGTGAGTCAACGTAGACCGACTAACTGTAAACAGTAAAGAGCTATGATTTGAGAAAGCAAACTAGTCGGTCCAAGAAGGATTGCCGACCGACTAGATCACCATCTAGTCGGTTGGTTCTTCTTCTTGAACCAACTAACATGCACAAGAAGTCGCGAATCGAAACGCGATGCTTCGGAAAAGTTAGTATGGACTTCTTACTAGTTCCTATGTCTAAGATAGGAGCGATATGAAGATTAAAACGTAAGACCTACTCAAGGCTTAACATTCTACGAAAGAAGCTTAAAAGACTATAAATAAAGCTTGACGAACCGTCTTCGAAAGCTTCAATCGAATCTTCATGACTTCTAAAATGATCCATAAGCTTCAACGAAGCTTTAGGCATACGATCACGTGCTTTGAGAAGTCTCGAGACGTCGCTTTGGATGTTCATATGAATTTGGCGACGATCTCCATAACTGCGCTCACAAATTGTTAGTTCACAATATATTTATGTTTGTTCATCATCCAAAACCAAATCCGGGGAGTCCAATATCCAACATTCTCCCCCTTTTTGGTGATGACAAACCAACATAAATAATAATCAAAAATAATGATTCAAATGTAATTTACTTACTCCCCCTGCATTGATGACACGTTAATTCCAAAATGAATAATAATAATACGCATCAAGCAGACGAGTAAAGTATATAAATGAGAATCGAATATTGAAATTTAGGAATTGAAATTCCATATATATATCTTAACTCCCCCTGAATCTAACATATCAAATTAGATTCTTGGAAAAATGCTTTAAATTATCATTTAGCCATGTCATTATTATATCTCTCCCCCTTTGGCATTAGCAAAAAGAGCGGGAGGAGATCAACGACAACAACAATGGCTTCAAATGTAAGCACGGGAGGCGTAGAATACGACCACGGTCCAAATGACACCAAGGAAAAACACGAATGAAATCAAGGCGTGTCAATGAGACCAAAGTCGAAAATCGATAAATAAAATCATCAAAACTCAAATTAATTTCACGAATTGAGTTATGGAATATACTCTCCAATATCAACATTCTTGGTTAATTTAGTGCCTGGAAAACAATTCTATGTTTTCATAAAATGAATTCTATTTAACCAAGTATTTTCGTCGAGCGACGAAATCAAAACATCAGAGACATATAAAATATAAAATGTGCACAACATAATGAAATGTCAACATCGATGTATATATATATAAATGAAGCATGAGTACATCAAAAAAATACATCGCCGACATACAAAACATCGATCCAATGATCGAAGCACAACATCATATCACACATATATAAGAGTGTCACAAAAACATACAACATCATCAGGGATACATCAGCATACATCCAAAAGTATCAAAAAAAATCATAACCACAAAACCACCCAAAATATCCTAACCCACACTCTCTCACTACAAGATATCTCATCTAAAGTGCATCGGGAGAGGCCTCATAGAAGCTCAGGAGGCAGTGGCAGGATCTGCAGCAGCAGCAGTCTCTGCAGCAGGAGTGGTGGTCACTGGATCAGCAGTAGTGTCCACGGGAGCGACGGAAGTGGAAATCTCTGGAGCAACAACAGTAGTGGCCTCGGGAGCACCAGTGGTAGTATCCACCGCAGGAACGGTGGTAACAGGAGTACTCTCGGGGTCACCAGCAGACGAAGAAGCAGCAGCACCAGAAGTGCCCTCGGGGGCACGAGTAGAAACACACACAAGCTCCTCAATCTCCTCCTCATCCATCTCTTCCTCGTCAGAGACTGACGGAGGGATCTCAATACCAAGGTGGCGAGCAATGCGAGCAAGAATCTCCTCGGTAGGAGCATAACGAGACTCCACACGTCTCACTAAACGTGCGAGCTCGTCAAGAGTGGTAGAGGGAGCAGCTGAGGCAGAAGCAGAGGCAGACGCTGAAGGTGTCGTCCTCTGAACGTGACGGAGCGCCGCAAGAGACTTCTTGACGACCGTCGCGTTTAGAGGAGGACAAAGTGGACGCTCATCGTCAGGAGGAAGTGTGACACGGAAGTGGCGAAAAACAAGGGTCAACAAGCACGGATATGGGATATGCGCAGACTTCGTGGACTTTCGGATGCACTCGAAAGAATCCATCTTATCGAGTATGATCCGGGCCCAGTTAATCTCGCTACCCATGAAGATGGCATAGATCAACTTCAGAAATGGCTGGGAGGGCAAAGAGGAGGAGCCGTACTTAGGAAGTAAGCACGACTTCAGAATCAAATTTAGGACCCAGGCATTTGGCTTGAATGACTTGGAGGGGACGCCAATCATGGCGGGAGGAATCTCATGGAAGATCTCGGAGAGGATAACCTGATCAAGTGAAGAGATATCATCAACGAAAATATCAGAGGGGAGGAGGCCAGACGACGAGCAACCTATCAACTCGCCTAAGATTTCTGCCGTGAGGACTATCGGAGTCCCCAAGACAGTAGTCTCAATCGAGTGGGTCACGTCGTACTGACCCCGGATCCTATTGGCATAGAAAAGTTTCACTAGGCGAGGGTAGGGCTGAGGATTCGCCTTAGGATCATACCGAAGGTAATCGATAAGACCCGAAGACGACAGAAGGTCAGCTAGCCCTATGAAGTCACTAAACTGAACGAAATGCTCCAGAAGCAGCGGACAGTGTTCGATACGGTTGTAAGCCGCGAGACACATAGGGTCATCGCGACACAACGAGATATCGACACCGCCAACCGGCATCGGAGCCTTTCCATTAGGCTGACGGGTACGGGGTCGAGAGCTAGACTCAGGCTGCCTAGGAGGAGGTGAGGGTTCCCTACGGGTCTCGGTCTCGGGTCTATACTCCGTATCGGAATCTGTAGGAGTATGGAAAGAGGAGGGAGACGCAAGTTTCTTGGGCTTGGGCTTAGGCTGAGATTGGGCTCGGGGCTTCGCTGTCGTCGTCCTCTTCCGCTTGAGAGGAGGCGACGACGACGAGGGTTGGGTGGTCTTCGAGCGGCGTCTAGGAGGGGTTTGCGAGGGTTGAACGGGATCCGTAGGGGATGGCTCTACGGTCATAGGCGATGGGCTCGTAGGACGGATCGGAATGCGTGTATGGGCCATAAGCGCGGCACGACACGACGCAATCAACACAAGAAAATGAGATCAAGAACCCTAGAAACCCTAAACAAGAAACCTTAGCCGAAACCCTAAGTCGAAATCAAGGTGAAACTAGAACCCTAGCACAGGAAACCAACCCTAGAGAGCTAGGAGATGGAGTACCAAGGTCGGAGGGAGGAGGGGGTTGATCGGCGGCCGGAGATATGTCGGAGAGATGGCCGGAATTTGATCGGACATGACGGAGGAAGTCGAAGGGGCGGGGGTTTTTCGAGCTGGAGAGTTATTTTCGATCTACTAGAAATGTAAATAGTCGGTCGGATGAGGATATAAATCGATTGGAAGCTCAAAAGACAATTCAGTCCCTGTCACAACTAGTCGGTCACAGTTCAAGCACTGACCGACTAGATCACGATCAAGTCGGTCGGTCAATGAGCTTGAACCGACTAGTTGTAAACAGTAACTGAAGCCAAATTTTTTGAGAAGAATTAGTCGGTCTAAGCTCATTCACTGACCGACTAGAACTGAATCTAGTCGGTCGGCCAATGAACTTGGACCGACTAAGAGAGTCCAAAAAATTGAAAATTTTGAAATTTTGATTTCTCTCCTAATTGCACTTCGACGAAACATCAAAATACTCTCATTAATCATTATACTATCCCATTAAACATCGAAAATCTGAAATTAGACGTTTACGAACAAATCGAGCGAAAATTCCGAAAAATCAACAAAAATCCAGAAAATTTCAATTAATCTAGCATGAGCAAATATAAAGAATTGAATAACATGCAAGATTATTGAAAACATATGAATCCTAAATCTCGGATTCACCCATAATCCCCAATTCTCGACATAACCGCACAAAGGAGTCTTCCTTTAGGGGTTTCGTGAAAATATCGGCGATTTGCTTCTGGGTTTCAACGTACACTAATATGATGTCCTTTTTAGCAACATGATCATCTAAGAAATGGTGTCGGACATCTATGTGTTTCGAACGGGAATGGTGTACCGGGTTCTTGGAGAGACATATTGCACTTTGGTTATCCACCATGATAGGGCAAGTATCACAGTTTATACCAAAGTCTTTAAGTGTGTGTCTCATCCAAAGAACTTGAGCACACGCGACACCGGCGGCAATATATTCCGCCTCGGTGGTTGAAAGTGATACGGAATTCTGCTTCTTGGAAAACCAAGAGACAAGAGAATTTCCTATAAAATGGCAAGTGCCACTAGTACTTTTCCTGTCGGATTTGCATCCCGCATAATCTGCGTCACTATATGAGATTAACTCATACGTGCTAGATTTTGGATAAAGTAATCCAAAATCAAGTGTATAACTTAGATAACGGAAAATACGTTTTACCGCTACTAAGTGAGACTCCTTAGGTTGAGACTGATAACGAGCACATACACATACGACAAACATTATATCGGGCCTACTTGCGGTAAGATAAAGTAAACTACCTATCATACCTCGATATAGACGAATGTCTACATCTTTTCCGCCCGCATCTTTATCAAGATGTGTAGTCGTGCTCATCGAAGTCTTTTTCCCGGAGGCATTCTCCATTCCAAATCGCTTTAGCAACTCCACCGTGTACTTTGTTTGGTGGATGAAGATTGCATCGTTTATTTGGCGAATTTGGAGACCTAAGAAATATTTGAGCTCACCCATGTGACTCATCTCAAATTGATCCTTCATCACATTAGAAAACTCTTCGCAAAGAGCAAAGTTAGTAGCACCGAAAATGATATCATCAACATAAATTTGAACTAAAATTATATCATTATTCGAATACTTAACAAATAATGTGGAATCAACTTCTCCCATTTTAAAACCTAAATCCAAAAGAAAATTCTTTAAACGGTCATTCCAAGCTCGAGGAGTTTGTCTCAAACCGTAAAGTGCTTTCTTAAGTTTAAAAACATGATTTGGAAATTTTTCATTTATAAAACCCGGAGGTTGAGAAACATAAACTTCCTCAACAACATCTCCGTTTAAAAACGCACTTTTTACATCCATTTGAAATAATTTAAAATCCTTATGGCATGCAAAAGATAATAATAATCTAATTGATTCTAATCTAGCTACCGGAGCAAAGGATTCTTCGAAATCGATACCTTCCTCTTACCGATAGCCTTGAGCTACTAACCGAGCTTTGTTCCGGACGATGACTTGGTTTTCGTCGGTCTTGTTCTTGAAGATCCACTTTGTCCCTATGATGGTGTGGTTCTTCGATGGCAATGGAACAAGCTCCCAAACCTCATTCCTCTCGAATTGAATGAGTTCCTCTTCCATAGCAAGGATCCAAGCGCTATCTTCGCATGCTTCATTAACATTCTTTGGCTCTATCGAGGAGGCAAAGGCACAATGAGCGAAGTGGTTGACTTGAGATCTCGTCTTGACACTATCATGAATATTGCCAATGACTTGCTCATGAGGATGGTCACGAACGGTATGAAGCCGTTTGGGAATACCTTGATCACTAGGAACATTCTCAACAACTTCATTAGTTGGGTTAGTTTCAATAGAATCAATAGAATTATTAGAATTAGAATTACCAATTGAATCACATAAGACATCCATAGAGTCATCATCATTAGTAATTCTAGTTGGAACAAATCCTTCATTAAATGAAAATGAAGCGATTCCTCGATCATTGAGGTTCGTTTGTTGTATATCCGGTAGGCTTTGCTACGTGAGGAATATCCAACAAAAATCCCCTCATCGGATCTTGGATCGAATTTGTCCAAACTACCATACGTGTTCTTAATAAAACATTTTAAACCAAAACACGAAAATGTTTAACTTGAGGCAACCTACCAAACAACAATTCATAACAAGTTTGTTTAGTGCCGGGCCTCAAAAGTATTCTATTAAACACATAGCAAGCGATGTGTACCGCTTCTGCCCAAAATTGATGGCCAAGTTGGCTATCATCAAGCATAGTGCGAGCACACTCCACTAGCGTCCTATTCTTTCTCTCAACTACACCATTTTGAGGAGGTACGCGAGGGAATGAAAAGGTGTGTGTAATACCAACTTCATCACAAAATGTCTCAAAAGACTCATTCTCAAATTCCCCTCCATGATCACTACGAATAGTGACAATGGTGGTTCCTAAGAGATTTTGTACTTTCTTAACAAAAATTGTGAAGTTTTCAAAGGCATCATTTTTATTACATAATGAAAATACCCAAGTAAACCTAGAAAAGTCATCAACGATGACAAGTCCATATCTAGCATTACCTAATGAAGCAACTCTAGTTGGCCCAAATAAATCTAGATGTAATAGCTCTAGTGGCCGCTTAGAAGAAATGCTTTTCTTAGGTTTAAATGAAGATTTTGGAAGCTTGCCTCGTTGACACGAGTCACAAAAGCTTTTCTTTTGAAAGACAAGCTTAGGGAAGCCTCTAATAGAATTTAACTTGGAAAGTTTAAATAGTGTTCCAAAGTTCACATGACCAAAACGTCTATGCCATAAGTGTTGTTCACTTGTGTTGGCAATGAGACATTGTTCATGTGATCTTGGAAGATCTAGGATGTATATATCCTTATGGCGTGTGCCGGAAAACAATAATTCCTTATTATCTTTTCTTAAAATATGGCACATTCCTTTCGCAAAGCTAACTTTGTAACCTTTGTCACAAAGTTGGCTTATTGAAATAAGATTGTGGTTTAATCCTTTAACAAGGTAAACATCACTTATTAGGGGTTTAGAAGGATTACCCACTTTACCAACACCTATGATGGTTCCGCTCTCGTTGCCTCCAAAGACTACCCGGTTCCCATTTGCGATGTGCACCACTCCGGAGAGCAATTGAGCGTCACCCGTCATGTGTTTTGAACACCTGCTATCGAGTATCCAATTCCCCTTGGAGCTAAATTTAAATTTGTTGCTCCGTTTCTTTTTCTTTTCCTTGAGTACCTAAAGATAAAAAATATCGTATTATGGTACCCAAGGTCATTGGGTCCAAAAGATTAGACCTTTGGAAGCCAAGTCCAATTGGACTTAGACTTCCCCACATAATTACTACTATGCACAACATTCGAAAAATAAGCATTCATGTAAACTTGTTTTTCATCCATGCTTGTGTCCTTTGGGCTCCAAATTGTGAATATTTTGGGAGCCCTCATCCTATTGGGTGCATGCATGCGTTGTTGATTTCTACGTGATGCATGACGTGGATAGGCATAAGGAACATGATGGAATGGTGCATGTGGATAATTATTCATACGATGATGTGGGTGTACATATGCATGTGAAGGAACACGTGCGTGAGGGTGTCTCATATGGTGTGCACATGCCCGTGAACGTGTAGCATAGAAATCATCATATGTGTGAGCCGGTGGAGTAGGACGTGTGTTCCTACGTGGCATGGTATTGGTGTACATGTAGGCATGACCCTTCTTTGGAGGTCCACCCAAAGTGGGTTTCTTTCCGAAAGAGGGTGTGAACGAGGTGGAAGCACCATTGGTAGATGAACTACCAATAGAGTGTTTGCTACCACTCGTTGAGTCACCGGAAGTTGGCCTAACAAAAGTTGTGGCCGCTTTGGATGAAGTTCCCATCGTATACCCCAAACCAATGTGGTGATTGGCCGGAAGTAAGTCACTTAGGATTTTATCCAAATGGTCCTTACCCTTATTGAATTTATTAATTCGGCCTAATGTGTTCTCATATTTCTCGGTGAGAGAACGCATAGAAGCATCCAAAGTGGATACTTGCGATGTGAGCACATAAACACGAGATTTAAGATTTTCATTCTCAATACTCAAAGTCGAGTTTTGAGAAGTCAAATCCGCTATCTTGTGTTCTTCCGGATCCTCAATGCTAACATGTTCAAGTTGAGTCTTGAGATTTACAATCTCATTCTTCAACTCTTCAACAACGGTGTCGTTGTTGGTGATGATAGTTTTAGGCGAGGTTTGGATGCTAGCTAAGTCATCTTTTACTTTAGTATACCTATTTACTAATTTAGTATACTTAGACCACAATTGAGAATTAGCATTCCTAAGGTCATCCATTGTTACCTCATCGCCTTCGTTGTCGCTATCATCGGAGGAAGATCCTTGTTCATTTTCCTCTCTAGCCATGAAGCATATGTGTGCTTGCTCCACTTGCTCATCATCCGATTCTCCGCTAGAGGAATCATCGGAGTCGGTGAATGTTCCGACAAGCCCCTTTTTGTTCCCTTTCTTGTACTTCTTGGACTTGTCGTACTTTGGCGCCTTTCACTTTTCCTTTTGCTTGTTTAGAGGACACTCCGCTTTCATGTGTCCTGGCTTGTTGCATTTAAAGCACAAAGAAGAGGAGGCGTTAGAAGAATTAAACTTCGATTTGTTTTTGAAGTTACCTTTCCGGAAGAACCGGTTGAACTTCTTTGCCATGAGTGCCATGGACTCCAAGTCCAACTCGTCTTCCGAGTTTTCATCATCGGTTGATGTAGATGTGGATGGAGCGGCCTTGAATGCAATAGCCTTCTTCTTTGGCTCGTCTTGCTTTAGGTAGGACTTCATCTTTTCCTACAACTTCAACTTGCTATCCTTGCGTACCTCGTATGACATTAATGTACCCATTAGTTGAACAACGGTATAAGTTTTCATGTCATTACCTTCCTCGATGGCGAAGGTCCGTTTCTCCCAACAAGAAGGAAATCCATCGATTATCTTCGAGACTTTCTCCTTTTGGGTGTAGGTTTTACCGAGAGCCTCCAACTCGTTTGTGATGTCGACGAAGCGAGCATAGTACTCCTTCATCTTCTCACCCTGTAGCATATGAAACAACTCGTAATCTTTATTAACTACAACGAGTTTAGAGTCTCTTACCCTACTTGTCCCTTCATGCAATATGAGGAGGGAATTCCATATTTGATATGCACTCTTACATGTGCATATCTTGTTGAAATCCTCGGGCTCCAAGGCACATTGCAAGGCATTCATTGCCTTGGCGTTGCTTACCTCCGCGGCGACCTCCGCGGGAGTCCACTTCTCGAAATCTCCTTCGACGGGCTCGACGTACTCCTTCATTGTGGTCCTCCATAGTGAAGCACTCCGGAGGAAAGTTTCCATCCGGCATTTCCAGTGCCCGTAGTTGGTACCGTTGAAGAAGGGAGGCCTCGTTGAGGAGTGTCCTTCCATTACCGAAGACGCTCCTTCACGATTCTTGAAGGTGCTATAGTCGGAAGGTGGACGAACGGTTTTGTTGTCGTTGGCAGACATAGCTGTAGACTTGGCTCTGATACCAAATGTAATGCCCTGCTAAGCTACTGCACAAGTATTAGAGGGGGGGTGAATAGTACTTTAAAATAATTAAGAGGCTAATTCCTAATTACCTTGCAAACTCTACCAATTAATGCGGAAATGCGGAATAGTAAATAATCGACAACAAATAAATAATCTCAAACAAACGATATTACTGGGTTCGGATCCACCCAAGTCTCCCCGACTTGTTCCCGGTGATCCTACGTCCCAACCACCCGGATCACTTCCGAATACTTGAGTTAGAAACCCTAACTCAAGATTTCCACTATGAAATACTTGTGAAAAACCTTCACAAGTCAAATCATACACAAATGAAAATTGTGACTCCCACAACCCGGGATCACAAACACACTCTCACAACCGAGAGCGAATCACTTACAATATCAAAGTAAATTGAAATGAAATGCTTACCACAAAATACCTATGCCTTGAGTATACTTACGAATTAGGGCAAAGATGATTTTGAGGAAGATGAAGAGGCACCAAACCCTAGCTCCAAATAGATGACCAGCAATGGAGAGCTATGAGGTTGATGGTGACCTAGGACCAAGCACTTGGCTTGGAAGGCTCACAATCAATGAATCTCTCTTTTGAAATAAGAGTGAGAAGAGATTCAAGATTGGAAATGAATGAGCTTTGAATGAGAGGGAATGATTTCTCTTTGATCTCTAAACTTCTCTTAATATCAGCCTTGAGTGCAATGAATGCAGCTCAACAAGTATTTATAGGTTAGAGGAGAGAGAGAGAGAAAAACTTTTCAATTAAAGCTCCAACGGCTCTATTCTGAACCAAACTCGTCGGTCAAAGAACAACCACCGACCGACTAGTTCATCAACTAGTCGGTCGGTCAATCAACATGAACTGACTAACTGGTGAACAGGGAATAGGTCGAAGTTCAGACTTAAGGAACTAGTCGGTCAAAGCACACTTGCCGACCGACTAGTTTCACAACTAGTCGGTCGGTGAGATAACTTAGACCGACTAAGAGATAAAACACAAAGTCTGAGAACAAATAGAATTAGTCGGTCCAAGAACAAAAGTTGACCGACTAGTTCATCAACTAGTCGGTCGCCAAATGTACATGGACCAACTAACGACAAACAGTAACTAGGCATGTACAGTAGAAGCTCAACTAGTCGGTCAAAGAATCATCACTGACCGACTAGTTCACAAACTAGTCGGTCGGTGAGTCAATGTAGACCGACTAACTGTAAACAGTAAAGAGCTATGATTTGAGAAAGCAAACTAGTCGGTCCAAGAAGGATTGCCGACCGACTAGATCACCATCTAGTCGGTTGGTTCTTCTTCTTGAACCAACTAACATGCACAAGAAGTCGCGAATCGAAGCGCGATGCTTCGGGAAAGTTAGTATGGACTTCTTACTAGTTCCTATGTCTAAGATAGGAGCGATATGAATATTAAAACTTAAGACCTACTCAAGGCTTAACATTCTACGAAAGAAGCTTAAAAGACTATAAATAAAGCTTGACGAACCGTCTTCGAAAGCTTCAATCGAATCTTCATGACTTCTAAAATGATACATAAGCTTCAACGAAGCTTTAGGCATACGATCACGTGCTTTGAGAAGTCTCGAGACGTCGCTTTGAATGTTCATATGAATTTGGCGACGATCTCCATAACTGCGCTCACAAATTGTTAGTTCATAATATATTTATGTTTGTTCATCATCCAAAACCAAATCCGGGGAGTCCAATATCCAACATCCTCCTCTCTAGATTTTGCTCCTTCTTGCGGCTCCTTCTCTTTTTCCACCTCAATTACCGGCTCGCTCTCTTCTAGAATCTCCACCACGGATTCCTTGATTTGAGTCATGGGGGGTGGTATCCTTCCCACCCCTTGTCGTAACCGCAACCACCACATTGATATGTCCAGTGTTGCCCCGTGGATTTGGCTCGGGTTGAGCCGGCAATTGTTGGTTGTTTCTATTGAGCAACGCAAGTTGCTCCCCAATTTGAACGACGACGGTGGTGAGAGAATCTTGTCCCGCCTTCAACGTGGCGTTAATCTTCCTCTGCTCCGCCATAAACTCCTCCACCTTAGCTTCAAAATCCGAACGTGGTTGAGCTTGCAGAGGGTTGGGATTTCTCCACCCTTGATTATACCCGGGTGGCCTATAAGGTCCCACTTGGTTCCTAGGTGGGAAGTTTTGTTGCGGTGGCCCCCTTGGTTGATAATTCGGTTGTGGTGGTGGAGCCCGAGCTTGAGGAGGTTGTTGAGGCGGGGGGTTCAAGGCACCATCATTATTAGCATAAGAAAAACCTGGATGGTTTCTAGCGGACAGGTTGGCCCAATATCCAAAATTCCCTGCAACATACTGAATTTGCTCCAAAGCTCCTTCTCCTTGCTCTCCTCTTACTTACATGGCTTGGGATTGGTCTTGCCAATCACTCATATAGTTTGTCGGCGTGGATGTAGTAGGGGCTCCTTGCGGCTCGGTAATGTATTTTTCCAATCTCTCCACTACCTTGTGGAGAGAGTCAAATTTGCTAGCAAGCTCCGCCACGGCCTTGGCCTCATAAATACTCGTGGGCTTCAAGGAGGATGAAGAATGTCCTCGCTCGTCCCCCCATTGTTGGTTGTTGGAGGCCATCTCCTCTAGCAAGGCCGTAGCTTCATCGGGAGTCTTTGACAAAATGGCTACGTTTGCGGTAGCATCAATAATCTGTTTTGTGCCCGGTTGGAGTCCATTGTAGAAACTGTGGACAAGCTCCCAATCTTCAATGCTGTGATGGGGGCATTGATGTTGCAAGTCCTTGAAGCGCTCCCATGCCTCATAGAGAGTCTCCTGCGGTCCTTGCTTGAAGGACATGAGAGCACTTCTTATCTTCACCGTCTTGGAGGGCGGGTAAAATTTGTCGACGAAGGCACTCGCCAATTCATCCCAAGTGGTGAAGATTCCTTCAGCTTGCGTCCTCAACCAATATAAGGCCTTGTCCTTGAGTGTGAAGGGGAAGAGGCGCAGTCTGATAGCATCTATGGAGACGCCCGGCATTTGGAAGGTGACACATTTTGATAGGAAGAGCTGGATGTGGTAATGGGGGTTTTTATGGGAGTTCCCATGAAAAGGGTCTTGTTGCATCAGAACTACCAATCCGGTCTTCAATTCGAAATTTTTGTCGGCCGCCAACTCCGGCATAGCTATGGACGAGGTCGTGGAGGAAGTCTTAGGCCGAAGCCTATCTCTAATGGAAATGATCCTCGCCATCCGCTCCGCCAATTCTTCGGGTGTCTCAGGATGGGTCATAAAATTCCCTTCCGTATCGAGTCTCTTCTCCACTCGGATCCTCCTCAATGTACGCTCGATCTCCGGATCGTATAGTATTTCTTCGGGGTTCGCCGAGGATCTCGTGTACATGCAAGGGAGAACAGAGTTTCAAAGAAATAGTTAGCACAAAGGAAGGGTAAAATAAAAATAGAAATAATAGAACAAAAAAAGAAAAATAGCTAGGTAGGTAGAATCAAACACTATCGCCTCCCCGGCAACGGTGCCAAAAACTTGATCGGAGCCCCGGAAGTGTGAACACGCAACCGGGGCACGCGACTCGCTAGTCTTACCGCAAGCGCACGGTGTAGCGACGAGCGGGTATCGAACACGAGGAGGGCAAATGACAGTGTCTTCTTCAACTCACCTGGCTATAAGAACAGTCGAGAAATATATGCAGTAAAGCGGTCACAGTCGTTCAATTGTATAAAAGAAATATCAAATTAATAAAGACGCCTAGAGGTAGGGAATCCCCGCTACAAACCGTATCTCGTCATTGTGATTCGTAGGTTTCACAATTGCTAGACTTGAAATTCAGGTGAACTAGTTGCAACTAAATGTAGAACCAAGCTCACGCTCTCGTGCTATTGCCGGTCTATAGCAAACCTAGGGTAGGGTCCAATCTCTTGCAAACCCTAACCTAGGCAAGCTAGCGTGAAGAACAACATCATCGTTCAATCGTATCTCGAGCCCACTCTCATGCAAACTCGAGCTACGACCTAGGTTAGGATAGTTCCTACCCGTCCAATCTCTTGCAAACGGATATTGGTATAGAATTGCAATCGAAGACCCTAGTTTTGGTCCAATCTCTTGCAAACCGATTCCGGAGAAATCCAATTGTAACCCAATTCGGATTGCTAGGGCTTCCTATCGAGTTGGGTTCCAATCTCTTGCAAATCCCAATCGGTATGAATCCCTAGCTATTCGTATTAAATCAATCCCAAACTAACCCTAATCAATTCTAGCAATAATTTCACCAATTCATCACAAATTAGAAATAGGGTTCGTAGGGTTCATCCCTACGCCCTAAGACGATAAAACTACTCACAATTCATAATGCAATTCAATAGAAATTCACAAATAAAATCAATAGAATTCATTGCAATATTCAATATATCAATAAAAATGAGGTTTTTTGATAGAGAGAGAGACAAACCAATGAAGATTCAATAGCATCCAACAAAATAACACTTTTCTCTCTCCCAAAAGAACTAAATCTAATCTCCTAAAAAGTAATGTAAAAAAAGGATGCAAAAAGTTCTGAAAAAGCTCCCTAAACTAGGTTAAAAACTGGGTTAAATACCCCCAAAATCGCCCAAAAACTGTGACGAAAATGCCCCTGCGTAGCCTCAAAATCGCAATTTACGCTACAGGCAGCGCAGCTCACTCGGCCGAGTGACAAATATCATTCGGCCGAGTGACAAACCCTGACAAATTCCAGTAACTTCGGACTTTTGGGGGTCGGCTCCTCGGGAGTCACTCAGCCGAGTGACTTTCTTTGCTTCGGCCGAGGGGACTTCTTCACTCGGCCGAGTCGGAACTCAGGAGTTGACTGACAGATTACAGTAAGTCTGGACTTTTCGTTGCCGTCGTCTTGATGCCACTCGGGCGAGTGGTGTCTCCGTGGTTCGGCCGAGTGGACTGGCGACGGTCGGCCAAGTGCACGCTGATACTCTATCTTCTGCGTGTCAGATCTGGTCGGCCGAGCGGGCTTTCGATGGTCGGCCGAGTGACTCCTTCACTCGGCCGAGTGACATGCTGAAAATGCCCAATCTTCGTATTTTTGCTCCCTCGTCGCTCCTACGACGTTCTTTCTTCTTCCACTCCTCTCCAATAGCAAAATTCCCCTCGAAGGAGTCACGGGTGACACTCCGGAGTGGGTGTATCTCAGAATCACTCCAAATCGCTTGAAATCTCCTGAAATTCGACAAAAACAAGAAATCGTGAAAAGCATCGCAATATTGCCGAAAAATCGTGAAAAGCGCGATTCGAGCGATCAAAATGGCATGCAAACATGCAGAAAAAGGTGTAAAATATGGAGTGATCAGTCAAATGGTGGATCCCGAATCTTTAATTGTGGAGGAAGTTGTTCAATTTGCTCCTTACGCTCCTCAGCGATTATTTTTCCTCCAGAAGCTAAATTGGACCCCAGCAACACTGTAGGATCCTGCCAAAACAGAGTTAGGATCGATAAATGAAGTTTAGACTTACGCTTGCGTATGCGGCACGGTAGTCTACAAACTTCGCCTTTGGATTCGCCACGACGGATCGAGTCTTCTCACGAACGGAGTAAGGCTACTAAATCCACAATCTAAATCTCTACTTTTAGATTAAGAACTTGGATAATGGGAGAGGAAGTATTTCGGCAGAGCTTCGCTAGAATGAAAATGCATGCAAGAATGCCATGCAAAGTGTAATCAAATGGCTAACCCTTGGGTCTTATTTATAGCCCCCAAGGTAGTTATTTTAGGGTAAATTGTTCCTTTGGAACAATTTAACTAAAGCGTACCATCATACATGGCACATTATAAGCTTAAGTTGTACCATATGCATGGTACAACATAAGCTTAAGATATTCCCCCTTTATTAGCCATATGTCGCATGCACTTATGCATATATAATGCGACTTTCCCACTCATCCAGAGATCCTCTCCGCAAGGGAACAGATTCTCTTTGCACACGACTTCGTGTACGCGACGTTCGAGGTCCGTATTCCCTCGTACATCCCCCACAAGGGTGTACAAACGTCTTCCATATCCAACAAACACAACTCCAAGCATCTCTATAACTTTTTTGCCAATGTCCTGCAAGAGATGAGTTATGTCAGTCCAAATTAGTTTAAAATTCCTTTCAACAAAAATATTCCAAATGTAGTCATCAAAATAGTTGAAATAAATTAAAGCAGGTTGACGACCACTCCCTGAAAGATATGCACTACTCTCGGTACGATGCTCAGTCATTGGGAAGAGTGGTAAATGATTTTGGGATAAAACTGGAGGAGGGAATGGTTCTGGCTCCATGGCGATAATCTCAAAACCATTGTCCCTAGTTGTGTCCTCCTCCTGTTCATCCAAAATTGCTATATCGTCCTCTCTTTTGCACACACTTCCTGCCATGTAGATATTTTTATTCGTGTCCTCAACGTGACATGGTTCGCTCGATAAACCTGCAATAGAAGATAAACTCTTATTAGATTCTTGAAATTGAGTTTCAAAAGAATTATTTTCTTCTAAGCAAGTGACAATCAAATTAAGATTTTCAATGGATTTCTGAATCTGCCGACTCCAAGCAAGGAAATTCTCTTGGAATTGATGGGATGTGGCCTCCTGTGTCTGAATAATCAAGTAAACTTCCTCTTTCAAGGATTGCAAAGGTACGTCTACGCTTTGCTACCCTTGATCGAGGCACGAAGGCTCCGTTGAATCGCATTCTGAAGTCTCTTCCATGGTTTCTTCATTTTCTTGCAGACTCCATGTATTTCCATGCCTCTGTCGGTGTCATGACTTCCAAAACTTCCTGCAGCTGTGGTCGTAGTCCATCTAAGAAGGACTCCATAAGCTCTTCCTTTGTGTACCCATGCTGCGGATAGCCCGATAATATGTCTGTGAACCTCCTCCATGCCTGAAAGAAAGTTTCACAGTCAGTTTGATTAAAATTAACGATCTTGAGCTTCTCCATCCTATGTTTGTGTGCATTAGCGTACTCTGCATCATACAGATTGTTTGTGCAATAGAAATTCATATACTCCATTTTTTAAAAAAAATAAAAATAAAATAGAAAAACAAAATTTTATGTACAGTAAAGTGGAAAGATCTCACCGAAGGTCCCCTAAATGAAATAAACTGTGGTAACAAACCATTCCTCCCCGGCAACGGCGCCAAAAACTTGGTAGGCCCAAAATAGTGCTTCTCTCAAGCGCAAGAGTCCGTACAAGTAATATAATCTGGGAGTCCAAATGTCGAATCCTCGGGAGAAAATCTGTTGAAACCACAAAGCTAAAATCAAATAAAAAGCCAACGTAGAGAAACTAACCACTTTAAATGGTGATGGTGTGGATTGGTTTGATGGTGATTTGTGAATACGTGAACAATACGAACAAGGAAAATTCGTGTATGAAAATATCGATGAAAAGTATGCACATGGTATGGGTTCATTAGGGTCCATGAGTCGTATTAATTTGGTTGACGAATATAACACAATGAACTTTCTTTTTGAGAGCAATTCACCGGAAAATACCCAATATAACTCAATGAATTCTCCTTTTAGGAGCAATTCATCGGAAAATACCCTTTTGGGGGTTCAAGCACAAAATTCAATAAGATCGTTGCTAAAGTTTTAGTCTTTTAAAAACGATATGAAAGTCCCTTTTGGGGAAATCAAAACTCACCCTTGTGGGGTGATCATCTACTCTAACACGTTCTTTTGGAAAATGAAGAGAAGATTTAATAACAAAGACTATAACTTTATCAACGTTAACAATTTAGCACAACGAATATTCAACCAAACGAACACAAATCATATCCCCTAACTACACCATACCATGCACAATAAGAATTTAGCTACTCATGGTGCAAGAAAAATCAAGTTTCATAGCAAAATACATCATTCTAATAGCAAAATACAATAGAAAAGCACCAAATACGGGGTATAAGTTTAAGAATTTATCACCAGATCTCCAATATAGACCCCAAAACTCTCTGGAAATAAGAAGAATAGCCTCTGGAATTTTACAGAATTTTTCAGAGGAGAAATACGGCTCCTAGAGCCTCCAATACGCCAATAATACGCTCAAAACCCTAGAAATACGTTATATAGAGGCATTGCGGGTTTAATAGCTTAACGGGTCTAAATCCGCATCAATTACGCACCCAAACCCACAATCTTCGAGCGGCGCAATTCTCTGCCGTCCGATCCAGGCGGGATTGGATGTAGAGACGACACGTGGCTTCTTTCCTATATGGTCCGAGCATCACCCGCATCCGCTCTCTGAGTTTCTTCGTTATCGACCGTCCGATCTAAAGAGAGTGGCCCTGATGAAGCCACATAGCTCCCAGATCGCGCGCTCCGCTTCGTCTCCGAGATCGCATCGGGGTAGATTTCAGCCGTAAGATTTTGATCAGACGGCTCATGGATCGCCTCGCCGCCTGCTGCTTGGTCCGTTCGATGAGGCGGCAACTCAACGGATGCGCGCCACGTCACACTCTTTTGCTGCTCTTCGAGATCGAGTCAGAGACGATCGCGGACCGTTGGATCGAGATCGTGCGGCCTATAGTACGCCGCGTCACCGCTCGTTAATGATTCGATTTCATCCGTTGGATAAGGCGGGAATGTCGCCGATGGCTGCCACGTGTCCTCGAGAAGCAGCGCTCCGCTTCGAATACGCTTGGGCTGATGTTGTCCATTGGATCTCGGATCGACGGCTGATAGAAGGCCACGTCGCCGTATCTCGATTTCGTGCGGCTTCGAATGCTGGCCGTTCGATGTGGGCAGGGGACGCTGGATGGCCGCCACGTGGACGTCAAGATCAGTGCGGATACGATTACAACCGTATTTTGACGTATTTTGAGTGTATTTCTCCAACTAATTGGTTTTCTGCATTCAAAAAGTCATAGTAATTAGCACAGATCTCAGAAAAATACAAATAAATAGTCGTTGGAATCGTGAGATCGAGGCCAAGCTATGAAAAATATAAAAAGGCAGAAATACTTACTAAAATTCATACTTTGTGCACAAATTAAGTGATATCTCAAATAAATGATGGTATACAGTATATTAACGTATTAGAGACCAAATAAACATCATTTACACACAAAATATGGCTAAATGGGGGGGGTTAAGTATGCAATATTCACTCCGAATCAATATTAAAGTGTCATCCTTATAAATTACTGTTTATGTTATTATTATGACCAAATTTTATGAAAGAAGTCACATTATATAGGTTAACATGCTGTTTATAAACTAAGACTTAACGTCCATAAACTAATACGTATTAAAATCCAACAGACCATGTATTTATAACCGCACGTATATACCTTAAGAGCTAATCATATTAAGATATAAACTTGATGTATATAAACTTATATATATATATATATATATATATATATATATATATATATATATATATATATATATATATATATATATATGAGGTGGGATCAAATGACCCCCAAAAATAACCCCCAAAAATGACCCCCTATCAAAAATCATATGCCCCCCATTTTTTCGGAAGATCTGAACCGTTCATATTGATCTCCATCCTCTAAATACCTGACCCACCAATTTTTAACTCGATCCCATGTGTTTTGCCCGTTCATCAACCATTCGCAAAAGTTCTATTCATGCGAAACCGTTAAATTTGGGTCGGATGGATGAACATGCAAAACACATGGGATCGGGTTGAAAATTGGTGTGTCAGGTATTTAGAGGGTGGAGATCAATATGAACGGTTCGGATCTTCCGAAAAAATGGGGGGCATATGATTTTTGATAGGGGGTCATTTTTGGGGGTTATTTTTGGGGGTCATTTGATCCCTCCTATATATATATATATATATATATATATATATATATATATAGAAAAAGGGATATGAGCATTCCGTGTAGGAAATTTCCTACACCGTCCTCATAAAACTTCAATTTCCAATCTTTTTTCCAATAATCACCACCGTTCATTTTGATGTAATTATCATGGATGATGAACATACCAAAAATCAAGTGAATCCAACGCTATTTTACCCTCGATCCGATTGTTACAAATTCAACGTTTTTAAAACAATAGAACTTTTTGTCATGAGCCGATCGATGGTCAAATCCCCCTAGGGTTCACCCATATTTGGGGTTTTGGGGTTTTAGAATGTGTACAATAATTCTAAGCAAAAAAATTTCAAAAACATAAATGGAATGTGGTGTTTTTGAAGGACGGTGTAGGAAATTTCCTACACCGAATGCTCACCTCCCTCAAGCCCATATATATATATATATATATATATATATATATATATATATATATATATGGAAAAAGGGGATCTAAGGTGCCTCCTTAGATGAAAATCTAAGGAGGCGCCCACATTTCCCCCCATCTCCTACAATTTTTTTGGAAATATTCTTTCATGGGGTTGTTGTTCACATCATGGATGGTCAACATACCAAATTTCAAGGGATTCCAATACTTTTGGGGCCACCATCTACCACTTACAACTTCAACGGTCTAAAAACGTGCTGAAAACCCCACGATGTTGTAAGGGGTAGATGGGGGCTCATAAAGTATTGGAATCCCTTGAAATTTGGTATGTTGATCATCCATGAGGTGAACAATAAACCCATGAAAAAATATTTCAAAAAAATGTGTGCGACGGTGGGAAATGGGGGCGCCTCCTTAGATTGAATCTAAGGAGGCACCTTAGGATCCCTTTACCCTATATATATATATATATATATATATATATATATATATATATATATATATATATATATATATATATATATATATATATATATATATATATATATATATAGAAAAATGCTATTGTGAGAAGGTGAGAAGGTGAGAAGAGATATGTATATCATTAGCTAGCCAAATCTATTTTCCAAATCAATAATCGGAACCGTTCATCTTATTCTATCTATCAATTGATCTTTATGTGTAGATTTTTTTGTTATTTGGAGATTTCTATCAAATCCATCAAGTGTTTACAAGATAGACGACTTACAAGCTGCCTGCAAATGTAACAAAATTGAAACGGGTTGATCCATAGGATTTTGGGGTTTATAATCTCCAATTTTTTAAGGGTATAGATCTATCAACATGTTATTGAAGATGAACGGTGCCGATCATTGATTGGTGTTACCGATTGGTCCTTCTCACGATAAGAGTCTCTTCTCACCTTCTCACAATAGCATTACTCTATATATATATATATATATATATATAAACACTATATATAAATAAACCAACTCATAAATATTTATCAACTTACAGGGTTCCATGTCTTTCTTTTGCTGCAGTCTCTTGTAGGTGTGGCCACGCCCTAGGACAGCGATGGGGAGGAGGCAGCAGCGGCAGCGGTGGTCGACGGGCGGTGGCTGCAGACGGCATCGGGGCAGACGTCGTCGCGGGTCGTCGGAGCTGTGAGGAGGTGGTGGCGGCGAGATGATGCCGGAGTCTGGTCAGAGCGTGTTGGGGAAGGGGAGAGGTCGACGAGGTGTTTGGCGTGTCGGGGTGTGCGGCGACGGCTTCGAACGAGGCGAGGTGGAAGGAGGGCGGCACGGTTTTGTTGAGGAGGTGGGCGCTGGGCGATGGGCGATGGCTGGTCGAGATGGGTTCAGAGGTGTGGTGGTTTTCGAAGAGTTTGGGGGAGGTTCAAGGGCGGTGGAGCGCAGGGCGGGCGCGGTTTGTGGAGGAAGTGCAGCCTGGGGAGAGGGATTGTCGGAAGGAGGCATGGCTGGCTTGTGAGCGGTGGAGCGATGGGCGTCGGAATTGGTAGAGTGCAGAGATGGCAGAGGGTGTGGGTGCTCTGTTTCGGACAGGGTGGAGAGGATAAGGGCAGGGCAGAGAATTCGAGGTGGCGTCAGAGCACGGAGCTGAAACAGGAGGGAAGGTGGCTGTCTGGAGCGCTCGAGGAAGGACGATGGTCGCAGATGCCACTGGGTTTGGCGTCGGGCTGCCGAGGTGAAGGGGGAGTCGAGCTTGTAGGCTGGAAGTAGAGGGAACGGGGCGGCCTTGGAGGCGAGGAGGTTGCTGGGGTAAAGTCGTCGACGGAGATCGGAGTTAGGGCTGGGCGCTGGGCGGCGGAGCTAAGAGTTGCCGGAGAGAGGTGTAACAAGGGAAGCGGGGGAGGTGAAGTGCAGCTTGGTGGGCTAGGAGACTGGTGGAGAAGAGGAAAGGGTGACGATCAGTTGCAGTTGGTGGCCGGAGGGATGGTGTGGGTGCTCGGAGGCGGGCTGAACGTCGGGCACTTCGAGGTGAGAAGGAGAGACGCGACTGGGCTTGGGGCGCTAGCGATTCGAAGAGAGAACGAAGAACGAGGTTGTGGCGTCGAGGTTTGTGGTGGAGGAGGAAGGCGAGGAGGGCTGACGCGTGTTGGGACGCTGCAGGTCCGCCGATGTGGGGATGGGCTTGCGGCGACTCGAGGGAGGTCGCTTGAGAGGCCTTCAGTGGTGACTGAAGTTTGCGGTGGTGGTGGTTTGGAGTGGCGTGAGGACGTGGGCTCGAGTTATCTGTTGTAAAGAAAGGAAGATATGGGAGAGCTTTCTTTTTGTTGGATGGAGAAGGGTTTTGTTAGGGAAAGTGGCAGGCTGACCTCGTTATAACGAGAGGGGGGAGATATTGTTCGCAACGTGCGTGATGCGAAATGATGGGGAGAAGGTGACGTGCAAAGGGGAGAGAGAAAGAAGTAGGGATGAGAATGGGCATGCCTAAAGCTCGATTGGACGCCCAATTGGACCTGTCCCATTTCATTCTTTCATTATGGTTTAGGAAGATTAAGGCCAATCTTCCAAGACCATATGAAGGGATGGGAATGTGGCATGCCCAATTGGGAGCCCAATCGGGCTTTGGGCATGCCCATTCTCATCCCTAGTAAGAAGCGAATGTGGGTACCTATTGCGAAAGAGCGAAAATAGGAATCATTTGGAGCCGTTACACAAATCGGGGATAAAATATTACCCACTACATGACCAAGTAAGAGAAAATTAGTGGTTGCGATTGTTGGGGTGGTTGTTAAGATAATGTAAGATTAGAATAATCCATTTAGTTAAGATATTAACAGTTGCTAGGTTTAGTATTTAGATTTTAATTAAAAGTTTAGGATATGGTTTAATAGATTTAGTTAACAACAGAATTGAGTTGGGATATAATCGGATATATGAAATCCTTAGGATATGATAAGATTAGTTAGATAATTTAGTTAGTTAGGTTATTATACGGTTTTAAAGAATCAATTTAGTTAGAAAATATTGGATACTATTTGATTATTAAGATATGATGTGGATTATAAGGGATTTGGTTGAGAAATATATATATAGTCAGGATATTAAAAATAGAATTTGGATAACCCTATAATTAAGATATTAAAATAAATGGGATAATTCATTCAGTTAAGGTTTGATACGAAGATTCAGGGGGACATGATAGGATTCATTGTTAGGATTTGTTGGATTCAAATTAGATTCATAAAGATAAGATCAGATTTAGTAAAATCAATTAAGATTAGATTTTGGGGAGATAATTTAATTAAGATATTTAGAGTTTAGATTTGGATGATCCGTCAAGACAATTGGGTTAGGAAATCTAAGTTGATCGACTGGATTAAGATTGTATTAGGAGAGATCGATGTGGTCAACCCATTATTACGATTAAGATTCAATATGTTGAGATGTAAAATTTATTAGGATTTGGATTAGAAAATCGATATCGTTAAGATGTTTAGATTTGGTCTAGATTTGATCAAGATATGTTTTGAGGAATCATTTTGATTAGAATAATTGGATTATTACGATCTCGCCCCTGTAAACAACATCAACCAAAAGTTAGAGAATATACAAACGCGATTGCTAAGTCGCGTTCTAGAGCTATGGAAATAATAATAACAAATAAAATCATATATTAATACTCTAATAAATCACTATACTAATTGAATACATACAAAATATGTATATACAGAAGCAAGCCGTTACATCCTACCCACCCTATAAAAATTCCGTCCTCGAAATTTAATAAAGCTAACGGGTGGTGTAATAACCGACAGAATCAAATGAGTTTCAGAATCGATAATGGCGGGGATGAATTTCAATGGCTAACAAGGACCAAAAAATATGATGACATAATGTCACAATGGGAAACAGGTGAATCAATAATAAGGAATATGATGATGTAGACATGACTAAGGAAAGATATTATGGGTCCACTACTAGTTATTTCTATGGTTGTCAACATAATAATATATGGCCTAAGATGGTTTCAAAATCAAGGTGGACTTATTGGGTCAACTAGAAATCCTAAGAGTACTATGATTTTCTATTGAACAAGGCTGGGATAGAGAATTCAAGGAAGGATGTTCTTGAGAATCAAGATTGTAATCTTATTTATGTTGTTTTAGAGTATTTTGCACACATGACCTGCATGGGCCACCATTAAAACCTGTCGCGCCCCGCTTCCCATTATACTTGGGAGCAAGGACGCGAGCGGGTCCGCATGTGCTTAAAACAAGAAGGATGTACTTTTTCTTTTCTTCCCCCTTGGTTTAAGCACATTAAGCATCTGTGATAACAACTTGCAGATTCCATCAACTGGAACACGAGCCAGACTAGTCATCATGTAACCCTACTAGAACACGAGCCAGACGAGTCACATATGACCGACGGGAGTAGCCAAATCAAATGCACGAATTCAAGGTATACCATCAATTCATTCCGTCAATGTATTCCATCAACATCCATTAATCAAGCATGTTAAGTTATCAGCATGGCAGGCATTATGGTATGACACAATATTAGCGATTATTGGTTTAACAATAAATGTAGCAACACTTTAAAACACGTAGAAAGAATGCACACTTGCATGTTCAATGCAGTTTTGGGTGTCCACGTGATCACGATGAAAGGCGTATTATATCTGCGTGGTTGGATTCATAATATCAAATCAAAGAACAATATTAAATACACCGCTCACCTAATATTAGTTATTATTATACTTAAACTAGTATACGCTAATCTTGTTATACTGTTATATAATAATTAACAGAGGCAAGTACATAAAGGCACATGTGAACTAACATATGCAGTAGGCTAATGCATGATATTAAAGTGTCATCCTTATAAATTACTGTTTATGTTATTATTATAACAAAATTTTATGAAAGAAGTCACATTATATAAGTTAACATGTTGTTTATAAACTAAGACTTAACGTCCATAAACTAATACGTATTAAAATCCAGCAGACCGTGTATTTATAACCGCACCTATATATCCTAAGAGATAATCATAGTAAGATATAAAATTGCTGTATATAAACTTATATATATATATATACTAGTCATAACCCGTGCTCGCGGGCACGGTTCATTCAAGATATTCCCATGTGAAATCTTTGTTCCCCAAAAAATTATTTCCACAATCAAAATTTAAAAGAACAACAAATTAGCATAAAAAAATTTAGCTGGACGGGAGCCTTCGACACGGGACAACAAATTCGGCGTAGAACAACAAATTGGCGTAGAACAACAAATTCGGTGCGGACGCCTTCGACGCGGAACAACAAATTAGCGTAAAAAAATTAAAGTTCAGGCGACGTCCAATTTTGGGTTTTATTTTTGTGTTTTTTTTGTTTCATTTTTTGTGTCACTTTTGAATGATGTGTATTAAAGGCTGGTGTTGCCAATTTTAAAAAAAATAAAGCTTTTATGTTCTCCAAATAATTGACATGACACTGCCACATAGGATAAGTCCAAAATCTGCCCTCAATTGTAATATAGAGATATTAAAAAATAAAATTTGAAGGGGATTGGAGTTACCTGTTCTTCAAAATAGAAAATTTGAGAAATATTCTATTTTGAAATGAATTTTTTGAAAGGAATGATTGGAAATGCTCAAAGCCACATTCAGCCATCTCGCTACACTTTTTCGGAAAACATCCCTTCAAGTCATATTAATCCCAACATTAAGCCCCAGATCAGCCCTCCATAGAGAGTGCGCTTTGGATTTAAGGAAAAAGAAAATAAAATTAAAAGAACACAGAGACTGGAGAATAAAATAAGCTACAAAAGAAAAATTGTTCATCGATCTCTGATAATTTTCCGATTACTTGAAGGCTGTGAATACAGATGGGGTGCGCTCCAATGAACAAATTTCCCTCAGAAAATTACACTGAAAAAAAAAGAAAAATAAAATAAAATCCAAAAAAAACCAACTTCGCTTATCAGCGTTTGGGTTCCCCTCTTCGATTCTCTAATTATTGCTTTTAAAAAGCATAAATGTAAATATTTTTTATACAGCAACCACAGTTTCAGCGGCCCTCGCAAGGATCTCCCAAGATTTACCACCAATCTCACATTCGATCAAATTTTTCATTGGCGCCTTCTTCATCTCCCAAGTTTCAGCGGCCCTCGCGAAGAAAATCTCGATCTGCTCTTGCCTGCACTCTTTGCTGCAGAAGGGAGTGTCCCCTCGGTACATGTAGATGTCATCACCAATGTGAAGAGGGGCCTTATCAACAACCAGTTTAACCTTAAATTTTTAATCCAAATCATTTATCCACTACCTTATTTTAACCTTAAACTTTCATCCAAAATATTCCACCATAACAAAAAAATTATTGCAGTAATCTAAATAGTTTTAACACCTCAAAAATAATCTCAATGCTCAAATTATTTTGTCACAATCCATAATAAGATCATTAACGTAAGTAAACTTGTCATCATAATTAAAGCATAATAATTTTAAAAATACAATACTTGTGTTAATAACAACACAAAACTTGATAATTAAAAAATTTCACGGTTTAAAAGGGTTTAAGTGTATATCATCAATGACATTTAACTCTGTTACGTCAAAAAAGAATATATAAAAACCGACAAAGAAGTTAATACACATTTCGCCATGTTTCAATAGAAAACTTCGACGAAAAGAGGAAATTAAAAAACTTAGAAAATCCAGTGGGTGGGATTCTGATCAAATAGCTTCCCCCACTTCTCATCGTTCCTCACAGCAAGCAGCACACTCCTTATTCTTTTTGTTGTCTCTCGTCGCGTTTCCAGTCAACTCCAAAACCTAATTAAAAATACCAACTCTGATGTTAAACTAACAAACTTTAGTCTAAAATTCAGTTTATACCTCATTAGCAAGGTACTCAAGCTCGGTGACGACATAGATCGAACACGCGATGCTTACCAAACTTTCTTCAAGTATCGGCCAGGATGACCAACAGGGAACTGGAGGCTGACCTTGACGGAGCGGGATACGGGTTTCTTCTTCGTGCTGCACCCTTGCAGCCATCGGCATTCTTCTTCCCTTTGCCACCTGTCATCATTTTAGATTAAGTCGATTTGTTTTGGGGGTTTTTTTGATCGAATGGTTGATGAAAAAACGAACAGGGTTTTATATTTTGCATGGTGGACAGCAAGTAGACGGTAGTGGCACGGATCGAGCATTAACACCGTCGGATTTGGTTTTGGATGGACGGTTCTGATGTTGGTTTTTTATTAACAGGATTTGTTTTCGTATCAATGAAGTGATATTAAAGGGATTCGTTTTCGGTGGGCCCATTGTGCATTGATGAAAATCTTGGAAGAATGATCGACTGAGCATTAGAAATTGGTAATGACTACTGTTGGAAATTGTTAATGTTTTGAATAAAATTGGTTTTCAATTGGATCTTGCTTTTGTTGTTATGATGCAGTGGGATTTAAAGGACGAAGCATTAAATGGGACTTGGGGTTCCGTGTCGTTTGGTTGGCCTTTGTGCATAGGCTGAAAAAGTGAACGCTGAATTAGTATCTTCCCAAATTTCAAAAGTTTTCTCCTCAAAATTTTTCTCAAACCCCAATCTCAACCATTCATTTCTCAAGATCAAATCCAGACCGTCTTTTATCAACCAGATTGTCCTAGTCAGCTTGTCCTAGTCAGCCCTAGGATTCAAAAATCGCTGTCAAATGTATAATAGATATATATATATATATATATATATATATATATATATATATATATATATATATATATATCAACACTATATATAAATAAACCAACTCATAAATATTTATCAACTTACAGGGTTCCACGTCTATCCTTTGTTGCAGTCTCTTGTAGGTGGGGCCACACCCTAGGACAGCGACGGGGAGGAGGCGACAACGGCAGCGGTGGTCGACGGGCGATGGCTGCAGACGACGTCGGGGCAGACGTCGTCGCGGGTCGTCGGAGCTGTGAGGAGGTGGGGGCGGCGAGATGATGCCGGAGTCTGGTCGGAGCGTGTTGGGGAAGGGGAGAGGTCGACGATGTTAGTTCTTGGGTTCAAGACTAACGTTGTTTTGATGATGATCAATACATTATGTTAGTGTGCTAATTAATCTTATGTTTTAGTCTCAGTTTATCTTAATGATTATATGTTGATGAGACAAAGCATAATGCTTGGGGGATATCTTAAAGACCTCTAAGAGTGATGGTGTGCTCAAACTTGGTTGAAGCCATGAAGATCATCTAATGAAGCCAAAGCTTGGAGCATGATAATGGATGTACATCTAGAGGAGCATTGCCAAAGCTTGGTGCTTGATGAAGGGAAGCTCATCAAGGAGTGCCAAAGCTTGGAGATGATGGGGAGCATTAAGGTATCGTGAGCTTGAAGTTTTAGACTCTAGGAGATGTAATTTGTAATCCATGTAATTTCATTTACTTGCATTTCTCTTTTTGAGTCTAGAATTATTATAATGCCTTGATAGATGGTCATACTCTCATGCATTTAATTTAGCCATCTTAGTGAGCCTTAGGATTATCATAGAATCCAACCCAATAGGTTCATCTACCCAAAGACTCAATTGGAGTCTCTGGCTCTCCTGCAGTCGCCTCCTGAAGGGTTTACAGTCGACTGGGTGATATCCAGTCGCCTGTCGAGCCTTCTACAGTCGATTGTGATGCATAGCTCAAGTCAACTTTTCTATTGACTCTTCTTGAGCTTATTGCATCATTCGACTGATGTTCAATTTACAATCGCCTGTATTCTTACAGTCGCATGTGAATCGGTCGACAGTCGACGGTGCGCTTCTTCATTTTCTGGGCTTCATCCCAATTTGCAAGACAGTCGCCTGATGTAGTTTTTACAGTCGTCTGTATATTTACAGTCGCCTGTGAAATGGCCATCAGTCGTCTGAAAGGCGTAAGTGTGAAAAATGCATCTCTCTCTGTTTTTCTTCCATCCCTGCAGCAGTCGCCTGATGAAGGTTATACAATCGACTGTCTGTTTTACAGTCACCTGTGTAGTCTTCTACAGTCGACTGTACTGGCTCAGATTATGGCCGTTGGGATTCTTCTAGCCATTGAACAGTCGACTGTCATTTGTTCATCAGTCAACTGTCTGTGCCGTAAACTGCCAAAATCTAGCCGTTGCAGATTTCTTCCCTTTGGGTTTTTGGCTGGTTTTATAGGTTCCTTTGGGCTTCCTATATATAAGAGTTGGCTTAGTTCATTTAGAACTCTTGGTTATTATTGAAGATCTTATAGAATCAATAGCCACTCCTAATCTCTCACATTTCCCTCTCATGAGCATATTTCTCTTCATGCATTGAAGCTAGCTCATAGGGAAATTCTCTAAGGGATCTAATTCTCATTCCTTTCTTGGAGAACATCTTTCTTCTCTTTTTTTCATACACTCAAGTGAGAAGTGTTAGGATTCATTCCTAGAAGAGAGAAAGATCATCAAGTGCAATCAAAGCTAATCTCAAGCACTTGGTCTTTCACTTGCATGCCTTCTTCTTCACATTGGTAAGATCATATCAAGGCATAAGTAAGTGTTGTTTCGTTTTGTTTTTGTTTCGAAACCCTAATTCTATTTGTGGAAATTAGTTACTCTCTTTATAGGAGTTACTCTCTTTGTGAAAGTTTGGTTCTTTCTGTGTGAAAGAACAAATCCTCTGTGTGAGGTCTCTCTGTGTGAGAGTAAGGATATCTCTGTGTGGGAATCCTAAATCCTCTATGTGAGGTATCCTTTTGTGGGATTTTGTATTCACTTCTCTGTGTGGGAATATAGTGAATACTGGTGTGGCTGGACGTACCCAAGTTTTGGGGAACCAGGGTAAAATCCTTGTGTTTGCGATTGTTGTTGTTGAGCACTCTGTTTAATTTCCGCTGCTTATTTGTGCTTTAATTTTAGTAACTTTTAATTAAGCACTTTGCTTCCTATTACACTATTCACCCCCCTCTAGTGTGTGTGTAGCCCCGCAGGGTCCCTTACAGACGAGGTGTTTGGCGTGTCGGGGTGTGCGGCAACAGCTTAGAACGAGGCGAGGTGGAAGGAAGGCGGCGCGGTTTGTGGAGGATGTGGGCGCTGGGAGATGGGCGATGGCTGGTCGAGATGGGTTCGGAGGTGTGGTGGTTGCCGGCGAGTTTGGGTGAGGTGCAAGGGCGGTGGAGGGCAGGGAAGGCGTGGTTTTTGGAGGAGGTGCAGTCTGGGGAGAGGGATTGCCGGAAGGAGGCGCGGCTGGCTTATGAGCGGTGGAGCGATGGGCGTCGGAACTGGTGGAGGGCGGAGATGGTAGATGGTGTGGGTGCTCTGTTTCGAACAGGGTAGAGAGGATAAGGGCAGTGCATAGGCTTCGAGGTGGCAACGGAGCACGGAGCTGAAACAGGAGGGAAGGCGACGGTCTGGAGCGCTCGAGGAAGGAGGATGGTCGCGACTTCCGTTGGGTTTGGCATCGGGCTACCGAGCTGAAGGGAGAGTCGAGCTTGTAAGCTAGAGGTAGAGAGAACGGGGCGGCCTTGGAGGCGAGGAGGTTGCTGGAGTGAAGTCACCGACGGAGATCGGAGTTAGGGTAGGGCCCGGGGCGGCGGAGCTCAGAGTTGCCGGCGAGGTGTAACAGGGGAAGCAAGGGAGGTGAAGTGCAGCTTGGTGGGCTGGGAGACTGGTGGAGAAGAGGAAAGGGTGACTGTCAGTTGCAGTTGGTGGCTGGAGGGATGGTGCGGGTGCTCGGAGGCGGGCTGAGTGCCGGGCGCTTCGAGGCGAGAAGGAGAGACGCGACTGGGCTTGGGGCGCTGGCGATTCGAAGAGAGAACGGAGAACGGGGTTGTGGCGTTGGAGTTTTAGGTGGAGGAGGAAGGCGAGGAGGGCTGATGCGGGTTGGGGCGCTGCAGGTCCGTCGGTTTGGGTCTGAGCTTGCGGCGACTCGAGGGAGGTCACCGGAGAGGCCTTCGGTGGTGACTAAAGTTTGCAGCGGCAGTGGTTTGGAGTGGCGTGGGGACGTGGGCTCAACTTATCTGCTGTAAAGAAAGGAAGAGAGGGGAGAGCTTTTCTTTTTGTTGGATGGAGGCAGGCCGACCTCGTTATAACGAGAGTGGGAGATATTGTTCGCAACGTGGGTGATGCGAAATGATGGGGAGAGGGTGATGTGGGAAGGGGAGTGCGTAAGAAGCGAAGTGGGTACCTATTGCGAAAGAGCGAAAATAGGAATCATTTGGAGCCGTTACACAAATCGGGGATAAAATATTACCCACTACGTGACCAAGTAAGAGAAAATCGGTGGTTGCGATTGTTGGGGTGGTTGTTAAGATAATGTAAGATTAGAATAATCCATTTAGTTAAGATATTAACAGTTGCTAGGTTTAGTATTTACATTTTAATTAAAAGTTTAGGATATAGTTTAATAGATTTAGTTAACAACAGAATTGAGTTGCGATATAATCGGATATATGAAATCCTTAGGATATGATAAGATTAGTTAGATAATTTAGTTAGTTAGGTTATTATACGGTTTTAAAGAATCAATTTAGTTAGAAAATATTGGATACTATTTGATTATTAAGATAGGATGTGGATTATAAGGGATTTGGTTGAGAAATATATATATATATAGTTAGGATATTAAAAATAGAATTTGGATAACCCTATAATTAAGATATTAAAATAGATGGGATAATTCATTCAGTTAAGTTTTGATACGAAGATTAAGGTGGATATGATAAGATTCATTGATTAGGATTTGTTGGATTCAAATTAGATTCATTAAGATAAGATCAGATTTAGTAAAATCAATTAAGATTAGATTTTGGGGAGACAATTTAATTAAGATATTTAGAGTTTAGATTTGGATGATCCGTCAAGACAATTGGGTTAGGAAATCTAAGTTGATCGACCGGGTTAAGATTGGATTAAAAGAGATCGATGTGGTCAACCCATTATTACGATTAAGATTCAGTAGGTAGAGATGTAAAATTTATTAGGATTTGGATTGAAAATTGATATCGTTAAGATGTTTAGATTTGGTCTAGAATTGATCAAGATATGTTTTGAGGAATCATTCTGATTAGAATAATCGGATTATTACGATCTCGCCCCTCTAACCAATATTAACCAAAAGTTAAAGAAGATATAAACGTGATCGCTAAGTCGCGTTCACGAGCTATGAAAATAATAGTAACAAATAAAATCATATATTAATACTCTAATAAATCATTATACTAATTGAATACATACGAAATACGTATATACAGAAACAGGCCGTTACAGTTTCCTATTAAATTAGGTCTCTAGTTGTTGGTTTAAGTCAATAGCCGTTCTGAGGCTATATGTGATGTCTTAAGTTTGTACGAGTACACTTATTTTATTTTTTAAATCTAGAATTCATCGTGACTTACAAGTTTCGAGGTTGAGGTAGTGAGCTAGGACTAGAGCTAGAGCTTCCAAGGGTACTGGTGCACGAGAATCGGTACTTGCAAACACAAGAAACAAACCGTTAGAGAACACATTATTTTCTATCTATTTAACTTGATCATTTTGATTTTATAATCGATTGAAACGGTGCCAAAAAGCATTCTAAATTTTTACACAGTCTAGATATGAGGAATATAATTTTACATAAGAAGGAAATATTTTTCTGAAGCCTCTGGTAATTTTTACAATTTTAAAAGCTCAAAATGAATTTAAAAACTAATTTTAATTAGTCATTGTAATTGTTCAATAATTTCTTCTGGATGAAATACATTTCAAAATGTTTCAAGTAAGCTGTCAAAACGACCGTCTCGAAGAATACTACGACATATAATTTTTTCAGATATCAGTTTACGTGAAAATATCAAGTTATGAATTATTAAGTGAAAACAACGTATTTAAATTTTAGGCTTAAAAATTCACTGGGAAAAATCTACTCGTCTGATTGAGATGAAATTAGCGACAATGGGTCCGAAACTTAATTTCTGATTTTCTGGGCCTGGTCTTGTATTTTTCTGAGGCCTATAAGATTTATTATGAATTATACATATAAAATCATTATTATATAAATATTAATACGTTCCAGAATACATGTATACACGTATTCGTATAAAAATATGTTTTATAAATAACCTTACCATATCTCTTCTTCGTACGTTGCATGCGGGGGCTTCGTGCGCTCTCGTCAACGGCGGCGGCGACCAGAGCGGCGGAGGTGGCGGGGGGACTCGGAGACGTCAGCGGTAGCATGGTGGAAACGGTAGCATCGCCCATGGTGGCAGAGAATGGCGGCGGTGAGCGGCGGAAGGGGAGGCGGCTGGGAGAGAGACGAGCGGGGCGGTGCGCGTGTTGGAGAACAGAGGGCGGAGGCACCATGCGCGGACAGTGGCGTAGAGACGAAGGGGCGGCGGCATTGGCGCTTCGTTGAAGAGGGCAGAGGCGGTGGAGGCGGGCTTGGGAGTCGGGGCTCCGGGGTTAGGAGGAGGGAGGCGACGGCGGATGTGTGCAGGCGAAGCGGCGGTGACGGTGGCGGGCGGCTGCTTCGTCGGAGGAAGGCGGCGACGACTGACGTGGGCGCTCCGGAGATGGGAGAGGGATAGGGGAGAGTGGGGTGCGGGCTTCGGTGCTTGGAGGAGAGAACGAGAGAGTGAGAGATACGGAGAGCATGTGTGCGTGTGTGTTGTGTTGTGAGAGGGTGGGGTTTATAGGGTTTTGGAAATGATTTTTAAGTAAAAGGGGTATTTAATTTTGATGACACATGAGGGGTTGAGATCCACAATTTTGGGATCTCACCCGCTCATTCGGTGGGTTAAAGGGGATGGTTAGGGGATAAGTGTAAACGTAGGTAATTGGATAATTAGTAAGAGTAAAATGTCATTAACGATTGTAATTAGTAAAAATGGAGGAATACAACCCCTTTTTTGCCTACGACTCTGAAAAATTACGAAAACATAGCCACAGGTTCGTATCATCGCGATGATCGCGAATGCAAAGTCCATTTCAGGGTTTAAGCTACGGAGATACTAGTTTTGGGCCAAAATGTTTGGGATGCGGATTTGCGGGTTCTAGGTCGATTGGATTTAAGAAAATTAAGAAAATAAAATGGGGAGTACTAAATGATCATAGAATCACACTGTAGAAGTTTGAAAACGTTTAATTGATGTTTATAAAAAAATTTAATTCATGCAGCTAAATCAGTAACAATTGAATATGAATTATTATAAGAATTATTTAGAGGTATTTGATGATACTCGAACTTACTAAAATACACCATAACTAGTTTGATGCTTCAAAATATTTTTTAACAAAGAATTTTGAAATTATTTTTGATATAAAACTCTTGACCAACCATTATAAAATACTTTTAAAATGTGAAAATACATGAAATACGTAAATAATCGTATTGACGAATACGGGTCGTTACAAAACCCGCAACCGTAATCAATATAAGAAATAAACGTAAAACAAAAAAACACACCTATTACCAAGATTTATACCGGTTCCACCCAATTCTTGATAAACGTCTAGTTAAAGAGATCATAATACGGTACTTAAGCTTAGTATACAATGTAGGACCCTTAGTTTCAAGCTTAGATTACAATGTAAGACCCTTAGTTTCAAGGAAAAACCAAACCCATTAAAAATTAAAGAAGAAAATTTATGGAGAAATATAAATTTGGCTTTTAAACAACTCTCAAATCTCTCTCTCTCTCTCTCTCTCTCTCTCTCTCTCTCTCTCTCTCTCTCTCTCTCTCTCTCTCTCTCTCTCTCTCTCTCCATGTTTAGATGCTATAGGAGCAGCAAAAGTAGATTTCAAGGATCTGTTCTCGAACTTATGAAAATATTTACTCAGAATATCTTTAAATAGTCCCCAAGTACAGACCCGAAACCAACGCATAGTAATCGGATCTGCCTCGGAAGCGGATTCCAAATCTGCTTCCGTTGTGCAACCTGCTACCCCCTCAAATCTGCATGATCGCGGACATCCATGATAAGGACCCAATCCTTAACGAGATGCTTAAGCTTGAGGATTATGCCAACAATGGCGAAATCTAAGAAGAATTTTATTAACTATAAAGGAAAAATACAAGAGCAAGAATTAAAAGTGCAAACTGAGAAAATACTTCAAATCTTCGATAGCCCAATCACTGCAATCACTCAGATTTATACCCCTTCAAACCTCTAACAGATTCCTAACAAATTCGTAACAAAGTTTGGTGAAGGAACGAAGATAGGACAGCTGTGTTGACGGGTAGAGTATTCGTTTGTGAGGGAGAGGAGAAGAGAGCTGTAGCGCTCTTCAATCCATTGGGATTTCTAACAACCAAGCCCATCCGCACAATCAACGGCCTTCCTTGAAATGGTTCCAACGGGCAAGCAGCGATGGACGGTTCTGATTATATCTCGCTGAAGCAGTAGATCTCTTCCTTCAACTCATCCGACGGCTACGGTTCTTCTTCCTTTAGCTTATCCAACGGTTCAACGATCACGCAGCTCCCGCCAATCTCCAGCTCCGCTGACAACCCATGGGTGCTAACAATCCCTCCCCCATTACGAGACCTTGCCTCAAGGTCGAAATGGAGAAACCTCTTGACCAAGTCCCAATAAGATTCCCATGTAGAATCCTCCAGTGTTCGCTGCTTCCACTTGATGAGAACTTGGGAGACCAAAGCTCTACGGATCTTAACAGTTCTCCTATCAACAATGGCTTCAGTTTCATCAATGATTTCCTCGACATAACGGGGTTGATTATCCTGCAGGACCACTCGAGTTCCAAGTTTCTCTTCAATTGGGAGACATGGAAGACGGAATGAATCTGAGCATCCTCAGGAAGTTTCAATCGATAGGCAACCTCTCCCACCTTCCCAATAACCTGATAAGGCCCATAATACTTGGGCGAGAGCATGTGTGTCTTTCTCATTGCTATACTAATCTGCATGTAAGGTTGTAGCTTCAAATAAACCCAATCGCCCACCTGGAAGGCATGCTCTGTTCATTGTTTGTCAGCATTCCGTCGCATCCTCTCACGGGCCCTCTCCAAGTTATCCCGTAAAAGCCGCAAGGTAACCTCCCTTGAAAATATAGCATCATCAACAGCTGCTACATTTGAGGTATGCGGAATGTAAGAAAGGAGGGTAGGAGGAGTGCGCCCATAGAGCGCTTCAAAGGGGGTCATTTGAGTTGAGCTCCTCCAAGTTGTATTATACCAAAATTCAGCCAATGGTAACCAATCAACCCACTCCTTTGGTTTATGGATGCAGACGCACCGAAGATAGCACTCCAAGCTTCGATTGGTCACCTCCGTATGTCCGTCACTTTGAGGATGGTAGGCAGAGCTATGGGCCAGCAGAGTCCCTTGCAGCTTGAAGAGCTCAGCCCAGAACTGGCTGGTGAAGATAGTATCCCGATCACTGATGATGGTAGCTGGAACCCCATGGTGCTTGAAGACCCCCTCAAAGAATACATGAGCTACTGATTTCGCAGAAAAGGGATGTTTAAGAGAGAGAAAATGAGAATATTTAGTCAGCCTATCTACTACAACATAGATTACACTGAACCCATGACAAAGAGGAAGACCAATGATAAAATCCATGGAAATATTCTCCCAAACTTGTGTGGGTACTGGCAGGGGTTGAAGGAGGCCTGGATAAGCCACATTCTCAGCCTTATTCCCCTGATATACTTCGCATTCCCTTACAAACTGTCTGACATCTGCCTTCATTCCAACCCAATGGACGGACCTCCTCATTCTATGAAGAGTTCTAACAGCATCTGAATGTCCTCCTAAAGCTGAACTGTGGAACTCTTGGAGGAGAATTTGTTGAATTTCCTTTGATCATGGGCTAATCAAAATTCTGCCTTTATAGTAATAGACTCCATCCACCTTAGAATATTTGATAGTTCCTGCCTGGGTTTGCTTCATCTTTTCATTGATCTGCTGGTAATAGGGGGTCATCATTCATGAGTTGTTTAATATCCTTCAACCACTCACATTGGAGCTGAGAAATATGGAAGATAGTACAATAATCTTCAGGAGTATCTTCACTATTATCCACTTCTCTTGATAAACAATCTGCAGCTCTATTAGTTTTTCCAGGCTTATACTCCACTTTATAATTGAAATTTTGTAATTTCATCAACCACTTCCCTTGCATACCCTGCAGCAACTTTTGCTCCAATAGATGCCTTAGGCTCTGGTGATCTGTACGAATTGTAAACCTTTTCCCCATGAGATACTGCCCACATTTGGTAACTGACACTATTATAGCTAGTAACTCCTTTTCATAAGTGGATAGTAGCAGGTTTCTCCCAGTAAGTTTGGTACTCAAGTAGGCAATAGGTCTATTTTTCTGCATCAACACAGCCCCAATTCCCCTTCCAGATGCATCACACTCTAGCACAAACTCCTCCTCAAAGTCAGGCATTGCCAAGACTGGAGTTGTTGTGAGAGCATCCTTCAGCTTCTCAAAGGCCTCTTGGGCCTCAGGTCCCCAATTAAAACCCTCTTTCTTCAACAAATTTGTAAGTGGAGCTGCTATTCCCCCAAATCCCTTAATGAACTTTCTATAATAGCCAACAAGGCCTAGGAAACCCCTTACTGCTTTAACATTCTTAAGAGTTGGCTAATTCCTAACTGCTTCCACCTTCTTAGGGTCATTGCCACCCCCAAATGAGAAATGATGTGACCCATATACTCAACTGAAGTTTACCCAAAGGACCATTTGGAGAGCTTAACCACCAACTGCTGCTCATCCAGGATTTGTCGTACACAGTAGAGCTGCTTTAAGTGGGACTGCCAATCCTTGCTATAAATAAGGATATCATCAAAGAAGACTAACACAAATTTCCTGAGATAGGTTCTGAAAATAGAGTTCATTAGGGATTGAAAGGTAGAGGGTGCATTTGTTAGGCCAAATGGCATTACAAGAAACTCGTAATGCTCATCATGTGTACGGAAAGAAGTTTTGTATATATCATCTTCTGACATGCGTATTTGTTGATATCCTGACCTTAAATCCAACTTGGAAAAATACTGAGCCCCATGCAGTTCATCCAAAAGATCATCTATAATAGGAATAAGGAATTTATCCTTGATAGTTTGTTGGTTAAGGGATCTGTAATCTATGCACATTCTCCAGCTAGAATCTGCCTTCCTCACCATCACTACAGGGGATGCATAGGGACTGAAGCTAGGTCGTATGATTCCTGTAGCCATCATCTCTTTCACTTGTTTTTCAATCTCAAATTTGAGGAAATAAGCATGTTTGTAAGGTCTTATGCATACTGGTCTTGCCCCTACTTCTATAGGTATTTTGTGGCCACACTCTCTCCTTGGAGGTAACCCCTTTGGTTCACGAAACACCGCAGGGTATTGGTTGAGGATTTCTTTCAGTTCAATGGGATAATTTTACATCTGACCTACCTCTAATTGGGCCTGTTGTTGAGGACTACTCAAATCTCTCAAATTAAGTTGTATCAAAAACCCTTCCCACTGTAGTCTGAAAACCTTGTTCAATTCCTTTCCATTCACTACTTGAGAGGTTGGAGGTACAATTCCTTGCTAGTGGCACTCCTTCCCATCCCAATTAAACCTCATGTGTAGTTTTTTGAAATTGTAAGTGATATCATCTAGCTGCCTCAACCACTGAGTACCCAGCACCACCTGTTGACCCCCTAAGGGCAGTATTAATAAGTTTACAGGAATTATGACACCCTGACAATGGATATTGACTCCCCTACATATCCCTGTACCTTGCATCTTGTCCCCACTTGCTACCACAACATCAAAAATTTCAGACTCCTCTACCTCCAAATTAATAGAATTAGCCAATCTAGGATGTATAAAATTGTGGGTTGATCCTGTATCAACCAAGATACAAACATTGTATCCCTTGATGCTACCCTGAAGCCTTAATTTTTGTGCAGCTGGGATGCCAGTTAAAGCATGTATAGAAATAGAGGGGGGTTCCTCTACTAGTATTTCCTGCAGTTCTTGAAGAACCTCTTCAGTTTCAGTCTGTGTTTCCTCAATTTTGGGACCCTCTTCTCATTCCACATCCAGGACATAAATCTGCTTCTTACACCTATGTCCCCTCTCCCATTTCTCATTGCAGCTAAAACAATGATTATTCTTCCTCCTTTCTTGTATTTCTTCATGAGTTAACAATCTCCCTTTAAGTCTTGTACTAACTCCTTTAGCTACTCCTTCCTTGGTAGTTCATGGAGGTTATGGCTGATGAGCTCTAGGAAAAATGGGGGGCATCACAAGTGGCTCAGATCTTCTGGCTAAAAACAATTTTTCTTCAAAGGTTCTTGCCAATTGTACTGCCTTCTTATATGTAGTTGGACTTAGGGCTAAGACATCTAAACGAATTTCATCCTTCAAGCCACCAATAAATTTATCCAACACATATTCCTCTGGCAATTTCCGCAATAATCCCACTATCTGTTCAAACTTTCCCAAGTAATCCTTCACCGTCCCAACTTGTTTGAGATTGCAAATACTAGAGAAAGGTTTTTCTACTTCCTAAGACCAAATCGGATAACCAATTCTTCCTTAAACTTCTCCCAACTAAGAAAATTCTCTACATTGACTCTACCCTCAATCAAACCATTTCATCGCATCATTCCGCAAATAAAATGAACAAGTACTGACCCAATTTGGATAGGACGTAGAGTAATAAGCGAAGATCTGTTGTACCTGACTCAGCCATGGTAAGACATCCTCGTCTCCCTTGTAGATAGGTATTTCTGGTTTGAGTACTCTGAGTTGCTGGGAAGGATGAAGCTCTGGGTAGATGACTCTTCTCTCCGAACTTCTATCGCCCTGGGAGTTATGACCTGAACTTCTTTCACTCTGAGCCCGCTCGTCTGCCTTGAGTTGATTATTCAATATTAATTGGATTTGCAAGGCCATATGCTAAATTTGAGCTCCCAACTTTGCTTCCAGGAGTTGATTATGGTGCTGGATCTGAGCTCCCAACTTCGCCTCCAAAAGTTGATGCTGCGACTCCATCCTCGCGGCTATTGCTTGGTGTTGATCTTCTTGCTGAGCTCTCCACTCGAGTGAATCATCCAAGCGTTCACTAAGAGTAACAGGATCAGTGTTGGAACTCTGACTGTTGTCTCCCTCAGGTGCGTCATTTCGCTTCTTTCCCATGGCTGGTAGCTGGCTCTGATACCAAATGATAAGGACCCAGTCCTTAACGAGATGCTTAAGCTTGAAGATTACGCCAATAATGACGAAATCTAAGAAGAATTTTATTAACTAGAAAGAAAAAATACAAGAGCAAGAATTAAAAGTGCAAAATGAGAAAATACTTCATATCTTCGATAGCCCAATCACTACAATCACTCGGATTTATACCCCTTTAAACCTCTAACAGATTCCTAACAAATTCGTAACAAACTTTGGTGAAGGAACGAAGATATGACAGCTGTGTTGATGGGTAGAGTATTCGTTTGTGAGGGAGAGGAGAAGAGAGCTGTAGAGCTCTTCAATCCGTTGGGATTTCTAACAACCAAGCCCATCCGCACAATCATCGGCCTTCCTTGAAATGGTTCCAACGGTCAAGCAACGATGGATGGTTCTGATTAAATCTCGCTGAAGCGGTAGATCTCTTCCTTCAACTCATCCGACGGCTACGGTTCTTCTTCCTTCAGCTTATCCAACGGTTCAACGATCACGCAGCTCCCGCCAATCTCCAGCTCCGCCGATATCCCATGGGTGCTAACAATCCATCGAGGTGCGATCGCACCTCGTGCTACCGCTCGTCGCAATCTGTGCGCTTGCCCTTAACGCTTCATATGTAATCGTCTGTCGCGTGTCACACAGATGCCCGCAAGCGTGCCTCACACTGCACACATGTTTCGGCTGTGTTGCACTCATGCGCCGCAGGCCGCACATTGTTGAGTTGCATTGATCAACAGTGTTGGCCGTGGAAAATACTACGTCGGACGAAGAAAATATCGGAGTTTTTAGGCCGAGAGAACTTGGTGTTATGGGATTTAAAAAAGGTCAAAAATCTGGATAAATTATATGTGTTATAAACGGGCTTCTTGGTGGGCCTACCCGTTAGTGGGTATCCACCCATTATGTAACCCTACCACTATAAATATAGGGCTATGGTCTCCATAGCCGCTAAGTTTACAACACGTTATCAGCACGCTCAAAGCTAAGCCGAACCCCTGCCGACGGACGGACGCGACGGACGGACGCGACGCGAACGGGCTTCCTTCACCGAACGTCGCTAGATCCGGCGGGTAGGATCTAGAGGTAACTTTCTCCCTAGATCTAAAAATTTTGTATATGCGCATATGTGGTGATTTAATTCTTTTTGGCTCAATCGATCAAAAACACCGTTTTTATCGCTAAAAATCACCCTTTTTCAATTAAAAAACGAATTTTTGGAAGAAAAATTGGGTTTTTTCCACTAAAAATCGGATTTTTACCCGTTGTTTTTCCCCAAAAATCACCCAAACCCGAAATAGGGTTCACCCTCGCCCCCCCCCCCCCCCCCCCCCCCCCCCCGTCGCCGGCAGCGGCGGGGGCCTTCCCGCCGTCGCTGCGGCGGCGGGAACCCCCCCGCCACTACAGGCGGGGATTTCCCCGCCGCCTGCAGCGGCGGGGCACCCCCGCCGTCGCCGGCGGGGGCTCCCCCCGCCGCGGCAGGCGGGGGCTCCCCGCCGCCTACAGCGGCGGGGCACCCCCGCCGCCGCCGGCGGGGGCAACTCCCCGCCTGCCGCGGCGGGGGGAGCCCCCGCCGGCGACGGCGGGGGCAACCCCCGCCGCCGCAGGCGGGGGCAACCCCGCCGCCTGCAGCGGCGGGGCACCCCCCCCCCCCCCCCGCCGCAGGCGGGGGCTCCCCACCGCTTGCAGCGGCGGGCAACCCCCGCCGCCGCAGGCGGGGGCTCCCCGCCGCCTGCAGCGGCAGGCAACCCCCCCCCCTCCCCGCCGCCTGTTGCGGCAAACGGGCCCGCCCGCCAGTAGCGGGTACGGGCCCGGCGTGCGTACCCCAAAACCCTAACTAGGGTTTCTGACCCAGAAAATTTTTTTTCGAATTTTCAAAATTTTTTCAGATTTAATTGCGATTCTTTTTCGTTATAATCTGGACCAAATTGCATGTGATTTTTACTCATCGCAAATTATATTTGGATTTATGATTTTCTTTAAAAAACGTTTAAAAATTAAGAAGATCCTGCGACCGCTCTGCCGTTAGTCAACTAACCTAACGGTGCATGACGTTGCCTAGTGGTCCAATAATTTTTAAACGATAGATTTCATTTTCCATTATAAACTGCCTGGGATGAATAAATAAATTGCCTGCGATGTATAAATTGCCTGTGATGATGCCTGCTGCATTATAACTGCCCGCGACGAATGGTTAATATTTGCTGTGGTTTTGGATCGGCTAGTTTATCACCATTTTTATTTTTCATGCATTATTTTCTTTTTGAGAGAAAAATGTAGTGAGGATAATTTTGTAAAATTACAAGCCCGGCGGACGCCTCAAGAAGATGAAGGACTATTCCAGAAGAATAGGGGCCCCACGGGGGTTCCCGAGTTGTACTTTCTTTCTTTTTGGGACTGTAAAGGACTGTAATTATTTATGGTGATTAGCCGATCCACGCAGCAAATATTTATGTCTGATGTGCTTGATTATTTATTTTTCCGCAAAATATCTAATTAATGCTATCTTTTTACATGCTAGAGTGATAAATGGCCAAAATTGCGAGCGTCGATTTCGACGTTTTGGATGCTTCAGGAAAGAATTACCTAAGCTGGCAGCTGGATATAAAATTCCATCTGCGAGCACAGGGATTGAGTCACGCCATCGCCTTAGGCGATAAGGTTTCTGATATAGATAAAGCGAAAGCAATTATCTATATCAGACGCCATATCGATCGGACCCTGAAGGCCGAGTACCTAACGGTGGAAGACTCGTATGAGTTGTGGACCGCCCTCGAGGACAGGTATAAACATCAAAGGGATGTTATCCTACCTCGAGCGCGATATGAATGGGAGAACCTCCGTCTCCAAGACTTCAAGTCTATTGCCGAGTACAACTCGGCACTTTTCAGCATCACCTCACGCCTGAAGTTGTGTGGTGAAAAGATGACGGAGGAACGCATGTTAGAGAAGACGTATACATCATTCCATGAGAAGGATGTCATACTGATGCAACAGTATCGTGAACGAAAGTTCACAAAATACTCTGAGCTTCTCTCATGCCTTCTAATGGCAGAGCAGAATCGTGACCTCCTTCTGGCCACCCACAACTCACGCCCTACCGGCACTGCTCCTGCGCCTGAAGCGCACCACAGCTCCTTCCAGAAGAAAAGGGGCAACTTCAAAGGCAAACCCCAGAAGGGCAAAACCATGAAGAAGCAGGCTCGAGGACCCCCTCCAAGAAACAACCAAGAGGGGAAGAAGAAAAATGTGTGGAAGAGAAAAGACGACGGCCAGACTTCTGCCCCCAGAAAGGATTGGGAAGATAAATGCCACAGGTGTGGCATGACTGGACACTGGTCCAGAAATTGTCGTACTCCACGCCACCTTCAGGAGTTGTACAAAGCAAGCCAGAAGCAAGCTGAGACAAACCTGGCGGTTCAAGAAAACCTGGCACCAATCAGGTTCATCGCCGAGGACTTCTCCAACGATGACCTGCTCGACTGAGGACATTTATCTACTCTATATGCATTGTAGTTTTTTCCTTTTGAGAAACAATTTATTTGCTTATCTCTGGCATGTTTTAGTACTTTTTCAGACATCAACTTAATTTTCGTAGTATATTCCTTTGTGTTTTGCCTTATACTGCGACATTTTTCTAAATAGATGGACTTTAAATGCCTAGTGGACAGTGCCTCTACGCACACGATCCTCCAAGACATCTGCTTTTTTCAAAGCATCAATAAATACGATGGCACCGTAAATACGATTTCCGGTCCATCAAGTATCATTGAAGGATCAGGGGAAGCACATTTTATGCTCCCCAATAATACAAAACTACTTATAAGAGATGCCCTTCTCTCCCCTAGCTCGCATAGAAACCTGTTAAGCTTTAAAGATATCCGCTTAAACGGATACCACCTAGAAACGGTGAGCAAAGGAAACAGTGAATACCTTGATGTAACGTTCCATAAAAACGGTGCTAAAAACACCGTCGAACGTTTCGAGGGACTCCTGTCGGGTCTCTACCACACAAGGATCAGAGCAATGGAAGCAAACACATTGGAGCACCAGAAGTGCCAAAATCAACCAGAATTCAAACTCTGGCACGATAGACTTGGACACCCCGGAAGGAATATGATGCGTCGCATCATATCCCAATCACGTGGTATTAATCCGAAAAGCCTGACGCTACTTCGGAAGGGTGCAAATCCTTGTCCCCCTTGTTACAAAGGGAAATTGATTACGAGACCATCCACCCTGAAGGCAGACTCTGAGTCTCCGAGCTTCCTAGAGAGAATACATGGCGACATTTGCGGGCCTATTCACCCCGCAAGTGGACCATTTCGGTACTACATGGTACTAATTGACGCATCTTCAAAATGGTCATATGTGTGCCTCTTGTCCACCCGCAACGTAGCCTTTGCAAAGCTACTTGCACAAATTATAAAATTGCGGGCACATTTCCCAGACAACCAGATCAAGAAATTGCGTCTGGACAATGCTGGGGAATTCACCTCACAAGTCTTCCTAGACTACTGCCAAGCAACCGGCATAGAAGTTGAACATCATATAGCTCATGTTCACACCCAGAACGGGTTAGCCGAATCTCTCATAAAGAGACTACAATGGATCGCTAGACCATTGTTAATGCAATGCCAGTTGCCGGTTTGTGCATGGGGACATGCCATACTGCACGCTGCATCGCTGATAAGATTACGACCGTCAGGTAGTCAATCTTATTCTCCGATGCAACTCGCATATGGGAACCCGCCCGATATCTCTCACTTGAGGATATTCGGATGTGCTGTCTATGTCCCCATAGCACCACCGCAGAGGACCAAGATGGGTCCCCAACGGCGCCTTGGTATCTATATTGGTTTCGACTCACCATCGATCATTAGATACCTCGAACCCCTTACAGGGGACGCCTTTAAAGCGCGTCTAGCAGATTGTGAGTTTGATGAAAGCATTTTTCCAAAACTAGGCATTAACACACAGAAGCCAGAAGCTTCAAAGACCATTACATGGGACACAAAGACCTTATCCCATTTTGATCCGCGCACAAATCAATGTGAAGAAGAGATCCTGAAGATCCTTCAAATTCAGAACACAGTTCACATTTTACCGGATAAATTCACTGACAACCAGAAGATTGTCAGATCACACGTCCCTGCTGCAAATACGCCAGCTAGGATTGACATACCCAAAGAGGGATGCAATCCACCTGCAGCAGAAGCGGCCGTACCTCAACAAAAAAGAGGACGACCCCCAGGCTCCAAAGATAAGAATCCTCGAAAGAGGAAAAATCCTGGAGCAACAATAACGATACCACCACAGGATGCTGAGCTCAGCCCAGCTACCTCTCCACTCCTACCAACCCCTGAAGAGGAAAATATAGGAGAAATCTCATTAAACTATGTACGTACCGGGGAGGTACTGGACAGAAAAAGCACAATCATCGATGATAACTTCGCGCTCATTATTGCCACTCACGTCACTGAAGACGACGATGAGACCGATCCACGCTCTCTAGCAGAATGTAAACGCAGAGAGGATTGGCCAAAGTGGAACGAGGCAATAGGAGTAGAGCTGGACTCACTCTCGAAGCGCAAAGTTTTTGGACCTGTAGTCCTAACACCAAAAGGTGTTAAACCTGTGGGATATAAATGGGTATTCGTGAGAAAAAGAAACGAGAATAATGAGATCGTGCGCTATAAAGCGCGCCTTGTTGCACAAGGTTTTTCCCAACGACCAGGAATAGACTATGACGATACCTATTCCCCGGTCATGGACGCGATCACTTTCCGTTTCATTATCGGCCTATCCACGAAGGAAGGTCTGGATATGCAGCTCATGGACGTTGTGACTGCATACCTATACGGAAATATAGATAAGGACATCTATATGAAAATCCCAGACGGATACAAACTACCGACAAAAATGACAGAAAGACCTCGGGACGTCTATTCCGTCAAACTCCAAAGATCACTGTATGGTCTCAAACAGTCAGGTAGAATGTGGTACAACAGACTGAGTGAATTCCTAGTGCAACAAGGATTCACAACAAATGAAGTCTGCCCTTGCATCTTCATACGAGCAAAGGGAACATGATTCGTAATTATAGCCGTCTACGTAGACGACTTGAACATCATCGGATCTCCCGCAGAGATAGATGAGATATCCAAAAGCCTCACACAGACTTTTGAGATGAAAGACCTCGGCAAAACGAAGTTTTGCCTAGGACTACAAATTGAACATTTAAGCGGAGGAATCCTGTTGCACCAATCGACATATACAAAGAAAGTGCTGAAGAACTTTCTTATGGACAAATGTCATCCGCTTAGCACACCAATGGTCGTCAGATCATTGGATGTTGAAACAGACCCCTTCCGACCGCTGGAAGAGTGGGAGGAAACACTGGGCCCTGAAGTACCCTACCTAAGTGCAATTGGAGCACTCCTATACCTGGCAAACTGCACGCGTCCCGATATAGCGTTCGCAGTAAATCTACTAGCCATATACAGTTCAGCGCCCTCAAAGTGCCACTGGAACGGAGTGAAACAACTTCTGCGCTACCTCCAAGGGTCTGTAGATATGGGACTATACTTCAAGAAAAGTGTATCCACCGACCTGGTCGGTTACGCAGATGCGGGATACAGGTCCGACCCACATACCGCAAAGTCCCAGACCGGTTTCGTATTCACATACGGTGGGACGGCCATCTCATGGAGATCCGTGAAGCAGACATCCACAGCGACCTCATCCAACCACTCCGAGCTCATCGCGATCCACGAAGCTAGCAGAGAATGCTTCTGGCTTCGATCAGTCATCAACCACATCCTCAAGACCACCGGCTTGAAGACGGGAGATCTTGGACCTACCACCATGTACGAAGACAATGCTGCCTGCATCGCTCAACTATGAGGTGGCTACATCAAAGGTGACAGGACGAAGCACATTTCCCCCAAGCTCTTCTGGACGCATGAACAGCAAGTGGATAACCAGATCGACATCCAGCAGATCCAGTCCTGCGACAACCTGGCTGACCTATTCACTAAAGCTTTGCCTCGCAGTACCTTTAGAAAACTTGTACTAGGAATTGGGATGAGACAGCTGAGAGATGTACAAGCCTGAAGCTTGTACTTATCAGGGGGAGTTAACGTAGTGCTGTACTCTTTTTCCTTGACTGTTGGTTTTTCCCACTGGGTTTTCCACAGTCAAAGGTTTTAACGAGGCAGCCACATTAACTCAGGATCCAGAAGTATCCACCACTGATGTTATCCATCGATCAGGGGAAGTTACAGAGACTTGTACTCTTTTCCCTTAGCCACTGGTTTTTCCCACTGGGTTTTCCTTGGCAAAGGTTTTAATGAGGCAAGCACTCTTAAACTTAGAGATCCAGAAGTATCTCCAACCCCATGATCAAATAAGCTTCATGAACCCTGAAGCGTTCACCATGGCTTACAACAATGGATGGATAAGGGGAAGTGTTATAAACGGGCTTCTTGGTGGGCCTACCCGTTAGTGGGTATCCACCCATTATGTAACCCTACCACTATAAATATAGGGCTATGGTCTCCATAGCCGCTAAGTTTACAACAATATGTTCATTTTTATCTTGAGTTATTTTGGGTGTTTGTATTAGGATATTTCAACAATGAGAGGGTATTATACTCAATTGTACATTTTAAGTAAAATAAACGCATATTTGGAAAAATAGAAAAAGCGAGGAACCTTAAATTGAAATTGGTCTATATAGCCTTGGTGGTTTAGATTGTAAGTATGTGCATTAAAACAAAAATTGTGAAGCAAACACAAATAGTTCAATGCGAATCCATTACATATTCCTGAATACTAGCAGGTTTCTGCGGTATTAAGCATCCATTACAAGCAAATACTGAAATATTTTAGGAATGTTCAATACAAATTCAATGTGGCCAGTATTTTGTTCAAACTAATACTACTAACAAAAAGTTTAACATACAAAAACAACCCTATACACAGAGTATATGTTTTCATTAGAATATGAAAACAACAATCAATTACCATCATTTTGCCAATCAGAATCATTTGAGGGAGGGCAGAGACCCAAAACGATGACATAATTAAGAGGCGGCTACTTGGTGCTGGGACAATCTTTGAATCTCCTGGATTATTAGCTCCTTTTCCTCTTCGAGTTGCTCATCTTCACCACCTGCAGGAAATGAGATTTTGATGAATATTAGAAATAAACCGTGCACACAGTGCACGAGACCCCAAGAAAAAATTCACACATAATGCGGGACCCGCGCACAGCCGAAAATGAGAGAGTGTGGGTCTGTGTATGGGTATTGTCGGGGTAAAAGAGGGAAAAGCAGAGGATAAAACGTAAAAAAAACACCAGAAGGCAAAGTGAAAAATGGCCAATGGCAAGCATATAAAATAGGAGAGAAATAGGGTTGGAGGCTTTTTCTTGGGTGCTCCACAACACCACCAAAAACCTCACCCAACTCTCCATCCACCCCCAAGTGGGCCCCCCATGATGAGGTGGCCAAACCTAGGCCACCACTCTATCCCCTCTTTTGTCCTAGTAGGACAGACCCCATCAACCCCTCTTCTGTATAATAGATTACTAGAAATAACCCGTGTACACAGTGCACGTGGACCCAAGAAAAAAAATCCACAAATAGGATGCAGGACCCGCACACTGCCGAAAAGGAGAGAAGTGTGTGTCTGTGTATGTATATCGTCGGGGGGAGAGGAGGGAGGGAAAACGCAGGGGCTAATACACATAAAACCCTGGAAGGCAAAGTGAAAAATAGTCAATGACAAGCATGTAAAATATGGTAGATATGGGGTTTTATTGGCAATGTCAAACATGCAAATAAGTAGAATGTGGTGGCTTTTTATTGGGTGCTCCACAACAACACCAAAAACCTCACACAACTCTTCACCCACCCCTAAGTGGGCCCCCACCATGATGAGGTTGCCAAACCTAAACCACTACTCTATCCACTCTTTTGTCCTAGTAGGACAAACTCCATCAATCAACCCTCTTTTGTCCTAGTAGGATAAACTCCATCAATCAACCCTCTTTTGTATACTAGATGTATGAAAGGTTGGGCAGACAAACTATTCCATAATACCGAATATCAAGAAAATTTCTGCTGCTCTTCTGCCGAACTGAGAGTTTTCCCAAAATTTGCATATTCTTGTAGGTATTGTGTGTGTGCGTGGGCAGGGAAAACATAATACACGTCCACATGCATGAATGCATGTATTGTGTGTGTGCGCATGCGCGATGTGCCCATGTGGGTTAAGAGCTAAGCGTCCATTTGTGCATGTGTGTCTGTGGGTGTGCATGTGTGCGCATTAGCAAGATTGAATGGGTGCACATGCATGCGTATGCACACATCTATATGTGCGCGTGCATTGTGGGCATGTGCCTGTGTGCCTGTGGAATCGCATGCATATGTATCTGGGGAAACACAAAAAATGGGGGGGGGGGGGGGGCCTGTACCTTTGCTCATGGGAAGTTTGTTTAGCAGTATCAACAATTCATTATGATTTTTTGCCAGGACCTCAATTATCTCACGAGGCTTATGTGGATTAGCAACAAATACCTGATTTGAACAAAGAAATATTCAAGAACCAAATGCAACAAATGCAACAAAATAAAATATGGATAGTACGTAATTATACTTAATTAAAAAATTTGAAAAGTACAGTCCTGCAAATGCTGTATTGATTGCCACACATCTTCTATTGATTTCATATAAAAGATACGCATTAATCAATATAAGCACAGAAAATGGGAATTCTTGTAGCCAAAGTAAGCGCTGTCCTCATTAAGCTTCCACTAAACAAGAAAAAAATAAGGTCTGCATAAAATGCTTGGAAAATGCTAGTTATACAGCTACAGAGTATGGTACTATTTCGTGCATTGCAAATGGGTCTCACATAAACAAAGTAAGCGCTGCCCTCATTAAGCTTCCACTAAACAAGAAAAAATAAGGTCTGCTTAAAATGCTTGGAAAATGCTAGTTATACAGCTACAGAGTATGGTACTACTTCGTGCATTGCAAATGGGTCTCACATATAACACTCTTTTTTGAGTTTTCTCATGGAGTCAGATTTGGGTGTCTGAGATTATCCTGACCATCCATTCAGAGTCTCGAGGACTTTATTTGCAAAGTAAACCCTACTATTCCGTTTTGAATTCTATCCAATTTATAACTTCTAGTTGTATGGGTTTCATAGATTCCCAATGCATCTACTACTCTCATCTATAGTTCTCATCAACTACACACACATGCATCGCATGTCAGAATAATAGTCAATGTAATAGCAGTACGAAAGCAAAACCACAAAGGAAAAGTGAAAAGAGATGGCGGTACTTAACCAGAAGATTGAAGAGTTACCTTAAAAATGTGAAAGGCTGATGTCTGAATGTTTTTGCTTGAATCCTGCATGATTATGGATTTATAGTTAGAAAGAATAGGAATAAAAAGGAAAGTACTGGTAGCAAACTTTTAAAAAAACATGGTTGTAAGGACAGAAATAATGGTATAACAAGTTTCATATCATAACACTGTTGGGGTGATTGAGATCATCTCTCTTGGGCTCATATGTCCTCTTGAAGGGCTTATCAAGAAACAATCGTCCCTCGGAATTTCAAGATCGTTGAAGCAACAAACAAAGCGAATGACTCTCTACAAAACCCAGAACACATCAATATATTTGGAAGTAACGCAAAATAAAATATAAAACACCAAAATTTGTACCGGTTTCACCTAAAACTGTACGTGTCCAGTTGGAGAGATCATTCATGCTTCAATAATCTTGGGTTACAAGTTATAACGTTTGGTTTAAGAAAATAACCAAACCCGTTAAAGGTTCGGAGAAGAAAACAACAAAGAAAGCTCTCAAACAACACTCCTTTGGCCATCAGTTTGCTCTCTTTATTTTCTAAAGTTAGCTTTAAACTTGTGCATATACCGAAACTCGCATCAATACCTTAGCCAAAACAAGGTTTAAATACCTTTAGATTTCTTAATGGGTATGGTTCCGGATCAAATTTGGATCCGTGCTTGCTTCGCGTGCCTGCACTGCTCACGCGCGTGATCGCCCGAACGCGTAATGTGCGTGACACACCTCGCACTGGGCTGCGCCGACCGCTGGCCGCACCCGCCCACATGCACAGTAATGGGCTTTACTGTTTCACCGAATGGGCCAAGAAAAAGATCAACACTAGACTTTAGAAAATTATTGTTTCGGGCTATAAAAATATCAAAAATATCGTTATAAATTCTACATTAATCTTCAGATATTTTGAAGTTTTGTATCATATTTTTCACTCTACATTGATACAAACACACTACAAAACCCGAACCAAAACCAAAACACAATATCATCCATCTTCAAAAATAAAACACCTCGTCATAAGGACATGTCACTTGGCTAGTGAGCTTCGTATTAAGCATCATCAACTAACCGAGTGTCTAACAAACCCCTTACGAATGTAAATCTCGGAAATCGTCGTATCTCTTGAATCCATACTTGAAGCAAAACTTGTAATCTCTCCATACCACCTCGTGGCACTCTAGCACCTTTTCAAGGAAAATAAGTTTAAATCTCGCTTAAACTTCAGTGCCAATCTATCCACCGTCGGATTCTCATTGTGAATTTTCTTAGGATGCTTTATCATGTTGACATCTTTCCTAACCCACCCTAAGTTTGTAGTGCCCTGGGAAGCTACTGCACATGTACTAGAGGGGGGTGAATAGTACTTTTAAATAATAAGGAGAGTTATTCCTAATTATCGTGCAATTAACAAACAACGTTGCGGAATAACTACAATCAAGAAATAATGCAAACGCAAACACAATGGTTTAATGGGTTCGGATCCACCCAAGTCTCCCCGACTTGTTCCCGGTGATCCTACGTCCCAACCACCCGGATCCCTTCCGGATACTTGAGTTAGAAACCCTAACTCAAGATTTCCAATATGAACACTTGCGAAAACCTCACAAGCGCAATCGACCTACAATCGATGACCGTGACTCCCACAACCCGGGATCACGCAAAACCTCTCACAACCGAGAGTATACAATTCAAATATAACTGAAATGAAATGCTTACCAACAAAATACCTATGCCTTGAGATTTCTTACCAAATTAGGGCAAAGAGGATTTTGATGGAGGAAGAGTCACCAAACCCTAGCTTCAAGAAGATGACCAGCAATGGAAGCCTAGGGATGAGATGGATGACCTAGAATCAAGCCCTTGGCTTGGAAGGCTCACAACCAATGAATCTCTCTAGAGGAATGAGAGTGAGGGAGAGATTCTTGATAATGGGAGAGCTTGAAGATGAGAGTTGAAAGAACTTCTCTTTGAATCAATAGAGCTCTGAAATAGCAGCCTTGGATCCTATGAAATAACCCCTTCAGGTATTTAAAGGATCAAGGGAAAAGGGAGAGAGAAACGTCGCTTTCAAAACTCCAACGGATCTAAATCTGAAGCAGACTAGTCGGTCAAAGAACAACCACTGACCGACTAGTTCATCAACTAGTCGGTCGGTGAGACAACATGGACCGACTAAGAGGTGAACAGTGAACAGATGAAGATTTCAGACCTAGATAACTAGTCGGTCCAAGAAGACATTCTGACCGACTAGTTTCACAACTAGTCGGTCAGTCAGTGAACGTAGACCGACTAAGAGGCAAAGTGAAATAGTCTGAATACACATTGACTTAGTCGGTCCAAGAACAAATGTTGACCGACTAGATTGTCAACTAGTCGGTCACCAAACGTTCTTAGACCGACTAACGATAAACAGTAGCTTAGGAGAAATTTAGCATGTACAGTAAAACACAACTAGTCGGTCAAAGAAGCATCACTGACCGACTAGTTCACAAACTAGTCGGTCGGTGAGTCAACGTAGACCGACTAACTGTAAACAGTACTGAACAAGAAATTAAGGAATCAAACTAGTCGGTCCAAGAACAGTTGCCGACCGACTAGATCACCATCTAGTCGGTCAGTACTTGTTCTTGTACCAACTAACATGCACTAGAAGTCCGAATCGAAGCGCGATGCTTCGGGAAAGTTAGAATGGACTTCTACGAAGATCCTAGAGCTACGATATGAGCGTTATGAAGATATAGATGTAAGAATTACTCAAGGCTTAACATTCTATAGAACGAAGCTAAAAGACTATAAAATAAACCTTAGCGATCCGTCTTCAAAGCTTCAATCTTCATTCTCGACTTCAAAGAAGGTACAAAAGCTTCAACGAAGCTTTAGGCATGCGATCACGCGCTTTGAGAAGTCTTGAGACGTCGCTTTGGATGTTCACATGAATTTGGCGACGATCTCCATAACTGCGCTCACAAATTGTTAGTTCATGATATATTTATGTTTGCTCATCATCCAAAACCAAATCCGGGGAGTCCAATACTCAACATTCTCCCCCTTTTTGGTGATGACAAACCAACATATAATAATAATAAAAAATAGTGAACTAAATGAAATATACTTACTCCCCCTGCATTGATGACACATTAGTTCCATACGAAATAATAAGCACATACATCAAGCAGACGAGGAAAGTAAAAATGCAAATCCAATATTTGAGATTTAGGATTTGTAATCCATTTTTATATCTTAACTCCCCCTGAATCTAACATATCAAATTAGATTCATGGTAAATTATCATTTAGCACATGCCATTATTATGCCATTATTATATCTCTCCCCCTTTGGCATAATCCAAAAAGTGCGGGAGGAAGCCAATGACAATAAATCATGTCCAAATAATCCATTAAGCATGGGAGTCTAAGAATACGACCACGTTTCATATGACACCAAAATAAAATTCGAATAAAATCAAAGCGTGTCAATGAGACCATAGTCGAAAATCGAAAACTTAAATCATCAAAATATCAAATGTAAATTCACTTATTGATGAAATGAATTTACTCTCCAATATCAACATTTATAGCTATTTTAGTGCATGGAAAACAATTCTATGTTTTCATACAACTAAAGCTATTGATTCAAAATAAATCGTCGAGCGACGAAATCAATATCAGAGACATACATAAAATGTGCACAAAGGAATGAACCATCAGAAAAGTGGTGCACATCATAGAATATCAGATGATACAATATCGATCGAAAATGAACATAAAGTAAAAGCACATCAAAACTAAGTGAAGTGTGCAATGAGAAGTGACAATGTGATAAAAGTAATACGAAAATTATCATTATAACTTTTAAAAACATGTCATGCCAAAAATAGATATGAATTTCAAAGCATTTATGGCATTCACAATTCTATCATGCTAGGAGAAACAAAATGATACCAATGTAAAGAAATAGATTTTAACCAAGCATGCATTCAACCCTCATGGATACCAAATGTAATATTATACTTACAACATTAAGCTCCCCCTACATTGGTGCATTACCTAAGCACCATCAACTCCGTTTGAATGAAAGTCTTCCCAAATCGAGGAGTTGGTATGGTTGGTATCCCACGGTGTATTGAACCTAGAAAACTTCATTTTGGTATCCAAAAACCCTTTTGGATCCAATGGGTTAGACAACAAATTTGAAATACGAAATAAAAAATTATTGTAACCCATAAATTAACATAATCAAAATCAATTTTATAAACATATGCCTTGGTACCCATAACATGATCATAAACTCATGGTACCAAGCAATGAAGGGTTAAAGGAACTAACCCTTCGGAAACCAAGTCCAAGAGGAACTTGACTTTCCAACATAATCATCATTCAAAATAACATCATTAATATAGGATTGCACATAAACATTCATAGCATCATCGCTAGTGTTCTTGGGACCCCAAATAGTGTACATTTTGGGAATCCTCTTCCTAGTGGTTGCATGCACAAAAGGTTGATTTCTATGTGGTGCATGTGGCCTAGGAGCATGAGATGTGTATGCATGAGGATGATTATGAGAGAGGGCATTCACATGTGGATTAGATGTGTGAACATAAGCATTAGGATGTGCATGAGCATGATTACGTGCATGTGGGTGTCTCATATGAGTGTTAGCACGTGCTCGTGGGTGCGGAGTATAAAAATCATCATTAATATTAGCATGCACCGGTGGAGTAGGATGTGTGTTCCTACGTGGCATAGCATGTGAGTACAAAAATGCATGACCCCTCTTTGGAGGTCTACCCAAAGTGGGTTTCTTTCCAATCGGGGGTATGTACGAAGTGGAAGCACCATTGGTAGGAGAACTACCAATGAGGTGTTTGCTCCCACTCGTCGAGGCATCGGATGTCGGCCTAACAAAGGTGGTAGGCGATTTGGATGAGTCTCCCATCTTATACCCCAAGCCAATGTGGTGTTTGGCCGGAAGTAAGTCATTTAGGATATTATCCAAATGGCCCTTACCTTTATTGAAATCATTGATACGGCCTAGCGTGCACTCATACTTCTCTTTGAGAGAATGCAAAGAAGCATCCAAAGTGGATACTTGCGATGTGAGTGCATAAACACGTGATTTGAGATTCTTATTCTCAATACTCAAAGTTGAGTTTTGAGACGTCAAATCCGCTATCACATGTTCATCCGAATCATCAACACGAACATGCTCAAGTTGAGATTTGAGGGACTTCACCTCATTTCTCAACAAGCCATTATGAGTAAGCAAACTTGCTTTCTCATTGGCGAGTGTCTCAACAATGGTGTCATTGTTGGTGATGGTAGACTTAGGAGAGGTTTGGAGGCTAACAAGTTCATCTTTGGTCTTATTATATCTATCTACTAACTTAGTAAATTTAGACCAAATTTCTTGGTTTGCTAACCTCATTTCATCAATAGTAGGTTATCCGCTTCCATCCTCGCTACCATCCTCGCTTTCATCCTCGCTATCATCGAATGAGGACTTTCGAACTTTTGCCTCATTAGCCATGAAGCAAAGTTTTGCTTTCTCCACTCTTCCATCATCCGACTCTCCACTTGAAGAATCCTCTTCGGAGTCGGTGAATGTGCCAACAAGTCCTTTCTTGTACTTTCTCGACTTGTCGTACTTCGATGCTTTCCCCTTCTCCTTGTGTTTGTAGAGAGGACAATCCGGTTTGATGTGTCCTTCTCGGAGGAATCGATCGAACTTCCTTGCCATACGGGCAATGGATTCCATGTCCAATTCGTCTTCCGATTCTTCATCATCGGTAGATGGAGCGGCCTTGAAGGCAATCCCCTTTTTCTTTGGCTCATCTTGCTTCAAGTACGCTTTCATCTTTTCCTTCATTCGGATCTTACTATCCTTGCGTACCTCGTAAGACAACAAGGTACCCATTAGTTGTACGACGGTATATTTATTCATGTCGTTACCTTCCTCGATGGCGTAGGTACGCTTTTCCCAACATGATGGAAGACCGTCGATAATCTTCGCGACTTTCTCCTTTTGGGTATAGACCTTCCCAAGAGCTTCCAAGTCGTTTGATATATCCACGAAGCGAGCGTAATATTCCTTCATGGTTTCGCCCTGCTCCATATGAAACAACTCAAATTATTTATTAGCAACGACGAGTTTAGAATCTTTTACCGTACTCGATCCTTCGTGCAATATGAGGAGTTGGTTCCATATTTGATATGCACTCTTACATGTGCATATCTTGTTGAAGTCCTCGGGCTCCAACGCACAATTCAAGGCATTCATTGCCTTGGCATTTGCTACTTCCGCGGCGACCTCCGCGGGAGTCCACTTCGCAAAATCTTCTTCGGAAGGCTCGACATACTCCATCATGGTGGCTCTCCATAGTGAAGCGCTCCGGAGGAAAATTTGCATCCGGCATTTCCAGTACCCATAGTTGGTACCGTTGAAGTGTGGAGGCCTGACTGAGGATAGTCCTTCCATAACTGAAGAAGCTCCATCGCGGTTCCTGAAGACGTTGTAGTCGTTGTTCGTCATAGCTTTGAACCTTGGCTATGTGTAGCTTTGAACTTGGCTCTGATACCAATTGTAGTTTGGTATCAGACTAAGTAGCTTTGACCTTGTAGCTTTGAACTCTGGCTCTGATACCAATTGTAGTGCCCTGGGAAGCTACTGCACATGTACTAGAGGGGGGTGAATAGTACTTTTAAATAATAAGGAGAGTTATTCCTAATTATCGTGCAATTAACAAACAACGTTGCGGAATAACTACAATCAAGAAATAATGCAAACGCAAACACAATGGTTTAATGGGTTCGGATCCACCCAAGTCTCCCCGACTTGTTCCCGGTGATCCTACGTCCCAACCACCCGGATCCCTTCCGGATACTTGAGTTAGAAACCCTAACTCAAGATTTCCAATATGAACACTTGCGAAAACCTCACAAGCGCAATCGACCTACAATCGATGACCGTGACTCCCACAACCCGGGATCACGCAAAACCTCTCACAACCGAGAGTATAAAATTCAAATATAACTGAAATGAAATGCTTACCAACAAAATACCTATGCCTTGAGATTTCTTACCAAATTAGGGCAAAGAGGATTTTGATGGAGGAAGAGTCACCAAACCCTAGCTTCAAGAAGATGACCAGCAATGGAAGCCTAGGGATGAGATGGATGACCTAGAATCAAGCCCTTGGCTTGGAAGGCTCACAACCAATGAATCTCTCTAGAGGAATGAGAGTGAGGGAGAGATTCTTGATAATGGGAGAGCTTGAAGATGAGAGTTGAAAGAACTTCTCTTTGAATCAATAGAGCTCTGAAATAGCAGCCTTGGATCCTATGAAATAACCCCTTCAGGTATTTAAAGGATCAAGGGAAAAGGGAGAGAGAAACGTCGCTTTCAAAACTCCAACGGATCTAAATCTGAAGCAGACTAGTCGGTCAAAGAACAACCACTGACCGACTAGTTCATCAACTAGTCGGTCGGTGAGACAACATGGACCGACTAAGAGGTGAACAGTGAACAGATGAAGATTTCAGACCTAGATAACTAGTCGGTCCAAGAAGACATTCTGACCGACTAGTTTCACAACTAGTCGGTCAGTCAGTGAACGTAGACCGACTAAGAGGCAAAGTGAAATAGTCTGAATACACATTGACTTAGTCGGTCCAAGAACAAATGTTGACCGACTAGATTGTCAACTAGTCGGTCACCAAACGTTCTTAGACCGACTAACGATAAACAGTAGCTTAGGAGAAATTTAGCATGTACAGTAAAACACAACTAGTCGGTCAAAGAAGCATCACTGACCGACTAGTTCACAAACTAGTCGGTCGGTGAGTCAACGTAGACCGACTAACTGTAAACAGTACTGAACAAGAAATTAAGGAATCAAACTAGTCGGTCCAAGAACAGTTGCCGACCGACTAGATCACCATCTAGTCGGTCAGTACTTGTTCTTGTACCAACTAACATGCACTAGAAGTCCGAATCGAAGCGCGATGCTTCGGGAAAGTTAGAATGGACTTCTACGAAGATCCTAGAGCTACGATATGAGCGTTATGAAGATATAGATGTAAGAATTACTCAAGGCTTAACATTCTATAGAACGAAGCTAAAAGACTATAAAATAAACCTTATCGATCCGTCTTCAAAGCTTCAATCTTCATTCTCGACTTCAAAGAAGGTACAAAAGCTTCAACGAAGCTTTAGGCATGCGATCACGCGCTTTGAGAAGTCTTGAGACGTCGCTTTGGATGTTCACATGAATTTGGCGACGATCTCCATAACTGCGCTCACAAATTGTTAGTTCATGATATATTTATGTTTGCTCATCATCCAAAACCAAATCCGGGGAGTCCAATACTCAACAAAGTTTGTGTCCAAACTCATGCATCCACAGCAAACCTATCTGCTATAAGATCTCCATGTATATGCAATGCTAGGACATGTAGCTACACAATACACTAGAAAAGGGGATGCATAGTGTAATGGCAAGCAAATAAGTGTAATTAAAAGTTACTAAAATTAAACGCACAATGCAGCAGAAAAGAAAACGAATAGCTCAACAATAACCACAAATTGAAATACGTAAATGCAAAACACAAACACACGAGGCGTATCCTGATTCAGATACCTATTCCAAGGCGATCATACTCCAGTCCCACGTTGGATAACACTCTGTGGATTCCACTAACATCCTTCACGGGCTCAAACAACCAACACCACAACCCGGTGTTTGGTTTACAATTCTTCCACTACATGAACACAAATACAAAATCCCTTCTGGGATACCAACACTCTTTTCCAAGAGTCAATCTTTCCCAAGATTGCAACAACTTATTACAAGGGCCACACATATCTTTCCAGCGAGACTCCCACCATCAGGAAGCAAGGTTTCACAAAAAATGAAACGAAATACATTTACCCATACCTTGAATATATTTACCTATGTGAAGATGAAGGCATAGAAGTGTGGAAAGCAAGTGCTTGAGATGATGAACTTGATGCACTTAGAAACTTCTCCTTAAGCTAGGGTTTCAACCTCTAGATCATGCAATAAGAGAAGGAGACGGAAGAAAGAAGATGATGAGCTTTATCCCCAAGCTTTTGGCTCTCTAAAATGCTTTCTACATCAGTGGAGAGATGCCCAAAATTCTCTTTCAATCGGATTTAAATAGCACTCACAAAATGGCTCAAACCCCAAGAAATCAACCCCAGAAATACATAATCTAACTGCTATAAACGGACAGATTTCCTAGTCATCGACGTATGGTGAAGTGTTCGTAGATGGTTGATCAACTGTTCAGACGTCTGGGAACATTATATCAGACGGCTGTCAGTAAAGTTGGTCATAAAAAATGACGTCCAAACCCCCAGCAACCAAACGTCTGATGAAGGATTATCAGACAGATGGAACAATGTTCAGACATCTGATCATCCTTCGTTAGACGATTAAGAAAATATGGGTGAGAAAAACAAAGAGCTCACGAAAACTAACACCCACTGAACAGACTGGAGTTCACTAAGCAGACAGACGTCTGATCGACTGTTCAGACGTCTGGCCAATAAGCTTCATACTGCTGACAGATGATTGTGTTTGCATAGCTGATATACAGACACGCCAGACGTCTGGTGACTCTATACCAGACGTGTGATCCTGGTCCAAAAACACAATCTTGAGTGTTTTGGCCATGGATCTTATTTGGATGGGTTCTAAGATATTCCTATGGTTCCCTATAATGAAAAATGGTGCAAATGAGTGAGTGTGCATCTATTCAAGGCTACATCAATTTTATGAAAAGAAATGAAGAAATACAAATGAATTACATTGAAGTCCAATATTTCTTTAAGCAACCTTCTCACTAAGCATTAAAACCATCATCTCATCACCAATATGCTTTGTCTCCATCAAAATAATCATTAGCAAAGCTGAGACTAAAATATATAAGATGATTAGTACACAACATAATGTTAATCATCATAAAAACAATATCGGTCTTGAACTCAAGTACCAACATGCAATGCATAAGCCGAATTCATATAGTCCTCGTAGCGAGGTGGGGCCTTCACAGTATGTCGCAGCACTCTGCTAAAAATAGAATCATCTACAGTAGCTTTAGGATCCCCACCTCTTCTAGACTCATACTAGCATCGTTGTTGGTAGTAGTATCCTCATGTGAACTCTCTCCATCAACCGACACTCCTTTACCAACATTTATGTCGATCCTGCGATTTGGAATAAGCACATCCACCTCGATTATCACCCCATTGTTTCCACCTGTTTTGATACTTTTCGAAGTCTTTCCTTGCAGCATCGCAGACTCATTAAATGTCACATGTCGACCAATCAAGATCTTCTTTGCACCTAGACTCCAAGGTCTGTAACATTCGATACCATCCATTTATCCTAACATGACACGTTTCATTTCCTTGGCGCTGAACTTGTCACCATCCTCATGAACATAAACTAGACATCTAAACACCCGAAGATGATCTATATACACCGGCTTCCCTGTCCAAACCTCTTCTGGAATTTTCCCGTCAATAGTTGAAGATGAAATTTTGTTTTACCAAATAAGCTACGTCGATGTAGTTTCAGCTCAAAATTCCTATGACAAACCTAATATCAATTTGAAACACCTCGTCTTCTCTAGACTGTCATATCCATACTCTCTGTGACTACATTCGACTACGGATCTTCATATGTAATGAAATATCTCTTTACACTCTACAGAATTCAATAAACTTAGAAGAAGAAAACTTGCCATCATTGTCAGATCTTATTACTTTTGGCTTCTTCTTCATTTGACTCTCCACAAGGGTCTCCATGCCTTGAACTTTTCAAAAGCCTCCGATTTTTTCTTCAAAACATACACCCAAACTTTATGAACAATATGAAGTATACAACTCCACTTAGAGAGTGAACTCGTGCAGGTCTCCAAATATCTGTGTGAACATAATCAAGAAGCTCAAGTGTGTCATGCTCTCTCTTATCGAAACTAACCTTTATCTGCTTACCATAGACACAATCCTCGTAAAACCACAGCTCCTTAAAATTCACTTCTTTGATCAGACCACGCTTCTGGAAAGCCTCCAAGCTTTTATCCATAACATGTCTAAGTTTGAGATACCATATACTGGTAGAATCAGTCTCCTGCAAACTCTAACATTTGATATTAGAATCTCCTATGATTGTCGTCCCCTTCAACAGATATAAATCCCTGATTTTTTTCACCTCTCATCACTATCATCGATCCCTTCGATATTTTCGGAGCTTCCTTCTCTATTGTAACCTTGCAACCCATAGAATTCAATGCTCCTAAAGAAATCAATGGCTTCCTCAGCTCTGAAACATGCCACAAGTTAGTGAGTGTGCACAATGCCATCAAACATCATGTTCCTCACCGAACCAACTCCAATAGCTTTACACATAGGTATGTGCATGGGTACAGGGTACCCAGATACCCGATCGGAACCTACCCGAATGGGTAGGTTCCGGGTAGATACCCATTAGTACCGGGTAGGTTCCGGGTAGGAAAACTAGGAACCTGTATGAACCGGGTCTGGTTCCGGTTCCCATTTATAGGAAACGGGTACCCGGACCCGGAATCGATATCCAGACCCGGATTACCACTACTTAACACCTCATCACTACTTAACAATTAACACCTCGCATATAAGTATATAGTCTCCGTTGAATAATGAGACATGTTTATCTACATCAATTGTCACTAAATAGTGGTCTAATGTCCACCAAACTAGTAGGAAATTATAACGAAAACTTCAAACTATAATGTTTGCCGTCATGGAAAAGTTTCACAGATTTGACTGTTTCACTTCAACTCGTCGCAAACAATGTAACTACATATTACAGGGTACACAGAACCTACCCGGAACCATAGGGTCCAGGTAGGGTCCGGATAAAGGGTCCTATTGGGTAGGTTCCGGGTCCAAATTTTAGGAACCGATCTCTTATCGGGTAGGGTCCGGGTAACATAAAAAAACAGGGTACCCAGACCCGCACACCCCTATTTACACACTTCATTGTTACCCGTAAATACCAATGAATCCTTCTTCCTCTGATAGGTATATAAGCACTGCATGTTTGGTGTCATATAGAACGACTCGAATCCATGATACACACATGATTCTCAATATCTGAAGAGCATGTTATGAACACATCATAGGTCTTCTCGCTCCTCACCTCCTTCGTCTGTACAACTGCAAATGCCAAAGATGTTGGCATATCCTTCCTGTTTATGTTCCTTCTTTTTGCTCCTGATTTCTTACAATATAGCATGTCGTGCATCTAGTTCTCGATCTTGAACTCTTCCTATTGTCGCCTTACGTATTGCTTCGCCCCGAACCAAGCCGCCCCGAACCAAGTAGGCCATGGCTGTCCGAATCCCCTATGCTCAAATCAATTATTATCATCTCTCAACTCCTCACTTTAGAGCCCCACCTTCATGTCATCAAGACTAAGAGTATCCTGACTGTAAACCTTGGTGTTAATGAACGGCGTCTATCGCTTTGGTAATGGCACGAGCAGGATCATTGCCTCATACTCCGTCTTTTCAATCAATCCAATAGACCTCATCTCCATCACTAATCCATTAAAAGTATCCAGGTGATTTTTCAATGAAGTATCGTCTCACAGCTTAAATGTGAAGAAAGTTTTCAATAAGATTAGCATGTTGATGAGTGACTCTTTCAAATACATCTTCTCATGCTTTTCCTATAATCACTTAGCCGTAGTCTCTTCGGAAACCCACTTAGTCCAATAAATTGAGTAGGATGGTTGTCACCGCCGAGTCCTCCATCTCCATCTTCTCCCTTTCTAAGATATTTATCGGTGAAATCTTCGTGTCATACACTACAATGTGGACATGATCCTTCTTTAAGATTGCCTTCATCGTGTATTGTCATATCTTGAAAGTTCCTCTTGCCATCAAACATTTCAATTTTGTTATGTGTTGTTTCAACCATGGCATACGAGCTACCTGAATACGAACTCGAACTCATTGTTTTTCTGGTTACATCACCTTTTGTAGAAGACTCTCTGCAACTGCCTTAGACTTGTTCCACGGACCTTGCTATGATACCAGGTGTTGGAGGTGATTGAGATCACCTCTCTTGGGCTCTTATGCCCTCTTGATAGGCTTATCAAGAAAGCAATCGTTCCGCAAAATTCCAAGATTGTTGAAGTAACGAACAAAACTAATGACTTTCTCTATAAAACCCGCAACACGGTAATATATATCAAGGTAACACAAAACAAAAGATAAACATGCACCTGACATTAAGATTTACATTATTTCCACTAAAACTTGATGTATGTCCAGTTGAAGAGATTACTAATACTTTAATAATCTTGAATTACAAGTTATGGTGTTTGGTTCAAGAGAATAACTAAACACATTAAAAGTTCGGATAAGAAAAAGCTCTCAAACAACAATCCCTTGGCTCTTAGTTTGCACTCTGTATTTTCTACATGTAACCATAAACTTGTACATGAAATTTGCACCAAAGCTCGCATCAAAACTCTAGCCAAAACATGGGTTAAATACCTTTAGCTTTACGGGTCTGTTTCCGGATCGGATTTGGATCCACACTACGCCGCTACCGCGCCCGCTACCATGCCCGCAGGCCGCACAGTAATGGGCTTTACTATTTACCGAATGGGCTGAGGAAAAGATCAACCCTAGGCTTCAAAAAATCATTGTTTCGGTCTCCATTATATCTCTAATAAATCTCCAAAAAATCCTCATAAATTCTAGATTAATCTTGATATATTTTTGATGTTTTGTGTCATATTTTTCAACAATCACAACTAGTCATTCCGTCCTCATTGAGTTCAATTGGGGTTAGGTATATAACAGAGCTCTAAAGTGAAAAGGTTAGTCAATACTCTTTGGTGTTCGGAATTCATGTCTTAAGGTAACTATCGGCAAGAAATGAAATTATAATTAAACCTTTGAAGAATATTAAAACATGTAACCTAGAAGGGCATTCCACAAGTAGCTTAAGGTCACTCCACAAGCAGCTTAAGTTACTTAATCTACATTAGCAGTCACACTGTTTGCATTATATGGCACCAAAGCATTCATAGAAGTTTTCCACGAGACTAAAGCGACAGCCCAGATCCAAGATTTATTAGGGGAGTCACATTCATCCCTGCTCAGGTACCGTCCAGTCTAAAACAATCACTCGTGCAAAAGTGCACCCATGCACAAACATCCTATTCTCCTGATAATGCCATACTCGATTACCTTGATTAAAAAAATCCATCAGTCTGTTAATCCTGGTCAAATGTAACATTGATGTATTCTACTAATGCACTTAGAGCATTTTAAAAAACCGAAGCATCCCCTCGTTGCAAACAATTTGGGCAGAAATATGGAGTAAGGTTAAGCTAAAGAGTAAAATCCAAATACAATCCTGAAAAGTTTGCATAATTATCCCATTGTTGGAAGTAAATATTTCTAAATGTTTGTTTAATCTGGCAACATAACATAATAAATAAATTGGATAGGCAAACTGAGACAGACAAAGAACAGCTACCTTCAACAAAGCCATCATAGTTTTCAAGTACCGAACTTCCAAGATGTAACGCTTCATTATTTGGGAATTTGGTGGCTCCAAAAGAAATTCCGAAAGAAACTAAAATTCATCGTCACACCGTCAATAGTCCACGTTAGCAAAACATGGTCAATCAGACTGAAGAAAGATGCAGGTAATTTGTGTGCCTAACCTTCAAGGACTGCCGTCTTGTCACATAGTTTGAAGATGCCAATAGCTTGTCGTAGTTCTCAAAGAACTGGAATAAAATTCTAACATCAAATGAGCTGCATGAAACATGTTGATTATAATAAACTTTGAAATTTCATTCATTTATTAAATCTTATCAGGAACCTCTGATGAAATGTTGATTACCCAAAAGCTTGTTATGTAAATCTTAATTGAATCAATGATCTCACCTCTTCATAGTGGGCACTCAAAAACTGAGAGACCACAATATCATGTTTAGTGAGCAGATCCTGCCAAATGAAAAAAAATCAAGCACTTAAACAGCAAAATTAGCATGAGTTTGAGATTTAGATCAAGAGACTGCAAAATGACCTGAGGAAATAAATGAAGATAAATTAACCTTGAAAGTAGCAAGAGCATCGGATGCAATGTCAAAGTTTGGTAGCTCAACATACTTGAAAAATAACTCAAAGCTTGTTGATTCCAATACGTATCTGAAAGAGCACTACAAAATCAAAATGCATGAAGAAATCAAATTGATTTGTCATAATAGCCTAAGCATGCAAATTATAGCCTCTACAAATGACATCTCTAATACACAAAGCCATTATTCTGATCATGATTTTCCACAGTAACTGAAACTATAAAAGCAAGCTAAATGGTATCGTTTTTCTACAGCCTTGCCTCCTACAGTATCATTGAAAATATGAAATCTTCAGTTCTATTCAACACTGTAAACAATAGAAAAGGTTCCTCAGTGTCGCAACAAACTTACTGCAAAGACATTGCTGATATTGTTATCAATATTCAGCCACCTCCACCCAAAAGCACCATCAAGATTTTGTGCATCATGTAGAATGTCCCAGCACAGCTGCTTGGTTTCTCTCATGCCACTTGATCACTCCCTTTGCATATAGCCTTGTTCTTTTGCCAGGATCCACGGCCTCAGAAAGGGGGAAATGGAATAAAGGCTACAAAAACTAGGCTCTTGTCAAATTCCAATTAAGCCAATTAACATCATTTAGCTTATAACATAGACCCATCAGCTTTTAAACTTGAGGCTGATATATCTTTCTAGCATCGGTGAACATCAACAACTCATTGTAGTTCAAGCCTCCCTATCTTTTGGACCTAAACACAGTAGCCCTCATCATATTTGATGCTAAGTTTATCGGCAGCGGTCGCGCAATACTCCAGTTCTTTTCACCAGTGCTCCTGTTATCCAATCTCAATAGAGTGCATACCCGGAAGTTTCAGTAGGCATCACTCATATCACTTGCTTGGCTTTGTACAAGTCCAACCATCCATGTCACTGGCTTGTTTTTTTCATTGGTTTAGCTTTGGCTACTTGCACGACGTCTGGTTTAGCCTTTGATCACTTCCTAACAGTTATGTAGCACTCTGTTCGACTTAAAAACGTGGCAACTTGTCGGCAATTTCTCCATAGCCATCTACTCAAAACCCCTGCAATTTGTAGCAAATGAACAATTTTTTGTGCTGCAATTATTCTTTCCATCATGTGGCATTTCTTCTGATGTTGAACAATTTCATGTTCTCCAGACACAAAAGGGTCATTAACACTGCCAACCCTCCTGCGACTCAGAGCTGAAAGAATAGCATCCGTTTTTTGCTTTAAGTGCTTGCGTATAGTTGATTATGCCCCCAAACAGTGGTAGCTACGCCTAAGAAGTTGGTCGCTTGCAAATGTCCTCTGAGATGAATAGGGTAATCAGAAACACTCAACCTTAGTGGGTGTGTTTGTTTTGCATGGCTAGATTAACACATTAAGCTGTATCCTCAACAATTAGAAAACCACACAAAGCACTATCCTCTTACTACAACCTGTAATTTTAGATACAATTAAAATGTTGGACCTTTTTTGAGCTTCCCATTGCTTTTCATGCCAATAAATTTTCCTCAAGGTTCATGGTCATCAATTGTAACTTATTTCTGGTTGTAGCTTATTACTGTGCTGAACAAACTCACTGATTGAAGTAGGGTAAACCATGAGCATTGCGTCTGTTGTACAATGCAGCTTCCTTTCACTTGAACTATCCATCTGATTTGCAGAACCATATGATTAGTCAACAGTCTTGTTCTTGGAATACTATGCTGGATGTTGTAGTGCATTTGATTTTGTTCATCTTGCATTCGCTCCCAGTACAAGCTTTCATCTTGCTTAAGAACCAGATAAAGATCTTTGGCTTACCGATTCTACTGATACATCCCTTTTGTTTTCCCACTTGTGCTTTATCATGTTACAAAGTTGCCCTCGTAAAAATTGACCTTGGCTTACTGATTCCACTTAGAATTCCTATTTTTTACTTCATTCTTTTGGATGCTTGGGATGTTTCCCCAATCACATTCATAGGATGTAACGAATGATAAGTTCTTTTTGGAGACTGCTACACACATTTTACTTGACTGTGTTATGCATATGTTTTTAAATGTTCAATGTATTTTTATTTTGATTCTAACTCAACTCTTGAAGTCTCGGAAGAATTCTTTTACCCCTGCAGGAAAATGTTTCTAGTGTTGTACCTTTTTGTCAGCGAGCCATTCTTCCAGTCCCGTATCATTGCTGCCTATGAAGCAGAATTGGCATACTCTCAAGCTGCTTATCCTACTCAGGCCATTAACACACTCTCTTCATGTCAGAATTCCACTGGCTGCACTTGGCTCAATTCGATGACTTCATTACATTTTTGTCCCTTAAAGCGGCATGTTAGTAAACTTACCCTTGCTTACATTTTACTAAATTATATTGCTGCAAGGCTAGTTGGGCTACTAACATGTGATCTATAAGAGATCATTTTATGGAGCAGGGGCTGAGCTAGGATTTTGGAGGGATAGCACATTTATATAGTTCAGAAGGAAACCAAATTATTAAGGAAAAATATATAGTTCAGAAAGATTGGTTACAATTCTTTTCATACTATTTCCTAAGGTGAGTCGGTTAAGACTATATTTAGTATTGCAATGATCAACTTGTAAACTTTTCCTTACTAGATGCTTCGAGGAAACTTGTTCAATCTTAGTAAGGGGTTTTTTGTAGAATAATTAGATTTAGACAATCTAAGAAGCCTAAGCATTTCTTAAAAAGGTGGTGGTTCTCATCATTACAACAGTCGATTTCATTTTTTAAACGACTAATGCAACCAAGCTGTGCTTTATAGTCTATCTATTGTAAAACTTCTTATGCATTTTCTGCTAGGTGCTAGAAATGTGTGCATTAAACCATTCGTTAAATATCACTTTAAGAGCACATATGGGTCAGTAAATGGCTCAGACTATCACACTAAGCGATAGTGGGCCAGATTGGACAGTTACTCAGCTAGTATAGGATCTTTCTAGGATTATAAACCACTTATAGTTGTGCTATTGCACCTTATTAAGCCAAAATTCCAAGATTTCTTTTCTTTCTTTCTTTCTTTTCTTTTCCTTCGGACGTGTGTGTGTTGGGTTGGGGATCTCCTACTTTCTTTATACTATGTTGGAGCAAGTATGGAGAGTATAAGACTCTAGGCACAATGCAGAATTGCTGAATGCTGCCCAGACGGACGTCTCAGAACTTCGAAAAGTAGTAGTGCATAATTAACGATGTGGCAATGCATAGATAACAAAACTTCAAAAGTTGATCTTTTCTAGTTTAGTATATAGGTGTTGTAAATAAGATTAAAGGCAAAGAATTAGAAGGAAGCATGAAAATTTCAAAGTGATGATCTTTCTAGTCCAGTATATAGGTGATGTATATAAGATTAAAGGCAAAGAATTAAAAGAAGGTATGTTGCAGCGCAGATTAAAGATGATGATTTTCAATTAAGGCTGTGTGTCATGAATTCAGTACTAAAAACATGCCCTTAAATCCTCACTTTACAACACAAACATGTGCATGAACACTCTCCATATCTAAAATCAACACTCATCATTATCTATGCTTCCTATTGGGCATCTTTTAGGGGATAGCCATGTCAATAACTTCAACCAAAAAAAATTGGGGCGCAGGCGCCGGGGAGGGGGGTGGGTTGTGGAATTCATCGTTTTGTCTGCACGAAACGGGTTCCAGGCCTTCTTCATCCTTTCTGAAAGTGTATGAGATCTCTGGATATCCATGGCATTTGAGAAATCAATAGGCTATAAATGTCCCCGCCGAATCCCGACTTCTTCATTTACGCATTTAAATGAACCCAAAATCACATCTCAATCATCTCATCAACATGTCTTTGATTTAAAAAAACATTATCTTTATTTTCTTTAATTTTAAGCGTGTTAGTAGGGGTTTTGTGAAAACATGAACTCACAACCTTTTATGCGTTGGAGAGACCGTTTCATATGTTGTGCCGAAGCAATTTATAAAGCACAAGCCGAAACAGTTGAAATCGAGGACATTACTTGAATGTAGCTACATGCACAAGCGAAGAAATGATTAAAAGGGCCGCATTTGTTAGAGAATTGGGAGTTCCTATCATAATGCATGACTATAACACTGGAGGATTCACCGCAAATACTAGGTTGGCTCATTACTACCGCGATAACAGTCTACTTCTTCACATTCACCGTGCAATGCATGCAGTTATTAATAGACAAAAAATCATGGTATGTAATTTTGTGTACTAGCTAAAGCATTACATGTCTGATGGCGATCATATTCACACGGGTACAGTAGTAGGTAAACTGGAAGGAGAACGTGAGCCGACTTTAGGTTTTGTTGATTTATTACATAATGATTTTATTGAAAAAGTGAGATATTCATTGTCGCTTCACTCAAGATTGGGTTTCTATGCCAGACGTTATTCCCGTGTCTTTACGAGGTACTCATGTTTGGCATATCATATCCTAACCGAAATATTAGGAGATGATTCTCTATTACAGTTCGGTGGAGGAACTTTAGGGCACCCTTGGTCGGGGTCATGATGCGGTAGCTAATCGGTTAGCTTTAGAAGTGTGTACAAACTCGTAATGAGGAGCGTGATCTTGCTCGTGAAGGTAATGAGATTATCCACGAATAAATGGAGCCATGAATTAGCCGCTGCTTGTGAAGTATGGAAAGAGATCAAATTCAAGTTCGAACCAGTACACTCGTAAGCTCAGTTAGTGAAGGCAACGTGTTAAACGTTTCCCTACTGCTCATGAAACGGAGGACACTTGGTCAGTAGTTGGTTTGTTTCTCGAGCTCCGGTACGTGCGACTCTGTTACATGTGCTCAACTTAATATGCAGATGCGGAATTGCAAAAACCGTTGTAAGTCTCCAGTTTCGGTCAATCATGCTTGTCAGCCTTCATCACCAGTTGATCATTCAATTAGGCTTGCGATTGATAGCTAACTGGCCTTGGCCTATGAAGATTGATAGCAGTGCTTTCCTACTATGTCAATGGATTGCTTTCCTTCTGCAAGGGTAGGCACAACATAGGCTTATGCGGTTAAGGTTGTTGTACACGACCTCAGTTGATCATTCAATTAGAGACGACGATCGCATGTTCACCAGAGGAGAGGCAAGCAACATTGCATAAACAAAACAAAGCTCTCCTGTCTGCAAACCTATTCTATAAACTAGGCTGGCCATGTTACTAATAACCGCAGAACGAGCGATGAATCCTCAACGACAAACGAACAGCGGAGCGAGGCATTTTCGGAGAGTAGCCCGCTTCTTTAGAAACGTCCTGGCATATACATTACGGGAGCCATCGAAAGGTGACTGAAACACTAGAAACGGGGTCTATCTAAGCTAATGATGGAGGCAAGTACACTTTCCAGTCAGGTCCCATTAATTGATCATAACGATATCGTTGAAATGCTGCACTGACCCATAAATATAGGAACGAAAAACGAATCTCCTTGATACTAAACCAGATTTCATCATAACTGTATTCACGTGTACGAGTTCTACATGATTTCAAAGAAACCATATGATGGAAATGATGCAAATATGAGTGTGTGTGCATTTATTCAATGCTACATATAATCTAAGAAATAAAAGTAAGATTACATGAAGATAAAATATAAAATTACTATTGAAGTCCAATAATCTTCATGAATCTTTTGATCCATAGCCTTGCTCCATCATCCCACACCAATATACTGTGTCTCCTCATCAAGATAATCATTAGTAAATCTGAGACTAAAATATATAAGATGATTAGCACACAATATAATGTTAATCATCATCAAAACAACATTGGTCTTGAACTCAAGAACTAACAAGCTCGCTCCTTTCTTTGTGGATCTTCATCTTGGGCTTCATCCCCCTTCAGATCTGGGTTTAGAGATCTCCTTTCTATACATATAAGGCTTCTACCCCTCTTACATTTTTTCCATTAAGATCTTCATATTTGCAGCGATTTTAATGCCAAATTGGGATGCGACCTGATTTGAGATCCTCTCCTCCATCGCTAACATCCTCATGCTCATCAACAAGAAATTCTCCTTCGTCGATTTCTTGACGTCATTGAACTCGGTCTCCAAAGTTTCGATCTTTTTCTTTGTTTCTACCATGTGGATCTTGAGCTCTGATACCAACTTGATAGGAAATAGAGGGGATTTGAGGAATAAAGCGGGATTTTTTATATATTTTGGTGGAGAATGAAAGGGAAATACAAGATAATGGTTTCAATTAGAGAGGAAACCACTCTACTACCCTTTGATTGAAGATAAATGGCTAACTCTCCAACATATAATCTACCATCTACTCCTATTCTCTATTCTTCTTTCTTCAAACTCAACATAACCCTAGCCCTAACTCCCCCTCTCAATATATAAGGCTGATTTGCCCAATATTACAAAAATGCCCTCAACTCTCAAAATTACAAGTTTGCCACTCAGGCCCCAAAATCACAAAATTGCCACTAGGTGGCCACACCCCCTTCCCAACAGAATATAATACAAGTCATGAGTGATAGCGAAGCCGACACCTCATTCCTTATTTCAGTTATAAAAAGGCTACTTAAATTTGGTTTAATATTTAGGTCCTCATATTTTGTTTCTCTTTAGACCACATTTATGCTTGAGCCGGCCCTCTACATTAGATTTATATACATGCACATACATTATAAGTAATTCTACATATCCAACCAGTTTATGACCCACAACATAGACATTACGACAGTTAATGTCTGTGAATATTCTATACTATGACAAAGCCAAAAACAACATGCCATTATAATCATACTATTACTGGACGGCATTAGTGAGCATGATCAATCTGTAGGCTGCTACCTAACATACTTATTTAAGATAGTATTCTCTGCCATCAACTAGACATATGTGCATGCATATACATTGCATTCTACCTATCCATCCAGTTTATGATCCACATCATATGCATGCATAAACATAATGTGTAAATATTCTAACAGCCAGAAATCCAAAGATAACATGTAACAATCATCAGTCTATTGTATGTTTACAAGTATTAATAGCTTCACTTTATAATTACCATAGATCATTTTAAATGGCAAAGGAAAAAATAATCACTTAAATTGAAAGAGGTAAGTATCTTACTTTGCAAGTGATGGATATTTGACGCATTCCCTCAACATATTACCACAATTCAGGGCAATGTCTTTGTTATTATAACTGTTTTCACAAGACAATGCAGGAATTTGCCGCATTAAGAAACTGATTCAGATAAAAATGGAAAAAGAAGAAATTTAAATGACACTGCAAGTATGGACGCATCATGTGCTGAAGTTATTTTCTCTAAGTAACTAAATCAGTTTAAAATATGACAGAGAATGGTTTTTGGAGCTTTTTCTCCCCCGATACGTGCATAAGAAAATACAACAAAATCGCATGCTTTTAAAAACTAAGATAATAGAGAATGGGAATACAAAACAAACTACGACAATTTTTAAAAAAAACTAACAAACTCAGACAAAATTAAACTACACTTATGACGATCCATAAAATATAATGAGTATGAACCAAATCAAGGAATAAACAAGTATTATATTATGTAAAACCAGCATCGGAAAACCACAGAAGCTACTATGGGATACTGATTCAACAGCAAAAGTAAAATATATGCTAACAGGAAAATGATGCTTTCTGTGGTATGCTCTCAGGTCGTGCCTGACAAACTAAAGATTAGAGAATTTTTAATAAAGTTGAAAATGGTGATTTAAATGTAGAACTAGTAAATATAGCACTTTTAGATAAACTGTAGAGATGGTACTTATGAGAATGAAATGGGAGAAAAAGGATGCATGTAGCCGAACCCAACAGTTGGAATAAAGGCTTAGTTGTTTTTGCTTTTGTACTGTTTACTGATTTATTCATATATTCAAACAAGCATTAAACACCCAAGCTAGTTATCCAGTTATGCTCCTTAACTCTTTCTATGAAACAATCAAGTTGTGTTAAATATGTTGGCATCCAATTGTGAAGTTCTAATGAGAATTTTAAATGAATCTTGCAACAGTTTTCAAGGCTGCTGACAATCTTAAATAAGATAAATTACAGAACTTAATTTATTTAGGCCTATACTGTAGGTTTTCTTGGACATGACCAATCAAGTCAAATGACTATATTTATCAATTAAGCAAGCAAGCATATCATTGCCAACTTATAGAATTTAGTTCACACCCAAGTTTATTTGGTTGGTGTAGTCAAAAGATGGTAAGAGAACATGATCATATTCCTACTAGAAAAACCATAATTCCTAAATTATTGTACATGGGGAACAGTAAGGCAAAGCAAGCGAGAAAATAAGTTCCCAAAGATGTACAACTCACCAAACTACAAGGAAATCCAAAAGATCCAAATGGTCCTCGATATAATCAACACAACAAAAACTAGATCCAACTTTCTGCCTCAACAAAATGCCCCAACAGTAGACTAGATCTTTTCTAGCCTGTTAAGGAGACTTAAATAAGCTTTGGCACTTACAAAAGTGAAAGTTCTGTTACATGTACGATATACTTACATCCCATCCCAGGGTGGGCAACTTCTGGACAAAGAGAGAAAGGACATCCTCTTTGCAGATTTCAACAGCTAGCTGTGAAATCTGGTCTTCACTAGGTTCCGCTTCCCCATCTCCACATAGCATGTGTTTCATCGCAACAATATTCTTTTCAACTTCTTCGAGGGCCTAATATAAAATTTACGCACGCATAAAAGGGATAAATTAAGTAAGGCGCAAGATATACACAAAGTTATCAACCTTGCTAACAAGAAAAAAGTACAGTATTAACATATAACTATAAAGCAGTTAGCATCAACTTCGCATAGGACGCATTGGCGGAATAATCTGTAATTATGAGAATACATCTAACACAGAAAGCAGTTAAAATCAAAATGCTGAACTACTAGCAGAACATGAAGGTAAGTTCTTCAGCTCCTACCTCCTACAGCAATAAGCTACCTATTTGATGGGATTCTTTATGGCCTCAGTATTGAAGGATATTTTACAGTCATATGACCTTTATAACATGAAGCGTTGATGGATACACTTTCCAAGCTACATATCCTCTCTGTGTGTACATGCATTTCAGTCATTTGCATTGCATGATTGGTATTTAGTTATTATTGTTATGTACTTGATTAATCAAAGATATAAATAATCTCGGTATTTTTTTCTACAAAATTTTACTATAATAAGGAATGGATCCAATTAATCAACAAACAACTTATAGACAACCATATTTTATATAATTATGCTGGCCCGGATGCATTTGACGAGTTCCATATCATATATTTTTCAGGCCAACAATGGTTCTTGATGGCTGCATTATTTCCTCGCCCAAACTAAAGTAACTTTCACACGTTCGGCTATCGCCAACCATTACAATTTTAGACCAATTAATTTAAATGCACATACTACCACAAAATTGGGAGCTCAAGCTTTGGTAAAATTCCGACTTCTATATAACAGAATATATCAAATTTCACCATCTATCCCATATAAACTACCATCAAAAGCAATCAAAGTATATTAAAGGTGGATCTCTAACCCAACAATTCGATATCTAAGAACAACTGACCAATTCCCATTTCAGAAAACTCAAAATAACATCAAATTATCGAGAACACATGTCCCAATTTCCACCAAAAACCTAACTACACATCAAAATGGTACCTTTCCTTCTCAATCGAGAAGGGAGTTCTCACCTTTGCGATGGTCTTCGTGTCGAGGGCAAGCAGGCTGCCCTTGATCTCCCTCGCGAGCTCCGACGAGCCGAAGCGAGGCCGAAAGGGCTTGAAAAAGGACGAGAAGGACATGGCCGATTGATTGATTCAAGGGAATTAATCTAATCTCTAATTTCTAACCAAATTCGCTGACTGATGAGAACATTGATTGAATTCTATCTTCAACTGTGATTTGCTCATATTTTTAGGATGATGAGGAATCAATAAACTGCTGTGGTTGAATCTCGTTCTGGTGGTTGAATCACTCGGCCGACTCGGCCGACTCGATGGAGGGCTGGGTTCAAATTTCACTATTGTCTATCTTCTTTTGTTTTCTTTATTTACCCGTTTTTAGGGTTTCGATAGATACCTGGCTTCACCATGTTTGGGGTTAAGCGATCAGGGCGAGTATATCAGTGTTCCACGACCCATGTTTCCTGCTTTCCGATGTATCAAAAAAAGACCCAGTTGTGGGCCGAGGTATGAGCCCATGATGACAATTGGTCAGTTGCCTGGCTAAAAAACGAGGAATTTGCTGGAATTTAAAAAAACGAATATTGTTATGAAAGCGTCAGCTACTGAACTAGTAGCCCTGTATTTATAGAAAACAATTACATAATGTGTGGATACCCTAAACACTAGTGGACTCCACTTGGGCCTATAAAAGCTCGTTCATAACACTTCCTCTTATCCATCCATTGTTGTAAGCTTGGTATATGAATGTTTCGGGATTTATAGAGCTTATATGATCATGAGTATATGGATAATTCTGGATCCTAAGTTAGGAAGTCTTGACTCGTTAAAACCTTTTGCTATGGAAAACCGAAGGGAAAAAACCAATAGCTAAGGGAAAAAGAGTGCAAGTCTCTGTAACTTCCACTGATCGGTGGATATCACCAGGGGTGGATGTTTCTGGATCCAAGTTGATGTGGTTGCCGCGTTAAAAACTTTGGCTATGGAAAACCCAGTGGAAAAACCCAATAGCTAAGGGAAAAACAGTACAACACAACATTAACTCCCCCTGTTGTGTACAAGCTTCAGGCTTGTAAGTCTCTCAACTGTTTCATCTCAATCCCTATTAAAAGTTTTCTAAAGGTACAACGAGGTAATACTTTAGTAAATAGATCTGCCAGGTTGTTGCAAGACTGGATCTGCTGGATGTCGATTTGTTTGTCTTCTTGTAGTTCATGCGTCCAGAAAAGCTTGGGGGAAATGTGCTTCGTCATGTCACCTTTGATGTAGCAAACCGCGTAGTTGAGCTATGCAGGCTGCATTGTCTTCGTACATGGTGGTTGGTTCAAGGTCGCCCGTCTTCAGGCCGGTCGTCACCAGGATGTGGTGAATGACTGAATGTAGCCAAAAACAGTCTCTGCTAGCTTCATGGATCGCAATGAGTTCGAAGTGGTTGGATGAGGTTGTTGTCGAGGTCTGCTTCACAGATCTCCATGAAATGGTTGTTCCACCGTAGGTGAATACGAAACCAGTCTGGGACTTTGCGGTGTGGGGATCTGATCTGTATCCTACATCTGCAAAACCAACTAAGTTGGAGGATATGCCTTTCTGGTAGTATAGTCTCAGGTCTACTGACCCTTGGATGTAGTGCAGAAGGTGCTTCACTCCGTTCTAGTGACGTTTTGTGAGCGCTGAACCGTATCTGGCTGGTATGTTAACTGCGAACGCTATATCGAGACGCGTGCAGTTTACCAGATGGAGGAGTGCTCCAATGGCACTTAGGTAAGATACTTCATGACCAAGTTTTCCTCCCTCTCGTCCTGCGGACGAAAGGGGTCTTTATCAACATCCAATGATCTGACGACCATTGGTGTACTCAGCGGGTGACATTTGTCCATAAGAAAAATTTTCGACAATTTCCTTGTGTAAGTGGATTGATGTAACAGAATTCCTCCGTTGAGGTGTTCAATTTATAAGCCAATGCAATATTTGGTTTTGCCAAGGTCTTTCATCTCAAAAGTCTGTGTAAGGCTTTTGGATATCTCAGCTATCTCTTCAGGAGATCCAATGAGTTTAAATCGTCTACGTAGACAGCAATTATTATGAATCATGTTCCCTTTGCTCGTATAAAGATGCAAGTGTAGACTTCATTATTTGTGAATCCTTATTGCATGAGGAATTCACTGAGTCTGTTATACCACATTCTTCCCGATTGTTTTAGACCATACAGTGATCGTTGGAGTTTGACAGAATAGACGTCCCAATGTCTATTTGACATTTTTTTCGGCAGTTTATAACCGTACGGAAGTCTCATATGGATGTCCTTATCTATATTACCATATAGGTATGCAGTCACAACGTCCATGAGCTGCATATCCAGGTCTTCCGTAGCTGTTAAGCTGATTATAAATCGGAAAGTGATCGCAGCTATGACTAGAGAGTATGTATCATCATAATTTATTCCTGGTAGTTGGAAAATATCTTGTGCAACAAGGCGCGCTTTGTAGTGTACAATCTGATTATTTTTGTTTTTCTTTCTTACGAATACCCATTTATATCCCACAGGTTTTACACCCTTTGGTGTTGGGACTACAGGTCCAAAAACTTTACGTTTCGAGAGTGAGTCCACCTCTACTCCTATTGCCTCGTTTCATTTTGGCCAATCCTCTCTGCGTTTACATTCTGCTGGAGAGAGTGGATCGATATCATCGTCATATTCAGTGACGTGATTAGCAATAACGAACGCGAAGTTATCATCGATGATAGTGCTATTTCTGTCCAGTACCTCTCCAGTACATACATAATTTAATGATATTTCTCCTATATTTTTCTCTTCTGTGGTTTTTAGGGAAGGGAAGGTATCTGAGCCGAGCTCGGTATCCTGTGATGGTATCGTTATAATTTCTCTAGGAGTTTTCCTCTTTCGAGGAAACTTATCTTTGGAGCCTGGGGGTCGTCCTCTCTTTTATTGAGGTACGGCCGCTTCTGTTGTAGGTGGATTGCATCCATATCTGGGTATGTCAATCCTAGCTGGCGTGTTTGCAGCAGGGACGCTTGATTTGACAATCTTCTGGTTGTCAGTGAATTTGTCCGGTAGTATGTGAACTGTATTTTGTATTTGGAGGATCTTCAGGGTCTCATCTTCACATTGGTTTGTACGCAGATCAAAGTAGGATAAAGTTTTGGTATCCCATAAAATGGTCTTTGAAGCTTCAGGCTTCTTAGTGTTCATGCCTAGTTTGGGAAAGGTATTTTCGTCAAACTCACAGTCTTCTAGACGTATCTTAAAAGCGTCACCCGTTAGGGGTTCCAGGTATCTAATGATCGATGGTGAGTCGAACCCTATGTAGATACCTAGGCGACTTTAAGGACCCATCTTGGTCCTCTGTGGTGGTGCGATGGAGACATAAACTGCGCATCCAAATGTCCTCAGGTGAGAGATATTTGGTGGAGTTCCATATGCGAGTTGCATCGGAGAATAAGTTTGACTACTAGATGGTCGTAATATTATTAGTGATGCAACATGCAAGACTGCATGTTCACATGCAGTCACAGGCAACTGGGATTGCATTAGCAATGGACGAGTGATCCATTGTAGTCTCTTTATAAGAGATTCAACTAATCCGTTCTGGATGTGAATATGTGCTACAGGATGTTCAACTTCAACGCCAGTTGCTTGGAAGTAGTCTAGAAAGACTTGTGACGTAAATTCCCCAGCGTTATCCAGACGTAATCTATTTATCTGGTTGTCTGGAAAATGTGCCCGAACTTAATGATTTGTGTCAGTAGTTTTACAAAGACTACGTTGTGGGTGGACAGTTGGCACACATATGACCATATGGAAGATGTGTCTATCAGTACCATAGCGTACCGGAATGGACCACTTGGGGGTGAATATGCCCACAAATGTCTCCATGTATTCTTTCCAGGAAGCTGGGAGACTCTGAGTCCACTTCAGGTGAAGATGGTCTCGTAATCAATTTACCTTTGTAACAAGGGGGACAAGAAAAAACACCATTTCGAAGTAACTTCAGGTTCTTCAAATTAATTCCACATGAATGGGATATGATGCGGTGCATCATTGCCGATCCGGGGTGTCCGAGTCTATTATGCCAGAGTTGGAATTCTGGTTGATTTTTGCACTTCTGGTACTCAATTATATTAGCTTCTATTGCTCGTATTATTGTATGGTAGAGACCTGACGGGAGTCCCTCGAAACGCTTAATGATGGTTTTAGCATCGTTTTAAGAGTCGTTACATACAAGAATTCTTTGTTATGTTTGTCCACATTTCTAGGTGGTATTCATTTAGACGGATGTCTCTGAAATTTAGTATTTACGGTGCCATCGTATTGGTTGATGCTTTGAAAAAGCAAATATCTCGAAAGATCGTGTTTGTATAAGCACTGTCCACTAGACATTTATTATCCATCTATAGCAAGGAAGAAAAGCATAGCAGTATAAGGCACAAAGTAAGCAAATTTTATTTAAAGTCTGAAAATGAACTAACATGCTGAAGAGAAACAAACATCTAGAAAGGAAATTGTTTTTTAACTACAATAAATTGCAGAAATAGATAAGGCATCAGTCTAGCATGTCATCGGTCGAGAAGTCCTCGGCGATGTATCGAATTGGAGGCAGGTCTTCGTTTTCCACCAGGTTTGTTTCAGCAGACTTTTGCCTAGCTTGGTACAAATCCTTGAGGTGGCGTAGAGTACGATAGTTTTTGAACCAGTGTCCAGTCATGCCACATCTGTGGCATTTGTCTTTCCAATCTTTCTTGGGGGAAGATGTCGGGCCGTTGTCTTTCCTCTTCAACACATTTTTCCTCTTCCCCTCATTGTTGGTCTTTGAAGGGCGTCCTCTAGCCTGCTTCTTCAATGCCTTTCCCTTCTAGGGTTTGCCTTTGAATTTATTCTTCTTCTTCTGGGAGGAGATATTGTGCGCTTCAAGCGCAGGTGTAGTGCCAGCAGGGCACAAGTTATAGCTGGCCAGCAAAAGGTCTCTGTTCTGTTCTGCCATCAGAAGGCATGAGAGAAGTTCCGAGTATTTCGTGAATTTCCGTTTACGATACTGTTGCATGAGGATAACATCCTTCTCGTGGAAAGATGTATAAGTTTTCTCCAACATGCGTTCCTCCGTCACTTTTCACCACACAACTTTAGGCGTGAGGTGATACTGAATAATGCCGAGTTATACTCGGCAATGGACTTGAAGTTCTGTAGATGGAGTTTCTCCCATTCATATTGCGCTAGAGAAAGGATAACATCTTTTTGATGTTTGTACCGATTCTCGAGTGCGGTCCATAACTCGTATGAGTCTTCCACTATGAGGTACTCGGCCTTCAGGGTCCGATCGATATGGCGTCTGATATAGATAATGGCTTTCGCCTTATCTATGTTAGAAACAGTATCGCCAACAGCAATGGCATGTCTCAAGCCCTGTGAGCGCAGATGGAATTTGATATCCAACTGCCAACTCAAGTAATTCTTGCATGTAGCTTCCAATACGTCGAAGTCGACGATCGCTATCTTTGTCATTTATCTAAACATGTTAAACAAGCAATAATTAAATATTTGAAAAGAAATAGATAATCATGCAATTCAGACACAGATATTTGTTGTGTGGATCGGCTAGTCACCATTTTAAAGTACAAAATAAAGTCAATATACAGTCCCATTAAAAAGAAAATACAACTCGGGAACCCACATGGGACCCCTATTCTTCTGGAAGTATATCTTCATCACCATGGGACGTGTGCCAGACTTGGAATTTATACAATTTAATACTCACTACAATTTCTCTCAAAAGAAAAAAATGCGAGAGAAATAAATGGTGACAAATAGCCGATCCAAAACCACAACAAAATATTAAAATTCATCGCAGAAACATAACCAATGCAGCATGCATTTAATTATTCATCACAGGCATGGGTATGTTTAAGCGCAATTTCATGCTACGGGCAATGAAAATATGCAACATCCCATGCATTTTTAATGGAATAAAATATTTTTGTTTAATAATTAATTGAACCATGTGGAAACGTCATTACCTGTTAGTTTAGTTTATTAACGACAGAGCAGTCTCAGTATCCTCATAATTATCAAACGTGAAAAATAATATATAATCCAATATGAAAAATGCAATTGGTAATGAAATAACATAAAATTGACCTGAAATTAATTAGAAAAATGGATCAATAATTTTTAGAAGTCATTTGTTAAATTTTTTTGGAAAACCTCTAATTAGGGTTTTGTTGCACGGGCGCAAACGGGGGCGCCGTGGCGGCCGAAAGCAGCGGCGTGCATAGGGCGACTACAGGCCGCAGCGGTGCAGCGCGGGGGGGGGGGGGGGGGGCTACAGGCATGGCGGGCGCGCGCGACAGGCGCGCGCGCTGGAGGTAATGCGCGCGACAGGCGCGTACGCGGGCGGCAGGCTGGCCGTCCGGCGAGGCGCGCGCGGGCGACATGCGTGGGGGGGGCGCGCACGACAAGCGCGTGGACGGGCGGCAGGCGCGTGCAGGCCGAAGGCACGTGCGCGGGTAGAGACTGACCGCCTGGCGAGGCGCGCTCGCACTGGAGGTGACTGGCCGCCAAGCGAGGCGCACGCCGCGCCGGTGGGCGACGCGATGTCGGCGGCAGGCCGGACGGTTGCGTGGGGGGATGTGGTGCCAAGCCCTTAGATCCATAGATTTCGGAGGAAAAAGAAGATTTTTATTGTAAAAATACAATTTTTAATCTTTGAACCAACATTTGTTACCATAAAAATTTGATTTTTAACGTTAAAACGTCGAAATTTCATCCAAAAATGATTTAAAAAACTGTTTTTAGTGGAGATCCATGTTTAAAAATATGATTTTTCATACAGATCTAAGTAGAAAAGTAGATCTACTAGAAAAATAACACAGATCACTCATCATGCGCATGAAAATTAGATCTAGTGAATATCGATGATTACCTCTAGATCCTACCTGCCAGATCTAGCAAAGTTTGGAGAAGGAAGCCTAATCTGCGTCCTCGCGATTCGTCCATCGGCAGAGGTAAGGCTCAGCTGACGAGCGTGCTGATAGCGTGTTATGAGAGTGCCGGTTACTGAACTCGTAGCCCTGTATTTATAGAAAACAATTACATAATGGGTAGATACCCTAAACACTAGTAGGCTCCACTTGGGCCTACAAAAGCCCGTTCATAGCAAATATTTCAATTTTCACATAATAAGTTAGTTATTATGAAATTTGCACAAAAAAAAATCCTACAATCGATATCATAAACACAATTTTCACTCGATAAAATCGATAATTAAAAATCAAAAGCCACATTTATTTGTTGCATATTCCCCGCTTATCTCCTTTTTCAGCATTGGAAGATTATTTTTCATGCAAGCAAAATCAAAATCATAAACATAGAGAGGCCGGATTTAGAATTTTAGATGAGCTATCTCTCTAATCTTTGCTCATAGTAGTAGATCTGACCTTTTCCGTAAACCCCTTTGTACTTTTTGCCGTCTTGTTTAAAATCTTTAACAAGGATAATATAATTGGCGATGTCTGTGGAATACTATTGGAGTTCATTCAGCCCACTAACTAAAGACCTAAGAGTCAAACTCCTGAAGGGGCAGCAGATGTTACGCCACTCTCAATGACGACCTACGCAGGATGACCTACACTGGATGACTTATACTGACTCTGCCATCCGAGCTCGTCCAACAGCTTGGATGAGATATTATCGGTAAAAAAAAGCTAATCAAGTAAATCCTTATGTTTATTTCGATTTCTATTTGTTGTCGAGCCAACATATCTTCGACAAATGTACTCGAGATGGCATTTAATTGGCCTTTCTCCAGAAGACCTTGCGGGTTGGTCGGCTGTAGGTCGAGGCGCAACCTTCGCGGGCCAACCTAGCTTTGCATCGACTGTAAGTCGGGGAGGCCACTCCCCTCGCGGGCCAACAAAGTTATTCGTCAGATGTATGTCGAGGGGACACTCCCCTCGCGAGTCGACCTAGCTCTGCGACGGTTATAGGTCGGGGGGCACTCCCCCTCGCGGGCCAACCGAGCTATTCATTGGCTATAGATCGGGGCCCACTCCCCTCGCAGTTTGACATAGCTATGTGATGAAGGATAACTCGAAAGACCTCACGGGTCGAATCTGGCTACACGAACAAGAATTGTTATTGCTTTCAGCCAACCTCGCAGCCGAATCTGGCTATATGAACGGGGATTGTTAGTGCTCTCAGCCGACCTCGCGGGCCGAATCTGGCTATACGATCGTGGATTCTTATTGCTCTCAGCCGTCCTCGCGGGCCGAATCTGGGTATACGATCGGGGATTCTTATTCCTCTCAGCTGTCCTCGCGGGTCGAATCTGGCTATACGATTGGGGATTCTTATTGTTGAGAGATGTGTGCCCTCGAGGCAATTTATCTATGTAAACATCTTGTTCATAAATGAAAGTATGCTTTCTGGTATCAATTGTCTGAGTAATTTTCTATTGATATGTTACTTAGATAATTTTCTTAGACTCATAGTAAGGTTTTACACGTTTCGAGATAGAGATCACGATTATGAGAAATGTCCGACTGATAGGAGCTTGAGTCTTAAAGCGTTCATGGTCATAAATGCGTCGAAATAGGGATATCGACACATCAGACAGACCATTGTGTCTTTGTCTTGATGATCTCATAATCGTGCGACTTAGTAAATTCGGAGACAAGACACAGGCGCTCATTAGAGAATGAGTCCACTGAACGACCTAATAAAGAGTTATCAAATGGTCAAACATTAACTAACTGTCATTAATAACTCTCTAGTGATGATATGCAAGTTAGTCCTTAGGACTTGAGATCATTGTACGAACCTGTGTGTGAACAGTGTCGCTTAGATCTATGATCTAGCTTCGAGGCTAGGCCTGCTGAAAGGTCTTAGGTTGGGAGACACTTGAAGTGCACGAGGTGAGTAGTGATCAAGAGAGGATTCGTCTCTTCCGTTAATGGAAAGTTAGTGTCATAGGCTCAGTACGGTTCTTGGTAAAACCTTGACCAAGTTATGTTGTAGGAAGTACAACATGTATGTACCAGAGACCGAAAGATACTAGCCAGTGCTAGCTAGTGGGGTTGATAATTACCATACCCTAGGCTATGCAAATGACATAGTTAAGACGAATGGACTAAAACTATAGTATTTTTCAGGGACACAGTCAGAGTGATTAATGTCGTCTAGTGATTTCGAGTCCCAACCTATAGTAGGGTCAGGCTGTAGGGTCTCACACCGAGCAGTATTCACGTCTTAGTAATAGGAAGGATGTTAAGAGGAATGCATTTGATGCAATGGAATAACTGAGCTCACAAGTGAGTTGAGAGATTAAAGCTAAAGAGTTTAGCACTTGGGATCGAATGGGACTTCCTGAGAAGTTCACAGGAAGAAACCATGTTGGAATCGGGGCTCAAACGAGCCCAGAAACACGAAAACAGCAAGCAGGGGCAAAAGTGGGTCGGACCCACGCAAGTGGGCGGGCGCCAGCCAGCCCGCTCTCCAGACCACCCGCAAAGGCACGGGCGGGTGCGCCCGCTGTGGCCCAATGGGGCCTACCCGCTTAGCGGGTAGGTGCACACGCTGCGGCCCAGCGGGGCCGCCTGCAGAGCCGACGGTCGTGCCCATGGCCGCACGGCGGGCGCGCTTCCTAGCGCGTCCACAATGTTGGGGCCCCACTTAGGGGCCCAGTTTCTAGGGGTTTTGAAACCCTCCATGACGGCTACGAAATGTGACTTTTTGCTCAACTTTGAGCAATGGTTTGAGGGGTCAAACGAAGTCGGAATTCGTCGCCGTTTGTTCTTATGCATTCATCGTTCATAGCTCTTCGAAATGATAGGTTGTATCACTTCTGAAGCTCAATGGTGAGGGAGAATTAATTAGTTGAAGTTTAGCCTTTGAGAAAGGCAAACTAACTTAATTTAATCTCCTAAATTTTTTAGTAGTCCCACATTACTCGTGCGACGAGCAAGGGGGTCCGACTCCCTATATAAATAGGGGTTGACACTCTATAGAAAATTGTACCAAGTCTCTGATTCGAGAAGCTCCAAATTTTTGAGCTCGCTCGATCGACGACTTAAATTATTCCTCCTCTTATATTTCTTCCATCCTCCAATCGAGTCCTGGCAAGACGGCGAGGAGGTTTGGATCTGATCCAGAAGTCTCTGACGTGGGTTTGCTCAAGTGAAATCTTCTTCAGCGAGTGATTGGCTCGGAGGCTCAGGGCGAGGAACAGTACGGTGCTGTTCAGGAAGCTGCTCAGCTCGGGGCACGGTGTGGCTCGGTAAACGGTTCGGAACACTTTGTCCGTGCAAGTAAAGTTTCGGGTAAGTCAGCTTTATTTGTGCTTTTCATATTTTTGCAGTAGATTAGATCTTTCCTATGGTTGGTCGGACCCAACCCGAGTTAGTAGATTATCCTGGATATGGTGCATGATTCTTAGGGTTAAGATTTATTAAAGTGTTTAATAAAGTTTCCGCTGCATCTTTTTGATTCTAATGTTCGTCCGACTTAGGACGTGCATAGTTTTTGCCCTAAGGGTCCTTGAAAACCCCAACATTGGTATCAGAGCCTTATCTACGCTGATTTAATGCTGCAAAATTAATATGATTTGCATGTTATGTTTGTTAGAAACATAAAATTAATGTGAGATAATTATGAACTTAATTCATGTGATGTCATTAAGTTGTATTTTTGAAAATGGCTATGTTTCATTCTTGCTTATTTGATAACACAAGAAAACCTTGTTAGGTTAGCCATTAAAAGCCGTCTAATAATTATAAGATAATTTTAGATGGCTTTTGCTATGATTTAAAATTGTTTTAAATGCCTAATGCATGATTAGGATATCACCTCCATAAATTTAAATGCCTAATGCATGATTAGGATAGCACCTCCATAAATCATTCCTTATAGGCTATAAGGACTTAATAAAAGTTATTAACAAATCCAAAAAGTTATGAATTTTAAGGATTCACTAGTTGATATGATTAACTAGTTCTAATAAAAGCATTTTAGTCTATGGCACGCATATGAAAATGATAAGTTTCATTCAATGGACCATGATCCAGTCAATGTGCTTGGCTAAGTTTGTTCGATCACCCTAGCTAGATTGGGGATTAGTGATACTGCCTTAGTCAATTTCCTGGCCGTGTCTGCTGGACCGCAATGACGTGAATCATGATTATATGACACCGTGGACTATACCGAAGTCTAATACGTTAATAATCTTTTTCAAGATAAAACGTAGCCCTTCTTGTTTTGGAGTTTGGCAACTATAGGATCCATGTTACAGCTGTTGAGCACACTCAAGATGTGACATGTCAACCTTATAGAAACCAACTTCTTAATACATATGATGTAGTCGAGCTTTGACCCAAACCGTCATGTCGTGAATACACCGAGCACCGATGTAAGTTAAGCTAGACACGAAAACAAGGGTCTGACTAGGCTAGTCAGTTTGATTTGGATGAGCACACTCATGATCATAAGTGGCTAGGGGTAAAATATATAGGGAGTCATATATGATATGACTGATGAAGAGCTCATTTACCAACTGCAGAGTCAAACAACTGGTTGAGCACACTCAAGGTTGGGCGACTCAGGGTTGTTAGATCCCCCTCTCACTAAAATTTTAATTATGTTATGGCTTAAGTGATCTTTAAAATAGTGGGAGGATATAATTTGATAAAATCCAATATTATTATATTTTTAAATTATAATGACCATATGCTAATATTAGGAGTTCTATTCTTTGCAGCATGACCGGTGAAATTAAATATATCCAAGATAAGAATACATCAACTGGTTATACTAATAATGACTGGCAAAGGGAAACAAAAGCAGTACGGGAACAAAAGAAGAAAAGGCATACTGATGCCTCAACTTCTATGATATTCATACAAAGTGTAATTCTTTCCATGACTTATAATGCATGGTTATTAGATACTAGTTTAGGCTCTTACATCTGTAACCAGTTACATGGATTGGGAATTAAAAGAAGACTCGAAGAGAACGGGGTCGTTCTCTAGGTCGGCAACGCAGCAAATGTTGTTGTTGTAGCCGTGGGAGATGTCGAATACACATTGGCAAATGGAAATTACTTGCTTCTGAAGCAATGTTACTATATGCAATATTATCTCTGTCTCGGCTTTGGCTAGAGAAAGTTATAATTTTACTATTAACAAAAATGTTATGAACATTTTCTTTGATAGTAAGTTGCTAGGTTTTGGGACCCTAAACAATGGTGTGTACACTTTGAGTAATGAAGTTGTATTAAATGTTAACGCACGAAAATGTAAGGAATCGGGTTACAATGAAACCTATCTTTGGCACTGTATACTAGGCTATATCGGAGAGAAGAGACTTAGCAAGTTACATAAAGAGGGGTCCTTGGGCCTCTCGAATTATGAGTCATACGACACTTGCGAGTCTTGCCTCAAAGGTAAGATGGCCAAAACTCCTTTTGTAAGCCAATAGGAGAGAGTTTTTGAACTCTTGGGTCTAGTACAAACTGATGTATGTGGACCTATGTCTACATTAGCCAAATGAGGATGTTCATATTTTGTTCCATTTACTGATGATCACTCTAGGTTTGGACATGTGTTCTTGATGAAACACAAATCCGAAACATTTGAGCGATTCATAGAGTACCGTAACGAAGTTGAAAAACAAACTGACAAAAGTATTAAGATCATTCGATCTGATCGAGGAGGAGAATACTTGAGCCATGAATTCCTTACGTATTTAAAAGAGAATGTGATTCTCTCTTAGGTCACGCCTCCTTACACACCTCAACATAACGGTGTGTCAGAGAGGAGAAATCACACTTTGTTAGACATGGTGCGATCTATGATAAGTGAATCTGAGTTACCAACCTCCCTCTGGGGCTACGCCCTAGAAACTGCTATCTACATTCTCAACAAGGTTCCATCGAAATTTGTGCCAACGACACCGTATCAGATATGGAGTGGCAAGAAACCCAGCCTTAAACATTTAAGGGTGTAGGGTTGTCCTGCATATGTCAAAAGACATAATCCAGATAAATTGAAAGATGGATCTATTTTGTGTAAGTTCATTGGATATCCGAGACATTCATTAGGGTACACCTTCTGCCATCCGGAGACACAAAAGATTGTCGTCTCCAAACATGCCATCTTTTTAGAAAAGAGCTTCCTTATGAAGGAAGCTATTGGCAAGGTGGTTGATCTGGACGAACGTTCAGAAGGAGAATTAACATAAGAACATGTGTCGGAACCAATGGGAGAATCAGAACTTGATGCTTCCCTACCAGTCGTTAGGAGGTCTGATAGGATTCCTCGAGCCCCTGATAGGTACTACGGTTTTCTCGTAGACAGAGGGGTAGAGGATGACGTCATATTAGATGATGATCCTATTAACTTCCAAAAGGCCATTAAGAGTAGAGACTTAGATAAATGGCTAGACGCAATGAGATCCGAAATTGAATCCATGAACATATATACGGTATGGACCTTAGAGAACGTACCAAAGGAAGTGTTCCCATTGGCTACAAATGGATCTTCAGGAAGAAGATTGGTGCAGATGGAAAGATAGAAACGTAAAGGCTAGGCTGGTTGCGAAAGGTTATCGTCTGATTCTAGGAATAGAATATGACGAGACCTTCTCACCAGTTGCCCTGCACAAGTCTATCCGGATTGTACTCGCTGTTGCTGCCCACTATGACTTTGAAATCTGACAAATGGATGTAAAGACTGCGTTTCTAAATGGTGATTTAGAGGAGCAGATTTGCATGACTCAGCCAAAAGGTTTTGAAGTCAGTGGGAGTGAAGGAAAAGCGTGTAGACTGCATAGGTCTATCTATGGACTTAAGCAGGCATCAAGGAGTTGGAACATCCGTTTTGACAAAACAGTCAAAGAGTTTGGTTTTGTCAGAAATGAGGATGATCCATGTATTTATAAGAAAACCAGTGAAAATTCTTTAGTCATCCTCGTACTGTACGTGGATGATATTCTTATAATAGGCAATAACATAGGGATGTTGAAGTCTGTAAAGGAATGGCTATCAACTAACTTCTCCATGAAAGACTTAGGAGAAGCATCCTACATATTAGGTGTAAAGATCTATAGAGATAGATCTAAACGGATGCTAAGTCTGTCCCAAGCCAAGTCCATTGATACCGTGCTAAAACGGTTTAGCATGGAAAACAGTAAGGGTGGTTTTATACCAGCCAATCATGGAATAAACCTTTCCAAGAAGATGTTTCCAAAAACTGACTTGGAAAAGGAACGCATGAGTAAGATCCCATATGCTTCAGCTGTGGGATATATCATGTATTCCATGATCTGTATCAGACCTGATATCACCTTTGCACTAGGTGTAGTAAGTCGATATCAGTCTAACCCCGGAGAAGAACACTGGAAAGCCGTCAAGACAATTCTTAAGTACTTGCGAAGTACTAAAGACTTGGTCTTGATTTATTGAAGTGAAGAGCTCAAGTTTGAAGGCTTCACAGATTCCAGCTTTCAGAGTGATATGATGATAGCGAGTCAATCTCTGGAAATGTTTTCACTCTCAACGGAGGAGCAGTCAGTTGGAGAAGTTCCAAACAAGATACTGTTGCAAACTCCACGATGGAGGTCGAGTACATAGCGGCCAATGATGCGGCAAAGGAAGCTCTCTAGATGAGAAAGTTCATAAACCAATTGGGGATGATGCCAGCAGTTAAAGATCCAATACCTCTGTATTGTAACAATAATGCAACCATCAGTCTGGTTCAAGAACCAAGATTCCACAAGAGATCCAGGCACATTCTTTCGAAGTATCACGTGATACGGGATATTGAGAAGAGGAAAGACATAAAACTCCTTAGAGTCTGTTCTGAAGACACCATAGCAGATCCATTCACAAAGGCACTGGCACACGATCGTCTGGAGAGACTAGTGTGTAAATGTGGTATGAGATACCAAGATAAATAGGCCTGAGTGCAAGTGGGAGATGTTGAGAGATGTATGCCCTCGAGGCAATTTATCTATGTAAACATCTTGTTCATGAATGAAAGTATGCTTTCTGGTATCAATTGTCTGAGTAAATTTCTATTGATATGTTGCTTAGATAATTTTCTTAGACTTATAGTAAGGTCTTACATGTTTCGAGATAGAGATCACGATTATGAGAAATGTCTGACCGATAGGAGCTTGAGTCTTAAAGCATTCATGGTCATAGATGCGTCGAAATAGGGATATCGGCACATCGACAGACCATTGTGTCTTTGTCTTGATGATCTCATAATCATGCGACTTCGTGAAGTCGGAGACAAGACGGTGCGCATTAGAGAATGAGTCCATTGAACGACCCAATAAAGAGTTATTAAATGGTCCAACATTAACTAACTGTCATTAATAACTCTCTAGTAATGATAGGTAAGTTGGTCCTTAGGACTTGAGATCATTGTACGAACCTGTGCATGAACAGTGTCGCTTAGATCTATGATCTAGCTTCGAGGCTCGGCTGAAAGGTCTTAGGTTGGGAGACACTTGAAGCGTATGAGGTGAGTAGTGATCAAGAAAGGATTCGTCTCTTCCGTTAATGGGAAGTTAGTGTCATAGGCTCAATACGGTTCTTGGTAAAACTTTGGCCAATGTATGTTGTATGAAGTATAACATGTATGTACCAGAGATCGAAAGATACTGGCCAGTGCTAGCTAGCGGGGTTGACAGTTTACCATACCCTAGGCTATGCAAATGACATAGTTAAGACGAAGGGACTAAAACTGTGGTATTTGTCACGGACACAGTCAGAGTAATCCTGGTAACACTTTTGTCAACAAGTCAATCACATAATAATGATACCGAAACAGGGACGACACCTCGTGGTTACTATCGTCTAGGGATTTCGAGTTCCAACCTGTAGTAGGGTCAGGCTGTATGGTCTCACACCGAGCAGTATTCACGTCTTAGTAAAAGGAAGGATGTTAAGAGGAATGCATTTGATGCAATGGAGTAATTGAGCTCACAAGTGAGTTGTGAGATTAAAGCTAAAGAGTTTAGCACTTGGGATCGAAGAGGACTTTCTGATAAGTCCACTGGAAGAAACCGCATTGGAATCGGAGCTCAAACGAGCCTAGAAACACGAAAACAACAAGCAGGGGCAAAAAGTGGGTCGGACCCACGCAAGGGCAGGCACCAGCCAGCCCGCTCTCCAGACCACCCGCAAGGGCACGAGTGGGCGTGCCCCCTGTGGCCCGCCCGCAGAGCGGGCGGGCGTGCCCGCTGCTGCACTGCACCCCCAGGCGTGCGAGCTTTCCAGCGCGCCCGCAATGCTGCGGGTCCCACCTAGGGGCCCAGTTTCTGGGGGGTTTGAAACCCTCCATGACGACTATGAAATGTGACTTTTTGCTCAACTTTGAGCAATTGTTTGAGGGGTCAAACGAAGTCGAAATTCGTCGCCGTTTGTTCCTATACGTTCACCGTTCATAGCTCTTCGAAATGATAGGTTTTATCACTTCTGAAGCTCAACGATGAGGGATAATTAATTAGTTGAAGTTTAGCCTTTGAGAAAGGCAAACTAACTTAATTTAATCTCCTAAATTTTTTAATAGTCCCACATTGCTCGTGCGACGAGCAAGGGGGTCTGACTCCCTATATAAATATGGTTCGAAAATTGTACCAAGTCTCCGATTCGAGAAGCTCCAAATTTTTGAGCACGCTCGATCGACGACTTAAATTATTCCTCTTCTTATATTTCTTCATATCCTCTATTCGAGTCCTAGCAAGACGGCAAGGAGGTTTGGATCTGATCCAGAAGTCTCTGATGTGGGTCTGCTCAAGTGAAATCTTCTTCGGCGAGTGATTGGCTTGGAGGTGCGGTGCGGCTCGGGAAGCGGTTCAGCTCGGGGTGAGGCGCAGCACTGTGCGGTTTGAGAAGCGGCTCAGCTCGGGGCATGGTGTGGCTCGGGAAACGGTTCGGAACACTTTGCCGGTGCAAGCAAGTTTCGGGTAAGTCAGATTTATTTGTGCTTTTCATATTTTTGCAGTAGATTAGATCTTTCTTCAGGTTGGTCGGACCCAACCAGAGTTAGTAGATTATCCTAGCTAGGGTGCATGATTCTTAGGGTTAAGATTTATTAAAGTGTTTAATAAAGTTTCCGCTGCATCTTTTTGATTCTAATGTCCATCTGACTTAGGACGGGCATAGTTTTTACCCTAAGGTTCCTTGAAAAACCCAACACTTATTGCTCTCAACCGACCTCACGGGCCGAATCTGGCTATACGATCGGGGATTCTTATTCCTCTCAGCCGACCTCGCGGGCCAAATCTGGCTATACGACCAGGTGTCACTTCTCTCTCATGCATGCCACATCACCTGACTGTAGGGTTTTCTGGGTCCTTAGGGCCATAAATACGACGTTCGGCCTAAGTCGATCGGACGAAGTTTTCAAATAAGCAACAGAAAAATCAACTTAAAACAGTTTTAAGTCTAGCCCTAAAAGGAACAAACCCTAGCCAAGATCTCTAATATCCCGGGGTTGGGTCCGACCAACCACTAAGGATAGATCTATCTAACACTTGCAATTTATAAACGCATGAATTTAAACTACATATCTTTCACTTCATTTTCGTAGAAAAGAAGCGTCATTTTCAGTAACATTTCTTTGTCCCCGCGCCACTTCTCTCGAGTCGAACCGCGTCCCGAGCCGCACCTTTTCTTGAGCCGAACCGCTTCTCGAACCGCACTGCGTCCCGAGGCGAACAACACCATTGTCGCCGAGCCAACCACGCACCGAAGAATATTTCGCCTTGAGTGGATCCTTTGTCAAGACTTCGGATCAGATCTGAGCTCATTCGTAGATTTGCTAGAGCCCGAACAGGAGCAAGGAAGAAATTTAGGGAGAAAGAGAATATTTAATTTAAGCTCAGATCCGGGCTTGCTCACGTTTAATGGAGCTACCCAGATCTGGAGCTTGGGACGAGTTTTCAAAGAGGGAAGTAGGCCTCTATTTATATAGGCACCCGACTCCTCCCCTTTACTCCATATCTGATGTGGGACTAAAAAATTTGGAAGAAAAATTAATAAAAGTTTGCCTTTCACAAAGGCCAAACTTCGGTGAATTTTTTCTCCCTCGCCATTAGGCTTCGCAAGTGATACACCCTATCAAATCGAAGAGGGTTGAACGATGAACATGTAGGTTTGAATGGCACTCAATTCCGACTTTGTTTGACCCCTCAAACGTTGTCTTAAAGTTGCCCAAAACATTGATTTTCGCAAAAAATTGCAACCGTCACAATTCTGCCTGCAATCCTAGGCTGAATCGGGCCCACCCACATCCAGCGGTTGGATCTGGGGCTGGGCGCCAGCCCCAGCCCGCTGGAGCGGGCCTGAGCCCAGTTGGGCTAGTGCACCCAGTCCCCTTGGGACTGGGCTGGTGCGCCCAGTCCCCTTGGGACTGGGCTGGGGCTGTTTTTGCTCTAAATCCTTCGTTTGGCGTCCGTTTTGGACGTCGTTTGAACCTGGGTTTAGACCGGAACGTTCCCATCATCCAGATAACCTTTTCTACGCGTTTATTATATTAAATATGCACGTAAAAAATTTACGACACATTTAATACCCTTCACATCATATGCAAAAACTCCACATCTAATATATCGCAAACTCTTTGCGACTCATAAAATCCATTTGCATCCAATACAAATGAACTGAGGGCATACATCCTCCAACATCTCCCACTTGCACTCAGGATCATTTATCTTGAATGTAGGAGCTAACTGCAAACTCTTTACAGTTTTTTATCCCTTGCATCAAAATGCATATTCCCCCTAATTCCTACCTATTACTTGACGAAGGTCTTGTTGGATATTGGACTCCCCGGATTTGGTTTTGGATGATGAACAAACATAAATATATCGTGAACTAACACTTTGTGAGCGCAGTTATGGAGATCGTCGCAAAATTCATATGAATATCAATTACGACGTCTCAAGACTTCTCAAAGCACGTGATCGTATGCCTAAAGCTTCGTTGAAGCTTATGGACCTTTTTAGAAGTCATGAAGATTCGATTGAAGCTATTGAAGACGGTATCGTCAAGTTTTATTTATAGTCTTTAAGCTTCTTTCGTAGAATGTTAAGCCTTGAGTAGGTCTTACGGTTTAAATCTTCATAACGCTCATATCTTAGCTCTAGGATCTTAGTTGAAGTCCATACAATTCTTCCCGAAGCTTCGCGCTTCGATTCGGACTTCTTGTGCATGTTAGTTGGTTCAAGAAGAAGAACTGACCGACTAGATGGTGATCTAGTCGGTCGGCAAAGCTTCTTGGACCGACTAGTTTTTGCCAGTCAATTCTAAGCTCGTTACTGTTTACAGTTAGTTGGTAAGTTGACTCACCGACCGACTAGTTTGTGAACTAGTCGGTCAGTGATGCTTCTGTGACCGACTAGTTGAGCTTTCCCTGTACATGCACATTTGAGCCTGAGCTACTGTTTATCATTAGTCGGTCTGTGTTCATTGATCGACCGACTAGTTGATGAACTAGTCGGTCAACTTTCCTTCTTGGACCGACTAGTTTAGCTTTACTGTACATGCCAATTTTTCACCTAACTTACTGTTTATCGTTAGTCGGTCTATGCTCATTTGGCGACCGACTAGTTGGTGAATTAGTCGGTCAACATTTGTTCTTGGACCGACTAACTCTATTTATGCTCAGACTTCAGTTTTATCTGTTAGTCGGTCTCAGTTGAGTAACCGACCGACTAGTTGTGAAACTAGTCGGTCAGCTACTCTTTTTGGACCGACTAGTTCCTTATGTCTGTGCTTTGATCTTTTCTCTGTTCACTCATTAGTCGGTATACGTTTATTGACCGACCGACTAGTTGATGAACTAGTCGGTCGGTGGTTGTTCTTTGACCGACTAGTTGGGTTCAGAAAAGAGCCGTTGGAGCTTTAATTGAAACGTTTTTCTCTCTCTCTCTCCTCTATCCTATAAATACTTGTTGGGCTGCATTCATTGCAGTCAAGGCTGATATTTTTGCAAGTTTAGAGATCAAGAGAAATCTTTCCAAGCTCATTCAAAGCTCTTTCATTCCATTCAATAATCTCTCATCACTCTTACTTCCAAAGAGAGATTCATTGAGTGTGAAGCCTTCCAAGCCAAGTGCTTGATTCTAGGTCACCAACATCCACATAGCTCTCCATCGCTGATCTACATCTTGGAGCTAGGGTTTGGTGCCACCTCTTCTTCCTCAAAATCATCTTTGCCCTAATTCGTAAGCATTACTCAAGGCATAGGTATTTTGTCGGTAAGAAGTTTCTTATTTCATTTCAATTTCATATTGTAAGTTTCACTCTCGGTTGTGAGAGTGTGGTTGTGATCCCGGGTTGTGGGAGTCACAAATTACTCTGTGTATGATTTGACTTGTGGAGGTTTTCACAAGTATTTCATAGTGGAAATCTTGAGTTAGGGTTTCTAACTCAAGTATCCGGAGGGGATCCGGGTGGTTGGGACGTAGGATCACCGGGAACAAGTCGGGGAGACTTGGGTGGATCCGAACCCAGTAATATCTATTGTTAGCATTGTTTATTTTGTTGTTGTCTTCAATTTAAGCTTCCGCAAATTGATTTGGTAGTTGTTTGCACGATAATTAGGAATTATACTCCTTGTTATTTTTAAAGTACTATTCACCCCCCTCTAGTACTTGTGCAGTAGCTTGTAGGGCATTACATTTGGTATCAGAGCCAGATACTTAGCTATGTCTGCCAACGACAACAAGACCGTTCGTCCACCTTCCGACTATGGCACCTTCAGGAACCGTGAAGGAGCATCTTCGGTGATGGAAGGACATTCCTCAACGAGGCCTCCATTCTTCAACGGTACCAACTACGGGTACTGGAAATGCCGGATGGAAACTTTCCTCCGGAGTGCATCTCTATGGAGGACCACGATGAAGGAATACGTCGAGCCCGCCGAAGAAGACTTTGAGAAATGGACAACTGCGGAGGTCACCGCGGAGGTAAGCAATGCCAAGGCAATGAACGCCTTGCAATGCGCATTGGAGCCCGAGGACTTCAATAAGATATGCACATGTAAGAGTGCATATCAAATTTGGAACTCCCTCCTCATACTACATGAAGGGACGAGTAGGGTAAGAGACTCTAAACTAGTTGTTGTTAACAAAGATTACGAAATGTTTCATATGCAACAGGGCGAGAAGATGAAGGAATATTACGCTCGCTTCGTCGACATCATAAACGAGTTAGAGGCTCTCGGCAAAACCTACACCCAAAAGGAGAAGTGTTCGAAGCTTATCGAAGGACTTCCTTCTTCTTGGGAAAAGCGTACCTTCGCCATCGAGGAAGGTAATGATATGAATAAGTACACCGTAGTTCAACTAATGGATACTTTAATGTCATACGAGGTACGCAAGGATAGCAAGTTAAAATTGCAGGAAAAGATGAAGTCCTACCTAAAGCAAGACGAGCCAAAGAAGAAGGCTATTGCTTTCAAGGCCGCTCCATCCACATCCACATCAACCGATGATGAAGACTCGGAAAACGAGTTGGACTTGGAGTCCATGGCACTCATGGCCAAGAAGTTCAACCGTTTCTTCCGAAAAGGTAAATATAAGAACAAAGCTAAATTTGGTTCTTCTAACGCCTCCTCCTCTCCTTTGTGTTTCAAGTGCAATAAGCCAGGACACATGAAAGCGGAGTGTCCTCTAAATAAGCAAAAGGAGAAGTGGAAGGCGCCGAAATTCGACAAGTCCAAGAAGTACAAGAAAGGGAAGAAAAAGGGGCTTGTCGGAGCAACATTCACCGACTCTGAGGATTCCTCAAGCGGAGAGTCGGACGATGAGCAAGTGGAGCAAGCACACATGTGCTTCATGGCAAGAGAGGAGAATGATCAAGGATCTTCCTCTTCCGATGATAGTGACAACGAATGTGATGAGGTAACTATGGATGACCTTAGGAATGCTAATTCTCAATTATGGTCTAAGTATACTAAATTAGTAAATAGGTATACTAAAGTAAAAGATGACCTAGCTAGCATTCAAACCTCGCCTAAAACTATCATCACCAACAACGACACCGTTGTTGAAGGGTTGAGAAATGAGATTGTTAATCTCAAGACTCAACTTGAACATGTCAGCATTGAAGATCCGGAGGAGCACAAGATAGCGGATTTGACTTCTCAAAACTCGACTTTGAGTATTGAGAATGAGAGTCTTAAATCTCGTGTTTATGTGCTCACATCGCAAGTATCCAACTTGGATACTTCTATGCGTTCTCTCACCGAGAAATATGAGAACTCATTAGGCCGAATTAATAAATTCAATAAGGGTAAGGACCATTTGGATAAAATCCTAAGTGACTTACTTCCGGCCAATCACCACATTGGCTTGGGGTATACGATGGGATGTTCATCCAAATCGGCCACTACTTTTGTTAGGCCAACTTCCGGTGACTCAACGAGTGGTAGCAAACACACTATTGGTAGTTCTTCTACCAACGGTGCTTCCACCTCGTCCACACCCTCTTTCGGAAAGAAACCCACTTTGGGTGGACCTCCAAAGAAGGGGCATGCTTATATGTACACCAATACTATGCCACGTAGGAACACACGTCCTACTCCACCGGCTCACACGTATGATGATTTCTATGCTACACGTTCACGGGCACGTGCACACAATGTGAGACACCCTCATGCACGTGTTCCCTCACATGCATATGTTCACCCACAACATCATATGAATAATTATCCACATGCACCATTCCATCATGTTCCTTATGCCTATCCACAACATGCATCATGTAGAAATCAACGTCGCATGCATGCACCCAATAGGATGAGGGCTCCCAAGATTTTCACTATTTGGAGCCCAAAGGACACAAGCATGGATGAAAAACAAGTTTACATGAATGCTTATTTTTCGGATGTTGTGCATAGTAGAAATTATGTGGGGAAGTCTAAGTCCAATTGGACTTGGCTTCCAAAGGTCTAATCTTTTGGACCCAATGACCTTGGGTACCATGATATGAAATTTTCTATCTTTAGGTACTCAAGGAAAAGAAAAGGAAAAGGAGCAACAAATTTAAATTTAGCTCCAAGGGGAATTGGATACTCGATAGCGGGTGTTCAAAACACATGACGGGTGACGCTCAATTGCTCTCCGGAGTGGTTCCCATTGCAAATGGAAACCGCGTCGTATTTGGAGGCAACGAGAGCGGAACCATCATAGGTGTTGGTAAAGTGGGTAATCCTTCTAAACCCATTATATGTGATGTTTACCTTGTTAAAGGATTAAACCACAATCTTATTTCAATAAGTCAACTTTGTGACAAAGGTTACAAAGTTAACTTTGCGAAAGGAATGTGCCATATTTTAAGAAAAGATAATAATGAATTATTGTTTTCCGACACACGCCATAAGGATATATATATCCTAGATCTTCCAAGATCACATGAACAATGTCTTATTGCCAACACACGTGAACAACACTTATGACATCGACGTTTTGGTCATGTGAACTTTGGAACACTTTTTAAGCTTTCCAAGTTAAATTCTATTAGAGGCTTCCCTAAGCTTGTCTTTCAAAAGAAAAGCTTTTGTGACTCGTGTCAACGAGGCAAGCTTCCAAAATCTTCATTTAAACCTAAGAAAAGCATTTCTTCTAAGCGGCCTCTAGAGCTATTACATCTAGATTTATTTGGGCCAACTAGAGTTGCTTCATTAGGTAATGCTAGATATGGACTTGTCATCGTTGATGACTTTTCTAGGTTTACTTGGGTATTTTCATTGTGTAATAAAAATGAAGCTTTTGAAAACTTCACAATTTTTGTTAAGAAAGTACAAAATCTCTTAGGAACCACCATTGTCACTATTCGTAGTGATCATGGAGGTGAATTTGAGAATGAGTCTTTTGAGACATTTTATGATGAAGTTGGTATTACACACACCTTCTCTTTCCCTCGTGCACCTCCTCAAAATGGTGTAGTTGAGAGAAAGAATAGGACGCTAGTGGAGTGTGCTCGCACTATGCTTGATGATAGCCAACTTGGCCATCAATTTTGGGCGGAAGCGGTACACACCGCTTGCTATGTGTTTAATAGAATACTTTTGAGGCCCGGCACTAAACAAACTTGTTATGAATTGTTGTTTGGTAGGTTGCCTCAAGTTAAACATTTTCGTGTTTTTGGTTCAAAATGTTTTATTAAGAACACATTTGGTAGTTTGGACAAATTTGATCCAAGATCCGATGAGGGGATTTTTGTTGGATATTCTTCGTGTAGCAAAGCCTACCGGATATACAACAAACGAACCTCAACGATCAAGGAGTCACTTCATGTGTCATTTAATGAAGGATTTGTTCCAACTAGAATTACTAATGATGATGACTCTATGGATGTCTTATGTGATTCAATTGGTAATTCTAACTCTAATGATTCTATTGACTCTATTGAGACTAACCCGTCTAATGAAGTTGTTGAGAATGTTCCTAGTGACCAAGGTATTCCCAAACGGCTTCATACCGTTCGTGACCATCCTCATGAGCAAGTCATTGGCAATATCCATGATAGTGTCAAGACGAGATCGCAAGTGAACTACTTCGCTCATTGTGCCTTTGCCTCCTCGATAGAGCCAAAGAATGTTAATGAAGCATGCGAAGATAGCACTTGGATCTTAGCCATGGAGGAGGAACTCATTCAATTCGAGAGGAATGAAGTTTGGGAGCTTGTTCCATTGCCATCGAAGAACCACACCGTCATAGGGACAAAGTGGATCTTCAAGAACAAAACCGACGAAAACCAAGTCGTCGTCCGGAACAAAGCTCGGTTAGTTGCTCAAGGCTACCGTCAAGAGGAAGGTATTGATTTCGAAGAATCCTTCGCTCCAGTAGCTAGATTAGAATCAATTAGATTATTATTGTCTTTTGCATGCCATAAGGATTTTAAATTATTTCAAATGGATGTTAAAAGTGCATTTTTAAATGGAGATGTTGTTGAGGAAGTTTACGTTTCTCAACCTCCGGGTTTTATTAATGAAAAATTTCCAAATCATGTTTTAAACTAAAGAAAGCGCTTTACGGCTTGAGACAAGCTCCTCGAGCTTGGTATGATCGCCTAAAGAATTTTCTTTTGGATTTGAATTTTAAAATGGGAGAAGCCGATTCTACACTTTTTGTTAAGCATTCGAATAATGATATAATTTTAGTTCAAATATATGTTGATGATATCATTTTCGGTGCTACTAACTTTGCTCTTTGCGAAGAGTTTTCTAATGTGATGAAGGATCAATTTGAGATGAGCCATATGGGTGAGCTCAAATATTTCTTAGGTCTCCAAATTCGCCAAATGGACGATGCAATCTTCATCCACCGAACGAAGTATACGGTGGAGTTGCTAAAGCGATTTGGAATGGAGAATGCCTCCGGAAAGAAGACTCCAATGAGCACGACTACGCATCTTGATAAGGATACGAGCGGTAAGGATGTAGACATTCGTCTATATCGAGGTATGATAGGTAGTTTACTTTATCTTACCACAAGTAGGCCCGATATTATGTTTGCCGTATGCGTATGTGCTCGTTATCAGTCTCAACCTAAGGAGTCTCACTTAGTAGCGGTAAAACATATTTTTCGCTATCTAAGTTACACTTTAGATTTTGGATTACTTTATCCGAAATCTAGCACATATGAGTTAATCTCATATAGTGATGCCGATTATGCGGGATGCAAATCCGACAGGAAAAGTACTAGTGGCACTTGCCATTTTATAGGAAATTCCCTTGTCTCTTGATTTTCCAAGAAGCAAAATTCCGTATCACTTTCAACCACCGAGGCGGAATACATTGCCGCCGGTGCCGCGTGTGCTCAAGTTCTTTGGATGAGACACACACGTAAAGACTTTGGTATAAACTGTGATACTTGCCCTATCATGGTGGACAACCAAAGTGCAATATGTCTTTCCAAGAACCCGGTACACCATTCCCGTTCGAAACACATAGATGTCCGACACCATTTCTTAGATGATCATGTTGCTAAAAAGGACATCATATTAGTGTACGTTGAAACCCAGAAGCAAATCGCCGATATTTTCACGAAACCCCTAAAGGAGGACTCCTTTGTGCGGTTGCGTCAAGAATTGGGGATTATGGGTGAATCCGAGATATAGGATTCATTTTTTTATTCAATATTCTTGCATGCTATACTATTCGTTATATTTGCTCATGCTTGAAGTATTGAAACTTTTTGGATTTTTGTTGAATTTTCGGAATTTTCGATCGATTTGTGCGTAATCGTCAAATTTCGGATTTTCGATGTTTAATGGGGTAGTATAATGATTAATGAGAGTATTTTGATGTTTCATCCAAGTGTGATTAGGAGAGAAATCAAATTTCATAGATTATCAATTTTTGGACCTCTTTAGTCGGTTCATGTTCAGTGACTGACCGACTAGATTGATATCTAGTCGGTCAGTAAATGAACTGTGACCGACTAATTCCTGTCTGTACACTTGGGTTCAGCCTCTGTTTACAACTAGTCGGTTCAAGCTCATTGACCGACCGACTAGATCGTGATCTAGTCGGTCAGTGCTTGAACTGTGACCGACTAGTTGTGCCAGGGACTGTTTGGTCTTTTGCGCTCCCGACCGACTTAAGCTCCATCTTTCCGACTAATTCCGCATTTAGTCAGTCTCTCTCTCACTCCAAATCGAAAATACCCCCCGACCCTTCGTCTTCCTCCCTCTCCTTTCGCCGTTTTCCGACCTCATTTCCGTCGCCGGCCGTCGACCATCAACCTAGGGTAACCCCCCCTCTCTCCTTCTCCTGTCTAGGGCTAGTTTCCTGTTCCTAGGGTTAGGGTTAGATCATTCTCAGTTAGGGTTTCTACTGATTTCGGTTGCTAGGGTTCCGGCTATCTAGGGTTTTTCCGATCTCTTGCGTCGTGTCGTGCTGTGAATATGGCTCGTACACGTATCCTGATCACTCCCTCTAGCCCCTCGCCGATGACCGTAGAACCTACTCCTACGGATCTCGTTCAACCTTCGAGAACCCCTCCGAAACGCCGTGCTAAGACCACCCAACCCTCGTCGTCTTCGCCTCCTCTCAAGAAGAAGAGGACGACGACCGCCAAGCCTAGAGCCCAACCCAAACCTAAGCCCAAGCCCAAGCAACTTGCATCTCCCTCTTCTTTTCACACTCCTACCGATTCCGATTCCGAGTTCATTCCCGAGCCTGAGACTCATAGGGAACCACTCCTCCTACCCATCCTGAGTCTAGCTCCCGCCCTCGTACATCTACCCGTAAGCCTAAGGGAAAGGCTCCGATGTCGGTAGGCGGTGTCGATATCTCGTTGTGTCGCGACGACCCTTTGTGTCTCGCGGCTTACAACCGTATCGAACATTGCCCGCTGCTTCTGGAGCATTTCGTCCAGTTTAGTGACTTCATATGGCTAGCTGATCTTCTTTCGTCCTCGGGTCTTCTCGATTACCTTCGTTATGACCCGAAGGCGAACCCTCACCCCTACCCTCGCCTAGTAAAACTATTCTATGCCAATAGGATCCGGGGTCAGTACGATGCGACCCACTCTGTTGAGACGACTGTTTTGGGGACTCCTATAGTCCTCACAACAGAAATCTTAGGAGAGATTTTGGGTATCTCCTCGTCTGGCCTCCTCCCCTCTGACATTTCTGTTGATGATATCACCTCCCTCGATCAGGTCGTCCTATCTCAGATTTTCCATCAGATTCCTCCCGCCATGATTGGCGTGCCCTCCAAATCCTTCAAGCCAAATGCATGGGTCCTCAATTTGATTCTGAAGTCGTGCTTGCTTCCCAAGTACGGCTCCTCATCTCTACCCTCCCAGCCTTTTCTGAAGCTGATTTATGCTATTTTCATGGGGAGCTCGATTAACTGGGCTCGCATTATACTCGATAAGATTGACTCTTTCGAGTGTATTCGCAAGACCACGAAATCGGCTCACATCCCCTTTCGTGCTTGTTGACCCTTGTTTTCCGTCACTTCCGTGTCACACTTCCTCGTGACGATGAGCGTCCACTTGGTCCTCCCCTGAACACGAGGCCGTCAAGAAATCTCTTGCGGCGCTCCGTCACGTTCAGAGGACGACACCTTCAGCGCCTGCCTCTGCTTCTGCCTCTGCTGCTTCCTCTACCACTCTGGATGATGTCGTTCGGTTACTTCGTCGTCACGAGTCTCGTTTGGCTCGTACCGAGGAGGTAGTTTGCCGTATGGCTAGTCTGATGGGTGTTCAGCTTCCTCCTCCTGTTTCTGAGGATGAGGAGATGGATGAGGAGGACATTGAGGAGCTTTGTCGTGCTTCTACTCATGCCCCCGAGGGCACTTCTGGTGATGCTGCTGCTTCTTCGACTGCTGGTGATCCCGAGAGTACACCTGTTGCCACCACACCTGCGGTGGATACTACCACTGGTGCTCCCGAGGCCACTGCCATCGCTGCTCCTGTGTTTGTCTCTTCTGCCGTGCCTGAGACTTCTACCGTCGCTCCCGTTGACCTTCCAGACGTTCCTGCTGATCCAGTTTCCACCACTTCTCCTGCAGAGCCTGCTGCTGCTGCAGATCCTGCCGGTTCCTCTTGAGCTACTTTGAGGACTCTCCGATGCTCCTTGGATGATACATCTAGTGTGAGAGAGTTTGGTTAGGATAGAGTGGGGTTTTGGATCTTTTTGATGATGTATTTTGATGTATTTTGATACTTTTGATGATGTATCTTCATGTATTTTGATGATGTTGTATGTTTTTGTTTCGACACTGCGATATCTGTGATATGATGATGTATTTTGTGCTCCGATCAGTGGATCGATATTTTGTATGACAGTGATGTTCATTTTTGATGTACTCTGGTTCATATTATATATATATATATATACATCGCAGTTGACATTTCATTCTATTGTGCACAATTTATAATTTCTTTTATGTCTCTGATGTTTGATTTCGTCGCTCAACGATATTAACTTGGTTTAATAGAAATTTCTTCTATGGAAACATAGAATTGTTTTCCATGCACTAAATTAACCAAGAATGTTGACATTGGAGAGTATATTCCATAACTCAATCCGTAAAATTGATTTGAGTTTTGATGATTTCGTTTTACGATTTTCGACTATGGTATCATTGACACGCCTTGATTTTATTTTCGTATGTTTCTTTGGTGTCACTTGAACCGTCGTCGTATTCTACGACTCCCGTGCTTTTATTTAAAGCCATTGTTGTTGTCGTTGATCTCCTCCTGCTCTTTTTGCTAATGCCAAAGGGGGAGAGATATAATAATAACGATGTGCTAAATGATAATTTAAAGCATTATTCCAAGAATCTAATTTGATATGTTAGATTCAGGGGGAGTTAAGATATACAAATGGATTTTCAAATCCGATATTTCAATAACCTACATTTGGTATTCGATATTTCAATAATCAATTTTCATTTTATATACTTCACTCGTCTGCTTGATGCGTATTATTATTGTTTAAATTGGAATTAACGTGTCATCAATGCAGGGGGAGTAAGTAAATTTCATTTGAATTATTATTTTTGATTATTATTTATGTTGATTTGTCATCACCAAAAAGGGGGAGAATGTTGGATATTGGACTCCCCGGATTTGGTTTTGGATGATGAACAAACATAAATATATCGTGAACTAACACTTTGTGAGCGCAGTTATGGAGATCGTCGCAAAATTCATATGAATATCAATTACGACGTCTCAAGACTTCTCAAAGCACGTGATCGTATGCCTAAAGCTTCGTTGAAGCTTATGGACCTTTTTAGAAGTCATGAAGATTCGATTGAAGCTATTGAAGACGGTATCGTTAAGTTTTATTTATAGTCTTTAAGCTTCTTTCGTAGAATGTTAAGCCTTGAGTAGGTCTTACGGTTTAAATCTTCATAACGCTCATATCTTAGCTCTAGGATCTTAGTTGAAGTCCATACAATTCTTCCCGAAGCTTCGCGCTTCGATTCAGACTTCTTGTGCATGTTAGTTGGTTCAAGAAGAAGAACTGACCGACTAGATGGTGATCTAGTCGGTCGGTAAAGATTCTTGGACCGACTAGTTTTTTCCAGTCAATTCTAAGCTCGTTACTGTTTACAGTTAGTCGGTCTAAGTTGACTCACCGACCGACTAGTTTGTGAACTAGTCGGTCAGTGATGCTTCTGTGACCGACTAGTTGAGCTTTCCCTGTACATGCACATTTGAGCCTGAGCTACTGCTTATCATTAGTCGGTCTGTGTTCATTGATCGACCGACTAGTTGATGAACTAGTCGGTCAACTTTCCTTCTTGGACCGACTAGTTTAGCTTTACTGTACATGCCAATTTTTCACCTAACTTACTGTTTATCGTTAGTCGGTCTATGCTCATTTGGCGACCGACTAGTTGGTGAATTAGTCGATCAACATTTGTTCTTGGACCGACTAACTCTATTTATGCTCAGACTTCAGTTTTATTTGTTAGTCGGTCTCAGTTGAGTAACCGACCGACTAGTTGTGAAACTAGTCGGTCAGCTACTCTTCTTGGACCGACTAGTTCCTTATGTCTGTGCTTTGATCTTTTCTCTGTTCACTCATTAGTCGGTATGCGTTTATTGACCGACCGACTAGTTGATGAACTAGTCGGTCGGTGGTTGTTCTTTGATCGACTAGTTGGGTTCAGAAAAGAGCCGTTGGAGCTTTAATTGAAACGTTTTTCTCTCTCTCTCTCCTCTATCCTATAAATACTTGTTGGGCTGCATTCATTGCAGTCAAGGCTGATATTTTTGCAAGTTTAGAGATCAAGAGAAATCTTTCCAAGCTCATTCAAAGCTCTTTCATTCCATTCAATAATCTCTCATCACTCTTACTTCCAAAGAGAGATTCATTGAGTGTGAAGCCTTCCAAGCCAAGTGCTTGATTCTAGGTCACCAACATCCCCATAGCTCTCCATCGCTGATCTACATCTTGGAGCTAGGGTTTGGTGCCACCTCTTCTTCCTCAAAATCATTTTTGCCCTAATTCGTAAGCATTACTCAAGGCATATGTATTTTGTCGGTAAGAAGTTTCTTATTTCATTTCAATTTCATATTGTAAGTTTCACTCTCGGTTGTGAGAGTGTGGTTGTGATCCCGGGTTGTGGGAGTCACAAATTACTCTGTGTATGATTTGACTTGTGGAGGTTTTTCACAAGTATTTCATAGTGGAAATCTTGAGTTAGGGTTTCTAACTCAAGTATCCGGAGGGGATCCGGGTGGTTGGGACGTAGGATCACCGGGAACAAGTCGGGGAGACTTGGGTGGATCCGAACCCAGTAATATCTATTGTTAGCATTGTTTATTTTGTTGTTGTCTTCAATTTAAGCTTCCGCAAATTGATTTGGTAGTTGTTTGCACGATAATTAGGAATTATACTCCTTGTTATTTTTAAAGTACTATTCACACCCCCTCTAGTACTTGTGCAGTAGCTTGTAGGGCATTACATTTGGTATCAGAGCCAGATACTTAGCTATGTCTGCCAACGACAACAAGACCGTTCGTCCACCTTCCGACTATGGCACCTTCAGGAACCGTGAAGGAGCATCTTCGGTGATGGAAGGACATTCCTCAACGAGGCCTCCATTCTTCAACGGTACCAACTACGGGTACTGGAAATGCCGGATGGAAACTTTCCTCCGGAGTGCATCTCTATGGAGGACCACGATGAAGGAATACGTCCAGCCCGCCGAAGAAGACTTTGAGAAATGGACAACTGCGGAGGTCACCACGGAGGTAAGCAATGCCAAGGCAATGAACGCCTTGCAATGCGCATTGGAGCCCGAGGACTTCAATAAGATATGCACATGTAAGAGTGCATATCAAATTTGGAACTCCCTCCTCATACTACATGAAGGGACGAGTAGGGTAAGAGACTCTAAACTAGTTGTTGTTAACAAAGATTACGAAATGTTTCATATGCAACAGGGCGAGAAGATGAAGGAATATTACGCTCGCTTCGTCGACATCATAAACGAGTTGGAGGCTCTCAGCAAAACCTACACCCAAAAGGAGAAGTGTTCGAAGCTTATCGAAGGACTTCCTTCTTCTTGGGAAAAGCGTACCTTCGCCATCGAGGAAGGTAATGATATGAATAAGTACACCGTAGTTCAACTAATGGGTACTTTAATGTCATACGAGGTACGCAAGGATAGAAAGTTAAAATTGCAGGAAAAGATGAAGTCCTACCTAAAGCAAGACGAGCCAAAGAAGAAGGCTATTGCTTTCAAGGCCGCTCCATCCACATCCACATCAACCGATGATGAAGACTCGGAAAACGAGTTGGACTTGGAGTCCATGGCACTCATGGCCAAGAAGTTCAACCGTTTCTTCCGAAAAGGTAACTATAAGAACAAAGCTAAATTTGGTTCTTCTAACGCCTCCTCCTCTCCTTTGTGTTTCAAGTGCAATAAGCCAGGACACATGAAAGCGGAGTGTCCTCTAAATAAGCAAAAGGAGAAGTGGAAGGTGCCGAAATTCTCTGGCCAGAGTTTTCACTAAAAGATCGAACTAACACAGCGACACTAACTCCCATTGACTGGGAGAGACACATCTTATCTTGGTCATTACTCTCCTCGCACGTTTCAAGTGTCACCCAACCAAAGACCTTTCAACGGGGCTTGCCCGAGGCTAGATCAGTGATCTAAGTGACACCGTTCATGCACAAGTTTGTACAATGACCTCAAGTCAAAAGACCAACTTACTTATCACTGAGAGTTATCATTGACAGATTGGTCAATCATAACCATATGATAACTCTTGTTGGGTCATTCAGTGAACTCATTTTCCAATGAGCACATGTGTCTCATCTTCGACTTCGCCAAGTCAAACGACCATGTGATCATCGTCACCACTGCATGGTGAAGACTAAGACACACTGGTATATCCGATGTATCGATATCCTTTTCTCGAAAAATCTAAGACCACGAGCGTTTTTAGACCTATACTACAATCGGTCAAACACTTCTTCATGATGAATCCGATGGTTTAAAATTAGTATGAAATTATTTTGACCTTTTAAGTTCTAATGAAGACTACACTATTTGACCTCGGTCAAACACTTCTTCATGATGAATTCGATCTCATTTGAACTTAAGTTCTAATGAGATCTCCATCTTGATACATATTTGACCTCGCATTAAGTTTTAGGACTATATCGAAGTTCTAATGAAGACTATATTATTATTAACTTAGGTAAATTCTTACCAAACAGCTTACTGTTATTTTGAACAAGATGTTTGTACACATGCATCTAGATAAATTTGCCTCGAGAGCAAACCCATCTCGCTACATCTTGTAAGGATCGACTTACTCTTGCAATATTAACAACAATACACTAGGGGGGCGAATAGTGTAATGGCAATAAATTATGAAATTAACATTAAACTTGCAAATGCGGAATAATAAATGCAAGAGGAATTAATCACCACAATCAAATCAAACGCAAACACAAGATTTTACCCTGGTTCCCCAAAACTTGGGTACGTCCAGCCACAACAATATTCACTATATTTCCCACAAAGAGAAGTGAATACAATCTCACAAGGAGATACCTCAACAAGAGGATTTTGTCCTACACAAGGACCCAACCAACCCTACACAAGGGTCAAACTCCCACCTAGAGAATTACTAACTCACACTCAGAGAATTAGGGTTAGCCCTGCACTAGGACACCAAACTCCCACAAAGAGAGTTACTCCCACAAAGAGAGTTATTCCCACTAAGAGAATATCATATTCACACTAAGAGAAATACTCCCACAAAGAGAATTAGAGTTTCAAAGAAACACCAAGTAAAACAAATACTCTTACCTATGCCTTGAGATGTACTTACTCATAAATGAATGCAAGGCATGGAAGAGGATCTCCAAGTGATGAGATTAGCTTGAAAGCACTTGGATAATTTTCCTTGAGCTTGACTTCAATGCATGAAAGATAGAATGAGCTCTAAGAGGGAAATGCGAGAGTTTGAGAGTGGCGTAATTAAACTCTAATGATTTTCAATAGCATCAACGAGTTCTAATGAACGCAGCCCTCTCTTATATATAGGAATCCTATAGGAACTCTCAAAAGCCAAGAAAATAGCCAAAAACAAAAAGCTACAACGGCTAGATTTTGGGCTGAAACGTCAGTGACAATCGATTGATGAACAAATGACAGTCGACTGTCCAACGGCTAAATAATTCCCAACGGCTATAATCTGAGCCTCGATAGTCGACTGGTGAAGTCGATATAGTCGACTGTAAACAGGACATGCGCCTGTAAAACCTTCAGCAGGCGACTGCTGTAGGGGATGGAATAAAACAGAGAGATGCACTCTTTCGCACTGTTTGCAGACATGCGACTGATGGCCAATATACAGGTGACAGTCAAATGAACAGGCGACTGTAAATACTGAACCAGTCGACTAACTAACAAACTGGGATGAAGCCCAGACAATGCGAGTAACTCACAGTCGACTGATGAACCAATCATAGGCGATTGTAGGAAGACATGTGACTGTAAGTGAACCGTCAGTCGACTGTTCCATAAGCTCAAGTATGAGTCAATCAAATGATGACTTGAGCAGTTCACCACAGTCGACTGTAGAAGGCTCGACAGGCGACTGGAAATCACCCAGTCGACTGTAAAACCTTCAGCAGACGACTGTAGGAGAACCAGAGACTCCAAATGAGTATTTGGTTAAGATGAGCCTATTGGGTTGGATTCTATGATAATCCTAAGGCTCATTAAGATGGTTAAATGCATATGCATGAATGAGTAGACCATCTATCAAGGCATTACATTAAACCTAGACTCAAAAAGAGAGAAAGCAATAAATGAAATTACATTGATTACAATGCTTTTCTTAGAGTCTATGGCTTCAATCTAGATGCCTTGAAGCTCCCCATCATCTCCAAGCTTTGGCGCCCCTTGAGTCCAAGCTTTGGCCCTTCTTCACTCGATGTCCATCCTTGCACCACGTGTTTAGTCTCAAAAAATGATATTCTTGAAATGTAACTATGAGACTAAAACAAGAGAGTCATTAGTAACAACATAATGTTGTGATCATCATCAAAATAACATTGGTATGAAACACCAATACTCAACAATCTCCACCTTTTTGATGATGACACACATTATGTAAAACATAAAGAAATAAAGCACAATGCTAATGAGCTCCACTACTTATATGCACCAATTGAAAAATGAGAAACAAGGGTGACATATAATAGGCATGGATTACATAAACCAATTGCAATAAGTATAAAACATACACACAAGAATGGTTTATATAATCCCACATATATCTCTCCATAGATATATCTCTCCCCAAATGCATATGTATGAAATACAAAAATTACATTTACATAATGCATATATCTCTCCCCCTTGACATCGTCAAAAATATGGGTGTAACCAAGTCGAGCCGAGCTCGAGTATTGCCATACTCGAGCTCGACTCGACATAAAAAACTCGAGCTCGATACTCGACTCGAACTCAGTCGAGCTTCAATTATCTAAGCTCAAACTCGGCTCAATATAAAGCTCGAAATGCTCGAGCTCGACTCGGCTCGGCTCAATTAATGACAAATATGGACAAATTTCATAAAATTCATATAAAATAAAAATGTAAAGCAGTAATAAATTTCATAAAATTCAAATAAAAATGTAATACAATGACAAATTTCATAAAATTTAAAAAATGCTACTAATATAGTCTAAAATCTAAAAAATTACACTAATTTTACTAATCAAGTTCAGTTGCGACTTCAGCTTTTTCTTCTCTATTTCATACACTTGCACACAATCTTTTTTAATTGTGTTCAGTGAAATTTTTTCCCACTCGGGCATTCCACGCTTTTGCATCATATTAAACCATTCCTACTCTACAATTGTAAAAGCATGCTCATGCATCAAAATCTAATGTGCAATTGACTCTCATTTTTTCCATGTCAAACTTGCCATTTGTATATGCAGGAGCCACAACTTGCAAATCAGTTTCGTTATCTATTGTTTGTAATGTAATCCTTTTCTGCTACTTTAGAAATAAACTTCGCCTCACACATCCTTTTAAGTGTCTTGAGAGGTGGGTGGTACTCTTGCTTTCAAGTATGGACAGCTTGGACTTACAATGGATGCACTCAGCTTTCTTAACACCATCAACAAGATCAATCTCTTTAAACTCTTGCCAACAGAAGATGTTTTTTGCCTTTTTCTCGGTGCAAACTGAGTATTATCTTCAGCTGCGTCGCACTCACTATTTGTACTTGTTGACTGTGCATTTACATTAACATCACCAACTAAATTCTGAGTGTCACATGGTGAAGATTGATCATGCACTACATTATGTGTCGTAGGTGTAGGTGCATTTAACATTGATGAAGAAACTTCAGGTGTAGATGAAGACATATCTGTTTTACTACAAAATAAAATATGAAAGTGAAAATTCTATTACCTATTAGTTAAAAATCAAAGAAAAAGAAATAAATTTTGAAAAAATTCCGACGTGTGCACAACGATAAATTCTTAATGTCCAACATTACAAAAGTGCTTGATCCCAAATTGATTACAAAGATAACTTTTAATGTAATCTTTCTCTAAAAGTTGCAATCATTACGGTAATTCGAAACTATCAAACTTGGTGTGAATGATAAAAGGATCAGAGATCGGCTTTGCAATCTCGCTTACAGGGTTTCTTTTAGCCCGCAGTACCATAACATTGAATTCTAACAATTTTATAACCCAAATTTGATATCAGCTCCTTTTCTGTGATATAATAATAGTATCAGAAATTACTGCTATATTTTTACAAAAAAAAAATTATAGTACCAACAAAACTCATAAGCCAAAAATTTACTTTTTGGTCTTCGTAACAGGTTCGTAAAGTGTTAACAATGGTTAGCAATCGATTCACAGAATCACAATCACACAACAAAGGGAAATCTAAAATCTCATCAAAGAATCATATACTCATCAATTCAATCATATAATCAAATTAATAAAACAAAAGATGATATTTTACAGGACAAGAAACAAGCCGAAACAATCTAACACCCAAAATTTCACAACAGTTCTTCTGTTTTCCAATAAAACCACATTGATCAAACTGAGGCCACAGATCTCTAATTAAACAAGACACACACAGATTTCCATCACAACCTATGAAATTGATTCAATCTTCCAAAAAGAAAACATCACTGATGTAGAAATAGAAAAGGAGATTGTTACCTGAATCGATTTGACGGCGCCGGAATCGAGCGGGTGTTCAGATCAAAACCCTCACTGAACTGTGGAGCTGGAGCACTGCGCGCATCCGTGTCCGCAATCTGTGGGTGTGAGACAGTGAGAGAGATCGGAGATAGGAGATCACCGATCTGAGGACGAAGACTATGAGAGAGATAGAGAGCGAGAGCGGTAGGGGAAGAGACTGAGATCAGATGAAGCGGCGCGTGACTCGTGAGGTCTAGGGTTTTCTTAACCTATTTTTCCAACTAGGCCTTGGGCGGGCTGTACACAACACACACAATGGGCTGGGCCATCCAAAATAGGCCGTTAAAATTAACCTTAAGCAAGTTGATTATTTGTGTAAATAAAAAAATTGGGTATATATTTACAAGCTCAATTAAGCTCGCGAGCTCATCGAGCCGAGTATCATCCTACTTGAGCTCGAGCTCGACTACTACTCGAGTAGCTCGAGCTCGAGCTCGACTCGACTATGTCCGAGTCGAGGTCGAGTATTTTTCGAGCCGATCTCGAGTAGCTCGCGAGTCAGCTCGACTCAGTTACACCCCTAGTCAAAAAGGTGGACATCAAAAGTAGCCCCCCTTTGTCATCTTAATCAAAGATGTGACAGTATGCAAGAAATAAGGAGATGTATGATACCAAATTTGTAAAATTTAGTGGGTATCAATCACTATCCCATGCTCCCCCTAGATCATAGAAATGGTCAAATTTTTGACTTTTAGGATCTAATACCAATTGTAAAGAAGGAGATCAACAATCTCTAACAATTGAGATGATACCAATTGTAGAAAAATAATCTTGAAAGATAATCCTCTTTACTAATTGTAAACATTGATTGGAGCCATGGGCCTAAAGTGTATCAAAGCAATAGATATGGAAAAATCAATCTTCAATGATACACAATGATATTGCCAAAACACAATATAACATGAAATATGTTGGCAATATCCAAGGGGTTGAGTTTGAGACCAAACTAATCAATTGAGACACCGATTGTGAAACAATCATATCAAAGACACCCCGAAATGAGAGTAAAAATATGTTTTAAAATAATTTTGAACAAATAACATATTAACTCCCTCATTCTCATACATATGGATAAAAGAATGCATGCATAACAATGTCTTCCACAAGGTTCCCATTCTCATAAAAAATACATTTGAAAACATTTTCAAAATCATGAAACACACACAAACAATGGGTATGTTAAAAATATATACATTTAAGCACAATAGTCATGCAATATGCATATGTGTGAGGAGCCTAAACATTAGGGAACCAAACCCAAGAGGAGTTTGATTTCTTAATGTAATCACATGAGGTGATCACATCCATAACTAGAGAGTTGATGTAACTATCCCTCTCTTACATACTAACATTAGTGGGAATCTATAAACTCAAGGATTTCCTAGGCAATGATTTTGCCTTTGCAAGAGGGGTGGATGTGGCACGCATAGGTGCAGAAAATATTTTCTTTGCATGCTTGAAGTGAGGATTTTGCTTCTTAGCAAAAAATGTAGAATTTTCATTTTTCCTCACCACTTTGTGATTTACATGCTTTTTATTGGTGTTATTGTTATACAAGAAGGCATGGTGATTCTTCTTAGGTGCTTTAGCACTATTTCTTGTATTTGCACCATAAGAGGAATTAGAGGTAGGTTTGGATACCACATTTTGAATATATCCTAAGCCTCCTCTATGGTTTGCCGTATGTTGTTTTTCAAGCAAACCGTAGAGTGAATCCTTACAGGATTCTTCTTCACATTTCAACGTAAGTTGTTGAATGCGAGTTTCTAAGCTAAGGTTTTGAGTTACTAAATTATCATTAGACTTACTCAAGTCCTTAACTTGAGAGAGAAGTGTGTCTCTCTCACTAGTGTCACAAATATGCATATCATCATTGTTTACACTAACAAATTCTAGTTCATGCAATCTACTCTTAGCAATCTTATATTTTGCGTTTAATTTATTGTAAGAGTTGATGCACTTACTAGCTTCCTCGGAGACCATATCGAAACGATATTCGAGTTCCTCGTATGAGATCTTTTCATCAATCTCATCATTGTCTTCTTCCTTGCTAGAGCTTGACAATGACTCTTCCCCGATTGCCATGAGGCACAATTCCTCATATGAGTTGATCCAAGATTCTAACTCTTCTTCATTTGAGCTAGATGGGATGGGTGAAGAAACATCAATTTCCGCAAAGCACGCGTGAGCTTTCTCCTTGTCATCCTCTTCTTCTTCACTTGATGTATACTCACTCGAGTCATCAAATGTCCCGACAAGCCCCTTCTTGTGGTTCTTGTACTTGGACTTCCCTTTCCAATGCTTCTTCCCTTTACCCTTGTAAGTCTCTTTGTTGGGTTTGGAAGGGCATTCGGTGGATAGATGACCTTTTCCACTGTAAGTGTAACAAGTAGGAACTTTGTTAGAATTGGAGACAAACTTTGATAAAGATTTACCTTGCTTGCATTTAAGGAATGCCTTGAATTGTTCGGCAAGATCCTCAATTTCTTCTCCACTAGTCTCTTCTTGTTCATCTTCTTCACTAGGAGCTTCTCGATGGAATTTCTTCCTCCATTTGATTGGCTCCTCCTTGGCATGGAATGCAACCCCATTTTGCTTCTCTGGCTTCTCGGGCTTAGATGGTTCAGTCACCATCTTGTGTTGAAGATTCACTTCATACGGCATGAGATTTCCAATGCACTCTTCAACGGTGTATTTGGACATGTCATATGACTCCAAAATTCAGTTTACCTTTGACTCCCAATGAGATGTGAGAGAATCAATGATCTTCTCTTCACGACCCTCTTGGTAAATCATCTTCCCAAGTCCCTCTAACGCGTTCACGATGTCTGTGAACCTTGTAAACATCTCTGAAATGCTTTCTCCTTCTTGCATCTTAAACATTTCATATTTAGATCTAAACACAGTTTGTTTAGATTTCTTTACCTTTGAAGTCCCTTCATGACATATCTCTAAAGTATGCCAAATTTCGTTGGCTGTTTTGCACATGGAGATGCGGTTGAACTCATTTGCAGTGAGGGCGCAATGGAATGCATTCATAGGCCCTTGCATTGAATTTGATCGAGTCCTTCTCCGCCTTTGTCCTTGAAGCCGCATGAGTAGTGTGCTTCTCAAATGGCACCTCCGTGATGTCCCATAGGTCTTGACCCTCCATGTAGACCATCATCCTAATCTTTCCACTTGGGTAGTTGGTTCCGTTGAAGAGCGGGGGTCGAACGGTAGAATGACCTTCTTCATGAGATGTGGATGTAGCTTTGAATGCCATCGTTGCAGTATGCTATAACCTCGCTCTAATACCAATTGTAAGGATCGCCTTACCCTTGCAATACTAACAACAACACACTAGAGGGGGGTGAATAGTGTAATGGTAATAAATTGTGCAATTAAAATTAAACTTGCAAATGTAGAATAGTAAATGCAAGAGGAATTAATCACCACAATCAAATCAAACGCAAACACAAGATTTTACCCTGGTTTCCCAAAACTTGGGTACGTCCAGCCACACCAATATTCACTATATTTCCCATAAAGAGAAGTGAATAAAATCTTATAAGGAGATACCTCACCAAGAGGATTTTGTCCTACACAAGGACCCGACCAACCCTACACAAGGGTCAAACTCCCACCTAGAGAATTACTAACTCACACCTAGAGAATTAGGGTTAGCCCTACACTAGGACATCAAACTCCCACAAAGAGAGTTACTCCCACAAAGAGAGTTATTCCCACTAAGAGAATATCCTATTCACACTAAGAGAAATACTCCCATAAAGAGAGTGTCTAATTCCCACAAAGAGAATTAGAGTTTCAAAGAAACACCAAGTAAAACAAATACTCTTACCTATGCCTTGAGATGTACTTACTCATAAATGAATCCAAGGCATGGAAGAGGATCTCCAAGTGATGAGATTAGCTTGAAAACACTTGGATGATTTCCCTTGAGCGTGACTTCAATGCATGGAGGAGAGAATGAGCTCTAAGAGGGAAATGAGAGAGTTTGAGAGTGGCTTAATTAAACTCTAATGATTTTCAATAGCATCAAGGAGTTCTAATGAACTTAGCCCTCCCTTATTTATAAGAACCCTATAGGAACTCTCAAAAGCCAAGAAAACAGCCAAAAACAAAAAGCTGCAACGGCTAGATTTTGGGTTGAAACGTTAGTGACATTCGACTGATGAACAAATGACAGTCGACTATCCAATGGCTAAATAATTCCCAACGGGTATAATATGAGCCTCGACAGTCGACTGGTGAAGTCGATACAGTCTACTGCAAACAGGACAGGCGCCTGTAAAACCTTTAGCAGGCGACTGCTGCAGGGGATGGAATAAAACAGAGGGATGCACTCTTTTGCACTGTTTGCAGACGTGCGACTGATAGCCAATATACATGCGACTGTCAAATAAACAGGCGACTGTAATTACTGAACCAGTCGACTGACTAGCAAACTGGGATGAAGCCCAGACAATGCGAGTAACTCACAGTTGACTGATGAACCAATCATAGGCGACTGTAAGTGAACTGTCAGTCGATTGTTCCATAAGCTCAAGTATGAGTCAATCAAATGATGACTTGAGCAGTGCACCACAGTCGACTGTAGAAGACTCGACAGACGACTGGAAATCACCCAGTCGACTGTAAAACCTTCAGCAGACGACTGTTGGAGAACCAGAGACTCCAAATGAGTCTTTGGTCAATATGAGCCTATTGGGTTGGATTCTATAATAACCCTAAGGCTCACTAAGATGGTTAACTGCATATGCATGAATGAGTAGACCATCTATCAATGCATTACATTAAACCTAGACTCAAAAAGAGAGAAAACAATAAATGAAATTACATGGATTACAATGCTTTCCTTAAAGTCTATAGCTTCAAACTAGATGCCTTGAAACTCTCCATCATTTCCAAGCTTTGGCGCCCCTTGAGTCCAAGCTTTGGCCCTTCTCCACTTGATGTCCATCCTTGCACCAAGTGTTTAGTCTCCAAAAATGATATTCTTGAAATGTAACTATGAGACTAAAACAAGAGAGTCATTAGAAACAACATAATGTTGTGATCATCATCAAACTAACATTGGTATGAAACACCAATACTCAACACATCTCCCACTTGCACTTAGGTCCATTTATACCGACATCTCATACCACATTCACACATAAGTCTTTCCAGACTTAATGTGGTAGAGCCTTCGTGAGTGGATCTGCTAAACCGTCTATTGTATAGACTTAAGTGGTATCTATGTTCATATTAGACCACATATTTGAATCTCATCCAAATAATTTACTTGGTCTCTTGGAATCCATAATTAAAGTATTGCATGGATCTCAGCAGCTCATCGTACCTTACGAGAATAATCCAAATAAGTTACTGGTCATTTAGATGGTTTATAATCATTTCTGATAAAGTGTCAAACTCTTTGACAACTTTGTCAAAACATATGTTCTGGCTCCTTAATGCTTCACATGTTTTTATTCGCTCACACTAGTCTTGAAAACTCTCTGGCCGATTCATATAAGTTTGTTCTTCTAAATCATATTTAGAAAACAGACTGAACAAGAATGCTCCAGTTTTTCATGGTTATCATGAGCATTTACATCGAGTTTCGTCCGAGTAGATCTATACACATCTGCTGGCGAGACTGTTTCATCATAATCCATTTATAGGAGTTAGGATGATAACCGTTCTCAACCAATATAAGTTGCACTTCACTATTTTCTTTCTGCGCCAATCTTCTGTCTTGAAGATTTACTTGCAGCCAATAAGAAACACTTTCTTTGAGTACGTAAACTAAAGTCTATACTTTATTTACGTGTACAGACCTTTTCTGGATTGCATCAAGATATTAATCAGAGTCCCTACTCCGAATGGCATTCTGGAAGTAGACTAAGTCATCATCAACTATGATGTTTTACTCGACTTATCGTCTCACGAGACTCGAGCAATCCTTGTGACTTCCTAACGATTAATGCGGAATATTATATTTATAAGGTTCTAATATAACCTTATCAAATACCTAGGCATTATTATCTGGGTTTTGACCCATAACAAGGAGTGTGACTCAGAGTCACTAGCCATGTATCGCACTAAGTCTAACAGAGTGTAATTCATACTCTCTAATACACCGATGTGTTAAGAGACTTGACCTGAGAGAAAATCTCATTTTCTTTTAGTTACGCAAGAACTACATAGCTAAGTATTTGACTCTTCGATTCGATCGAATCAGTTCAAATACTGTTATCATTGTGTTATCTATTTTATCAGACTTGTGTTTCATCAAGAACATGTGTCGTAATAAAATAAGAATACCTTATCTCGGCTTATTTAGACTTGGGTTCGGGTACATCTGTACGTACGAGACTACGAGTTCACCAACTCATTCTCCCACTGTCTTTCAGAGGGAATTTCGGTCATCATACCTCTGGGACAGGATTCACAAGTGTATTTCGACTCATAATACGAGAGGTTAGACCCCTCTTTATGTGACTTGTGAAGCTTAGTATCTTCGGTACGGCCTAGTCCATTTTGCCATATAAGATTTGCTACTAACTTGCGTATTCGTGTATTAACTCTTAATACAACATTGTTATACATTATAATCACTTCAAAACATTTCTTATAAAGTAATGTCACGACATTCGCCAAGTGTGATATAAGTCCCATGTGGCCTAAAAACAACATTTATTCATTAGGAAATATATGCGACTATCTTTGTATAACAATTATTCTGAAATTTTAGACATCAAACATGTTGTATTTTTAGGTCCTCTTACTATGCCTTGTCTTATGATAAACAAAATATTCTTTCTCAATGAATTTTCCTTAGTGCCTTATCCTTTCTAAATCATATTTAGACATTTCATATCCTAACATAAATATTAGTTGTGCAAGCATCACATGCATCCAAACACTTGAGCTTTACAACCTTGAGGAGACTCAACAAGTTGCTCACCTCAAGATCTAATTTGGATACATTGTCTTGCACCGCTCTTACACTCATCTTCGAGTCAAACGGTTTGATCGAAGTTTCAAGCCTTGCGGATTGAAAATATTTTCCATACAACCTTCAGAAGACTCAACAAGTCATATGAAGAAACTGCTTTGAACATCAGTATGTTTAAGCTGCCCATGTTCATATAGGCGAGTGTTAAGTAGCGTGCTTTTATTGTGTTAGATTTTTGAGCTTAAGAAAATCTTTGTCCTTAACTCAGTACCAGGAAGGACATTTTAATATTAATGAGAATATAGTTTGGTTTCTCAAATATTCCTTAACTAATCATTTTGTCCAGTTGACTTAATATTATAATTTTTGCATTCCACCTGGTAGAACATATAATATCCCTAGTTTAGCCTTTGTTCATGATTTTTAAATATAGTTAAAGTGGTTTTTATTCAACATATCCTCCCACTATTTCTGCGATCATCTTTAGCCATACAGATGAACGAATATAGTTATTTAATGGGACATGGACCCAACCACTCCGAGCTTCACAACCTTGAGGAGACTCAACAAGTTGATCAACTCTGCAGTTGGTAGATAATCTCATTATAGATCACATCACATGTGACTCCCTATTGGTTTTTACCCCTAGTCACTTATGATCTTGAGGAGACTCAATAAACCATAATGACTAATCTAGTCAAACACTGGTTTTCATGTCTAATATTAACTTACGATACTCGAGGAGACACGACGCAGCGGTTTGGGTTAATACCAGACCACATCTCATGTATGATGGAGTCGGTTTCTAAAGGAGAATATGTCACAGCTTGAGGAGACTCAACAACTATGACAGGCGGCTATTAGTCCCCTAATCCAAAAATAAGGAGGGTTACGGCTAACCTTGAAGAAGATTTTTAACGTAATTGGCTAGATATAATCGACGAAGTCACATAATCATAATTCGCATCCTTGCGGCCCAACGAAACATGGCTAGGGATTGGACTAGGCCAGGATCACTATCCCAAGTCAAGCTAGGGTGATCTTCAACACTAGTCAAAACACACTAAACCGGATCATGGTCCATTGAAGAAAACTTATTATTCATAAGTGTCCCGCTCGATTAGAAATGGCTTCATTAAAACTAGTTAATCCTATCAACTAGTTGAATCCTAAAATTTGAAAGTATCAAGACTGGTTAATAACTTTTATTAATGTCCTTATCAACTATAAGGATTTTTAAGGTGCTATCCTAATCATGTATTAGGCATTTTAAAATTCAAGTTGCAACAATTTTAAATCATATCATTTTGTTCGAAATTATTATTAGAACAAATAAAATAATAATTTGGAGAGGGCTACCTTAAACAGGACTTTAATTTGTTGCAACAATTTTTAAATCACAGACTGTCCAAATTATCTCATAATTTTTCTGGAAGTTTTTAATGGCTATCCTAATAGTCTTTCTTGAATTATCACATAATCAAAATTAACTAATATAATCATTAAAAACATTAACTAAACAATTTACCATGGCATAACAAAGCAATTTAAATTTTATCTCATAAACTATCTTGCTAAACATGCAACCTAAACTTTATCGCATAAGTTTAAGTTACATCCAAAATTATCACATAATTTTAAATATTTAATTATAAAATAAAATTAAATCTAATTTTCAAAAAAATTTCGAAAATAAAACTTTGCTTTAAAACGACATTTTTAAAGTTTAAATAAAACCTCCATCTGATGGAGAAGCATGTTGTATCATATACAATTTATAAATTGCAAAACTATAGATCAATGTAGACATGGCTCTGATACCATTGTAGGATTTTCTGGGTCCTTAGGGCCATAAATACGACGTCCGGCCTAAGTCGGTCGGACGAAGTTATCAAATAAGCAGCGAAAAAATCAACTTAAAACAGTTTTAAGTCTAGCCCTAAAGGGAACAAACCCTAGCCAAGATCTCTACTATCCCGGGGTTGGGTCCGACCAACCTCTAATGATAGATCTATTTAACACTTGCAATATATAAACACATGAATTTAAACTACATACCTTTCAATTTGTTTCCGCAGAAAACGAAGCATCGTTTTCAGCAACATTTCTTTGACCCCGCGTCGCTTCTCCCGAGCTGAACCGTGTCCCGAGTCGTACCTTGTCTCGAGCCGAACTGCTTTCCAAACCGCACCGCGTCCCAAGGCGGTAACACCATTGTCGCCGAGCCAACCACGTGCCGAAGAAGATTTCACCTTGAGTGGGTCCGGATCAGATCCGATCTCCTTCGTAGCTTTGCTAGAGCCTGAACAGGAGCAAGAAAGAAATTTAGGGAGAAAGAGAATATTTAATTTAAGCTCAGATCCGGGCTTGCTCACGTTTAATGGAGCTACTCAGATCTGAAGCTTGGGACGAGTTTTCAAGGAGGGGAGTATGCCCCTATTTATGTAGGTGGGTGACCCTTCCCCTTTACTCCATATCCGATGTGTGCCTAAAAAATTTGGGAAAATTAATTAAAGTTTATCTTTCACAAAGGCCAAACTTTGGTGAATTTTTCCTCTCTCACCGTTGGGTTTCACAAGTGTTACAACATATCAAATCGAAGAGGGTTGAACAGTGAACGCGTAGGTTTGAACGACACCCAATTTCGACTTTGTTTGACCCCTCAAACGTAGTCTCAAAGTTGCCCAAAACATTGATTTTTGCAAAAAAACTGCAGTCGTCACAATTCTGCCCGCAACCCTAGGCTGGGTGGGGCCCACCCGCATCCAGCGGGCAGATCTGGGGCTGGGCGCCTGCCCCAACCCACTGGGCGGGCTTGACCCGATCAAAGGGTAGGCGAGTTAGGCGCACGCCCTTGCGAGCGTGCCTTGACCTGCCTAGCCTTGGGCAGGCTGGCCCGCCCCTAGGCTGGGGCCCAGCCCCAAAACGGGCCTGGGCACCCAACCCAATTGGGCTGGTGATCGCGCCCAGATATACACCCGGAAAACGACTGTAGTTTTACCGCAAGCGCACGGCGTAGTGGCGAGCAGGTATCGAACTCAGGGAGGACAATTGACAGTATCCTAGTTTGATCACCTAGCTATTGATGGAATAAGAATAGTTTTGATGGTAATGTCACAATCGTTCAAATAGCAAATAGAATTCAATATAATAAAGCGTCTAGGGATGGGAAATCCCCACTACGGACCGTTTCTTATCCTTGTGGTTCATGAATATCAATGTTTGCAAAGTTTGAATGTAGGTGAACTAGTCGCAACTTAATGTTGAACCAAGCTCACGCTCTCGCACTATTACCGGTCTATCGCAACCTAGATTAGGGCCCACTCTTATGCAAACCCCAACCTAAGCCACTAGCGTGAAGATCGACATCATCGTCCAATCGCATCTCGAGTCCACTCTCGTACAAACTCGAGCTACGACCTTGGTTATGATAGTTCGTAATCGTCCAATCTCTTGCAAACGAATATTAGTATAGATTTATAATAAAAATCCTAGCTTTGGTCCAATCTCTTGCAAACCAAATCTAGAGAATTTTGATTATAAACCTAAGTCTAATATCTAGGCCTTCCCATCAATTGGGATCCAATCTCTTGCAAATCCCGATCGATGGACATTCCTAGCTACTCGCAATAAATCAATCAAAACCTAACCTTTCTTCAATCCTAGCAACAATCTTATTCATTCATCACAATTCAAAGATCGGGTCCATATGGTTCATCCCCATGCCCTAGAACAAATAAACTACTCACAAATCATCATGGAAATCTCAGAAATAAAGCAATAGATCATAGCACAATTCATTGTAGAGAAGAAACAATTCATAAAAATAAGAGTTTTAGCAAGAAAGAACAAACCAAATTTGTCGCCTATAATCTCCAGCAGAGATTTACAAAAGGAATAGCCGTCAAAAAAAATAATGGAAGTCTCTCTTAAAAACTAGGGATAAAACTAGGTTTAAATATAAGCCAAAATCGTCCAAAAAATCCTGACAGATTTGCCCCTACGCAGCCTAGAAATCCCAATTTGCGTAGCAATAGGACTGCGTCACTCGGCCGAGTAACAATGTCACTCGGCCGAGTGACAGACCCAATAATGAAACAAAGAATCTAGGGGTTTCGGGGGTCTGTCGCTCTGACTGACTCGGGCTAGTAGGCTTCTTTACTCGGCCGAGTAAGCAATCATGCTCGGCCGAGTAGGCTTCTCAAAATTTCCAGTAACTTGGCCGCTTCTCGGAAGAAAATCCCTGTTCTACTCGGGCGAGCGAGCTTTCTCACTCGGCCGAATAGACTTTCTTGCTCGGCCGAGGAAACTTTGAAAATTAGGCTGTGTGTATCCGTTTCTCTCGACCGAACGCAGCCTGTTACTCGGCCAAGTGAACTCTCTGTTTGGCCGAGTAAGCTGCTTCTGGGCTCTTTTCTTCTCCTCCTCGCCTCTTCGTCGATTCTATTGAATTTCTTCCTCTTCCGCTCATCCTCTAGCGCTGCTAACTCCTCAAATAAGCTGTGGGCGACGCTCCGGTGTGCGTGAAAGTCCCTTGATCTCATTTTTGCTCCAAATCGCTCCATATCTCCTGAAATACGACAAAACGAGAAATAGTGAAAAGCAACGCGATATCGTCGAATAATCATGGAAAACACAATATGGGCGATCGAAATGATATGAAAACATGGAGAAAAAAGGTGTAAAATAAGGAGCGATTAAAATCCCCCAAGCTTACCTCTTATTCGTCCTCGAGGAAGATGAGTAAAAGGCGAACCCGGCGGGTAAAATAAGGAAAAAGGAAAAAAAGAAGATAGAAAAGAAAACAAAGAGGGAGGCACGAGATCATTTTCTCAGGACGTGGACTTGCTTATCAAATAGCATACGACGAATAAAAACATGCCAAAGATTTTTATCTCGATATCATGATCATATAAGGATGCATTCAATATAGAAACCCAAGAATATCAAAACAATATGAAATATGAAACCATTCTAGAATTAACATCGTCTACAGCATCTAAAGCAATATACATAATCATAGACCACACACTTTCAATTGATCGCTTTCTATTTGGAGTATAAGAGATATCACACAAGATAAAGCAATAAGAATAGAAAGGAGTGGTTTTCATGAAATGCATGCCAAGTCTCAATTCCTGGGTTTCGTAATACTTCTAGTAACCTCCATGAGTATAGAAAATTACCTAGCTTAGGTTGTCACGCACAGACAAGTAGTCACACTCTCACACATCATTGGATCCTCTCCCCCAAGCTTATTTATAAGTGTGGTGGCATCAAATTTAGCAATAAGTCTTTCCCCATTTTTGAAGCTCCAATAACAAAAGAAAAAGAGGGAAGAAAGAAAAACAAATGAAATGGGATCATATATGTACACATTTTTTTTTCTTTTTTTCTTTCTCTCTTTTTTAGCAATCAATATATACAATAAGGATCCCAAACCAAAAGATAGAGAGATATACATGTATTTTTTCTTTTTGATTTTGGGGGGTTGAAGTATGGATTTTTATAGCAAGGGGTTATGCCAATGTAAGATTCGCTAAAGGGAGATTCACCAATGATTTTAAGTATAGAAATAATGCTCAAGATATGTGGGGAAAGAAAAATATGTAACACTCGGTTCACTCTATAGAATGTGCACGACAACTTTCAACAGGGTAATGTAATCTACTCAGTTTGATTTTAGAAAGTAAACTAATCCAGTTATATCAACATAACATACATTCAATCAACCTGAAAGTGAAGCGTACAATTTTCATGCAATAAGAAGTGATATAGAACAACAAAGCAGTACTCCAAATATATGCAATCAATGCGTGAAGCTTGGTGTGTTTTCTATGAAGAGTATACAGTATAAATCATCAGGCTCAGCTAATAGAAGAATTTCATTCATATTCATATAATGGAAGTGCGGGTTACTGCCTCGAATGCATAGCAAGCATGGCATATGATATCTGGAATAAAAACGATGGCATGGCAAGATAATATGCATATAGAGAAAAGCTAATACTACGTCGTCATCATCACAGAAAATTCATCTCTAGCAAAAAGGGCTAAAGGAAATAAGGATAAAAGAAAAGTAAGAACTATTATACATATGCAGCACACACAAGAAGTAAGAAAAACGTGATGCATATTAAAAAATGAAAAAGTGGGTGAAAATAAGCGTAAAATAAAGAAAGATGGAAAAATAAAAGTGAAAATGAAGAAAATGAAAGGTGCGTGAGAAACTCACTCCCCCAAGCTAAACGGCATAGTGTCCTCAATGTGCAAAGTGTGGCACACCGAGAAAAATGATAAGGGTGGGTTGGGTGAGGATGCATGCATGAGAAAGATGCAAATAAAAGAAAATGAGATGGGTATGCAAATGATGTATGCAGAGATGCATGTGGTGCATGCAGAGATCAAGATGGCGCAATATAAGTGTCCCCAAAAATATCTCCTCTCTCCCAAAATGATATAGACAAGTATGAGTAAAATGTGACCAAAACGTGTGTGGAGGAGGGGTGCAAAATCAGCAGGCAGAGAATATCCAGAATAGCAGCAGCAAAAGTATGAGAGGCATCCAGTGTGTGCCTAAGTGGGTGGTGGAGCACCAGCACCGTCCTGTGGGGGAGGTGGTGGTGGCGGTGGTGGTTGTGACAGATGCACAAGAATCTGGTTCAGGCTAGCCTGAATACAAGGAAGTAAGGCGACGTGCCTCTGTACAGCAGTGACGGTAGCGGAGAGTGCCCGGAAATCTCCTCTGAGCCCACTAACTGCCCCCTCTAGAGCACGGATGTGCTGAACTAGGGTGTCGAGGGGGCGGTGGAGTAGAGGGTCGAACAGGTGAGGAATGGGGCTGCCTCGCATGGCTACCGTAAATGACTGGTGCGACTACCTGGTGGGGCTGTGGTGCTGTGCTCATAAAAAGACGCTCAGCCTCAGTGGGAGACTGAGACACAGGAATGGTCGAAGAAGAAGGAGCAGCAGCAGAGGCTGAGATGGTGACAGCGTGCAAGGAGGTCAGAGAGGTCGGTGACACAGAAATGGGGATAGAAGTCACGACACTCTCAGAGAAGACAGTTGCAGTGGAGACGGTAAGGTCGACGACTGGGGAGGCCGTGAAGTGTGCAGAAAATGTCTCCCCAGGGGTCGAGAATAAGAAAGTAGATAGGGTCTCCATTGCGGAGGCAAAAGAGGGCTCGCTGCTCTCAATAATGGTGGTGGGACGCTCAGGACTCACATCAGAAATGGGGTCAGTGGATATCGACACAGTGGTGGTGGTGGTGGTGGTGGACTCAGCATGTGTACTCCTGACACTGACAGAAGTGTGGACAGAGGTGTCGGGAGGTGCAGACGAAGCAGGTGCAGGCTGAGGTATCCCCGGGACCAGAGGTGGAAGGAGGGGCTCCTGCCGAGTGCCCTCAGGCTTTAGCACGTACGTAGCAGGGATGAGGACGTCCATCACTGGAATCCACTCCCCTCCTGCGGGTCTAATATGAGTCCGAGCGGGGCTTAGAAGAACCATGTAATCAGCGCCGAAAGGACCGTGCAGCCATACCCAGTGGTGCTGACCATGAGGACGAAGCATCCTCATCCGGGCATAAAATTTATGGAAAGAGAAGTGGGGCCCGGGGGTCTAAGCAAACCAGCTGGAAGGTCTACTGCACACAAGGGAGCTAGAAGAGTGATCAGACCGTCGCAACAGATAGGCGTCCTAGCGCCGACGAAAATAATGATGCGGTCCAAGTACCAACTAGCTATGTCAATCTGAATGGCAGGTAGTAAGACGTCACCACCTCCCTCAAAGGCTCACACACGAGTCATCCCGTAGAGCATGTAAAGCTCAGGGGTCGACATCGTCCCCGGCTCATACCTCGCTAAGAAAGTGGTTGCCATGAGGCGCTGTGCAATGCGGAGGCATGGGTGGAGGATAGCGGAGGCCTTGGCCCCGCTCGGGTCAAAGGCGAGGGGCGATCCAGTGATATATGTCCAGAAGGCGTGAGAGTCATATGACGGCGATGGGATGTGTATGGGACTGTATGCTCGGTCTGGGTCTGGGACTGGGGGCCACTGAAAGTAGGCTCGGAGCATGTCGAGAGTGACCTCGCACTCACGATCCATCAGTCGGAAAGAGCAACCCACAGGAGTCCTAGCTATAGAACTCAGAACCTTTAGTGTTGGGCGGATGTAAGTGTCCGCCGACACCGACATAAAGTCACGCCACCCCACGTTGTCATACAACTGGAGTAGCCCCTCAAATACCCTTAGGTGCTCAAAGTCTACAATGTGCGTGAACCTAGAGGGTATGATCGAGCGATGGGAGATACGCTCAAATCTGGCGCGGTGTGCGTCATCTCTGAACGTAATCCCCATCGTGTCGAACGCGGGGGTGGGTTGTGCCGGTGGTGGTGGTATAGGTGCGGTAGGAGGTGGAAGTGTGGGTGGTGGCAGGCTAGGTGGAGGGGAGTCCGCTCTAGCAGAAGAGGAGCTAGGCTCGCTGGTCCTCTTCTGCTTCGAGGCAGGCGCCCTCGTGCGAGACCTAGTGCAGGGCGGCATGTGAGCCGCGAATCGTGCCCACCCAATATGTGAAGTGCTGAAAAAAGGAACGAGTGTACCTGAGCACGACACGAGAGCAAGCGATGGATGCGTGCGAAGAATCGCCTCCTCCGAGAAGCTCCAACTCCGTCCTGAATCTCCCCCAAGCTAGCCTGAAACAAAAATTCACAAATTAGCCAAGAATATTAATACGTATGGGGTAAGATCAGGTATTATATATATATATATATATATTAATTTTGATTCGGGGCTCAATGGGGCTTACGGATCGGAGATTGGGAGAAAAAGGGCGAAATAGGGTTCAATAAAGGAAGAACGGCGGCGAGGAGCAGCACAGGCGGTGGCTGGTGAGGGTCGGTGATAGGGGGCGGCGACTCTGCCGGCGGGTCAGGGTGGCTTGCACGAGGAGAGGGGTTGGCTCGGGCGAGGAGAGGGGAAGTCGAAGAGCTCGCGGGAAAATTTGGGATTTTTCGTTTTCGGGATTTGAGCCTGTGACTTTTGGGTTTATAAAGGATAAGTCACTCGGCCGAGTGACGCGTCACTTGGCCGAATGGCACGATTAAAATTTTTTTTCGAAATTATTCCACAGAATTCGCGACTCGGGCGAGTAGATCTTACCACTCGGCCGAGTAGACAAAAGTCATTCGGCCGAGTAGTAAGGCTATTCAGAGCTTTTAAGTGCAAGAAAGTGTCTGATTCACTCGGGCGAGTGACTAAGTCACTCGGCCGAGTGGCATATAAATTATAGGATCTTCCCTGATCAGTACCATAATCGACCGAGTAGGGTCTTCACTCGGCCGAATGACAATGTCACTCGGCCGAGTGGGCTGCAAATTTCAGCTCTAGCTCTCTGTTTTGCTCCACTTTCTGTTTTTCGTCTCCCTGTCAGTTCCTTCCTCCTCCTGAGGCCTGAGCGCATTCCTGGAGCGCTCTCCTTTGCCATGGTCATCCTCTATTCAAATGATTCATTGTTCTCCATCTCATGTCATGAAAAATAGAGCCCGTTGTCAGGATTTTCATCGACTCTTGACTCTAAACACTAACAAAGATCTAAAACAAAACTAAAATGAAAAATTCAACTAAAAATAAGATAAAACCATCGGGTTGCCTCTCGAAAATCGCTCGTTTATGGTCTTGAGCTCGACCCCTTGAGATGCTCGTTTAATGCTCGATGTTCGGCGCATTGGAAATGCGCGCGTCAAATTTGCCGGGAAGGCCACTTGGATTTAATTGTTGTTGTTCATAGACGTTCCTCGGCTCCCCCTCGTCATGGGTGGTAATGGGGGATGAGTCCCCCAAGCTTGAGCTTTTCCGTTCTTTTTCTTTGTCGGCGGCGATAATTTCTTGTCCGGCGGAGCTTTCTTTGCGTTTTTCACCGTGGAGAGCTTGCATAGCTCTCTAATTCTTGCAACATCAACGTCATCTTTGTCATCAACCATAGAATGATCCGGTGGGTCTCCCAACATTTCTCCATCTCTAGAAGTTTGGCCTTCTTCGAACCCGTCATCGTGCAAGGCACCGATAGCATATGGCATAGCATCATCAATGACCTCGTCGAGGAGGTCCACGTAATCGACGTCCTCCATCCAAGGCATGTGCTTCATTGCCTTAGGAATGTGAAGCTCAACTTTAATGTTTCCGATGTTCAAAGACAAGGTACCCTCTCTCACGTCAACTATCACGCTGGCGGTGGCCAAGAAGGGGCGTCCAAGAATTAGCGACGTATCGCCCTCCTCCTTGATATCCATTACCACGAAGTCGCACTGAAAGCAAATTCCTCCCGGTACTTGGAGCGGTATATTCTCCGCAATTCCCATCGGCCTAGTGACCCGACCGTCCGCAAGTTGTATTCTCATGTCCGTCGGCTTTAGGTCGGTCCCCGTATTCAACTTCTTAAACATTGTTAGGGGCATTAGGCTCATACTTGCTCCCAAATCTACCAACGCTTTTTGTAGAGGGACTCCTCCAAGCATGCAAGGAATGCGGAAGCTTCCGGGATCTTTAAATTTTGTAGGCTCCTTCTCCTTCCGGGTGAACCATGTACCTTGCTCGGCGAGCATTATCTTCTCATTTCGCTTATTTCCTGAAATCAAGTCTTTTAGGAACTTGGCGTAAGACGTGATCTCTACAATAGCGTCCAAGAAAGGGATATTTAGGCTCACTCCCCGCAAGTACTCAAGAAATATGGCGAGCCGCTTTTCAATCTTTGCACTTGCCAACCGTTGTGGGAAGGGTACCGGTGGCATATAGTTGCTCTCCTCACGTGGCTTCACAATTTCAGAATTTTCACCGTCTTTTGGCTCTTTTGGGCACTCCTCCTCATTGACCGGCTCCTTATCATTCAAAATTTCTTCCCCCGGCTCCTTTGTTTGAATCATGGCAGGAGTAGTGTCCTTTCCGCCCCTAGTGGTTACCGCCACCAACGCATTGATGTGGCCAGTATTGCTTCGTCGGTTTGGCTCCGGTTGAGCCGACAATTGTTGAGTATTTTTATTGAGCAATGCTAGTTGCTCTGATAATTGCGCCGCGACGGTGTTGAGAGAGTCTTGTTGGGCCGTCAATCTAGCATTTACTTTCTTTTGTTCGGCCATGAATTCATCGACCCTTGCTTCATGGTCCGACCTCGGCGGTGCTTGTGGTGGGTTGGGGGCTCTCCACCCTTGATTATACCCCGGAGGTCTATATGGCCCCGCTTGTTGCCTTGGTTGGAAGTTTTGTTGTTGGGGCCCTCTCGGTTGATATTGCAGTTGTTGTGGAGGCCGAGCTGGCGGTTGTTGCGGTAGTGGATTCAAGGCTCCATCATTATTAGCATATAAAAATCCCGGGTGATTTCTCGTAGCCAGATTTGCCCAATAGCCGGTGTTTCCCTTAACATATTGAATTTGCTCTATAGCTCCTTCTCCTTGCTCTCCTCCAACGAACATAACTTGAGCTTGGTCTTGCCAATCGCTCATGCTTCCTCCTGATGTAGATATGGCGGGGGTTCCATGCGGATCACTAATCAACTTCTCAATTTCTCCACTACCTTGTGAAGAGAATCAAACTTCGTAGATAGCTCTGCTACGGCCTTTGCCTCATAAATACTTGTCGGCTTCAAGGAGGACGAAGAATGTCCCCTCTCGTCGTCCCATTGTTGGTTATTAGAGGCCATCTCCTCCAGTAGGGCCGTAGCATCATCCGGCGTCCCAAAAACTTGATCGCGCCCGGATATACACCCAGAAAACGACTGTAGTTTTACCGCAAGCACACGACGTAGTGGCGAGCGGGTATCAAACTCATGGAGGACAATTGACAGTATCCTACTTTGATCACCTAGCTATTGATGGAATAAGAATAGTTTTGATGATAATGTCACAATCGTTCAAATAGCAAATAGAATTCAATATAATAAAGCATCTAGGGATGGAAAATCCCCACTACTGACCGTTTCTTATCCTTGTGGTTCAAGAATATCAATGTTTGCAAAGATTGAATGTAGGTGAACTAGTCGTAACTTAATGTAGAACCAAGCTCACGGTCTCGCGCTATTGCTGGTCTATAGCAACTTAGATTAGGGCCCACTCTGCGGCAAACCCTAACCTAAGCCACTAGCGTGAAGATCGACATCATCGTCCAACCACATCTCGAGTTCACTCTCGTGCAAACTCGAGCTACGACCTTGGTTATGATAGTTCGTAATCGTCCAATCTCTTGCAAACGAATATTAGTATAGATTTATAATAAAAATCCTAGCTTTGGTCCAATCTCTAGCAAACCAAATCTAGAGAATTTCGATTATAAACCTAAGTCGAATATCTAGGCCTTTCCATCAATTGGGATCCGATCTCTTGCAAATCCCGATCGATGGAAATTCCTAGCTACTCGCAATAAATCAATCAAAACCTAACCTTTCTTCAATCCTAGCAACAATCTTATTCATTCATCACAATTCAAAGATCGGGTCCATAGGGTTCATCCCCATGCCCTAGAACAAATAAACTACTCACAAATCATCATGGAAATCTCAGAAATAAAGCAATAGATCATAGCACAATTCATTGTAGAGAAGAAACAATTCATAAAAATAAGAGTTTTAGCAAGAAAGAACAAACCAAATTTGCGCCTATGATCTCCAGCTGAGATTTACAAAAGGAATAGCCGTCAAAAAAATAATAGAAGTCTCTCTTAAAACTAGGGATAAAACTAGTTTTAAATACAAGCCTAAATCGTCCAAAAAATTCTGACAGATTTGCCCCATGCACAGCCCAGAAATCCCAATTTACGTAGCAGTCGGACTGCATCACTCGGCCAAGTAACAATGTCACTTGGCCGAGTGACAGACCCAATAATGAAACAAAGAATCTGGGGGTTTTAGGAGTCTGTCGCGCTGACTGACTCGGGCGAGTAGGCTTCTTTACTCGGCTGAGTAAGCAATCATGCTCGGCCGTGTAGGCTTCTCAAAATTTCCAGTAACTTGGCCGCCTCTCAGAAGAAAATCCCTGTTCTACTTGGGCGAGTGAGCTTTCTCACTCGGTCGAGTAGACTTTCTTGCTCGGCTGAGGAAACTTTGAAAATTAGGCTGTGCATATCCATTTCACTCGGCCGAACGCAGCCCGTTCTAGGCCGAGTGAAATCTCTGTTCGGCCGAGTAAGCTGCTTCTGGGCTCTTTTCTTCTCCTCCTCGTCTCTTCGTCGATTCTATTGAATTTCTTCCTCTTCCGTCCCTCCTCTAGCGATGCTAACTCCTCAAATAAGCTGTGGGCGACGCTCCGGTGTGCGCGAAAGTCCTTTGATCTTATTTTCGCTCCAAATCGCTCCATATCTCCTGAAATACGACAAAAACAAGAAATAGTGAAAAGCAACGCGATATCGTCGAATAATCGTGGAAAACACAATATGGGCGATCGAAATGATATGAAAACATGCAGAAAAATGTGTAAAATAAGCAGCGATCAGCTGGTGCGCCCAGTCCCCTTGGGACTGGGCTGGGGCTGTTTTTGTTCTAAATCCTTCGTTTGTCGTCCGTTTTGGACGCCGTTCGAACCTGGGGTTAGACTGAGACGTTTCCATCATCCAGAAAACCTTTTCTACGCGTTTATTATATTAAATATGTACGTAAACAATTTACGACACATTTAATACCCTTTGCATCATATACAAAAACTCCACGTCTAATATATCGCAAACTCTTTGTGATTTATAAAATCCATTTGCATCCAATACAAGTGAACTGAGGGCATATATCCCCCAACACTGATGTCAAGCTTTGTAGTTGTTGAGCTCAGGAGATGTAGACCATTGATACAACAATAGTCCCATAGATAAGCTGGCTCAATTATTTTGTGAACGCTTAGGAGATGCTTGCATTCACGTCACTCATGGCCTAAACCGTTGGGCTTCCTCACTTATGGCTCGCCATCAATGCGACTATTTTCTCCAATTTATGTTGGCCATTATCCCGTCTTTAATGGCAATAACTTGCAGTAATATAGGCTTACTCGCCTATAAAAAGTCTTCCCAACAATGGGAGAAAGGGGCAGGCGAATAACTTCGACCTTTCTTCTCTGGCTTCCTCTTCTTCTTGGAGATAATCTCTCTTTAGAGCTCAGTGCTCGCTGATTTCTCTCTTGGCCTTCTTACAGGAAATCTCTCGGATAAGCTCGAGTTGTAGGAGCCTAGCAATGTAGGGTTTTATAGACCCTCAGGGCACAAATCTATGCCTGTCCTAAGTCGGGCGGACTATAGATCGAAAAGAATGCAGCGGAAAAAATGATTCGTTAAACTATTTTAACGAAGCCCTAAGGTTCAAGACCCTTATCCAGGATCTTTACCGACTTGAGGTGGATCTGACTACCCCAAGAAGGATCTAAACTACTGCGATTAAATTAAAGGAAAGCTAATTAAAGTCCATACCCGAAACCTTGCTTGCACCGGCAAGGTGTACCGAACCGTGTCCACGTCGCTCCCCGTCCCGAGTAGAACCGCTTCCCAGACCGCCCCGCGTTCTGAGCTGAACCGCTTCCCGAACCGCACCGCGTCCTGAGGCAAGCAACCCCATTGTCGCTGAGCCAACCATGCGTCGAAGAAAGTTTCACTTGAGTGGATCCTCCGTCTAGACTTCGGATTCGATCCGAGCCCCTTCGTGGCTTTGCTAGAGCCCTTCAGAAGCAAGGCAGAAATTTAGGGAGAGGAAAATATTTAATTTAAGCTTAGATCCGAGCATGCTCCAAACTTTTGGGAGCCGCTTAGATCTAGAGCTTGGGACGAGTTTTGAGGAGGGAAGCAGACCCCTATTTATATAGGTGACGGACCCCCTCCCCTTCACTCAAATTCCGATGTGGGACTAAAGTTTGGAGTTAATAAATTCAATTTAGTTTGCCTTTCACAAAGGCCAAACTTCTGTGAATTTTAACTCCCTTACCGTTGAGCTTCATGATTGATACAACCTATCAAATCGAAGGGCATTCAACGATGAACGCATAGGAAAAAAACGGTGAATCAATCGGAGTCCGTTTGACCCCTCAATCGTATGTCCAAAGTTAAGCCCAAAACTAGTTTTTCCGAAAAACTGAGCCGTCAAAATTCTGCAACAACAAGGGTTCGAAACCCTAGAACCGGGGCCCACAAGTGGGCCCCACAACATGCAGTATGCGTAGCCCAAGTTGGGCTGGCTGGCACGCGCCCCTAGCCTGGGCGAGTGCCAGCGCCCGCGCACATGGCGCCCAAGAATTGGGCGCCCTTTTTCACGGGCGCTGCCTGGCGCCCAAATGCTGGGTGCCAGGATATGGGGGGCCCACATTTCGGGCCCCCCACCAAAAAACTATTTTTAATAATTAAAAACAGTAGCCTTACTCGTAAGGCTTTTGGGCTTTTATTGCTATTTGGGCCTTCTATTTAAACTCCTTTAAATAGACTTATTGGGCTCGTTTGGACTCCGATTTGAGCGCGGTTGGAACTTGCGTTTAGAGCGGGACGATCCCATCTAATAGGTAACACTTTCCTCGTGTTTATTATATTAAATATGGTCTTAAACAATTTAAGACACATTTAACCCCTTTGCAACATATGCAAATTAGTCCATATCTAGGCTTAAAATATCATTTGCTTCAAATACAAATGATCTGAGGGCATACATCTCCCAACATCTCCCACTTGCACTCAGGATCATTTATCCCGAATGCAGAAGATAACTGCAAACTCTTTGCAGTGTTCTATCCCTTGCATCAAATGCATATTCTCCCTAATGTATCTACCTATTACTAGACGAAGGTCGCATTCTGTGTGAGACCCTACAGCCTGACCATACTACAGGTTAGGCTCGACACCCTATATGGCAGTGACCACGAGTAGCAGTTGCCGTCCCTGTTTTAGTATCATAATTATGTGGTTGACTCATCGACATGAGTATTGTCGGGACCACCCTGACTGTGTCTGTGATGAATTCCGCTGTTTTAGTCTCTTCGTCTAAACTATGTCGTTTAATTCAAGTCTAGGGTACGGTCAAATTGTCTACCCCAATAACTCAAATCCGGTTAGTTTCCATCGATATTTAGTCAAAAAATGTTGGACTTCTTCCAACATACTCTGGCCAGAGTTTTTACTAAAGAATGAACTAACTCTACGACACTAACTCCCATTGACCAGGAGAGGTGTATCCTCTCTTAGTCATTACTTTCCTCGTACGCTTCAAATGTCTCCCAACCAAAGACCTTTCAACAGGTCTTGCCTCGAAGCTAGGTCAGTGATCTAAGTGACACCGTTCACGCACATGTTCAAATAATGACCTCAAGTCAAAAGACCAACTAGTCTATCATCACTAAGAGTTATCATTGACAGGTTGGTCATAATAACCATATGATAACTCTATTGGGTCGTTCAGTGAACTCATTCTCCAATGAGCACATGTGTCTCGTCTCCGACTTCGCCAAATCGAACGATCATGAGATCATCGTCACCGCTATACGACAAAGACTAAGACACAATGGTCTATCCGATGTTTCAATATCCTTTTCTCGAAACATCTACGACCACGAATCCTTTTAGACTTATGCTACAGAAGGTCAAGCATTTTTCCATGATCGTGATACTCATCACGATACATGTTTGACCTTGCATTAAGTCTTAGGACTTTACCTAAGTTAATACCTAATGATAACTACATTATGATTTAACTTAGATAAATTTATACCAAACAGCTTACTGTTATTTTGAACAAGATGTTTGTACAATTACACAGAGATGTATGCCTCGAGGGCATACATCTCCAAACATCTCACACTTGCAGTCAGGCCCATTTATCTCGGGATCTCATACCGTATTTACACATAAGTCTTTCCAGATTTCACGTGGTAGAGCCCTCGTGAGTGGATCTGCTAAACAGTCTACTGATTAGACTTAAGGGGTTTTCTATGTTTATCTTAGACCATTCGTTTGAATCTCATCCAAATAATTGCTTTTTGATCCTACGGAATCCATTTAATTTTCCTGGATCTCATCCAGGTCATCGTACCTTACGACAATAGTTTTTAATAAGTTATTGGTCATTTTAGACGGTTCATATTTTAAAAGTGTCAAACTTTTTTGACCACTTTATCAAAATATGTTCCAGTCCCATGATGCTTCGCATGTATTTAATTCTCTCCCACTGACCTTGAAAACTCTCTGGTCAATTCATATAAGTTCGTTTTTCTAAATCATATTTAGAAAATGAACTATAAATGAATGCTCCAGTTTTCATGGTTGTCATGAGCGTTTACATCGAGTTCGGTCCGAGTAGATTTGTACGCATCTGTTGGTGAGGCGGTTTTAATATAATCCGTTTATAGGAGTTAGGATGAAAACCGTTCTCAACCAATATAATTGTACTTCACTACTTTCTTTCTGCACCAATCTTCTAAACTCGAAAATTTACCTGCAGACATTAAGAAACAATTTCTTTTGGACACGTAAACTAAAGTCCATACTTTATATACGTACACAGACCTCTTGCATCAAGTTGTCAATCAGATGTTGAATATTGGACTCCCCGGATTTGGTTTTGGATGATGAGCAAACATAAATAATTCATGAACTAACAATTTGTGAGCGCAGTATTGGAGATCGTCGCCAATTTCACGAGAACATTCAAAGCGACATCTCAACACTTTCCAAAGCTCATATTCATGCCTAAAGCTTCGTTGAAGCTCTTGCGACGCTTTGGAAAATATGAAGATTCAATCGAAGCTATCGAAGACCGTTTATTAAGGTTTTATTTATAGTCTTTTAGCTTCGATATATAGAATGTTAAGCCTTGAGTATATCTTACGTCTATATCTTCATTACGCTCATTTCGTAGCTCTAGGATCCTTGCACAAGTTCATTCTAACTTCCTCGAAGCGTCGCGCTTCGATTCGGACTTTATTGTGCATATTAGTTGGTACAAGAACAAGTACTGACCGACTAGATGGTGATCTAGTCGGTCGGCAACTGTTCTTGGACCGACTAGTTTGATTCCTTAATTTCTTGGACTTTACTGTTTACAGTTAGTCGGTCTACGTTGACTCACCGACCGACTAGTTTGTGAACTAGTCGGTCAGTGATGCTTCTTTGACCGACTAGTTGTGACTTACTGTTCACTCTAAAATTCTCCTAAGCTACTGTTTATCGTTAGTCGGTCTAAGAACGTTTGGTGACCGACTAGTTGACAATTTAGTCGGTCAACTTTTGTTCTTGGACCGACTAAGTCAACTTGCTTTCAGACTATGTTATTTTGCCTCTTAGTCGGTCTACGTTCGCTGACTGACCGACTAGTTGTGAAACTAGTCGGTCAGAAAGTCTTCTTGGACCGACTAGATTTCTAGGTCTGAAATTCTATCTCTTCTCAGATCTACTCTTAGTCGGTCCACGTTGTTTGGCTGACCGACTAGTTGATGAACTAGTCGGGCAGTGATTGTTCTTTGACCGACTAATTCACACAGATTTCTATCCGTTGATGAATGACCTAACTTGTGTTTTTGGGTTCCTATAAATACGAACCTAGGTCATTTCTATCTAAAAAAGAGCTTCCATTCAGAGATTCATTGAGATCAAAAGAGATAGCCATTCTCCCTCAAACCTAAAGCTCTCTTCCTCACAAGAAACCCATTCTCTCTCATTTCTAGATCTAGAGAGAAGCTTGTTCTTGGTGAGCTCTTCAAGCTATTGCTTGATTCAAGTTTCCAAATCATCCCTAGGCACCCATTGCTGGTCATTTCCTTGGTGCTAGGTTTTGGTAACTTCATCTTCCTCAAATCCTTCATTCCACCTATTGGGTAAGAAAAACTCAAGGTATAGGATTTTGTGGTAAGAGTATTTATTTCATTTAAACTCTTTTGTTTTGCTTATTGGCTCTCTCGGTTGTGAGAGAAGTTTGTGATCCCGGGTTGTGGGATTCACTTTGCCATTGCATGTATGATTTGATCTTGTGAAGGTTTTTCACAAGATATTCATAGTGGAAATCTTGAGTTAGGGTTTCTAACTCAAGTATCCGGAAGGGATCCGGGTGGTTGGGACGTAGGATCACCGGGAACAAGTCGGGGAGACTTGGGTGGATCCGAACCCATTAACATCGTTTGTTAGCATTGTTAATTTCATTGTTGTCATTCAATTTAAGCTTCCGCAAATTGATTTGGTAGTTGTGTGCAATTTAATTTGGAATTATACGCCTTATTATTTTAAAGTACTATTCACCCCCCCCTCTAGTACTTGTGCAGTAGCTGGTAGGGCATTACATCAGAGTCTATACTCTGAAGAAGTTGAGTAAGCCATCATTGACTATGATGACTAACTCGACTCTTCGTTTCACGAGACTCGAGTAATCCTTTAACTTCCTAATGATTGATTTAATGAATATCTTATTGATAAATGTTCTCATAGAACTTTATCAAAACCTAGGCATTTTTATCTGGGCTTTAACCCAGAGGGAGGACTATAACTCAGAGTCACCAGGCATGCACCGCACCATGTCTAACAAAGTGTGATTCATGCTCTTCAACGCACCGATGTGTTATGAGATTTGACCTGAGAGAAAATCTCTTTTAATTTATGCAAGATTTATATAGCTATGTATTCGACTTTTCGATCTAATCGAATCAGTTCAAATACTTCTGTGTTTTATTCTCTATTTTATCAGACTTGTGTTTTATCAAGAACACGTGTCTTAATAAAATAAGAATAACTTATTTTGGCTAATCTAGACTCGAGTACATCAGTATGTACGAGACTGAGTTCAACAACTCATGTTGAGTATTGGACTTCTCCCTACTTGGTGTTAATGATGAGCAAACATAAATACTTGTGACTAATCCCCTATTTTGCAGTTAATCCATTGCCTAATCTTATTATGAAGATCTACTTGCAATGGATGACACTCAAAGTTGATTGAAGGCAAATGACATGGATTGGATGATCGTAGATGATGATTGAAGCTCCATGAAGACTTCAAGCTCATACGATGGATAGAAGAGAGAATTCGTCAATTTAATTTTCTTTTATCTCTTTTAGTATGTAGGTTAGAAGTAGAACTTTGATGGAGCACTCACACACATATTCAATTCAGTCTTAGGACATCATTAGATCATTCGTCCTTAGACTCCAATTCATTATTTTGTGCTTGTGCTTGGATTGTTTATAACAGTCGACTGCTGAACGCTTTTCAGTCATCTGTCTCAAAAACAGTCGACTGTGTTTTGTTATACAGTCGCCTGATATGCACAAACTTTTACAATTCAGTTTTGGGCCTCTCTGTTTATTTCACACAGGCAACTGATGAACGTTTCACAGGCGCCTGTCCAAGTGACAGTCGACTGTGTTTTGTAAATCAGTCGCATGTCTATCTTCTGTCCAAACTTTGTTGATCTGACCTTTATGGCCATTGGACTAACTATTGTATATACAGTCGGTTGTGAGAGAAGTTTGTGATCCCGGGTTGTGGGATTCACTTTGCCATTGCATGTATGATTTGATCTTGTGAAGGTTTTTCACAAGATATTCATAGTGGAAATCTTGAGTTAGGGTTTCTAACTCAAGTATCCAGAAGGGATCCGGGTGGTTGGGACGTAGGATCACCGGGAACAAGTCGGGGAGACTTGGGTGGATCCGAACCCATTAACATCGTTTGTTAGCATTGTTAATTTCATTGTTGTCATTCAATTTAAGCTTCCGCAAATTGATTTGGTAGTTGTGTGCAATTTAATTTGGAATTATACGCCTTATTATTTTAAAGTACTATTCACCCCCCCTCTAGTACTTGTGCAGTAGCTGGTAGGGTATTACATTTGGTATCAGAGCCAGATACTCAGCTATGTCTGCCAACGACAACAAGACCGTGCGTCCACCTTCCAACTATGACACCTTCAGGAACCGTGAAGGAGCATCTTCCGTGATGGAAGGACATTCCTCTACGAGGCCTCCATTCTTCAACGGTACCAACTACGGGTACTGGAAGTGTCGGATGGAAACCTTCCTCTGAAGTGCATCTTTATGGAGAACTACAATGAAGGAGTATATTGAACCCGAAGAAGAAGATTTTGAGAAATGGACTACCGCGGAGGTCGCCGCGGAGGTAAGCAATGCCAAGGCAATGAACGCCTTGCAATGTGCATTGGAGCCCGAGGATTTCAATAAGATATGCACATGTAAGAGTGCATATCAAATTTGGAACTCCCTCCTCATTCTACATGAAGGGACGAGTAGGGTAAGAGACTCTAAACTCGTAGTCGTAACCAAAGATTACGAAATGTTTCATATGCAACAGGGCGAGAAGATGAAAGAATATTACGCTCGCTTCGTTGACATAATAAACGAGTTAGAGGCCCTCGGCAAGACCCACACTCAAAAGGAGAAGTGCTTAAAGCTTATTGAAGGACTTCCCTCTTCTTGGGAAAAACGTACCTTCGCCATCGAGGAAGGTAATGACATGAACAAATATACCGTATTTCAACTAATGGGTACCTTGATGTCATACGAGGTACGCAAAGATAGCAAGGTGAAGCTACAAGAAAAGATGAAGTCATATTTGAACCTAGATGTGCCTAAGAAAAAGGCGATTGCATTCAAGGCGGCTTCATCCACCTCTACCGATGATGTAGAATCGGAAAACGAGTTGGACTTGGAGTCCATGGCACTCATGGCCAAGAAGTTCAACCGTTTCTTCCGAAAGGTAACTTCAAGAACAAAGCTAAATTTGGTTCTACTAACGCCTCTTCCTCTCCTTTGTGTTTCAAGTGTAATAAGCCGGGACACATGAAAGCGGAGTGTCCCCTCAATAAGCACAAGGAGAAGTGGAAGGCGCCAAAGTATGACAAGTCCAAGAAGTACACGAAAGGAAACAAGAAGGGACTTGTCGGAGCTACCTTCACCGACTCCGAGGATTCCTCAAGCGGAGAGTCGGATGATGAGCAAGTGGAGCAAGCACACATGTGCTTCATGGCAAGAGAGGAGCACGATCAAGGATCCTCATCGTCCGATGATAGTGATGAAGAAAGCGATGAGGTAACGATGGATGATCTTAGGAATGCTAACACTCAACTATGGTCAAAATACACTAAGTTAGTAAATAGATATACTAAGGTAAAAGATGACCTAGCTAGCATTCAAACATCGCCTAAGACTATCATCACCAACAACGACACCGTTGTTGAAGAGTTAAGAAATGAGATTGTGAATCTCAAATCTAAACTTGAACATGCTAGCATTGAGGATGCGGAAGAACATGAGATAGCGGATTTAACTTCTCAAAACTCGACTTTGAGTATTGAGAACGAGAATCTTAAATCTCGTGTTTATGTGCTCACTTCGCAAATATCCACTTTGGATACTTCTTTGCGTTCTCTCAAAGAGAAATATGAGAACACATTGGGCCGAATCAACGAATTCAACAAGGGTAAAGGCCATTTGGATAATATCCTAAAAGATTTACTTCCGGCCAAACACCACATTGGCTTGGGGTATATGATGGGAAATTCATCCAAGTCGGTCACTACTTTTGTTAGGCCAACTTCCGAAGCCTCAACGAGTGGGAGCAAACACTCTATTGGAAGTTCATCTTCCAATGGTGCTTCCACCTCGTCCACACCCTCTTTCGGAAAGAAACCCACATTGGGTGGACCTCCAAAGAAGGGGCATGCTTACATGTACACCAATACCATGCCACGTAGGAACACACGTCCTACTCCACCGTCTCACACTTATGATGATTTTTATGCAACACATTCCCGGGCACGTGCACACCAAGTGAGACACCCTCACGCACGTGTTTCCACACATGCATATGTACACCCACCTCATCATATGAATAATTCTCATCGTGCACCATTCCATCATGTCCCGTATGCCTATCCACAACATGCATCACGTAGAAATCAACGTCGTATGCATGCACCCAATAGGATGATGGCTCCCAAAATTTTCACTATTTGGAGCCCAAAGGACACAAGCATGGACGAAAAACAAATATATATGAATGCTTATTTTTCGGATGTTGTGCATAGTAAGAATTATGTGGGGAAGTCTAAGTCCACTTGGACTTGGCTTCCAAAGGTCTAATCCCTTGGACCCAATGACCTTGGGTACCATGATATGAACTTTTCTATCTTTAGGTACTCAAGGAAAAGAAAAAGAAAAGGAGCAACGAATTTAAATTTAGCTCCAAAGGGAATTGGATACTCGATAGCGGGTGCTCCAAACACATGACGGGTGACGCTCGTTTGCTCTCCGGAGTGTTTCCCATTGCGAATGGAAACCGCGTCGTATTTGGAGGCAACGAGAGCGGAACCATCATAGGTGTTGGTAAAGTCGGTAACCCTTCTAAACCATTAATTAGTGATGTTTATCTTGTTAGTGGTTTAAATCATAATCTTATTTCAATAAGTCAACTTTGTGACAAAGGTTACAAAGTTAGCTTTGCGAAAGGATTATGTCATATTTTAAGAAAGGATAATGAAAAATTATTATTTTCCGGAACTCGTCGTAAAGACATTTATATTTTGGATCTTCCTAAGTCATATGAACAATGTCTCGTTGCCAACACAAGTGAACAACACTTATGGCATCGACGCTTTGGACATGTGAACTTTGGAACACTATATAAGCTTTCAAAATTGAATTCTATTAAAGGTTTTCCGAAGCTTGTTTTTGAAAAGAAAAGTTTTTGTGATTGTTGTCAACGCGGCAAGCTTCCTAAATCTTCATTTAAACCTAAGAAAAGCATCTCTACTAAAAGGCCACTAGAGCTATTACATCTAGATTTATTTGGGCCAACTAGAGTAGCTTCCTTAGGAAATGCAAGGTATGGACTTGTCATCGTAGATGACTATTCAAGATTTACTTGCGTATTTTCATTGTGTTATTTTCATTGTGTAATAAAAATGAAGCTTTTGAAAACTTCACAATTTTTGTTAAGAAAGTACAAAATCTCTTAGGAACCACCATTGTCACTATTCGTAGTGATCATGGAGGTGAATTTGAGAATGAGTCTTTTGAGACATTTTGTGATGAAGTTGGTATTACTCACACCTTCTCTTTCTCTCGTGCACCTCCTCAAAATGGTGTAGTTGAGAGAAAGAATAGGACGCTAGTGGAGTGTGCTCGCACTATGCTTGATGATAGCCAACTTGGCCATCAATTTTGGGCGGAAGCGGTACACACCGCTTGCCATGTGTTTAATAGAATACTTTTGAGGCCCGGCACTAAACAAACTTGTTATGAATTGTTGTTTGGTAGGTTGCCTCAAGTTAAACATTTTCGTGTTTTTGGTTCAAAATGTTTTATTAAGAACACATATGGTAGTTTGGACAAATTCGATCCAAGATCCGATGAGGGGGTTTTTGTCGGATATTCTTCGCGTAGCAAAGCCTACCGGATATTCAACAAACGAACCTCAACGATCGAGGAGTCGCTTCATGTCTCATTTAATGAAGGATTTGTTCCAACTCGAATTTCAAATGATAATGATTCTTTGGATGTTTTATGTGATTCATTTGATAATTCTAAGTCTAATGATTCTATTGATTCTATTGAGACTAACCCAACTAATGAAGTTGTTGAGAATGTTCCTAGTGATCAATGTATTCCCAAACGGCTTCATACCGTTCGTGACCATCCCCATGAGCAAGTCATTGGCAATATTCAAGATAGTGTCAAGACGAGATCACAAGTCCACCACTTCGCAAATTGTGCCTTTGCCTCATCGATAGAGCCAAAGAATATTAATGAAGCATGCGAAGATAGCGCTTGGATCTTAGCCATGGAGGAGGAGCTCATTCAATTCGAGAGGAATGAAGTTTGGGAGCTTGTTCCATTGCCATCGAAGAACCACACCGTCATAGGGACAAAGTGGATCTTCAAGAACAAAACCGACGAAAACCAAGTCGTCGTCCGGAACAAAGCTCGGTTAGTAGCTCAAGGCTATCGTCAAGAGGAAGGTATCGATTTCGAAGAATCTTTCGCTCCGGTAGCTAGATTAGAATCAATTAGATTGCTTTTGTCTTTTGCATGCCATAAGAATTTTAAATTATTTCAAATGGATGTTAAAAGTGCATTTTTAAACCGAGATGTCGTTGAGGAAGTTTACGTTTCTCAACCTTCGGGCTTCATAAATGAAAAATTTCCAAATCACGTTTTTAAACTAAAGAAAGCTCTTTATGGTTTGAGACAAGCTCCTCGAGCTTGGTATGATCGCCTAAAGAATTTTCTTTTGGATTTGAATTTTAAAATGGGCGAAGCCGATTCTACACTTTTTATTAAGCATGCGAATAATGATATTTTATTAGTTCAAATTTATGTTGATGATATCATTTTCGGTGCTACTAACTTCGCTCTTTGCGAAGAGTTTTCTAATGTTATGAAGGAACAATTTGAGATGAGCCACATGGGCGAACTCAAATATTTCTTAGGTCTCCAAATTCGCCAATTGAACGATGCAATCTTCATCCACCAAACGAAGTACACGGTGGAGTTGCTAAAGCGATTTGGAATGGAGAATGCCTCCGGGAAAAAGACTCCAATGAGCACGACTACGCATCTTGATAAAGATACAGGAGGAAAAGATGTAGACATTCGTCTATATCGAGGTATGATAGGTAGCTTACTTTATCTTACCGCGAGTAGGCCCGATATTATGTTTGCCGTATGTATATGTGCTCGTTATCAGTCTCAACTTAAGGATTCTCACTTAGTAGCGGTTAAACGTATTTTTCGCTATCTAAGTTACACTTTAGATTTTGGATTACTTTATCCGAGATCTAGCACATATGAGTTAGTCTCATATAGTGACGCTGATTATGCGGGATGCAAATCCGACAGGAAAAGTACTAGTGGCACTTGCCATTTTCTAGGAAATTCTCTTGTCTCTTGGTTTTCCAAGAAGCAAAATTCGGTATCACTTTCAACCACCGAGGCGGAATACATTGCCGCCGGTGCCGCTTGTGCCCAGGTTCTTTGGATGAGACACACATTGAAGGATTTTGGTATTCATTGTGATACTAGCCCTATCATGGTGGATAACCAAAGTGCTATTTGTCTTTCAAAGAATCCGGTGCACCATTCCCGATCGAAACACATAGATGTCCGACACCATTTCTTAGATGATCATGTTGCTAAAAAGGACATCATTTTAGTGTACGTTGAAACCCAAAAGCAAATCGCCGATATTTTCACGAAACCCCTAAAGGAGGACTCCTTTGTGCGGTTGCGTCGAGAATTGGGGATTATGGGTGAATCCGAGATATAGGATTCATATTTAAATTCAATCATCTTGCATGTTAATATATTTCGCGATATTTCATTCATGCTAGATTAATTGAATTTTTGGGAATTTTATGTGATTTATTTGAATTTATGATCGAATTCGTATTTCAATGTCGTATTTAAGATTTCGACGTTTTATGGGGTAATTTAGATGACTAATGAGTGAGTTAGGATGTTTCATCCAAGTGGTTTGTGAAGAGAAATCAAATTTCTACTTTTGGACTCTTCTAGTCGGTTTCAGTTCTCTTGTCAACCGACTAGATGCTCATCTAGTCGGTCAGCAAATGAACTCAGACCGACTAGATCAAGCAAATATCCATCTCCTATCATTTTCTTTCGTTAGTCGGTCATAGTACACTTTCCGACCGACTAGATTGAAAACTAGTCGGTCAGTAAGTATACTGCGACCGACTAAATCTAGCCCTAAAAATCACTCTGTGCCTCTGTTTCGACTTAGTCGGTTCAAGCTCATTGACCGACCGACTAGATCGTAATCTAGTCGGTCAGTGCTTGAACTGTGACCGACTAAGTGTGTTAGGGCAGTTACGTCTTTTTGATTCCAGACCGACTTATACTCATTTTTCGTTCGACTAATTTCTTAATTAGTCGGTCTTCTCTCCAGCTCACACTCGAAAACCCCAAACCCCCATCGAGCCCCTTCGCATTCTCGTCGTCTCCAGCCATAGCTCCGGCCATCCCCGCCGTCCGCCGCCGTCGACTCCACCTCATAGGTATCTCCCTCCCTCTCCTAGGTCGATTTCTTGCCCCAGGGTTCGATTTCTCATCCTATGTATTCTAGGGTTTCGGATTCTAGTTTTAACCTAGGGTTTGTGCTTTTCGATTTCATTTGGTATTCTAGGGTTTGTGCTAGCTTCTAGGGTTTGTGCTAGGATATTTGATTTTTGTTATCGATTGCTTGTGCTCGTAGAGCTATGGCTAAGACTAGAATTCCTATCGCCTCTTCCGGGGCCTCCCCTATGACCGTAGGGCCTTCCGACCCTAGGAATCCCCCGAAGCCTAAGCGTCATGCCAAGTCTACCCCAGCCTCTCCATCTTCGCCTCCTCCTAAGAAGCCTAGGACTGCCATAGTCAAACCCCGTAAATCCAAGACCAAAAAGCCTATTCTCCAATCTCCGGCTACTCCTCCCGATTCCGATACTGATTTTATCCCTGAGGATGAGCCTACTAGGGAACCTACCCCACCTCCGAAGACCCGTAAGGCCAAGGGTAAAGCTCCTATGCCAGTTGGCGGTGTAGACATATCGTTGTGCCGCGATGACCCTCAGTGTCTCGCCGCGTACAACCGTATAGAACACTGTCCACTGTTGTTAGAGCATTACGTTCAGTTCTCTGATTTTCTCGGCCTTGCTGATCTTCTATCTTATAGTGGTCTTCTTGATTATCTCCGATACGACCCCAAGGCCAATCCCAAACCGTACCCTCGCCTCGTGAAATTGTTCTATGCCAACCGTATTCGAGGCCAGTACGACGCCAGCCACTCCATTGAGACGACTGTCTTGGGAACTCCAATAGTTCTCACGGCAGAAATCTTGGGGGAGATCCTTGGTTGTGCGTCGTGTGGTCTCCTCCCCTCGGACATTTCCGTAGACGACATTTCTTCCTTGGATCAGTCTATTCTTTCAGAGATTTTCCAGGTTATCCCCTCCGCATTCATTGGTGTTCCATCGAAATCTTTTAAGCCGAATGCGTGGGTTCTTAACCTGATTTTGAAGTCGTGTCTCCTCCCTAAGTATGGATCCTCTTCACTTCCCTCTCAGCCGTTTTTGAAGCTCATATACGCTCTTTTCTTGGGGTGCGAGATAAATTGGGCTCGCGTGATACTCGATAAGATGGATTCTTTCGAGTGTATACGCAAGACCAATAAGTCTGCGCACATTCCATACCCTTGCTTGTTGACCCTCGTATTTCGTCATTTCCGAGTCCCCCTCCCTCCTGACGATGAGCGTCCTTTGGGTACTCCTCTGAACGCGACGGCCGTGAAGAAATCTTTAGCGGCACTTCGTCACGTGCAGAGGTCTACCGCATCTGCTTCCCACTCTACTCCGTCAGCTGCTGCAGCCTCGTCTTCCCCTGCTACATTGGACGATGTCGTACGCCTACTTCGTCAGCACGACTCCCGTTTGGCTCGTACCGAGGAGGTAGTCTGCCGTATGGCTCGTATGATGGGGATTGAGCTTCCTCCTTCGGTGTCTGAGGCCGAGGAGATGGACGATGAGGAGCTTGACGAGCTTGCTACTTCTTTTGCCCGTGGCAATGAGGCCACTGCTGCTGCTGTTGCTGGTACTACCACTTCTGCTCCTGGAGTTGGCACCACTTCCGATGCTCCAGAGCCTTCTGCTTCAGCACTTCTGTCTTCTGAGCCTGCTGTAGACCCTGTTGCTGAGCCTGCTGATATTCCTGCTGACACATCTGCTGTCGAGACCCATGCTGCTGTAGAGCCTGTTCCTGAGATCTCGACTCCTGCCCCGACGATTCCATCTGTTGAGACGCCTCTACTCCCTGCAGATCCTGAGTCCACTCCGTCGACTGGACCCACGGACGCTACAGATCCAGCCTCCTCCTCGTGATCGTTGTTCCGAGGACTCTCCATATACGCTTTGGATGATATATCTTAGCGAGAGTATTTTGGGTTAGGATAGAGTATGAGGGTTATGATGTTTTCATGTATTTTGGTTGATGTCGATGATGTTGTATCAATGATGTTGATGTATTCCTTTTTGATTATGTGTAGCACTTGATGTGATGTACTTCATTTATATTGGATATATTTTTGGATGTACTCATCTTGTTATCATTTCTATATATACATCGCTGTTCATGGTGTGATATTTATTTCGTCGTGCACATTCATTCTCATTCAATGTCCATGCTATGTTATTTTGTCGCTCGACGATTCAAAACTTGGTTTCATAGATTTAAATTCTATAATTGTATAGAATTGTTTTCCATGCACAAATTTAACCAAGAATATTGAATATTGAAGAGTATGTTTCTTTATTCAAGAAATGAATAAACATTTGGTATTTTTGATGAATTGGATTATCATTGATTTTTATTGATAATGGAAAATTTGACACACCTTGTTTTGAATTTTCATTTTCCCTTGGTGTCAAGTTGGTCCATTGTCTTTGTCTACGACTCCCGATGTTGGATTTTACATTTCCTAATTGTTGTCGTTGTATGACCCCCATTTTTGGGATAATGCCAAAGGGGGAGAGATAATGATAATAAATAGCGCAAATGAAAAATTTAACTCAATTTCTAAGAATCTAGTTTGATATGTTAGATTCAGGGGGAGTTAAGATACATATAAGGATTTTCAAAATCCGATATTTCAAAAATCAATTCACTTTATTTATCTTACTCGTCTGCTTGATGCAATTCATTTATATTCAATTTGGAATTAACGTGTCATCAATGCAGGGGGAGTAAGTAATTTACATTTGAATTATTATTTTTGATTATTATTTATGTTGGTTTGTCATCACCAAAAAGGGGGAGAATATTGAATATTGGACTCCCCGGATTTGGTTTTGGATGATGAGCAAACATAAATAATTCATGAACTAACAATTTGTGAGCGCAGTATTGGAGATCGTCGCCAATTTCACGAGAACATTCAAAGCGACATCTCAACACTTTCCAAAGCTCATATTCATGCCTAAAGCTTCGTTGAAGCTCTTGCGACGCTTTGGAAAATATGAAGATTCAATCGAAGCTATCGAAGACCGTTTATTAAGGTTTTATTTATAGTCTTTTAGCTTCGATATATAGAATGTTAAGCCTTGAGTATATCTTACGTCTATATCTTCATTACGCTCATTTCGTAGCTCTAGGATCCTTGCACAAGTTCATTCTAACTTCCTCGAAGCGTCGCGCTTCGATTCGGACTTTATTGTGCATATTAGTTGGTACAAGAACAAGTACTGACCGACTAGATGGTGATCTAGTCGGTCGGCAACTGTTCTTGGACCGACTAGTTTGATTTCTTAATTTCTTGGACTTTACTGTTTACAGTTAGTCGGTCTACGTTGACTCACCGACCGACTAGTTTGTGAACTAGTCGGTCAGTGATGCTTCTTTGACCGACTAGTTGTGACTTACTGTTCACTCTAAAATTCTCCTAAGCTACTGTTTATCGTTAGTCGGTCTAAGAACGTTTGGTGACCGACTAATTGACAATTTAGTCGGTCAACTTTTGTTCTTGGACCGACTAAGTCAACTTGCTTTCAGACTATGTTATTTTGCCTCTTAGTCGGTCTACGTTCGCTGACTGACCGACTAGTTGTGAAACTAGTCGGTCAGAAAGTCTTCTTGGACCGACTAGATTTCTAGGTCTGAAATTCTATCTCTTCTCAGATCTACTCTTAGTCGGTACACGTTGTTTGGCTGACCGACTAGTTGATGAACTAGTCGGGCAGTGATTGTTCTTTGACCGACTAATTCACACAGATTTCTATCCGTTGATGAATGACCTAACTTGTGTTTTTGGGTTCCTATAAATACGAACCTAGGTCATTTCTATCTAAAAAAGAGCTTCCATTCAGAGATTCATTGAGATCAAAAGAGATAGCCATTCTCCCTCAAACCTAAAGCTCTCTTCCTCACAAGAAACCCATTCTCTCTCATTTCTAGATCTAGAGAGAAGCTTGTTCTTGGTGAGCTCTTCAAGCTATTGCTTGATTCAAGTTTCCAAATCATCCCTAGGCACCCATTGCTGGTCATTTCCTTGGTGCTAGGTTTTGGTAACTTCATCTTCCTCAAATCCTTCATTCCACCTATTGGGTAAGAAAAACTCAAGGTATAGGATTTTGTGGTAAGAGTATTTATTTCATTTAAACTCTTTTGTTTTGCTTATTGGCTCTCTCGGTTGTGAGAGAAGTTTGTGATCCCGGGTTGTGGGATTCACTTTGCCATTGCATGTATGATTTGATCTTGTGAAGGTTTTTCACAAGATATTCATAGTGGAAATCTTGAGTTAGGGTTTCTAACTCAAGTATCCGGAAGGGATCCGGGTGGTTGGGACGTAGGATCACCAGGAACAAGTCGGGGAGACTTGGGTGGATCCGAACCCATTAACATCGTTTGTTAGCATTGTTAATTTCATTGTTGTCATTCAATTTAAGCTTCCGCAAATTGATTTGGTAGTTGTGTGCAATTTAATTTGGAATTATACGCCTTATTATTTTAAAGTACTATTCACCCCCCCTCTAGTACTTGTGCAGTAGCTGGTAGGGCATTACATCAGAGTCTATACTCTGAAGAAGTTGAGTAAGCCATCATTGACTATGATGACTAACTCGACTCTTCGTTTCACGAGACTCGAGTAATCCTTTAACTTCCTAATGATTGATTTAATGAATATCTTATTGATAAATGTTCTCATAGAACTTTATCAAAACCTAGGCATTTTTATCTGGGCTTTAACCCAGAGGGAGGACTATAACTCAGAGTCACCAGGCATGCACCGCACCATGTCTAACAAAGTGTGATTCATGCTCTTCAACGCACCGATGTGTTATGAGATTTGACCTGAGAGAAAATCTCTTTTAATTTATGCAAGATTTATATAGCTATGTATTCGACTTTTCGATCTAATCGAATCAGTTCAAATACTTCTGTGTTTTATTCTCTATTTTATCAGACTTGTGTTTTATCAAGAACACGTGTCTTAATAAAATAAGAATAACTTATTTTGGCTAATCTAGACTCGAGTACATCAGTATGTACGAGACTGAGTTCAACAACTCATGTTGAGTATTGGACTTCTCCCTACTTGGTGTTAATGATGAGCAAACATAAATACTTGTGACTAATCCCCTATTTTGCAGTTAATCCATTGCCTAATCTTATTATGAAGATCTACTTGCAATGGATGACACTCAAAGTTGATTGAAGGCAAATGACATGGATTGGATGATCGTAGATGATGATTGAAGCTCCATGAAGACTTCAAGCTCATACGATGGATAGAAGAGAGAATTCGTCAATTTAATTTTCTTTTATCTCTTCTAGTATGTACGTTAGAAGTAGAACTTTGATGGAGCACTCACACACATATTCAATTCAGTCTTAGGACATCATTAGATCATTCGTCCTTAGACTCCAATTCATTATTTTGTGCTTGTGCTTGGATTGTTTATAACAGTCGACTGCTGAACGCTTTTCAGTCATCTGTCTCAAAAACAGTTGACTGTGTTTTGTTCTACAGTCGCCTGATATGCACAAACTTTTACAATTCAGTTTTGGGCCTCTCTGTTTATTTCACACAGGCAACTGATGAACGTTTCACAGGCGCCTGTCCAAGTGACAGTCGACTGTGTTTTGTAAATCAGTCGCATGTCTATCTTCTGTCCAAACTTTGTTGATCTGACCTTTATGGCCATTGGACTAACTATTGTATATACAGTCGACTGTCCCTTGGATCAGTTGACTGTCTATGCTGCAACAGTCGTCTGTCTGTGAGCCAATTCATTGACTCGGCTCTCTGGAAATTCTCAGGGTATATGACCGTCGTCTGTATAAGGATTTACAGTCACCTGTTCTGATTAACAGTCGACTGTTTTATTCTCATCAGTCGTCTGTCCTGTTATCTTACAAGATTTCCAGATTTCGTTCAACTTACCCATCTTTCGGCCAGTCGCCTGTAGAAGGATTTACAGTCGCCTGTTGGTTCAACAGTCGACTGTCTTTGATTCATCAGTCGACTGTCCACGTGGTAAGTTACCGTTATGAATTCTCACCTACCCTTGCTGACTGTGCAACGGTCGAATGTGGTTTCTTCAACAGTCGACTGTCGCGAGCGCAGATTCTATCCGTTGAGATTTTTCTCACGGATTCCTAAAGGGTTTTTGCCGAAATTGTTTTGTGGATTTGAGAAACCTATATAAGGGCATTCTCCTGTTCCATTGAAAGGTTACCTAGCTATTGCAAAATCTTTCAAGCTTTCATTCTAAAGTTTTAAAGCTCTCAAATCCAAAGCCCTAAGAATTCAAATCTTTGATCTCTTGCTCTCCAACCTAGAACCAAAGAGTTATCTTCTAGGCATTTGGTGCAGTCAAGAGAAAGGGCTTTCTCCTCTCTTCCAAGAGAGTCTTCAACACACAACACACCCCTCCTTCAAGTTCTACTTCAAGGCATAGGTGATTGTAAGTGTTGCTATCATAATTTCATAACTTTCGTTATTTGAATTTGCTCTCGGGTTGTGAGAGCGGTTTGCTTGCTCCCAAGTTGTGGGAGTCAAGGTCAATCGATTGTTCTTCGATTTCACTTGTAGGGTTGCTACAAGTGGGTTTTAAGAAAACCTCAAGTTAGGGTTCTAACTTGAGTATCCGGAGGTATCCGGGTGGAAGGGACGTAGGATTACCGGGAACAAGTCGGGAAGTGACTTGGGTAATCCGAACCCTTGAAACATCTCTGCGTTTGCGTGTGTTTTATTCTGGGTTTAATTTCTATTCCGCATTATTTTGTTGGATTGCATTTAAATTGGTGTAACTATCTTTTTAAATTGCATAAACACTATTCAACCCCCCTTCTATTGTTTTCCCCATAGACATGATCCTTACAATTGGTATCAGAGCGCAAGGTTATAGCTATGGCATCTAACAACAACAACGTTCCTTCGTCGACTTCATACAACAATCACAATCGTGATGGAGCTTCCACACTTTTCGAAGGTCAATCTACGGTGCGTCCTCCACGTTTCAATGGCACTAACTTTGGCTATTGGAAGTGTAGGATGGAGACGTTCCTTAGGAGTGCTTCACTTTGGAGAACCCTCCACAAGGAGTACGTCGAGCCCACCGAAGAGGATTTCGAAAAATGGACGTCTTCCGAGAAATCCGCCGAAGTCAACAACGCAAAAGCAATGAACGCTCTTCATTGTGCGTTGGACCCGAATGAGTTCAACAAGATATGCACATGTAAGAGTGCATATCAAATTTGGAATCATCTCATCGTTACCCATGAGAGAACGAATAAGGTAAAACTTTCAAAGTTATATGTTGCCGTGCAAAACTTCGATTTGTTTCATATGCAGGAAAATGAGAGCATTGCATCGATGTACGGACGTTTTACTGACATCACCAATGAATTGGAAGCCCTTGGCCAAACATACACCGAACCTGAAAAGGTAAGGAAGATCATCATGGGAATGACCTCCAAGTGGAAAAGAAGAGTGATCGCCATCGAGGAGGTCAATGATTTGAAGAATTACACAGTTGTGAATCTTATCGGAACTCTCATGTCTTATGAAGTAAGACGGGAGAACCAATTAAAGATTCGAGCTATGATAAATCCTTCGGAGGCCAAGAAGAAGGCTTTGGCATTCAACACCAATTCATCATCCTCCGATAGTGAAGAATCAGAGAATAAGATGGATTTGGGTAAAATGGCCCAAATGGCGAAGAAGTTCCAACGCTTCTTCCGCAAAGGTAAATTTCCCTCTAACAAACGATTTGAGTCTACTAATGCTACTTTCTCTCTTTGCTTTAATTGTAATAAGCCAGGGCACATCAAGAGGGATTGCCCAATGCTAAAGAACAAAAAGAAGTGGAAAGCTTCGAAGTACCACAAGTCCGACAAGAACAAGAGAGACAAGAAGAAAGGACACGTAGGTACATTCGATGACTCAAGTGAAAAGTCATCAAGTGATTCCGATGATGAGAAGGGTGAGAGCGCCCACATGTGCTTCATGGCTCGAGAGGATCCACTATTCGATGAGAGTGATTCCGACACGGATGATACCGAGGTAACAATGGATGAACATCGTATTGCTAATGAAGAATTATTTGCTAAATATCAATCTTTAATGCTTAGATATACTAGCTTAAAGAAATCAAATGTTAACAAGTCATCCATTCCATGCATTATCAACAATGACACCATTGTTGATACTTTAACTTTTGAGAAATCAAACTTAGCTTCTCAAAATGTCACTTTGAGAGATGAGGTGAATAACCTCAAATCTCAACTAGATCAAACATATCCTAAGGATAATAGTGATCTAGTTACACGACCAACACAATTGGGTTTAGAGAATGATTCTCTTAAAACTCAAGTGCACGAGCTCAAAGCACGGGTGTCCACCTTGGATACCAACATTTCTTCTTTAAAGGAGAAATATGAGCTCATGTCCTCCCGTATTGTGAGATTCAATATGGGAAAAGGACAGTTGGATGATTTGCTTGCAAACCAATTTCCGGCCACACATCGTGTTGGTCTTGGTTTTGTAAAAGCAAATGCATCCAATGATCGCACCTCCTATAGTGGTGTCACTATAGACTTTGTGAGGCCTTCCTCCGGTGCATCCACAAGTGTTGTCAAAGACACTATAGGTAGCAAACCTATCAAGAAAGTCACCACTTCACCTTCTCTTCCTTTTGGCAAGAAACTCACTAAGGGTGGAAACCAAAAGAGAAGCCATGCTTACATGTACACTAACATTCATCCATGTAGGAAACCTCCTACTTCACAAGTGGATAATCATGACACTTTTTATGCTCCACACCCACGGACACGTACAAAACCACACATGAGAAATACTCATGTACGTGCTCCTATATACCCGTATGCACATACGCATCATTCTTACATGTATGCTCATCCTCCACATGTCATGCATGATCCATATGCTTCATACAACATGCATGTTCCCAAGCATACATATCATTCTCGTATGTCATAGGCATATCCGCCACCACATTTCTATGCTAGAAACCATGTTCCTAAGAAGCATGCACCACATAGAAATCTAACAAGTATGCATGAAACTAGGAAAAGGACTCTCAAAACTTACACCATTTGGGGTCCTAAGAACACTAGCCTAAATGATAGGAATGCTTATGTTGATTCCTATTTTCATGATGTTATTAATAATGGTAATTATGTTGGGAAGCAGAAGTCTACTTGGACTTGGCTTCCAAATGGCTAATCCCCTTGGACCCAACAAACATTGGGTACCATGAGCTTATGGTATAGTATATAGGTAACCAAGAGAAAGAAGAAGAGCAATAAAGGTCAAACTAGCTCTAAAGGGAAAGGATGGATTCTCGATAGTGGTTGCTCCAAACATATGACGGGAGATCCCTCATTGCTCTCCGAAGTGATTAGCATCAAGGATGGTGCAACGGTCACTTTTGGAGGTAATCAAAAGGGAACCATCATTGGAGTAGGTATTGTCGGTAATCCTTCAAAACCCTTAATTACTAATATATTTCTTGTTAGTGGTTTGTGTCACAATCTCATTTCCATTAGTCAACTTTGTGACAAAGGTTACAAGGTTAACTTTGGAGAAGGATTGTGTACTATTGTTGATTGTGATTCAAATGTTTTATTTTCCGGTATTAGGCGTAAAAATATTTATTATTTGAGCTTGCCTAAAACCGTAGAACATTGCTTAGTTGCTAACACAAGTGAAAAACTATTATGGCATCGTCGTTTTGGTCATGTTCACTTCAAGCACTTATATAAGTTAGCTAAGCATGATCTAGTCAAAGGTTTTCCTAAAATGGCTTTTAATACGAAAAACTTTTGCGATTCTTTTCAAAGAGGTAAACTTAGTAAATCATCCTTTAAGCTTAAAGAAGGGATTACTTCTAAGCGGCCCCTAGAACTTCTTCATCTAGATTTGTTTGGGACAACTAGAACCGCTTCTTTAGGTAATGCTCATTATGGATTAGTTGTCGTTGACGACTTTTCTAGATTTACTTGGGTTTCATTCTTAACTAATAAGAATGAAGCTTATGAAGAGTTTACCAAATTTGCAAAGAAGATTCAGAATCTCTTAGGATCCACCATTATCACTATCCGTAGTGATCATGGAGGAGAATTTGAGAATGAATCTTTTACTAAGTTTTGTGATGACACCGGGATAACTCATAACTTTTCCTTCCCTCGGGCACCACCACAAAATGGTGTTGTAGAGAGAAAGTATAGGACTCTTATTGAGTGTGCACGCACTATGCTCCATGATAGTCATCTTGGACTATAATTTTGGACAGAGGCGGTGCACACGACATGTTATGTGCTCAATAGGATCCTAGTGAGACCCCGAACGAATAAAACTTGTTTTGAGTTGTTTTATGACAAAAAGCCTCAAGTAAAATATTTTCGTGTTTTTGGTTCAAAATGTTTTATCAAGAACACTTTCGGTAATCTAGATAAATTTGAGCCAAGATCCGATGAAGGAATTTTTGTTGGATATTCCACACGTAGCAAAGCCTACCGGATATACAACAAAACTTCTTCAACGATTGAGGAATCACTACACGTTTCATTTAATGAAGATTTTTATTTTCCTCATGTTGATGATGATAGTGTAGATGTTATTTGTGATTCTCTTAGTAATGTTAAGATTAATGATTCGATTATTGAGACTAACACTACCAACGAAATTGTTGAAGATGTTCCTAGTGATGCAGGAATATCCAAAGCTTATCCGACCGTTCGTAACCATCCCCATAACCAAATTATCAGAGATATTGGTGTGGGTGTTCGAACGAGGTCGAGGATTGAAGAATTCTCTCATTACGCATTTGTCTCTACCATTGAGCCAAAGACCATCGAAGAAGCTTATGAGGATAGCTCTTGGATAGTGGCAATGGAAGAAGAACTAATGCAATTCGAGAGAAATGAAGTTTGGGAACTCGTTCTTCTTCCAAGTGGTCACCAAGTCATTGGGACCAAATGGATCTTCAAGAACAAGACGGATGAGAATGAGGTAATCACAAGGAACAAAGCAAGGTTAGTAGCTCAAGGCTACCGACAAGAGGAAGGTATTGATTTCGGAGAATCTTTTGCACCCGTAGCTAGATTAGAAGCTATTAGATTACTTTTATCTTTTGCATCTCATAAGAATTTTAAACTATTTCAAATGGATGTTAAAAGTGCATTTTAAATGGGATTGTCAATGAAGAAGTATATGTCTCTCAACCTCCTGGTTTTATTCATGAAAAATTTCTAAATCATGTTTTCAAACTTAAGAAAGCGTTGTATGGGTTGAGACAAGCTCCTAGAGCTTGGTATGATCGACTCAAGGCCTTTCTTTTGAATTTACGTTTTAAAATGGGAGAAGTTGATTCTACACTCTTCATTAAAGATTATGAAAATGACATTCTCTTGATTCAAGTTTATGTAGACGATATAATTTTTGGCTCTACTAACTTTAATCTTTATCAAGAATTTTCTAAGTCTGTGAAGGATGAATTCGAGATGAGCCACATGGGAGAGCTCACTTATTTCCTTGGACTGCAAATTCGACAAATGGAGAATGGAACCTTCATACATCAGACAAAGTACACATGGGAGCTTATTAAGCGATTCGGGATGGAATCGTCGTCAAGCAAAAGGACTCCCATGAGTACTACTACCCATCTACACAAGGATGAGAGCAGAAAAGATGTAGACGTTCGTCTATATCGAGGTATGATCGATAGCTTACTTTACTTAACCGCTAGTAGGCCCGATATCATATTTTCCGTATGCTTGTGTGCTAGATATCAAGCTAGACCTAGGGAGTCACACTTGATTGCGGTTAAACGAATATTTTGTTATCTCAGTCAATCTCTAGACTATGGGTTACTTTACCCTAAATCTAACACATATGAGTTAATCTCATATAGTGATGCCGACTTTACCGGATGCAAGTCCGACAAGAAAAGTACTAGTGGCACTTGCCATTTTCTTAGTTTCTTGGTTTTCTAAGAAACAGAATTCGGTATCATTGTCCACGACTGAAGCGGAATATATTACCGCGGGTCTTGCATGTGCACAAGTTCTTTTGATGAGACACACTCTTAGTGACTATGGTGTCAATTGTGATACTTGCCCTATCATGGTTGATAACCAAAGTGCTATATGTCTTTCCAAGAATCCGATACATCACTCCCGTACCAAACACATAGATGTGAGATACCATTTTATAAATGATCATGTAGCTAAGAAGGACATCATCTTAGAGTACATTGAAACCCAAAAACAAATTGCCGACATCTTCACAAAACCTCTTAAAGAAGATTCATTTGTCAGGTTGCGTGGAGAATTAGGTATTATGGGTGAATCTGAAATTTAGGAGCTCATCTTATATGTCTTAACACTCTTTAAGCTAATATCATCATGTTGCCTATCTTGAATTGATTTATCATATATATGTGGTTAAGAAAGGCAATTGCGATTTATGTGATTTCATGATTTCTTTGAGATTGATCTTAGAGATTTGTGTTTCAATTGATTTATCGTATTACATTATTTTTATGATGAGTTTGTGATTAGAGTATAGGTCCTATGGTGAGTGTTCTTTTCCTCTGGATTTCTATCTCACTGTGCATTTTTGGACTAGGACAGACGACTGTCTTTCCTTCGACAGTCGACTGCCCTACTCTACTTTTCTCAGTCAGAAATTTGTATCTTTTGCACAGACGACTGATGACAATTTTCCAGTCGACTGTTATTGCAACAGGCGACTGCATTTTGGTCATCAGGCGACTGTCATCTTTGTCAAAATTTTACAGTGCTCTCTGTCCTTTTTTTGATGAAGTTTATTGATTCTCAGTCAGTCGACTGATGTGTATAGTACAGTCGACTGTCATTCGGACAGACGACTGTATGTTACTCAACAGTCAACTGTCTGTCATCCTAAGCTTATTTCTTTTCACTTCATCCAGTCGACTGACTTTTGTTCTTCAGTCGACTGTCTATTGTTGTGACGGTTCACTGCTTCGATCTGAGCCGTCGATTCTTTGATCCAACGGCCCAGATTAATTCGCCCCTTTCTTATAAGCTTCGAGACGTTTCATTTCGATCCTCGTCGTCTCTCTCCTCCGATTGAATCGACTCGTCTTCCCGCTCATTTCCTCTGCCATCGCCGTCGATCTCCTCCTCCTTGCCGTTTGTCGATTGCTTCGTCGTTGTGCTTTCGTGACTTTTCGACTAGGTCTCTCTCTCTCTCTCTCTCTCTCTCTCTCTCTCTCTCTCTCTCTCTCTCGTTCGATTATCGTCGTTTGATTTCATTGACTATCAATTTTCTTCCCTTTCGATTGATTGACTCCATGGCTCCCAACACCAAGGGAAAAGGGAAGATCGTAGCTCCTAAGCGACCTAGGCTCCTAAGAAACCTACCATTGCCAAGAACAAGAAGCCCTACAATGCCCGTACCAAATAATCCGATTCTCCCTCGCTTTCTGCTTCGCAGGGATATTCTCCCTCAGGGTCTTTTTCTTCAGACGCTGAGCCCCTGATCAAGCGTCGGCGCAAGCCCATTGGTGTTAGCATCAATGAGCCTAGTGCTGACGCTCCCCATCACTCCTCTTCTGAGTCGAGTTCGGCAGAAGAGACCCATGTCGCTCCTCCTTCTGATCCCCTTGTCCCGATTTACCGAAATGATCTTTGCTTGGTAAATTTCCACTCTCTTTTAGGGATCAAACTTCTTAGGGAGCGGTACATCGTTTTTCCCGCCTTTACTGCTGAGAGACTTTCTGATATTCTGTCTGCTACCCACTTGGCCGATCTTTTTTGCTTCTCTCAGCACGAATCTCCTAGAGCTTATCCATTTCTGGTTAAGCTGTTCTATGCTAACCGCATTTGCGGTGAGTACTCTACCACTGGATATATCGATACTGTTGTTCAGGGGACTTCCATTCGCCTTGATCCCACTCTATTAGGGACCATTCTTAGGATTCCTTCTACCGGATCTCTTCACTCTGACATTTCCATTTCTGATATTGACGAGCTTGACCAGTCTGTCCTTCGGGATATGTTTCGTGTGATACCCTTAGCCCTGGATTCAGGTATTAGGTCGTCTATGTTTTCGGCTTGAGGTTGGGCAGTTCACCTAGTGGTGAAGTCCAACATCCTGCCGAAGTATGGATCATCTGACCAGCCTTCCCAGGATATTTTGAGGTGTATATATGCGATTTTCTCTGGGATGTCTGTGAACTAGGCATGTGTCCTCCTTGACAGGATGGACAAGGTCGAGTTTACTTTTTCCTCCGCTCATATTCCATATGGCGGTCTTTTGACTCTTGTCTTTCGACATTTTGGTGTCGATTTGTCTCGTTACGAGCCCATGCCTTTTGGTCCTCTCCTCGATGCATCTGCAAAGTCGAAGTCTTCTTCGGCTCTGCAGTCTACCTCGAAGAAAAGGAACTCCATATCTGCTCTGTCCTCCTCCACTGTTCCTCCAGCTGACCAGCCTTCCACCTCAGCTCCACCATCTCGTGATATTCTTTTTGAGATGGTCTCTAGACTTTAAAAATTGGCTTCACTTTCTTTCTTGCATCAGGGAATACCCTTCCCTGATGATCTGAGACAGTTTGTTCCTCAGCCTCATGTGCCTCCTCAGCCCATCGTCACTGCTGATGCTGCTGCTGTTGCTACTTTTGACCCTCCTCCAGAGGATACACCTGCTATTACAGAGCTTACTTCTCCTTCTGCAGCCCCTGGAGACGCTCACTCATAGATGTGTGTTTGAGTTGTGTTAGCTTGTATGATGGTTGTATTTTGATGTATGATGGATTTCTGATGCTGATGTACGCTGATATCATGATGTATTTTTTTGGATCATGATGTATGTTTTTTGGTTGGACATGTTGATGTCCATCTGATGTGTACTCATATCGTCTTTTTGATATATATATGACTTTGCTGTTTAATCTTATGTGTCACATCTTGTATAATTGATAATCATATCTGTGTACTGATTGTGATATTGTCTCCATGAATGAAATATTCTCTTCTGATGTATTTTTGAGACAATATAGGATTTGATATTGGATTATTCATGCTATCTCTGATGTGATGCATTTTTGAAACTATTTTTGTTTCGTATATCTAAAATGTTGATATTGGACTTTAATTCCTTTATGTTTGTTTATGTTTGTTTGTCATCATCAAAAAGGGGGAGAATGTTGAGTATTGAACTTCTCCCTACTTGGTGTTAATGATGAGCAAACATAAATACTTGTGACTAATCCCCTATTTTGCAGTTAATCCATTGCCTAAGATTATTATGAAGATATACTTGCAATGGATGACACTCAAAGTTGATTGAAGGCAAATGACATGGATTGGATGATCGTAGATGATGATTGAAGCTCCATGAAGACTTCAAGCTCATACGATGGATAGAAGAGAGAATTCGTCAATGTAATTTTCTTTTATTTCTTCTAGTATGTAGGTTAGAAGTAGAACTTTGATGGAGCACTCACACACATCTTCAATTCAGTCTTAGGACATCATTAGATCATTCGTCCTTAGACTCCAATTCATTTCTTTGTGCTTGTGCTTGGATTGTTTATAACAGTCGACTGCTGAACGCTTTTCAGTCATCTGTCTCAAAAACAGTCGACTGTGTTTTGTTCTACAGTCGCCTGATATGCACAAACTTTTACAATTCAGTTTTAGGCCTCTCTGTTTATTTCACACAGGCAACTGATGAACGTTTCACAGACGCCTGTCAAGTGACAGTCGACTGTGTTTTGTAAATCAGTCGCATGTCTATCTTCTGCCCAAACTTTGTTGATCTGACCTTTACGGCCATTGGACTAACGTTGTATATACAGTCGACTGTCCCTTGGATCAGTTGACTGTCTATGCTGCAACAGTCGTCTGTCTGTGAGCCAATTCATTGACTCAGCTCTCTGGAAATTCTCAGGGTATATGAAAATCGTCTGTATAAGGATTTACAGTCGCCTGTTCTGATTAACAGTCGACTGTTTTATTTTCATCAGTCGTTTGTCCTGTTATCTTACAAGATTTCCAGATTTCATTCAACTTACCCATCTTTCGGCCAGTCGCCTGTAGAAGGATTTACAGTCGCCTATTGGTTCAACAGTCGACTGTCTTTGATTCATCAGTCGACTGTCCACGTGGTAAGTTACCGTTATGAATTCTCACCTACCCTTGCTGACTGTGCAACGGTTGAATGTGGTTTCTTCAATAGTCGACTGTCGCGAGCGCAGATTCTATCCGTTGAGATTTTTCTCACGGATTCCTAAAGGGTTTTTGCCTAAACTGTTTTGTGGATTTGAGAAACCTATATAAGGGCCATCTACTGTTCCATTGAAAGGTTACCTAGCTATTGCAAAATCTCTCAAGCTTTCATTCTAAAGTTTTAAAGCTCTCAAAATCCAAAGCCCTAAGAATTCCAATCTTTGATCTCTTGCTCTCCAACTTAGAACCAAAGAGTTATCTTCTAGGCATTTGGTGCAGTCAAGAGAAAGGGCTTTCTCCTCTCTTCCAAGAGAGTCTTCAACACACAACACTCCACTCCTTCAAGTTCTACTTCAAGTCATAGGTGATTGTAAGTGTTGCTTTCATAATTTCATAACTTTCGTTATTTGAATTTGCTCTCGGGTTGTGAGAGCGGTTTGCTTGCTCCCAAGTTGTGGGAGTCAAGGTCAATCGATTGTTCTTCGATTTCACTTGTAGGGTTGCTACAAGTGGGTTTTAAGGAAATCTCAAGTTAGGGTTCTAACTTGAGTATCCGGAGGTATCCGGTAGAAGGGACATAGGATTACCGGGAACAAGTCGGGAAGTGACTTGGGTAATCCGAACCCTTGAAACATCTCTGTGTTTGCGTGTGTTTCATTTTGGGTTTAATTTCTATTCCGCATTATTGTGTTGGATTGCATTTAAATTGGTGTAACTATCTTTTTAAATTGCATAAACACTATTCAACCACACTTCTAGTGTTTTCCACATAGACAGGATCCTTACAACTCATTCTCCCGCTGTCTTACAGAAGGAGTTTCGGCCATCATACTTTTGAGAATAAGATTCACAAGTGTCCGTAGACTTCATAATACGAGAGGTCAGACCCCTCTTTATGTGACTTGTGAAGCTTAGTCTCTATGATACAGCCTAGTCTATTTTGCCATATAAGTTTGCAACTATCTTGTGTATTCATATATTAACAGTTATTACAAATTACTAACATAAAACATTGCTTCAGAAACAAGGTGACGACATTCGTCAAAAATGTGTTAGACGTCTTTTGCATAACAATTATTTTTGAAATCATGACATCAAATATGTCACATTTTCTGTCCCTCCTACTTATGCCTTTACTAATGATAAATAAAACTATCTTTCTCAATTTGACTTTTCCTGAGTGCCTTCTTCCTTTTCTAAATCTCATTTAGATATTAAATGTCACAACAAAATTACTAGCTGTACAAACCCCTAACGTGTCCAAACACTTGAGCTTCACAACCTTGAGTTGACTCAACAAGTTGCTTGACTCAAGATCTAATTTGGATACATGGTTTTGTACCGCTCATGCACTCATCTTCGAATCAAACAGTTTGATCGAAGTTTCGAACATTGTGGATCGAAACCGTTTTCCATACAACCTTGAGTTGACTCAACAAATTGTATGGAGAAACTTGATTTTTGAACATCAATATGTTCCAGCTGCCACATATAGAGGCGAGTGACATATAGCGTGCATTTATTTTGTCGGACTCAGAACTTAATGAAATCATATTCCTTAAGTCTGTCCTTAAGAAGGTCATTTTAATGTCAACGAGAATATAGTTTATTCTATCAATTAGAGTTTAACTTGATATTCCATTAACCAACCTATTTGACCATTTAGCTTATTCTGTTATAATATTACAGTTTGATTCCATTGGTAAACATAGAACTTACTCTAGTTTAGCATAGGTTCAATATTAAATATAGATAGAATGGCTTTTATCAATCTATATCCTTCCACTATTTTTGCGATCATTTTAAGCCAATTAATGAACGATTTAATTAAAATTAAATATAATGGGAAAGGGATCCGACCATCCTGAGTCTCACAACCTTGAGTAGAATCAACAAATTGCTTAACTCTGCGATCGGTAGACGACTCTTCATCAATCACATCGAATGTGATTCCCTTGTCGGTTTTTACCCCTAGTTACTTATGACCTTGAGTTGACTCAACAAATCATAAAGACTAGTCTAGTCAGACCCTTACTTTCGTGTCCAATCCTAACTTACACATGCACTCGGTTGATTCACGACGCGACGGTTTGGGTTAAGTCAAACTACATCACATGTTTAATGGAATTGGTTCCCAAAAGATATTCATGTTACAGCTTGAGTTGACTCAACAACTATAACATGAAATCACTGGTTTCCAAATTCCAAAAGTAAGGAGGGCTACGGCTAATCTTGAAAAAGATTTTTAATGTAATTGACTTAGATATAGTTCAGGGTGTCATATAATCATGATTTGTGTCATTGTGGTCCAGCGGACACGGCCAGAGAATTGACTAAGCCAGGGTCACTTACCCCCTAGTCTAGCTAGGGTGACCCAACAAACTTAGCCAAGCACATTGACCGGTATCATGATCCATTGAATGCCACTTATCATTTATATATGCGTGCCGTAAACTAAAGCTTTTATTAACAACTAATTAATCCTATCAACTAGTTGAATCCTTAAAATTCAAAATTTTAGGATTTGTTAATAACTTTTATTAAATCCTTATCAACTATAAGGTTCACGTGCTATCCTAATTGTTATTAGGATTTTAATAAATTCATTTACAACGCTGTAAGCATAGTCTTATAATGAGAATTATTATTATAATGATTAAAATAATAATCGTCGTTAAAGGGACTACCCTAATCAGGAATTAGGTCTCAAAGGGTTGTTAATGATTTATTAAAACATAGCATGTCAGTAAAATTCGTTTCATAAATTTTAACGAGTTCTTAATGGCTAACCTAAAAGGGTTGTCTTGTGTTATCACATAAGGGACAAGAATAACATAGCCATTCTTAAATTTAACACTTAAATCTAACATCATTCTAATAAATTTAACACTTAAATTCAACAAGAATAAAAGGTTTATCTAATAAACAATAAACATGCATTCTTAAATTTAGCACTTAAAATTAAAATTATGATTTTAAAACATTTTATTTTTATCTCATAAAAATATATTTAAAAAAACTTGTTATAAAATAATCATAGCATTTGCATGTTACTAAAATTTCTATCGCCTAAAATTTTAAAACATTTAAAATCATTTTAAAATTATCACATAAATTTAAAACATTTTAAAAGGCATTTAAAAAGAATTTCAATTAATTATATCGCAGTCCTAGATCATCATGCAAACCATGCTCTGATACCAATGATGGGTTTTATAGACCCTCAGGGCACAAATCTATGCACGTCCTAAGTCGGACGGACTATAGATCGAAAAGAATGCAACAGAAAAAATGATTCGTTAAACTATTTTAACGAAGCCCTAAGGTTCAAGACCCTTATCCAGGATTTTTGCCGACTTGAGATGGATCTGACCACCCTAAGAAGGATTTAAACTACTGCGATTAAATTAAAGGAAAGCTAATTAAAGTCACATACAAGGAATCTTGCTTGCACCGGCAAGGTGTACCGAACCGCATCCGCGCTGCTCCCCGTCGCGAGCAGAACTGCTTCTTGGACCGCACCACGTCCTGAGCTAAACCGCTTCCCCAACCGCACCGCGTCCCAAGGCGAGCAACCCCATTGTCGCTGAGCCAACCACACACCGAAGAAAGTTTCACTTGAGTGGATCCTCCGTCTAGACTTCGGATCCGATCCGAGCCCCTTCGTGGCTTTGCTAGAGCCCTTCAGGAGCAATGCATAAATTTAGGGAGAGGAAAAATATTTAATTTAAGCTTAGATCCGAGCGTGCTCCAAACTTTTTGGAGCCACTCAGATCTAGAGCTTGGGACGAGTTTTGAGGATGGGAGCAGACCCTATTTATATAGGCGGCTGACCCCTCCCCTTTACTCAAATTCCGATGTGGGACTAAAGTTTGGAGTTAATAAATTCAATTTAGTTTGCCTTTCACAAAGGCCAAACTTCCATGAATTTTAACTCTCTCATCGTTGAGCTTCATGATTGATACAACTTATCAAATCGAAGGGCGTTCAACGGTGAACACATAGGAAAAAACGGCGAGTCAATCGGAGTCCGTTTGACCCCTCAATTGTATGTCCAAAGTTAAGCCCAAAACTAGTTTTTCCGAAAAACTGAGCCGTCAAAATTCTGCATCAACAAGGGTTTGAAAACCTAGAATTGGGGCCCACAAGTAGGCCCCACAACATGCAGCACACGCAACCCAACGCGGGCTGGCAGGCACGCGCCCCTAGCCCGGGTGCGTGCCAGGCACGCGCACAGGGCGCCCAAGAATTGGGCGCCCTTTTTCACGGGCGCTGCCTGGCACCCAAATACTGGGCGCCAAGATATGGGGGGCCCACATTTCGGCCCCCCACCAAAGAACTGTTTTTTAATAATTAAAAACAGTAGCCTTACTCTTAAGGTTTTTGGGCTTTTATTGCTATTTGGGCTTTCTATTTAAACTCCTTTAAATAGACTTATTGAGCTCGTTTGTACTCCGATTTGAGCGCAGTTGGAACCTACGTTTAGAGCGGGACGATCCCGTCTAACAGGTAACACTTTCCTCGCGTTTATTATATTAAATATGGTCTTAAACAGTTTAATACACATTTAACCCCTTTGCATCATATGCAAATTAGTCCATATCTAGGCTTAAAATATCATTTGCATCAAATACAAATGATCTGAGGGCATACATCCTCCAACAAGCACAACTCCAGGCCACTCACAAAAACGATAAAGATTAGATAGTCTGAAATAATTCGGACTCTTCAAGTATCTTCTACACAGGACCTTCTCCGACCTAAGCACTACATGCTCTCCTTAGCTCGGCATGACAACTACTGGCTGGTTTGCCTAATTGATAGGCCTGAGTTGCTGCCGAGCCTCCTTTGAGTAAGTTATCGACTTAAGCACAAGAGGGGATTAGGTCAGAAGTGGAGTCCGGCCCTCCCTCATGAGTTGTTTGTGTTGCAGGCAACTAGGAGATAGCTCAGACCAGAGCCCGACAAGCCCAGATTGAGGTTTGATCGGCACGCTCGAACGAGCTCAGAGTTAGTTTGACCAACTCGGGTCAACAGTTGCAACCGAAGGACCCGATAACATAAACACACATCAGATTGGTGGATTCATCCGTTAACAAATATAACACTCATCACCTTTGTTATCATGATATTTTATATTTATTATCATTTGATTATTATTATTATCATGATAGAGAAGTAAGAGAATAAAGCCGAGATAAAAATGTAATCATTGTTGTGAAGGGTTGAGGGCTAGGAAATCCCTAGCCTCATATATATATTATTCAATATGGGTGGATACGCAATAGGCCCATTAGGTCTTATTCATTACACTTCTCCTTATCCAACCATCGTTGTGACTCAACATATGAATACTGCAGGATCTGTAACGACCTGTATTTTAGGCGTGTTTAAGTTCGTGCGTACCGATATTTTATTTCAGTCGTCCGAGTGATTTTCGTTCGTATGTTCTTTCTTCTATGCATAGAACGCGAGCGCGTCTCTGGTTTTTAAATTTTTATCATGTCGTGATTAATTAACTTTTAACCCTAATTAATTACTCCTAATTAATTACGCCTAATTAAATTAAGGGAATAATTAACACTAACTTGACAAATTGAATCCCACCGAAATATATCGGTGAGATCCAACATCTACCTTCATTTCCATCCCCACATCCAGCTTCCCTCATCAAGCTGCCCCACCATTTCAATGTCTTAAATCAACAACAACAAACAACAACAGCAACACCATCAGCCTTCTCATCTCCCTGCAAAATTCCTCTCCTCCACTTCCTCTGATCAACCCAAATTCAGATTCAATTTTAATCAACAAACAAATTTCACAAAACCAGAACCAAATTTAGCCCCAAATTATTCCAAAACCAATTCAATTCAGCCCAATTCATCAGCTTCACAAACCAAATTCAGATGCAAACCAAAATCCAAATCAGTCCCCAAATCAAAATTGAAACCCAAAAATGAGAAATTTATAGAGGAGGAAACCCAAATCTGAAATCAATTTCAGATCAATCAACCCTCTCCCTCAACCTCCCTCCTCCGACAGCCCACCTCCCCCGACCTGACCACCTGCCTCCCCGCGCCGCCTGTAGCCCAGTCGTGCGGGCCTTGCGCCACCGCAGCTGTCCTGCACGCATTGCTGCACAGCCACCCAACGCCGTCGCATGCGCCTACAGCGTGCCTTCGCCTGCCGCCGTCGCCTCCCTTGCTGCGCCAAGCTGCCCCACCAGCCCTCTTCTCCCTGCAACAAAAACAAGAAGAAAAAGAAAGAAGGAGGAGAAGAGAAAGAAGAGAAAGAAGAGAAGAGGGAGAAGACATATGAAGAAAATATAGGGTGGAGTTTTTAATTGAAATTTATTAAATTATATGGGTATTGGGTTTCATTGGATAAGTAGTTGGATATTGGGTTTGTTTTGGGTTTAAGTTACTTAGTGGGTTTTGGGTTTAAGTAAAATTATTGGGTATGGGCTTATTAACCTATTGGGTTTAATTGGATAATTGGGTAAGTTATTGGGTATGGTTGTTAGTAATTATTTGGGTTAGTTTTTTAAAGTTAATTGAATGATTTGAGTTATTTAGAATTATTAAGTTTTTGAATTTACTAAGTTATAAGTTTTTGAATTATATTAAGTTATTTTAAAGTCATTAAGTTATTAATTTAGCTATTTTAAGTCATTTTGAGTTATATTAAGTTATATTCTTAAATATGTTTAGTTTATATATTAGTTTCATACTAAGTATTTATAAATAGTTTGAATCTATATAAAGAGTTCCATACTAAGTATCTTATAAGTTAGTTTGATTATTTTACATAAACAATATTCATATAGGTTAGTTTTAATGATATTTTAATTGGTTAATAAACGTATTAACCATTTGATCATGTTGAACGAAACAGGAAAATCGACATCACTATAATATCACGTTTGACGAGACGAACACGACAACACCAAAATCACCAACCAGGCAAGTATTTTTCGTAAAATGAATTGCAAAACAAACTGTTCAAACTTTAGTGCTAAAATTATATTTCAGTGTGCTTGTCGACTTTAGAACTAAATTTTAAGTTTACATTGTACTGTTCGCTTTCTGATTAAATGGACACGTTATATTTAATGTTGTTTGTTTGGAACAATTCATGTCTGCCTGCTATCAAATGGAACTACCTTTACTATCTGCATGCTATAAAGTTGGACTAATTTGGACAGAGGGTATGATATAAAACATATATGTGATACCATCAAATACAGATGGGATGTAATCTAGTCGATGACTAGACAGACACCTTGGGCGGGGTTGGTTCATGTAGTAGAGTCCGTAAATGTGGCTTGAACATCTTACGGCTACCTCCATACCACACTAATGGAGGCAAGCATCTTGGCTATCTTCCAGGTTAGGAATGACAAGAGGCGTCAGGGTAAATCCCGATGATAAGGTGTATCGAGAACATTTTACCTACTCGGACATGGACTTATTCACTAGCACAAACAACTGAAAAGTATTCTAAATTGCCAACTTTGCTTACCTCGTTAATAATGCACATGTATATTAATTGTCAATGAACCTCATGCCTTTACTTCCCACTTGTTCTCATTTTTGGCTATGCACTTGCTCTTATGTGTTCTAACCTTCTTATTTTCTTAAATTGCAAGTTACTACTTTCATTAATTTAAAATCTTGCCGAGCTATCGCTAACATATATTTCAAATGAATTTATGAAATATATGTTAGGTTCAGAGATAGAGTACATCGAGGACCTTGCTTTTGAGGATCCTACTTTAGAGGTGGACCCCGCTGATTAGAGTTACGAGGACACTGAAGTCATCCCTGTTGAAGGATAGAGTGAGCTGTTGTTATTTCAGTAATATTAATTGTACTTGTTGTCTTCAGGTGTGTTTACTTTCAGCAAATTGTGCGGCCATACTAGGCCTTAATTACTTTGTGTACTTTGTTTTAAAAACGCTGGTGTTTAAAGTGTAATGACTATTTATGCTGCTTCTAAGAAATTCGCGTGCAGGAACCTGCTTTGCTAAACAACGCTTATTGTGCTTAAGTCAAAGAAGAAAGAAAAAAGTACCTTTTCTTTGCTTTAAGTACATGCGGACCCGCTCGCGTCCTCGCTCCCAAGTATAATGGAAAGCGGAGCTTGACAGGATCCATAGTGCTTATGAGTATCATAGGGGGTGGACACTTCTAGATCCTAAGTTAGGGATAACTGTATCGTTAAAACCTTTAGCTATGGAAAACCCAGTGGAAAAAACCAATAGCCAAGGAAAATGAGTACAGTTCTCCATAACTTCCCCTGATTTGTGGAAGTATTTAGGGGTGGATACTTCTGGATCCAGAGTCAATGAGGTTGCCTCGTTAAAATCTTTAGCTATGGAAAACCCAGTGGGAAAAAACCAATAGCCAAGGAAAAAGAGTAAAATACTCATTTGGCTCCCCTGATCTGTACAAGTTGCAGGCTTGCAGATCTCCTAGGCAACTATACATCATCTATTACAATATTCTGAGAATAAGTACGAAATACAAGACACAGCTCATTATACAAGTATCGCTCATCTATACAAGTATCATTCATATATGGCAACTACTGAATCTGAGGGAGCTCTTCTGAAGAGGAGAGGTTTGTAGACTTGGTAGGTAGCTTCACGTCTCTAACCCAGTCGTCACTGTGTCTACGAGGTACTACAGGACGTGGTTGTGCATACTCATGATTTGCTTCTTAGATGATGAGCCTCTCGGAATGGTAGGACTGACGCTTTGCAGGTCTCCAGGAGTTGGTCTTCCTTTGTGGTAGTCATCGCGATGATCTGTAACCTGCATCTGTAAATACATTTAACATGGAGGATGATCCTTGACCCTTAGAGGTAGCACAGAAGCAACATATCTTCGGTTCAGTGGTGCGCTGCAGGCGCTGCACTGTATCTGGCTAATAGATTTACTATCAACGCTCTCTAGAGACGCATGCAGTTGGCCAGATAAATGAGTGTACCAAAAACACTCAAGTAAGGCACTTCAGGACCTAGGATATCCTTCCACTCTTCCAGCGAACAGAAGGGATCTTAATGTGCATCCATACAACCAGAAGGTGTATTTAGTAGATTGTGAGTGTCCATGTTTCTTCATCAACTTCGGGTGAATGAAGTTTAATGTCACATGTTTTTATCTTCGGGATGATAATTTCATCTTCTGGATGATAATTCATCTTCTGGATGATGGTTTCATCTTCTGGATGATTATTCATCTTCTGGATGACCATTCATCTTTTGGATGATGGTTTCATCTTCTGGATGATTATTCATCTTCATGATGATAATTTCATCTTCTGGATGATGGTTTCATCTTTTGGATGATTATTCATCTTCTGGATGGTTATTCATCTTTTGGATGATGGCTTCATCTTCTGGATGATGGCTTCATCTTCTGGATGATTATTCATCTTCAGGATGATAACTTCATCTTTTGGATGATAATTCTATAAGCCAAGATTTTTGCCTAGGTCTTACATATCATATTTAATAGTTAGGCTTAAACATATATTTTGGTTTTCTTTACAGGAGATACGATGAGATTTGAGTCATTTGCAAATATAACCTCAAATCAATTTCTTTGCTCTTTTTAAAGATGCAAAAGAAACCTTTAGTAGGAGTCCTAGTTAAATTTAAAGAACTCACTTGGTTTTTATTTTATTATATCTTTCATCGGATAGATGCCCCAAAAATCTATCCAGACAATAAAGGAAATAAGGAGGAAATCCGTAAGGGTATGTTGCCACAGCATCCATAGCAACATATCCCAAAATTTCCTTTGCTAATTGCATAGTTTTCGCAACTATGACCAGGGAGCATGATGCATCAGTTCATATAATTTTGTAAGTGAGTCAATCTCATCTCACTTGGTTACTTCCTGGGTTCAGCGAAATAAACCTCTAAGCTATAGCGTGTTGCTATAGCATACGATTTTATTTATTTATATTTATGTTTATACAATACTCGGTTAACCCACAGGATTGATATCTTATTGATATCAGGACTTCAGGTCCAAACACTTCACATTTCATAAGTGAGACCAGGTAAACTTATTTTTGCATCTTTCCACATTATTTGGCCAAATTCTACGTTTGCTTCAGGAAACGTAGTGTGGAAACGTTATTCCTATAATTATCATTTAAATGGCAAAATGAAATGTGAGTAATTGTTGATAAATGTGTTATTTTATCCAAACACCTCACCCTGTATGTACATTTAATATCTCAATTTCTTCCAGAATTGTTTCACTCTCAACACTTGTTGTGAAGGTTCTGGAACGGGTAGAGGATATTGACAGAGCCAGAATGGTGTCCTTATCAACAGTTGTTGTGTAGGTTCTGGTTGAGCTCACTTTCCTGTGGTGGTATTGCTTTATGGTCTTCATGAGTTATTTCTCGCTTTGGAGCCTTGTGGTATGTCCTATCATCCATTGAGGACATCCACTTCTGCTACTGGTGGATTGCATCCATTATATTTGGTACGTCAATCCTAGCTGGATTTTTAGCAGCAGGGATGTGTGAATTTGACAATATTTATATTGTCAGTAACTATGTCTGATAACTGTTTAAGAGTTTTGTAAGTGTGGATCTTCAGGATCTCATCACAATTCATGATAATCAGATCATAAGTATTAATGTTTGAAATGGTCAATTGAGCTTCAGGCTCATGGATGATTATAATATTTCTGTTGGACCTAATATTGGGAAATAAAAGATTTCTGAGTGTGAAGGATCTTCAGGATCTCATCTTCGTTATCAAATCTTTAAATAAGGGCCCCATCAATGCACATCTTATGAGAAGTGAATTTAAATGCTTCCCCTATTTGTAGTGCATTTTGATGGATTTTAGTGGTGATATGGGGTTGTGTACACATCATGGCACAATCTGTAGGATGTGCTTTAAACGCTTCCCCCGTTAGGGGTTCTCAGAAACTGTTTATATAAGGTGATCAGGCTCATATAAATAGATTCTAAGGAGGCGTTTTGATGGTTTGCATTGTAATTGCTTGTCCCCATGTAGTCACCAACAACTGGATTTTTAATGGATAAGTAAGCCGTTTAAATCATTTTAATGATTTATGTATATAAACCGTTTTTGGGTGTGAACACAAACTTCAGGGTGTTCGACCTTTTTTGGTAGTAAATATTATTTAATTTCCCAGTGTTATCCAATGTTTCTGCCATTTATTAATGTGTCCTATATATTGTTAAAAGCTGGACTGCGGTTGGATAATAGGTTTGATACTGACCATTTTTAGAGGATATACGGATGAGTACTCTAACGTACATCATCAGTCCTATGTAGGGAGTGGATAAGTCCACTTTTATCCCTCAAATACTCTCAAGAGACATAAAGGTCTTATTATGTTAATGGTGATAGTAAATATATCATCATAAATTCTTTTGAGGAAGTGAAGAGAGTCAATGTCCACGTGAATGGAGATGATCTCGTAATCATTTTTCTCTTATGAATGAGACAATGAAAGCTTCACCCTTTTGAAGAATCTTTGGGTTCTTCATATTTATAGGATTAAATAATATCAATCGAGGGTGGTATATTATATCGTTCCAAAGTTAATAGTTGAACGATTCTGGACATTTTTGGTGTTCCAAATTAATTCCTCTTTTCGAATTTATGTGGGACTTTTGAAAATCCATTAAAATGCTCAAGTTAATTTTGTCCGGTAATAGGTGAACTGTGTTCTAAATGTGAATGATCTCATCTTCACATTGACTATTACACAGATCATAGTGGGACAAAGCTTCAGGCTTCATTGATTTCTTGAGTCATATTTAGGGATTTCGTTTTGACGAATATCCATCGAAACCTGTTAAGTTTCTTTTATTTATTTTTGAGAGTATTGGGCATCCTCAAATAGAGTATTCAGGTTAGCAAAGCCTGAATCTCAAGCAGACGTCCCAAGACTAGTTTTCTATTGGACTAGGGTTAAATGCTTTTGAAAGCATTCGTCTACAATTATGCTCATTAAGACTTATGTTATGACAACAGAATACATTTGTTTTCAAAGTTTATTTGTCCTCGGGGAGTACTAGCTAAATATACATAAGGTCAATTGACTTTCGTCGTTTAGACTAGATATGTATATATTTTTATATGGCATAAGTTAATGCACATTCATGTTGCAAAAGCATTATGGGTCTTATCAGAACTTCTGGTCTGATATTGGTTTGCCATTACTTACTCCATGTTGAGGTATATCATATCTTCCCTTTCTCATTTTATTCAGGACTTCCCCTGTTTTCAGTGTTCCTTATTGTTATTTATAAGGAAGAATGAATATTAGTCTTACTAAGTAGACATATACAAGGCAAATGAGTTAATTTCTATATTTCCACTTTTCTAATTTATGATGGACTTTTAAAAGTCTATTTGAATGCTCAAGTATGGTCTCCAGGCCATTTTTATTGAGTCATTCAAGTATTATGTGGATAGAGAATGATGCTCAAGGGGAAACAAATGCATGGTTACGAAATTTATAATTTCTCACTTATCTATTACGCCACGACTTTGGGCGTACGCTTAAAATTAAGGCTGGATTCAAGAATCGTACGTTGTAAAGTGAGATTACTCTCAAAGAGTGTAGTGGTATTATGACAACTGCTGGTGTAGATATTAGTTTATAAAGACCATAGATCTGAGAGATCTATTTACCGCAAAATGCGTATCTCCAAAAAGATCGCATAAATGGTTTTCGCATAATCCATCATATTTGGTAATGTTTATTTTATTTGAGTAAAAGGGATGTTGACTTTTGATTTGATTTGAACTTCAGGTTCAATTTGTCAAAGTGGATATGTTGTTAAACCTTTTGAAATTATGATTGGTTTGTTATCATAAAATATTGTCATATCATGAGCATGAGCATACGCATGGGATGAGCATATAAGTGTGCATTATGTAACATTTAATGAGTTATCATGCACATAATATAAAGCCTATAAGCTAAAAAGGCATGTTCAATAAAATAGTTTGAAAGAAACTAAAATATCCATGCAAACAATATCAAGCAAGTGAGCTAAAAATGTATGCTCAGTTAACATGGATTGAAACATATATATGATGTATACAGATGTTATTTATATGCTGCAGGTATATAAATAATTTCATCGCAGACATATAGTTATGCTACATGCATTAAAAATTTATCATAGAGATTTTAGCATGCCAAATAAAATGTGCATCACAGAACATAGGATATGCAGCATGCATATATAGTTTCATTGTAGGCATTTAGTTATGCAACATGCATATTAAAGAAAAATGTATCATAAAGATTCAGCATGCTTCAGGCATTTAAATGATTTCATTGCAGATATATAATTATGCTACTGTCATTAAAAATATATCATAGAAATTTAGCATGCCACTGACAATTCATATTAAAGGTATGTATGGACCAGAAATAAAGGTGAAAATTAGATTAAAAATTTTATATTGTGCCCCGAAAAATTCTCGGCATTCAAATTTGCCCCAAAAGCCCTAATTAGGGTTTGCTACGTTTTTCGTGTATCGTCGGCTGCTATGGCCACGAAAAGAACATTGCGCGAATGCTCGTTTTCGACCTGTGGGGTTGCGAAAATTATCGTTTTGGTCTTCAGGGCCGTTTTCCACGTAAAATGTGGCGAGGGGGAGCTGCGGGTCCCATCTTTGAGCACCGTGGGGGCTACCGGCCGCCCGTTTCTCCACCGTGGAGGGGGGGGGGGGTGCCGCCCCCCTTGTCGTTGGGGGGGTGCCAGCCCCCCTCCTCTCGTCGTGGGGGTGGGGGGTGCTGTCGCCCCCCCTCTCGCCATTGGGGTGGGGCGAGGTGGGGCGCTGCCGGGCCCCCCTTTACTCGCCGTGGGGGGTGGGGGGGGTGGGGTGGGATTCGCCCCACCCCTTTTGCGGTTGATGGCGACGGCAGGGGGTTCCCCCCCGGCGGTTAAGACCGGCGTCGGCGATGTGGATTTTGTCGGCGTGAAGTGGGAAAGCACAATTCCAATAAGAAAATCACCTTATACGAATTAAAAACTAATTTTTGTAATAAAAAATTGGTTTTTATCGATGGGATCAACGTTTTCATTATAAAAATTTGATTTTTATTGTTAAAAACCATCGAATTTGGTCCAAAATTAAGCAGATCTAAACATATTATACGAAAAAAATAGGGTTAGATCTAGTTTTTGTGTGATTAACTCTAGATCTGTCCTCCACATCTAGCGACGTTCGATGAAGGATGTCCGAAAAAATCTGCGTCGTCTCGCAAAGCGTTGCGTCGCGAAAAAAAATTCATCGGAGCTTCAGCCGGCCGCCTCACTCTCACGAGCTGTCGCCTTTTCCACGAGCCGTCGTGCTGGTAACGTGTTGTGAAGGGTTGAGGGTTAGGAAATCCTTAGCCTCATATTTATATTATTCAATGTGGGTGAATTCCCAATAGGCACATTGGATCATATTCATAACAATCATAAGTTTGTCCGTTCGCAAGTTCTATGTGAATAAATACTGTTAAAAATTATTTTGAATTTAAGAGTGATTGGGTAATGTAAATTTAGAGCAGTTCGGACTTCTTTTCGGACTTCTTTAGAACAGAAGAAGTATTGATTTTTTTTTAAATAAAAGGATTATCATAGATTTAGAAGTTCAAATAATTTAGAGAATATTTGTGTTAATTAAAATTTTGGTTGAAATACCCATCAAAGTTTTAAAATAAAGCAAATTTGCCCATATATCCATGAAAATAAAACCAAACGGTTCAGATAGATGATTTTTTTTTAAATGTATATACGTATCTGTATCGGTATCCATACCGCATTTGCTACTTGTTACGCGTATTCAACCATAACACAGAAAGTCGTCAGTTGATTCGACCAACGCCTCCAAATGTTGTCCTCTTTTTTATTTTCATCAATTTCTCCTCCATCTCACTCTGTATTTGTATATACACAAATAATTAATCGTAAATAAACCAAAAAAAGGAAGGTGAAAAAAACAACAATTTTCATGTCATCATCCTTCTAAGTAGTGGGAGGAGGTCCGGTAGAGGTCGTAAGGGGCCCACAGATGGTCAACGGAGCAGGGCTTCCGCGAGTCGAGCCGCAGCCACGGCTTGCCTTTCCCGCTCCAATGGAGCAGGCTAATGGGCCCAGGGTGCAGGCTCCGGCACTTCCCCTCGATGTTGTCGCCGCCCAGCCCGTGCTGGTTCCACCGGTGGTCGACCGCCTTGATGTTGCCGGCCAACACCAGAAGGAACGGCGGCAGGGACCCAAGCTGGTATATACGCCGCTGCTTCTGGACACCCATCCAGTCCTCAACCATCTTGGTGTAGTTGCCCTGCCGCCAGCGCTCGACGTCCATGACCATCACGCCGGTGTTGAAGTAGCAGGGGTTGCGGCCGTGGAAGGTGCGGGAGAGGGAGGGGTCGCTCCAGAAGGCGCGGGTGAAGTAGTCGGTGAAGTTGGCGTGGCAGTACTCGGGGGCGGCGACGATGTGGGGGCTGAGGTCGACGCGCCAGAGGTGGACGATGTCGTCGACGACGACCACGTCGGAGTCGAGGTAGATGACGCGGGAGACGTCGAGGGGGAGGATGTCGGCGAGGTAGATGCGGGCGTAGTTGAGGGGCTGGTCGAGGGCGTGGCGGATGGAGCGGGAGATGCGGCCGCGGACGCGGTTGCTGTCGAAGCGGTAGACGCGGAAGTCGAGGTAGGGGAAGGTGGCGTTGATGGCGGCGAGGATCTCCGGCTCGAAACGCGCGGCGAGGAAGTGGAACGAGACGTTCTCCGGGCAGGAGGTGTGCTGCAGGATGGAGAGGACGGCCGCCATCGTGCCGCGGAGGTAGTTGGCGTCGAGCGTCATGGCGATGTCCACGCGGTGCGAGGGGGCGCACTCGTCGCCGTTGCGGAACGCGGGCGCCTCCCGGAAGGGGGACGGCGGCGGCGGCGGAGGAGGATGGGAGGGGCGGGGGCCGTCGGAGGGCAGCCGCGTGATGTCGACGCGGATGGCGTCCGCGTCGGTGGAGAGGAGGAGGAAGAGGAGGGTAGCGACGAACAAGGTCGGGGCGGAGGCGGCGGAGGCCATGTTGCGTGCCGCCGCCTGCAGCCTGCGACCGCGGCCGGCAGCACGAGACAAGACGGGGGCTAACAAGGTAGGGGGAAGGGGGAGACAAACACCATTTTGATATTGATAATGAAGAAGGGAATAATGGGGAGGATGCATTGGACGTTGGGGGTTTTCATGGGTTAAATTTTGGATTGGGAGAAGGAGAGGGAAGATAGGAGGAGTCCAACCCACTATTTATAGATAATTGCCGAAATAGGGAATTATCCTTTGAAATTTAGCGTCCTGTTTCAATTTTAGGATATAATCTCCTGTTATGGACTCCATCAACGAACTCTATTTAAATTTGAAGGGTTCGGTCATAGGCAAGGTACCTCCCATTTATGAAATTTGCTGTGAGTTTGCTCTACAAACAATGCAAGGGTATCAAAATTACAAATCAGGCACGAACAATACCTGAAAAAGAGTAAAGAGATAGGGAGAGTCACATGCCTTCCTCATCAGCTCGGCTATGCATGAGATGAGATGCATATAGTCATAGTCCTTTCCCAATAGAACATGCATCCACAGTTGGGCATGAGTGTGCCTCCCAAGAGAACAGCCGAGGGTGGGCAGGAGGGTTCTTGTGTGAAGGTGGTTGTCAACACCGTAGGGTGTATGTCTACTAAGCAACGCATGAGACGGTTGTGAATAGTGTATTGGCAATCAAAAATACTAATTACACTAATTAAGAAACTGCGGAAAATTAATTGCAACACAATCACAAAATGAGATACCCCAATGCAAACACAAACACAACACGTATCTTGGTACGGATCTCTTGACCAGGCGATCCTACTCCAGTCCCACACTTGTAACCCGAGATCTGGATTGGGGTAGGCCCGGTTAAGGGATTCGATACATGATACGTCGTGTGTTTGCGTTTGCATTGGTGTATCTCATGTTGTGATTGTGTTTCAATTAATTTTCTACATTTGCTTACATTAGCGTTTTTGTTTGCCGATACCCTATTCATCCCTAGTGTGTTGCTTAGTGGACATGGATCCTACAGTTGGTATCGGAGCTTGGTTGTACCTGGAACACTTTCTCTCTTGATGCATGATCAATGCATAATACTTGAATCTGAAAGTAAGAGAGAGAGAGAAAGAAATGCTCTTTGATTTGGCTCAATAAAATTAGTTCTAAATAATTACCATTGGTGCCACAATCTCCCTCAAACCCAATCATAAATACCCTTCAAATCTGCACAAAACCCGAGGAAACAACCCCAACAAAATCACAGCCAACAGCTATAAATGGGCAGATTGCTGAGTCATCAGACGTCTGGTGTTGTGTTTCTAGACGGCTGATCAACTGCTCAGATGTCTGGGAACATAACATCAGACGGCTGGCAGAAGAGATGGACAAAAGAAAAATAATGAAGTCCAATCTCCAAGCAACTAGTCGTCTGTAGAACACTTGTCTAACAACTGATCAACTGTTCAGTCGTCTGGCAAGCTTTCTTCAGATGGCTGACAATAAAGGGTGAGAAAATAGAGAGTTCAAGAAAAATAACTCATCCTGTTAAATCATTTGGAGTTCATTGTCCTAACATCTGAGCCACTGTTCAGACGTCTGGTCATTAAACATTATACTGTCGGGACATGGCTATGTCAAACTATCTAAAAAGCTGACACGTCAGACGTCTGGTACACCTACAGTAGATGTCTGTCCTGCTCCAAAAAGCAATAAAAAGAGTGTTTTGAGTATAAGACCAAATGTGATGTGTTCTACATGATTTTTAAGAAACCCTATGATGGTAACGATGCTTATGAGAGAGAGTGTGCATCTGTTCAAGGCTACAAATATTCTATGTAAGAAAAAAATTACATGAAGAATAACATGAAAATACACAATGAATTCTTCAAGCTTAATGCAATACTTTGCTCCATAACCTTGAATCTATCAACCCATCAGCTATTGTTTTGTCTCCTCGTCAAGATAATCAATTGTTAATCTGAGACTAAAACAAGTAGAGACATTAGCAACTACATTATCAGGTGATCATCATAAAAAAAGTGGGCTAATTGGCCAATATCCAATAAACACGATCTGTTCCATTATGCCCACAGGCCAACACAGATTTGAGGGACACATTGAGTGTGCTGAGACAATGTCAATAACTATTTGGGGGCAACGAGGGATGATGGATACCAAAGTAGTGTTGATCAAGCTCACTCTACTCCCTAAAGAACATCCTATGTTAGGCAGGGGTGCAACTCCCAAGAGGACAACCGAGGTTGGGTAGGAAATCTACTGTTAAGAGAATAACTGAGAATGGGCAAGAGGGTGCATGTATGGGTAAATGTTAACATGATCTATTCCGTCATGCCTGTCAACCAACGTAAAGCTGGACATCCTGTTCTATAGGCTTATCATGATCACCGCACGAGATGAGGTCTTACCTCAATGGATATAGGGCCTATAAGATATTACAACTTTTGAGCTTCTTGAATTACTTTGGGGCCTTTCAACCTTCTCTACAATCGAGGTCTTTGCCGGGTATGTCGGGTTATAGAGCATTAGCAACCTTTGATTATTCTTATCTTAACTTATCCAAAGTCTTTAACAGTCATGCACAATCTCATCGTACGCGACTGTCATCCTGGAAAGCTTTTGGGCCTGTCAGCCATTATTGTCTCTAAGCTGCTCCACTATGAAGGGGTTTCTTGGTCCTTATGGCTATAAAATCGATGTCCAGCCTAAGTCAGGCAGACGAAGAAAGCATAAAATTAGCAGAAAACATATCTTAAAACAGTTTTAAAAGCAGCCCTAAAGAATAAACCCTAGCCAGAATCTCTACTATCCCGGGGTTGGGTCCGACCAACCCATAAGGATAGATTTATAAAACTATTGCAATTATAAACACATGAATATTAAACTACATACTTGTCACTTCGATTCTGGGTGAAGCGTCGTTTTCAGCAACCTTTCTTTGACATCTGAAGCGATGCCCCGCATTGGGGCTGAGCCGCTTCTCCCGAGCCAAACCGCGTCCCGAGCTGAACCGCGTCCCGAGGCAAGCAACACCGAGTCTCCAAGCCAACCACTTGCCAAAAAAAGATTCACTTGAGGAGGAACCGCGTCAAAGACTTTGGATCCGATCCAAACCTCCTCGTCGTCTTGCTAAGACTCGGACGGAGGAACGAAAGAATTTTGGTCGGATGGAATAAATTTTAAGTCTTACTTCGAGTATGCTCAAATTTTTTTGGAGCTACTCAAAGCGGAGACTTGGTGCAGATTTTCAAGGGGGATTAGCCCCTATTTATATAGGGATCTGGCCCCCTTCTCGTCTCACGAGCAATGTGGGACTAAAGTTAATGGAGGAAAAAACAATTTCAAGTTTGTCTTCCACGAAGGCCAAACTTTAGCGAATTATTCCTCCTTCACCGTTGAGCTTCACAAGTGATATCATATATCAAATCAAAGAGCACTGATCGGTGAATGCATATAAACAAACGAGGCTCAATTCCGACGTCGTTTGACAACTCTAATGTCGTCTCAAAGTTGGCCCAAAAATGCAGAAAGCTGAATCTGGACAGATTTGAGTCTAGATTTATTCTTTCTTTGAGCAATTGTTTCTCCCTCACCAGTGATCCCCCGAAGGCATACCATATGTCATTTCGAAGGGCTTTACATGGAGAACGCATAGAAAAAACTTTGTGCAATTCTGAGGTCGTTTGACCCCTCAAATGCGTCGTCAAAGTTGACCCCTTTCCAAAAACCGAATCTGGAAATTTCCAACCATTTTTGACTAGGGTAAACCCTAGCTAAGAGGGCCCCCATTCAACAGAGCCCGCCAAAGGTCGGAGATAACTCCTCGGTGTCCAACCAAGGCAACCTGCCTCATCGGGGTTCGTCGAGCGTCGATCCGAGCTCCCAGGCGTCGATCCGAGTTTCCGCGGCATTGCATGTGCAGCATCCGCTGAACCTGGATTTCATGCTCGAAATGATAAGCTCCCAGTGGGCGTTTTTTGACTCCTCGTCACTCATCTCGATTCAATATTCTCATTTTCCTATTCGATCTCAAAAATATTTTTTTGTTTTCTGATCGATGCAGTGAAGAGGAGATAATACATCGCCATTGTCGAGCGAGGCTCGAAAACATTCGAGCTTGCCTCCATCATACTCACTGGGACTTGCGTTGTCCTCGCCTCCATCGAGCAAAACCCTTCAAGGATCGACGACCCAACCGGGTTCATCAACCGCAAATGTCGTCGAGGATTGACGGCCCCACCAAGTCCGTCGATCGCAGAGTTCACCGAACCAAATCCTTGGCAAATTCGTTTGCTAAAAGCAAGCCAAAGTGGCAAACAATTGAATGAATCCTCATTGAATTTTTCCAGTGTTCCGTTTTAAAATTTTTTCTCATGCTTAATCTTTGCTTGATTGAGGATGCTGATCTATCAGGGCCATTTTCCAAATGAGGTGAGAGTTGAAACCCAGTTTGTTGTTTTCTCTCCAACAACAAGCCTCATCGGAATGCACCATTGGAGAGCTCTGTCACATAGCTGACCTCTGTAGATCGAAGTCTAGCGAGACGTTAGCAGATCAGCAGGCTTGCCAGGCCGATGAATCCATCTCTTGGATATATCTTTTTTGATGCAATGTCCATAACAATGCTTTTATTGCCGTGTTGTTGGCTTCTGAAATGATCACAGGTTTTCTTCCACTTGAATTTTACAAGCTTCGATCATCGTAACACAAGGCTCCCTCAACCGATCTTAGGAACAACAGATGATGGGCATTGCAATACCAAGTTCGGCACCAATCTCTGCTACCCTGTTTAGGCACGAACGTGCCAAGCTGCTGTTAAGCATTGGTGTTTCATACCAATGTTATTTTGTTGATGATCACAACATTATGTTGTTGCTAATGACTCTCTTGTTTTAGTCTCATAGTTAACATTTCAAGAATATCATTCTTGGAGACTTAAACACTTGGTGTAAGGATGGACATCAAGAGGTGACAAGGCTTGGAGGTGATGGGAAGCATCAAGGCTTCAATATTGAAGCCATAGACTCTTAGGAAAGCAATGTAATCCATGTATTATTTCATTTATTGTTTTTCTCATTTTTGAGTCTAGGTTTAATGTAATGCATTGATAGATGGTCTTCTCATTCATGCATATGCATTTAACCATCTTAGTGAGCCTTAGGATTATCATAGAATCCAACCCAATAAGTTCATCTTGCCCAAAGACTCAATTGGAGTCTCTGGCTCTCCAACAGTCACCTGATGAAGGTTTTATAGTCGACTGGGAGATTCTAGTCGCCTGTCGAGCCTTCTACAGTCGACTGTAGTACATTGCTCAAGTCAACTTTTTTATTGACTCTACTTGAGCTTTTTGCCTCAGTCGACTGATGTTCATTTTATAGTCTTCTGTGTTTTTACAGTCGCCCGTGAATTGCTCAGCAGTCGTCTGTGTGCAACTTGCTTTTTCTGGGCTTCATTCCAATTGGCAAGACAGTCGACTGATGAAGTATTTACAGTCGCCTGTATATTTACAGTCGCCTGTTGAACAGTCGTTTGAAAGGCGTAAGTGCGAAAGTTGCGACCCTCTGTTTATTTCCATCCCCTGCAGCAGTCGACTGACGAAGGATATACAATAGCATGTTCATTATATAGTCGACTGTCATGGCTCAGATTATAGCTGTTGGGAATTATTTATCCGTTGGACAGTCGACTGTCATTTGTTTATCAGTCGAGTGTCGATGACGTTTTTGCCCAGATTCTAGCCGTTGCAGCCTTTTGTTTTTGGCTATTTCCTTGGGTTTTGAGAGTTCATATAGGGTTCCTATATATATGAGAGGGCTGAGTTCATTGAAACTTCTTGATGCTATTGTAAATCATTAAAGATTGATTAAGCCACTCTCAAACTCTCTTATTTTCCTCTTAGAGCTCATTCTCTCCTTCATGCATTGAAGTCAAGCTCAAGGGAAATCATCCAAGTGCAATTCTAGTAAATCTCATCACTTGGAGATCCTCTTCCATGCCTTGCATTCATTTATGAGTAAGTTCATCTCAAGGCATATGTAAGAGTATTTGTTTTACTTTGTTATTTCATTGAAACCCTAGCTTTATATGTGAGAGCTAGTTACTCTGTGTGTGTGAGTATAACCTTCTGTGTGAGGGTTGGTTGAGTTCTCTCTGTGAGAGAGCAGAAGTCTTTCTGTGTGAAAGCAAGGATTTCTCTGTATGAGAATCCAAATCCTCTGTGTGAGGTATCTCTGTATGAGATTGTATTCACTTCTATGTGTGAGAATTATTGTGGATATTGGTGTGGCTGGACGTACCCAAGTTTGGGGAACCAGGGTAACATCTAGTGTTTGCGTTTGGATTTTTGTTGTGTTTAAATTTCTCTTACATTTATAATTCCGCATTTGCAAGTTTAATTTTTAAATACGTAATTTGTGCCATTACACTATTCACCCCTCTCTAGTGTGTTCTTGTTAGTATTGCAAGGGTAAGGCGATCCTTACAACCGCTTCTCGAGCTCTAAGCTTCGAGGGGCCATACGAGCGTCTGAACTTGGTCCAGAACTACTCCAAATCCAAGCTTCGAGCTCCAACCAGCTTGCCAAGCTCCTTTCAAAGCCGATAATGCTAATCATTTTCAGCCATGAAAGACGGGAAACCACTACAGGTTGTTTCTTTCCATGGCCACGCCAATTGAAATTTAAAATTTCTGGCAAAATCCTTGCTTTAAAACATTACTCCCCTTCTAGAGAGATGGATTGAATTTAGGGTCACCATAAAGGATGCTTCGCAGGTCAAATTGGACTCCACAAATTCAGCTCCCCATCGGTCCTGTTGTGTCCTCCTTGCCTAGCCTGCCTCGAATTTTAAACATCAACATCCGCACCAACCAATCGGACTGGAGCAAACACCTGATGCGAAGGTGACCAATCCTAGGCGAGGACAATCCAAGAAGGAGGACCCATAGACCCACTTTTGTCGTCAGCCGTAAGTCAAGGGGCCAACCCCTCGCTACTGAACGACCAACTTAGTCGTCGGCCGTAAGCCGAAGGGACCAAGTCCCTCGCAACCGAACGACATTTGTCGTCAGCGGTAAGTCGAGGGGCCAACCCCTCGCCATTGAACGACACAACTTAGTCGTCGGTCGTAAGCCGAAGGGACCATGTCCCTCGCAACCGAACGACATTTGTCGTCAGCCGTAATTCGAGGGGCCAACCCCTCGCCACTGAATGACGCAACTTAGTCATCGGCCGTAAGCCGAAGGAACCATGTCCCTAGCAACCGAACGATATTTTTCGTCAGCCGTAAGTCGAGGGGCCAACCCCTTGCTACTGAACGACCAACTTAGTCGTCAGCCGTAAGCCGAAGGGACCATGTCCCTCGCAACCAAACGACATTTGTCGTCAGCCGTAAGTCGAGGGGCCAATCCATCGCCACTGAACGACCAATTAGTCATCAGCTGTAAGCCGAAGGGATCATGTCCTTTGCAACCGAACGACATTTGTCTTCAGTCGTAAGCCGATGGTCAAGCACCCTTATAACTAAACGACTTTACTCAGTCGTCGGCCGTAAGACAAAGGGGCCATACCCCTCGCAACCGAACGACTCTCCTCATCGTCAGTCGTAAGCCGATGGTCTAACACCCTTGCAACTGAACAAATTTACTTAGTCGTCGGTCGTAAGACGAAGGGGCTGTACACCTCGCAACCTAACAACTCTCCTCGTCATTAATCATAAGCCGATGGTCTAGCACCCTTGCAACTGAACGACTTTACTTAGTCGTCGACCGTAATACGAAGGGGCCGTACCCATCACAATCAAACGACTCTCCTCGTCGTCACTCGTAAGCCGATGGTCTAGCACCCTCACAACTGAACGACTTTACTCAGCCGTCGGTCGTAAGACGAATGGGCCATACCCCTTGCAACCGAACGACTCTCCTCGTCATCAGTCGTAAGCCAATGGTCTAGCACCCTCGTAACTGAACGACTTTACTTAGTCATCGGTCGTAATACGAAGGGGTCGTACCCCTCTCAACCGAACGACTCTCCTCGTTGTTAGTCGTAAGTCGATGGTCTAGTACCCTCGCAACTGAATGACTTTACTCAGTCGTCGACCGTAAAACGAAGGGGCCATACCCCTCGCAACCGAATGACTCTCCTCGTCGTCAATCGTAAGTCGATGGTTTAGCACCCTCGCAACTGAATGACTTTACTCAGTTGTCAGCCGTAAGACGAAGGGGACGTACCTCTCGCAACCGAACGACTCTCCTCATCGTCAGTCGTAAGCTGATGGTCTAGCACCTGATCGGTCCATATTTTACACCTTTTTTCTGCATGTTTTCACGCCATTTCGATTGCTCATATTGCGATTTTCACGAGTATTCGACGATATTGCGTTACTTTTCACTATTTCTTATTTTTGTCGGATTTCAGGAAATATGGAGCGATCGGGAGCAAAAATGAGCTTAAGGGACTTGCACCCACTCCGGAGCGTCACCCAAGGCTCTTTTGCGGGCTATTTGGCGATGGGAGACAGGTGAAAGAAGAAGGAACTCCGTAGGAGCGACGAGGAGGAGAAACAGGGAAGATTGGGCATTTACAGCATGCCACTCGGCCGAGTGGAGCACTCACTCGGTCGAGCAAGAAGACCACTCGGCCGACCAGACCAGACACTCTCCAACTGAAGGAATTGGGCGTGCACTCGGCCGAGGGATGATATCCCACTCGGCCGAGTAAGAAGATCGCATCGCCCAAGTGGCATGAGAAATCCACCATCAAAAGAGGCCGACTTACTGGAAATGTACAGGCTTTTGACGGTTCCGACTCGGCCGAGTACCAAATGCCCCTCGGCCGAGTGAGTAAAGCCACTCGGCCGAGTCACCTCCGAAGACAGGCCCCCCAAGACCCCCGACTTACTGGAATTTTACAGGGTCTGTCACTCGGCCGAGTTGAGAAGCCCACTCGACCGAGTAGAGAAGTCCGCTCGGCCGAGTGATGCCGAGGACACGCAGCGCCCAGATTTTCAGACATCCTCCCACTCTTTTGAAATCTACTATCATTCCAGCAATCAAAGTATTTTTCTCATATTTTTTATGTATAGTAGACTTCATGACGGTTCCAACTCCGCTAAGAACACGCCAATCGGAGGTCGGATGAAATCTGGAGAATTTCTTCAAGTTGACGCTGCAGTGCAGGAATTTTCACTCGGTCGAGTCACATTTTCCACTCGGCCGAGTCGGCGGCGGGCCCAGATTTTAAGTTGCGGTTTGAGCTGTTTTTGGGCACGAATTTGAGGGGTTTTATAGGGTTATTTGCTAGGGTTTTGGGGGGATATAAAAGGGGTTTTGTAGCCACCATGAGAGGGAGGTTCCAACATGTTTTCTTAGAGTTATTTTTAGAGGTTAGGCCATGCCCTAGGCCCCCTCTTGGATCTAAAAGCTTGTATTTTGGATTGAAGATCTTCATCAAGCTAAGTATTTTGTTCTTATTGTTTGAATATTTGTTTTGACATCTTTATATATGCAAGCAATGTTTTTTATCGATTTCTCTATCGTTATTGCTATGCTTGAGTAGATTTGTTGTTCCAGGGTTTGGGGATGAATCCTATGGATCTAATTTCATATTTGTGATGAATGAATTTCTAAATTGCTAGAATTGCTAGGAGGTTAGGTTGTGATTGATCTATTACGGATAGCTAGGGATTTCCATCGATTTGGGGTTTGCAAGAGATTGGATTCTAATCGATGGGAAGGCCTAGATATTCGATTTAGGTTTATAATCGAGATTCTCTAGACTTGGTTTGCAAGAGATTGGACCAAAGCTAGGATTTTTATTATAAATCTATACCCATATTCGTTTGCAAGAGATTGGACGAATACGAACTATCACAACCTAGATCGTAACTCTAGTTTGCACGAGAGTGGGCTCGAGGGGCGATTGAACGATGATGTCGATCCTAATGCTAGCGGCTTAGGCTAGGGTTTGCAAGAGATTGGGCCCTATCCTAGGTTTGCTATAGACCGGCAATAGCGCGAGAGCGTGAGCTTGGTTCTCTATTCAGTTACGACTAGTTCACCTCAACGCAAGTCTAGTAATATTGAGATTCACTATTTACAATGATGTATGACGATCCGTAGTGGGAATTCCCTAGCCCTAGACACTTTTACTTTTATTATATTATATTTGAATCGATATTTGACCGATTTCTCTATCTCCGACACTGACATCCATCACCATTGCCATTACATCATACCATAGCCATCTCCACCAATAAGACATTCATAGTCAAACCAACCTAGGATAGATTGGAGCCAACACCACCTCCTCGTGTTCGATACCCGCTCGCCACTACACCGTGCGCTTACGGTAAAACTACAATCGTTCTCCGGGTGTATATCCGGGGCCGATCAAGTTTTTGGCACCGTTGCCGGGGAGGTGTTTCCTGTTGGGTGCCAATTTGTCACAATTAGGTTGATTAGATTACATTTAAAAAAACAATCAAAAAAAATCAAAAAAAACATTGAGAGAGATTTTTTCCCACCACCTGCTATTATTATCTTTATCTCTCTTTGTACCACTGACGTCTTTTCCAGGTTGTTTACTTTGATTGATCAGGTACAGTTGTTGCAGCGATGGTGCTTCCAAAGAAAATGCGAGCGGGCTCTATACAATCCTACATATATCTCGCTGCATTCTATCAGGCTGATGGAGAATCCTTCGGGGAAGCCTTGTCTAGGTTTGAAGGAATGTTAGAAATGTTCCAGACGGAGTCAGACCATGAGTGGAATGACTCCACGCTATTTGATATCTTCACTAGAAGGCTAAAGGGACCCTCACATGAGTTTTTGAAGAGGATGCAAGTGGGGAAGTTCAGTGATCTACAGTTGGCAACAGCCTTGGAGCAAATGATAGATGATGCTCGATCTACCGGTTCACTAACCGTTACGGTAAGTAAACCATACGACCAAGTATTCATCGATTTTGTTATGGCTAATGTCTCTAGTACAGGTACTATCATAGATGGAGTGTATGCTTCACTTGAAGGTGATCATATCCACCTTTATACCATCAACACTCCACAAATAGAGACATCTGAGTTGCCAAAGGAGGACACGTACACGGACCTATTGAGAAACATTGTCGACATAGTTCGAAATTCCGGTCCATTGACAATAACGGCATGTGATCCTTTTGAGCTTGAATTTCAAAACTTTATCACTCATTGTATCTCTTCCACAGGCACAATTGATGATGGAGTCTACGCTCTAATTGAGGGGCACAAGACCCATTTTTACACCATGGTCGAGATACATGCGCCTATAGAGCCACCTTATGCCGTCGTCGCCTCCCCCTGCCACCCACCTGAGTCAGAGCAGCCTATACCATCAGAGGATATTATTGAGGAGGTCATGCCTATAGTAGCGGAGCAGACCATCGAGGAGGACGTGACTTTGGACGATGACATCTGCACACAGATGGAGCCCGAATTGTGCCCCCCTCCTTTCGAGCTACCGCAGCCATCCCCACCTTCTACAGAGGCTGAGCATCCCTCAGAGGACCACGCTTCCACTGATGTTGAGGACAATCCCACAGAGCTTATGGCTCCCCTTCAGGGAGATCTCTTTACTCCCCATCTCCTACATTTGATTCTCCCCCCGTGTATGATGTTTTTTATGATTCAGATTTTGGCGACTCATCGTGCTTTTTGCAGGATTCATGTACATACGATCAAGAGGTACGATGGGACGTATACGAGGAGGAGAGTGAGGAGTTAGCACCCATGGACGCTATTGAATATGATCAGGAGGTGCGATGGGATAAGTCTGACGATGATGAGGAGCTGCCTGATGAGACCTACGCTTATATGCCCAAGCTACCTGAACAACCTGAGGCGAACAATGAGGAGTTGATTTACGTGGTATACGAGAGTGGAGATTTATTTCCAGGGAAGTGTTGTCACCCGTCTTTAATTTTAAATACTTATGCTGATGACCCTCTTTGGAATACATTTTTTTGGGGAAGAATTATCCACATCAGATTGATGCGGCTTATCTCTTGCAGGGTACAGGTGGAGTCCTTGGAGAGGTGCTGGGAGCCGCATTGCTGGAGTCTGATGGAGTCCGTGGACATACGCGCCTGGCGGAGCCACGGAAAGAGCAGTTGGAGCAGTTGCCTGCACCGGCAAAGATACTGGATCCGCCTTTTGCTATAGGTGATATCAATCCAGTAGTGTAGAAATTTTTATGCTTTCAATAAACCCGAATCCTCTCGACAGCGAGGGGACCGTATAGATTTGATTGAATAAATATCACCTCTTATGACGGCAACAAAATTTTTTACACCCCAAACCCATTATATATATTAATTGCCCTCTCCATATTTTGATGTGTCACATCCTTTTGTTCACCACATTCGAGCATTTCTTTCAAGTGAATACTCACTTTCTTATTCATTTGACTTGATCACGCTTTGCAAAGCCATGACATTTTTGATCGAGTCATTTGAATAATATTGTTTGGTATAAGCTTGGGGGAAAGCACTCGCATGCATCATTGTATTTGCATGTAGTTGCATAGGGATTTCATGTCATTCGTTTCATCATTTTTCATTCACCCCCCTTATTATTATCGTTGTTCCTCATATTCTTCCATTATGATCACATTGAGGACAATGTGAAGATTAAGCTTGGGGGAGTGCATTTCCATGCCATTTAGGTATATTAGTTGCATTTTTACTTTATTTTAGGATTTTTAAAAAAAATTTCGAAATTTTTGCATCATCTTTTTGATTTTTCCATCTTATTTTCCTTTTATGTGTGGTCATGCATCATGTTGTGTGCTTGTTTTTCTTTTCTTTCCTCTCTTTTATTTTTATATCTTTATTTTCCATTCCTCCTTTTGCTAGATTTGTTCCTTATGATGATATATCTTATTGCTTTAGCAACCATCACGATGCTTATAATTTCATGCCATGCTATTTAGTGTATTCCATAGTCTTGCTATTCACATATGCTTGCAAATCTATTTCTTTTGATGATTCTTCTACATGAATGCATGATATTAATTGAAGCTGAATGTATTGATTAGTGTTTAGTATGCTTTTGTTGGAAATGCACCAAGATTCACGCATCATTAGTATATCTGAAGCATCAGTTTTATTGTCTTATTCACCTTCTGTTGCATGCCTGATATGGTTGTAAACTTTACTGCTTGACTTCACTATTTATTGAAATGATTGAGAATATCCATGCTTACATATGAGTTTTAGTTGAAGTATTATTTTATTGAATCGTTCGTGCACATCTTAGAGTGAACCGAGTGCTACATTATTTCTTTCTCCACATATATCTTTTTATTCTCTACATGTCACTTGACTTCACCACCTAAAGCTACTTATATCGCATCTATTTCCCAAAAATCCCTACAAAAGAACAAGGTTGCTCCAAAAAGTCCAAAAGCCAAAAAGGAGCCAAAAATCAAAAATACAAATCAAAATGCTCCTACAAAAATCCTAGAAGAAAAATGAGAAACAAAGTCCAAAAGAAAAAAAGAAAGATATTTCTCTATCTCATTATTGGAGCCACAAAATCTTGGGAAAACCAAGGCAAAAATCCCATTTTCCACTATCATATTCATTTAGATGCGATGCCTCAAGCTAAGTTTGGGGGGTGAATTCATTTGACCATATGAGTGAGTATGACATTAGAGTGGAGACGTGCATGAATGGGAATATTCGATAATGCGTAGACTTTGCAAAATATATTAGATATGGAGATTTTTCATGATTTGATATAAATATGTGAATGCCATGTCTCTTATTCCATTCTCTATTGCATGCTTGGTGTGATTCTTATATGCTTCAGTTATAACTCTTGATTGAAAAGTGCATCACCATCATTTGTATATTAAATCCTATGAAATGCGTGACGTGGATATGAATTGATGGTATGAATTTAGAGAACCCCTTTTGTTGTTCTTAAAAGCTTGCAAGTACAATGTTTATGTAAGATATGAAATCCTTATAGCATGTGATTCGTTTTTTCCCAAGTTATCGTGATGTGTAGCTTATGGCTTGAGATCTGAGAGAATAATCTAGCGACCCCTTCCACCTCGTGTTCTTTCTTTTTCATTTCATTTTCTTTATTTTCATCTCCCGAGTTCGTCTCTCTACTTATCTTCCTCGAGGACGAGTAAGAGGTAAGCTTGGGGGATTTTGATCGGTCCATATTTTACACCTTTTTTCTGCATGTTTTCACGCCATTTCGATTGCTCATATTGCGATTTTCACGAGTATTCGACGATATTGCGTTAATTTTCACTATTTCTTGTTTTTGTCGGATTTCAGGAAATATGGAGCGATCGGGAGCAAAAATGAGCTTAAGGGACTTGCACCCACTCCGGAGCGTCACCCAAGGCTCTTTTAAGGGCTATTCGGCGATGGGAGACGGGTGGAAGAAGAAGGAACTCCGTAGGAGCGACGAGGAGGAGAAACGGGGAAGATTGGGCATTTACAGCATGCCACTCGGCCGAGTGGAGCACTCACTCGGTCGAGCAAGAAGACCACTCGGCCGACCAGACCGGACACTCTCCAACTGAAGGAATTGGGCGTGCACTCGGCCGAGGGATGATATCCCACTCGGCCGAGTAAGAAGATCGCATCGCCCGAGTGGCATGAGAAATCCACCATCAAAAGAGGCCGACTTACTGGAAATGTACAGGCTTTTGACGGTTCCGACTCGGCCGAGTACCAAATGCCCCTCGGCCGAGTGAGTAAAGCCACTCGGCCGAGTCACCTCCGAAGACAGGCCCTCCAAGACCCCCGACTTACTGGAATTTTACAGGGTCTGTCACTCGGCCAAGTTGAGAAGCCCACTCGACCGAGTAGAGAAGTCCGCTCGGCCGAGTGATGCCGAGGACACGCAGCGCCCAGATTTTCAGAAAGCCTCCCACTCTTTTGAAATCTGCTATCATTCCAGCAATCAAATTATTTTTCTCATATTTTTTATGGATAGTAGACTTCATGACGGTTCCAACGCCGCCAAGAACGTGCCAATCGGAGGTCGGATGAAATCTGGAGAATTTCTTCAAGTTGACGCTGTAGTGCAGGAATTTTCACTCGGTCGAGTCACATTTTCCACTCGGCCGAGTCGGCGGCGGGGCCAGATTTTAAGTTGCAGTTTGGGCTGTTTTTGGGCACGAATTTGAGGGGTTTTCTAGGGTTATTTGCTAGGGTTTTGGGGGGATATAAAAGGGGTTTTGTAGCCACCATGAGAGTGAGGTTCCAACATGTTTTCTTAGAGTTATTTTTAGAGGTTAGGCCATGCCCTAGGCCCCCTCTTGGATCTAAAAGCTTGTATTTTGGATTGAAGATCTTCATCAAGCTAAGTATTTTGTTCTTATTGTTTGAATCTTTGTTTTTGATATCTTTATATATGCAAGCAATGTTTTTTTATCGATTTCTCTATCGTTATTGCTATGCTTGAGTAGATTTGTTGTTCTAGGGTTTGGGGATGAACCCTATGGATCTAATTTCATATTTGTGATGAATGAATTTCTAAATTGCTAGAATTGCTAGGAGGTTAGGTTGTGATTGATCTATTACGGATAGCTAGGGATTTCCATCGATTTGGGGTTTGCAAGAGATTGGATTCTAATCGATAAGAAGGCCTAGATATTCGATTTAGGTTTATAATCGAGATTCTCTAGACTTGGTTTGCAAGAGATTGGACCAAAGCTAGGATTTTTATTATAAATCTATACCCATATTCGTTTGCAAGAGATTGGACGAATACGAACTATCACAACCTAGATCGTAACTCTAGTTTGCACGAGAGTGGGCTCGAGGGGCGATTGAACGATGATGTCGATCCTAATGCTAGCGGCTTAGGCTAGGGTTTGCAAGAGATTGGGCCCTATCCTAGGTTTGCTATAGACCGGCAATAGCGCGAGAGCGTGAGCTTGGTTCTCTATTCAGTTACGACTAGTTCACCTCAACGCAAGTCTAGTAATATTGAGATTCACTATTTACAATGATGTATGACGATCCGTAATGGGAATTCCCTAGCCCTAGACACTTTTACTTTTATTATATTATATTTGAATCGATATTTGACCGATTTCTCTATCTCTGACACCGACATCCATCACCATTGCCATTACATCATACCATAGCCATCTCCACCAATAAGACATTCGTAGTCAAACCAACCTAGGATAGATTGGAGCCAACACCACCTCCTCGTGTTCGATACCCGCTCGCCACTACACCGTGCGCTTGCGGTAAAACTACAATCGTTCTCCGGGTGTATATCCGGGGCCGATCAGCACCCTCGCAACTGAACGACTCTAAATTAGTCGTTGGCCGTAAGATGAAGAGGCCATGCCCCTCGCAACCAAACGACCTTCGTCGTCAGTATTAAGCCAGGGGACCAACCCCTCGCCATTGAACGACACAACTTTGTCGTCGGTCATAAGCCAAAGGGGTCATGCCCCTCGCCATTAAAATGACGTCTATCGTCGATCGTAAATCGCAGAGGTCATCTCTTCTATACCAGACAGGTCGACCAAAGTTATTTCTTCCTCATGTTTACCACATCACTCAACCTTAACCTTTATGGAGGTTAAACTCGGACGATGTGGGTCATTGTAGATACCAATTTCATCATGAGTCCGGCCCACGAAATGAGTAGATAAATTCTATCTAATGAGTAAGGCCCATTAAGAATTGTACGCCTCGGCCCAATAAGCCCCGAGGCCTGCCAAGAAGGGTAAAACTTTTGCCATGTCAAATTGCCAATTATCTTGTCATATAACCCATTATACTTAGGTTGAATGAATCAAACTCCCATCTCAAAAGGACCACTTTAATTTCCTTAAATGGGGTAATAAAGGGCTGAATAAAGGGGGGGAGTTACACTGTTTAATAGACTCATTCAAGGCCCACTAATTAAGCAATTAGTGGCCACATTTAGTGGATGGGAGTTACGAGGCAAAAGGGAGGGAACAAAGATCCCCAGAACCAAGGAAGAAAGGGAGGAAAGATTCTCCAATGAGAGATCTACAAGAATGGCTATGTACCACACCAAATATACACTCTCATCCTCACTTTAATATCTTCCTCCTCATCTTGCCATATAGTTTTTCATCTAATGGAAACTAACTTGAGCGTCGGAGGGGGATCGGTCGGGCTCCAACCCCGATCCTCTAACGATTTTCTCATGTTGCAGGATTATGGAGACATCGCGAAGCTAGGGAAACATGCATCTGTGGAGTCCAATCCTAGCACCCTTGACCCGGAAACACTCGTTTACGGGTCCCATCTTTCAGTCGATGGAGGATCGATCCAACGGAAGCGTCCTCACCGGCCCAACAACTGTATCGGTCATTTTTGGCCTTAACAATGTTCTGAACAGAACTCCCACAAAATCAGTCGAGACAACACCGTATGAGATATGGAATGGACGCAAACCCAATTTACGTCATTTGAGAAAATGGAGTTACGTGGCATATGTTCTCATTCCATATCAGGTTAAAGATAAGTTGGATCTCAAAACCGTAAGATGTGTATTCGTAGGATATTCTGAAAAATCTAAAGGACACATGTTATTTCATGAAAAAAAGGAGTCATTGAAAGTAGAGATGCTACTTTTCTAGAGAATCTAGAAGAAAAGGAACAAGTCCAAGAAAATGTGCCACCCTTGCTGGACTTAGATAATGTTCCGAATGATGACTTGGATATAGTGGACGATGTACATCATCCAACTATGGAAGATGAACCTGTAAATGAGAATATACCTATCGCAAATCAACCAGCTGAACCTGTCCAGCCTGCAACCCTTAATGGCAACAAAAGACCCAGAACAACAACCGCATGGATGGATGATTATTATTGTAACGACCCGCTCTCGGGGGCCCGTTACTTATTTGATTTATTTGCAGGTTCCGCAGTTTACCAGTGAAATCAGCATAGTCACAACACAGAGATGTACCAACAACACTCAAACTAGCTTACAGACATTATTACAGTCCAAATTAAAGTACAACAACCAGCACTCTCACACACCAATACATGAAAGGAAAAGTACGGAAAGGAAATACAGAATGGAAATACATCTCACAACACACACCAACACAGATAACTAAAACTCCGCGGCTTCTGGGTCGTACACAGGCTCCTCGTACTCTGGGGCGATCTCCTCGATCAGGTCGTCGTCTGTCGGTGCCACAAGTGGAACCGAAGGTAAGTCACAAAGATTCTAAACAAAGAAAAGGAGTACTGTACAAGTATGACAAGCAGAGGTAAAGTAAAGTACGGTGTAGTGTCTGTACAAGTGCAGAAAGTAAAGTGCTACAAGTGCAGAAAGTAAAGTGCATGACTGTAAAGAAGTAACTGTGCAAGCTCCACTAGAACTACGTGACTCAAGTCGGAGAGTACAATATGTGACCGTTCAGTTCGTCTCTTGCCTGGGTGCTACCCAGACGATTGCCGGAACCCAGGCAGCAGGATGGTTTGCCGAAACGCAGGCAGCTAGACAGGAGGCCGAAACACAGGCAGCTTGACATGTAGATCGAACTCTAGTCACTCCCGTACTCTCGCAACTATGAGTTACCCCAAAACCCGGTGTTGTGTCAAGTACAAGTTCTTTACATGAACGTTCCATGGGATGTTCCAAGTCAAGTCCAACACAAGAAAGTGGCGTATGTTTCCGTGCTTCGAGCACGTAGTAGTGCGGTGCTACAAGTTCATACGAGCACAGTGGCTAGATTTCTAAGGTTAGAACCTATCGTGACTTACTGATTTTGAGATCGACGTAGAAAGCCGAAACTGAATCTAAGGCTTCCACGGAAGCTGGTGCACAAGAATTTGTACCTGCAAAACACAAGAACAATTGGTTACAGAACACCTATTTTCTACATATTTAACTTAACGTGTTTGATTTTATAATCGATTGAAACGGTGTCGGAAAGTGTTCTAAATTTTCTATAGGCTAGATATGATGAAAATAATTTTATCGTAGAAGGAAATAATTTTCTGAAGCTTATATTAATTTTTATAATTTTAAAAGCTCAAAAACAATTTAAAAACTATTTTTCAATTAGTGACGTAATTATTCAAATATTTATTCTGGATGCAATCTGCATCGGAAAGTTGCAAATGAACTGTCAAAATAGCCGTCTCGGAGAGTACTTTAACATATATTTTTCTCACATATAATTGTACGTGAAAATAACAAGTTACGGATTTTTAATCGAAAATAACGTATTTAACTTTTAGGCTTAAAAATTAATTCTGGAAAAACTAAGCGTCGGATTGAGATGAAACTAGTGCCATTGGGTCCGGAATATCGTTTCTGATTTTCTGGGACTAGCCACTCATTTTTCTGGCCCCTGTATAATTAGTTATAGATTTAAAACCATTAAACTCTATTTTTAATTATTAATAAAATCGAAAATACGAAATATACTTCGTAATTACGCTTTTGCCACTGGGGCAAAACACGCATCCATCGTTGACAGCGGCGGGGTTACGGCGGAAGAGGGCAGCGGAGCGGCGACTGGCGGCGGCGGTGTCTTCGCGTCGACCGGTGGCGGAGTATGGCGGTGGGGCGGAGCTGCTCCGGTCTGCGAAGTTGCCGTGGCGGTGGGCACGTCGGGGATGAGCAGCGGCTGCTGCTGGCGGTCGACGGCGATGCTCGGCGTTGACGTCGGAGCGGGGAGCTCGTCGGTGCGGGGAGCGTGGCGGGCTCGGCGATGCTCGGGGCTTCGAGTTGTGGCGGAGCATCACCGGGGGAGGGCGGAGCGTCGTTGACGATGGATGGCAGCGAGCTCGGGGGCTCCGCGTGCTGTCGTTGACGGGGGTCGCCGTGAGCGGGTGTGGCGGTCGTGGAGATGGGCGGCGTGCTACGGCGGAGCCTCCGCGGTGGCGTGGTGGCTGCACAGGCGCTCGTCGGGGCTTCGTGCACGAGGCGATGGGGGCGTCGATGACTCGGGGGCGGAGTGGCGGAGGCCGCTGGAGCGGCGGAGAGACGACGACGATGAGGTGGAGGCGGTCGGCGGCGGAAATCCGGCGGTCTGGGCCTCCGGCGAGGGGCGGAGAGAGATAGAGAGGGAGAGAGATCGTGAAGAGAGGGAGAGTGAGGAAGAGAGAACGTGAGATGTGCCTGGGTTCGAAATATACAAAGAGAGGGAGGGGGTTTAAATAATAAACTTAATTAATATAAAATTTAGTAGTAGTTAAATACTTAGTCAACCAAAATTAATGATGTTAGGTGGCAATTAGATATTAGGTATTGACTAATTGCCTTGGCATGAATCACATGGTTACAACGTGTTAAGATAAAGTTTTAAGATTAATGTAATTAGTTATGAGTAAAACCCCATAATTGAAAGTAATTAGTAAAATACAAAAAAACAAAATTACGATTTTGCCCCTGGAGTCAAACGACTCCGAAAAATTACGAAAACATACCCACGGGATCGTATCATCGCGAGGATGGCGAATACGAAGTCCGTTTCAGGGTTTGGGCTATGGGGATACTAGTTTTTGGCCAAAACGTTTAGAAAACAGGTATGTTGGTTCTCTATTGAAATGATATCAGAAAATTATGAAATTAAAGTGGGGAGCCCTAAATGATCATAGGATGATACTGCAGAAGTTTGAAAATGTTTTGAAGACGTCTGTATAGAAAATAAATTCGTCGAATCAAAACGGTAATTTTGGGAGATGAATTTTAACAGAAATGTTTTGGGCATTTGAGGAAATCGGAAATTGCTGAAATACTTTATAATAAGTCTAGTGTTTCAAAATATTTTTATAAGAATTTTTGAAATCCGTTTAAAACTCCTGATCAACCATTACAAATGTCTTTTAAAATAAAATTACTTTAAATATTTGATTTAAATGTTTTGGAAAAATACAGGTCGTTACATTCTACCCTCCTTAAAATAATTCCGTCCTCGGAATTTCTCAAAACTTTATAAAATAAAATAATTGCTGTTATTAAGAAGCTCAAACAAATAAATGATAAAATGGAAAACTAGTCGAATGATTACAATTTAGAAAATAAGTTGTTAATGGCATGAAATATAATGTGATATCATAGCATCAAGAAAACAAGAGATATTACTAATAAACTTATACTATTAACATCACCATAGTTTCCGTAACTAGTCCTGAGACCAATATCATTACAATAGTTAATCTGACTTCTCAGGTAGCCCAAAATTAACATGAGATAATATCATCACATGAAAATGAGGGCTATTACGATGACAACATCTGTTCGAACTTGGAACCTGAGGTGATAAGCCAATAGCAAGCTATAAAAACGGAAGACCATAAAGTTTATTCGTGCTACTGGTGACTAACTGGGTCTAGCCACAGATGTTGTTCATAATATAGCATGTATCGACTAATCCACCAACAACATCAATTTCCATAAGGCCCAACCACATGCTAACGTCCAAATCACCGCCCAAAGGTAAGTACAAGGCCAATACTCTAAGTCAGTACTCACTGCTAGCATTCCTTCCGTCAATCTCCATACTATCCCACAATAAGGCAAGATCCAAGCTCTCATCCAGAGCCAAGCACAAGGCCTACATCCAACTTCAACACCTAAGGCCAATATCATGCCAATAATCATCGCCATCACTCCTTCCGTAGACCAATACTCGATATTCGCAACACCCAACATTACCCAACAAATGAACAACCAAAAACACGCTTTCCCGCACACCAAAAGGAGTAGACGCAAGAGGAAGCCTAAACGGGATCTCAACCTGGGTGAGATCCAAGGCAGAGAGCTCAAGAGAAGCCCAAGGATCACGGCTTCCCAAGATCTCAGCCACACGGCAACAATGAGGGTGGCGAGGGTCGTGGCCACGGCCAAAAATCCCAAAACATTTCGTCGGAGGGCCATCGGTGGTTGTCGATCTATGGTGGGGGCCTCTGATGTGGGGTGGAGCTGGCAGAGCTTCGAGTGAGGCCGAAGAAATTGGAGGTGAGATTGGTCAAGTTCGCTTGGAGAAGAGGCCGGGAGGAGGAGTGGGTGCGCCGAGGCGTATAGGGAACCACGGGGTGGCTTGGTGAAGAAGAGAGGGGCTTTAAGAGGGGCACCGAAAGTCGTTGGTAGGTGGGCTAGGTTAGGCAGGACCGGGGCTCGAGGTGAGGAAGATGACAAAAGGTAATAAAGAGGAGGAGAGATGGTAGGCGGGAAAAGATACGTCTCATGGGCACAAGATGAGAGTAGGGGTTAGAATAGAAATACGATCTCAAGAAGACGTAACAGCCTACACGTGTACGTCAGGTTTGGCTCGTCTCAAATTCTCTAGCACCATCCTCCAATACTTCTGAACGTCCTTCGATCTGCTTTAGTTGAGGAATCCGAACTTCTGATGACCGAAAACTCGAACACTACCCTCCTTAAAATAGACGTAGCTAGAGTTCAAGCAAACTAGAGATAGAAGATTTTAAGAAGGTCAATCGAAAGGTCATCAAGATAAAGGAAGGTCTGTAGTGGAGAAGATCGATGACGCAACATAATCATGATTCACGTCCTTGCGGTCCAGCGGACACGGCCAGGGAAGTGACTAAGCCAGGATCACTTATGCCCAGTCTAGCTAGGTTGATCCAACAGACTTTAGCCAAGCACGTTGACCGGTATCATGGTCCATTGAAGGAAGATTATCATTCACATGAGTGCCACCGACACAAAAAGAGATTTTTTTTAATACAACTAATTTACCCAATTTAGATTTTGATAATGGCTTTTATTATGACCAGGTAGGTCAACTCCATTGGGGCTCTCCGAGATGTTCCCGTCCGTCTTTCGAGTGTCAAACATGCATCCATAGAAATGTCAGCTTAGTTGAGTATCGTATACGATACATCCTAGTTTTACTACACTGTTCACAAGGTATTTTGCACGGACCTGCATGTGCCGCCAAACTTGTAACGACCCGCTCTCGGGGGCCCGTTACTTATTTGATTTATTTGCAGGTTCCGCAGTTTACCAGTGAAATCAGCATAGTCACAACGCAGAGATGTACCAACAACACTCAAACCAGCTTACAGACATTATTACAGTCCAAATTAAAGTACAACAACCAGCACTCTCTCACGCCAATACATGAAAGGAAAAGTACGGAAAGGAAATACAGAATGGAAATACATCTCACAACACACACCAACACAGATAACTAAAACTCCGCGGCTTCTGGGTCGTACACAGGCTCCTCGTACTCTGGGGCGATCTCCTCGATCAGGTCGTCGTCTGTCGGTGCCACAAGTGGAACCGAAGGTAAGTCACAAAGATTCTAAACAAAGAAAAGGAGTACTGTACAAGTATGACAAGCAGAGGTAAAGTAAAGTACGGTGTAGTGTCTGTACAAGTGCAGAAAGTAAAGTGCTACAAGTGCAGAAAGTAAAGTGCATGACTGTAAAGAAGTAACAGTGCAAGCTCCACTAGAACTACGTGACTCAAGTCGGAGAGTACAATATGTGACCGTTCAGTTCGTCTCTTGCCTGGGTGCTACCCAGACGATTGCCGGAACCCAGGCAGCAGGATGGTTTGCCGAAACACAGGCAGCTAGACAGGAGGCCGAAACACAGGCAGCTTGACATGTAGATCGAACTCTAGTCACTCCCGTACTCTCGCAACTATGAGTTACCCCAAAACCCGGTGTTGTGTCAAGTACAAGTTCTTTACATGAACGTTCCACGGGATGTTCCAAGTCAAGTCCAACACAAGAAAGTGGCGTATGTTTCCGTGCTTCGAGCACGTAGTAGTGCGGTGCTACAAGTTCGTACGAGCACAGTGGCTAGATTTCTAAGGTTAGAACCTATCGTGACTTACTGATTTTGAGATCGACGTAGAAAGCCGAAACTGAATCTAAGGCTTCCACGGAAGCTGGTGCACAAGAATTTGTACCTGCAAAACACAAGAACAATTGGTTACAGAACACCTATTTTCTACATATTTAACTTAACGTGTTTGATTTTATAATCGATTGAAACGGTGTCGGAAAGTGTTCTAAATTTTTCTATAGGCTAGATATGATGAAAATAATTTTATCGTAGAAGGAAATAATTTTCTGAAGCTTATATTAATTTTTATAATTTTAAAAGCTCAAAAACAATTTAAAAACTATTTTTGAATTAGTGACGTAATTATTCAAACATTTATTCTGGATGCAATCTGCATCGGAAAGTTGCAAATGAACTGTCAAAATAGCCGTCTCGGAGAGTACTTTAACATATATTTTTCTCATATATAATTGTACGTGAAAATAACAAGTTACGGATTTTTAATCGAAAATAACGTATTTAACTTTTAGGCTTAAAAATTAATTCTGGAAAAACTAAGCGTCGGATTGAGATGAAACTAGTGCCATTGGGTCCGGAATATCGTTTCTGATTTTCTGGGACTAGCCACTCATTTTTCTGGCCTCTGTATAATTAGTTATAGATTTAAAACCATTAAACTCTATTTTTAATTATTAATAAAATCGAAAATACGAAATATACTTCGTAATTACGCTTTTGCCACTGGGGCAAAACACGCATCCATCGTTGACAGCGGCGGGGTTACGGCGGAAGAGGGCAGCGGAGCGGCGACTGGCGGCGGCGGTGTCTTCGCGTCGACCGGTGGCAGAGTATGGCGGTGGGGCGGAGCTGCTCGGGTCTGCGAAGTCGCCGTGGCGGTGGGCACGTCGGGGATGAGCAGTGGCTGCTGCTGGCGGTCGACGGCGATGCTCGGCGTTGACGTCGGAGCGGGGAGCTCGTCGGTGCGGGGAGCGTGGCGGGCTCGGCGCTGCTCGGGGCTTCGAGTTGTGGCGGAGCATCACCGGGGGAGGGCGGAGCGTCGTTGACGATGGATGGCAGTGAGCTCGGGGGCTCCGCGTGCTGTCGTTGACGGGGGTCGCCGTGAGCGGGTGTGGCGGTCGTGGAGATGGGCGGCGTGCTACGGCGGAGCCTCCGCGGTGGCGTGGTGGCTGCACAGGCGCTCGTCGGGGCTTCGTGCACGAGGCGATGGGGGCGTCGATGACTCGGGGGTGGAGTGGCGGAGGCCGCTGGAGCGGCGGAGAGACGACGACGATGAGGTGGAGGCGGTCGGCGGCGGAAATCCGGCGGTCTGGGCCTCCGGCGAGGGGCGGAGAGAGATAGAGAGGGAGAGAGATCGTGAAGAGAGGGAGAGTGAGGAAGAGAGAACGTGAGATGTGCCTGGGTTCGAAATATACAAAGAGAGGGAGGGGGTTTAAATACTAAACTTAATTAATATAAAATTTAGTAGTAGTTAAATACTTAGTCAACCAAAATTAATGATGTTAGGTGGCAATTAGATATTAGGTATTGACTAATTGCCTTGGCATGAATCACATGGTTACAACGGGTTAAGATAAAGTTTTAAGATTAATGTAATTAGTTATGAGTAAAACCCCATAATTGAAAGTAATTAGTAAAATACAAAAAAACAAAATTACGATTTTGCCCCTGAAGTCAAACGACTCCGAAAAATTACGAAAACATACCCACGGGATCGTATCATCGCGAGGATGGCGAATACGAAGTCCGTTTCAGGGTTTGGGCTACGGGAATACTAGTTTTTGGCCAAAACGTTTAGAAAACAGGTATGTGGGTTCTCTATTGAAATGATATCAGAAAATTATGAAATTAAAGTGGGGAGCCCTAAATGATCATAGGATGCTACTGCAGAAGTTTGAAAATGTTTTGAAGACGTCTGTATAGAAAATAAATTCGTCGAATCAAAACGGTAATTTTGGGAGATGAATTTTAACAGAAATGTTTTGGGCATTTGAGGAAATCGGAAATTGCTGAAATACTTTATAATAAGTCTAGTGTTTCAAAATATTTTTATAAGAATTTTTGAAATCCGTTTAAAACTCCTGATCAACCATTACAAATGACTTTTAAAATAAAATTACTTTAAATATTTGATTTAAATGTTTTGGAAAAATACAGGTCGTTACAATTATCTATATTCATGTGAGCCATCTTGTTTCTCTGTGGATATCGATATAGATGAGCAAGCTGATCTCTTGAATTATACAGATGCAATGAAATCATCTGAGTCAGATCAATGGCTTGAGGCCATGAAAAGGGAGCTTGACTCAATTGAGAGGAACAATGTATGTGAGCTATGTGACTTACCAGAAGAGAGAAAGTCCATAGGATGTAAGTGGGTATTAAAGGAGAAATTTCGGGTTGATGGGTCTATTGATACATTCAAGGACCGATTAGTTGCAAAGGGATTTACTCAGAGAGCAGGGATTGATTATCAGGAGACTTATTCTCCGGTGGCTAAGTTTGCATCCATACTGATAATCTTAGCGATTGTTGCACTTCTTGACTTGGAACTCTAACAAATGGATGTCAAGAATGCATTCCTCAACGGAGAGTTGAAGGAAGTTATATATATGGATCAACCTGAGTGATTTCAGGTTGAGGGACAGGAAGACAAAGTTTATAGATTGAAAAAAAATCTTTGTATGGCTTAAAACAATTATCTAGATATTGGTATCTCAAATTTCACAACACTATTATTCAACTTGGTTTCGTAGCAAATAAATTGGATAACTGTGTGTATGTCTTGAAAAGTGAGAGCAGTTTTACGATATTATCCCTGTATGTGGTGATATTTTGCTCGCTAGAAATGACATTAAAGTGTTGAAAAGAATTAAATTAGCACTTTGCAGTGAGTTTGAGATGAAGGACATGGGTGATGCATCTTATGTTCTTGGAATACAGATCCTTAGATATCAAAAATCTAGAATGTTAAGTTTAAACCAAGAAAAGTATTTGCATACAATATTGTGGAGATTTGGAATGTACAATTCCAATCCGGCCCCTATTGGTTATGGGAAAGCCGTTAAGTAAAGAACAATGTCCTAGTGAGGGACAAAGTCGGCTGAATGTTCCATATGCTCAGGCTATTTGAAGTTTGATGTATGTAATGCTGTGTACTAGACCAGACTTGGCATACCCAGTTAGTCTGGTTAGTAGATATCAAAGTAATCCTGGTCCAGCTCATTGGGAAGCTGTTAAGAGGATTATGAAATATATAAAGGGTATGGTGCACCACAAGTTAGTTTATCAAGCAAATTCGCTTGAGGTTCTTGGTTACTCTGATGCAGATTTCGAAGGGGACAAAGATGACAGGAAGTCAACTGCAGGACATGCGTTCATCTTTGGTGGTGCAGCTGTTTCTTGGGGTAGCAAGAAACAGGGTTGTGTAGAGAGATACACACAAGAAGCTGAGTACATAGCCTGTAGTATGATGGCTACTCATGCGGTCTGGATTAGCCGGTTCATGTTGGACTTGGATCTCAATTTGGTGTATGGACCAATTAAGATGTACTGTGATAATCAAGCAACCATCAGCTTGATCCACAGTGGTGCAAACAGTTCCAAAGGAAGGCATATTGAAATACAATATCATTAAATACATGATATGGTGGAAAGGAAAGAAGTCAATGTGACTTATATTCCAACAAGTGATATGATTGATGATCCCTTGACGAAGGATACTCCAGCAGGTACATTCATCAAACATGTTGGTTTGATGGGACTTAGAAATATCTAAGTCAAGGAAACTTTCATGAATAATGAAAGGAGACAATCATGAATAATGATTGTACTCGGTAAATAAAATGTGCATATCTCACGGATAGTGGGAGTATGCGAAATTACATCATTTGTTATATCTCACGGATAGTGAGAGTATGACCAGAATGCACTTGGCCATTTCAGGCCAAGTGGGAGATGTAAGTTGTTATGGCCTGAATTGGTCAAATATTCCGGTATCCGACCCGATACTCGGTTAAGGATTTTCCTCAACCGAAAGACCGAGTCTCACATAGCCGTTGAGGAAATCATGGGTCGGTTGAGGAAAATCCGGAGGCGGTTGTGGGATGGAGGATATAGTGGTGGCCCTATAAATAGAGAACAGATGTTTCTCTTCTTCGGTATCAAAAGCTCTCAGCTATAATCCGGAATCTCCAAAATACACTTCTTTTCTCTTTCGATCTCTCACTTATTAGATGACATGTTTTCTCATAATAAAAATACACATGGGGTAACTTAATATCAAAACAATTATATGCATAGAGAATATGGCCTTTTTCAAGACTAGTTCATGGAGACGGGAGCTCTTATCTTTCACTCGAGAGTTGTAGTATTGGGCCTTTTGGTTCTTCTACTTAATGAGGGTAAGAAGGGCTCTATATCTGACCTCATTTTTGAGGTTTATGTTGAGACTAAAGACTTTAATGTTCATCTCTTTATTGACGTGTTTGGGACACAGTGACTACTCACCAACCTCGATGGTGGCCACTGTTTAAGCTCCAAGGGCTAACCAAAAGGACGTCTCTTAGGTGTCATCCTATTGAGTCATTATGTATGACCAAAGTATGCATCACAATTCCTTAGGACAAGATCCTTGGGCATTCCTGATTTTTGGGGCTGTGTGACTGATGCAAAAAGTTCCGAGGAAAACTCTTTAAAGATTTTGCAGTCAAAAATATGGTCCATTCTATGTGATGATAGCAAAATTGGGGGATGCTAGACCAAGCAAAAGCCCATCCAAGTCCTCCATTCCCTCTAGGCTGAGATGGCCAAATCCTGGCCACCACTCTATCCATCCACTCAAATGTTGGAAATGAATCATGTAAAAATATCTCGATGTCAGATGGTCGTTAGGAATTTGTAAAATTAACATTTTTTTCCCCAGGCAATTTACAAACACAACTTTGATCTACATTCATTATAAATTTTGTTTATAACAAAATTAGCAAACCACACGAAAACACAGGCCAACTGTCAACAAGCACACACTGAATATTGCAAGCATCAAGCACATACGTACAGACGTGCATCACGAACAGCTCAATAGCCCCGCCGCGGCTTGTGTCGCAGGGTACCCTATCCCATGGCGATTGTTCGGAAACACCACGAAAACGGAGCTCGCCAACCCCCCCACCACCGTAGGCATGACCATGAGCAGCGTCTTCTCGTCCGCCTCTAACGAGGGATAGAGGCACTCCACCGTGTTCGAGTCGAGCATCGCCACCACCGCGAACACCGCCAGAGAGAGGAGCGCGTGGGCAAAATCCCCGAGCCGGAGCTTGTACTTGGACAGGTCCCTCTTGCCTGCATCCGGGTCTGCGAATGACCACAGACCGCTTCTCGTGACGATCCCGTAGTAGACCCTGCCGTCGCCGCTGACGTAGCTGTCGGTGAAGCAGGAGAAGCCGCAGGAGAAGCCGCAGACCAAGAGAAGGGCGCCGCTCAGGTACCTAACACGTGAACATATATATTTGGGATCACTGCATGTGAGTCGAGTAGCTTGTTGGATTAACATCCATTTGAGTAATATATACCTGTTGACAGTGTGACAGTGGCCGTTGTTGGTGAGGAGAGGGCTGAGGAACTGAAACAGGAACACCGTTCCGCTGGGCAGTAGCTTGATTAGGTCCCCAACCCCTTTGAAGACCCTGTCTCCCACGCTCTTCGCAGTGTATTTCTCCATGGCCTGTTCAAATGGAAACTCTCTGGTTCTCTTACAGAGAGGAATCGAGATCAAGGTTCTATATATAAAAAGAGAGTTTGAGGCGCAGTACTTGGTTCTGCCTTGCACGTTTGATCCTAAGAGATTTAGTATGGCTTTGCTTACACTCAACAGACTAGTCATGCAGGAGTGTGGCTCAGAGGTGGAAGAATTTGCGAAGCAATGGAAAAGAAAGAAATTAAAATGTTGTGTAGGGTCAGGTAGTTAATGTTGGATGGGCTTTTAAGGTTGTCGAATCATGTTAAATTGCTTGAATTAGTGTATGATTAAGAGATAAGATGCTTATGGTGTGAGCTGTTTATGTCATTTTAGATGATTAACATGTTAGCGTTGGCTTCATAAACTCTTGCTATTTAATTATGTGTCTAAGTGAGGGGTGAATTTGTCATTATATTGGAAAATTTGTAATCCAAAGTAGATCATATAAATTGGCCTTTTCTTTTGGAGTTTTCATGTAAGAGGGGGGAGGAGAGAAGAAAACCCAAAAGGAAGGGGGAGAGGAAGATAGCTAAAAAATTAAGAGCTTTGTATGAAGGAGAAGCATGGGGTAAGTTCCGCGTACAATGAATTTATATTGATGGGGAACTAAGAGCACGGTGGTTACAAGTTGGGGGTGATTGGGTAGGCTGTTTACACGTAATGAGGGGATGTTGAGGCTAGGCGCACTTCGGAGGTCGATCTCTGGGTCAATCCTACAAGGTCGACGCTTGTTCGCCGCTCTCCTTGAGTAGGTTGCCGGTTGCTCGCTGCTTGGGAGAGCTCACATGCGCAAAGAGTAGCTCGTCAGAAAGGCCGGGTTGGGGTCCAACCCTTAGCCTCTCCGATGCCTAAGACAAAATTATGGCTTAGAAATGTGGGTCGGACACGCAGGCCGAGTTAGAAGTAGGTCGACCCTACGTGGCGAGCTTAAGTGGAAGAACAAATATGTGGACGATATTCGCTATTGTGTGTGAGTGAGAATTTAAGATACAATTTACCAACCCTCTTCTCGGTGGAAGTGGAGGTGTATTTATAGCTGAAGAAGGCGGTTAGGTAAGGCTGAGCTGGCGTGTCAAACTGCGGAAGGTTCGACCGAGGATGTCAGAGCTGTGCGTGTCAGCCATGCTTTTGTCAGACGGCGCAACGACCAGTGTTGCTTTGTCAGAATGTCAGTGTCAGACCGAAAGCATCAGGTGGTCAGACGGTGCAGCGGCCAGGGGTGCTTTGTCAGGCTGTCGAGCAGCGGAAGTGTCAGTGGCATTCTCGTACAAGGACGTTTGTCGTGCTCGATGGGCTGAAGGGTCATCAGGGTGCGTCCGAGGAGCGGGGCCGCACATGGGTCGCTTGGTCACTCTCGGAGCACTACTAGAAAATTGGACATTGGCCACGGAACATCTGCCACGGAATGATTCCGTGGCAATTGTTTCTTAATTAGCAAGGAAATATTCCGTGGCTATTTTTCTGTGGCTAATAAAGTAACAGCCATGGAATTTTCGTGGCAGCCAAGTAATAGCCACGGATATATCATTATCTCGACTTTCCGTTAGAGTAATGTAATTGCCACGTAATAATCAGTGGCTGATATTTGTAACTGCCAGTGCAAATCCATGGCAAATAGGTATATGCCATGGAATTTTCGAAATACATCGCGTCCAGCTCTGGCGGGAGAACGAACTTGTCGAAATACCTTGCGCTTAGATCTGGCGGGAGAACGAAAAATTTATAACAAAAAAGTTATAATTAATACTGCTCAAAACCCAATTCCTCTCTCTCTCGTTCTCTTATCGAAACCCACATCCCTCTCTCTCTCTCTCTCTCTCTCTCTCTCTCTCTTCTCTCTCTCTCTCTCTCTCGCTCGCGACGAAATCCACGGCGATCGGAAACAGAGACTTCCGATTCTATCGAGCGACGACAACCGGAGCGATCCATCCCGCTGTCTCTCTCTCTCTAACTCGCGCGCATTCTATCTCTCTCTCTCGACGAAAGCCACGGCGATCGGAAACGGAGAGTTAAGTCTCTCTCGAGCGACGGCAACCGGAGAGATCCGTCGTTAAGAGAGCGAGGAAACCTTGTGACGAACGAGGATCTACCGTCGACGATCCGACGATTGGGTCTCCGGCGATATCAAGCGAAAAAGTTAGGGTTTCTGTTCTCCGACGCTCTACGTGGACTCAGGCGGGTAGCTATATTCCTTCCTCTCTCTCTCTCTCTATCTCTCTGTTGTTTCTAACAAATTAGGGTTTTTTCTTTCCGCAGACGAGCCGAACTAACGAATTAGGGATTTTTGACTGTGTTAACTCCGGCGACGCTGTTCTCCGACGACGACAAGGTTCTGATTTTGATTTTTCCTTCATTGTTTGGAAATTCCTCAAATTTAGTTTTGATATTAACATATTCATTTCGGGGTGGATGGTATCACATATTCATGCTAGGTGCACCATTTTGGGATTGAGGGATTTTTCTGATCATCTGTTTTATGGTTATCAGATTTTCATCAAGTTTGGAACACAAACAAATGTTAGGAGCCAAAATATTATGGGTTGAGGCTTCACGGAGCTCATTCTCTATTTGATACCTTCTATTTAGCTTGATAATACATAGTTTAGCATAGGGTCTTCATTCTTTTGGAGCGAAGTTTATATTATTCTGTCGTGTGATGGCTGCCGGTAGTATGTACATGTTTGTTCAATCTTCTGTTTTGTTTGTGTTTACCTGATAGTTTGATTTAATTTATGAATTTGAATATACGACATTGAATTTATTTATATCTATGAATCATTCAGTATCTTATCCTGGTAAGTGGCTATAAACTGTACTTTGTAAGCACATCCTTTTTTTTGTTTGTAAAACTTATTCAAATTGATGATGGAGTACTATGAATCAAATGTTGTTATCTTTAAAGTTTATTCATAACTTGCCAATTTTAAAATGGTAAATGGCTATTATAAATCACAATTGAAAGCATAACTGGTCTTTTGCCTTTTATTTATTTGCATCTTTTGGGAGAAATTTTACTTTCGTACATGATTTTTTTGAAGGAAATTCTATTGCATACATGACTAACCATAAAATTAGGAATTGAAGTCTCTTTTCCTTTCCAGTTAACATGTATGTTTCTTCCAGGCGTTCATGTATAAACAATCTATCACTCTTTTGAGTGTTTACGACTGTAGGTTTCTTGATGTTAAAACATGATGTGTGGTGCTTGTGAAGAATTTTAGTCATGTGGTTTCTTTTTGTTTGTTGACAAAAAATAGATAGCGCATGTTATGGGGAATGATTGTCCCAATTTCGGGGTGGATGGTATTACATATTCATTTCACAGTTTGATATTCTTTTAATTTCATATAAGATGAATTCATAGCTGGTATGTTCATATAAGATGAATTCATAGCAGATATGTTCACACTATGTTGAAGATATTAATTAAAACATTTGCAGTCTTGTTAAAGTAATACTTTAGTCTTGAATGTCTATGAATTATTAATATGATCAATATCTATGAATAATTAATATGACCACTATTTCCTGATATATCTATTAACAAGAATCTTCTTAATTACTCATTTGACACAAAAATGAATAATTTTCCTATCTTAATGCACAAATCATTCTGGGTTTCCCAATTTTTCCCAAAAAAACTAAAGACGCTTTATAACTTGAAGTATCAAAATTTTAAACCTTGATAGAACTATGTAGAGTGCCAACTTTTCATTATCTTTGTTCTTTTTAAACCTTGGAATGAATGTTGGTGGAAATTGTATTTTGTTGGATCTCAAATTTATTCATGGCTTGACAAAGAGCCGAGCATCATTTGATTACTAAGGGACCGGCCCTTTTTTTATCTTCACATTTTAATCCATAATCTGGACAGTATTGTCATTGAAAGTGTTGGTCAAATGGTGTTCAATAATTAGTAATACTCTGACAATGGAGAATGTTTTCAGTAAAGAGTTGTGGAATCCATACGACTAGTCCACTTTAGACCTTTCATATGTTTTATTGACTCATCAATATATGTTTATAGTCATTAAGTCTTTTCTTAAGAGTGGTCTATAGAGGATGACCTCTGGCAGAGGTATGGTGATGAAAACAATGTTCAGTAGAAGTTGTTTACTTATGGGAAATGTTTGCAGAATCATTCGTCTTGCTTGCATTTCTATTTTCTCTTCTCTTATACCTAAATGGGGAATTCTTTTCTTTTTACTCTCTTTTGAATTATAGGGACCGAGTAAATTGGGTAAATCCAATCAGTCATTTATTCTGTCCGAGTAGTTGAATAGGGCTACAGTTCAACTGCAATGTGTTTGTTCCTGCTTGGGATTTGTTAGGAAAAAGAATATCCAAATTTGTAGTTAAATAGAAACCCTTTTTCTTTGACTCATTATTTAGTAAAGTTCAATAAGGACGATTCCAAGGCAAATATAGACGCAAGTAACATGGGATTTACCCGTGGTTACATTGGTGTTTTCTTATAGGCAGTTTCAAGTGAATAGTGATCTGTAAAGCTGACTGGAAATGCACAAGCAGATTTGATGCATTTGTGCAGTTATCCTCACTAAGGTCTTAATTTTCATTATCTTTGTTTTTAGTTATTACACTATGCTCATCAAGTTTACTACGAAATACCCATCTGGTGCCCATAATTGAACAATCATTTGGTATAGAAACTAGATTCCATACTTCGCGTCTCTACAGATTATCAAGTATCTCTTGCATGGCTAATACCAAAGTTCATTATTTAAAGGATTAAAAATATCATTTGGTTCTATTTGTGAGAAAGGCAAATGTGGACAAAAGTTGTCTTCAATTTGAGACTATATTGAAACACCATAAGAGATATTTGTGATGATTAATTTTTGAGATGGTCTTGTAGGGATTTGCAATCCTTGGGTAAATCTAAATGTGCTGAAGTTTGAGTGGAAATAATTTCATATCTTCTTTCCAGCATCAACCTTTTTGGCTATTGTAACAAGGACCCCATCGATTATCAATTTGCAGGGTATGGACGGTTAAATAAGGTTTACTTTGACCGTTATAGAAATAAAATATAAATTCAAATCAACACTCTCAAATGAAAGCCATTGAATGTCAGTAACTGATTGGTTGGCTTTCTGTAGTTTAATAAGTTACAGTGTGTTTTAGATTGTTTGTCAGCTTAGTTCTGGGATATCAAATAAACTTATATCTCATTTTGAAATTTATTATAGATGTGGCCGGTTCCTGACAAGTCATTTATGGAAATATCAAATGATGATATGTATAAAGACCAACGATACCAAGATGGGATAGACGCATTTTTAGCGTTCTCTGACAGTAACCCACTACGATTGTCAACTGCCGAAATTTATTGTCCGTGCAAGAAATGTCAGAACAATTTTAAATATCACAAGATTATTGTTCGTTTCCACTTGTCTGTGAACGGATTTGATCCCTACTACAAGTTTTGGAGTAACCACGGTGAAGGTGTGGTAACTGAGGAGATGCTTCAAGCAGAGCCACAGATCATGCATGCGGGTCAACATGCAGATGACACAGGTGCCATGCTGGAAGACATTCTTGCTCTGCCGTTTGCGACTGATAATTTTTCAGAGGATGAAGAGACATCAAGTGACGTTGATCGTTTGATTAAATTAGTGAATGACAACGAGTCGGATTTATATGAAGGATGCGAGTATACGAGGCTATCATTCCTGATCAGACTTCTTCATATCCAAACTCTTAGCGGAATGGCTGTTACACATTTCTGTTTTTTTTAAAAAAAATAATTACATTAGCCACGGGTAGTCCGTGGATAATATATATTAGCACGGAAGTCAAGTAAGAAATTATTCTGTGGCCAACTTATTTTTGCCACGGTATATCCGTGGCATTTAAAACTACTATGGCCACGGTTTCTTGTGGCTAATTAATAGTAGCCACAGAACATTTTCTGTGGCAAAAGAGTTTTTGCCACAACAATTCCGTGGCAAATGAAATGTGTATTGCCACTGATGGCCGTGGCTAAAAGCTTTTACCCCAGAAACATTAGCCACGGCGGTCCGTGGCTAATGTTTTCGCCACCGAATTTCCTTCGTTGGCCACGGATTTTTTCGCATTAACAACTGCACTTTTCCCCACAGAACATTAGCGAGGGAATTTCTAAATGTCCGTGGCTAATGGCTTTTAGCCACGGATTTCAGGGTATTAGGCACGGATTTGTCCGTGGCTAATGCACGATTTTCCAGTAGTGGAGGGTGACCGGCGAGCTTGGAGGGGAGCAGGCGACCTGTCGGTGAGGCTAGGGGCAAAGTGCAACCTTCCTGTTTGGTGGGGCAGACTTCATGGATGACAGACAGGCTAAGAGAGGAGCAGGCGGCCAACCGACGAGGTTGGGACGAAGCGCGCCCTTTTTGCTACTCAAGGCGGACTTCACGGATGACGGGCGAGCTTGCCGTATGTCTGACGAACTTGGAGGGGAGGTCGAGGTATCACGATCTTTGGTCGTAACAACATTAACATCAAATTCTGTTTAACAAAATTAGCAAACCACACAAAAACAGTAGGCCAATTGTCAACAAGCACATAGTGAACGCAAGCAACAAGCACATACAGCTGTGGCTTGTGTCGCAGGGTACCCTATCCCGTGGCGATTGTTCAGAAACACCACGAAAACGGAGCTCGCCAACCCCTACCACCGTAGGTATGACCATGAGCAGCGTCTTCTTGTCCGCCTCGAATGAGGGATAGATGCACTGCACCGTGTTCGATTCGAGCATCGCCACCACCGCGAACACTGCCAGGGAGAGGAGCTCGTGGGCAAAATCCCCAAGCCGGAGCTTGTACTTGGAGAGGCCCCTCTTGTACTTGGGCAAAATCCCCGAGCCGGAGTAGAGGTTAACGAGCGACTGCTTTGCCTCCAATAATAAGATTAGGAGAGAGCCTCAGAGGGACTCGAGCTCAGAGGGACGAGGTTCGCGAACGAGCCTTGGCGACCCTCATTGAACAAAAGTGACGCATGGCTAGATATTTCAACTCCAAAGTACATGGGCGCAATTTCCATTTAGGCGACTTGGTGTTGCGTATGGCTGCCTTCACTCCCGAGATTCTCAAACAAGAAAAGCTCCTTGCGAAGTGGGAAGGCCCGTATAAGGTGATCGATGTTCTCGACCCGACCACCTATCGACTCACTACACCGGATGACAGGGAGCTATCACATCCTTGGAATGCTGAGCATTTGTGGAAGTACTATCAATGATTGTACCAGCAAAAGGAGATACATTGGGTGATCGAAATTTACCTTTGTTTTTATTTTATGCTAATTTATGATAAATGCAAAGTTGATCATTTCTCACATATATCTAATGATTTATAATCGTTGTCGGCCGTAAGTCGAAGGGGCCTCGACCCTTGCCACCGAACGACCCACGTCGTCAGCCGTAAGCCGAGGGATCGCCCGTCGCCACTGAACAATCCTTGACCGTCGTCGGCCGTAAGTCGAATGTGCCTAGCCCCTTGCCACCGAACGACCCACGTCGTCAGTCGTAAGCCGAGGGATTGCCCCTCGCCACTAAATGATGCTCGATCGTTGTCGACCGTAAGTCGAAGGGGCATCGTCCTTCGCCACTGAACGACCCACATCGTCAGCCTTAAGCCGAGGGATTGCCCCTCGCCACTAAATGATCATCGATCATCGTCGGCCTTAAGTCGAAGGGGCCTCGTCCCTTGCTGCTGAATGGCCCTCATCGTCAGCCGTAAGCCAAGGGACCGTCCCTCACCACTGAACGACCCTTGACCGTCGTCGGCCTTAAGTCGAAGGGGCATTTCTCCTCGCTACCGAACATAACGTGTCCATGTGGTCTATGATCTAAAAGATCATATTTATCGGGTGAATATGCCTGACGTATCAACAACCCAACTTTAAATTGATTTTTAGAAAATTGAAAATTGAGTCGTTGAGGGACCATATACGCACGTATGCTCAAATGAAACCTAGAGATAGAAGAAACTCAAAAAAATCAAAAGTTCTTTTATTTCATTTCAAAACAAAAAGGTTACATAAAAACCTAGGCTGGAATTCCACCAGCCTAGGAGGGAAGAGCACCCTTCAGCATAAAGACGTTCTGGAAAGCTTCCATTGCCTTTGTAAATCTTGACGTAAGCTCCTCCTTATGTATCGCGGTGGCTCTCTCTGACTCGGTAGCTTTGGCCTGGAGCTCAGCTACCTCCTCTTTGCAAGCCTCCGCCAACCTCTCCAAGTTAGAAGCTTTGGCTTGAAGCTCGATTGCTTCCCTCTTCGAAGCTTCGAGGTCTACCTGGAGCTGAGATCTCTCCTTTCTCCATTGATTCTTAGTAGATTTTTGGAGGTTAGACATGGACGAGAGGCTACTTTGGCCTCCACAGCCATCCACTCGGCCTCGGCCTTAGCCGCAAGGGCTCTCCTCAAATCCTCTTCCACCCTCCTCATCCGGTCTTCGAGCTTGGAGGCCTTGCGCTCAGCAGCCTCTACCCGTCATCCTCCCTCAATTACGTTGACGGACTGGCGGCGCAATACGGTGCCAAGGATGGACATTTGCGGAAAGCATCAATCAGAAACAGCCAAATTGCAATTCAAGAGACAAATGGTGAACGACGTACCGATATCAACTTTCCAAAAAGAAGTTGGCCACCCTTTCGATGTCCAACCCTTGAAGGAGCTCCAAATATCAAGGGAGAATGGAGTTATCCACCAATCCAACAGTTGTCTCAAAGTCCGATAGGTCCGACTCTTCCCTCCCGATGACGAAGGGAGGCTGATGAGGTTCACCTCGAACAGGTCCTGAAGAACGAGACGAGAGCTGGTTGAGCAACAGAACTCGATCGAACTCTGAGGGGGTCGGGCCGACCAAGGGAGCAGATGACTCGATATCGCCTCATGGCTATTTCTCCAAAAGAGGAGCCACAGGGGGTCTCAGTCATCCCATGAGGATTGAGAGGGACCACCTCCCGACCTTTTGCCATGGGTGAAAGCAGAGGGTTTGCCTCCTCGACCCGTCTTCTTTTTTTCGAGTCCTCCTCCTCATAGGAGGGTGGGCCCCGTTTCTTGCTTACAGTTTTGGTGGGCTCAAGTACCACAACAGGGTCAGCATCTTCCACCACCAGCGGCTCCGAAACAATGATGGAGGCAATGGGTGGAACAAAGCGAGCGATAGCTTGACTCGGAGCCTCCCTCGACTAGGCACGGGAAGATGATCTCGAAGTCCGCCTGACCTCACCTCCCTCGGAGGAAGAGCTCTGACTGATGGGAACGAGAAACCGGGCGCTTGATCCATCAGTGCTTCTTTTCTTCTTGCATTGTTCTCACCAAACTTGACACAGTCCTGGGTCCACGTTTCTGTGAGCTCCGTTAATCATATCTACAAACAACAGATATAATTATCATGAGTGGTTGCGATAAAGACACAGAAGTAATATGCATTACCTGGACTCCACAAAACTGTCTTTAATTGATGGTCATCCAACAGATACGAAGTCAACCTCTCTCTCGCTACGGTCGACTCAGAAGGAGTTTGGCCGGCACGACCACACCCAACGTTACCCTGGCCTCAACCTTAATTTCCAGTGCTAACTTGGACTCTTCAGCGAGGTTAGGACTCGGAGAACTCCAATCATTGAGCATCAGTCCTAGGTCGTGGAGAACAACAAACACGAAAGTGTCTTCCCAACCAGGATCAGTAAGTGGGAGATCGTATATAAGCCTCTTTGTCAGACGAGCGACGATGTGATACCACACCTTGCGGGGATCGACGATTATTCGGAAGAAATACTTAAACATCCAAATGGATGGTCAAACCCCACAAAGCTCACAAAGCACGATGAAACAGACCATGGGAGGAATGCCTTGGGGTGCAAGTTTACAAAGAGAAATCCCCAAAGAGCATAGGACCTCTATGATGAAGGGGTGAAGAGGAAAGCGAAGCCCAAGACGAAAAGCTTTGGGGTATACTCCAACCTCGCTCTTCCGAGGAAAGAAAACTCTCTCGTCCAAACTGTGCAACCTAACCCTAAAAGGAGGACAGAGGCAGCCCAACCAAACCTCAGCAACCAGATCATGGAAAAACTCGGGCACCATCTCCAAAATCACTTTGGGGGACCTCTGAGCTCGGATCCCTCCAACGAATGGGAGGAGCTGGTTCTATGTGAACCACTTTCCCTTTACTCTGAACATCGTCTCGTTGAGGAAGTCGAAGGCACGCCACGAGCTCTTCGTAAGATGGCTCTTGTATCTAACCGGTGGAAACATGCCTGTATGGATCTAAAGAGGAGTCAAGATCGGTTAGGGAAGGTACCTTAGCAGGATTAAGCAAACTCCGAAGGAAGCAACGAAAGAGTCAAACTTTCGAAATGAAAATGGAGGCAGAGCAAGAAAGTCTTTTTCTTCCCATCCTTTTCTTTTATACGGAGGAGCTCTACCAACTAATGGCCGATGAGCGACACGTGTCTGAGACCGGCCTCAAGGAGCGATGTGGTTCGATTCAGAAACGAAAGGTTTTTGGCGACACAAATCAAATCAAATATTTCAAAAATTGTGCGCATTTAAGGAGAATACACATCATGCGGTCTCAATCAGTGTTGTTTCCTGAGACACGGATGATGGGAGACATTGTTAGTACACGAGTATGGATCACGATACGGTGTCACGATATTCGGCCCATTTAGTGCCTGTAACCTGAAACCCGTCATTAAGGGGGAGTAAAACCCAGTCAAGCGAACGGCTCACTCGACCGTTAAGCTCCCGCTGATACTCAGTGGGGAGGTAATGAGACCGAGTAAATGGGCAGCCGTTATCATCAATTTCGGAGAAGATCCCGTCCAAATCAATGAGGGACGGTTAATTGCAATCATCGAAGCAACACCTATAAATACCAGAAAAGACAATGGTAAAAGGGTTCCAACTCCTAAGGTACGAGATCTAATACTCAAACTTTACATTCTCCAACTTACGTGATGGTCGCTCCTGAGCTTTCCAGCCTCGATCGATCGACATATGAATCGCTCGAGGGTCGATCGAGCATTGCAAATCAACTACCATACACCAACGACCATGGCTCTTCTAGCCTAGGGTCCCACTCATCCGGCTAACGAGGCTCCGACTCAGCAGGAAAGGATCTACGTCATCATCTCAATTGTTTTGGTCATTTTTTGCCTTAACAATTTTATGTCTATTCATAAATGTGTAAGCTTCAACTAAGTCCTTAATAAAAATTATATAATAAAATATTTCATCGTAATCCTTGATCCAATCTTGGCTTTTAAATATCATTGTCTTGATTTCTTTGATTCACATGTCTTGGTTGAACTTATTTTGCTTTGAATACTTCTTGATTTGATTGAAACTCATATACTTGCACTCATAGTTTATTAGATGACATGTTTGCTCATCATCAAAATACACATGGGGTAACTTAATATCAAAATAGTTATATGCATGGAGAATATGGCCTTTTTCAAGACTAGTTCATTGAGACGGGAGCTCTGATCTTTCACTCAAGAGTTGTAGTATTGGGCCATTTGGTTCTTCTACTTAATGAGGGTAGCAAGGGCTCTATATTTGACCTCATCTTCGAGGTTTATGTTGAGACTAAAGACTTTAATGTTCATCTCTTCATTGAAGTGTTTGAGACACAGTGACTACTCACCAACCTCGATGGTGGCAACTGTTTAAGCTCCAAGGGCTAACCAAAAGGACGTCTCTTAGGTAGCCTCCTTTTGAGTCATTATGTATGACCAAAGTATGCATCGCAACTCCTTAGGCCAAGGTCCTTGATCATCACTGATTTTCGTATGTAGAGGCTACAAAATGAATTTTTTAGTGGCTTCAGCTAGACTGTTGGTTTGGGGATGTGTGACTGATGCAAAAAGTTCCGAGGAAAACTCTTTAAAGATTTTGCAGTCAAAAATGTGGTCCATTCTATGTGATGATAGCTAGATTGGGGGATGCTAGACCAAACAAAAGCCCATCCAAGTCCTCCATCCCCTCTAGGCTGAGATGGCCAAATCCTCCATCTCCTCAAATTTATAATAGATATGATGAATCTTTTCCTTATTGACGTTTGAACTCTTCTCGGTAGATGGAAATGAATCATATAAAAACATCTGGATGTCAGATGGTCGTTAGGAATTTGTAAAATTAACATTTTTTTCCATGCACTTTACAAACACACAACATTGATACACATTCATTATAAATTTTGTTCAACAAAATCAGCAAACCACACGAAAACAACAGGCCAATTCTCAACAAGCACACACTGAATATTGCAAGCGTCAAGCACATACGTACATACGTGCATCAAGGACGGCTCAATAACCCCGCCGCGGCTTGTGTCGCAGGGTACCCTATCCCATGGCGATTGTTCGGAAACACCGCGAAAACGGAGCTGGCCAACCCCCCCACCACCGTAGGCATGACCATGAGCAGCGTCTTCTCGTCCGCCTCGAACGAGGGATAGAGGCACTCCACCGTGTTCGAGTCGAGCATCGCCACCACCGCGAACACCGCCAGGGAGAGGAGCGCGTGGGCAAAATCCCCGAGCCGGAGCTTGTACTTGGACAGGTCCCTCTGGCCTGCATCCGGGTCTGCGAACGACCATAGACCGTTTTTCGTGACGATCCCGTAGTAGACCTTGCCGTCGCTGCTGACGTAGCTGTCGGTGAAGCAGGAGAAGCAGCAGGAGAAGCCGCAGACCAAGAGAAGGGCGCCGCTCAGGTACCTAACACGTGAACATATATATTTGGGATCACTGCATGTGAGTCGAGTAGCTTGTTGGATTAATATCCATTTGAGTAAAATATACCTGTTGACAGTGTGACAGTGGCCGTTGTTGGTGAGGAGAGGGCTGAGGAACTGAAACAGGAACACTGTTCCGCTGGGCAGTAGCTTGATGAGGTCCCCAACCCCTTTGAAGACCCTGTCTCCCACGGTCGGCGCAGTTGTGCTCTTCGCAGCGTATTTCTCCATGGCTTGTTCAAATGGAAACTCTCTAGTTCTCTTACAGATAGGAATTGGAATCAAGGTTCTATATATAACAAGAGAGTTTGAGGCGCAGTACTTGGTTCTGCCTTGCACGTTTGTGTTGTTTTTTAAATGCTGAAAATTCCATGTCAGCCACAGTCTCCATGCACCCCCCCTTCTCTGAATTATTGTTGGGAATTGGCCTTTCCTTTCTTTTGCCTGCCGACAGAGAGAGAGTGAGGCTAGCCTCAGTTTTCCAGAAAACAAAAAGAGAAGCGTCGCTGCCTATTTTTCAGAGCCGAAAGAAGAGAGCTCTGATTTTCAGAGAGGAGGCGCTCAGTTTTTCCGGAGCCAAGAGAAGCAGGACGACTGCCATTTTCTTGGGAGAAAACTGGGAATGCTTGAATCTGAAATTGGAGGAGAATGAAGTTAGGTTTTGGAGAACTAAGAGAGTCTCTTCTCGTATGAGATCCATGGTGATTGTTCTTCTTCCTCTAGCTTATAGATCTTGAGTCCTTGGATAGCTTTTCTAGTTCGGAGCTATATTACAAAGGAGTGATCTACCTAGGTGTGGAATTGGTCACTTGAGGAGCTCTACAAGTTGTAAGAGCTTTGTTATCAAGAATTCCCACTTGGTTGAGAGTGTGTGAGGGCTTGGTGAGAGATCTAGGGTTAGGTCTTGTTGCTTGGAGCTATTCTCTCATTGTGGTAGAGGAAGATGAAGATGATGGGGTCGGTGTATGCCGTACTTGATCATTAGTGGAACTGGGTGCATTGGATGCTTGATGTAGGTTGTTCGCAACCGAACCAGGGTAATTCTCTGTCTCTTTTGTGTTGCTCTTACTTTCGTATTATATTCGTGTGCCTACCATTGTCTATCGCAAGATCATTGAGAGGGATAGTTGTTGGTAACAACTTTCTCTTGTGCACGTACGGTGTTTGGTTTTATGCCTAGGTGACGCCTCGGTGGAATTCGGGATTGGGACCATTTTGTGCGCCATTGTGTACTTAGCCTAGGTGTTAGGGAGGTGCATGGGGAATCCAACAAGTGGTATCAGAGCTTTCGGTTTGCGAAGAAGTGTAGTGCCGCGATGGCGTATTGCTCATGTGAGGAGACGACCGTGTGTTCATACGAAGTAGAGAGGCTTAATGAACTATGGTCCATGGCGACAAAAGATGGTGCCTTTGTTAAAGCACCAAGGAGTGTACGGTGCCGTATGTGATACTGGCATGCCATGTAAGGCAACGGTGTATGATAAGCGAATGATGGAGCTTAAAGCCCTCGACGAGATCTTGCAATCCTTGGAGAATGAGATCCTTAGCCATTTTGCTGATATTGAGGTCGTGAGCGACCTATGGAGGATGCTTGAAGCTCGATACTCGACCAAGACACCAATTGGACGAAGGTTGCAATTGTGGCAACGCTTCTATACTCACAGGATGAAAAAGGGAACCTCGTTGTGGAACCATGTTGGCGAGATGGACCGGATAGTAATGGACCTACGGGAATTGGGGAGTGTGGTAGAGGACGAGCAACATGCCTTGTCACTACTTTGTTCTCTTGCTCCGGTGTATTTCAAGTTTGTAGGCTCGATATTAAATGGACAAGACTCACTCACGTTGAATGAGGTGAAGTTTGCGTTTCATACGGAGGATTTCCAGAGTTTGGTGTTAGGTGACACCGATGGTTGTGAGGTACCCAATGTTCCGAGGTCACCAAGAGGGCGGACTGACATGCGTTTATATTTTATATATTCACGCACGTCTTCTTCGTGATTTTTCGTTGTTTTTCCGTCGTTCCGTACCCATTCTATTGTGATTTTTAGTTTTCTTTCACTTCTTTGTGTTTTTGTGCCAATACAGGAGAATGACAGCATTTGGGACATATAAAGGAGATATCATGAGTCCCCGGAGCAACGGGAGGTGTCACGCAAGATCCCGGAGGCCAAACGGCGAAGAAATCCTTGTATCCAACCAATCGGTTGGTGCACACGTATCCGACCCGGACAGGAGCTGAAGTGAAGAGCAACTCACCCGATCGGTTCAGTGATTGGGTGAGATCGACAGAGCTCTCTGTTATTTTGAGTTCCGATCGGGTGACATCTCACCCGATCGGTTCATCTGAAGCCGAAAATCCCCAATTCACGACCCGGTGACACCAACCGCTCAGCTCAGCGATCGGTTGATGCTTCTAAAGCCCGATGGCCAAAGCGACTGTTAGCTCACCCGATCGGTTGATGCTTCAATCGATCGGGTGGCCTCATTTTCTATATATATTGACCTAGGTTTTCCTAAATGCAGATCCTCATTGTTTTCTGTCTTTTTGGGATTTGTGACGGCTCGAAATTTAGTTTATCTTGTAAGTTTTCTGATTATCTTGTAACTTGGATATTGCATTAATACTATTGCTAACTTCTCTTTTCTATTGTTTGATTATGATTTCAATAGTTGAATTTGATTGTGATGCTATTTTCGCCATGAATTGTGAGTAGTTCCCCAATCTGGGATTTTGGTGGAAGCCCCTTCGTGGGTTCTCCATAGAACGACCATAGGAATAGGATTTCGATAGGGTTTGGGAATTTAGATGGTTATGCGGGGCATTTTATTGTCACTGGCGGGAGAAAGACCGCTTTTGACCGTCGGGCCACGGGGAAATAAAACTGGCGTTTGATCCCCTAGCCACAGCTCACACCCCTAACGTAGACATTGAATCCTAGCGCGTGGGAACGGCATGATGAAATGTTGGGAGTAATCGTTGCGAGCTTAGTGCTCCCGGAGTCGGTCGGTGTTAATGGACATAGGAATGCCCACTGTCTGAAACCGTGTAGTCCTAGCGTATCATCCTGGACATCGACCGGAATATCAGGCCCATGGGACGCTAGGTATCACTCTTAGAGGCAACGTCTCACCACTAAACCCTAAAATCCAATCGTAATCCTATCCGTCGGTCGTAATAGAGAGGGCACATGATAGGGTGGAAACCAAAGTCCTAGGTTTCCTTTTATATATTACATCCATCCTATTTCTATTTCGTGACAACCTACCGATTTGATCGGGCTAGCTCACCCATCGGGTGATCCGGTTCCTTCTTGACAACAAGCACAACATACGCCTCCCTGAGTTCGACCCCCAAGCCACACTACAATATCGTGCGCTTGTGGTAATAAATATTTAAATCCGGTATCCCCGATCCTATTGCCAACATTGCTAAATCTAGGGGACGTCAAGCTTTACCGCAACGGCGCCAAAAACTTGACCGGCGCCCCGTTTACGGTATGGGCGTGGTGTCGTTTTACCACAAGTGCATGGTTAGTGTAGGGTGCATGTTTATCGAACTCAGGTAGGTGGATGGCTTGAATGGCTACTAGCCTCGCCTAGGTTGTGTGAGAGTTACACGGATGATATGAGTGGAAGTGTAGAAATAAAAGAAATAAATAAAAAGACAAGAAAAGAATCCCCGCTAACACGGGCTAGAGCACTCATGACACTTGGCATTTGGCTTGACCCAGGGTGAGACATTGCCCCAAAAGGTGATACCTAATGCCCCATGGACCCGATATTCCGGTCGATGCCCAGGATGATGCGCTAGGTCTACCCGGTTTCGGACGGTGGGCATTCCCATGTCCATTAACACCGACCACAATCGGAAGCATTAAGGCCACAATGATTACTCCCAACATTTCATCCAAGCCATTCCCACGCACGAGGACTCGATGTCAACGCTAGGGGCGTGAGCTGTGGCTAGGGGATCAAACGCCAATTTTGTTTCCCCTTGACCCGAAGGTCAGAGGCGGTCTTTCTCCCGCCAATGACAATAAAACGCCCCCGCGTAACCCTAATGGCCAAATAGGTCGAATGTGATTTCTAGCAATACATCAAATCGGATCTTGACTGGACAAGACACCGGACCCCAATCCCCAACACATCTAGTGTGTTGCCGTACGAATTGGACTCAGATTGCTAGAAATCGCCATTGACACATTCCATCGAACACATATCATGCAATCAAGTCAAATGTAAATTCCAGGCATCAATCCTACTCTAACCCATATTAGGGTTTATCAAGAACTACTCAATGATGAAGAATATGATAGCAAGCAATAATTCCAAATAAATATTCATCATTAAGCAAAATGAAAATAACACAAAACAATGGAAATAAGAGAAAAGATACTTATCTTGCATTTGAATCCATCAATCCATTACAAGAATTATTGGAAGATAAAACCCTAATCTAAACTACCCTAAGCTCACATGAAAGGGGCTGAAAACACCTGGAAAAATAGAGGAGAACCGGCTCCAAGTCGTGCCCACACTTATATTTATAAGCCACATCAAAACCCTAACGGTTTGGGTCCAAAAACCTAATAAAACTGCTAAAACAGGGCCACCCGATCGGTTGAAGTGTCAATCGATCGGGTGGAAGTAAATAGAGATGCACAGCTTCTGAAATTGACCTGAACTGATCGGTTGGACTCCCAACCGATCTGTTGAAGTTCAATTCCAGACGGCTCCCAATTTCAGCACCCAGCTGCGCTCAGAAAATTCCAGAAAAATGTAGAAAAATAGGATTTGGGCATGCGACCTATCGTTGGAAAGCTAACGACAATGTCGATGCAAGAAACATAAGAGATCACCCAAACTCCCACTAAAATGATAGAAGATCCTCAATGAATGAGCAACAGCACACGAAAAGGGAAGAAAAGGCCACCCGATCGGTTGACTTTGGCACACAAAACAGAAAGCACTGACGGGTTCACCTGATCGCTGAACCGATCGGGTGAGATGTTCTTCACTTTAGCTTATGTCTGGGTCGGATATATGTGCACGACCTGATCGGGTGAGACTGTCCACCCGATCGGTTGAGGCCCCAGAACAATGAATCCTCGTCTTTGGCCATCGGATCTTCGCCGTATAAGCACGCCTTGGTCCCGACATACAAGGTTGACTCCAGAAGACACCAAAATGCCGATATTTACCTGATATACAAGCAATACACCCAATAGTCAATATGAACCAAAATATAATATATACAACATGGAATGAGATGAAATGCATATGAAAACAAAATAAAGAGCGTATGCAAAAGGTGAAATATGAACACGCGTCACGGACCCATTCCAAGATCCTAGACAGCCCGTTCCAAGTGTCGAAATCGGCGGCGGTCCAAGTCAGGGGGCAGTTGTGACACCGCTTTCTGTGTAAGGAAAGAGGGCAATGGAAGAGGGATTGCCCGAGGTTGAAATCGAGGACGTCGATTGGCATTGTGGAAAATGTTGCTCAGAGATCAACTCATGTTGGAACACGAGACGGGATGTTTTCTGACGAGGATGACTGCTCGGTGTTTGCGGCATACTCCGTGGGAGAAGCGCAATATTCGTGGCTATTGGACTCAGGGTGCACATTCCATATGACTCCGGATCGGAGTGCGTTCGACTCATACATTCCATGCATTAGAGATTGGATTCTCATGGGGAATGATATGGAGTGCAAGTAGGTTGGGAGTGGCATGGTCAGAGTCAGGATGCACGATGGCATCATCCATGTGTTGATGGCATCCGATATGTTCTTGATCTTCACAGTGGCCTGATATCGATAGGAGCTTTGACCGGGATAGGCTACAGGGCAGTGATCGAGGAGGATCGACTGCGTATTTCCCGAGGATGCTTGGTTGTCATGAGGGAAAAGAAGCGTGACAACTTGTATGCGCTTGATGGGCACACGGTAGTGGGTAAGACTGGCAGATCACAGGAGTCCGAGAGTTGAGATCCAGCAAGACTGTGGCATCTCAGATTGGGGCATGCTGATGAGCAGAGTCTTGACATTCTTCAGAAGAGGAGTGTGTTCGGAGGTGATCGTGGGCTTGAGTCTTGCAGTGACTTGGTGCGGAATAGCCGAGGAAAGTGCAGTTTGGGACAACTGTCATACACAGCAGGGAGCCCCTGGAGTGCGTCGACATCGGTGTATGGGGTCCATATCCAGTTTCTTCCCTGGAAGGCGCGAGGTACTTCGTGGCCTTCATAGATGACTTCTCGAGGAGAGTCATGGTTAATCTCATGGGATATTGGGAGGAGATCCATTAGAAGGTGCGACTATGGAGGAGCATAGTCGTGAGGTTGATAGGTAGACCCGTAGGAGAGATCCGTATCAACGATGTAGAGATACAGGATGTTCAAGTCAGAGGGGATCGTGTGCCGTTACACCATTCCTGATAGAGACCCTCACGGTGATGTAGTAGACAATATGACCAGGATGTTGGTATAGAAGACACGGGGGCTATTGAGACCATATGGCCTTCCTAGGGAATTATAGGCAGAGACCCTTGCTACAGCGGCATACCTCATCAACCGAACACTGTCACTAGTCGCAGGTAGTTCAATTCCCGAGGAGTTATGAATGGGCAGAGTCGTTGACTTCTCGCACTTGCGTACATTTGGATGTCTAGTGCGGTCGCACGAGATGGACAATGACGATGTGGGACAGCACATGCATGATTGTGTCCTAGTCGGGTACATTGGTGGAGGTGTGAGAGGGCACATGTTATGGTGTCCTAGTACCTACGAGGTGATTGTCAGACGACACATCGTGATTGATGAGTCTGCAGTGCTTAGGGCGGAGCAGAATTTTGACGGTTTGCAGAGAACAGAGGACATCCCGGTCTATAGAGAGGATGAGGTGATTCAGATTTAAACACAGGCAAGTGATCAGACACGTGTGCAGACAGATAGGGTGTAGAGTTCATCCGATGTGGTCAGTGTCAGTGATCAGTCGGTATCTCACGATGTAGCTCTATGTTCAGTTCAGTTGGAGGTACAAAGGACAGCGGTCTACAAGGAGGTGTTGCAGTCGGTCGTCGTATCGATGCAGTCAGTTGCAGCGTGTGAGGAGACAAAGATCTCTCACATTTCTAGCATGCATGTTGTGGGTGCTCTTGAGGAGACCCAGCAAGCTGAGGTGTGCAGCTTTAGCTTTGGGATAGAGCTGTCGATCTAAGGAGGAGTATGGCAGTCGGTTTCTGCGCCGATGCCAAAGGTTGCAGTGGGTGAGGAGACGGATGTCTCTCACATTTCTAGCACGCATGAGTTGGTTGTTTCTGAGGAGGACCAGCATGTTGAGGTGTGCAGCTTCAGCTTCAGGGTAGAGAGGTCTTCTGAGGAGCTTGACATTAGGGTAGAGCATTCGATGTGCATGGTAGAGCAGTCTTTACAGTATGGGCACATGTGATATGGCTCTCGTTTGGCTAGAGGTAATTTATCAGGCACATCTTTTGATACTTCAAAGGCCAGACCGATGGAGACGTAGAGGAGTAGGGAATCTGATAACATGGTGGAGTGTGGCGACTGCGATGGTGGTTCCAGGTGGAGTTGCCACTAGGGACATGTAGCTGAGAGTTAGGAGGCCACGTATCGAGTGCGTTCTCGCTCGATATATGGAGGAGGCAGAGCCGAGTAGGGGTTCTTCTATGTGCGCTCATCTCTCATCTTCGGCGAGTTCATCACAGGGCATGGCAGGTAAGGACGATCTCCAGAGGCTAGATGCTGGTGCGACGGACAGTTTGGTGCTTGTGTTTGTGCATTCATGTCTTGAGTCATCGGCACAGTCAGTTGAGGCACGGAGCCAGTGGACGACGAGTCTTAATGACATACATGAGCATACAGAGTGGATATAGACAGCATATCGATATGACCCAGCTGGGATCAGTCTGCATAGTAGCGGGGGAGATGATGTGTTTCTCATAGATGATGGCCATGGAGAGCATGAGTTGCTCGCGAACCTGTGGGATGATGATAAGGATGTTCATGGATCGACAGAGGGCTCATTGGACACTAGCACAGTGTCATTTGGTTCGTTCATGGAGTCCGAGCTCGCAGAATTATCCTCAGAGACAGCAGAGTTAATTGCAGACATGTCAGTGAACGAGGCAGAGATGCGTGAGGCTAGGCTCAAACGGCTTCTGAGCTTAGCATATATCTCAGAGGATTGAGGCGCCAGAGGGCGCTATTTTTGATGCACATGATGGAAGTTCACATGTCCAATGGTCAATGCAAGGTGAGTTCATACACGATGGAGTGCTGGAGTTGGAGATGTGCTGAAGAGAGTGTGTGGATTTATCAGCAGGGTAGAGTGTTGTTTTTATATGCTGAAAATTCCATGTACAGCCATAGTCTCCATGGCCCCCCTCCTCTGAATTGTTGTTGGGAATTGAAGGCCTTGAGGGCATTTCCTTTCTTTTGCCTGCCGACAGAGAGAAAGTGAGGCTAGCCTCAGTTTTCAAGAAAACAAAAAGAGAAGTGTTGCAACCTATTTTTCAGAGCCGAAAGAAAAGAGCTCTAATTTTCAGAGAGGAGGCGCTCAGTTTTTCCAGAGCCAAGAGAAGAAGGGCGACTGGCATTTTCTTGGGAGAAAACTGGGAATGCTTGGATCAGAAATTGGAGGAGAATGAAGCTAGGTTTTGGAGAACCAAGAGAGCTTCTTCTCGTGTGAGATCCATGGTGAGTGTTCTTCTTCCTCTAGCTTGTAGATCTTGAGTCCCTTGGGTAGCTTTCTAAGTTTGGAGCTATATAACTAAGGAGTGATCTAGCTAGGTGTGGGATTGGTCCCTTGAGGAGCTCTACAAGTTGTAGGAGCTTTGTTATCAAGGATTCCCACTTGGTTGAGAGTGTGTGTGGGCTTGGTGAGAGATCTAGGGTTAGATATTGTTGCTTGGAGCTATTCTCTCATTGTGGTAGAGGAAGATGAAGATGATGGGGTCGGTGTATGCCTTGCTTGATCATTAGTGGAACCGGGTGCATTGGATGTTGGTTGTTTGCAACCAAACCAGGGTAATTCTTCGTCTCTTTTGTGTTGCTCTTACTTTCGTATTATATTTATGTGCCTTCCATTGTCTATCGCAAGATCATTGAGAGGGATGGTTGTTGGTAACAACTTTCTCTTGTGCCCCTGAGGTGTTTGGTTTTATGGCTAGGTGACGCCTCGGTGGAATTCAGGCTTGGGACCATTTTGTGTGCCATTGTGTACCTAGCCTAGGTGTTGGGGAGGTGCATGGGGAATCCAACAGTTTGATCCTAAGAGATTTAGTATGGCTTTGCTTACACTCAATAGACTAGTCATGCAGGAGTGTGGCTCAGAGGTGGAAGAATTTGCGAAGGAAAAGAAAAAGAAAAATATTGGGTAGGGTCAGGTAGTTAATGTTGGATGGGCTTTTAAGGTTGTTGAATCATGTTAAATTGCTTGAATTAGTGTATGATTAAAAGATAAGATGCTTATAGTGTGAGCTGTTTATGTCATTTTAGATGATTAACAGGTTAGAGTTGGCTTCATAAACTCTTGCTATTTATGTGTGTCTTAAGGGAGGAGTAAACTTGTCATTATATTGGGAAAGTTGTAATCCAAATAGATCATATAAATTGGCCTTCTCTTTTGGAGTTTTCTTGTGAGATGGGGGAGGAGAGAAGATAAACCCAAAGGAAGGGAGAGAGGAAGACATCTAAAAATTAAGAGCTTTGTAAGAAGAAGAAGCAATGGGTGGTTGTATGATTTGGGCTTATATACTTGTATTATGCCTTAGTAACTTCATGGTGAAATCTTGGATGATTGCTCTTTCTCCATGAAAGTATCATATACGGTGAACCATATAAATCTTTGTGTACTCCTTTTCTCTTTTGTGTGCTCTAATTTTTTTTCCTTCTAGTTCTAGCTTGTTGTACATTTCAATCTCACTCTTCTTGCACATATATATGGTGCGGTGATTTGTGGAAATCTTTAAGGTGTGCTTGAGGTGGAAGTCTTGCCCGATCTCAAGTTCTTTCGGTTGTTATCAGAGCTTGGGTCATTATTATAATCTACCTATTTGGTGCATTTTGGGTGAAGAAATTCTGGTTATTTCTATATTTCCGAGTTGCAAAAATTTCGTGCACACAAAGTGTTTGATAAATGGCATCTAAGGGAACTTCCATTATCGAAAGGATCAAGTTTGAGGTGAAAAAGTTTGATGGTCGTATCAACTTCAGATTATGACAAATAAGGGTAAGAAATGATCTTGTACAACGACTCAATGTTACTTCGTTGGGCAAGACGAAGAAGACGGAGAAGATCGAGGATACTGAAATGGATCGATTTAGATGAAAGATTAGTGTGCAAAATACAATTGTATCTCTCGGATGATGTTGTGTACATTGTCAGTAAAGATGAAACATCAAAAGGTATATGAGATAAACTTCAGAAGATTTACATATGGAAGCCTTTATCAAACAAGTTATACTTTAAGAAGCAACTCTATGGGTTGAAAATGGAAGAAGACAAGGATGTATTTGTACACGTGAACATCTTCAATAGGATGATTTGTGACTATTTAAGGTTGGATGTAAAGTTTGATAATGAAGAGAAGTCATTTTTGTTGTTAAGTTCTCTTCTAGACTCGTATGTGCTGGGGTCATGTGGATAGCAAGTAAATACTAGATATGGTGATTAGTGTATAAAAATTCTTTTAGATAATCAAACTAAGTTTAAAAATGGAGTTACCCAAATTAAACTTAATCAACAATTATATCCCAAGCAATATAAAATGCGACAAAATAAACAAGCAAGAGATAAACAATCACAACACAGAGAATGGAGATCAAACGCAAACAAGAGATGTAACCTGGTTCGGATACCCCGTATCCTACATCTATCCACCTAAGTCCCACTTCTTTAAATCCATGATTTATCAAATAGTTACAACACCTCTTTTTAAGATGAATTTACTACCTACAACCTTACCACCTCAACCATTGAGAGTTTTCACTTTCAAAAAAGAAGATGATACACTTTTACATATAGCCTTGTTTGAAGTATGTGAATGTGTTGGCCATAATGATTGGTCTCCAATGGATGTGAATTGGATGCTTTTAAAATCAAGAAACTTTGACTAAAAATATTTGAGAGAGGCTTTAAAACATAGGCCAAAGAAAGAGGTTTTCTTTTGAAAGAATTTTGCTATAGGCTGCCAGGTCATCGTAGAAGACTCCAGTTCTGGGAGGATTTGACTCCTGGCCATGGCAGTCGACTCTTAGGAAAGAGTCTAGAACCTGTTTTTGGTAGGCTAAGCCTTAGAAGTCGACTCCTGATCTAGGGGGAGTCGCCTACTCTTTTGATACACTAATATGTATAAGAAACTACTAAGATACACTATTTAAATGAATTTAAAACATTTTTGAAATATTTTTAAAGTATTTCAGTGTGTGTGTGAGCTTCTAGCATGGCTTTAACAGGCTAAGACAAATAAAAACATATCAAATAAATTATTACCATGAAGACCATTTGATGCATATTTGACTCCTCAAGCTTTTTCTTGCTCCAATTGATCCATGTCTTTGTTGAACTCATCACTAATTTATTGAGTGCTTCTTTGATTTATCTTAAGCTCCTATACATGCACTCATAGACATTAGATGAGTTGTTAGCTCATTATCACAACATACGGAGTGAGACTCAATATCTCACTTTGTAATGACTACTCTATTGTATCGAAAAGAGACTCAAGTTTGAAGAGGTGACCCAGGATATAATTTCAAATGCCACAAGAAAAATATACTCCAAGTGTCATTCCAATGTGGAAGGTCTTCTTATCAAGGGAGAATCAAGTTATAGAGGAAGAAGTAAAGAAAATTCCAAATGTAAGAAGTATAACTCCCGATCCAAGTAAAAGAGCAAGAAGATATTGTATGCTATTATTGCAAGAGTAAATGATACGTAAGAGAGATTGCTGATGTATGATTTTTTTAAATTTATAGCAAGCGCACGATGTAGTTGCAGCACTTACGGGTCGAATCCATAGGGAGAAACAGTTGATTACTGGTTTATTCAGGATTTAACTAGCTACACGGTATGTCTCAAGGTGTGAAAAGAGAAAGTGTATAATGAAATATCAATAAGAGAAAACTCTAGGGCTGAGAATCCCCGCTAATGTGATGCAAATATAGGATTGATCTTAATTGTCTAGATATTGAATTATGTCCTAGTATGACGTTATTGCACCTAATGTTGATACGTACTTCCCACTGTCGTGATGCTATGATAAGACTACCTACCATATGATAAAGCCAACTGCCTTTAGTCATTAACATATGATAGATGCATCGTGATCAACAGTACTCCCCAATCTTCCTTCATGCCACCGCCGTGGATAGAAGTTAGGTCATTGCCAGAAGAGCTCTAATCTATGCCTCACTGTTGTTGGTGACATAAATAGCATAAATCAATAAAGGGATTGAAATCCTTAATCTACCTCAGCTGTCGTTGGTGGATAGATTTATTTACCCATAGGGAGGAAGCCAATGTATATTGATAATGAATCATCCTAGGAAAAATCATAATGTGACAATATTCAATAACTGCACAAAAATAAATCAATCCAAATCTTTCACACAGTAGAGTTCAACCATTTCCTTAGATGGGGAACTACTTGTTGGTAGCAACGGTCTATGAACTTCTTATTTGATGAAAACAAATGTGTGTAAATATTTTTAACATGTGTGTTAAGTGTTTCAGAAATGTCAAAGCTTGTAGTCAATCAATGGGAGACTTGGTCAATGAGATGGAGATCAATTGCTACAACTCTTTACTATGGACCAAGTCAAGAGCAAGAGGGATAGGGAAGCAATATGTTTCCTCTTTGATTGAGTCATAACATTACAAATCACCATTGCTATAGGATTCCTATTGCTTCACTCACCCCTAGCCATTGGATCACCCGTAGCCGTATTCATCCAAGCCCTTGGTTGACTCTAGCCGCACAAAACCCTAGGCTTCACTATATAAGCTATCATCTAAAGCCAATAAAAATCTCAGCCAAAAATATCAATCCCCAAGAGCACAAAACGTAATGAGGGAGCCGCATTTTTTTTGTGGAGCTCTTCACGCACGTAAGCCAGAAACTAGGAATCTTGTGCTCCCAAAAAAATTTTCAGGCCGAATCAAACTTTGCTTTGTTCTTCTCTTTAAACCTCCCAACTCACAGGCAGCATGCTCTTCTCTCTTTTGCAAATCCCACAGCATGTCGTTTTCTTTGACCTTGAGGATTGATTGTCAGCCACACACAAATTTGAGAAGATCAGCCGCAACCTGTTGTTTTTCCCAAGAGAACTTCACATTGTTTTTTTGGTGCATTGTTTTTCAAGGAAAAATCTTTTGAACTCAGCCACATAAATATCTTGGTGACAGCCGAATTCAAAAAAACTCTCCCTTTTGCAATTCCAATCAAGTGGCAGCCGCACTTTTTTTTTGCAACTCAAAAAAAACCATGCCGCACTCATTGAAGAACACCAAGAGCAGTTTTTTTTTGTTATCTTTGAAAGTTCCAAGAACTGAGCTTTTTTCCTTGCAAAGCCCCTTGGAAATTTTCCCTGCAAATTCTCTTTCAAATCTCCAAGGTCAGTGCCGAAATTTTCTTTACAAGAGAGAGAGCACAGGAGCCGGCCGATCTCCTCACACAAAATTTCAAGAGCAACACAAAAAATTAAAGGAGAGGTCATCATTTTCAAAAGCAAGCTGCAAGTCAAAATAAACAGCCGCACAAAAATCATAAGGGGGCCGGCCTTGAAGGAACACTTGTTGAAGGGTGCGCAATAAATCAAGAGGGAGAGAGCCGAATTCTTCAAGGAACATTTTTTTGAAAGAGCCTGTTATTTTCTTTGATAATCTCAAAAGGACAGTGCACTTTGTTTCTCTTTCTTTGCAAATCCCAGGTTGCTGCAAGTTGATTTTTATTTCTCTCTTTGTTTATTGGCAGCTGCAGGATTCAAAGACCCAGGTCGAAGTCGTGATCTCTCACACAAAAATTCCTAACGTGCCGCAAGATTCAATTTTGGGTGAAGGCCGTAAGTTCTAATTTTTGGGGAAGGCTGCAAGTTTCAACCTTTGGTGAATGGCGCAAGTTTCATCGAGAGAGGAGCCGAACTATTGAGGGGACATCGGAGACTACTACTTGTCAGATTGATCTGACCACGCACTGAATGACAGAGATGACACACCATTACTGAGCATTTCTAAAACTCTATTTCTTTATCTTTGTATTGGTGTAGCGATCTCTGTAAGGAAAACTTTACCACTATTTGTGATACTTTTGGGTTCTTGTCTGGTGGTTGCTAGATAAGAGGGACTTGACTAATTGGGACTAGTCAAGTGAGAGCTTATACTATTGTTAGTTTTGTTTCGCACTGTGGGAAGTGCAGGTGCTGAGAGCTAGGTTAGTGTAGAGCAGGTTCTCTTGCTACATGTCGTATCGGTGACACTTGGAGAGTGTGGATACTGAAGGCCAGGTGAGTGTTGAGAGTTGTTCTAGCTACAGGTTGTACCTTACATTATTAATATAGTATTTGCTTTCGGGGCTGGACGTAGGTCGTGGGTGCGACCGAACCAGGGTAAAATCTGTTGTGCATCTGTGGTTGTTTATTGTTTACCCTGCCTGTGATCTTAACTGCGTGTGATTTCTCGTGGGTTGCGCGAGAATTTTTATTAGCCTATTCACCCCCAGGCTTAGATCCAGATCCAACAAGTGGTATCTGAGCATGTTAGAGGATCTAGTCTAGAAATCATGAATACCCCAGGATTAGTTTACGCTCATGGCATGCCTATAAACTTACCCCCATTATTTAGTGGCCATGATTATATATACTGGAAGGCTAGGATAAAATTTTTTTTACTATCCGTTGATGTTGACACCCTGTACATTATTGAAAACAGACATACTTTAATCCCTAAGCCTGAAAGTAATTTGGATACTAGAAATGTGTGTGCTATAAATGCTAGAGCAATGAATATTTTATTATATGGAATAGATAGAAAAATATTTGATCTTATCTCACATTGCTCTTTTGCGCAAGATATATGGAGGACTTAGGAGACTCATTATGAAAGCAAGCAATCCTCCATTAATCACATCTCTAGCAATAAAAAGAGAGCACAAAAAGGAAAGAAACAAAAGGGAAGAAACTCTCTCTTAAATAAACATGATGCTCCTATGTCTAATAATAATTGTGACATTACTAATGATATAACTGTGTGTTTTAAATGCAGGAAGTAAGGACATTTTAAGAGCCAATGCCCACAAGGAGAGGATATCGTCACTGAAACGAAAGGAAAAGCCAAAGTGCTAACATGGGACGACGATAGCAAAAATGAGATTGAGGAGACTACTCACACCTCCCTCTGCTTGGTGGGAGAATTGGATGAGGTGACATCTCGCACTAATAAAAGAGGTGATGTTATAAATTTTTGCAAAGAAATGCAAGATGAACTTGATAGACAACGATGTATTTCTGATGATATGCAAGATGTTATTGTGAACCTAGAATCTGAGTTAGAAGGTTACAAAAAGTCTAATGGTTAATTACAAATAGAAAATTGTGACATGTTTCATGAAACAAATGATTTAAAAGAAAAACTTCTTGATTGTAATTCTACTATTGATTTGTTGAAAAATGAAAAATCTAGGTTCCATGCACATACTACTTGTCTTTCTTGCCCTACCTTTTTAAATGACATTAGCATGTTAAAACAAGATTTATTTAAGCTCGAAGCTGAAAAAGATTGTGAGATTAAAGAGCTTAATAATAAATTATGCATGTTGAATAACGAGCTTAAAAAGAAAATGGATGATTTTAAAAGAAAGGAAGAGGAAAACAAGATAGCATTTATAAATAAATGTACTTTGCTTGTGAACGAAAATGCTTATTTGAAATCCAAAGTTGCTAGTCTAGAATTGTCATTAAAGAAATTTTCTATTGAAAAACAAAATTTGGACATTATTCTTGGAAATCAACTTTATGGCAATAATAGACGAGGACTAGGATATGGTTTTAAAAATGTTGAAAAATCAAAATATAGAAAAGTTCACATTGAAACAACAAAGGTTGGAAATTTTCATGCAAAGTGCTTTACATGTAGATGCGTTGTTCATACTTCATATCATTGCAAATATAGGAACAAAAACATTAAGTTCAAACAAATATGGGTTCCTAAATCTTTGATGACTAACATGAGTGGACCTTGTCGGATTCCAAGGTCACACATAGCACCTACCATGTAGGTACAATGGAGATTTGGCGAGGAGTTTTCATTTGAACTTCTTCATTATATAGCTCCTTCGCCAAACGGCGACGCGAAGGTATATCTTTCTCTTTGAACTTAATGCATACCTTCATAGCTTTTTGTGTGCGTGACTTTTTTTTGTTTGTGTGCTAGTAGTTGCTTTGTTATGTGTGCATGATATTTTTTGTTTGTGTGATTGCATCTCATGTTTGCTTTAGTACTTCATGCATAAAAACTAAAAAAACTGAAAAAAATACAAAAAGATGGTGCTTAAATGTGTATCTTTCTCTTTGATTCATTAAAAGAAGTCTTCATGAATGATTTTCATATCTATGTAGAAGTTAGTGTATTATTGCTTTTGCTACATGCGCATGTTCATCTTTCTAAATATTCATGGCATGTTCAATGACTGAAAATAACTTGATTTCTACACCTACTACTTCACTTCCACATGAATTATTATTGTTGCACATTTGGAGATATCGTTTATGAAGTATGGAAAGTGAATGTAGGAGGAAAACTTAACTGACAATCTAAGGGATATGATATACCTTGCCATGGATAAAAATTGAGCAAATAAACATGTTATGATTATAAAAAATGAAGAATAATAATAATTGCTCTGTATGAAAAATGGATACAATCCTTGGCAACGGTATTACCCATGAGTATCCAACATAAGCTTTATGGGTAAACTTTAGCGTTGGTGTATTTACTCGTCAAGCAATCCCACCCCCACGTCTAAGAGTCCTTATAGGCTATGTTTTAGTGTGTGGTACCTTGAACTCATTTTTAATGAGATGGGAAAAATCAATCCTAGGTGATAGAATGTTATATGGAAAATGTGGATTGTTTTTTGTTGCTTTCTTAAATGATTCTCCCTCATGTGCTTCAATTTTAATCATCACACTTTACACGTTGGTGTTGAAGTCTTCATTGTTTAATTTCATTGGGTTTTGACTTGATTAATCTATGAGTGTATGCATGCAATTGTTGGTAATGGCTAATAATACTCTCTTTTTGCATGATATATGCTTTTGACTTCGTGGTATGACTTTTGATGATAACAACGGAGGAGAAAAATTTGGGAAGATTTGCTATTTACTTGGTGTGCTTAGTATTTGGCATTTGGTACTATCTTTGTAATGTTCGTGAAAATATGGTTGTTTGATTAAGAGGGAGCATTACTGAATATTGGGAAAGCACAAAAATAAGGGGATCATGCTTATTGTTAACTTTACTCATCGGTGTTTGCACATCATTGTATCATATTGCATGTCACCCACTATCGCCACACTTTCACACACACTATTTAGAAACTTAATGCTCAAATCTTATACTTGGTTTGTCATCATCAAAGGGGGAGATTGTTGGTAGCAACGGTCTATGAACTTCTTATTTGATGATAACAAACGTGTATGAATATTTTTAACGTGTGTGTTAAGTGTTTAAGGAATATCAAAGCTTGTAGTCAATCAATGGGAGACTTGGTCAATGAGATGGAGATCAATTGCTACAACTCTTTACTATGGACCAACTCAAGATCAAGAGGGATAGGGAAGCAATATGTTTCCTCTTTGATTGAGTCATAACATTACAAATCACCATTGCTATAGGATTCCTATTGCTTCACTCACCCCTAGCCATTGAATCACCCCTAGCCATATTCATCCTAGCCCTTGGTTGACTCTAGCCGCACAAAACCCTAGGCTTTACTATATAAGCTGTCATCTAAAGCCAATAAAAATCTCTGCCAAAAATATCAATCCCCAAGAGCACAAAACGCAATGAGGGAGCCCCATTTTTTTTGAGGAGCTCTTCACGCACGCAAGCCAGAAACTAGGAATCTTGAGCTCCCAAAAATTTCTTCAGGCCAAATCAAACTTTGCTTTGTTCTTCTCTTTGAAACTCCCAACGCACAGGCAGCATGCTCTTCTCTCTTTTGCAAATCCCACAGTATACCGTTTTCTTTGACCTTGAGGATTGATTGTCAGCCATACACAAATTTGAGATGATCAGCCACAACCTGTTGTTTTTCCCAAGAGATCTTCACATTGTTTTTTTGGTGCATTGTTTTCCAAGGAAAAATCTTTTGAACTCAGCCACATAAATATCTTGGTGACAGCCGAATTCAAAAAAACTCTCCCTTTTGCAATTCTAATCAAGTGGTAGCCGCACTTTTTTTGCAACTCAAAAAAAAACCCTTCCGCACTCTTTGAAGAACACCAAGAGCAGTTTTTTTTGTTATCTTTGAAAGTTCCAAGAACTGAGCTTTTATTCCTTGCAAATTTTCCCTGCAAATTCCCTTGCAAATCTCCAAGGTCAGTGCCGAAATTTTCTTTACAAGAGAGAGCACAAGAGCCGGCCGATCTCCTCACACAAAATTTCAAGAGCAGCACAAAAAATTAAAGGAGAGGTCATCATTTTCAAAAGCAAGCCGCAAGTCAAAAGAAACAGCTACACAAAAATCATAAGGGGCCGGCCTTGAAGGAACACTTGTTGAAGGGTGCGCAATAAATCAGGAGGGAGAGAGCTGAATTCTTTAAGGAACATTTTTTTGAAAGAGCCTGTTATTTTCTTTGCTAATCTCAAAAGGGCAGTGCACTTTGTTTCTCTTTCTTTGCAAATCCCAGGTTGCCGCAAGTTGATTTTTATTTCTCTCTTTGTTTTGTTGGCAGCTGCAGGATTCATAGGCCCAGGTCGAAGTCTTGATCTCTCACACAAAAATTCCTAACGTGTCGCAAGATTCAATGTTGGCTGAAGGCCATAAGTTCTAATTTTTGGGTAAGGCTGCAAGTTTCAACCTTTGGTGGATGGCGCAAGTTTCATCGAGAGAGGAGCCGAACTATTGAGGGGACATCAGAGACTACTACTTGTCAGATTGATCTGACCACGCGCTGAACGACAGAGACGACACACCATTACTGAGTATTTTTAAAACTCTATTTATTTACCTTTGTATTGGTGTAGCGATCTCTGTAGGGGAAACCTTACCACTATTTTTGATACTTTTGGGGTCTTGTCTGGTGGTTGCTAGACAAGAGGGACTTGACTAGTTGGGACTAGTCAAGTGAGAGCTTATACTATTGTTAGTTTTGTTTCGCACTGTGGGAAGTGCAGGTGCTGAGAGCTAGGTTAGTGTAGAGCAGGTTCTCTTGCTACATGTCGTACCAGTGACACTTGGAGAGTGTGGGTACTGAAGGCCAGGTGAGTGTTAGAGGTGTTCTAGCTATAGGCTGTACCTTACATTATTACTATAGTATTTACTTTCGGGGCTGGACGTAGGTCGTGGATGCGACCGAACCAGGGTAAAATCTGTTGTGCATCTGTGGTTGTTTATTGTTTACCCTGTCTGTGATCTTAACTACGTGTGATTTCTCGTGGGTTGCGCAAGAATTTTTATTAGCCTATTCACCCCCCTCTCGGCTTAGATCTAGATCCAACACTACTCACAATCCATAATAATGATAGACATGACATTCATATAAAAATTCATACAAGTGCATAGAGATATATGGATACTTATCAATGGATTCCATAAGAAACAAAACCATAAAAATCTAATATTTAACCAACAACGATCCAAAAGATCCAAGCTTTTCATAAGAGTTGGCAACGGATGTTGCAAGAATAAAGACCTAGAACTCTGGAAAAAAACTAGAATAAAAAACATAGGAAGAAGTCTTAGACAAAATAAAACTAAAACCTATTTATACTAACTTAAAAACAACTCAAAACCAAGCCCAATAACCCAAGTCAGTGCTTGAACCCATTTAGAAAATTGGGCTCAACACGGTCGTGTATAAGCCCCACACGACCGTGTAATTGTACATGCAGAAATTGCTTTCTGTAGCTTCTTTTGGCATGGTCGTGTGGCTTGTACATCTTCATCGAGGATAGACTTCGAAGGGTTTTTGAGCCCTTCTCGATCAAAGAATTGGGTCCTACCATTGATGGACATGTAGAGTATAGCGAAGATGGTGATTTTTTGCATTGCTTTACCTTTAGAATTACATGTACTCATACTTAACCATCTTCTTCTTGAAGGAATGACTCTTAAACACCCATAGTCAATTTTTGTTGACAAGACAAGTGAAATTTTCTCCAATCTAAAATCTAGGATGGAGCGCTTTCGTGATGTTGGTGCTTTAGCCCCATCTACAAAGAAGCCTACCATCCAAAGAATGCCTCTGAAAGCTTGGATATTGTTAAAAGCATTATGGATCTAGCTCATATTGATGCTGCTGATGTAACCATTAAAGCAGTCATGTTTTGTCTTTTCCTTTACACAAAGCCTCCTCCAAGTCTCATTATTGGGGCCTTGGATAGCCTTGAAGTCTTCGCCTCCAGGTTATTGCTTCGGATTATCAAATTTAGATTATGATGTAGGATCCTATTCATGCTAGCAAGGGGCACCAAGAGATCCTTACCGGCATATAGTCTTCTATGATATATGTGGTGTTGCCTACTCGCCTTTTTAAGGATGAAGTGCACGTTGGGTCTTTGTCTAAGAGTGCCTTTAAGTCAGCCTCTTGTCATATAAGGCCACCTTACCAGAGCACTAGCCGTGGCACAATGGCCTTTGATTGAAACAGTCTTACCACCATTCCTAATAAGATGTTGTTTTAGTTGGTGGCCTCTCATGTGCAATGGGTAATCTCCCCGACGTTCCTTTCTTCTAAAATTCTATTGCATTCATAACATGCTAGCTCATACCTTGATCTTGTTGGATATTGAGTTACCACATGTAAGCTTTGATGATGAGCAAACATATTGGATATTAATGATTTCATGAGTGTATGTGTGATGTATGCTGAAAATCAATGATGTGTAGAGTCAAAAAAGACCATGAAGACCAAAAAAACAAGGCTTATTATCAAGTGATTGCATCAAGGAGATTTAAGAGCATATATGTAAAAATAATATAAATTTTATTTTTGTCTTGGTAGTATGTTAAAGTCTTTGTTGAAGCTAACACACACGTAGGAACACATTATGAATATTTTACAATATTTTTAAAATTATCTCTATGTGTTAAGTAGGTTAAATCCTTGTTTATATGTTGACTGATCGACTAGAACTGATACCTAATCAACTGGGCAAATCTAAGCAACGATTAGGCATCCATAGAAAACTAGTTGACTCGTGTTCATGGTATCAATGCTCTGGTCGACTAGCCAATAAACTATGATCGAACAATTTTTACAGATAGCTCAAATAGCTTCTAAACTAAACTAGCCTAGTCGACTATAATGAATGGACCAGTCAACTAGTTCTTGACTAGTCAACTAGTACGTGAAATATAGTCGACTGGGACTAGCCATTGAGTTTTAACGGGAGGATTTTTACTAGCCATTTTTTGATGTTGGAGGCATTTTTGGTAATCTACTTTGACTAGATATGGCCCCTATAAATAGAGGATTGTTCAACTTTTATTTATATGCTTTCATGATCAATTTTCTTGAGTAAAAAATCAATTTCAAGTGCAAAAGCTTTTAAGCAAAAATCCTCTCCTTTGGCCGTTAGTTTTGAAGTTATTAAAATCTTTTTTGGCCAACTTTTGATCTCAAAAGCTTCATTTGCAACATCACTTGGAGATCAACACTATAGCCACACTTCTACAACACAAAGAGCTTTAGCTATATGTAAGAGTGCTTTGTAAGTATTTCTCTCGCTTGTGAGTAAGGTGTTTTTCTCTCTTTAGAGAGCTGTTAAATGTGATCGTGTTCAAGTTGTTTTGTCATTCACTGAGATGTGGTGTAAAGGACGTGTTGCAACTTAGTTCCATTTGGAATGTGATTATTGGATTTGTCCTTGAGGTAGCGTGGCTGGATGTAGTGCAAGGGTGCCGCAACCAAGGTAATTCTATTGTGTTTGTGTTTGTCTCTCTTTGTGCTTGCATTTACTTGAAATTTACTTAGCTTCTGTAACACTTATTCATTTTTTTATTTGCAAGTTGTTGATGATTAAGATTTACTTTGATAACTCAAGATAAATTCTTATGTAGAAGTTTTAGAGGATAAATAAACATTATTCACCATCCTCTAGTATTCTACTTTCCATCTCAGGATCCAACAGATCTTTCTTTATATGGTTCTATCGTGACAATCCAGGTTCTATTGTGACTATCCTGGTCCTTTGTCAGAATGGGGACCTGAAGGGAAAGAAATGTTGAGTACCAACTTTAAACTAGACCTTCTAACCGGTTTAGTTTTTGAGGCATCTACTGTCACGACCGGCTTCCCAGGATACCCGATAAGTATGAATCCGTATCAGGTAATCCTAAAACTACGGGTGTGAATAATAAAGATAAACAGAGAGAAGAGAAGTACTGCACGAAACAGAAAAATCCCGCACGCCCCTACGCACGTGCTGGGAAGTAATGATGATGCTCCAACTCAACACAATAATAACATAGAGAAATAAACTGTATAAAGAACAATTATTTATTTTATTACATCATTTCAAGGAGTACATCATACATCATTTGTACAAAGGGGGTACAAAAGTGGGGTACAACAAAAGAAGAGAAACCCCCCAACCCAAATAGTACAAAAAGATGTCCACCCCCAGTACAACACACCCACTAATCTACCCCAGGAAAGTCCAACAGAACAAAGATGCCCACAGGCGCCACCTCTGAACTGGGAACAACATCCACATGCTGATCTGGTCCTACTCTTGAAAACCACAAAAGGGGGCACGTCAATGCGTGACCCAGTAGGAACTCTAACAATACTAGATAGAGGGCCAGTCTCAGAACTGTACTACCTAACCAAGGGTCTGGCTAATGATAATAATCATGGCAATAAAATAAATGCATAATTAATAAGCATGAACATCCCAAGCATGTACTGAGCGTAAAGGTAAATTCTACAAAACTGATATTCATAGAGGAAGCCGACATATATTAAATGAACAGTCCACAGATAATAAATTAAAGGAACTTTCTTTTGAACATTATTCTTTAAGGACTTTTCAGTTATAAGTGTGATTCGGAAACCCGAGTAAATCGTAGGACACTAAGGAGCCAGACTTCACCCAGGATGGGTAAAAAGTGGTACATCAACCAGCGACACGGGCACTAGAGGTGCCTCTCATAACTCCCTACCCGAATAAGGAGACAAATCTCGGTTTTTATCAGACAAACGGAGAAAACCAACAATTACCGCATGGTGCATTACGAGTACACCACCGGCCTATCTGATTCTAGTCAACCTCTCCTTTCGGGAGTGACAAAGTGAGTGAGAAACTGTAACCCCTCGTAGAATATAATACGATTATATTACACTCTTTTGGGTACACCTTCCTTGAACCGTGTATGTAGGTGTTGGGATCATTCCCTACACTTGGAATTCATGCCAAGGGGTGTGTATGAATGGCCATTTGTGATTTATATTTGGGATTGCATTAGATGTTATTAAGCATACAAGTAAAGGGACAATTTTATGCCCACTTTTTACATAAATGGCATCATTGTAGTTATGGAATAAAGTTGAGGGTATGTTAATAATAATAATAATAGGCCTAGTGCCATGGCAAACTTATAAGTAACAAACTAAGATAGATGGCTTTTACTAAAAGTTTTGTGCAATGACAAACTTGTAAATAAAGCACAAAGTTAGAGGGCATTTTAAAAAGAAGTTACTGCAAGGGCATGTGGTGTAATTAAGCGGCAAAGTTGGAGGGTAATTATGGAGTAATTAGGAGTAATGGCAAAATTGTAAATGAGGGGGGGGGGGGCTTTAAGAAAAAATCTTTTAATTATTTAAATCTTTTTCTACTTCTACACTCTTCATCCTTCTACAACATTCTTTTTCTTTTCATTTCATTTTTTTTTCATTTTACCCTTGACTTTTCCTTCTCCCCCAAACTCATCCCATTCAAAACAAACAAACATACAAACAAACAACAAAACAAAAGGAAAGGAGGAAGAACAAGGAGTAGAGGAAGGAGAAAGGGAAAGAGGAAGTGACCATCCACAACTTCAACACCTACAACTTCATTGCGGTAGGAAACTCTTCTTAGGGTAGGAGGCTTAAGTTGTAGGATAGTTATGCTTAAGAGTGCATTTTTGGGATGAATCTTTATGTTGGTTCAACCAAGTTGGTATTTTTAAAAGCTATTTTCCATACAAATGGGCAAAAGATTGCATTTGTATGACTAATCCTTTGGTGGTTGTAGTAAAGTTGTAATCTTTCCACGTTAATGTAAAGATGAGGATATGCAACTTTGATAAAATAGTAGTAGGATCCCAAGTCTTGTAGTGTATTATTCCCATATCATTCTTATATGCCATTCATTGACATTCTAGCAGAATTCAGTTTTTGCTGCTGATTCATTCGAGTGTAACTGCAAGTATAGACTTCCAAAAATTACAAAAAAAATAATTTGGAAAGGTATTGAAGTCCTCTACAACTCTCGTTTAGGTTGTAAAGTCCAGTTATGATTGTATTTTGATGGAATGCACCATCTATGTGACTGTGTCAAAATCTGGCAGTTTTGACATATGTTGGGAAAATGACTGGAACGTTAGCTGTAGATATCCAAATTCGGTGATACTGGAGAATTCTGAAAGTTAACTTCCATATCTACATTTTCCGTGTGGAACACTTTCTGTAATTTTGAATATAACACGCTGCAAATGACAGTTTTTCTGAGCTCCATAGTTCTGTTTTTTGGGCAGATTCTACACTTTTGTAGCTGATGTAGAATAATTCATAACTCTTAATCCAAATGTCATAAATTGCTGAAATTTTATACCTGAAGGTATAACTTAATTATCTACAGGTTTCATTTAGAAACCTACTCTAAATTATAACTATAAAGAGGTGATATCAGTCAATTTCTGTGACTCTTCGTAATTCACTGACATTTGTGTTGCCTAGAGGCCATGCCTTACCGGCCTAAATGTTTCTCTCCTGAAGTAGCATGCAATGTGTAATGCCATGGTTCATATGTGGATGTTTTCCTATACTTTTTATGTGCGTATGTGGCATGCATGTTTCATTATGCAATATTAGATCCCATATTGTTGTTTCAAAGAGAATGGTACTGGTGGCATGCTAATGCCTCAACGAAATTGGCTCTTGTGGTATGCATGTTGTTGTAGCATCTTTAACGTTGTATGCTTGTCCTTTCAGTTAAATGCATCCTAACTCTTGTTTTTCCCTTATGCATCCTTTTAGTTAAATGCATTCTAGCCAGTCTCATGTTGTATGTGCGTTACTTAACTTAAATGCTAATAAAGCATAGGGTTGTCTCGGTCTGCCACATGGCAGGTGAGCGCCCTAGAAAGGGGATGTGGGAAAAATGGGTGCTAGGAGAGTATGAGGACTGGACTAGTATGTGATAGAGTTAGTGTACCTTGCTCAGTTTCAGGTACAGTACCTTGCCCAGTTTCGGTTACTTTAACAATGTGATGTTGTGGTGGAGATTTTCCTCACTTGCACCCGGTGTGAGAGAGTGGGTGGAGTGAGAGGCCCCGTTAAGGAAACATTGCTCGTGTACCACTGGCGGGTGCTCCTTATCGACCCACCTTGGGGCGGAGTCCAGTCCCTCATATTCAATGACACACCCAAGTTTCCAAATGAAATTGAGTTAAATAATTAAGTACATTAACTTTACAATTTGTTATTCCTCTTTTCTTGCCTGGCAGTGTTTCTTTTCATGCTTTGCATTATTTGTGAAAAATGAAGGAAAAATAATGAATTATGATGACAAAACCTCCCTAAATAATATGTACTTTCTGCACGAGTTGAGTTTCCTACTGCGTCACGGTGTGATGTGTTCCCTCTCGTGGTTTAGGACCAGTGCAGGTGACTTCGGAGCAGGAGCATGGGATGGACATTACAAGGGATGCTAACTTTCACCCGGGTTCCCAGTGTTAAGATAGCGTGTGAGTTGTACTTTTGGGGACCTTAAGGGTTGTAGATATATTTTTGCACTTGTGAGCTATGGACTTTAGGTATACCTATAAGTGCGACATCTTCACTTTTGTACATGTACTTATCTTTAGTTGTTCTTTTGCTAGTGTACATTTCAGTGATGAGTACTACTTATTGTTGTTTGTGTTTGAGCACTGATGAGTTTCTTTACTTTCTGCTGTCTGTGTTGTTCTAGTATGCGCAGTGGCCTGCTTGTAGTATTTCTTTTGATTCTACGCTCGGTGCTGTACCGCAGCCTGTTAAACCCCCCTTCCCTATTTACCTCAGTATCCCGGGTAGTTGGGTGACTGGGGCGTGACAGGTTTTGTGATGGCCCATGCAGGTCCACTAACACTGCGACATACATAAGCATGACACAGACAATGCTATGATACTTCAGCATATGATGCTAATTTGAACTACTTTTGCCCTCTCTTCACAGATAGAAGGCAGGAACGAGATATCTGGGACTGCCGGATCGGGGGGATCCGGGGACATGACATCTGGGTCATCTGAGTCTGCCCTGATGGTGAAGATACTGATAGGGATCCTAGACCACTTGGGCTAGTAGGATGAGAAGTTGGCTGGTGTTTCAGCTCTGAAGAAGCTGAGCTACAAGCAGTTTAAAGAGATGCATCCGAAGTCCTTCTCTGGGAAGGAGAGTGCCTTGGAGGTGGATGAGTCGCTGAGGCATATGGAGGATGATCTGACTATGGTTGATTTTCCACGAGAGGGTTGGGTGGAGGCAGCTAGGAGGTGTTTGACTTATCAGGCCCGTGATTGGTAGGAGGCACAGGAGCGGCACCTGACTGGGACTACTATCACATAGGAGATGTTTCGGGATCGCTTCGAGGCCAAGTATCTTCCAGAGACAGCTAGAGAAGAGTTGAGGCAGAGGTTTGAGCATTTGACCCAAGGTGGGAGGAGCATGGATGAGTATGATACTGAGTTTTCACTACTCAGCAAGTATGCCACGGAGCTAGTACAGACGGATGCCAACCGAGCCCGGTGCTTCTGTTTGGGCCTCGACTCAGATTTCAGAGGTGTGTTGTCTACCATGGATCTGCCCACACACGAGGATGTACTGAAGGCGGCCAGGATACACGAGGTCCATTTGCAGAGTATATGGAGGGTGCCTACGGGTGACAGACGACCATCTGGACAGCAGAGAACCCCCCCTCGGCCAGTGCAGACTGTTCACTTTAAGAGGCCAGGTGTCCCACCATCGACTTGGAGGCAGGTGTCCTGCCACCACTGTGGCAAGGCAGGACACGATGGGAAGGATTGTCGGCTTTAGGCATCCGGACGGTGCTTCACATGTGGAGGAGAAGGACACATTAGCAGGTTTTGCCCGCATCAGGGTCATCCCTCAGGGTCGAGAGCACATGTAGCGGCCAGGCCGATTCAGCAGCGGGCCCTTCCACCAGCACCTCAGCAGCGGGCCCTTCCACCGACTCCTCAGAGGCCCGCACTTCGAGCATCGCCTAGAGCTGGTCTCGTAGCACCGAGAGGACCTCCCTTATTCCTCAGCAACAGGCTTTTAAAAGAGCGACGCAGACTCCTCAGAGGCCCCAGACCTTCATGATGACTGGAGTATAGGCAGAGGGCACCGGCCAGGTTATTACCGGTGAGTCTCTACTCTTTTATGTCAGTTATGTATATTTCCTTCTTGTTTTGTGTAAATGTTTAGTTGCCTTTGTTTGCTTTGGCTTTAGGCACCGTTAGAATAGCATCCTATCCCGCTTTATCACTTTTTGATTCTGGGGAATCCCACTATTTCATGTCTAAAGAGTTTGTGACCAAGCATGCGATAAGAGTAGATTCGTTTGTCGCTAGTTGAAATGTTAATATAGGGAACGGTGTAATATGTAGCACCTCGGGTTATCGAAAATACCCTGTTAAGATTGGTGGGAGAGAGTTATATGCAGACTTTTTGATTATTAAGATGCCTAGTTTCGAGGCCGTATTTGGGATGGATTGGCTGGGGATGTTTTATGCTACCATTGACTGTAGACAAAGGAAGGTAGTCTTTCAGATTTCGGGTCACCCAGAGTTTGAGTTTCATAGTGGAAGTAGCACCCTTGAACCTGTGAAGTTTAGGCAAAAAACTTGGCGTGGACAAAAGATTGCACGTGCTAACTCCCAAGTGTAGGAGGTCGCCAAGTAGTAATATTCCTAGTGAGCCTAGGGTTGAACACGGGGACAACTTGTTTACAATCAACAACGGTCACAATTGGCTTAAGCGATGTGAGAAATACCACCCGTTGGGGGTGAGGATTGGTTGGGTGAATTTTTAAAGTAAACCAAAGTCAAGCATACAAACAAAGAAAAATGTGAGATAGTATTCAAAGATGCGAAGTGCGAGTGTTTGTGGTTTCATGATGTAGTTGGGCTTATAACTCAATCTTAAATCACTACGACCTCTCATCCTGCTAAGGAAAGAGTGATGGGATAATTTAACATTTCATCGAATACATGGGGTGCAAAAAGTAATGAATGAAACATTGAGAATAATCAACATTAAGCACAATAGAGAGGGTCCACTAGGATGAGCCTCTCTTTGGATTTCCCACTAGGGTTCCAATAAACAACCCTAACTCAAGGTTTCATCCACATATGAGAGATTGAAATCATGCTAGAGATGAGATTTACAAGCCAAACATACATCAATCCACCAAAAACACACACAAAAAGATTAGCCACTCATAATAAACAAAGTCAACATCTTTGATTTCAAAATCATCATCCAAGAGTTCTTACAAATAACAAAGATCAAAAAGAGAAAGAAAAATATAAGCTTGAATGCAAAGAAACCCGCGTGTAAGAAGATCTCATGCTTTCCCTTTTGATCTCCTCCCTTAATCTTCCATCTTCTCCATGATCTCCAAGCACTAGAGGTTGTTTTGAGAGCAAAAAAACTAAGAAAAAGCAAGAAGAAAGCTGGAAACAGCCCCCCAAAGCAACTAAAAACGCACATCAGTAATTTCGGGTCTGAAAATGACCTTGCGGGTCGAATTCTGCCCGAAAACTCACACCAAAACTGCCTTAAAAGCCAAATTGGGGCATTGCGGGTCGGGCGGGCGCTAAGCGTCCGCATCCGCTGGGTGCGTGCCTGCCCGCTGCTGGGCGGGCACGCGCGCTGCGTGTGACCCGCCTGTTGGGCTTTTTCGATTTTTTTAAAGAGAAAACATCGGCCCGCTCATTGACCGGGCCGCGGGCCGCTGGGCCCTTTTCTATTTTTTTTGTTTTTTCTTTTTAATAAATCCAGAATTTCTTCCCAAGCTCCAATAAAGCCCCAAAAATAACTACAAGCTCCAAAAAATCCCGAAAAAATTCCTGAAAATTCCCAGGACCACCTGAAAAATAAGAGAAGCTAAAATTAGTTCATAGAAATCGCATTTTATGTATAAAAAGAGAATATTCTTTAATAATCCACGATATCACGAAAACGTGCGTATCAAAGCCAAAATAAACATGATATACACATAAAATGCCCAGAAATGGGGGAAAATATGCAATTTATACCCCGAATCATACCTCCCAACTAGCTATTTGCTAGTCCCTAGCAAAACAAGCGATACATTTGGTTTAAATGGAAAACATGCACCAAACTCAAGATATCATCATGGCATACCACAAATATTATTTCCAAGTGATTTCAAAGCCAATATACACAATGTATGAAAGTAAACAACAAATGACATTCTCCTCAATCCAATTCAAAGAAAAGTAAAGTAATAAGCACCGTATCGCATTTATCGGGATATATCACAAATCGCAAAGTTTCTAATTTTTATGGAAATGGCCAAAACAAAAGAGATTTCCTCTAAGTCGTGGGAGATGAGGTTGCATCACTCATGTTGCTTATTCTTTCATTTATTCATTCATTTTTTTCTTTTTCTTTTCTTTTTTATATTCGTTTTGTTTTAGTATGTTTATGTATATGTTTTGCATTCATGCATTCATGCTATGAAATGCAAACACCGCCACATTTGCATACACGCGATAACGCTATATAGGCAAATGGATGGAATGCTCCCCTAAATCTCATCTTTGACGTCCTCTCCAATGTTTCATGGGGGCACCGGCTACTCGATTTGATTAGAAAGAAACATTCACTTATATTAACTCTATTTTTCATTCTCAACACGAGTTATCAACTCATCCACCCACTCCTTAGGAGAAAAACAAAACATAACCAATTGGCCACATCCATCCAATCAAAAACTAAGCTATTCATCCCAATTCATGCAACCACTTACACCAAACTATTCTCAAATTATTTCAAAGAGAGTATCACAACATATAAAATAGTTCCATACATGGCATATTAATATTTGACTCCAAAATGGAAAAGAAATTAAAACATACCAATCAAACATCTATGAAGTTGATACCAAAATAGAATTTGAATCCAAATGTATGCATGAATATGAAGCATGTAAGGGATCAAGCACAAAGCTAGCAAATGAGCAAGGAAGGTCGATGTTATGCTCGCAAGATGTTGGAGATGCCAAAAGGGATGTCTCCACACACACAAAATTTTTTTTCACAAAACAACTAACTAAACATCCTAAACATCCTAAAACTACCTACAACCCTCCCTCTAACTAAATATATGCATTGTACTCAATGGATGAAAGGGTAGTAGAAGCAAAAGTTGGAACAAACACACCTATTTAATCGCCGTCCGAAGGCAGGTCCGCAAGTTCCTCGATGTTCCGTTCCTTAGCCCACGAATCAAAGTAAGGCTTCAAACGTTGTCCATTGACCTTGAACTCACTCCCATCTTTTTTGTTCACCAAGATCACCGCTCTATGATTGTAGACATGTTTCACTACGAACGGCCCGAACCATCTAGATCTCAACTTTCCCGGGAAGAGATGAAGCTGGTAGTTGTATAGTAGCACGCTTTGGCCCGGAAAGAACTCCCTCCTCAAAATCATCTTGTCATACTCAAATTTCATTTTCTCTTTGGAAATTTTGGTATTGTCGTATGCATCCTGCCGCAACTCCTCCAATTCATATATCTGCAATTTACGAAAATTGTTGGATGAGTCACAAAAGGAATTAAGTTGTTTAATTGCCTACAATAATTTGCGCTCTAATTCCACGGGCAAATGGTAATGCTTTCCCTAAACAATCCTATACGATGACATTCCTAAAATCGTTTTGTAAGCGGTCCGATATGCCCAAAGTGTTTCCAGCAATTGGACACTCCAATCCTTGTGTAGTTACGTGTAGGATTCACGGTTTTTTGTAGGATGTTTTTGATTTCTTTATTAGCCAAATCCGCTTGGCCATTGGTTTGGGGATGGTAAGGTGTGGAAATTTTGTGTGTGACCCCAAACCTCTTCATCAAGTTAGAGAATGGTTTATTACAAAAATGAGAGCCACCATCGCTAATAATAGCTTTGGGAACTCCAAAACGAGCAAAAAGGTTTTCTTTGAGAAATTTGAGCACGATAGAACCCTCATTGTTCCTACATGCAATGGCATCCACCCACTTGGATACATAATCAATGGCCACTAAGATATATGTGTACCCAAATGAAATGGGAAATGGCCCCATAAAACTATGCCCCAACAATCAAAAATTTCGTTTTCTAAGGTCGGGTTTAAGGGCATCATATTCTTTTTGTTATTCTCCCTAACTTTTGATATGGCACACATGATTTACAATACGTGTATGTGTCCTTAAACAAAGTGGTCCAATAAAATCCACATTGTAAAATTTTGGCCACCGTTTTATGTGCGGAAAAGTGTCCCCCACATGCACCACAATGACAAAAATATAATACACTATCGAAATCGTCATTTGGCACACACTTTCTAACAATTTGGTCGGAACAATATTTATACAAATAGGGATCATCGAAAAAGAATGATTTTACCTCATGTTTGAATCTCCTTATGTTTCGAATCGACCAAAAGTGAGGAACCTTACCAAAAACCAAGTAGTTTGCAATATCGACGTACCACGGAAAGGAAGACACGGCAAAAAGTTGCTCATCCGAAAATGCATCATAAATCGGTGTGTTGGCAGGCTCGTTCCCGAAAGTAAGCCGTGACAAATGATCTGCCACCAAGTTTTCCACGCCCTTCTTATCCTTGATCACGACATGGAATTCCTGCAAAAGCAATATCCATCTAATAAGTCTTGGTTTAGCATCATTCTTTGAAAGCAAATACTTTAGGGCCGCATGATCCGTAAAAATGAGAATGGGTGACCCTAAGCTATAGCTCCTAAATTTTTCCCATGCAAACACTACGGCGAGCAACTCTTTCTCCGTTGTTGTGTAGTTCCTTTGAGCTTCATTGAGGGTTTTTCTTGCGTAGTAGATGACACATGGTACTTTTTCCCTCTTTTGACCGAGCACCGCTCCCATGGAAAAATCGCTTGCGTCACACATAATCTCGAATGGGAGGCTTCAATCCGACACCGGCAAAATGGGAGAAGTGGTCAATGAACATTTCAATAACTCAAATGAAGATTGACACTCACGTGTCCAAATAAATTCGGCATCAAGGGTTAATAAATGGCAAAGGGGTCGGGAGATGGCACTAAAGTCTTTGATGAAACGACGATAGAATCATGCATGCCCTAGGAATGATCGCACATCCTTCACAGTTCTTAGAGCCGGTAGCTTTTCAATTAACTCCACTTTAGCTCGGTCTACCTCCATTCCTTGCTTTGAGACTTTATGTCCAAGAACCATCCCCTCCATAGTCATGAAGTGGCATTTCTCCCAATTGAGGAGAAGGTTCTTCTCAATGCATCTACTCAAAACCAAAGAAATATTAGACAAACAAATTTCAAATGAGATACCAAAAACCGTCAAGTCATCCATGAAAATCTCCACAATTTCAACCATATCACTAAAAATGCTTAGAACACATCGTTGAAATGTGGCAGGTGCATTGCACAAACTGAAAGGCATCCTACGAAAGGCAAATGTGCCGAAGGGACAAGTGAAAGTGGTTTTCTATTGGTCCTCTGGGGCAATTTCTATTTGGTAGTAGCCCGAGTACCCGTCCAAAAAACAATAAAATTCATGACCCGCAACCCTTTCTACAATTTGGTCAAGGAATGGCAAAGTGAAATGGTCCTTGCGGGTCATGGCATTAAGCTTCCGATAATCTACACACATACGCTAACCGGTGGTGGTTTGCGTAGGGATCAACTCATCATTCTTGTCCCTAATGACGGTGATTCCAGACTTTTTGGACACAATTTGGATGTGACTCACCCATTTACTATCCGATATTGGGTGGATGATACCCGCATCTAAAAACTTCACAAGTTCATTTTTGACAACCTCCGTTAACATAGGGTTAAGCCGGCGTTGCAACTCCCTCGATGGTTTTGAATTCTCTTCCAAATAAATGTGATGTGAGCACACTAAAGGGCTAATTACTGTGATATCCGCTAGTGTCCATCCTATAGCCTTTTTATGTGTTCTCAACACATCCAACAAATCGTGTTCTTACTTATATGTGAGGTTAGAATTTATTACCACGGGGAATGTCTCACCCTCCCCAAGGTAGGCATACTTCAAATATTCTGGAAGCAGCTTAAGATTCAATTTGGGATGCTCCGAAGTTGATGGCATTAAGGTGGGGAGTCCGTAGGCAATGTCTCGAATCTCGGAACACATTTGGTGCTTGGTCCCGCAAGTGTCTCCTGCACAAGAAAAGATTCATCAATATGCTCACAAAAAGTATCAAGAAAATCTAAAGCATTATCAAATTCGGAACCAAAATGATCTTCAACACATGTGTCCATAGGTTCCGAAGCTAAAAAGTCAACCATGTTAACTTCATCGTATTCCCCCTCTCGAGGTGGCAATTTACATGCTTTGAAAATATTATGTTCAAGGATCATGTTTCCAAAAGAAATTTTCAATTGGCCACTCCTACAATTAATCAATGCATTGAAAGTGGCCAAAAATGGTCTTCCTAGGATTAATGGGGTGGGATTCTACGATGTGGGTCCTTGAATGTCAAGGACAATGAAGTCAACGGGGCAATAGAATTTGTCCACTTGGACAAGCACATCCTCCACACATCCATGTGGAATCTTCATACTCCAATCCGCTAGTTGTAAAACAACCGACGTGCTTTTTAGTTCACTCAATCCTAGTTGAAGAAAGACCAGGTAAGGCAATATGTTAACACTCGACCCCAAATCCAAAAGTGCTTGAACTATCCTCTTTGTGCCTATGGTGCATTCAAATGTAGGGGATCCTGGGTCTCTAAACTTTGGGGGAGTGTTGTGTTGCACAATGGAGCTCACTTGCTCCGTTAAGAAAGCTTTTTTCTTCACATTCAAATTCCTCTTCACCGTGCACAAATCCTTAAGAAACTTAGCATATGTGGAAATTTGATTAATTGCATCAAGTCAGGGAATATTAATTTCACATCGTTGAAAAATATCCTTGATTTTCGCTTGATACTTGTCCTTGGTTGGCTGGGAGAGCCTTTGAGGGAATGGTACCGGAGCGGAATAAGGCTCGGGCTCCTTAGATGGATTCTTCTTTTTTGTGCATTCACCTTGCTTCTACTCTAGCACCAAGTCCGGCATTTGGTCCTTCTCTCCCACTTCCTCCACTTGTGGATCTTTAGGTGGCTCCACAATTTCAAAAACTTTGCCACTCCTCAATGTCGTCACCGCTTGGCATTGCTTCATCGAACCTCCCATCGATGAAGAAGAGTTCATATTGGGGTTGGGCAATGGTTGGGATGAAAGCTTTCCCTTCTCAAGACTTGCGGTCAACTTCGCCAAATGCTCTGACATTTGTTGATTTTGAGTTTGTTGGAGTTGTTGAAATTGTTAGAATTGTTGGCTTTGGGCGTATTGCACTTGGATGAGTTTTTGCAACGTCTCGTTCATGGAGTTCATTTGGGTCTCACTTCCCTCCTCTTTCTTCCTTTGGTAACCACCTCCTTGGTAATTGCTATTGAAAGGGGGTGCCTTGTACGGTTGATGAGATTATTGTGTTGGCCCTTGATGTTGCGGTTGTTGTGGCCTCCAACTCAAGTTGGGATGATTCTTCCAACTTTGGTTATACGTGTTGGAGTTGAAGTTTTGTCCAAACACTTGATTCACCTCCGTATTAGGTTCTCTCAAAACCTCCTTCAATATGGGAATGGTGGGCCAAGTGGATGTATCGTGCCCCGTAGTCTCGCAAATGGCACAACTTTGCTCCGTAGCCACACTCTTCACCGCCCTCAACTCCATGGCTTGGATCTTCTTTTGCATAGCTTCTAACCAAGCTTCCGTAGCATCATCGATCATCAAAGTATGTAAGCCAGCATGAGTTGGTTGTGACGAAGAGGAGTCGCCTCTATCAAACTCCGAAGTTGTGTCCCACGTTTGTGCATTCTCCGCCACCATCTCCAAATAATCCCACGCATCATCCGGCTCCTTATCAAAAAATTCCACATTGCACATTGTTTCCAAAAATTGCTTTGATGTTGGTAAGAGTCCTTCATAGAAGAATCCAATGACACGGCATTTCTCGAATCCGTGGTGTGGACATGAGAGTATAAGTTCCTTTAGCCTCTCCCAAGTTTGGTAAAATGTCTCATTGTTGTGTTGGGCAAAGCTCATGATTTGCTTCTTCAATCCCTGTGTCCTGTGCAAAGGAAAAAATTTCTTTAGAAATTCAGCTTGAAATTGCAACCATGATGTAATTGAGCGTGGTGGTAAAGCATTAAGCCAATTCTTAGCGTTATCTTTGAGAGAAAAAGGGAATAACTTCAAGTATATCGTGTCGGCACTTGTTTTCCCATCAAAACATGTGGAACATACATCTTCAAATTCCTTTATGTGAAGATATGGGTTTTCCCTCTCCAACCCAAGGAAAGTGGGTAGGAGTTGAATTGCCCCGGGTTTAAAGTTAAAGGAATTTGCGTCCGTAGGTAACACAAAGCATGAAGCCGAGCTAGACCTCGTAGGTCTTAAAAGATCCCTCAAAGACATAGGGAAGTCGGCTTGAGAATTAGTGTCATGGTTGCTAGTATTATCATTGTTCATGTTGTCTTCTGCCATTACGTGTGTGCGTGTTAATCTATGTGTTCGAGGTGTTCGAAGCCACATAAACTAACCAAGCAATCGATGGTATGAAAAAAAAAAGCAAAAACAAACAAAGTAAAAATTATATACGAATATGTACGAAAAGATTATATAGTCACAAAGCAAAGCTAAAAGTATTGTACTCGATGGTAAAATAGGTGTTCCCGACAATGGCACCAAAAACTTGGCGTGGGCAAAAGATTGCACGTGCTAACTTCCAATTGTAGAAGGTCGCAAAGTAGTAATATTCCTAGTGAGCCTAGGGTCGAACACGGGGACAACTTGTTTACAATCAACAACGGTCACAATTGGCTTAAGCGATGTGAGAAATACCACCCGTTGGGGGTGAGGATTGGTTGGGCGAATTTTTAAAGTAAACCAAAGTCAAGCATACAAACAAAGAAAAATATGAGATAGTATTCAAAGATGCGAAGTGCGAGTGTTTGTGGTTTCATGATGTAGTTGGGCTTATAACTCGATCTCAAATCACTACGACCTCTCATTCGGCTAAAGAAAGAGTGATCGGATAATTTAACATTTAATCAAACACATGGGGTGCAAAAAGTAATGAACGAAACATTGAGAATACTCAACATTAAGCACAATAGAGAGGGTCCACTAGGATGAGCCTCTCTTTGGATTTTCCACTAGGGTTCGAATAAACAATCCTAACTCAAGGTTTCATCCACATATGAGAGATTGAAATCATGCTAAAGATAAGATTTACAAGTCAAACATACATCAATCCACCAAAAACACAAACAAAAAGATTAGCCACTCATAATAAACAAAGTCAACATCTTTGATTTCAAAATCATCATCCAAGAGTTCTTACAAATAATAAAGATCAAAAAGAGAAAGAAAAATATAAGATTGAATGTAAAGAAACCCCCATGTAAGAAGATCCCAAGCTTTCCCTTTTGATCTTCTCTCTTAATCTTCCATCTTCTCCATGATCTCCAAGCCCTAGAGGTTGTTTTGATAGGAAAAAACTAAGAAAAAGCAATAAGAAAGCTAAAAACAGCACCCAAAGCAACTAAAAATGCACATCAACAATTTCAGGACTGAAAATGGTCTTGCGGGTCGAATTCTGCCTGAAACCCGCACCAAAACCGCCTTAAAAGCCAAATGGGGGCATTGCGGGTCGGGCGCGGGGCGCCCGACCCGCAAGCGCTAAGTGCATGCATCCGCTGAGTGCGCGGGCACGCGCAAGGCGCGTGCCTGCCCGCTGTTGGGTAGGCGCTTAGCACCCGCGGGTCGCGCCTGACCCGCAATGCCCCCATTTGGCTTTTAAGGCGGTTTTGGTGTGCGCGTGACCCGCATGTTGGGCTTTTTCGATTTTTTTTAAGAGAAAATAGTGGCCCGCTCATTCAGCGGGCCGCAAGCTGCTGGGCCCTTTTCTATTTTTTTTGTTTTTTTCTTTTTAATAAATCCAGAATTGCTTCCCAAGCTACAATAAACCCTCAAAAATAGCTCTAAGCTCCAAAAATCCTGGAAAAATTACAGAAAATCCAGAAAATTCCCAGAACCACCTGAAAAATAACAGAAGTTAAATTAGTCCATAAAAATTGCATTTTATGTATAAAAAGAGAATAGGCTTTAGTAATCCACGATATCACGAAAACACATGTATCAAAGCCAAAATAAACATGATATACACATAAATTGCCCAGAAATGGCGGGAAAAATATGCAATTTATACCCCAAATCAGGCAGTGCCTGTAGAAGCTCGGATGATGACCTTGAAGGCTGACTTATTTTTACCAAGGGTCGTCCAAGATTTTCCTGTTGTGTTCCCTGATGACATTTATGGACTCCCCCTAGATAGATCCTTAGAGTTCACGATAGACTTAATCCCAGGCACACAGCCGATTGCGAAAGCTCCATATCGTATAGACCCACCTGAGTTAGACGAGCTTTGTAATCAGTTAACGGACCTATCCGAACTAGGCTTGATACGCCCTAGTGTATCTCCGTGGGGGAGCACCAGTACTTCTAGTAAATAAGAAGGATGGATCTCGAAGAATGTGCATTGACTATAGGAAGTTGAACAAAGTAACAGTGAAGGATAAGTATCATCTCCCTCGTATCGATGATATCTTCGATCAGCTGAGTGGATCTCGAGTATATTCGAAGTTGGATTGCGTAGTGGTATCACCAAGTGAAGGTTCGGGGGTCTGATGTTTCGAAGACTGCTTTCAGGACCCGTTATGGTCATTATGAATTCTTAGTGATGCATTTTGGAGTGACCAATGCACCGGCCACCTTCATGAGACTGATGAATCAAGTCTTCTTTGAATACCTGGATAAATTTGTTGTGGTCTTTATTGATGACATCTTGGTATATTCTAAGGATAAAGAGGAGCATGCTGGACATTTGGTAGGGACCTTAAGACAGCACCGCTTATACGCCAAGTATAGCAAGTGCCAATTTTGGTTATATAATGTTGCTTTTCTTTGGCATGTAGTCTCTAGAGAAGGAATATCGGTGGATCTAGAAAAGGTTGCTGTAGTGGAGAAGTGACATGTTCCCAGAACGGTTACCGAGATTAGGAGCTTCTTGGGATTTGCGGGTTATTATCGGAAGTTTATTTGAGACTTCTCCAAGATTGCCACTCCACTGACACATCTTACCAAGAAGGAGGTTGCCTATGTATGGTCTGATGCGTGTCAGCGTGCATTTGAGGGTTGAAGCAGAGATTGATGACTGCTCCGGTTCTGACTATTCCCGATCGGTCAGGGGAATTTGAGGTTTTCTGTGATGCGTCTGGTAGAGGCCTTGGCTTTGTTCGTCATCAACATGGTCGTGTGGTGGCATATGCCTACCGATTGCTGAAAGTGCACGAACAGAATTACTCTACCCACGATTTGGAGTTAGCGACAGTAATCTTTGCCTTGAAGTTGTGGAGACACTATCTGCTTGGAGAGCGTGTGAAGATATACACCGATCATAAGAGCCTAAAGTATATCTTTACACAGAAGGAACTCAATATAAGACAGCGTAGGTGGCTGGAGTTGATGGCAGAGTAGGACATTGATCTTCAGTATCACCCTGGGAAGGTGAATGTAGTTTTATATGCTCTCAGTCGACTATCCGCTGTGTTGAGATTGACTTCGCAACCACAACTTCGTTGGGTGCTGCGACAGATAGAGAATGGATTCATACTTTCGGGTGAGCAGACAATCATGCTTGGGTTGCAAGTTTGGTCTGACTTGGTAGACCGCATTAAAGCTGCACAACTGGAAGATGCGAAGTTAAGAAGGATACGAGAACAGGTAGAAGCTGGGCTTCGAACAGATTTTTGCATTCATGAGGATGGCTCGTTAAGGTTTGGGAACAGAATCTGTGTACCGTCCGATAATGTACGGGATGAACTGTTGAAGGAAGCCCACAGCTCGACGTATTCTATCCACTCAGGAGGGACGAAAATGTACCGTGACCTGAGACAGCATTACTGGTGGCATGATATGAAACGTAGTGTGGCCAGGAGTGTCGCCTCGTGTGTCATTTGCCAGCAAGTGAAAGCTGAACACCAAAGGGTTGTAGGTTTGTTATAAACCCTCCCCATTCCTGAATGGAAATGGCATTATGTAACAATGGATTTTGTCACTGGTCTACCCTGAACTCCCAAAGGTCATGATGTGATTTGGGTGATCGTTGACCGATTGACCAAATCAGCATATTTCATCCCTTTCTGGATTGGTCAGTCCACAGAAGTTTTGGCCAGAAGGTATATGGAGGAGATCGTGAGACTTTATGGTGTCCCTGTATGTATAGTCTCTGACCGGGACACCAGATTTATGTCTCACTTCTGGCGGAGCTTACAAGCCAGTTTGGAAACTCATCTCAGCTTCAGTACTACGTATCATCCCCAGACAGACGAGCAATATGAGCGCACTATACAAATTCTAAAAGACATGTTGAGGGCATGCATGCTAGAGTTTAAGGGGTCCTGGAAAGACCATTTGCACCTGGTGGAATTTGCCTACAACAATAGACACCAAGCAAGCATTGGTATGGTCCTTGCAGCTTTATATGGGAGGAAGTTCCGATCACCTTTAAGTTGGGATGACGCTGGGGATCGTGAACTTCTGGGACCCGACATGGAGGTAGAGGCGGTCGAGGTGGTACAGACGGTTCGTGAAGATCTCTGTGTTGCACAGGACTGCTACAAACACTGGGCAGATACCAAGCGGTGTCCTTTAGAGTTCTAACCATGTGATTTTGTATTCCTGAAGATATCACCGACACGGGGCACTATAGGTTTTGGCCGACATGGAAAGCTGAGCCCCAGATAAATTGGCCCCTTTGAGATTTTAGCACATGTTGGTGAAGTGCCCTATCGGTTGGTGTTACCTCCGTCCATCGTAGGTATTCATGACGTGTTCCATTTGTCCCAGCTCAGAAGATACGTAGGGGATCCCAGTCACATCGTGGATTACTCAGAAATCGAAATGTGCCCAGACATGACCTACGAGCAGCAACCGGTGGCTATCTTGAATCGGAGACAGAAAATGCTGCGGAGGAAAGTTATTAATCTTGTGAGGGTCATGTGGTACCAGGAGTCTCCAGGAGAGTCCACATGGGAACGTGAAGACGAGATGCGAGAGAAGTATCATTATTTGTTTCCATAGTATTTCTCATGGCTTTTAACTCTTTTAGCCCCAATTCTATGTACAGCTACCCTCTTATGATATCTTGTAATTCCGAGGACGGAATTTATTTTAAGGAGTGTAGGATGTAACCCCTAGTAGAATATAATACGACTATATTACACTCTTTTGGGTACACCTTCCTTGAACCGTGTATGTAGGTGTTGGGACCATTCCCTACACTTGGAATTCATGCCAAGGGGTGTGTATGAATGGCCATTTGTGATTTATATTTGGGATTGCATTAGATGTTATTAAGCATACAAGTAAAGGGACAATTTTATGCCCACTTTTTACATAAATGGCATCATTGTAGTTATGGAATAAAGTTGAGGGTATGTTAATAATAATAATAATAGGCCTAGTGCCATGGCAAACTTATAAGTAACAAACTAAGATATAGGGCTTTTACTAAAAAGTTTTGTGCAATGGCAAACTTGTAAATAAAGCACAAATTTAGAGGGCATTTTAAAAAGAAGTTATTGCAAGGGCATGTAGTGTAATTAAGGGGCAAAGTTGGAGGGTAATTATGGAGTGATTAGGAGTAATGGCAAAATTGTAAATGGGGGGAGGGCTTTAAGAAAAGATCTTTTAATTATTTAGATCTTTTTCTACTTCTACACTCTTCATCCTTCTACAACATTCTTTTTCTTTTCTTTCCATTTTTTTATTCATTTTACCCTTGACTTTTCCTTCTCCCTTGTGCTGGTCGAACTCATCCCATTCAAAAAACAAACAAACAAACAAATAACAAAACAAAAGGAAAGGAGGAAGAACAAGGAGTAGAGGAAGGAGAAAGGGAAAGAGGAGGTGACCATCCACAACTTCAACACCTACAACTTAATTGAGGTAGAAAACTCTTCTTAGTGTAGGAGGCTTAAGTTGTAGGATAGTTATGCTTAAGAGTGCATTTTTGGGATGAATCTTTATGTTGGTTCAACCAAGTTGGTATTTTTAAAAGCTATTTTCCATACAAATTGGCGAAAGATTGCATTTGTAGGACTAATCCTTTGGTGGTTGTAGTAAAGTTGTAATCTTTTCAAGTTAGTGTAAAGATGAGGATTTCCAACTTTGATAAAATAGTAGTAGGATCCCAAGTCTTATAGTGTATTATTCCCATATCATTCTTATATGTCATTCATTGACATTCTAGCAGAATTCATTTTTTGTTGCTGATTCATTCGAGTGTAATTGCAAGTATAGACTTCCAAAAATTACAAAAAATATAATTTGGAAAGGTATTGAAGTCCTCTACAACTCTCGTTTAGGTTTTAAAGTCCAGTTATGAATGTATTTTGATGGAATGCTCCATCTATGTGACTGTGTCAAAATCTGGCAGTTTTGGCATATGTTGGGAAAATAACTGGAACGTTAGCTGGAGATATCCAAATTCGGTAATACTGGACAGTTTTGAAAGTTAACTTCCATATCTGCATTTTTCGTGTTGAACATTTTCCGTAATTTTGACTATAACACGCTGCAAATGACTGTTTTTCTGAGCTCCACAGTTCGATTTTTTGGGCAGATTCTGCACTTATGTAGCTGATGTAGAATAATTCATAACTCTAAACCCAAATGTCATAAATTGCTGAAATTTTATACCTGAATGTATAACTTAATTATCTACGGGTTTCATTTAGAAACCTACTCCAAACTATAACAATAAAGATGTGATGTCAGTCAATTTATGTGACTCTTCGTTATTCACTGACATTTGTGTTGCCTAGAGGCCATGCCTTACCAGCCTAAATGTTTGTCTCCTGAAATAGCATGCAATGTGTAATGACATGGTTCATATGTGGATGTGTTTCTATACTTTTTATGTGCGTATGTGGAATGCATGTTTCATTATGCAATATTAGATCCCATATTGTTGGTTCATAGAGAATGGTACTTGTGGCATGCTAATGCCTCAAGGAAATTGGTTCTTGTGGTATGCATGTTGTTGTAGCATCTTTAACGTTGTATGCTTGTCCCTTCAGTTAAATGCATCCTAGCTCTTGTTTTCCCTTTATGCATCCTTTCAATTAAATGCATTCTAGCCAGTCTCATGTTGTATGTGAGTTACTTAACTAAAATGCTAATAAAGTATAAGGTTGTCTCGGTCTGCCACATGGCAGGTGAGTGCCCTAGAAGGGGATTGGGGAAAACTGGGTGCTAGGAGAGTATGAGGACTGGAATAGTATATGACAGAGTTAGTATACCTTGCTCAGTTTTGGGTACAGTACATTGCCCAGTTTCGGGTACTTAGACAGTGTAATGTTGTGGTAGAGATTTTCCTCACTTGCACCCGATGTAAGAGAGTGGGTGGAGTGAGAGGCCCCGTTAAGGAAACAGTGCTCGTGTACCACTGGCGGGTGCTCCTTACCGCCCCACCTTGGGGCGAAGTGCAGTCCCTCATATTCAACGACACACCCAGGTTTCCAAATGAAATTGAATTAAATAATTGAGTACATTAACTTTACAATATGTGATTCCTCCTTTCTTGCATGGCAGTGTTTCTTTTCATGCTTTGCATTATTTGTGAAAAAGGAAGGAAAAATAATGAAATATGATGACAAAACGTCCCTAAATAATATCTTTTTCCTTCACTAGTTGAGTTTCCTACTGCATCACGCTGTGACGTGTTCCCTCCCGTGGTTTAGGACCAGTGCAGGTAACTTCGGAGCAAGAGTAGGGGATGGACCTTACAAGGGACGCTAACTTTCACCATGGTTCCCAGTGTTAGGATATCGTGTGAGTTATGCTTTTGGGGACCTTGAGGGTTGTAGATATAGTTTTGTACTTGTGAGCTGTGGACTTCATGTGTACCTATAGGTGGGAGATCTTCACTTTTATACCTGTACTTATCTTCAGTTGTTCTTTTGCTATTGTACATTTCAGTGATGAGTAGTACTTATTGTTGTTTGTGTTTGAGCACTGATGAATTGCTTTACTTTCTGTTGTCTGTGTTGTTCTAGTATGCGCAGTGGCTTGCTTGTAGTATTTATTTTGATTCTACGCTCGGTGCTGTACCGCGGCTTGTTAAACCCCCTTCCCCATTTACCTCAGTATCCCGGGTAGTTGGGTGACTAGGGTGTGACAGAAACTATCATCTATCCGCTCATTAGCTCCTAAAATTTACACTTATATCCCCCAAACCCGTATCTAGAGTCTCACCCATTTTAGAATGGATCGAGTGCTCCAGACATTATCTCGCTACCTCAATCTTAGTTTCATGTATAAATTCCTCATTTTTTTACTCGGCGATCTCAATTACCGCATTCACATCATTTCGTTACCTTCATACACATCATAAAATCATGATTTCAATGACTATCATCACATTACTAATCACGATAATTCATCACAACATTTCTTACATCAATTACCATGTCTAGGCCATCCTCATTACGTTCAATATAACAACTTGGAGTTAACATAACAGGAAACATAACATAACCATAGAACTAGCATGGAACTAACATTAAGCTTAACATGAGATAGCACATGGTTATAATCATAAACTAAACTTGAATCATAAAGGAATTTAACATACAACAGTCATAACCAAGGGAATAATCATAACCATAGAACTAGCTTGAAATTGGCATGGTTATAAGCATGAAACATTGAAGGGATTTGTCATGAAACATAACTTAGTTATAAGAACCAACATGAGATTAACATGAATACACTAAAAATGGGTTATTACATATACTAATCATGTAACATGCTTTATGAGTTACCACATATGGCAAGCATACTAACATGTAGCACAAAATGAGATATACTAACAAATTTTACTTACTAACATGAACATAACGCATAAGTAAATTAACATGGGATTATAGCACTCTTAGTCTTAACATAAACATGGCACACATGGAATTTAACATAGCATACTTAGCATGGCAAGTAGAACATGGAATCTTTATGTTAAGCCCCATGGAAATTTAAATATGGCAATTAGAACATAGCATTGTTATCCTCCACATATTCTCTATCAAGGCTTCTAAGATGAACATTTAGCAAATAAGCATGAATTCCTAGGCATTTCATTTTAACCTACACTTGAGCATATTTGATTTATACATGCATAGTACTAGAGCATGAAAAATCATCGCAATATGGATATTGAAAAATTACTACAACCTTCACATGTTACAAATGGATATCATTTAGCATGCTACAAAATTTAGTCATGTTACAACCTAATTCTTACAACCATCCTAACATACTAATTTTACATGCTACACATTAAAAGCAAACATGTGTGCTAATTTGACTTCATATTGGTTTAATCATGTAACATGTTTAACAAGCAACTTACATCAAGTCTACATCCCACTAATTTTAAACATACAAGAAATTTAACCTATTTGACATAAACATGAGTTTTAACATGAGATCAATCAATAAGCTACAACATTAATTCATAACATGTACACTAATTTTCTTTTTGCTAAGACTTAAAGCTAGAGCATGCATTAATAATCCCTACACCATTCTAAGATTAACCTCCTATCTAGGATTATTAGAACCCTACCTGAACAAGTCCTTCATAATGTCCTTGGTCCTTCTTCTCCTCGAAGAATTTTAAGCTTTCCTTGAGCTCCTCCAAGACTCCTCCAAGACTCCTTCTCTTCAACTTCAAGCTCCACAAATGAGTACAAAAGGTTGGATTGTTGGGTCAATAATGGTTTAAAACTTGTGTTAGAGAAGCAATGAGTGGTGATCTATGTGGTGTAAGGAAGTGAAGGTATGAATTTGGTGGTGGGAATGGTGGTGCAAAGGGGAGAAAGGGGAGGGGTGAATTCGTCCTGAAATGGAGGAGACAGGGAGAGAGGAGAGAATGAGGGAATAATTTTGGTTTTTGGTTTCTTTTTGGGTTTTTTTCCCTTTCTCTTTTCTTTCTTTTTCTTTTTCTTTCTAGGAAAATTCTCCAACCTCCACCTCATTCCTTAATACCCTCTTCATATGACATGTGGGAGGGGTTGGGTAAGGTTCAACATGGTGATGACACCTTAAGTGCCATATGTTTTCAATAGGAAATTAAGGGTTTTATTTTTTAAGTAATTACAAATACATGCCTTTATACATGGTACTCATTTCATATACAAGTATTTAAGCTATATACTCTATTTATTAAAACAAAAGATGGTTTAAATTTTATTTAAAATAATTTGGCTTCAAAAAAATTAAATAAATATTATGGGGATACCAAAAATTTTATACGCACACATATACATCCAAAAATACGTACATATACACGTATATATGGATACTGTGTATTACATCTACCCCCTGAGCACCATTGCAACCCTTACAAAAGGGGCTGTCGTCATAGCACTACAACGACTTTGTGAATGTGACATACACGTGTGAATCAAACTCTACATCTCTAACAATTTTTCACTTACAACAAGTCAATCATTTAGAGTCAGAGATAGGTATGCATTCGAAAATGCTAGGGGAATTAGATTGGGCGTTTGCTCCCTCATGTATGCCAAAAATGTCTTGTTATCATGTGACTGCTAGGTAGTCGATGAATTAATGATGATAAGTGTTGTTTCCTAAAACACCATTGCTGTTTCCTAAATCAAGTTTATTGATGCTACAAGTAAACCTAGAAATCGACTTTAAGTGAAAAACATACCGTGCATATCCTGATAAAGCAGCACAAATTTTACTTCCATAGACCTCTTCGAAAGCTACCTCGAGTAAGAAGAATTTTAGATGTCCTTCTAACAACATATTGTTATCATCGATACAAGCTACATTCAAGCACTATCTACCAGGATTCACGTCACGTTATCAACAATCTTTGCAAGGAACTTGGGCATCAGCTTATCGTCACATAGACCACATGCGCGACTAGATGCCATAACAAACCAATACTTTAAAACCCCCCTAAGCTCAAGATGGGGCTTAGCATCAGGGTCACTACTCGGGATAATACGAGTATACTCCAATTGGTAGAAGCATTCCTATGTGTTTGGTTCATTTCTGGAAATCTTGTGTGGCACTGTTGGTGGACTCATAGCACCTCACGATGCCTGCATATACTGAAACTGGGTGACCATAAAGTCTAGCCCAAGGTGAACCAAGCAATGAACACTTGAACTGGCATGTGATAAATCACCTTGTGTTAGTGCACGGTACGGTTCTGGGTGAAATATCTGCATACCCGGCCCGAATGGTGCCAACAACCTAATACCCGTCGCTTAGAGTGAGGCATTACCAAGTCGAGCAAACGGCCCACTCGACCGTTAGGCCCCAGCAGATATTCAGGGGAAGGTTAAGGGGGCCGAATAAGTGGGAAACCGTTATCTCGAATCCCGGAGGAGATCGTGCCCCAAATCAATGAGGAATGGTTACATACAATCAAAGGGGAGTGACATATAAATAGACGAAAGGAAAAATGTAAAGGGATTCACATTTGAAGGTACGAGAACTAAGACATAGAACTCTACTTTCTCAGCAGATATTTCTTACATTATAGAGCTTGTGATGTCAAACCTGAGACGAACCTTCGTGGGTCGATCTCAGCTGCTCCAAGCTCCCTCTCCCCTAAGTTCCCATTCTAACTTAAGCATCGGATGGGATTTGGGTCGGGAACCAGATCCAACCTCCCTAATGTGTCTCTATGGTGTAGGTCGACTAGTCTCCATCTCCCGCGAGAGTCGATCTCGAGCTTCCCAGCCTCGAACGATCGATGCATCAGTTGTCCGAGGGTCGATCGAGCACCGCACCATCGTCTTCATCCATCACTCGACCGAAGTTCTTCCAACCTAGGGTCTCACTCCATTCGCTGACGAGGCTCCAACTCAGCTCGAGGGACCTACTGATTATGATTGAATATTGCATATTTTACCCCCATAATCATTCCCCCTTGTGCATATAACTCATTGAATCATGCTCTCTTAACTATATTTGTGTTAATTCATCATCTTTTGAGCATATGATTTTATTTCGGCACAATATCACTCTCCAAATCTTTATAAACATGAATTGTATTTTTACATATTTTTCTGGATTTTTCAGGAGCCCCAAAGGGGACAAAAATCAAGTAAATGGAGAAGTGAACTAGGAGCCAAGATAATCGACTGTCCTTACAACGACAACCGCATGTCATCTCGAAGCCCCGCCTGGAGAAAACTAAAGTGCAACACAGGTGCCTACAAAAGGATTGACATGCGCCAGTACGATTGTGCAGGTGCTTGTTCTTTCAACAGCAATCGTCTGTTTTATCTTCTCCTGAAGGATGAAAGAAAGCCAACTTACTGTTAATTTGACCACTGTTGCAGTAGGCGACTGAAGCATTAAAGACAGGCACTTGTGTCATTCACAATCGCCTGTGAAATTCACAACAGTCGCCTTCCTGACCAATAACAGGCGCCTGACAGTTGTTCGACAGTCGCATGTCGCGGGTTTTTCTGCCGAATCTGGGTTGCAAGTTTAGGTGTCTCTTAACCCGATTTTCATCAGTTTAATGTGATCCCTTGGATGCAGTTTTGGGTGGCTGAGATGTGAACCCTAGGGGATATAAAATACTTTCCATTTTTAGGGTTTTCTTTCTTAGTTTTAGATTAGGATTTTGTATAGTTTTTGTGAGATTTCTGCCCCCATTTCCTGGGATCTGATAGAGGAGGAGAAGAGCTTCCATTTGGTGATATCTTTCTTAACCCTTGTCTTGTATTTCATTTTGTCGCATTCTATATGTATGAACTTATGAATATGAATGCAATGGTGAATATTTTTGCTCTCATGTGTAGCTAATCTTTTTGTGTGTTGGATTGTGATGTAGTTAGGATTTGTATGATTAGCTTTCAATCATCCATGGCATATGTTGTGTAGCTATTGCATTGATTGATTTCACACTCTTTTCATCATGCATTACCCGTAGAGGGATCCAATGAGTATGATATGCTACGAGGTATTATCTACATGCATATACCCGTAGAGGGCCTGCAAGGTGTTGAACCGCGAGGTTTAACTAATTATTCTTTATACTTGAAATCATCAATCCAATAATTACACTTGATGCTAATACGTTGATTTGAGCTCTAAGATAACACCATCCGGTTGTGTGGCCTGAAAGCCTCAAAATTGAGCTAAACGTGCTTGGTTTTATTCCCAATAGGGAAATCTTCCGATTTCACAAACCTTGACATGGATGTGGAGTTAAGTCATCAATTGGAGATTTAATAGCTAAGCCATACTCCCTAATGAAACCACAATCCACACACACTCCTCTCGTTTGCATCCCAACCGTTATTTTACTTGTTTATTTCTTGTTCTTTTTGGTAACCACCACACACAACCCCTTCGATCCAAATCATCGCATTCGAAAGGTGGTTTTGTCTCTCATCCTGTCACATCTTTATTAACATGGAGATAGCATGAATGCAGACAAATTATCCCTGTGATCCGACCCTAGGCTCACCAGGAATTACTACTTGACAACCTCCTATCCTTGGGAGTAGTGCGCATCTTTTTGCGACGCGTCAAGTTTTTGGCGCCGTTACCGGGGACAACGGTTTTGCATTTCATACTAACTTTGGGTTACTTCGGTGGTTGGTGAGATTCTTCCAACTTTTTTGTGAATATTCTTTGTATATACATTTTTATTTTATCTTTTGCTTTGTCAGCCTTATATAAAAAAATGGCCGACAACAAAAACAATAACACTTCACGTGGCACAAACATGACATTGAGAGACACAAATATGCCACCTATGAGTATTTCTGATTCTTGCATTATATTGAAACCCGATGCTCACTCATTTGAGATTAAACCAAAAACAATTCAACTCTTACCTATTTACCACGGTTTAGAAAATAAGCACCCTTATGAACACTTGAGAACCTTTACCGAGGTGTGTTCCATATGCCAAAATAGAAAAATTAGTCCCGATGAAGTATATCTTAAACTTTTTCCATTTTATCTAAAAGATAAGGCTAAACATTGGTTGAACACTCTAAATCCTCGATCTATTTCTACTTGGTTTGAGTTACAATCCGAATTCCTAAAGAAATTTTTTCCATTGTGCAAGACTCAAACCTTGAAGAAGCAAACCATAAACTTCAACCAATGCGATAATGAAACTTTTGACCAAGCATGGGAAAGATTCAAAGATTTACTTTTGGAATGCCCACATCACGGTTTTGATCAATGTCGAACTATTGCCTTCTTTTATGATGGACTTCTTCCATCATCAAAACAACAAATGGTGATGATGTGCAATGGTTCGTTCTTTGATAAAATACCAAGTGATGCTTGGCAATATCTCGAAGAGACAGCGGAGCACAAGTGAAGTTGGGGGGAGGTTTAAACCATGAAACTGAGGTGAACACGATGAATGGTGTTGAATCACTTGAGGAGTGAGTGGCAAATGAAGTAACGAGAAGAATGCAAGAGATCAATTTGATGGCGATGAACATGGCTGATCAACAAAGCCAAGTGGAACATGACAACCAAACATATTTGCAATCACTCACTGTCACACTCCAACAAATGATGAACTTCCAACAATTACAACAACAACAAATTCAACAACTCACAGAAAATGCTGCGAATTTGACGGCTACATTAGAAAAGGGTAAATTCATTTCACAATCAATTCTTGACCCTAATGTTAGCCAATCTTCTCTTTCATGAAATGACTTCAACCATTACCATGCGGTTACGATGCTACGACGTGGAAGAGAAATTGCCAATCCAAATCATCTTTTGGTCATGCCCGAGATTGAGGTGGAGGATGAGGAGCATGTACTGTAAGGACCCTGTGCGATGAGGAAGAAACACTAGAGGGGGGTGAATAGTGTTTTATAGAATTATAAGGAATTTACGCCAAATAAAACCCTATTTAACCAACAAATGCGGAATTAAAGAAATGATCAACAACACAAGGATGAATGCAATGCAAACATGCAATGTACCCTGGTTCGGTGCCACCCAAGTCAAACCCGACTTGTTACCGGTGCCCTAATCCAGCAACACCCGAGATCACACTCGGATACTCTAGTAAATACCACTAGAGCTTTCCTTTAGCCCACTTGCGGAAACCCCAACAAGTGCAATCGACCTACAATCGATGTCCGTGTATCCCACAACCCGGGAACACGCAAATACCTTAATCCCACAACTTAGAACTAAGCACACTCTCACAAACCGAGAGCAAATACTTTTCCTTGACTCCCACAACTTGGGATCAAGCCAACCCTCTCACCAACCGAGAGTACTCAACAAAATAGAAGTATTGAGAATGAAATATACAACTTGAAATACACTCACCTATGCCTTGAATAAGAACTTACTTGTAAAGGCTATAGTGTGTGTGAAGTGCTCAAAGAGGGAGGAGAAATCCCTTGAGATGCTTGCCCAAAGATGAAAGCAAATCTAGCTTAGATGTGTGCTTTAGAGCATAGAGGGCAAGAGAGAATTAGAGAGCACTTGAGAGGAGAAAGAGGCTTGAAAATGAGACTTGAATGTTTTCTTAAGAGGCCAAGCGTTCTCTCATATTCAGCCTAACTCCTATATATATTAGCTCAAGGAAAGCCCAAAGCCCCAAGCAAAAAGACACAGAAATCAATATCCCAACGGCTATAAACGGGCTGAAAAAGACTCGGACAGTCGACCGTTGAAGGGGGGACAGTCGACTGATCCACTGTCGCCAACGGCTATAAACTAAAAAATACTGACAGGACAGAGGATGGACAGTCGACTGCTGAAGGAAAACCAGTCGCCTATCCACCAGGACAGTCGACTGTTCAGCCTTCAACAGTCGGCTGTTCGAAGGACAGAATCTGCAGATTTCAGTACAGCTGATCACTAAAACGGCCATATCTTCCACTACATATATCCAAATGGAGTGATTCAAATTGCGTTGGAAAGATAACAAAATTTTCTTTCAAATGAGCTTTAAATGGATGCAAAATTTGATCTACAGAAAAACTGACAGCAGTTTGAATCTGACTGATAGGTGCAGGAAATCTGTTATCGGCTCACGAAAACGGTCATAACATGAACTACAGAAATCCGATTGGAGTAATTCAAGTTGGGTTGGAAACCTTAGTAAGTTACTTAACTACCGCAGGTGGTTTGGATGAAAAATTCCAACTACAGAAAAACTGGCATCAGTTTGAAGACAGACTGGTCAGAAAAACAGAATACAGCTTCAAACAGATTTGGTCTCTGTTTAAAGACAGTGGACTGCTGAAGGAAAACCAGTCGACTGGTGATCCTTCATCAGTCACCTGATGATCCTTCATCAGTCCTCTGTTATGAATCAAAAGTTCAGATTTCAAGTATTTAAAGCCTAGAAGCGTATGGGGTCAACTAGAGGCTATACAAATGATGTGTATAGGTGGTGTAAGTGCCTCTAAGTAGTTCTAATTCAAGGCTTAACATTCTAAGAATCACAAAGAAGTAAATAATAAAGATTACAATGAATATCCTTACTTCTTCATGGCCTTGAGTCTTTTAGTTGTATGTCTTGAATGTCTCCAACATCATCTAGTCTTTGATCCTCAAGATGTTCTTTGAAGCTTTTGAATCATCCATTTCTTCTTCTCTTTGGATTGAATCTCCATTCATTTGTTGATGCCATTGGCTTGAGGTTTGAGGTAGCCTTTGAGTTCGTCAAGCCAATGCTTCGCCTTTGTTGATCTACCAAGTTTTCCACTTGAATCAACACGAGTCACTGTAGATCTTCTTGAATCTAATTGGTGACTCTTTAGCTAACTGCAATCACATGGGTTAATCACAATGATTTATGTTTGATCATCATCAAAACCAAGGTGGAGATTCTAATACTCAACATTCTCCCCCTTTTTGATGATGACAAACAAAATACAAACAAAATAAATAATTGTGCATAAAATATACTTACTCCCCTTGCAATGATGCCAATCAAGTTAATATCAATAATCAATAGCATCATTCAGCAGTTAATAGTGTGTGTATCACATGAGGTTGTGTATATATCGCATGAATGACCAAAAATAATATGCATACACAATACAAATCATATAGGTGATACACATCATAAACATGAGCATGATTACCAACATATACCAAATGTAATCAATATAAACCAAGGTAATCTGTAGTATTCCAGACAACACAGAGATACAAAGAACCAACAACTGAATCACATATGAATATACATACAAATATCCAAATACAACTTCTCATATACAATCTCATGTGCAACAACAACCCACTTCTCAATTAGGTACAAGATCACTCACTCAAACCACCCACATACTAGCATAACCCTCATCGCCAACCCACAGAGCTAAGGGGCCTCCAACTACAGCTCTGATGATCTCCAACGGCCAACTACCTGAAACATATCAACGGGGACACGTCACAGCGTGACCCAGTAGGAATACCAAACCCAACTCACATGGTGCAAAGGAATGTCATACTCTATACAATAGTCTGTAATCTAACTCATAACATATCATTGTAGGGACAATATAAATGACATAACCAACAGATCACGTACCTGCCGCAGAGGAGAACCTGCAAAACAAAGTGAGTGCTACAGACAGAGAAATGAACGGTAACAGGAAACTAGACCTAGGATTATAACATCATCCCAAATACCACTACTAGCAACTATCGAAAGAAACCCAAGTCACATCATTTCTTTTAACTAAGTTTTTAAACGGGTTTTCATTTAAACATGGAATTTTAGGAGAGTTAGCAAGTGGCATTTTGGTGTAGTCCTGACCTAGGTTTCTAATGCTTAGGATGATATGGAATGCTTTCGAAATGGTCACAAAAATTTCGGCAGAGTTTCTCTTGTATTTATCAAATTTCCCCAATTACAACATAATTTATATTTCAAGAGGAACCTGCTATAACCATAAAACAAAACGTACCCTTGCTCAAGGAATCATAGGAGAAGTGCCATAACTCAAAATTTAATGGCAACTACAAGAGACATATAGCATTAGACATAAAGTTGTACTCACCATAAAGGAAATTAGCAACAACAAGCCAACATGATCATAAGTGCAACACTATCAAGTCTCCATTCAAGATCTAGACACAAGCTTGAGCAACGATACATGAAGAATGCATTATTAAAAGCTACTAACGCTAACTTGACTTCAAACTTAAAACTACCAACATTAAGATTCAATAGTGAGACTATAACTTTCATCACAAATTAATGTCCTCCTCTAAAGCTACTAACTTTAACAAAAGTGCATGGACCCATACCAAAATGACTTCAAATTACTAACCTGAACTAAGATAGCCTCGATAGGTGTTATCTATTACATATAAGAGACACAATGCTTAAGGAACTGACTAGCCTTACCTTAAAGACAAGCTAAAGACTCCCAACATTTAAGTCTTACAATAAGAATCCATTATTTGATATAAGCTTATACCTGCATTAAAAATCGCTAGCTTTAATCAAAATTACACAAAATGCAACAAATTAACAACTTGGCCATTCCTAAATTGGCACATCACGTAGGAAAGGCGCTCACTACTTATTACTTTCACAAGTTTCTTAACATATAATCCCAATACAAGTGCTAATTTTGTTAAAGAGTCATGAAAGGCATCACCTTTCACACTTATAAGACATTATACTAAGAAAGGTGTTAGCTTTTATTTGGAATTCAAGTAAAACTACAACCTTTCCCACTAATTAATGCTACAACTAATCCTACAATCCAACTTAACATTTATTTCACATGTTGGGTATCCTACTACAAGTATTGTCATAGCCCCTAAACTAATACTTTCTAAAATGAGTAGAGATTCCTACAACAAGTTATTACAAGCAACTTGAATAAAGTTGCTAATTTTAAGGAATTTACTTATGGGCGTGATTAAATATGCAAGTTTTAATGGCCACAACTAACTTGAAAGTGTCACTCAAGTATTTGAATGAAAGATTCATTCCTAAAATTTGATATGGAAAAGAAAGTGGATTGCAATGGCCCATCCTTCTTTCTATCATTCCATGAACAAAATTTTAACATCTTCACTTTTAAGTTGCTACACAATTCCACCAAGCCCCCAATCGAAAATTAATGCACAAGATGGGATCCTACAAACAACAATAACAAGAATAATGATAATATTTGCTAACAAATACCAACCACACTCTCCAACATACCATCACTCAAGCACCAAATACATCCATGGCAACATTCATTCTTAAAAGTCAACCATCACTTATATACAACCACAGATCACCCAAAAATGCTAAATGATGCCATGATGCATATGATGCACAAGTAAGGCGATGCGATGCAATGCAAGGGGATCCCATGAATGAGCCGGCGTGCAAGTGTATCATGCACCTACTCCGTTATCCACATGGAGCCACCTAATGGTTTCAAGAGGTTGCCCACGGCGACTTCACCCGCCTCCTACCGTTGCAACTTTGTCCATGTCGTGCACTCCACATTCGTGTCCTAACGTGACCACGTCACCCTTTCCACATTCCACATGTTTCCAACATCACATTTCCAAATTCCCGACTCCATTCATTTTCACATACTTCTCATTTCATATGAATTAAATCGAATACATAATTTCCAACAACCCAAAATGAGAGCAATTTCATTTAACCAATGTTAACAAAATGAGAACAATTTCATTTAGTCGATATAACCGAAAAAGAGCAATTTCATCTAATTAACCAATTGCATCATGAATCTAAATCATGGCATCGTATTGCACAACTCATTTCATTATAACTTAATTCACATTTACATACCAAGAGTTTTAAATGAATACACTTCCAACATTCAAAAGAGAGCAACTTCACAAAATTAATGAATCAAAACATTTATGAGCAACATGAAACTCTTTCATAGCATCAAATAACATCAAGTAGCATAACATCTCTTAGCTACTAAAGTTAAGGATGAAGCTTCCAACAATTTCCAACAATTGAGGGCAATTCCACACACGTTGTAATACACCCACAAGTTCCACCACTTAAGTTGAAATGAAATTAAGACATGTATTGAAATGCAAGTGAATTCCAAATGCAACTTGAAGCGATTTGCATACTTTAACAGATTTCATTAAGCACTTGAATGAAGAATGCGACTTGAGGGGAGAGTATCATTATGATTTAGAATAAGAGATTTAATCCTTATGACAACTAGTTATGAACTACCTCTAATTAAAAATCACAACTTGCTTGCTAATTTAAACCATACCCTTCCCAACATTCAGAACCATTTAACAACAACATCAACAACATGCTAATTGAGGGCTATTTCACATAGTTAGTAAAACAAATCATTCAATTGCATCATATTGAGGGCAATTTCGCATGAGGGCGATCATTCAAAACGAGGACAATTTTCACATAATTAAAGAAACGAGACATTCAATAGCATCATGAACATTTTGATAGCACCAAATATCTCAACATTTCATATTAATTCAAGATAATTGCATCATGACAAGAATTTGCACGAAGAACCCTAAAAATGCAAACTTTCTCTTCAACATGCAATGGAATGAATCATGGGAGTTAGGGTTGGAATCATACCTCTTGTAGAGACTCAAATCCTCTTCCAATTAGATGAAATCCCACATTGATCTCAAGCTCAAGCCCTAATTTCGAAATTCTCCCAAAAATCCATCATTAAGCATCAAACCCTAACCTTCCTCTTGGAAATCCCGCCTACTCTTCTTCTCCTCTCTTTCCTTTCTTCCCTTCTTTTTGTTTGGCTTGAATTCGGCCAGCAAGGGCCTAGGCATACTTCGACAGCCTGTGGATAATTCGGCCTTCTTGGGGACAAAGGGGAGATAAGAACAAACTAAAGGGATTGAGGGAAGAAAGGGATCAAGAACAAGGGAATAATTTGGCCTTGTTTTTTTTCCTTCCTTTTTTTGCTCCTGGGAACAATTTTCGGCAGCCCTGACCATAGAAAGTCGTCCTGGGTGTGGGGAGAAGAAGGGAGAAAGAAAACATAAAATAAAGGGTAAGAGAAATTGGGAGAAGTTTGTAGAAAGAAGAAAGGATTGGGGTATTACAAGTTTGCCATTCCCAACTAGATCAAACCCTCTTCTCTCATCTAATAGTCTAGCCCAACTATCAAACCCAATCAACAGTAACTAATAATAACACAAGCCCGTCTCTAGCTACCAAAATTAATTAAGGCCTTCACAATAGTAATGATAAGATTAATCAACATCAATAATAAGAAAAATACTAATACCCAAAAATAATACCACATCACCAAAAATAACAACCAAACATCAGTAATAATAATGTCATCCATTAATAACTATCTCAGCCTCACCAGTTATCATGAACATACCGTTTTACTGTACACACTCACCAACGAAAAACGCCAAGCATGCTAATAAACACTGTTAGCATGCTAACAATAATTTCGATTTACTATTCAACCACACGCATTCACTTATATATCCAAAGCATAGCATAGTCATCTGATAGCCATACAGGTAGAAAATGACTATACACACAACAAAAATTACTATACGCACATACGTAAATAGTATTTTACACATACGTGCATTACAAACTACCCACCTTAAAAATAAAGTTCGTCCTCGAACTTTCTAACTTAGGACATGGCTGAGGGTGACTAGAGATATATAGGGTTACTCTACCCCGTCATATCGGTGAAGCACATTCATATACCAACACGTTTACTAGTTCAAATACACACAAGTATAACATTCCAAACATACCCACATGCACTGCCATCCGAAGTCATACAACCACATATGTCGCCACGTACACATTTAAACATATACACATATGTCATACATAGAGTCTTACACATCAACATCCATACACCCAGATATCACTATCTCAATCCCAACACCGGTGTAAGCGCAGCCGCTTACCACCAGACATACAACCGTATACATCGTACATATATACGTATATTAAAAACACATATCTAAGACGCCAAGGGCCTGCCCACTCATACCTGAGTGGAACACAAAGATCCATACAGACAACACACCATATCTATAGACGGCCTAGGGATCAATCAATTATATAATATCATGATACACATTACTCATAGGCTACCATTCATTAACACATAAACACATGCACCTGTATACCCAGACATACAATCACGTATGTCCCTTAATATCCATCCAACATTCATAGATGTATCAGCACACGAGATCTATCCTATCATTATCAATATACACAGATAACCATGCAAAAATACATTCATTCGTATACAGGGGTAAGTGCACCAGCTTACAGCCATACGTGTATCATATACTCATCACATATCAACTCACAACACTATCACTCTTAATGTATATCCACACATACATGGGTGGAACTCAAGGATCCACTCACGCATCTGCACACTCTACATGTGCACATCACATACAGTATATAGCCACCATGCAATGAATCTATACACTACATGCACCTCAATCAAGTAGATAACTCAATTTTTCACACTACTCATATGTTAATCATTTATTAACACATACAATTCAAATACAATCACATAGCCATATAATCATTCATACACATACCATAGTCATATACGATCATATTTACACATAGGAGTATATTGTCTCAATATACTCGACAGGCCATTCAATTCTTATATAGCTATCAAAACATAAGTATACATACATACACACATACATATGCCTAAACGTACATACTCAATCAACACTCTAACGTCCACTCTCAGGGGCTCTACACCTTAAGCTTCTGATATTCAGGTCATATCCCAAGGCTAGACTCTACCCACCTTAGGACTCAACTGCTCACAACACTGGGATACTACACGTACTAATCCAAAACAGCCACAGTGCTGTGACCTGCATGGGCCACCAAATGTAACGCCCCGCTCCCTGGGATACCCGATAAGTACGAATCCATATCAGGTATTCCCGAAGAGGCGGGTGTTACGAAGGAGATACAAAATTTCAAAGCTCAAGCAACAAGTCCACTGCGCACTGCTGGGATAATACATGTAGTATTCCAGACAACACGGAGATACAAAGAACCAACAACTGAATCACATATGAATATACATACAAATATCCAAATACAACTTCTCATATACAATCTCATGTACAACAACAACCCACTTCTCAATTTGGTACAAGATCACTCACTCAAACCACCCACATACTAGCATAACCCTCATCGCCAACCCACAGAGCTAAGGGGCCTCCAACTACAGCTCCGATGATCTCCAACGGCCAACTACCTGAAACATATCAACGGGGACACGTCACAGCGTGACCCAGTAGGAATACCAAACCCAACTCACATGGTGCAAAGGAATGCCATACTCTATACAATAGTCTGTAATCTAACTCATAACATATCATGGTAGGGACAATGTAAATGATATAACCAACGGATCACGTACATGCCGCAAAGGAGAACCTGCAAAACAAAGTGAGTGCTACAGACAGAGAAGTGAACGGTAACAGGAAACTAGACCTAGGATTATAACATCATCTTAAATACCACTACTAGCAACTATCGAAAGAAACCCAAGTCACATCATTTCTTTTAACTAAGTTTTTAAACGGGTTTTCATTTAAACATGGAATTTTAGGAGAGTTAGCAAGTGGCATTTTGGTGTAGTCCTGACCTAGGTTTCTAATGCTTAGGATGATATGGAATGCTTTCGAAATGCTCACAAAAATTTTAGCAGAGATTCTCTTGTATTTATCAAATTTCCCCAATTACAACATAATTTATATTTCAAGAGAAACATGCTATAACCATAAAACAAAACGTACCCTTGCTCAAGGAATCATAGGAGAAGTGTCATAACTCAAAATTTAATGGCAACTACAAGAGACATATAGCATTAGACATAAAGTTGTACTCACCATAAAGGAAATTAGCAACAACAAGCCAACATGATCATAAGTGCAACACTATCAAGTCTCCATTCAAGATCTAGACACAAGCTTGAGCAACGATACATGAAGAATGCATTATTAAAAGCTACTAACGCTAACTTGACTTCAAACTTAAAACTACCAACATTAAGATTCAATAGTGAGACTATAACTTTCATCACAAATTAATGTCCACCTCTAAAGCTACTAACTTTAACAAAAGTGCATGGACCCATACCAAAATGACTTCAAATTACTAACCTGAACTAAGATAGCCTCGATAGGTGTTATCTATTACATATAATAGACACAATGCTTAAGGAAGTGACTAGCTTTACCTTAAAGACAAGCTAAAGACTCCCAACATTTAAGTCTTACAATAAGAATCTATTATTTGATATAAGCTTATACCCGCATTAAAAATTGCTAGCTTTAATCAAAATTACACAAAATGCAACCAATTAACAACTTGGCCATTCCTAAATAGGCACATCACGTAGGAAAGGCGCTCACTACTTATTACTTTCACAAGTTTCTTAACATATAATCCCAATACAAGTGCTAATTTTGTTAAAGAGTCATGAAAGGCATCACCTTTCACACTTATAAGACACTATAACTAAGAAAGGTGTTAGCTTTTATTTGGAATTCAAGTAAAACTACAACCTTTCCCACTAATTAATGCTACAACTAATCCTACAATCCAACTTAACATTTATTTCACACGTTGGGGATCCTACTACAAGTATTCCATAGCCCCTAAACTAATACTTTCTAAAATGAGTAGAGATTCCTACAACAAGTTATTACAAGCAACTTGAATAAAGTTGCTAATTTTTAGGAATTTACTTATGGGCGTGATTAAATATGCAAGTTTTAATGGCCACAGCTAACTTGAAAGAGTCACTTAAGCATTTGAATGAAAGATTCATTCCTAAAATTTGATATGGAAAAGAAAGGGGATTGCAATGGCCCATCCATCTTTCTTTCATTCCATGAACAAAATTTTAACATCTTCACTTTTAAGTTGCTACACAATTCCACCAAGCCCCCAATCGAAAATTAATGCACAAGATGGGATCCTACAAACAACAACAACAAGAATAATAATATTTACTAACAACTACCAACCACACTCTCCAACATACCATCACTCAAGCACCAAATACATCCATGGCAACATTCATTCTTAAAAGTCAACCATCACTTATATACAACCACAGATCACCCAAAAATGCTAAATGATGCCATGATGCATATGATGCACAAGTAAGGCGATGCGATGCAATGCAAGGGGGTCCCATGAATGAGCCGGTGTGCAAGTGTATCGTGCACCTAATCCGTTATCCACGTGGAGCCACCTAATGGTATCAAGAGGTTGCCCATGGTGACTTCACCCGCCTCCTACCGTGGCAACTTTGTCCATACCCGTGCACTCCACCTTCGTGTCCTAACGTGACCATGTCACCCTTTCCACATTCCACATGTTTCCAACATCACATTTCCAAATTCCCAACTCCATTCATTTTCACATACTTCTCATTTCATATGAATTAAATCGAATACATAATTTCCAACAACCCAAAATGAGAGCAATTTCATTTATTCAATGTTAATAAAATGAGAACAATTTCATTTAGTCGATATAACCGAAAAAGAGCAATTTCATCTAATTAACCAATTGCACCATGAATCTAAATCATGGTATCGTATTGCACAACTCATTTCATTATAACTTAATTCACATTTACATACCAAGAATTTTAAATGAATAAACTTCCAACATTCAAAAGAGAGCAACTTCACAAAATTAATGAATCAAAACATTTATGAGCAACATGAAACTCTTTCATAGCATCAAATAACATCAAGTAGCGTAACATCTCTTAGCTACTAAAGTTAAGGATGAAGCTTCCAACAAGTTCCAACAATTGAGGGTAATTCTACACACGTTGTAATACACTGACTCTCCCAGAAAGGCGATATTCGCAAGTGTACGAGGTCGGTAAATAATATACCCGGTAAGTACTGGATCGTATCCACAGAGACGGAATTAATCTGCAAATTCACACAAATAGTTAGAGCATGTGAAGAATGGTTGAGGGTTCTTACCACCCTATGGGGGTGAATGATTATTTGGAGAGTTGGTTTGTCTAAACACCCCAGAGTTAGGGTATTGTCCTAAGGTTAGGATGCAAGGGAGAGAGAGTGCGGGTGTCGAGGATATCGGTAGGAATATTCAATTGCTCTGCTAAGTATTAATTCCATGATAACTCGATCGCTCATCCATTTCAAGGTATGAGGATCGGGAAATAACTCAATTAAGCACATATGGGGTGCACCAAAAGTAATTGCTAACTGGGTTCTTCCCCTAATTGAAGCTCATGAATCACTCTCACACCCATTTCAAGGTATGTGAGAGTAGTGCATATAGGTTGTGGTGCGCAGCGCACAACCACCATTCTGCGGCCCCTTTCAGGTCATGGTGTAAAAACGGCCCGAGGGCCCGCCGGCCCGCCGGCCCGCCGGCCCGGGCCCGGCCCCCGGGCCGGGCTGGGCCGAGGAGTCCGGCCTCGGGCCGGGCCGGCCCGGCCTGGGGTTTTGGGCAAAAAACAGCGTTATAGCCTGTTTTTTATAGGTGAAACAGCCGGGCCGGCCCGGCCCGGTCCGGCTGGGCCCGGGCCGCCGGGCCGGGCCGGGTCTGGGTTCTACCCACCCGGGCCGGCCCGGCCCGGTCCGGCTGGGCCCGGGCCGCCGGGCCGGGCCGGGTCTGGGTTCTACCCACCCGGGCCGGGCCAGCCCGGCCCGGCCGGGCCGGTTTGACACCATGACTTTCAGGTAATGCATGATTCGATAGATGGGTCACAACCCAATTAGCAATTTGAATTGATGGATGAATTAAACTCCTAAATTACGAAATATGGATTGAATGGGTCTTGCATTCATTTCAAGATATGCAATACCCATTGGATACATAGATGCAACAATTACGAAGCACCACCGTTCTTCGGCTCCTCCATGGATAGTATTAAACCCAATTACTCATAATTTTAATTCACCCAACAACATGGATTAACAAGGGGTTGATCACTCCTCATTTTACACCTTTTTCCCGCATGTTTGCATGCCATTTAGATCGCCCAAATCATGTTTTTCACGATATATCGACGATATTGCGATGCTTTTCACGATTTGTTGTTTTTGTCGCATTTCAGGTGATTTGGCGCAATTCGGAGTGATCTCGAGATGCGCTTACTCCAGAGGGTCACCGACGACCTCCCCGAGGGGTATTTTGCTGTTGGAGAGGAGCGGAAGAAGAACGGACGTCGCAGGAGCGACGAGGAGGCCAAAACAAGCAGTTTGGGCATGTTTTGTGTCCCACTCGGCCGAGTGGAGGAGCCACTCGGCCGACCAGCGAGACACCGCTCGGCCGACCAGATCAGACACGATTCATACGTGCACTCGGCCGAGCGACGGAGACCACATCGGCCGAGTGACGAGACCCCGTCCGCCCGAGTGGCACCCAGACGAAGCCCTTCAAAAATCGCCATGTTACTGTTTTTCAGCTGCCTGAGCTTCAGAAGACCCACTCGGCCGAGTGGATAATCCCGACCGCCCGAGTACCAAGAAGCCATCGGCCGAGTGACGACAACTCACTCGGCCGAGCCGCCCCCGAAGTGAAGACCCCTGAAGATCGAGACTTACTGGAAAATTACAGGGTTTTCACTCGGCCGAGCGACTTTTGTCACTCGGCCGAGTGCGACGCGCTGCCTGTAGCGAAAATTACGGAAAACAGGCTGCGCAGGGGTATTTTGGTCACAGTTTTTGGACGATTTTGGGCGGTATTTAACCCCTGTTTTTACCCTAGTTTTGGGAGCTTTTCTCTTAGACTTTTTGTAGCTTTTTAGATTAGCTTTTTAGTTCTATTCTTGTGATTGGAGAGGAGACAAAATTGGATTTTTGTTGGATTAATTGAAGAACTCCATTGGTTTGTGTTTTCTCTTCTCTAAAAATTCTATTTTTATTGCATATCTCAATATTGTGATGAATTCTATTGCTTATTTCATTGATTATTTTTGTGATCTTACTATGAATTGTGAGTAGTGGCGTCTTGGGGCGTGGGGATGAACCCTACAAGCCCTATTTCATGATTGTGATGAATTGGTAGGAATTTTGCTAGAATTGCTATTAGGGATTAGATTGGGATCAATTTACTACGGATGGCTAGGAATTCACATCGATTGGGATTTGCAAGAGATTGGATCCCAATTCGATAGGAAGCCCTAGAAATCCGAATTGGGTTGGAATCGAATTTCCGTAGTATCGGTTTGCAAGAGATTGGACCGATACTAGGGTTTCCGGTTCCAATTCCGCGCCAATACCCGTTTGCAAGAGATTGGACGGGTAGGAACTACCCCAAACTAGGTCGTGGGCCGAGTTTGCAAGAGATTGGGCTCGGTGCGCGATTGAACGATGATGTTGATCCTAATGCTAGCTTCCCTAAGCTAGGGTTTGCAAGAGATTGGGCCCAAACCTTGGATAGCTATAGGCCGGCAACAGCGCGAGAGCGTGAGCTTGGTTCTACATTCAGTTGCAACTAGTTCATCCAAAATCTTATTCTAGCGACTTTGATACCGATGAACCACTCTTACGAAATATGGTGAGTAGCGGGAATTCCCCATTCCCTAGACGTTCTTTATTTGATTTGATATTTCCGTACTTTGTCTGACGATTGTGACAGGATCGCCAAAGGCAAATTTCTTTCTTCTTAAATAGCCAGGTTGATCGGAACAAGCACGGTCATTCGTCCTCCCTGTGTTCGATAACCCGCTCGCTGCTACACCGTGCACTTGCGGTAAAACTACAACCGTTCTTTTGGGTTGCATCGCGGAGCGATCAATTTTTTGGCGCCGTTGCCGGGGAGGCGATTGCGTTTGATTTTACCACCCTAGCTATTTTATTATTATTATTATTCTATTTCCTTATTTTTCTTTTACCTAACCCTTCCACGGTACTAATCATTTCTTTGAAACTCTGTTTTCCCTGTGCATGTACACGAGATCTACGGCGGACCATGAAGCTATATTATTTGATCCCGAGATCGAACGTACCGCGCGGAGACTTAGAGCGGAAAGGAGACAAAATCCGGAAGGGAGGTTTATGACCAACCCGGAAACTGCGGACCAATTAGCGGCAAGGATGGCGAGGATAATTTCTATTCGAGATAGGCTTCGGCCTAAGACCTCTTCTACGACCTCATCCATTGCCATGCCGGAGTTGGCGACTGACAAGAACTTCGAGCTAAAGACTGGATTAGTGGTCCTGATGCAGCAGGATCCGTTTCATGGGAATGCCCATGAAAATCCTCACTACCACATCCAATTATTCTTGTCGAAGTGCGCCACATTCCAAATGCTGGGGGTCTCCATCGATGCCATCAGACTGCGTCTCTTCCCCTTCACGCTAAAGGACAAGGCACTCTATTGGTTGAGGACACAGGCTGAGGGAGTCTTCACCTCTTGGGACGAGTTGGCAAGTGCATTCATTGACAAGTTCTATCCGCCATCCAAGACGGTGAAGATCCGGAGCGCTCTCATGTCCTTCAAGCAAGGACCCCAAGAGACGCTCTATGAGGCTTGGGAGCGTTTTAAAGATCTGCAGCACCAATGCCCGCACCATAGCATAGAAGATTGGGAGCTAGTTCATAGCTTCTACAACGGTCTCCAACCGGGGAACAAACAAATTATTGATGCCGCGGCGAATGGTGCTATCTTGTCAAAGACTCCCGAGGAAGCTACGGCCCTAATTGAGGAGATGGCCTCAAACAACCAACAATGGGGCGATGAGCGAGGACACTCCACGTCCTCCTTGAAGCCAACTAGTATCTATGAGGCGAAGGCCGTAGCGGAGCTTACAAGCAAGTTTGATTCTCTCCACAAGGTAGTGGAGAGACTGGAGAAGTTTATCACGGAGCCCCAAGGAACCCCTTCCACCTCCGCTCCAACAAACCAAATGCGTGATTGGCAAGACCAATCTCAAGCCATGTATGTGGGAGGAGAGCAAGGAGAAGGATCCTTGGAGCAAGTACAATATGTCGCGGGGAACCAAGGATATTGGGCCAATCCGGCCACAAGAAATCATCCCGGATTCTCTTACGCCAACAATGAAGGAGCTTTGAACCTGCCACAACAACAACCTCAACAAGCTCGACCACCACCACCCCAACAACAACACTATCCGCCGAGCGGGCCTCCACAACAAAATTTCCAACCGAAGCAACAAGTTCCACCATATAGGCCGCCCGGATACAATCAAGGGTGGAGGAATCAAAATCAAAACCCTCCACAAGCTCAACAACGATCCGACTTCGAAGCTAGAGTGGAGGCGTTTATGGTCGAGCAAAATAAGGTCAATGCTACCTTGAAGGCGGGGCAAGACTCCCTTAATACCGTTGTGGCTCAAATATCGGAGCAATTGGCGTTGCTCAATCGGAACACTCAACGATTGCCGGCGCAACCCGAGCAAAACCCACGGGACAACACCGGCCACATCAATGCCGTAGTTGCCGTTACTACTAGAGGCGGGAAGGATACCACCCCCGCCATGATTCCTACCGAGAAGCCCGTGGAGGAAAGTTTGGAGCCGATTGAGCCGGTAGTTGAAGTTGATAAGGAGAAAGAGCCACAAGAAAAGGAGAAATCTAGAGCGGAGCAATTGATTGAGGAAAGGCGCTTCATGCCACTGGTCCCATTTCCCCAAAGGCTCGCTAGAGCGAAAATGGAGAAAAGGCTAGCAAAGTTTCTCGAGTATCTTAGAGGAGTTAGCCTCAACATTCCCTTCCTCGACGCCATCGTGGAGATCCCCACATATGCTAAATTCTTAAAGGATTTGATTTCGGGGAGAAAGAGGAAGGAAAAGATCATGCTAGCCGAGGAGGGCTCTTGGTTCACCAAGAGAGAGAAGGAGCCGGCCAAATTTAAAGACCCGGGGAGTTTTCGGATTCCTTGCACCTTGGGCGGCGTCCCTCTTCAAAAGGCGTTGGTAGATCTAGGGGCTAGTGTGAGCCTCATGCCTGTCTCCATGTTCTTAAGGCTAAACACCGGGACGAAGTTGAAACCTACCGACATGCGGATACAATTGGCCGATGGGCGAATAACAAGGCCGGTAGGGATCGCCGAAGACATCCCGCTACAAGTCCCGGGGGAATATGCTTGCCATGTGACTTCGTGATCATGGACGTTAAGGAGGAGGGAGATACTTCATTGATACTTAGACGCCCGTTCCTCGCCACCGCCGGAGTCATTGTCGACGTGCGCGAAGGTACCCTAACTTTAAATGTCTGTAACATCGAGGTGGAGCTTCACATTCCTAAGGCTATGAAACACATGCCTTACCACGAGGAACTTGACTACATGGACCTCCTTGATGAGGTGATAGAAGAGACGATCCCCCACTCGATTGGCGCTCTTTTCGATGAAGATTTCAAGGAAGGCCCGGATTTAGGCCAAGATGAGAAGATAGATGATTCCCCCGACCTCTCCACTGAAAATGATGAAGGCGACGCTGATGTCGCAAGGATTCGAGAGCTCTGCAAGCTCTCGAAATTAAAGTCTCCAAAGAAAGCTCCGCCGATACGGAAATCGGCGTCACCGGTGAAGCCGTTGACCGGAGCAAACGCTAGCTTGGGGGAGCCTCCCCCCAACACAATTCGAGACGGGAGACCACCGCGGGAGAATATGCCGCCGCAACTTCCGAATCCAAGCGTTCTCCCCGGAAAGTTTGATGGGTGCATCTCATATGCACCAAACATCCCGCATTAATTGAAAATCATAGTGGGTCGAGCTCACGACCTTAAACAAGCGCTTGTCGGGAGGCAACCCGACGGTTATTGCTTTATTTTTACTTTTTCTTTGTTTTTGTTTCAGAAATTTTTAGTGTTTTGAGTCGTTCGCCCAAAAATTTTGTGATAACGGGTCCTATTTTTCTTGACAGGAGAGGAGATATGTAAATCCATCATGAGGAGGATGAACGAGACGACGAGGAGCGCCCCAGGAAGACGCTCGAGGCTTAGGAGTAAGATGAAATCGACTGGAGGAAGAAAGACGGAGTATATAGCCCAAACGAAGACAAACAGCAGAAAACAAGGCTCACTCGGCCGAGTATACTAGTCACTCGGCCGAGTACACAAGTTCGTCCGGCCGAGCCGCTCACGAACGAGGGAAGTCTGTTGAACCCAACTCTATGTTTATTTTCCTGATTTCAGTATAACTGCTACTCGTCCGAGTATACATTTTTCACTCGGCCGAGTAAAACGGATACGCTCCTAGGGCGAGACTTGCCGAGTAGCTTGAGCCACTCGGCCGAATGGACTTATTCCACTCGACCGAGGCTGGCAAAGCCACTCGGCCGAAGCGTAAGCGGGGAGGATATTTCCATTGATCTCACTCAGCCGAGTGACTTAGTCACTCGGCCGAGTCGTAACCTTTATTATATAAGGGGCTGAGGGGGGGCACGTTTTTCAAAACGCAAAAATCCCAAACGCCCGACCCCTCGCATTCCCCTCGCCCATTCCCCTCGCTCGCGCCCCCACTCGCCCGACCGACCGTCGCCGCACCGCCGCTCGGCCAGCCACCGCCGGCCGAGCACCCGCCGCGCCTCGCCCAAGTCGCCGGCGGCGGCCGCCGCTCCGACCACCTCCGGTATCACCAATTTCGCCTTTTTCTGCTCTTTTTGTGTATTTTTCGAGGATCCATGTGTTAAACGACCCCCAAACCCTAATCAATTTCTATATCTATCTATTATACCCCTAATGCTCCATAAGTTTTGAATATTACCTGCTGATATCTCCATTTCATGCGCAGGTTGTTTTTGGGAGCTTAGGGGAGCCCAGGGGAGCTTCTACGGACTGATTTGGGCTACGCGGAGGCGCTGTCTTCGCACTCTTCCATTGCTTAGCACTCGCGGCGTGTCGGGGTACACTCTTTCTTTTATTTTGCACACGCCGCACTTTTTACACTTTTCGGCGCGCGCTCGGGGCCGATATGCCGCCCCAGACACGGCCGAGGTCGAAGAGAGCTTCCGCCAAGCGGAAGCGGTCGGATGACGCCGGCCCCTCCCACGAGTTGGAGGACTCTCCTCCGCCTTCTCCCACACACCCCATCCACCCAGCACAGCCTGCAGGCCCCGCACAGCCTGCAGCGCCCACTCAGCCCGCACAGCCCACACAGCCACTCCCTGCCGCTCCACAGCCACCACCTCCGGCTCCACTGGTCGGGCCGCTCGGGATTACGTTCCGAGACGACGCACACCGCGCCGTCTTCGAGCGTATCTCCCAGCGCTCGATCGTACCCTCCAGGTTTGCACACCTTGCCGACCTAGGACGCCTGGGGGTACTAGAGGGGATGCTCACGTTGTACGACAACGTGGGCTGGCGAGATTTCTTTCAGGTGTCGGCGGACACGTTTACCCGCCCGACACTTGAGATTCTTAGTTCGATCGCCCGGACCGACGAGGGATGCTCGTTTCGGTTCATGGACCGGGAGTGCCAGGTCACTCTCGATATGATGAGAGCATTTTTCTCGTGGCCCGATGTCCCCGGAGCCGATCGCGGTTACGGCCCCACCCATATCCCCCCACCTTCCTTCGACGCCAGTGCCTTCTGGGCCCGGATTACGGGTCTTCACACTGCCTTTGACCCTAGTAGGGCCAAGGCCTCGGCCATTGTCCATCCCTGCCTCCGTATTGCTCAGCGCCTTATGGCGACGACCTTCTTGGCCAGATATGAGCCGGGCACGATGTCTACGCCGGAGCTCTACATGCTCTACGCGATGACACGTCCCAGAGCTCTATCTAGGGATGGCGATGAGCTTGTCCCCGCCGTCGTGATTGATGTCGCGGCTTGGTTTTTGGACCGCATCATTGTATCGGTGGGCACTCGCTCACCGATATGCTGCGGCGGCCTGATCACCTTGCTTGCCCTTATGACCGGCGAGGACTTCCCTGACGACCTGCGACGAGTACCGGGCCCCACTTCTTTGTCGATTGATGTTATAGCCCGGATGAAGATGCTTCGTCCGCATGGTGAGCGTCACTGGGTCTGGTTGCACGGCCCTTACGGTGCCGATTACATGATTCTTCCGAGCCCAGCTCGGACTCAGATTGCACCAGCCCACGTGGACTGGCTCCCTGCGATGGATGTTCTCATCCCCGCTGCTTACGTGCTCGAGGCCGAGGAGGCCGAGCAGGCCCACGCTGCCCACGCTGCCCCCGCAGACCCTGTCGCCCCTTCCGAGCCTGCTGCCCCTGATGACCCCGTGGCCCCTCAGCCTATACCTGATGTTTCCGCTGCTCCTGACACCTCTGTCCCCACCTCTGTCGGTGTCGGGAGTACCTTAGCTGAGCCCACCTCCACTGCTTCCGAGGCTGTCACCACCACCACTGGCCCTCTGTCTGCTGAGCCTGTTTCTTCTGCACCACCCGAGCGCCCGCCGACCGTAGTTGAGTGTGGAGAGCCCTCTGTCTCCACTGCTGCTGTATTTTCCGAGAGTGTCGTGGCGTCTGTCCACACTTCTATGCCACTGACCTCTCTGGCCGCCTCGCTGCCACTTTTGCACTCTTCTTTCGCTGCTGCTGCCTCCACTTCTCACCAGCCGGTGCACCGGCCTCACACTGAGGCCAGGCTCACATTGGCGAGCGCAGCGTCTTTCGTTCCCTTCCCTGCTGAGCCCGTCACATACGCGACCCGAGTACGCCAGCCCCGACCTGCACAGCCCCGACCGGTGCGTCCCTCTGCACCACCTCCCCCCGACACTGTACTTCAGAGCATTCGTGCTCTAGAGGGGGCGGTGAGTGGCCTCAGAGGCGACCTTAGGACCCTGTCCTCCACCGTCTCTGCGATGGCCGGCCGCTTTGACCTGCTCCCGCAGATTCACTACTGTCTTACCCAGGTCCTGGAGCGTCTCCCCCGCGTACCCCCACCCACCCAGCAGGCTCCCACCCACACTTCCACACACACTCAGCCTGCTACCACTTCCACACCCACACCCGCTCAGCGGCCTGTCCAGCCACCACCACCACTCCCGCCTCAGGACGGAGACGGCGCGGCACCACCTTCTTAGACACCCTTGATGCCATCGATTATTCCTGCCGTTGTGCTGCCCGTTTCTGCTGGGTCCTGTTGCATTTTTGTCCACCCCCCTCCCCTCATTTTTTTTGGGTTTCTCACTCAGATCGTATCCTTATATATCTTTTTTGGGAGAGAGGGAGAGTTTCGGTGCCCCACCTTTATATCTGTATCACTCCATTCCTGCATGCATCATGTCCGCATCATATTTTTCGTTTCTTTATTTTTCGTTTATTTTCCTTTTTTCCCCATCATGCATGCCCCCTCACTTACCCCTCACATTACTTGTCTCTCGGTGTGTCACACTTTGCACATTGAGGACACTATGCCGTTTAGCTTGGGGGAGTGAGTTCTCACGTTCTTTTTCGGTTTGCCACCTTTATTTTTAGTTTTTCACACCATTCCTCGCTTTTGCACTTATTTTTCATCATTTTTCTTTTATTTTGCCATGCATCACGTTTTTCTTATTTTTCTGTGTGCCGCATTGTAAATAGTTCTATCTTCCCTTTATCTTTATTTCTTTCTTTTTCATGTCATGCTAGAGATGACTTTTCTATGATGAAGATGACGTGGAGTTAGCTTATTCTATATGCATGCTTTATTTGGCATGTCTTAGATTTTATTTCTGATATCATATGCTATGACTTGCCTTGCATCTAGAGATAGTAACCCACACTTTTTCCACATGAAAATGGATGAAATTTTATTATTAGCTGAGTCTGAATATTCATATGTATGCTATCACAGAAAACACACCAAGATTCACGCATTGAATGCCTATATCTGGAGTACCGATTTCTTTTCCTATATCACTTCTATATGCATGAATTGTACATTTCACTTCAGGATGATTGAATGATGTTAGCTATGATAAATCTGGATTAGTTAGCTTTTTTGTGATCGAAACTGAGTAGATTAGATTACCCTGCTGAAGTTGTCGTGCATGTCTTATAGAGTGAACCGAGAGATATATTCATTTCTTTCTCCACAAATCTTGAACATCATTTCTCTACTTTTAAAATCATTGGTGAATCTCCCCTTAGCAATTCTATTATATGGCATTTCCCCCGCTATTAATTCCTAGCTCCAAATTTCTTATTCAAAAAAAAAGAAAAAGAAAAAAAAGAAAAAAAAAGAGAGAGAAAAGAGAAAATATTCCTGTATATCATTATCTCTCTTTGAGTTGGGATCGTTGGGTATATATGATATTGCATCAAAAAAAAGAGGAAAAATCCTCAATAAAAGATCTCATCGCACTTTCTTTCTTTCTCTTCTCTTTTCATTGCTTTTGGATCTTTATAGAAATGGGGATGTAAATATTTTTTTTCTTTATGCCACCACGCGTATAGATAAGCTTGGGGGAGGGGATCCATTGATGTGTGAGAGAGTGACTACTTGACGTTGCACGACAACCTAGGCTAAGTAATATTCTATACTCGGTGAGATTATTTTTAGCTTTACGACATCCAGAAATCTAAGCCTAGCATTCATATCATGAAATCCATACTTTTCTATTCTCTCTATTCTATAGTGTGATACTCTTATACTCCTGATAGAAAGCATTCAATTGAAAAGTGTGTGATCTGTGATTTGTATACCGCTTTAAATGATTCAGACGATGTTAATTCTAAAATTATTCCGTTTTTCATGATTATATTGTTGTTCGTGGGTTTTCTATTTCTATTTGCACTATTATACTATGATATCAAAATAAAACTCTTTGACATGTGTTTTTCATTCAGTGCATGCTATACGAGTAAGCGGAACCCACGTCCTGAGAAAATGATCTAGCGGTTTACCTCTTCGCTTCTTTCTTTCTTCCTTATTTATATTTCGTTTTTCATTCTTCTCCGTTCTTCATTTTTCATTTTTTTCGCCGTTTTCGTTTTCCGAATCCACCGGGTTAGCCTTTTACTTATCTTCCTCGAGGACGAGTAAGAGGCAAGCTTGGGGGATTTTGATCACTCCTCATTTTACACCTTTTTCCCGCATGTTTGCATGCCATTTAGATCGCCCAAATCAGGTTTTTCACGATATATCGACGATATTGCGATGCTTTTCACGATCTGTTGTTTTTGTCGCATTTCAGGTGATTTGGCGCGATTCGGAGTGATCTCGAGATGCGCTTACTCCAGAGGGTCACCGACGACCTCCCCGAGGGGTATTTTGCTGTTGGAGAGGAGCGGAAGAAGAACGGACGTCGCAGGAGCGACGAGGAGGCCAAAACAAGTAGTTTGGGCATGTTTTGTGTCCCACTCGGCCGAGTGGAGGAGCCACTCGGCCGACCAGCGAGACACCGCTCGGCCGACCAGATCAGACACGATTCATACGTGCACTCAGCTGAGCGACGGAGACCACATCGGCCGAGTGACGAGACCCCGTCCGCCCGAGTGGCACCCAGACGAAGCCCTTCAAAAATCGCCATGTTACTGTTTTTCGGCTGCCTGAGCTTCAGAAGACCCACTCGGTCGAGTGGATAATCCCGACCGCCCGAGTACCAAGAAGCCATCGGCCGAGTGACGACACCTCACTCGGTCGAGCCGCCCCCGAAGTGAAGACCCCTGAAGATCGAGACTTACTGGAAAATTACAGGGTTTTCACTCGGCCGAGCGACTTTTGTCACTCGGCCGAGTGCGACGCGCTGCCTGTAGCGAAAATTGCAGAAAACAGGCTGCGCAGGGGTATTTTGGTCACAGTTTTTGGACGATTTTGGGGGGTATTTAACCCCTGTTTTTACCCTAGTTTTGGGAGCTTTTCTCTTAGACTTTTTGTAGCTTTTTAGATTGGCTTTTTAGTTCTATTCTTGTGATTGGAGAGGAGACAAAATTGGATTTTTGTTGGATTAATTGAAGAACTCCATTGGTTTGTGTTTTCTCTTCTCTAAAAATTCTATTTTTATTGCATATCTCAATATTGTGATGAATTCTATTGCTTATTTCATTGATTATTTTTGTGATCTTGCTATGAATTGTGAGTAGTCGCCACGTCTTGGGGCGTGGGGATGAACCCTACAAGCCCTATTTCATGATTGTGATGAATTGGTAGGAATTTTGCTAGAATTGCTATTAGGGATTAGATTGGGATCAATTTACTACGGATGGCTAGGAATTCACATCGATTGGGATTTGCAAGAGATTGGATCCCAATTCGATAGGAAGGCCTAGAAATCCGAATTGGGTTGGAATCGAATTTCCGTAGTATCGGTTTGCAAGAGATTGGACCGATACTAGGGTTTCTGGTTCCAATTCCGCACCAATACCCGTTTGCAAGAGATTGGACGGGTAGGAACTACCCCAAACTAGGTCGTGGGCCGAGTTTGCAAGAGATTGGGCTCGGTGCGCGATTGAACGATGATGTTGATCCTAATGCTAGCTTCCCTAAGCTAGGGTTTGCAAGAGATTGGGCCCAAACCTTGGATAGCTATAGGCCGGCAACAGCGCGAGAGCGTGAGCTTGGTTCTACATTCAGTTGCAACTAGTTCATCCAAAATCTTATTCTAGCGACTTTGATACCGATGAACCACTCTTACGAAATATGGTGAGTAGCGGGAATTCCCCATTCCCTAGACGTTCTTTATTTGATTTGATATTTCCGTACTTTGTCTGACGATTGTGACAGGATCGCCAAAGGGAAATTTCTTTCTTCTTAAATAGCCAGGTTGATCGGAACAAGCACGGTCATTCGTCCTCCCTGTGTTCGATAACCCGCTCGCTGCTACACCGTGCACTTGCGGTAAAACTACAACCGTTCTTTTGGGTTGCATCCCGGAGCGATCAGGGGTACTGAAAATTAACATTATCAAAGCAATCAATACATCCTACATCAATCCAAAACACCCACACAATGAATCTAGCCTAGCATATCAAAGACTAAATCAACATTCATGAAAATGGACATAGTTCTATGCAAGCGATGAAAGCAAGTATGTATTCGAAAGAGAGTTGGAGATTTGTCACCAAATACAAGCTTCTTCAATCAGCAATCAGTCTCAGCAATAGCAAAAAACGAAATCTGAAAACTCAGAACTCTCAAAAACCCTAATCCCCTTCTTAAGGAAGAAGATGACCTAAAAATAGCAAATAATTAAGTTCTATTTCATTGTCCTTATTACATCTGAATAGTAGTGTTTTATATCCCCTAGGGGTTACATCTCATCCATCCAAATCCTCATCCAACGATTCACAGCAACTGGAGAGGAATCGGGTTAAGAAAAACCCGTTTCTCGTAACCCAGACTGCGGCCGAAAACCCCCGATCAGTCGACTGTCGAATAAATAGCAGTCGACTGATGGCAGAAAATTCTTATTGCTTCCAAATGGGGGAAGGCGACTGTCTGAAAATATCACAGTCGACTGTGTGATCCACAGGTGACTGTTTTTTGTTCTTCATTCGCCTGCTACAGAAATGTCAAAATAACAGAGAGTTGGCTCATTTTGCTCCCTCAGAAATCTGAAATATCAGTCGACTGATGCGAAGATGACAGGCGACTGTAAGAGATTACAGTCAACTGTCAATCCTCTTACAGTCGACTGTAGTTAGGCTTCAGCTTCTCTAGCTTCAATTCTGTAAAGGTAGGCGACTGCCGTTGTTTAGGCAGTCGACTGTTGGGTTTTCAGGCGACTGTCTTTGCTTTTGCAGGTGCCTGTTATGCATTCCTCTTCTTGAGTTGATTTAGTCCCTTCCAGGACACCTGAAAATTCCAGAAAAATTCCTATAAATATAATAAACATTTATAATTCTTATGGAAGTGAAATTGTGTAAGAATAAAATCATATGCTCACAAATGATGATTTAGCGTAAATGTAGTTAAGAGAGCATGATTCCATGGATTATATGCACAAGAGGAGATGATTATGAGGTTAGAATATGCAATATTTATTCATAATCACACTTCCCAACTAGAGTTTTGCTAGTCCCTAGCAAAATAAGTGACCAATCCCAAAATACAATGTTGATTCCATCCATGGATTATTGGCATTACTAAAGGTGTTGAAATCATATATATAAGGGCAAAGGTCTCAAGTCCATACACCCTTCCCTAAGACTATAACCTCATGCCTCTTACACACTCCACCATCCACACTTAAGCTTAGTATATCCCTTAATATGTCACAATCTCATGATGTAAGATCCTTAGAAACTCTCGAGCTTATGGGATATAACACTTGCTCCCTCAAAAGATCATGGAAATGAGTTGTGGTTCAAATTTATGCATTTACTTAAATTTCATGGCAATTTTTGCCTTATTCGAAGTACCATGGCAAAAGTTAATGCCTTATTCAAATGTGCATAGGTGCACTTATTATTGTAGCATTTGATAGCATTCATTTGAGCAACTCCAACTTCTAAGTCACTATCTTGGGATCCATGAATATAAACCTAGCCGAATTTTTAAAATCCCTAAAGCTTAATCAATTGACCATTGATACCAAGGTTTCTACATCACTATAGTGTTTCAAATTGGTGATAATTGTCATGAGCTTCAAGTTAAAGGGCCAAGTGTAAGCATGTAGAGAAATAATTAATTGCCCTTAGTACATAGAGATACAACACACCCTAATTTGCCAAAATCCACTTCAAGAATACATTTTTACCAAAGTTGGGAAGGATCACCACATTTAATCAATGGGTCCAACAAAGAGCTATGGGTTGCAGAAATGTTGGTGATGGATGGAAATATTTTTTTTTCATTCAATTTATTCACAAAAAAGGATGAAAATAATAAAAAGATGCTCAAGAAGTTTCTATATCCTAGTCCACACCCCCAACTAAAAATGAACATGGTCCTCAATGTTTGAAGGGTGTGATGAAGTATATGCATGAAGATGGATAAACTAGGATAAGAAAGCTTGAGCAAGAGTTATTCATTACTACATATTACTAGATAGGAAAGTTTTGGAGCGAACACACCTAGTTGGTTCCACCCGGCGGTGGTTCCTAAGCTACATGGTGTACTCGTCTCTACTCCACGGCTCTTGATAGTGCTTTAAGCGTTGGCCGTTCACCTTAAATTCATTGCCGTTTTGTAGGTTGGCAATGGTCACCGCGCCATATGGAAACACCTCCCGAACAATGAAAGGCCCAATCCACTTCGAACGAAGCTTTCTGGGGAAGAGATGAAGTCTTGAGTTATAAAGTAGCACTTTCTCCCTCGGGGTGAATTCTCTCCTCAAGGTGATCATGGGCGCATTTAAGCCTCTCCTTCACAAGCTTGGAATTGTTGTATGCCTCTCTCCTTGTCTCTTCATGCTCCACTAACTGCAATTTACGAGAAGAGAGGTCAATTTCATAATTAAACTTTTTAATTGCCCAAAAAGATTTATGTTCAAGCTCAATGGGCAAGTGGCAAAATTTTCCAAAAACTAAGCGATATGGGGACATCCCTAAAACCGTTTTGTAGGCGGTACGGTACGCCCATACTGCTTCAGAAAGACGCATACTTCAATCTTTCCTTGATGGATTCACTGTCTTTTGGAGTATGTTCTTGATCTCCCGATTCGCCAACTCCGCTTGTCCATTGGTTTTGGGGTGGTATAGTGTGGAGACCTTGTGTCTTACCCCAAACTTTTTCATTAAGCTTGCGAAGAGGCGGTTGCAGAAATGTGACCCTCCATCGCTTATCATAGCCTTTGGCATCCCAAATCATGCGAAAATGTTTTCCTTCATGAATTTAAGCACGACAGCCGCATCATTGGTCCTACAAGGAATAGCATCAACCCATTTAGATACATAATCTATAGCAAGCAAAATATAGGTGTACCCAAAGGATGGGGGAAATGGCCCCATAAAATCAATGCCCCAACAATCGAAGATTTCTAATTCAAGAATGGGGTTTAGCGGCATCATATTTCTTTTAGTAATTCCCCCCAACTTTTGGCAAGCTAAGCATGATTTACAATATGTATAAGTGTCCTTAAACATGCTAGGCCAATAGAAACCACATTGTAGAATTTTTGCTACGGTCTTTTGGGCAGAAAAATGACCACCGCACACACCTTCATGGCAAAAGTGTAAAACACTATCAAACTCATGGTCGGGTATGTATCTCCTTACTATTTGGTCATTACAATACTTGTAAAGGTAAGGGTCATCGAAAAAGAAAGATTTTACCTCAAAGATGAACCTTTTGTAATCTTGGCCAGACCAAGTAGAAGGGTCTTACCGGTGACCAAGTAGTTTATTATGTCGGCATACCATGGGAGTGTGTGGGAGACCGCAAAAAGATGTTCGTCGGGAAATGAATCATTCAATAGGATGGTAGCTAGCTCCATGCTCATCGTTAACCGTGAAAGGTGATCGACAACATGATTTTATGCTCCCTTCTTGTCCTTGATGGTGATGTTGAATTCCTGCAAGAGCAAAATCCAACGGATTAGTATAGGCTTAGCGTCTTTCTTGGAAAGGAGATATTTAAGAGCGGCATGGTCGGTGAAGATTGTAATTGGGAATCCCAATATGTAGCTCCTAAATTTTTCCAACGCGAAGACAACTGCTAAAAGCTCATTCTCCGTGGTGGCGTAGTTTCGTTAAGCCTCATCTATGCTCTTGCTTGCATAGTAAATCACCACGGGGACATTGTACTTGCGTTGTCCAAGCACGGCACCAACCGCATAATCACTAGCATCGCATATGATTTCGAAGTGTGATGTCCAATCTGGCATCTGAAGTATAGGTGAACATGTGAGCAAATTTTTCAACTTCTCAAAAGCAAGTTGACAATCATTACTCCAAGCAAAATCTACATCATTTTTCAAAAGCATGCAAAGAGGTTGAGATATAGAACTAAAATCTTTTATGAACCTCCTATAAAAACCTGCATGCCCAAGAAATGATCGAATATCTTTTACGCAGCGATGAGTGGGTAGATTTTCTATTAACTCGATCTTGGCTTTATCGACGTGCCTACCTTCCTTGGATACAATATGACCAAGGACTAAGCCTTCGGATGTCATGAAATGGCATTTCTCCCAATTCAAGAGAAGGTTTTTCTCGATGCACCGATCTAACACCAAAGCCATGTTAGATAAACAATTATTAAATGAGCTACCATACACAGAGAAATCATCCATGAATACCTCCACAATCTTTTCAACCATATCATGTAAAATGCTAAGCATACAACGTTGAAAGGTTGCGGGGGCATTACATAGACCAAATGGCATCCTCCGGAATGCAAAAGTGCCAAAAGGACAAGTGAAGGTGGTCCTCTCTTGTTCTTCAGGTGCTATTTCAATTTGATAATAACCGAAATAGCCATCAAGGAAGCAATAATATTCGTGTCTGGCCACTCTCTCTAGGATTTGATCAAGAAATGGGAGAGGGAAGTGGTCTTTACGGGTCTTAGAATTAAGCTTCCTATAGTCAACGCACACGCGCCATCCCGTGGTGGCTCGCATGGGGACTAGCTCATTGTTTTCATTTTTAATAACCGTTAGCCTCGATTTCTTAGGTACAACTTGAATGGGGCTAACCCATCTACTATCGGCAATAGGGTATATAATACCCGCATCAAGAAGCTTAAGGATTTCACCTTTTACCACTTCCTTTAGGTTAGGATTTAAACTACGTTGCATTTCTCTAGTAGGTTTGGTGTCATCCTCTAAGTAGATGTGGTGCTTACAAATGAGGGGGTCAATACCTTTAATGTCGGTAATTGTCCAACCAATTGCCCCCTTGTGAGTTTTTAGCACATCTAGCAATTGCATTTCTTACTCATTGGAAAGTTTAGACGATATTACCACGGGAAATGTACCGGATTCCCCAAGAAATGCATACTTCAAATATGGCAGAAACGGCTTCAAATCCAAGGATGGGTGTTCCAGCTTTGATGGCCTTTGGCAAGGTGTGTCCAACGGTAGTGGCTCAAAAGATGGCATCCACTTAGTTACCGCGCCAACTTCCTGCGAAAAACACTCGGTGTCAATATTTTCACAAAAATGATCAACAAAATTAAGCGCTTCAACAAACTCCGTATCAAAATGCTCTTCAACTAGAGTCTCAATCATGCAAGCTTCCTCAAACTCACCATCCCCCGATGGAAATTTACAAGCATTGAAAATGTTCAAGTCAAGGGTCATGTTGCCAAAAGAGATTTTAAGTTGACCATCCCTACAATTGATTATAACATTGCTTGTGGGGGGGGGGGGGGGGGGGGGGGGGGGGGGGGGGGGGGGGGGGGGGGGGGGGGGGGGGGGGGGGGGGGGGGGGGGGGGGGGGGGGGGGGGGGGGGGGGGGGGGGGGGGGGGGGGGGGGGGGGGGGGGGGGGGGGGGGTGGGGGGGGGGGGGGGGGGGGGGGGGGGGGGGGGGGGGGGGGGGGGGGGGGGGGGGGGGGGGGGGGGGGGGGGGGGGGGGGGGGGGGGGGGGGGGGGTGGGGGGGGGGGGGGGGGGGGGGGGGGGGGGGGGGGGGGGGGGGGGGTGGGGGGGGGGGGGGGGGGGGGGGGGGGGGGGGGGGGGGGGGGGGGGGGGGGGGGGGGGGGGGGGGGGGGGGGGGGGGGGGGGGGGGGGGGGGGGGGGGGGGGGGGGGGGGGGGGGGGGGGGGGGGGGGGGGGGGGGGGGGGGGGGGGGGGGGGGGGGGGGGGGGGGGGGGGGGGGGGGGGGGGGGGGGGGGGGGGGGGGGGGGGGGGGGGGGGGGTGGGGGGGGGGGGGGGGGGGGGGGGGGGGGGGGGGGGGGGGGGGGGGGGGGGGGGGGGGGGGGGGGGGGGGGGGGGGGGGGGGGGGGGGGGGGGGGGGGGGGGGGGGGGGGGGGGGGGGGGGGGGGGGGGGGGGGGGGGGGGGGGGGGGGGGGGGGGGGGGGGGGGGGGGGGGGGGGGGGGGGGGGTGGGGGGGGGGGGGGGGGGGGGGGGGGGGGGGGGGGGGGGGGGGGGGGGGGGGGGGGGGGGGGGGGGGGGGGGGGGGGGGGGGGGGGGGGGGGTGGGGGGGGGGGGGGGGGGGGGGGGGGGGGGGGGGGGGGGGGGGGGGGGGGGGGGGGGGGGGGGGGGGGGGGGGGGGGGGGGGGGGGGGGGGGGGGGGGGGGGGGGGGGGGGGGGGGGGGGGGGGGGGGGGGGGGGGGGGGGGGGGGGGGGGGGGGGGGGGGGGGGGGGGGGGGGGGGGGGGGGGGTGGGGGGGGGGGGGGGGGGGGGGGGGGGGGGGGGGGGGGGGGGGGGGGGGGGGGGGGGGGGGGGGGGGGGGGGGGGGGGGGGGGGGGGGGGGGGGGGGGGGGGGGGGGGGGGGGGGGGGGGGGGGGGGGGGGGGGGGGGGGGGGGGGGGGGGGGGGGGTAGGAATGGTCTACCTAAAATGATGGGGGTTGGTGTTTTGGTTTGAGGTCCAAGAATGTCCAACACAACAAAGTCCACCGGGTAGTAAAATTTGTCCACTTGGACAAGCACGTCCTCTGTGCTACCCTTGGGGACCTTGATGGATCTATTGGCCAATTGGAGAATAATGGGTATGGATTTTAATTCTCCAAGTCCTAATTGTATGTACAAGTCATAAGGCAAAATATTAACACTCGAACCTAAATCAAGGAGGGCTTGACCTATCTTTTGGGTTCCTATAATGCATGGGATTATAGGTGAGCTGGGATCCGTGTATTTAGTAGGAGTGTTGTGTTGCACAATAGCACTAACTTGTTGTGTTAGGAAGGCCTTTTTATTAACACTAACATTCCTCTTAACGGTGCATAAATCTTTTAAGAATTTAGCATATGCGGGAATTTGATTTATTGCATCAAGAAGAGGGATATTAATTTGACATTTTTGAAATATTTCACGGATTTCAGATTGGAACTTATCTTTCCGTGGAGGTTGAAGCCTTTGAGGGAAAGGTGCAGGAGGAATGTACGTCTCGGGCTCTTCAATGACGATCTCTTTGGAATGCTTTCCTTTGTCCGGTATTTCTTCTTTCACATCTTCATTTGGGGTAGCTTCATTCTCCATAACTATCTCCGCTTCGACTCTCGGTGGCTCCGGCTTCTCAAGTTTTCGACCACTCCTCAAGGTTGTCACCGCTTGACAAAACTTGACGTTTGGTCCTCCCGATGATGAATTCATGTTAGGGTTGGGGAGTGATTGTGCCGGAAGCTTGCCCTTCTCTAGAGTTGCCACAAGCTTCGCCATATTCTCATTGAGTTGTTGAAATTGTTGTTGGTGTTGCGCCTGAGTTTGTTGTAGTTGTTGCCATTGTTGGAAATTTGCTTGATTTTGCGTTGTTTGCATTTGGATGAATTGTTGCAACGTGTCGCTCAGAGATTGCACTTGGGGCTCACTTGTTTCATCCCTCCTCCTTTGGATGCCTTGTTGATTGTTGTTGTTGTTGAAGGGCGGACGATATGATGGTTGAGCTTGTTGTTGTCTTTGGGATCCCCAATTCAAATTCGGGTTATTCCTCTAACTCGGGCCTTGATTATGGGAATTGTTGTATCCTTGCCATTGGTTGGAATTCGCCACATAATTCACTTGAGTGGGGTCTTGAAGTACTTCCTTTGCTAGCGGTAGGTTAGGACATTAAGTGATACCATGGTCTGTGCTACTGCAAAGGTTACATAGCCCTTCATTACCAACCGTCACGGCCTTCACTCCTTTCAACTACAACCCTTCAAGTCTCTTACAAATGATGGCCTCCATTCTTACTTCTAAGGCTTCCTCTTGGGTCAATGTAAGGAGACCTCCACTGGCCAAAGGTTGAGGTAATTCTCTTCTCTCAGCTTCAGGAGTCGCCTCCCAACTTCGTGCATTCTCAGCTATGGACTCTAAGTAGTCTTATGCCTCCTCTGGTGTCTTATCCAAGAATTCCCCGTTGCACATCATTTCCACGAATTGCTTCATGGATGGGATGAGTCCGTTGTAAAAGAAACCGATGAGACGGTATTCATCAAATCCATGGTGTGGACATGCTAATAGCAGCTCCTTGAACCTTTCCCAAGTGATATCAAAGCTTTCGTTTGGCTTCTGAGAAAAGTTTGCCATTTGCCGCTTTAATCCTTGAGTCCTGTGCAAGGGAAAATTTTTTTTCAGAAATTCAGCTTGCATTGCTAACCAGGAGTTAATAGTATGAGGAGGTATAGAATTAAACCAATTTTTAGCTTTATCCTTTAAAGAAAAAGGAAACATTTTTAGATAAATGGTTTTATTGCTTGCCTTCCCATCTGAACATGTGAGGCAGACATCTTCAAATTCCTTTTATGTGTAGATAAGGGTTCTCCTTTTCTACACCATGAAAAGTGGGAAGAATTTGAAATATCACAGGTCTTGGGCTAAAAGAATTCGCATCAGCAGGAAGCACGATGCATGAGCCGGTAGCAGACCTACTTGGTCTCAACACATATCTCAAACTTCGATCACCCTCATGTTGAGAGTGATCGTCCTCACTATGATTGGTGTTGTCATTCCCGTTAGTGTTGGTGTTGTTATCGGCCATGTCTATGTTTCTTACTAGTCTATGTGTTCGAGGAGTCCTTAACCACATAAACTAGACAATATAGTTCAAGTCAAAACTTTCCAAGATTAGCCTAATTTTTATAGGTTTGATGATTATAAAAATGGAAAAGCAAACTCGGATATACAGGATGAATATAAACAGTAGAATGGAAAGATCTCACCAAATTTTCACAACAAAAACCAAAGTGTGAAATGGAGATACGTCGTCCCCGACAACGGCGCCAATTTGCTTGACTCTCCCAGAAAGGTGATACTCGCAAGTGTACGAGGTCGGTAAATAATATACCTGGTAAGTACTGGATCGTATCCACAGAGACGGAATTAATCTGCAAATTCACACAAATTGTTAGAGCATGTGAAGAATGGTTGAGGGTTCTTACCACCCTATGGGGTTGAATGATTGTTTGGAGAGTTGGTTTGTCTAAACACCCTAGAGTTAGGGTATTTTCCTAAGGTTAGGATGCAAGGGAGAGAGAGAGAGAGTGCTGGTGTCGAGGATATCGGTAGGAGTATTTAATTGCTCTGCTAAGTATTAATTCCATGATAACTCGATCGCTCATCCATTTCAAGGTATGAGGATCGGGAAATAACACAATTAAGCACATATGGGGTGCACCAAAAGTAATTGCTAACTGGGTTCTTCCCTAATTGAAGCTCATGAATCACTTGCACACCCATTTCAAGGTATGTGAGAGTAGTGCATATAGGTTGTGGTGCGCAGCGCACAACCACCGTTTTGCGGCCCCTTTCAGGTAATGCACGATTCGATAGATGGGTCACAACCCAATTAGCAATTTGAATTGATGGATGAATTAAACTTCTAAATTACGAAATATGGATTGAATGGGTCTTGCATTCATTTCAAGATATGCAATACCCATTGGATACATAGATGCAACAATTACGAAGCACCACCGTTCTTCGGCTCCTCCATGGATAGTATCAAACCGAATTACTCATAAGTTTAATTCACCCAACAACATGGATTAATAAGGGGTGCTGGAAATTAACATTAGCAAAGCAATCAATACATCCTACATCAATCCAAAACACCCACACAATGAATCTAGCCTAGCATATCAAAGACTAAATCAGCATTCATGAAAATGGACATAGTTCTATGCAAGTGATGAAAGCAAGTATGTATTCGAAAGAGAGTTGGAGATTTGTCACCAAATACAAGCTTCTTCAATCAGCAATCAGTCTCAGCAATAGCAAAAACAAAATCAGAAAACTCAGAACTCTCAAAAACCCTAATCCCCTTCTCAAGGAAGAAGATGACCTAAAATAACAAATAATTAAGTTATATTTCGTTGTCCTTATTACATCTGAATAGTAGTGTTTTATATCCCTCGGGGTTACATCTCATCCATCCAAATCCTCATCCAACGATCACAACAACTGGAGAGGAATCGGGTTAAGAAAAAACCCGTTTCTCGTAACCCAGACTGCGGCCGAAAACCCCCGATCAGTCGACTGTCGAATAAATGGCAGTCGACTGATGGCAGAAAATTCTTATTGCTTCCAAATGGGGGCAGTCGACTGTCTGAAAATATCACAGTCGACTGTGTGATCCACAGGTGACTGTTTTCTGTTCTTCAGTCGCCTGCTGCAGAAATATCAAAATAACAGAGAGTTGGCTCATTTTTCTCCCTCAGAAATCTGAAATATCAGTCGACTGATGCGAAGATGACAGGCGACTGTATGAGATTACAGTCGACTGTCAATCCTCTTACAGTCGACCGTAGTTGGGCTTCAGCTTCTCCAGCTTCAATTCTTTAAAGGTAGGCGACTGCAGTTGTTTGGGCAGTCGACTGTTGGGTTTTCAGGCGACTGTCTTTGCTTCTGTAGGCGCATGTTATGCACTCCTCTTCTTGAGTTGATTTAGTCCCTTCCAGGACACCTGAAAATTCCAGAGAAATCCCTATAAATATAATAGACATTTAAAATGCTTAGGGAAGTGAAATTGTGCAAGAATAAAATCATATGCTCACAAATGATGATTTAGCGTAAATGTAGTTAAGAGAGCATGATTCCATGGTTTATACGCACAAGAGGATATGATTCACCTACAAGTTCCACCATTTAAGTTGAAATGAAATTAAGGTATTGAAATGCAAGTGAATTCCAAATGCAACTTGAAGCGATTTGCATACTTTAACAAATTTCATTAAGCACTTGAATGAAGAATGCGACTTGAGGGGAGAGTATCATTATGATTTTGAATAAGAGATTTAATCCTTATGGCAACTAGTTATGAACTACCTCTAATTAAAAATCACAACTTGCTTGCTAATTTAAACCATACCCATCCCAACATGAGAACCATTTAACAACAACATCAACAACATGCTAATTGAGGGCTATTTCACATAATTAGTAAAACAAATCATTCAATTGCATCATATTGAGGGCAATTTCGCATGAGGGCGATCATTCAAAACGAGGACAATTTTCACATAATTAAAGAAAAGAGACATTCAATACCATCATGAACATTTTGATAGCACCAAATATCTCAACATCTCATATAAATTCAACATCAATGCATCATGTCAAGAATTTGCACAAAGAACCCTAAAAATGCAAACTTTCTCTTTAACATGCTATGGAATGAATCATGGGAGTTAGGGTTGGAATCATACCTCTTGTAGAGACTCAAATCCTCTTCCAATTAGATGAAATCCCCCATTGATCTCAAGCTCAAGCCCTAATTTCGAAATTCTCCCAACAGTCCACCATCAAGCATCAAACCCTAACCTTCCTCTTAGAAATCCCCCCTGCTCTTCTTCTCCTCTCTTTCCTTTCTTCCCTTCTTTTTGTTTGGCTTGAATTCGGCCAACAAGGGCCTGGGCATACTTCGACGGCCTGTGGATAATTCGGCCTTCTTGGGGACAAGGGGGAGATGAGAACAAACTAAAGGGATTGAGGGAAGAAATGGATCAAGAACAAGGGAATAATTTGGCCTTGTTTTTTTCCTTCCTTTTTTTGCTCCTGGGAACAATTTTCGGCAACCCTGGCCATGGAGAAGTCGGCCTAGGTGTGGGAAGAAGAAGGGAGAAAGAAAACATAAAATAAAGGGTAAGAGAAATTGGGAGAAGTTTGTAGAAAGAAGAAAGGATTGGGGTATTACAAGTTTGCCATTCCCAACTAGAGCAAACCCTCTTCTCTCATCTAATAGTCTAGCCCAACTATCAAACCCAATCAATAGTAACTAACAATAACACAAACCCGTCTCTAGCTACCAAAATTAATTAAGGCCTTCATAATAGTAATGATAAGATTAATCAACATCGATAATAAGAAAAATACTAATACCCAAAAATAATACCACATCACCAAAAATAACAACCAAACATCAGTAATAATAATGTCATCCATTAATAACTATCTCAGCCTCACCAGTTATCATAAACATACCGTTTTACTGTACACACTCACCAACGAAAAACGCCAAGCATGCTAATAAACACTGTTAGCATGCTAACAATAATTTCGATTTACTATCCAACCACACACATTCACTTATATATCCAAAGCATATCATAGTCATCTGATAGCCATACAGGTAGGAAATGACTATACACACAACAAAATTACTATACGCACACACGCAAATAGTATTTTACACATACGTGAATTACACATACCCTAATAATTGTCCATATTCCTTATCCCCTTTCTAAACATTGAGGACAAATGTCCATTTCTGGTTGGAGGTGTGATTTGGATATACGAAGTTTTGAAAAAGTTTGTCTTTCGTATATATATATAGAATAAACGAGACAAATTGAAAATTTTCATCTTGGAAGATTATCACCCAAAAAGCATGGTTTTTGTCTCTCTCTATTTCATATTAGCGTTTTGCGTAGTCCTCTAATATCAATGTAGTGAGATTTTCCAATACACCGAGTTTGACATTTACTTTTGAAATGGATTGTGGCATCCTTTTGTGTGTTGTAACCCTATGTATTAGGGCAATTAAACGTTTTTTCGTTGGTTTTGCACTCAACCCCTAGCTAGAACTCACGATGTCTACTGCCCATATGAGACCCCTTTGGGATGTAAAGGCATCAATATTTGCAACCAAGTGGTTAGGCCTTAGAAGTTTTAAAAATTCAAGCTAGGTTCATACCCACAATCTATATATAGTGAATTGATTTTTGGAGTTGCTCAAATGAATGCTATCAAATCCTATAATAATAAGTGCACTTGTGTGCATTTAAATAAGGCATAAACTTTTGCCATGGTACTTTGAATAAGACAAAAATTTGCCATGATATTTGAGTAAACGCATGAAATTGACTCACAACTCATTATCATAAGCTTTAAAAGGATTTAGTGTTTATGTGCCACAAGCTTGAGAATTTCAAGATTTTTACCATGATATTGTCAAATCCTAAGACTTTGCAATGTTTAGAGGTGGATTGTGGGGATGTGTATGAGAATTGAGAATAATGCTTTAAGGATGAGTGCATAGGCATGAAAGTTTTGCCATTCTATATCGGTCTTCAACACACTTGAGACATGCCAACAATCCATGGAAAAGGTTATTTTTGTTTTGGAATTGATCGCTAATTTTGCTAGAGACTATCAAAAAGCTAGTTGGGGGTATGATTATGATTGAATATTGCATATTTTAGCCTCATAATTATTCCCTCTTGTGCATATAACTCATTGAATCATGCTCTCTTAACTATATTTGCGTTAATTCATCATTTTTTAAGCATATGATTTTATTTCGACACAATTTCACTCCCCAAAGCTTTATAAACATGAATTGTATTTTTACATATTTTTGGATTTTTCAGGAGCCCTGAAGGGGACAAAAATCAAGTAAATGGAGAAGTGAACATGGAGCCAGGACAGTCGACTGTCTTACAACGACAGTCGCATGTCATCTCGAAACTCCGCCTGGAGCAAACTAGAGTGCAACACAGGCGCCTACAGAAGGATTGACAGGAACCTGTACGACTGTGCATGCGCATGTTCTTTCAACAGCAGTCGCCTGTTTTATCTTATCCTGAAGGATGAAAGAAAGCCAACTTACTATTGATTTGACCACTGCTGCAACAGGCGACTGAAGCACAAAAGACAGGCACCTGTGTCATTCACAGTCGCCTGTGAAATTCACAGCAGTTGCCTTCCTGACCAATAAAAGGCGACTGTCACCAGGCACCTGACAGTTGTTCGACAGTCGCATGTCGCGGGTTTTTCTGCCGAATCTGGGTTGCGAGTTTGGGTTTCTCTTAACCCGATTTTCATCAGTTTAACGTGAGCCCTTGGATGCGGTTTTGAGTGGTTGAGATGTGAACCCTAGGGGGTATAAAAATCCATTATTTAGCTGTAATTAAGGATCATCCACCATTAGCTTCAAATACTTTCCATTTTAGGGTTTTCTCTCTTAGTTTTAGATTAGGATTTTGTATAGTTTTTGGGAGATTCTACCCCATTTTCTGGGATCTGATAGAGGAGGAGAAGAGCTTACATTTGGTTATATCTTTCTTAACCCTTGTCTTGTATTTTATTTTGTCTCATTCTCTATGTATGAACTTATGAATATGAATGCAATAGTGAATATTTTTGCTCTCATGTGTAGCTAATCTCTTTGTGTGTTGGATTGTGATGTAGTTAGGATTTGTATGGTTAGCTTTCAATCATCCATGGCATAGGATTGTGTAGATATTGCATTGATTGATTTCACACAATTTTCATCACGCATTACCCGTAGAGGGATCCAATGAGGATGATATGCAGCGAGGCATTATCTACGTGCATATACCCATAGAGGGGCCTGCAAGGTGTTGAACTACGAGGTTTAACTAATTATGATTTATACTTGAAATCATCAATCCAATAATTACACTTGATGCTAACACGTTAATTTGAGCTCCAAGATAACACCATCCGGTTCTGTGGCCAGAAAGCCTCACAATTGAGCTAAGCGTGCTTGGTTTTATTCCCAATAGGGAAATATTCCGATTTCACATACCTTGACATGGAAGTGGAGTTGAGTCATCAATTGGAGATTGAATAGCTAAGCCATACTCTCTAATGAAACCACAATCCATAAACACTCCTCTCGTTTGCATCCCAACCCTTATTTTGCTTGTTTATTTCTTATTCTTTTTTGTAACCACCACACACACCCCCCTTGATCCATCATCGCCTTCGAAAGGTGGTTTTTTCTCTCACTCTCTCACATCTTTGTTGACCCAAAGATAGCATGAATATAGACGAATTGTCCATGTGATCCGACCTTGGGCTCATCAGAAATTACTACTTGACGACCACCTATCCTTGGGAGTAGTGCGCATCTTTTTGTGATGCATCACCTACGTCAGCTTGACAACTGTATCAGTCAATTTTGGCCTTAACAGTTTGGTGTCATCTGTGGAAAACCACGAGTTGACATCCCGGTCGACAAATCTCTCGACCATGTCGACTCACCCATCAACATCCTCCAGGGATGCCTTGACGCCTCCCAGCGTTGGCCTCATCAACATGATTGTAACGACTGCTTTTCATGAATCTGGATTTAATATAATATAATATATGTTTTGGTGGATTTTCTCCTCTTGTGTGGTTTTCGTCTCCGTAGATTTCATTTTCGATCGATTCGTCGTATTTTCTCGTTTCTTCCTTAGGATTGTCGATTTCGAAGTAAGTCACTCGTGACGGACTTCATAACGGTCGTATCTAACTGTTAGATCAAGCCTAGGAGTCTTAGGAATCGATACCGGGGCCTCGCGCTCCGTATCGGTACTTTTCTGTGCTCATTAGCCGGTGTAAGAAGGGCCACCGACCGACTAGATGACGATCCAGTCGGTCGGCAATCCTTCTTGGACCGACTAGTTAGTTTTCTAAATTTCTCAGGAGTTACTGTTTATCGTTAGTCGGTCTAAGAACGTTGGTTGACCGACTAGGTTGCAAACTAGTCGGTCAGCAATGCTTCTTGAACCGACTAACTCATCAAATTATTTTTGTATCAGCTACAGTTTACTCTTAGTCGGTCTAAGAACGTTCATCGACCGACTAGATGCCAAACTAGTCGGTCAGTATTTGTTCATGGACCGACTAACTCTAGAATCCTATTTTCGTTCAGGAGTTACTGTTTGCACTTAGTCGGTCTGCGTTGGTCGACCGACCGACTAGTTGCCAAACTAGTCGGTCAGTGGTTGTTCTTTGACCGACTAACCAGTGTTAAAACCCTAATTTCTGGGTAGCCGCCAGCCCAACCTATAAATACCCCTCCCAAACGACTTCTTCTTCTCCAACACGACCCAAAACCCTAAAATCTTCCCCCTTCAGCCCCCATCTTCCTCCAAGCTCCATTTCTCCATTCCAAGCCCTAAATCCATCATCCAATCCATCCATTCACTCATTCCACCTCTCATCTTCCCTAAAATCTCACTCAAATCCATCAAATCCCCAAATCCCCCAAAACCCTAGTTTCCCCAAACTTCTCCAATCTTCTCCAGATCTGATCCTAGGGTTCCCCGGAGTGTTTCTTCCGCTTCCTCTCGGTAAGAAATCGTTCTACCGTTGTTTTCATAACTTATTGATAATTTTGGAGGAACCCTAATTAATTTCATGTGTTTGATGTTTGTTTCCCCCTTAACAGCGATTTCCCCCGTAGATAGCATCCGTGTGACGAGGTTGATCGTCATCCCCGGTGCTAGGCAAGTGAAACTTGCCACTTATGGTTTAGGCCATGCTTTAGGCCATTTTCTTGTTATAGGCGTAAAAGAGACTAGGCGACGAAATGATACTCGCCTAGGCGCAAATTGGGGAATTAGCTTGACAACGAAGCTAATTCCGACATTTAGCATGTTGCACAACTATCATGTCACGTTTACTTTCCTTTATCGGTACGCAAGTTAATTGTCATGTCATTGCATCCTTCATGCATTTCAGTGATTGCGTAGCTTTGCTACATTGTTGTGTTCCTGGCTCGTGTTCCAGAAGCGGGCCATGTGTTGGTTGATAGCCAATGCCCGAATTGTGTGTTTCCTGGCTCGTGACCAGAAGCGAGCATAATGAGTTGGAAACCCCAACGCTCGATATTGAATTGTGAAATAGGAATGCGAGCTCATTGTGCGGGGCAACCCCAGGCTCACTAGCTGAGTTCCATGTGCGGGGACCCCAGGCTCCATTACGTGTGGGTATAGGGGGTGAGGGTTAAGCGGCCATTCAACTGGGAGTCTGTTTGATCAACAACTGCAGTTGTAAGGCGTAAACTCTTTGGGGTGGGGTAGTGTTTGGGGCCGATCGGACTGACATGCTAGCCATTCAGTGAAGGGCGCAAACATCTACAAAACAACCGTGAAATGTGATTCGTGTTTAGTGCCGATCGGTCTGAATGTTTACCATTCAGCGAAGGGCGTAAACACCAACGATGTGAATTGATTGAGATTGATAGTAGCGTGGCTACTCTTGCCTTGTCTTGTCTTGACTTGTCCCGATGATTGTTCTCTTGTACAAATCGTCTTGCCATGTTTTAAATTGTGCACTCATGTTATAACTGCCATGTCATGCATACTAAACTGCTAGGTTGCTAGTTGCCTTACTTTCAGTTTCCTTGCCCAAGTCTTTTAGACTTGCTGACATGTGCCCCTTTACTCTTTTGGGTGACACATGTTAGATCCTGAGCCCGAATACCTCGTTGAGGACGAGGTGTTTGCTGACGCCGAGCCCGAGCCTGTGTTTGACGGGGAGTACGTGGACACTGGGGACCAGTCCTAGTGTCTTCGTTGTGTTTTACTTTTGTTTAGACAGTTGTTTGTTATCGGTGCGTAGCACCTATACTTTGTTATGTTGATGCTTTTGTTGGCCTTGTTCTGGGCCCTTAGACTCTTTTCTTTTAGCCTGGTGGCTTTTCTGGATGTTGAACTTATTTTCTTGTTGGACAATGTTTGAGATGCGAATTTTATTTCAGTCTCTCCTTGTGTTATTATTGTTATTCTGTTGTGGTTACATGGACCTGTTTATGTATTGTGGACGCTTATCGGATTTGGGGCTTCGCAGCTCCACTCTCGTGCGGACCTTCTCACGTCTCGCCTCCATTTTAGGGAAGCGGGGCGTGACAGGTTTTAGTGGTGTCCCATGCAGGTCCTTCTGTAACTGCGATTTTTGGAATAGCGATAATAATATTAGAATGTCCAATAAATTAAGTTCGACGTCCGATGTCATAAGCTATGAGTCTAATCTGTTTCGTTCTCTGTGTCATTAGATGGCAGGAAGGCGTTTCACCCGTGGTGGGGGTAGTGGTGCGCTCCCTCATGACGAGGAGCCCGAGCGGGAACCCACTAGCGGTGAGATGATGCGGATGATGCTCCAGATGATGCAAGTGCAGCAGGGCGTGCTTCTGCAAGTCCAGAATGCTCCACTTGCTCGAGCTGCCCGGGCTCTTCCGGATGCCCCTCGCTCTGAGCCAGGAGCGAAGCAATTTCGGGAGCTGGGTCCCGCGTATTTTGATGGTTCTGAGGGTCCCCTGGCTGCCGATGAGTGGATTCGGAACGTCGAGGACAATCTGAAGATGGCCAAGATCACCCCGGCTGGATGGGTTGATTTGGCGAAGAGGCAGCTGAAGGATAACGCCAGGAATTGGTGGGATGCGGAAGAGAAGTTGTTGGTGGAGCCGATAGCTTGGGCTACCTTCAAAGCCAGATTTGAGGGTGAGTTCTTCCCGAAGGCTGCCAAGGAGGAGATGCTGCAGCGTTTTATCGATCTGAAGCAGGGGAACTCGTCGGTGGACTTGTATCACCAAGAGTTCATGAGGCTGAGTCGGTTTGCACCAAAGATGGTGCAGGACGCTGAGGAGAGAGCTCAGAGGTTCCTGCAGGGGCTTGCTTCGGAGCTCCAGAGTTTTGTGACCTCTTCTGACCGGGAATCTTATCAGAAGGTTCTGGTCGCTGCCAAGAGGCAGGAGCTGCTCGTGAACCAGAGGAGAGGGTCTGTTGTTGGTGCTGGGAAGAGGCCTGTGGAACAGGCGAGAGCTGTGGTTAGACCTGGATTCAGGCCTAATCAGTCTGCTCAGTTTAAGAGGCCAGGAGGGCCTATTCTGAAGACTTGCCATTTCTGCGGCAAGCCTGGCCATATCAAGGATCAGTGTCGGAAGTTTTTGGGCCAGTGTTTGGTTTGCGGAGATGCTTCCCATGTCGCGAAGGATTGTCGGCATGCGGGTCAGCTGCGGAGGGCTCCTGTTGCAGCTCAGCCGTTGCAGCATCAAGCGTCTGTTCCTGCGGGTCGTGGAGCAGCTCTTGTTCCGCAGGGGCAGGCTTTTCGGCAGGCTGTTCCGCCGAGGAGGCAGGCTTTTCTGATGACCGTTGCGGAGAGCGCGGCTGTGGATGAGGTTATCGCAGGTAATCCTCAATCTAGCTGTTACTTTCCTAGCTGGTTTTGATTGCTAGATTTTGTTGTTTGCTTGAACATGGTTGTTTGCTAGACTAGGGTTTGATTGTTAATTGTTTGTTAGGTGTGATTTTGGTTTGCACATTTCCTGCACGAGTCCTCTTTGACTCTTGTGCATCGATGTGCATTATTTCTCGGAGCTTCGTGGAGAGGCATTCCTTGTCGACGTCCCCTCTCCCCAAGAGTTGGAATATCGTTACAGGGAATGGCGTGGTCTCGGTGCATCGTGGTTGCAATTCTTGCTCGTTGGTGGTCTGTGGACATGAGCTTTTCGCTGATTTCATTGTCCACGACATCATCAACTATGATGCAGTTCTTGGGATGGACTGGCTTGCGAGCTTCTATGCTACGATCGACTGTCGGAGGAAGAAGGTGGTGTTCGAGATTCCCGGACATCCAGTGTTTGAGTTCAGTCGTGGTAGCAGTTCGCTTGGTCCTGTCAGATTTCGGACCAGGCCGGTGGAGGCTGTGGCTATGCAGATGGAGCTGGAGTGGCCAGCTGTGGTGCGAGATTTTGGCGACGTCTTCCCCGAGGAGATGTCTGGGTTGCCGCCTGATCGGGCTCTGGAATTTTCTATCGATCTCGTTCCAGGTGCGCAGCCGATTTCGAAGGCGCCGTATCGTATGGCACCTGCAGAGTTGGAAGAGTTGCGGAAGCAGTTGGATGAGCTTTTGCAGAAGGGTTATATTAATCCTAGCGTGTCTCCGTGGGGAGCACCGGTGTTGCTGGTTAAGAAGAAGGATGGTTCGCGTCGCATGTGCGTGGACTATCGGGAGTTGAATGCGGTGACCATTAAGAATAAATACCCGTTGCCTCGCATCGATGATATTTTTGATCAGCTTGGAGGTTCGAGGGTGTTTTCTAAATTGGATTTGAGGAGTGGTTACCATCAGTTGAAGGTGAAGAAGGGGGATGTTCCGAAGACAGCGTTCAGGACGAAGTATGGACACTATGAGTTCGTGGTTATGCCTTTCGGCGTAACTAACGCGCCCGCAGTTTTCATGAATCTGATGAACCTGATTTTCTACGACTTTTTGGATAAGTTTGTCGTTATCTTTATTGACGACATTCTGATCTATTCGAAGTCGGAGGAAGAGCATGCCTCGCACTTAAGGACGGTGTTGGAGATTTTGAGGAAGAATCGGTTGTATGCTAAGTTTTCGAAGTGCGAGTTTTGGCTGGATAGAGTTGCTTTTCTCGGGCATGTGGTGACTGGAGATGGTATTTCAGTGGATCCTGAGAAGATTCGGGCCATCAGGGAGTGGCCTGTTCCGTCGTCAGCGTCTGAGATTCGGAGTTTCCTTGGACTTGCCGGTTATTATCGGCGATTCATTAAGGACTTTTCCCGTATTGCTGAGCCGATGACCAGGTTGACGCGGAAGGATGTTGCTTTTGTTTGGTCGGGTGATTGTGAGGGTGCTTTTGGTATTCTGAAGGAGAGGTTGACGACTGCCCCTATTCTGGTTGTGCCTGATCGCAGCGGTGGATTTGAGATCTTTTGCGATGCTTCTGGCAAGGGTCTCGGTTGTGTGTTGCATCAGCACGGGCATGTTGTGGCGTATGCGTCTCGTCAGCTTAAGGTTCATGAGAAGAATTATCCGACGCATGATTTGGAGTTGGCTGCCGTTGTGTTTGCTCTTAAGATTTGGAGGCACTTCTTGCTGAGTGAGAAAGTGAAGATTTTCACCGATCACAAAAGCTTGAAGTACATTTTCACTCAGAAGGAGCTCAACATGCGACAGCGTCGATGGTTGGAGCTTATGGCGGATTATGAGATTGATTTGCAGTATCACCCTGGCAAGGTGAATGTGGTTCCGGATGCGTTGAGTAGGCTTCCAGCGGTGATGATTTTGACCTCGCAGTGGAGATTGCAGCAGGATTTTTGCGAGTCTGGCGTTGAGATTGTTCTTCCTGGGGAGGCTTCTTTGTTGATGTACATGCAGGTACAGTCGACGATCGTGGATCGGATTAAGGCTGGCCAGGCTGAGGATCCGAAGCTGGTAAGGATTCGGGAGCAGGTGGAAGCCGGTCTGCGGACTGACTTTTTGATTCATGAGGATGGCTCGCTGAGGTTTGGAGCCAGGTTGTGTGTGCCTGCTGGGGATATCAGAGAGGAGTTGATGATGGAGGCACACAGTTCGCCATATTCTGTGCATCCTGGTGGCACCAAGATGTACCAGGATCTTCGTCTGAATTATTGGTGGCATGGTATGAAGAGGAGTGTGGCTCGGAGTGTAGCCAAGTGCTTGGTTTGCCAGCAAGTGAAGGCGGAGCATCAGCGTACGGCCGGGTTGCTACAACCGCTTCCGATCCCGGAGTGGAAATGGCAGCACATCACTATGGACTTCGTGACTGGACTACCTCGGAGTCCGAAGCAGAATGACGCGATTTGGGTGATCGTAGATCGATTGACCAAATCTGCGCATTTTATTCCGTTCCGAGTGGGACAGTCCACTGAGGCGCTAGCGAGGAGATATATGGAGGTAAAATTCTTTTACTCTCCGTTTTTATTTCCTTTTCCTAGTTTGGATAGTGATGTAACGTGAATCGTACAGGAGGTTGTGCGACTTCATGGAGTCCCCGTGAGTATCGTGTCTGACAGAGACACGAGGTTCACATCTCAGTTCTGGCAGAGTTTGCAGAAGAGCTTGGGTACGCGTCTGAGTTTCAGCACGGCGTACCATCCGCAGACGGATGGCCAGTCCGAGAGGACGATTCAGATTTTGGAAGACATGCTGAGGGCGTGCATGTTGGATTTCAAGGGTTCGTGGGAGGACCATCTGCATTTGGTGGAGTTTTCCTACAACAACAGCTTCCAGGCGAGTATTGGCATGGCGCCATTCGCCGCTCTTTATGGGAGGAAATGTCGATCGCCATTGAGTTGGGATGACGTTGGTGATCGGGAGTTGTTGGGACCTGAGATGATAGTGGAGGCCGTGGATATCGTCAGGAATATTCGGGAGAGGTTGAGAATTGCTCAGGACCGTTTTAAGCATTGGGCGGATGCTAAACGTCGTCCTTTGGAGTTTCAGCCGGGCGACCATGTGTTCTTGAAGATTTCCCCGAATCGTGGTGTGATTCGTTTCGGGAAGCGTGGGAAGTTGAGCCCGCGATACATTGGACCATTTGACATTTTGGAGAGGGTTGGCGAGGTAGCTTATCGCTTGGCCTTGCCGCCATCTTTGGAAGGAGTTCACAATGTTTTCCATGTGTCGCAGCTTCGTCGATACATTAGCGATCCGTCTCATGCGGTGGATTTTTCGGAGATTACCGTTCGCCCCGATATGACGTATGACCAGTATCCAGTGCAGATTCTGGACAGGCGTCAGAAATCGCTTCGGAACAAGATTGTCAATCTTGTGAGGGTGATGTGGCGACACGATTCACCTGGAGAGTCTACTTGGGAGAATGAGGATGAGATGCGAGAGCGTTTCCCACTTTTGTTTCCGGACTCGTGAATTTTTGGAAATTCCGAGGACGGAATTTTTCTTAAGTTGGGGAGGATGTAACGACTGCTTTTCATGAATCTGGATTTAATATAATATAATATATGTTTTGGTGGATTTTCTCCTCTTGTGTGGTTTTCGTCTCCGTAGATTTCATTTTCGATCGATTCGTCGTATTTTCTCGTTTCTTCCTTAGGATTGTCGATTTCGAAGTAAGTCACTCGTGACGGACTTCATAACGGTCGTATCTAACTGTTAGATCAAGCCTAGGAGTCTTAGGAATCGATACCGGGGCCTCGCGCTCCGTATCGGTACTTTTCTGTGCTCATTAGCCGGTGTAAGAAGGGCCACCGACCGACTAGATGACGATCCAGTCGGTCGGCAATCCTTCTTGGACCGACTAGTTAGTTTTCTAAATTTCTCAGGAGTTACTGTTTATCGTTAGTCGGTCTAAGAACGTTGGTTGACCGACTAGGTTGCAAACTAGTCGGTCAGCAATGCTTCTTGAACCGACTAACTCATCAAATTATTTTTGTATCAGCTACAGTTTACTCTTAGTCGGTCTAAGAACGTTCATCGACCGACTAGATGCCAAACTAGTCGGTCAGTATTTGTTCATGGACCGACTAACTCTAGAATCCTATTTTCGTTCAGGAGTTACTGTTTGCACTTAGTCGGTCTGCGTTGGTCGACCGACCGACTAGTTGCCAAACTAGTCGGTCAGTGGTTGTTCTTTGACCGACTAACCAGTGTTAAAACCCTAATTTCTGGGCAGCCGCCAGCCCAACCTATAAATACACCTCCCAAACGACTTCTTCTTCTCCAACACGACCCAAAACCCTAAAATCTTCCCCATTCAGCCCCCATCTTCCTCCAAGCTCCATTTCTCCATTCCAAGCCCTAAATCCATCATCCAATCCATCCATTCACTCATTCCACCTCTCATCTTCCCTAAAATCTCACTCAAATCCATCAAATCCCCAAATCCCCCAAAACCCTAGTTTCCCCAAACTTCTCCAATCTTCTCCAGATCTGATCCTAGGGTTCCCCGGAGTGTTTCTTCCGCTTCCTCTCAATAAGAAATCGTTCTACCGTTGTTTTCATAACTTATTGATAATTTTGGAGGAACCCTAATTAATTTCATGTGTTTGATGTTTGTTTCCCCCTTAACAGCGATTTCCCCCGTAGATAGCATCCGTGTGACGAGGTTGATCGTCATCCCCGGTGCTAGGCAAGTGAAACTTGCCACTTAGGGTTTAGGCCATGCTTTAGGCCATTTTCTTGTTATAGGCGTAAAAGAGACTAGGCGACGAAATGATACTCGCCTAGGCGCAAATTGGGGAATTAGCTTGACAACGAAGCTAATTCCGACATTTAGCATGTTGCACAACTATCATGTCACGTTTACTTTCCTTTATCGGTACGCAAGTTAATTGTCATGTCATTGCATCCTTCATGCATTTCAGTGATTGCGTAGCTTTGCTACATTGTTGTGTTCCTGGCTCGTGTTCCAGAAGCGGGCCATGTGTTGGTTGATAGCCAATGCCCGAATTGTGTGTTTCCTGGCTCGTGACCAGAAGCGAGCATAATGAGTTGGAAACCCCAACGCTCGATATTGAATTGTGAAATAGGAATGCGAGCTCATTGTGCGGGGCAACCCCAGGCTCACTAACTGAGTTCCATGTGCGGGGACCCCAGGCTCCATTACGTGTGGGTATAGGGGGTGAGGGTTAAGCGGCCATTCAACTGGGAGTCTGTTTGATCAACTACTGCAGTTGTAAGGCGTAAACTCTTTGGGGTGGGGTAGTGTTTGGGGCCGATCGGACTGACATGCTAGCCATTCAGCGAAGGGCGCAAACATCTACAAAACAACCGTGAAATGTGATTCGTGTTTAGTGCCGATCGGTCTGAATGTTTACCATTCAGCGAAGGGCGTAAACACCAACGATGTGAATTGATTGAGATTGATAGTAGCGTGGCTACTCTTGCCTTGTCTTGTCTTGACTTGTCCCGATGATTGTTCTCTTGTACAAATCGTCTTGCCATGTTTTAAATTGTGCACTCATGTTATAACTGCCATGTCATGCATACTAAACTGCTAGGTTGCTAGTTGCCTTACTTTCAGTTTCCTTGCCCAAGTCTTTTAGACTTGCTGACATGTGCCCCTTTACTCTTTTGGGTGACACATGTTAGATCCTGAGCCCGAGTACCTCGTTGAGGACGAGGTGTTTGCTGACGCCGAGCCCGAGCCTGTGTTTGACGGGGAGTACGTGGACACTGGGGACCAGTCCTAGTGTCTTCGTTGTGTTTTACTTTTGTTTAGACAGTTGTTTGTTATCGGTGCGTAGCACCTATACTTTGTTATGTTGATGCTTTTGTTGGCCTTGTTCTGGGCCCTTAGACTCTTTTCTTTTAGCCTGGTGGCTTTTCTGGATGTTGAACTTATTTTCTTGTTGGACAATGTTTGAGATGCGAATTTTATTTCAGTCTCTCCTTGTGTTATTATTGTTATTCTGTTGTGGTTACAGGGACCTGTTTATGTATTGTGGACGCTTATCGGGTTTGGGGCTTCGCAGCTCCACTCTCGTGCGGACCTTCTCACGTCTCGCCTCCATTTTAGGGAAGCGGGGCGTGACAATGATAATGGGAAGTCCCCGCACCTGGAGCTGTTAACCTCTCTCAAAGCTCATACATCGAAAGGTTGATGACAATAACTTTGGGGCGAAAGCGTCCCAGAGATTCTACGCCTCCCATCTCCTTCTCGGATAAAGATCTGGACGGTGTGGAACTGTCGCATTATGATGCCGTCGTCATCATGACCACCATAAACGAGATCGCCGTAAAGAGGTTACTTGTTAACATCGAAATCTTGTGTGATATATTCTTCTGCACTACGTTGGAGAGGATGAGGTTGTCCTCCACGGAGTTGACGCCCTGTTCGGGGCCCCTGGTGGGATTCACCGGACACTCCTGATTGAATCGGAAAACGTGCAAGGGAAGCACGCCTTCCACTTCCAAGTGGAGGAGCGTCAATGCAATATAAAATTTATAACCGGTGAGTACCGGGTCAGATCACGGGGAAGAGTCATTTGAAAATACACGTTTGGTCAAAAATGGATGCGGGATGGAGAGAAATCGCCCGCTATGTTTATGGGTGTGTTTGGTAGAGGAGAGAATGGGAGAATGACTAGTGGGGGCCACCTACCAACCATACACGCTATGGACAAGGGTTTGGGGGCTCAATCAAGCGAAGAGGTGAGCTTGACATTCAACCAAACACTTGGCATGCAGAATGGTGAAGGATGTAGGAGGAGCTCTCCCGAGTTATTCCTCACTACGGAGTGAGGTCAACGCGGTGAGTAGTGGACGACTAAGCTACTTGCCCACCACGGGTGGCTTGTTAGACCTGCCAACGAGTGACGACCCGGGTTTGGGTTTGAATCACCCGTATGAACTCACAACCCAACACAAACTAAACCGCCCAAGCACGAAAAAAGCAATGAAAACATCCAAGCATTGAATCGAAAGCACGAACACCAAAGATCAATAGTAAAACATGAAAATGAGTCAATTATCTCTAAAATCATCCATTACATGAATAAACCATATATCTAAGTACAAGTGAGAGGGATCAAAATCACCGAGGTGTCACTCCCGAGCAACCACGATCATCTCCTCCTTGATCTCCTCCTTGCTCCGACGATGTATCCCAAAACTTAGCCCTAAGTTGAGAGAGGTGTGCAATAGGGCTTGGGAATAATGAGGGCTAACCAAGGGCCTAAATAGCAGCCCCAAAAGTCCTCAGCTGAACTGGGTCTGGAAATAAGTTAAACAGGTCGGATTCTGGCCCAAAACCCGCAAGCAATGCCCAATTCAGCAGAAATTTCAGCACCGTCACCCTGTCTTGCGAAAATTCTAGAAAAATAATCTGACCTCGAAATGACGTGTTGCAGGCGGAGATGAAACTGTAACAAAGTGTACTACGACTAAAAAATATCACTAGGCCAGAATATACACTAGAATGATAGCAGAATTCTGCACAAGAGGGGGAAAGCAGAATTTCTAGACCGGAAATTTTCAGCATTGTCACCCTTTCTTCCAAAAAATGCAGTAAATTGCTCCAACCTCTAACTATTCTGGAAAAATATGAGTTGGAATCGTGACTTCACGAAATTCAACTGAAAAATAATATGAGACTAAGATGAAGATCCTAATAAGCTGTAAAAATTATGTTTTATGCATACAAAAACGATAAGCTCCAAAATATGATAATATCATGAAAACGCTAGTAATGAATCTAGAATGTGAACGATACATGCACAAAGAGCACTGAAATGGGGGGATAAATATACAATTTTATCCCGAATCCACCTCCCAACTAGCTTTTTGCTAGTCCCTAGCAAAACAAGCGATAAATTCGGATTCTCAATCAAAGCACATATCAAACTCAAAATTATTCATGGCGAAGTTTTCAACAAAATCTCAAATTCAATATACCAATCCATGAATGAGATCAAACCCATGAACAAAACTTCAATTTGGTTCAAATAAAGGAGAACAAGTGATGTTTTGCACGAATGAGGATTAAAACACAACGATGTATCATAGTTTCACAAATCTCAAGGTTTTGCCAAAACAACACTTTCCGAATTTGTGGAGGTTGGATGTGTGAATTTATTCTAATTTTTCTTTGTATGAAATTTAGGATGACACATGTAATGTGTTTTCGGTCCATGACTCCCAAATCAGACGATTTCAGGGCATTGAGCCAAAAAGGACCCCGCAGACCTAATAACCCGAATCACCTAAGATTCACTTATTCTTTTCTCGTGCACTCCCCTAAATCATATGTTTCGATGTGAATCTCCAATGCTTCTTGAGGCACGAGGACCCGGCTACTCGACAAAACTAGAAGAACGATGCACTTATTCTTTTTCTTTCTCTTTTTTTTCTTTTGCTTGCTTGCTTGCTTGCTTTCTCTCTCTTTTTCAACACATCAACCAACCACATTAGGCACATAATCAAAACCCATCCAATTAAAAACTAATCTACTTAATTGGCTTAATCCATACTCATGCATCGCAAATCTTGTTCAAAACTAATTTAACCTATTTTGAAGACAAAATTCATGGAGTTATACACTCACATCATAAATGGCATATTAAAATTGATTTCATGAAGAAAAAGCAATCAAATGCATGCCAATCACAATTTAGGATTTGAAAATAGAATTTGAATCCGAAAACATGCACGAAGTTGAAACATGCAAGGGACTAACCAAATAACTAGCAAGAGAGTTGTAGTTGGTAGAGAGTGACGGCGCTTGTGCCCTCTCCTCTCTCCTACTCCCTTCACTGGCCAGTAGCCGTATGTATATTATTATTTGATACTCAATAAAGACGCTAACTAACTTTCCAAAAAAACTAGCAAGAGAGCAAGGAGGGCATATGAAGGGTGTGCATGTAATGGTGATGACAAAAATGAGATGATGACTCCACAAAAGTCCTAAGAAATGAAAAACATGCATGAAGAAAAAAAGTGAAAGCAAATGAAATTTAAAACGCTATTTACACTAATTAAGGAAAGAACACACCGTGGCAAACGGCAGATCCCGTATGTACATAAGGTGTGGCAACTGCTCAATCATATCCTTACGCTCCTCCGCAAGCGTCGCCACGTCCAATGCCCTACCTCCATTGATAGCATTAGTGGCAAGCGACACAACCCCGAGCATCTCCTTATGATGGGTTCCTGCCAAATGGGAGAGATAGGTCGTGTCAAAAATAATTGGGCGAGAGCGCCCGTCCAAGTGAAAAGCTTGCCAAAATGGGTCGTCGAAATGAATAAATGAATTTACGATCAAATTACGATAATCCGAATCATTATGATATGGAATTAAATAATTTGATTCGAAGGTAGAGGGAAAAGAAAGATGGAACTTTCCTGAGAAATGATGCTAGGCTCGGGATGATTCATGGCCTCAAGAGGAGGTGGAAGTGGATGCAAAGAGAAAACTGGAGTAGGAGGGAGCTCAAGCTCAACATATACCATGTCGCAATCCCCGTCTCTATCCTCTTCCTCAACGTCAACATCAACATCAACGATCTCTGTGGCACTCCCCATAATTGGTAACTGCTCTTGACAAATCTCCTCGACGACTGGCAAGTGTGCATCCTGAGGAGAGGGAATTGACATCTGAGATGGGACTGGAGGTAGACATGTCTCAGGCAAATCCAAGCACACATCATCATCGTCATCCCAGAAATAATGCATTGCAGTCGTCCTTCCTAAATACTCAAGCACCTCGACCTGTAAGCTAACTCTGAAGTGGATTGTGGCTCAGGCTCCATGGTGTCCTCAATCTACTCTTGGCCATCATGCACATCCGCTTCATTCTCAACCTCAAACTGAAAATGCATCGTGTCACCGTCGTGGTCGACACACACACTCCGCCATCGTGCTCCTCGTGCTCATAAAAATATGGCATCTCCGCTTCTCCTACTCGGCTCCACTGCAACCCCGAACTATGTAGAGTGTGATCCTCAATGGGGTCGAAATGGAAATAGCCTCCAAATGGCTCCTTAGGCTGCAGCTGGATGTCCTGGCACGTATCCTCCAATAGACAAAAACTGGGGCCTGTGCCTGGAAGTAGGCGTGAAAAGTCTCCGCACGGCCGCTGAACTCTGCTATGTCCATCAAGAATATCCAAGCATCCTCAGGCGTCATGTCAAAGAAAGTGCCCTCGCTCATTGTCTTTATGTACTCCTACACCTGTAGTTGCAGTCATCCATAGAAGAAACCAATAAGCTCATGCACCGCATATCTGTGCTCTGTACAGTCGAGCAAAATATCATGGAACTTGTCCCAAGCCTGGTAGAAGTAATTTCCCTCGACATGGGTGAAGCTCGAAATCCGCTGCTAAAATGCTCGTTGTCGAACCGCCTGAATCCTGCAATTAGGAAAGAAAACTCGAACAAACTCAGCCTGAAAAGATACCTAAGTACGAAATGATCCATGAGGCAACGAATAAAACCAAGCAAAAGCATCATCATGCAAAGAATAAGGGAAATATTTAAGATATAAACAATGAAGTTGCTTGTCCCCATCGAGCCCTTGCAAATGTGGGAAAAGAGGGGCACAAATATTTTCGAACTCCCGGACGTGTAAAAACGGGTTCTCCTCCCACGTACCATGGAAAGTAGGTAGGGATTGGGTCAACTAAGATATGAAATCCGAATAATAGCATCCTCGTCCATATTTGCAAAGAAAACGAAAAATAAAAACGAAAAGATTCAAAAATCGAAAAATGCAAAAATGTGAAACAATAAGTGAAAATTTAAGAATCGGAAAAGATTCACACAAATAGAAAGAAATTCCTTACCAAAACATCCAAGTTCGATTAAAAATGCGAAAAGTTTCAAAACCGTCTTTCTTGGCAACAACGCCAATTGATTAAACAATAAAATGCACAAGGGAAGCGTGCCTTCCACTCCCAAGTAGAGGAGCGTCAATGCAATATAAAATTTATAACCGGTGAGTACCGGGTCGGATCACGGGGAAGAGTCATTTGAAAACGCACATTTGGTAAAAAAAATGGATGCGGGATGGAGAGAAATCGCCCGCTATGTTTATGGGTGTGTTTGGTAGAGGAGAGAATGGGAGAATGACTAGTGGGGGCCACCTACCAACCATACACGCTATGGACAAGGGTTTGGGGGCTCAATCAAGCGAAGAGGTGAGCTTGACATTCAACCAAACACTTGGCATGTAGAATGGTGAAGGATGTAGGAGGAGCTCTCCCGAGTTATTCCTCACTACGGAGTGAGGTCAACGCGGTGAGTGGTGGACGACTAAGCTACTTGCCCACCACGGGTGGCTTGTTAGACCTGCCAACGAGTGACGACCCGGGTTTGGGTTTGAATCACCCGTATGAACTCACAACCCAACACAAACTAAACCGCCCAAGTACGGAAAAAAGCAATGAAAACATCCAAGCATTGAATCGAAAGTATAAACACCAAAGATCAAGACTAAAACATGAAAATGAGTCAATTATCTCTAAGATCATCCATTACATGAATAAACCATATATCTAAGTACAAGTGAGAGGGATGAAAATCACCGAGGTGTCACTCCCGAGCAACCACGATCATCTCCGCCTTGATCTCCTCCTTGCTCCGACGATGTACCCCAAAACTTAGCCCTAAGTTGAGAGAGGTGTTCAATAGGGCTTGGAAATAATGAGGGCTAACCAAGGGCCTAAATAGCAGCCCTAAAAGTCCTCAGCTGAACTGTGTCTGGAAATAAGTTAAACGGGTCAGATTCTGGCCCAAAACCCGTAAGCAATGCCCAAATTAGCAGAAATTTCAGCACCGTCACCCTGTCTTGCAAAAATTCTAGAAAAATCATCCAACCTCGAAATGATGTGTTCCAAGCGGCGATGGAACCATAACAAAGTGTAATACGACTAAAAAATATCACTAGGCCGGAATATACGCTGAAATGATAGCAGAATTCTGCACAAGATGGGAAAAACAGAATTTCCAGACCGGAAATTTTCTGCACTGTCATCCTTTCTTCCAAAAATGCAGTAAATTGCTCCGACCTCAAAAATTCTGGAAAAATATGCGTTGCAATCGGGACTTCACGAACTTCAACTGAAAAATAATAAGAGACTAAGATGAAGGTGCTAATAAACTGTAAAAATTGTGTTTTATGCATACAAAAACGATACGCTCCAAAATATGATAATATCATGAAAACGTGAGTACTGAAGCTAGAATGTGAACGATACATGCACAAAGAGCACAGAAATGGGGGGATAAATATACAATTTTTATCCTGATCAACTCCACCTCAATAGCAGGCATCATCGCCCTACCGGTGACCCTCGGCACATTTCCTCGACAAATCATCTGCCTGACCATTTTCATGGTGGTAAAGATCAACTCGGCATACAACGAGATCATCGGGAGACCACTACTGAATGCTATAGAAGTGGCGGTCTCCACTTTCCGTCAGATGATCAAATTTTAGACCCTTGAGGGAGTCGGGAAGGCAAGAGGGAATCAGAAGAAGGTGTGGTCGTGTTATACATTGTCAACCTCTTTACGGAGGATTGGGCAGGCCGACCCAGTCGATCCCAGAGGCAAAGATCGACGGCCCACAGCAGTCGAAGAAATGGAGAACGTCCAGATCTCTGAAGGAGAAGGGAAAACTATCTCTATTGGATCAAGCTCCCTTTCAACCTAAGGGAACAACTGATTGCTCTTTTGAAAGAGCACGTAGACATTTTCGCCTAGTCCCTGAAGGATATGCCTGGCATCGACCCCAAGGTGGCATGCCATAAACTGGAAGTCGACCCGACTTTTAGGCCCATGAAGCAAAAGAAGAGAAATATGGGAGGAGAAAAGATGAAGGCTACAAACGAGGAAGTGGATCGACTTCTAGAAGCATGCTTCATTCGAGAGGTCAAATATCCTGACTAGCTCTCGAATGTCGTTATGGTAAAGAAGGCGAACGACAAATGGCGAATGTGCATCGACTTTACCGTTCTCAACAAAGCATGCTTGAAGGATAGTTACCCCCTGCCATGAATCGACCATCTGGTCGATAGTGCTTCGGACTACAAACTTCTCAGCTTCATGGATGCCTTCTCAGGATATAACCAGATCCAAATGGCACCAAAGGATGAAGAGAAAACTTCTTGCATCACATATCGAGGTATTTTCTGTCACACCAAAGTGCCATTTGGTTTGAAGAATGCAGGGGCCACGTACCAACGCATGAAGAACGGAGTTTTCGAAGCTCAAATCGGGCGGAACCTAGAAGTCTACGTTGACGGCATGATGGTCAAATCGAAGAAGCCGATGGATCACATTGCTGATCTTCGAGAGATATTCATGCAGATCTGGCGATACAACCTTCGGCTGAACCCTGCCAAATGTACCTTTGGAGTTCGATCGGGAAAGTTCCTCGGTTTCATGTTGACGAATCGAGGGATCGAGTCCAACCCCGACAAGATCGCTGTGATCTTCACGATGAAGGAGCCCTCGACCCTCAGAGAACTCCAGAGGCTGAACAGAAGGATAACTGCTTTGGGCCGATTCTTGTCTAAGTCAGCCGAGAGGTCGTTGCCTTTCTTCAAAGTATTGACCAAGGTGATAGCCTTTGCGTCGAGTGGCAAGAGAGTCATCGAGTGGGATGCAGAGTGCAAGAAATCCTTCTCCAAGTTAAAGGAGTACCTTCGTATCCCACCGCTCCTGAACAAGCCGAATAAAGATGACCAACTCATCTTTTATCTGGCCGCTACCATAGAGGTTGTGAGCTCGGTGCTCGTGAAAGAAGACTGAGAGTGCAACGGTCCACATACTAAATCAGTCAAGTCCTCCGAGGTGCGGAGATAAACTACTCAAGAATAGAGAAGATGGATTTTGCGCTGATCCAATCTGCGAGGAGGTTGCGACCAAACTTCCAAGCACGCACCATCTTGGTCCTCACTGACACTCCTTTGGAACAAACCCTAAAAAGGCTGGATTGCCCGGGGAGAATGACAAAATGAGGAGTCGATCTAAGAAAATTCGACATCTAGTTCAAGTCGAGGACTACCATCAAAGGACAGGCTCTCGCCGACTTCATTGTCGAACTCACTTACGACGACAGCCCAAAGGAGGAGGTATGTGTTACTAACGTACTACCCCGAGGCTACACCCTCACCCTCGACAGGCATCAATCCACCAAATGATACACTTGAAGATGAGGAAACCTAGATCGTACAAGTTGATGGTTCGGCCACTCAAGCTGGAAGCGGACCCGAAATAATTGTCCAAACATCAGCATGCAATATTTTCGAGTACGTCCTCTGCTTCAATTTCCAAACCACAAACAATGGTGCCGAATACGAAGGAGTCATCAACGGACTCTAATTGTCTTAAGCGCTAGGGACGAGAGTGGTCCAACTACTCACTGACTCTAGCTTCATCGTCCACCAACTGAACGAGAGCTTCGAGGCCCGCGAGGACTCAATGCAGAGCTACATGCAAGTTGCTAAGACAGAGCTTGCCAAGTTTAGACGCGTAGAAATCCATCACGTACCAAGGTCGAAGAATCACCGAGCCAACGCCTTCTCAAAGCTCGCGTTATCTCCCCCGTGGGGCTCGGTCGGACAGTGTATGTACAACGTCTACCACACCCCATCGGGCTAGAGTATGAGCTACTAAGCCTCAACCGAGGAATCACATGGATGGATCCCATAATCTGTTACCTGAACACGGGGGAGAAGCCGACCGACCCAGTGGAGGCACGAAAGCTAGAACGGAATGCGTACCAATTCGTCCTGCTAGATGGTTCATTGTACAAAAGGCGATGGACCAGGTATGATGTTTTCTACTATCTCAAATGCTTAGCCCCGTACGAAGCGCTCTATGTGATCCAAGAAATCCATGAGGGCGATTGTGGGAACCATTGGGGAGGAAAGGCGATAGCTTTGAAGGCCGTAAGACAAGACTACTTCTGGCCAACGATGTTCAAGGATGCCGTCGAGTACGTTCGAAGGTGCTCGACTTGCCAAAATTCTCGAGGATTAGCTCGGCCCCATGAACTAATCCGATCCCCATCGTCAGCCCAGTGCCTTTTGCCAAGTGGGGATTGGACCTCCTTGGGCCATTCAAACAAGGAAACATGCAACTGAAATTCCTAATAGTGGCGATCGACTACTTCACGAAGTGGATCGAGGCAGAGCCCCTATCCCAAATCACTTAGAAAGAGGCTCGAAGCTTCGTCTGGCAATCCATGGTCTGTTGTTTTGGCATCCTGCAATTCATTGTGACGGACAATGGGACGCAATTCGATAGTACATGCTTCAGAGACTTTTACTCCGAGCTGAAGATCAAGCTGCACTGCGCCTTTGTCGCCCATCCTCAGTCTAATGGATTGGCAGAGGCTGCTAACAAATGCATTTTTGAACCTCTTCAAAAGAGCATAACAGGGCTCGAGGGAACATGACCGGAAGAAATCCCCGACATAATATGGTCGTACAGAACGTCCCACAAAATCTCGACGGGAGAAACACCATTCATGCTGGCTTACAGATGTGAAGCTGTTGTCTCAGTAGAAGTTAATGAACGACCACTTTGTCTCTAATACTACGACGAGGAAAGAAACTCGGAAGGACTCGAACTCAACCTACAACTGGTTGACGAGGTCCGCGAATGATATTTGGCGACCCTCATCGAACAGAAAGGACGCATGGCTCGATATTTCAACTCGGACGTAGCTTTCATATGGGCAACTTGGTCCTACGCAAAGTTGCTTTCACTCCCGAGATTCTCAAGAAAGGAAAACTCGCTCCAAAGTGGGAAGGACCTTACACAGTGATCGAGGTACTCGGTCCTGCCACCTACTGGCTCGCTACATTGGATGAAAGAGAACTACCTCATCCTTGGAACGCTGAGCACTTGTAAAAGTATTATCAATGATTGTACCAATGAGGGTAAATGATTGAAATATATCTTTATCTTTTATTGATTCGTGATAAATGCAAAGTTAATTATTTATTTGATATCTAACCCTAGTCATCAGCCATAAACGGAGGGATCGCCCCTCGCCACTGAACAACCCACGACGGTCGTCGGCCATAAGTCGAAGGGGCCCGCCTCTCGCCACCGAACGACCCAAGTCGTCAGACATACGCCGAGGGATCACCCCTTGCCACTGAATGACCCACGATGGTCGTCGGCCATAAGTCAAAGGGGCCTCACCCCTCGCCACCGAACGACCCAAGTCATCAACCATAAGCCGATGGATCGCACCTCGCCACTTAACGATCCACGACGGTCGTCGGCCATAAGTCGAGGGGGCCTTGCCTCTCACCACCGAACGACCCAAGTCGTCGGTCGAAAGCAGGGGGATCGCCCCTCGCCACTAAATGACCCACAACAGTCGTCAGTCGTAAGTCGAAGGGGCCTCACCCTCTCCATCGAACGACCTTAGTCATCAGACATAAGCCGAGGGATTGCCCCTCGCCACTGAACAACCCATGACGGTCGTCTCGCCCCTCGCCACCGAACGAACCCCGACTTTCGTTGACTCTAAGGGACATTGCCCCTTGCTACTAAATGAAGCGTGATCTATGGTTTAAAAGGTTGTATTCAATCTATTGAATGCACCTAACTTGTCAACGACCTAACTTATCATCGATCTCTACGAAACTTGAAGTTGAGTCGTTGAGGGGCCATACACATGCATATATTCAAGTAAAGGAAAATGCAAAAGTATGCCAAAGTTGCAAAAAGTTTTCATTTAATTTCATTACAAATGGAAAAATAATGAAAACAGGAAAATTGCAAGAAGCCTAAACTAAGGCCTACCAGCCTAAGATGGAGGAGTAGCGCCTCCGGGTGCAAAGGCGTTGGAGAAAGCCTCCATCGCCTTTGTAAACCTTGCCGTGAGCTCCGCCTTCTCCCTCACAACGGCCTCCTCGAGCTCAACGACTTTGGCCTGAAACTTAGCGGCATTCGTCTTGCAAGCCTCCGCCCACCTCTCGGAGTCGAAAGCTTTGGCTCGAAGCTCGATCGCTTCCTTCTTAAAAGCATCGAGCTCCACCTTGAGTTGAGCCTTCTCCATCCTCCACTGGAGCTTGACAGACTTGGGGAGGTCCAACAAGGACGAGAGACTATTCTTAGACTATACAGCCGCCCACTTGGCCTCCGCCTTAGCAGCAAGGGCCTTCTCCAACCCCTCCTCCACCTTCCTCGTCTGAGCCTCGAGATCGGACGCTTTGCGCTCAGCGTCCGCCATCCGCCAACCTCCTTCGATCAAGTCGACGGCTTGATGACGCAACACTACGCCGAGAACGGACATCTGCAAAAAGAGTGTAGTCAGGGACGTCTAACTCAGATGTCAATAGACAGAAGACGGACAACGTACCTGGTATCCGCTTCCCACAAAGAAGTTGGCCACACGTTCGAGGTCCAACCTCTAAAGAAGCTACAGGTTCCTGGGGAGAATCAAGTTCTCTACCAATCGAGCAGTCGCCCCAAAGTCCAACAGGGTCGACTCCTCCTTTCCAACAGCGAATGGAGGTGGTAAAGGTTACCACGTACAGGCCCTGAGGAGTGGGACAAAAGTTGATTGAGCAGTAAAGCTCGATCAAACTTCGTAGGGATCGGGCCGACCTGAGGGACGGGTGACACATTGCTGCCCCAGGGCCATCGATCCAGAAGGGGCGTCATGGGAGCTTGAGACACTGAAGAAGTCTCAATCGCCCTCTGAGACTCGAGAGGGGCGACCCACATACCCTTCTCCATGTGCGAAGGAAGAGGTTCATCCTCCTCCACTCACCTCCTTTTTCCTGGCTCCTCCTCCCTTGGGAGAGCATCTCCCGCTTCTGGCCGACAACTTTGGTTGACTCAACAACGTCGGCACTGTCGACGTCGACCACCACAAGCGACTCCAAGACCACAACGGAGGCAAGGGGTGCAGCATTTCGAACGGAGGCCTGACTCGAGGCCTCCCTTGAGGGGGCACGAGAAGAAGGCCTCGAGGTCTGCCTAATCCTACCCCCCGGAAGAAGAGCGTTGATTGATTGGGAGGAGAGGTTGAGCGCTCGACCCCTCGATACGAGCGCTCGACCTTTCGGTGCTCCTCTTTTTCTTCCGCTGCTCCCTCCAGACCTGATCCATTCTAGAGTCACCACTCCGATGATTTCTATTTGCCATATCTACAAACAACGGAAATAATTATCGTAAGTGGTTGTAGTAAAGACATAGAGTTGATATGCATTACCCGAGCTCCACAAAAGGATCTTCAGTCGATGACTATCCAACAGAAAGGGAGTCGACCTCTCTCACCTCGGTCGACCCAGAAGGACAATCTAACCAGACCTCCGCAGTCAGATCAAGAGAAAACCCATGGGTCATCTCTAAGATAACTCTGGGAACCTTCAAGCTTGAATCCCTCCGATGAATGGGAAGGGCTGGTTCGATCCGAACCCCTTTCTCCTTCCCAGGAACTTCTTCGTATTGAGGGGATCGAAGGCGCGTCATGAGCTCCTCGTAGGACGACTCCTTCATCCTAACGGGTGCAAACATACCTGACGAATCTAACAAAGAGACATGGTCAATCAGGAGAAAGTACCTTAGGAAGAATAAGCAATATTCAGGGGAAGCGATGATGGAAGCAAGCTTTCGAAACAAGGAAGAAGGAGAAATAGAAAGATCTTTTCTGCTTCCCTGCTTTTCTTTTTATACGAAGGAGTTCAACCGACTGATGGCCGATGGATGACGGGTGTCCGAAGCCAGCCACAAGAAGCAGCGGAGATCAATTCAAAGACGAAGAGGTTTTGGCGGACAAATCAAGTCGAAGGTTTTGACAACCGTGCACATTTAAGGAGATTACACATCATTCGGTCTCAATTAGTGCAGTTTCTGAGGCACGAATGATGGGGGCCATTGTTAGTGCATGGGTACGGTTCCGGGTGAAATATCCGCATACCCGGCCCTAATGGTGCCAACAACCCGATACACGTTGCTCAGAGTGAGGCATTTTCGAGCCAAGTGAACAGCCCACTCGACCGTTAGACCACCGCTGATATTCAGGGGGAGGTTAATGGGGCCGAGTAAGTGGGCAGCCATTATCTCGAATTCCGAAGGAGATCATAGATGTGTCATAATATTCCACATTTATCTACATGTTTACACGTCCAAATGATCGCTTTAATCCCTATTTTATACACTTTAATGTCGATAATTGGAACTATTTGACTTCGAAAGCGTTTTGATGCATTTCAGGGAATATCGAGCGATTTGGAGCATGTTGGAGAGGAGGACATGATCGTCGACGTCGGAGCGTCAACGATATCATATCTGAGGAGCTCATGTTACTGGAGGGGGGAGCAATGAAAGAGAGAAGAAAGGAAGAGAATAATTGAAGGAGAGGCCAAGAGCTCAAGAGGTGCTCGGGCGAGCAACTTGGCTCGCTCGGCCGAGCAACCTGGCTCGCTCGGCCGAGCAACCTGGCTCGCTCGGCCGAGCTAGCTATCAGAAGAGCCCAAAAATATGCCTTCGACTCTTTGAAATTTCAGCGCTTAATTCACTTGGACGAGCGACCCAAGTCGATCGGCCGCGCGGAGTAGAAATGGCCAACATTGCTGGAAACTGGACATCCCTTCACTCTTTCCAATTCTGCTATCATCGGGGATTTTACAGTAATTTTCTCATATTTTTCTCATATTTTTTCCCAGATAGTATACTTCATACGGTTCCAATGCCACCAAGAACGTGCCAATCGGAGGTCGGATGATCCCTAGGAAATTTCTGCAAATTGGCGAATTTGTATTGGAATCTGTGCTCAGGCAGACACGGGTCATAGCTTGGCCGAGTGACCTCCAGATGCCAGCCCAAGCTACCTGGGCAGAGAGCACGGGTCCAACTCAATTTAGGGTTATTTTAGGGTCTATATATAGGGATTGAGCAGCCATTGTTGGGCTATCTTCTCTTTGGTTAGGATAGATAGTTTCTAGGGTTTGGAGACTCTTTTGGGAGGCTAGGCTACACCATCGGCCCCCTCCATGGTGATTTGTGTAATGAATCTTCATTAAGCTAAGTATTTCTTGTTGAATCCCTCTTTATTGTCTTTCTTATATGTTTTTGTTGTTGAATCTTTCATCGTTCTTCTTTTATTTGCTTGTGATGTTAATCCCTATTGTTCATCTCTCTTGTGCCATGATTGAGTAGATCTATTGCTAGGATTAGAAATGAACCCTAGGATTCTAGGGTTTGGATGATAGGTTAAACCTTAGTTGGATGAATCTAGGGTTGCCCTATGGTGGTTTGAACATCGGTTTTGGGGGATTAGCCTTAGAATTGGAGGATTGCGAAAGTAGCTCCATGTTCTAGGGACAATCCCCACGAATCTGATTTGAGCTTAGTGGTCGTTTCTAGGGCTAGCGATCACGAGAGTGACTCGAGAGCTAGGGCGATCACTAATCCTCGATCTGATAGTCAGTGACTACGAGAGTAGCCCGACTGCTCGAACCAACCGTAGTATAGTATCCAAGTCCGTAGATCACGAGAGTGGATACAGATTTGTTATACGGGAGCCAAGTGTCAAGCTTAATGCACGCATTCCCGTGCGAAGTTGACTGCAAGAGCACGGCTTCGCATAGGGATGCGTTAGACGAGTAGGAACAACGAAAGTTAAGTACTCGTTCACATCTCCGGATGTGACACTCCCACCCTCATCCTTCGTCTAACGAAGGAACCCCTAACCTGTTATCCAAACCCGAAAGCCCTAGCGGGGATTCCCAATACCCTAGTGATATTTTCCTCGATTGTTTCTCTTTGTTCTTTTTGTTATCTTTTGTGTCTTGATGTGCCTTGCCAAGTGACACCCTCGCATTCCACATCTGCCACCATTACGACACTCCATAATCCATCTCCACCTAATAAAACATATTCGAAGCCTAACTTAGCCTAGGATCGATAGGTAGTGTGACACCGCCTCCCTGTGGATACGATACCCGCTCGCCGATATTTACACATACCTTGCGCTTGCGGTAAAACGACATTCGTACTTCCGGGTGCAAACCCGGAATCGAACAATCATGTCTTAAATCAATGAGGGATGGTTACATGCAATCAAAGGGGAGCGACCTATAAATAGACGAAAGGACAAAGGTAAATGGATTCCCATTTGAAGGTACGAGATCTACGACATAGAACTCTACTTTTTCAGTTGATATTTCTTACATTATAAAGCTTGCGACGTCAGACCTGAGACGAACCTCCGTGTGTCGATCTCAGCTGCTTCAAGCTCCCTCTCACCCTTAAGTTCACATTCTAACTTAAGCATCGAATGGGATTTGGGTCGGGACCCAGATTCAACTCCCCTGACGTGCCTCTGTGGTGTAGATCGACGAGTCTCCATCTCCCGCGAGAAGCGATCTCGAGCTTTCCAGCCTCGAACGATCGACAAATCAGCTGTCCGAGGGTCGATCGAGCACCGCACCATCGTCTTCATCCATCACTCGACCTAGGTTCTTCCAACCTAGGGCCTCACTCCATTCGCTAACGAGGCTCCAACACAACTCGAGGGACCTACGTCAGCTTGACAACTGTCTCGGTCAATTTTGGCCTTAACACCTTGAATTATCCCAATCTCATGGAAATGGACAAAAAGATGAACCAATCTGACGCTCATCCAATTCAACTGCAACCAATCAAGATTGCATCCAATTCAACGATATCACGTCCAACTTTCCATTATACTAGAATGCGAGGACGCGAGCGGACCCGCGGTGTGTTTAAAATATGTATTGCCGGTTTCAGATTCTCACAGACGAGAAGGATAATCCAACCCAAAGTCATGAAGATCAAGCGCACCGCACGTTTATTTTGGTAATGAAACAAATGCAACTTTCAACCATTTGACATCAACATTTATATAATAACATGCATCCAAAATTGACTTGGATTGCTGAATAAGGAGGACATGTTTAAGCATAGGCTAACTAGACCCACATGGCAAGCCAAGCCCAAAAGAGGTGTGGTCCCACAACGACCCGATTAAGGCTCATCAGTTATTCAATGAGGCATTTAACATGACATGGGTAAAGTTACCAAAATACACACCCAATCCTTAGCCATTTGATTATCAGATTCTTAGCCGTTTGATTTCCCTACACGATGATTACTAACTTAAGTATCGGATGAGTCAAATAGGCAAGCCCTTGCTTCGGCTAAGCTAACACTCTTATCGGCGTTGGTGCACGAGTACTTGAGCGAGCGGCCACAGATACAAGTCCACAACCAAACAGCCTGCCTGTCGGTTACTTGTGGTAACATATCCGATCCGTATCCAATCCGTATACATCCCTGCTTATACGTCATACTGAACCCATTTCTCTCTTAACGTAATTACACGTGCGTGGAAAAATCGTGTGGGCCATTGTTTGACGACATGCTGTAAACGTTGCACTGATTTCCTCTCTCTCCTGTTATTGTAAGCACACGTGGATGTCCTGTAAATATGTAACTGTAAGCACTCGTGGATGTCATGCAAATGCGACTTGTGCATAGTCGAACTTTGGATTCAAGAATTGATTTTAGCCTTCGTTAAACCCGCCTCCTGCAAGGCTGCAAACCCCTCCATGGCTAAAAGCACCCGAGGGCCCATATGGCCCATATCCATTATCCCAAGCCACTTCCATTAATATGGAATTGATGCAAGTTGTTAGTTGTTGGCATGAAACTTGAATTCCAGCAAGCTAATTATTAATGAGGAACCCGTACCTCGTGAGTGCTCAATTAGGCCAGGCAGGTACAACTTAATACTCAGTTAAAATCCAGCCGGGTACAAAATAATTATGTACGTTTAGTAAAAATTTAGGCTGTATGTGCGCAGAGGAAAACGCACCTTGCGCAAAGTAACTCTGTGGTCTGTACTGTAATCCTTGTGTAGTAGGCTTAAAAATAAATACTCGGGCCGGGTACAAACAGCCCGGACCCGGTCAATGGCTGTTTCCTGTTCTGGCCCAACTGGAGTCCCATGCTCCAGGATGATGACACCTTTTCCCTCCCATCTTAACTTCACCTGCCATTTTGTTTCATCTCTAAACCCCCCACCTATTCTTCCTTGATATTGTCGCCCCCCCTCTTTAAATTCTTCTCAGAAACCCCGCACACACACTCTCACCTCACACCTCTCTCTTATAGGGTTTCTCTCTCCATCATCGTCATGCAGTCCCTTCGCTCCCCCACCTCCCTCCCCATCCCGCAGCCCCCCTCCCGCGACCGACGACGACGACGGAGCTCCGCCTCCCCGCCGTCCCTCCCGGCGATCCGCGCCTCAGCTGCCACGGTCGCCTCCCCGAAGCGAGAGACGGATCCGAAGAGGCGGGTCGTGATCACCGGGATGGGGCTCGTCTCGGTGTTCGGTAACGACGTCGAGAAGTACTACGAGAAGCTTCTGGAAGGGGAGAGCGGGATCGGGCCGATCGATCGGTTCGACGCCTCGAAGTTCCCGACGAGATTCGCCGGCCAGATCCGGGGGTTCAGCTCTGAGGGGTACATCGACGGGAAGAACGATCGGAGGCTGGACGATTGCTTGAGGTACTGCCTTGTTAGCGGCAAGAAGGCGCTTGAGAGTGCTGGGATTGGCGTCGGGAGCGAAGCGCTTAAAAAGGTATGATTTCCTCCTTAAATTTGTAGATCTGTTTGCTTTTTCTAAGATGCAATGCGTGTATCGGAGCTTAAATTGAAGTCAGCTATAATTTGTTATCAGCGAAAATAGTAGTTGAGCTGCTGCAACGAAGAGTTTTTTTAAATCATAAGGAAGTCCTATTTATTGCATGTGATAGAAGTTTGCAATGTAGATCAGTCCTTATGCCGTAATTGCTAACTAGCGTCCTTGACGTAGACAGAAGTTTCACTTCTTTTTCAAAGGGGCCTTGGCAGGGGCAGAACCAGGATGAGATGACCGGGGGCGGAACCAGGATGAGATGACCGGGTGGAGGGGCGATGGCTCATTCCTTCCAATGTCAAATGGCGTCGTTTGGAACCCTCTTTAAAACTAATCTGTGTCCCAAAATGACATTGTTTCAGGACGCGGAATATTTATAAAAATAGACGCGCCCTAAAACGACGTTACTTCTAGGCGTTATAAATTTTTTAGAGAAGCATAAATGAGATTCGAAACCGCATTCATAGAGACGTATGATTGAGTCTTTATTAATTACTCTATGAAAGAACTCTGACAAATTTTTTGTAAACTTAAAAATTATAGTTCAAGATACATAATGAACTCTAGATATTAAATCATAAAATTCAAAGAATAATAAGACACAAATACATGTATGAAAGATACAACTTTAGTTGCAAATACTAAATAGGACGACACATTATATTTTTAAAATCTAGCCCAATAATTTTTATTATCAACATCAGATAATCAAGGACATACATATTTCAATCAATGTTTAAAGCATAAGAACTTGCATTGCAATATAAAAAACGACTCCAAACTAATCCAAAATTTTGCAAATGTGCAAACTCAAGGTCAAAGACAGACGAAGAAAACACATGCATAAATACAGACCAAGATCACATCAATATTGTCGCAAAAAGGTCGCGGAGATGTAACTAAAAGATTAAGATGATTTATGACAGAATTACCGATTGTGATGCGTGATAATGAGAAGAATAATAAAAATGACGGGTTAATTTGTTTTCAATCGTAAAAATGAAAGGAATTGTGCAAAATGTAATGAGAGTCCATCTTTTTCAGTTGCTATGTGCATCCACCAACTGGCTAGCCATAAATATTAATGACAGTATCATATTCTTATACTTCTTATGCTGGATTGGAGGCAAACGCGATCGTCGATGAATGAGAGTCCATCTTTTATATCGTTTAATCCTCCCCCTTCGACGAATTTCAAGTTTCAAGGCAAGAAACATTTAAAATGGAAGCATGCATGCATGGCCTTCATATCATCGATTAGCGCAAAATTTTTTTTTGCCAAACTAAAAAAATTTGGGGGGGGGGCAATTGATATGTGCGTCCGCCCCTTGGCCTTGGTTTTATGGAAATTGGGCTGAATGAAAGTCAAGTTACGTTTAGCATTTGAACACTGTGAGTAGTCAAATGTTAGTTGAAATTGTAAAATCTATTAGTTTTTATTTTTTTCCCGCATTTTTTTGAGCAGTTACTTTATAGTTGGAATTGCTAAATCTATCAATAATGGAGGATTAAACGTTGTAAATATCTTCTTGTTTTAGTAATGTGTCTATGGTGATGTCCATTTAAGAACTCTCGGTGTAGATTCTCATAAATTTCTAAATCAAGTGCAATGATGCTAACACAATATGATTATATATATATGATTATATGCTCACACAATAATCTTTCGAAAATATGTTATTCTAATTCAAGACATGTATCAAGACATGTATCAAGGAGTAGTAGTTAATTTGAAGACTTATGTAGAAATAACAAATAACTTTTTGATCACCATATGGTTACATCAATGTTTGGTTTTGAGTCCCATTCTCTTTGTTATATTGATCAAGGATTAGGTTTTCAGATCTGTCTTGAAGGGGACTGATCCACAACCTCATCGCGTTCTCGGTATCGGCCAGTATCGACTGCAATTGGTTGAAACTAGGTAGTTTCGACCAAAACAACATTGTTCTTAGTTTTGAAAAACAAAAAGGAAGAAGAAAAGGCTAAAAAGAGAAGCAACAAAAGAAATATAAAAACAAGAAGAAGAACATTTACTTGGACTAAGATCAATTTCAACGGAAGAGGAGAAGAGAGAAAGGAGCAACATCTGCAGCATGAACAACAACATCTAAGCAACATCAATAAAAACGAAGAACAAGAAAAAGAAGAGGAAGAGAAAGAGGAAGAAAAAGAGAAACATATCGGGAGTGACGGAGAAGAATCTACCGCAATGCCGCCTCCAAAAATCCAGCGTCTCTCGTCGCTCTACCAGAAATAAACCGTTGCCTCCATCAATGGAGAATGAGGGCTCGGCCTTTCGCTTGATCATTTAACACTGATGAGCCGAGTGCTGCTAGTCAAATTACACACTTGCTAAATTTATTTACAAGTTTGCCATTCTCTTTTAGACAGTTTAACCAAAGGGAATGGTAAACTTGTAAATAAATGTAACTTGTTTATCAAAATGTGTAATTTGAGACAGCACTACTGAAATTGTGTTGCTATTCACCTTACACTTTTTGCTAACTGTGGTTTGTCATTATCATTTAGAAGGGAATGACAAACTTGTAAAAAAGTTTAATATGTATAGGAAAATGTGCAACGTGCATAACAAAACTCTTCTAAATTATAGAATATACGTATTTTTAATTTTTAATAGAATTATACATTAATACTTTTGTTAGTACTTGATATTAATAATACAAGTCATGTTTAGAAAAACTATTGAAATTACCGATATGGATGAAACAAAATGAAACGAAACTCTGAATCAACCGAAACGAGTGAAACTTGACTGAAACCAAAAAATTTCTAGAAGACCGAAACCGAAACCGAAACTAAGACCTGTAACCTTGATATTGATTGATCAGTTCCCTAAGTGAACATTATTTACAGATGATATTGTTTTGATAGATGAGATCAACAATGATATAAATGTAAAGTTAAAATGTTAAAGGCAGACATAGACGATGTTTTAGATTTACTAGGAATAAGACCGATTATATAGAATGTGTTTAGCAGATTGAGTCATAACGATGATAACATGATGAAGCTAGGTGAAGAAAGTATATTGATAAGTAAATATTTTAGGTATCTCATATATGTTATTTAAGAGGATGTTGATATTAAGAAAGATGTTGAGATCAAAGCAGATTGGTTGAAGTCGAGAGCTGTGACAAGAATATTGTATGATCGGACCGTATCATTGTGGTTAAATAGTAAATTTTATAGGACGATAGTTGGACCAGCTTTGTTATATGATACAGAATATTAGGTTATCGTCAATACGAATGAGTAGAGTATTGAGTATGATAAAGATGCAAATGTTGCAGTGATGTATGGAAACATTATAAAAGATAAGGTGAGAAATAAGGATATCCTAGCATGTGTAGGCATGATCAGTATAAAGGATAAGATGAAAGAATGTCACTTGAGATGGTTTGGTCATATACATTGAAGATCCATTGATACATATGTTTGAAAGACAAAACACATGAATGTTGAGATTAAGAGAAATGGAGGTGGATCGAAGAAAACATGGAAGTGATTAGAGGGCGTATGAAAAAATTTTGCTTGACGGAGAGAAAGCTTTAAGTCATAATACGTGACAAATATGTATTTAACAGCATGATCCGACATGGTTAGTTAACTTGTTTGTGTTTATTTATTTTTATTTTTATTTATTTTTTAATCATTAATTTATTATTCTCTCTCTTTCTATTAAGTCCATGAACAAAGCCAAACTCATTTTTTTGGGATGAATGCTAAGATGATAGTTATATATGTAATGGGTATCATATGATATATGAGACGATGGATCACATGAGATATACTTTTTATCTCATATGAGCTTTATGAACAAAAATGTGTATCACGTCATCCGTATATAATGGCTAATTATTCTATATATATACACCTCATTGTTCTATATATATACACATGGGATGATGTTAAGTTAGGTGTGCATGTGCATGAAAACCCCATCTTCCTACATTTTTTGAATTTTTTAATAAGATTGATGTACACATTCTAAACTCCCAAAACCCCAAATATAGGTGAACCCTAGAGGCATTTAGCCCTCGATCCATCCCGTTGCAAAAAGTTTTATTTTTCTACAACTTCTGAGACCGTTGAAGTTGCAATGGTTAGATAGAGGATCAAATATCATTGGATTCACTTGATGTTTGGTGTGTTGATCATCCATGAAGTTATGACAATACTAAATTTTTTTTCAAAAATGGTGAAAACGGAAAAACTGTGCACGTGCACAGCTACAAACCCCCCCCCCACACACACACATAATGAAATCTATAGATCTGTACCCCATTATTCTAAACATACCCCATTATTCTAAACATAGAATAATTGATATCATATAACATATAAGAAATGTCTCACATACATGATAATGTGACACATTTTTCTCCACATAGTATAAGGAGACACATGAGGGGTGTGTGTATATATTATTTTACTTGTAGATGTCTTTTCTCTTTGTTTCTTACAATGAACATAGAACTTTACAAATTATGAATTTAGTTATGGAAATTATAGTTTTGATCTTTAAAATCTCATTGGATGACACCTACTAAGTTTTTGATGATAAATTATACTAAGTTTAAAATTTACATCTGCTTGGGCTGTTGGTAGGAAGAATTGCTATATTATTGATTGAAGTAGAATTGCAACTTTCTCGTGAAATACTCAAGGTAGCCAAATTTATGCTTAGAAGAGAGTTTCTGTGGTGGGTCATGCTGGAGCATTATAACATGGTAGATCGTGCTGCTAATATGTGTTTACTGATGTGCCACACTGCTTTTTTCCGTTATAGATGTTTGTGCTTTTGTCTCTGATTTGACCAAAAATGTTCAATGTAATTAGATATACATCGTGATTAGTACTCTACAATGATATGAATATGTGATGTTAGTGAATAATTAATTTGTGTTGAGGGTTTGAATATATTTGTGGATGACTTCTGGCAATATTTTTTCAATATAAATAATATTATTCCTGCTATATGACAGTTTGAATTGAAGAATGCCCATCTTATGCATCACTTCTATTAAGGAGGGGGCATGCCATTTATCCCGTAGGATATGAGAATATTGTTTGTTTCTAACAAGAGAAAGGGAAATGCTTAATAGCCATGTTTTGGATTTAGGTTCTAAATTATTATAGTTGAGTTTAGAAATATGAATGAAAATATGAAAGTTTTAATCAAAATTCAAACTTGACGATTTCTCTTTGTTTTTGAGACTAGGGGTTTATTTTACTCTTTTGTTTTGTTTTGTTTTGTTTTGTTTTGTTCTGTTTTCAGTTTTAAGGCATCTGGAAATTTCCCCTGCTGATTACCAACTTATTGCCAATGACATTTTTGAGGGGGAGAGAATTCTATCATTTAATTCTTATATAGCTTTTATTATGCTGCTTTAGTAACTAACAAATATTCACAAATATTCATATTGAGCAAGACTTTGTTTGGGTTTGGACTGAATGAGATGTGTGCCTGGTCGAGCCCATCAAAATTATTCTGTCAGATGTATGGTTGTACATCAAAGAAATGTTTTGTAATCATCTCTGTAAGCCCATCTAAAATGGATGCCACCATAATATGAGCAAGAACTTGATGTGAAGCTATATTGAATTTAAAAAACATTAAATATGCTAGAATGAATGTTAAACAATGTTGTTTAGTGCTCAGTTAGTTATTCATTGCGCAGTTAGATAGGGTGCATGCTGCATATCAAAATTCTATAGTGATAAGAGTAACACTGTGTCATTGCATTTCTCGCAGAATAAAACAAATCTGTAAAAAAAATCTCATCTTTAAAGTCTTCCTTCTGTTATATGATGAAAAACAAAGACCAACTTCTTCCTACTCAACATTAATTCATCATAGTATTGTGGTAACATTCATCAGGATTTACATGCATATCTTTCGGTAAATTTGGTTATTTACATTTTAATTTTTCTTTGTAATATTTTGATGTCCAGATGATCTTCCATGTTTTATTTAAAATTCTTAATATATACTGCATATATGTTAGGCAAATTATACCGGTTAACTGTACTGATGCACACAGATGTTTGGAGATGCTTTCGAAGGTCAGGTGGTGATATCTGCTATGGTTTCATTCTGCTGCATGGCGGTGGAAACTTGATTTACACTGCTTCTTGGCCATCTGAATAGCCTTTAGAGTCTCTGTTGTTGTTACTTGTTTATGTCTGCCCTCTCATGATTTTTTTCTTTAGGTTCTATTGTGTCATGGTTAATGGATACACATCATTTGTTATTGTTTGGCAGTGTTGCCTTCTTTATCTGTGGACTCCCATTTATGTTAAATTATTTTTTTCCTTTGGCCAGATTGACAAGATTCGAGCTGGTGTCCTGGTGGGGACTGGCATGGGTGGGCTTTCTGTGTTCTCTGATGGTGTTCAAGCTCTTATAGAGAAAGGTCACAGGAAAATTACTCCATTTTTTATTCCTTATGCCATCACAAATATGGGATCTGCTTTGCTTGCCATGGATGTTGGATTCATGGGTGCAAACTATTCAATTTCAACTGCTTGTGCTACCTCCAATTACTGTTTCTATGCTGCTGCCAACCATATCCGTAGAGGTGAGGCTGATATAATGGTTGCTGGTGGAACTGAAGCTGCCATCATTCCGATCGGCATTGGGGGTTTTGTTGCCTGCAGAGCTCTATCCCAGAGGAACGATGATCCTAAAACAGCGTCCAGGCCATGGGATAAAGATCGAGATGGCTTTGTTATGGGAGAGGGTGCTGGAGTGTTGGTATGAACCTGGTTTCATTTACCTTATTTGCATATTTTGTCTCACTTACAGTTGCTTGTATACTAATTGATTGGCTGAGCTGAAACTGATAGTCCATGCCTTGCCTTATTTGTCCTACATTGTAATGATCGACAAACTTCGAAATATTGAAACCGCTCATGTTTCATTCCTCTCCTAGTGACAAACACTGATGATATGTGAATGCTCATCACCACTTCTCATGAAGAGTCTTGGCTCTTAGAAGTACCATAGTTGGACACGCCAAGGGCCGTGTGCCTGTTAGCTAGCTGTGTTACATGAATTTGCTAGGTGTTTATAGAATTTGTTAAACACTGGCTTTTTATCTTTCTGCATGGTTTTTTGGAGAAAAAAAAATTATTCACTATCAATCATCTCTATCCTCATTTCGGATTTATTAGGAAAGCCTATTTAAAAAGTATAGTCTAAAAAATTACTGTTGGACTGTGTTCTCTCATTGTCATGTGCTTTCTCTATTGAAAGGTAATGGAGAGCCTGGAACATGCAATGAAACGTGATGCACCAATTATTGCCGAATACTTGGGAGGTGCTGTCAATTGTGATGCCTACCACATGACAGATCCTAGAGCTGATGGACTGGGAGTTTCGACATGTATCCAAAGATGTCTTGAAGATGCAGGAGTGGCCCCTGAAGAGGTGGGTTTTTTGACTTTCAGCTTCTAATTTTTGTCTTTTAGCTTCTGATCTTAGATTTTTTTCCTTATTCCATTTTTTGAGAATGATGTGTCTCAAACTCTAACACCCTAACCGAATCTATTGATAGCAAAAATATATACACATCTCATTCAATGATAATGAATTGATAACTTTGATGGGCTCGACCAGTCATCAATGATAATGAATTCTACACACCGAACAGTCTGGGCTCCAAGGGAACACACTATTAATATAGTAGTATTAATAGGAACACACCCAGTCTACCTCACATCAGTATTATGAAAAAGGAACTTAACTAGATTTACATCATGGCCTGAATTGATAACTTCTCCCGATTCACCCTCCTTGTCTTCAACTTGAGCCCTACCATGAAGATCTGTTGTGAAGCACCCTATTGCTCACAGTGCCTTTTGGCCCTCATGCTGATGAAAATTCTATCCAGTGCTTGTTGACTAAATTGCCTAGCCAAAGTAAGCATAAGAGACAATGCTCCCTAAAAGACTTCTACTGAACTTATTTGGAAAGGGTGTGTTATTTCTTTCACTATAAATTCTTCACACGGACCATAACTGACAAGTCTCATTCAATTTTAATCTGGTAGGAAACATGATCTCTTCCCTTCTCCAGGACGTCCACAAGTGCAAAAATCATCTGGTAAGTAGGAAATATTCAAATTATGTGATGGAAAAAGCCAAATAGGCCTCATGAAGCTGTAACATAGGAAGATATGATTAACAGTCTCTTACTGCACCATAGACAAATAACTTATTGGATTGTGTGACATGCCTTTATATGACAAGACATCCAACGTATTCAATCTACCCTTTAAGAGCTAGCCACATGCATATCTGAATCTTCAAAGGAACAGATATGAACCCAATATGAGAAAAGGAACATCTGACCCTCCATAGATAAGAAATTTATAAACGTCTCAAGTGAAAAATCCCACTTTTCTCGCATTTCCACTGTCTGACATCCTCACTGTCGCTGATAGGAACCAACGCTTCTTATCTGGATGTATTCATCCACCTGACTGGTGTTTAGGTTTCTACATAAACTTAAATTACATACCTAACCTTGTTCCCCAATCACACTGGCATCACTGGCAAGAAAATCTTTATCATGACTTTGAGAGCAAATAAATCTGGGCACAACTTAAGCTAAATATACCTCGGAACACCGCTTGTTCAGCCAAAAGAAACAAGTACTACCCTTTCCAATCTGAACAACGGTCCCACATAAGAAAGGCTCAGAGTGTTTACAAATCCTCCAAAAATATGGCATTCTTTGCCTCATACTGTTCCAAACATTTACCTTTGTATTCCAACAACTTATTTTAGTATATTTGATGCTATAGAAATTAATATGAGCCTATTTCATAATTTCCTTTATTGACAATCTCAACTTCTTAACTAGCATGGCGGCAGCAGAGTCGATAAAAGCAGCTGAATTTCATGTCTAAGCAACAAAATCCTTAAAACTATCAGCCTGCATACAAACTAAACCTAAACTTCTTCACAATAGTGGTATCCAGTATCTAATATATTAGTAGGGCATTGATTTGATCATTTGAATAGCCAAACCTTTCTAGCCATGCCTTTCTCAATCGTATGAGGAAACTTATCATCCCATTCCTTAGATATAAAACATCTGTCTAATTTAGCAAAAACAGGCCATGTTCTCTTATTAACCAAGTCTAATTTCTCCCACTAGAGGCAAATCCAACGTCTCCAATTCTCTTATGACATCACTGAATTCTTCATGATCTCTAACTTTAGAAGATATTCCTTTCATATCAAATGAAAACCTGGTCAGAGTAAAGAAACCAGCAATAGTCCAAGCCCCATCAAAAGTGCTCTTGAAATATCAAAGTCCTTGCCAAAGAAACTGCCTATCCCTTGCATATAGTGGGCCATAAATATCAGTAACATCATAAGACTTATCAACATAATCTTTTAGGACCACATAAATGCAATGACTCATAGTCACCTCAATATGTTTAGGGGTTGTTTGTTTCCATGAAAACCCTGGAACAGGGCTTCCATGCTCTGGCACGGGGCTTTTCCTGCTCGTTTTTTTTTTCAGAAGTGTTTTTTATTTCTCTTTTTGGGTCTTGTAAAGCTATGAAAAATGGGAAGAAAAAGTTGATGTCATGTCAGACTTTTGGAAAAAGCTTTGTCTGACAAATTTGGACCGAAAACGATTAAAAATATGACACACACTAATTATTATTATTTTGATGGGTCAAATCTCCTCTCTATCCGTCTTTAAAAGAGAATACTTTTGTTTTAATAATAATGGAGGAGTTGCCTTTTGTTTTAATAGTAACAAAAAAACATATTCCCCCACTTTTCTATTTCTACTTTTCTAGATAAAGCAAACAGCTGGAACAAAGAAATATGATTTCTTTCACACGATTTCTCATTATGTTGGAAAATAAACAGAGAAAATCGAAAAGCTTGAAATTATCAAGAAACTGATTTCTTGGCTTTTTAAAAAAAGAAACTGGTTTCTAACAGCCAAACACCCCCATGGTATTGAACATTCCAGCCAATCCTCAAACCATTAGAAGCCCCAACTGACTAGTTAACACACCAACCGGAAATAAAGCTATCATCAGTAGATCTAAGCACAACTTTTGAAACTGAAGGCATTTTAGACTTGTCAAAGCACATCTACTTTATGAAGGAAATAGAAATCTTGTATGCCTTCTCTTTTCAGGGACCGCTCCATACCTCTTACATTCCAACATATAACAACCATTGTTATCTTTGTTGGGCAGTCTTGAAGTCTATCTGTCTAATACAATCAATAGGCACAAAATCTTCTGATGGTGTCAAAAACCAAACTGCAGGAAGGCCCAATATGTTCTCATTGAGAATCAAAACAAGAGTTAAAAAAGCATATTAAGCAAAGTAGAGCCTAAGTTATCTTCTATTTGTACACATGAAGAAGAAGAAGACTGCATACTATACACTTCCAACCCTTCCATGGTAACCCTGGCCTTAGCCTTTTCTGTGATGAGAATATGATCAATTTGCATTAATCTAGAACTTCTAACAATAGAGGGAACGCCACATCCGTTTCCTATTCTTACCAGTTACCACCAACCATTTTGTCGAAGCCTTTCTCCTGGCAGATTCCACAGGAACAAATGGCCAAAGAAGAAACATCAACAAAAGTTCCAGAATCATTCTTCTCCAAGAACACAACCTCATCACAACATTTTTCCATCAGTCAAAACATGAAGCCTGTCGGAAAGTTTTTCAACACCTAATTATCATTAAACCTCAGTCCAGGAAGCATAAACTGAAACAGTAGGCTGATGACAATGAATCGAACTCCACTTTGGCACATTCATTAAACCATTTATGCGAACTCCCCAGCCTCTTCCTGCATAACTGGATCCACAAGAGAAGAATGTGCTACACTATCATTGTCTGCCCAGTCTCTTAGCTTCATCTGACAATGGTGCATTCTTATAATCGACAATATGGAACCCCTGAGGAAGTCCTGGAGGTAAATTACTTATCAATCCATTGACAGGAATAATTATCATTAAGAGGACAAAACACCCAGAATTCTCATTAAGGGCATAAACCACCCATTTTTTGATGAATTCTTTGGGGATTTTAAAGTCCTAGCCAAAACAACTCTTATTGAGTTCATTATACTCAGAAACTACTTTCGTTCCCTCCTTAACACTCCCTTGATCATCAGAAATGATGGCCAAAATAGACACCACAGTTTTATAAGAGATCGGATTAGGAGATGAAACTGCCACTAGCATAACAACATCCACATATTGGCTCCCATTACAGGAGGCCTCATCCATTTTAAGTAGGAAAACTCTTTACAACTCACGACATAGTATCAATATCCCAACTATAAGGGGAAGGTGATGTCATTTTAATCCAAACTCTTAACAGACCTAGATTCATCGACACCATGTAATCCTGACCATTTACTAAATCTGACATTGCAACAACCAATATCAACAACTCTAAGAGGAATAAGATCACACATGCAGTCCATAGGCATAAGTTTGACCAAAAATTCATTCTTAGCGAACAAATTAATGTCCCGTCTAAGGATCCTAATACGCTTATCAACTACGAGAGGAGGCGCAAGAAGACTAAGGAGTAATTGCTGGACACACCGACGATTTGGGGATAGAATTTCTTTATACACTATTAGTTGTTTTGTGTTGCCGAACGCACTACGCCTCATCATTATATAAGAGAGGGCATGGGCTAGGGTTAGGGTATCTCGAATTAGTAGCCGTCTTTTGACATTCCTAGAGTTCTCCGAGGAGATCTAGAAGAGAGTTTAGGCTTTTCCCTTAGCAAAAGCTAGGAGAGGGGCCAACTCTCCCAAAATTGGCTCCTTATCTTTTGTAACCCTATTTTCTCTATTTCCCAATTCAATAAAAATCCCCAAATTCCACCAAACAAACCGTAGTCCGCATCAATTTGGTATCAGAGCTCTGATCCAATGGCCACAACAAGATCAACTACGACGAAATCTATGGAGGAGAGGTTAGATGCGGAGATCGTCGAGAGGAAGAAAGAAGCAGCGGAGATCATCAAGAAGATCGACACCGCGCATCTGAAGATCGACACGACCGCGGCGGCACTCAGATCTGATTTGAAGGAGAATCTGAAGCAAATGAAGGAGATGCTTACCAACTTCATGACTTAAAACATCACCGCGCCTCAGATCTCGCGTTCAAAGGAAGGAGCCACCTCAGATCTGAATCACCAATCAGATCTGAGGGGAAAAGGGAAGGCAACGATGATTCCGGATCATGAAGGAGTGATCTTGGAAGGAGTAGATCCAGATCTGGACCTCGACGACGACGAATGGCAAGAGGATCTCTCCGAAACCCTAGGGGAGAGCTCCGAAGAAGACCCACCCCCACATCGACAGCGAAGGACGCGCGCGACGAACCCTCTGGGGGTTGCCGACAGTCGGCGACCCCCCAGGGGGCTCGCCGGAGGCGGGCGAGCCCCCCATGGGGCCGCCGAGACTGGTCGACCCCGCAGGGGGGTCGCGGGAGCAGGGCGACCCCGCCTGGGGGCCGCCGAAGGCGGGCGAGCCCCAGACGGGGCCGCCGGAGGCTGGCGAGCCCCAGACGGGGCCGCCGGAGGCTGGCGACCCCCCCAGGGGGCCGCCGAGAGGTTGCGGGCCCGCCAGGGCACGCGCGGGCCCCTGATGGCCACGCGGACTCCGAAGACCCTCCCGCGCATCACAGGGAGGTATACGGGACCCGTGAGAGGCGCGCGCGGGGTGCGCGAGATCCGGAGTACTACGAGGACGATGATTGGGCCTCGGAAGGACGACAGAGAGCTGAGGTGCATGAACCGGAGTACGAGGACCACATCTGCCACTATGAGGAGGAGTGTGAGGAGGAGGATGAGCGGTTCAGGAGGGAGGATAGGAGATGGGAGCCGGAGAGAGGCCGATTGGGAGATCACCATCGTCAGCAGCGCGTGGATCACTTTGACGGGAGGGATCCACGGGCGGATGACCGCATACGGAAGCTCCAGATGCCTGTGTTCGAGTGTAGTGATGCCACGGGGTGGATCTACAAGGCGGAAAGGTATTTTGAGATGGCCAGGCTGACAGAGGAGGAGAGACTGAGGGCGGTTGCGCTCTATTTGGAGGGAGAGGCCCCGAATTGGTGGAGATGGAAGGAGCAGCAGAGACCTCTGAGAACCTGGGACGGGGTCAAGGAGGCACTATTACACCGATTCCGAGGCTCTCAGGCGGGGGAGCTTATGAGCAGCTGCATGCCTTGAGGTAGATGGGGATCGTGCGAGACTACATTAAGCAGTATGAGGAGCTCACTAGTAGAGTGCGTGGGATGCCTGCAGAGTCCCTAGAAGGGTTCTTTATGGATGGATTGAAGCCCACCATTAGGTCTGAGCTTCGTATTCTCAGACCGCGTGGACTGGAGGAGCAGATGGAGTTAGCGCTGACGGTCGAGGACAGGTTGGCGGACGAGCGTCGCGCCGGGGGGGGGTTGGAGGACAGTTTCCACGACCACAGGCTGTCCCAGGGGGACAGTCAGGTGCTGCAGGAGGGGCACCGACAGGCGGAGGGAGACCCGGGGATGTGAGACCAGGAGGGCCGTACAAGAGGATGACAGATGCGGAGATGCGGGAACGGAGAGCAAAGGGGTTATGCTTCAAGTGCGACGAGAAGTTTACCCTTGGGCACAGGTGCCGCAATTAGGCCTTGCAAGTGTACGAGGTGTACGCTGAGGACTTGGAGGAGGAGTAGGCGGGAGAGGAAGCGGCAGGGACCGAGGAGTACGGCGAACCTCTACTACTGGATGCGACCGAAGTCTCGCTTAGCTCCATTGCGGGGCTTACACGGGTGCACACCATGAAGCTGGCGGGTAGAGTCCGAGACCTGGACGTGGTGATATTGATAGATAGTGGGGCCACCCACAATTTCGTATCCCCCAGGGTGATTGAGAGTCAGAGGATACCGCTGACGGAGACGGAGGGCTTTGGAGTCATGCTCGGGACCGGTGTGGTCGAGCAGAGTAGGGGCATCTGTCGGGACTTGATGGTGTCCATACAGGGAGTGGTGATCACCGGTGACTTTCTGCCCTTGACCTTGGGCAACGTCGACCTGATTTTGGGGATGCATTGGCTGCAATCGCTGGGGAGACGAAGTTCAACTGGAGGCTGATGCGGATGGAGTTTCAGGTGGACGGCAGGAAGGTTATACTTTTGGGTGATCCGAGTTTGTTGTTCGTCGGTGTCCTACAAGACTATGGCGAAGACACTCCAGGCTGAAGGAGGGGGGTTCTTGATTGAGCTACTGGGGCTGACGACGGACGAGGCCACGGGGGAGACGGTCGTACCGCTGGAGGTAGAGCATCTATTACAGGGGGTTGAGGGGGTATTCCAGCCACCTAGCGGTCTTCCACCGCCAAGGGACCATGAGCACGCTATTGTGCTTAGGGAGGGGGTGTCGTCCATTAGTGTGCGTCCATACCGATACCCCCAGGTGCAAAAAGACGAGATCGAGAAGCTGGTACAGGAGATGCTGCAGGCAGGGGTTATTCGCCCTAGTGCTAGTCCTTTTTCTAGCCCAGTGCTTCTGGTTAAGAAAAAGGACGGCAGTTGGAGATTTTGTGTCGATTACCGGGCTCTCAACAAGGAAACTGTCCCCGACAAGTTTCCCATTCCGGTGATTGACGAGCTGCTAGACAAGCTGCACAGAGCGGTGGTCTTCTCGAAGATCGACCTGAAGTCGGGGTACCACCAGATTCGCACGAGGCATGAAGATGTGCAGAAGACCGCCTTCAGAACCCACGAAGGCCATTACGAGTTCCTCGTCATGCCTTTTGAGCTGACAAACGCACCCGCTACCTTCCAATCACTGATGAATAAGGTCTTCCGACCCTACTTACGGAGGTTCGTCTTGGTCTTCTTCGATGATATCCTAGTCTACAGTGCATCGTTACAGGATCATCTGGGCCATCTGGAGATAGTGTTGCGAGAGCTGGAGGATCATCAGCTACAGGCCAACTGGAAGAAGTGCCTCTTCGGACAGGCGCAGGTGGAGTACCTGGGGCACATCGTGTCGACGGATGGGGTGGCAGCCGATCGATCGAAGATTTCAGCCATGTTGGATTGGCCGCAGCCAAGGACATTACGGTCCTTGCGGGGGTTTCTGGGTCTCACGGGGTATTATCGGCGATTCGTGAAGGGGTTCGGCACCTTGGCGTGGCCCCTTACGGAGCAGCTGAAGAAGGATAGTTTCTGCTGGGGAAAAGAGGCGAAGAGGGCATTCCAGGCCCTCAAGGAGGCGATGACGACAGTTCCAGTGCTAGCACTCCCAGATTTTGAGAAGAAGTTTGTGGTGGAGTCAGATGCATCGGGCTTCGGGTTGGGGGCCGTACTGATGCAGGAGCAGCGACCGATCGCTTACTTCAGCCAGGTTTTATCTTCCAGGGCCAGGCTGAAGTCTGTCTATGAGCGAGAGTTGATGGCAATCATGCTGTCAATACAGAAGTGGAGGCCCTACCTATTTGGGAGGGAGTTTGTGGTACGGACAGACCAGCGGAGTCTGAAGTACCTCTTGGAGCAGCGCATGGTGGCAGAGGAGCACCAGATGTGGTTGTCCAAGTTGAGCGGGTATAAGTTCGAGATCCATTACAAACCCGGCTCGGACAACAAGGCGGCAGATGCGCTTTCCCGACGAGATGAGGGGGTACATGTGGTAGCCCTTTCTATTTCACTGATGTTGCGGAGCGACACCCTGCTAGCGGAGACTGAGGCAGATGAGGAGCTGCAGCGAATCCGGGAGGCGATCGCTGGGGGATCTACAGACTTCCCGGGCTACACATTAGAGGAGCGACTACTACTGTACCGAAGGAGGCTGGTGATTCCTCGGACTTCTAGTCACATTCCTACTCTCTTCCATGAGTTCCACAGCAGCGCTGTGGGGGGCCACTCAGGAGGATACCGGACTTATCAGAGGATGGCTCGGGAGCTCTACTGGCCGGGCATGAGGAAGGATATCGCGAGGCTGGTATCGGAGTGCGATATATGTCAGCGCCATAAATACCAGGCGACATCTCCAGCGGGTCTTCTACAGCCCTTGGAGTTACCGGAGAGGATATGTGAAGACATCTCGATGGATTTCGTGGCGGGGTTGCCACGATCAAAGGGTTTCACTACGATATTTGTTGTGGTCTACCGCCTCAGCAAATACAGCCATTTCATCCCACTACGCCACCCATTTACTGCAGCGTCAGTGGCAGTTGCTTTTTTGAGGGAGGTGGTCAGGCTGCATGGGTACCCTCGCTCGATTGTGTCAGACAGGGATAAGGTGTTTCTGAGCACTTTTTGGAAGGAGATGTTCCGACTACAGGGGACATCGCTACGACGGAGCACGGTTTATCACCCACAGACGGACGGCCAGACGGAGGTGCTTAACCGCAGTGTGGAGACATACCTCCGGTGTTTTGCGTCAGAGACACCTAGGAAGTGGGCCGGGTGGTTGATATGGGCTGAGTACTGGTACAACACCTCGTACCACTCGGCTGCGAGGATGACATCGTTTTAGATTGTGTATGGCCGAGATCCGCCCCATCTAGTGCATTACAGCAGGGGATCCACCCCGGTGTCAGGATTAGAGCAGCAGTTGGAGGATCGTGACCGGGTGTTAGAGGAATTGAAGCGCCACCTACTGCGAGCACAGCAAATCATGAAGAAGAAGGCAGATGCACATCGCAGGGAGGTGGAGTTCGCCGTGGGGGAGCGTGTCTATCTGAAGCTGCGTCCCTACAGACAGCGTTCTATGGCCCACCGGCGCAATGAGAAGCTAGCAGTGAGGTATTATGGGCCTTACGAGGTTGAGGCCCGGATCGGCAAGGTGGCGTATCGACTGAAGCTTACTCATACTACCAGGATCCATCCGGTTTTTCACGTCTCACAGTTACGCCGAGCTATTGGAGATCACGTGGCGTCGTCTACATTGCCCCCAACTCTCACGGTTGACATGGAGGTACTTTTGGCACCCGAGGAGGTTACAGGCATTCGTACAGGAGCATCGGGAGCACGGGAAGTTCTGATTCGTTGGTCGGGATTGCCGGAGTTTGAGGCAACGTGGGAGATTTACGATCATATCCTGCAGCAGTATCCTGATTTCCACTTTGAGGACAATGTGAAACTCCTGGGGGGAATAGTGATACGCTTATCACCTACGAGAGGAGGCGCAAGAAGACTAAGGAGTAATTGCTGGACACACCGACGATTTGGGGATATAATTTCTTTATGCACTATTAGTTGTTTTGTGTTGCTGTACGCACCACGCCTCATCATTATATAAGAGAGGGCGTGGGCTAGGGTTAGGGTATCGAATTAGTAGCCGTCTTTTGACATTCCTAGAGTTCTCCGAGGAGATCTAGAAGAGAGTTTAGGCTTTTCCCTTAGCAAAAGCTAGAAGAGGGGCCAACTCTCCCAAAATTGGCTACTTATCTTTTGTAACCCTATTTTCTCTATTTCCCAATTCAATAAAAATCCCCAAATTCCACCAAACAAACCCTAGTCCGCATCAGATGCATGGCCATGTCTTCTGTAGATGCGGTTGGGGATTTCTTTAGAAACAATGCTTCAATATAACAGTAAGAGTATAAAATACTCCAAAACTAAGAAAATATTTAAACATAAAATTGACAAAAATTCCAAGTATGAGGCACATGGAAGAGCATGATCACATTGATTTGCAAAGGAATGTAAATATTACCATAAAATGGAGGCCCGCGATCCGAAAACTTATTTACATTAGACTGAAGCTGTTGCTAATCTGATCTAAGATCAGGTGTGGGGTTAGGAACTGAACCACTATGAGGAGATGAATCTCAAGCTTTGACATTGAAAGCACCAGCAGATCCAGCTTTCACCTTTCCTCTAGCTTGATTCATACCAGATGAACTCTTAACTTGTGAATCACCCCAAAAATCCCTTGAAGCAACCCCAAATCAAGCGCCATCCTTTCTGAATATCTTGCGATCCCCTTCAACAAACCCAGATTTGCCTTTATCTTGATCTCTAAGCCATTTCTTGGAAAAATGAGCAATATGCCCTAACCCCATTGGAATGAAAGCGCCTCTTAGCTTCATGATAATCGCCCGCCATGTGACTGTTCCCCCTACAACGAAAACACAACCAATTATGCTTGATAAAAGCAACAGACATTTGAGGCTGCGATCTGAAATTTGGAGTATCTCGATGCTTCTCAAAAGGAAATCCTTGTAGGAACCGAAAGAATCGACCCCCAAAACCCCAGCTGCTTAATGACAAAGGCTCTTAAGCCGATCAAAACCCTTTATAATTACCAACAGATTCTCAATCTGCCATTAAGTTTATTATAAAAGAAACTAGTACATGCAAATCTAGACTTAGACAATACTCCACATGGCTAAGCCATCTATCATGGCTCACCACTGTGTTTCGATAAAATTGTATTCGTTTCCCATTCTCCGATCTTAGTTATTTATGACAATAGCTTTTTTTATTTCAATTAAGATCTTGGAAGGGACAAAACATCTTGTGCATGGTGAACAAACAGAGGCAGCTGTTATGTGAGTAAAACATATATCCAATGCTGATCTGCTCGCCTCTGAATTGCATCCCCAAATTTTTTTGTTTTCAGGGAATTTGGGAAATTAGTATTTTGAACTATGAAATCCCTTATAGCTAATAGGTTGAAAAGTTTTGTATGGTCCCACATTTTCATTGAAATTAGGGCCATGGTAACCGCATTATTTACACCTGAAATATCAGCACCATATGTTATACTTTGTTTGCCATATAGCTATTTATATGTAGTTAACAATCTTATCAAACGTGCAGCAAAATTGCATGATGTTGATTAACAAACCTTAATTATTTGATGGCATCATGAGTTTTCTATTTTATATTTCAAAAATATTCTTTGATATTATGACCTAATTTCCATGTTCCGCATGTACAATACTTAATCTGCGGGATCTAATATAATAGATGCTAAACCTATGTCTTGGATATTCGTCTATAGGTCAATTACATAAATGCTCATGCAACTTCCACACTTGCTGGCGACCTGGCTGAGGTGAATGCTATAAAACAAGTATTCAAGAACCCGAAGGAGATCAAGATTAATGCGACAAAGGTGCAGTTTTTCTTCTCCTCACTCCTTTTAGTTTTAATGCTTTTTTTAAAATGAAATTTCTCATATTTGCTTATTTGTGAGTTCTTTTGTATCTTCAGTCTATGATAGGACACTGCCTGGGAGCTTCTGGGGGTCTGGAAGCCATTGCTACAGTTAAAGCTATAACCACTGGATGGCTGCATCCGAGCATTAACCAATTCGTAAGTAGGCATTCCTTTGATGCGTGCAATTGGCAATGTGACCCATGTTTGTGGGGATTCACTCTCATTCTGGTGACTTGCATGTAACCAATGAAATGTTTTCAATTCGCCAGCAACCAAACCAAATCATAATATGAACACGAAATATAAAGGGGAAATACACACTGGTCACAATAATAGCCCTTTTGGTTCCCCTAAAGCTTGTCAAAGTGGTATTTTTGGCTGAACTTCCGGATGATGGTTATATTATCCACACAGAACCCTTGCAATTGTTTCTTAGCATTATCCAGCTGCTAGGAAAGCAGATACATATTTATTCTCTTCAAAACTAGCTGTTAATAAACCATTAAAATGAAGCATGTCATGTTCCAGTGGAATGTACGGTAGAAGTAAAGTTTATGGTTTCACCGCGTCATGCGTTTTGGCCTCTAATAATAACAGTGTCCAAATACAGTTATTTCTATATATGGTTTTGGACTCACGGTCACTCACCAATGGTATGTATTTTGATTGATTCTATCCTTTCATTGCAGAATCCAGAGCCTGCTGTCGAGTTTGACACAGTAGCAAACAAAAAGCAGCAGCACGAAGTGAACGTTGGTAAATGTCGATGTTCTATTATCACCAGTCTTCGGTTCAGGTAGACTGAATGATCTGAGCCTCACACATTCTCTTTTCTTTTTCTCTTTCTCGTTTGCAGCCATTTCAAATTCTTTTGGATTTGGTGGGCACAACTCAGTGGTGGTGTTTGCGCCTTTTAAGCCATGAGCGGATTCGGTTCAAGATTTTTACCCTTTTGGAGGATTTTACTTCTTTTTAGCCTGATTGAGACTATTCAACAAAGACTCGCAGATTCCAGCGGAGTATGTTGGGGATGATGATTCTTTTGAACTGCTTTCAATTTGTTTGTTTGGTGCAGTGATCGTTTTGCCAGGTGATGTTTATATTTTAGTGCTGTAGAGGACAAAATGGTTGCACCGTGAGTTCATTCTATCCTTGTTCTCGCTCTTCCTCTTCCATGGAGCAGAGCTAGTTTAAGTGCTTTCATGTATCAGTTACTTTCTTCAAAAGCTTAAGTTGGTAGCTTGTTGGTGGTCTCCGATTGTATTTGAGTATTTGCGAGTACACTAGCTTCAAAAAGTATTTCTGTGAGATAAAAAAGTACAGATCATATATCATGTTATTATGGTATGTACCATGTTATATCATGTTATTACGTGTTACATGTTATGTGAGGAGAATATGTCACATCTATTATACAATTCATGAAGTTTATCCTACGTGGCAGTTTTGTCCCAGTCATATTTTTTGTTGCTGACTGGGACGCCACGTAGGGGTTGGGTGGGGTTCTGGACTTGGGTTTGGGATGAGTTTTTTTTGCGTTTTAGTCCCTGTTTTTCCTCTTTTTTTTCCCCAACCCTTCTCTCACACACACCCACGCTTTTTGCACTTTGTCGAACGTTTCTCTCTGCATTTGCGCCCGGGCGACGACTGTCTCCGTGCCCTCTGGGCACAGGTTATAACTAGTCATTGTATATGAGCGCAAGTAGAATTTAAATATATATAAATCATGTGATACTTGTATGCATTACCATCATTAGAATCATCAGATATGAGTATCTGCCTTGGTGGTGGAGTCCAATAGAAGCAAGTTGCCAACATGCCGCAAGCAACAAAGAGAATGCCCGCAGCGTAAAGAAATGGATCAAAATCTGCAGTTGGAAGTTATTGTTCTCTCGTTGATGCAAACACCATAAATAATGAAGGATGCTCATAAATCTTATAGCTTTATCTGAACTGGATTCTTTACACGTGCATTATCCATGTGTATTCCGATGAATATGTATAGACATTTGACGTTTTAATGTGCTCAGCCTTCTGATTGATTGTTTGGATTTTTAATTTCTTTCTAATTATTAGAATCATGCTAAATGAATTCAATTTTCCTTTAAAAACAAAAAAATGTAAATGGTAAAGACTGTTGTATTGTTGAATAAACTCCAAGAAAGAGTAACCATGGCTCATAGCCATGGTCCTCTATATATTCATATCAATGGTATACCAAGGGTCACCACTACTAACTAGTGGGGAGTAATGGAGGGATAGAGAGGTGGGGAGGCCAAAGGCCTCCCTCACTCATAACACTCCTCTTTATCCATCGATTTGGCCTCCCTCACTCATAACACTCCTCTTTATCCATCGATTTCTTTGGTCTTAGCGTATAAAGCTAAGTGGGTGGATACTTCTGGATCCAGAGTAATCGTGTTTGCCTCGTTAAAACCTTAGCTGTGGAAAACCCAGTGGAAAAAACCAACAGTTTAAGGAAAAAAAGTACAACCCACATGTTACTCCCTCTGATCCGTACAAGCTTCAGGCTTGTAAGTCTTTCAGCTGTCTCATACCAATTCCTTTTACAAGTTTTACAAAAATACATCTCGGCAAAGACTTAGTAAACAAATCAGCTAAGTTGTTGCAGGACTGGATCTGCAGAACTTTGACCTCCTCGTTCTTTTGTAGATCGTGCGTCCAGAAGAATTTGGGAGATATGTGTTTCGTTCTGTCGCCTTTGATGTAGCCCTTTTTGAGTTGTGAAATGCATGCAGTGTTGTCTTCAAACAAGACAGTGGGCTCAAGATCACCAGTCTTCAGGCCAGTGGTATCAAGGATGTGTTGGACGATGGAGCGAAGCCAAAAACACTCTTTGATTGCTTCGTGGATCGTAATGAGTTCAGAGTGATTGGATGATGTTGCTGTTGTAGTTTGCTTTACCGATCTCCATGAGATAGCAGTTCCTTCGTAGGTAAACACAAAACATGTCTGTGATTTTGCTGTATGGGGATCTGATAGGTAACCTGCATCAGCATAACTAAGTAACTAGAAGGAGGCACCTCTTTGGTAATATAGTCCCAGATCTATAGAACCTTGGAGGTAGCGTAGAATGTGCTTTACTCCGTTCCAGTAGCGCTTTGTAGGCGCATCACTGTGTTTGGCAAGAAGATTAACTGCGAACGCTATATCGGGACGCGTGGAGTTTGCCAGATATAGAAGGGCTCCAATGGCACTGAGGTTGGGTACTTCAGGACCCAGTAACTCATCCCACTCTTCCAACGGTCGGAAGGGGTCCTTATGAACATCCAGTGATCTCACGACCATAGGAGTACTTAAAGGATGACATTGTTCCATTCGAAACTTGTTAAGAAGTTTCCTTGTATAGTTTGATTGGTGTAACAGGATTCCACCTCGTAGGTGCTCAATCTGTAAGCCAAGATAGTACCTTGTTTTGCCTAGGTCTTTCATTTCGAATGTATGCTTTAGGCTGTTAGATATTTCATTGATCTCTGCAGGAGATCCTATGAGATTTAAGTCGTCCACATATACTGCGACGATGACAAATCCCGTTTCCGTTCTTTTGATAAAGATACATGGACAGACTTCATTGTTTGTGAATCCTTGCTGTGCAAGGAAAACACTTAGTCTGTTATAGTACATTTTTCCCGATTGCTTAAGACCATATAATGATCTTTGAAGCCTTACAGAGAAGACGTCCCAAGGTCTCTCTTTCACCTCTGTGGGTAAATTAAACCCATCTGGAAGTCTCATATAGATTTCTTTATCTATATCGCCATATAGATATGCAGTCACAACGTCCATGAGCTGCATTTATAGGCTTTCCAGAGATGATAGGCTAAGCAAGAATCGGAAAATGATCGCATCCATGACCAGGGAATATGTATCTTCATAATCAATCCTGACCTTTGGAAAAATCCCTGCGCTACAAGGCGTGCCTTGTAGCGTACGATCACATTTTCTTCGTTTCTTTTTCTAATGAAGACCCACTTATATCCCACAGGTTTAACAACTATATGTGTTTGGACTACTGGTCTAAAGACTTTGCGTTTCAAGAGTGAGTCTAGCTCTACTCTTATTGCATCGTCCCACTTTGGCCAATCTACTCTGCGTTTGCATTCCGCTAGAGATCGTGGTTCGACGTCATCGTCGTATTCAGCGACGTGAACGACAATAGCAAACGCAAAATCGTCGTCGACGACTGTGCTATATCTGTCCAGTACCTCTCCAGTACGTACGTAATTTAATGATGTTTCTCCTATTGTTTCCTTTGCAGGGAAAATAAGGAGGGGAGAGGTTGCTGGTCTGAGCTCAGCATCCTGTGGATGGATCATCGTAATATCTCCAGGAATCTTCCTCTTTCGAGGAACTTTATATTTTGAACCCGGAGGTCGTCCTCTTTTCAATTGAGGTACAACCAAATCTGCTGTCGGTGGATTGCATCCATCTTTGGGGATGTCAATCCTAGCTGGCGTGTTGGCAGCAGGGACGTGTGAACGAACAATCTTCTGGTTGTCCTAAATTATCCGACATTAAATGTACTGTGTTCTGAATTTGAAGGATCTTCAGGATCTCATCTTTACACAAATTAGTACACGGATCAAATAGAGACAAAGACTTCTTGTCCCAAGAAATGGTCTCAGAAGCGTCAGACTTATTAGACTGTGGCCTAGTTTTGGAAAAGTTTTCTCATCGAATTCACAGTCATCAAGACGTGCTTTAAATGCGTCTCCCATGAAAGGTTCCAAGTATCTAATAATAGAAGGCGAATCAAACCCAATATAGATACCTAGACGACGCTAAGGACCCATTTTGGTCCTCTAAGGTGGTGCTATTGGGACATATACCACACAACCAAACACTCTCAAATGAGAGATATCTGGTGGTGCACCATATGCTAGCTGCATCGGAGATAGGAATGGCAATATTGCGGGGCGGGGCGGGGCGGGTATTTAACTACCCAAGCTTGCCCCAACCCATCTACAGGCCGGGGCGGGGCGGGTCGCGGGCCGGGGCGGGGCGGGTTCTTTCTTACCAAAACCGGGTCGGGCCGGGTCGGGCCAGTCGGGTCAAGTCATTATTTCCATCAATATGAAGCCCAAATAAAAATTTTATTTTGTGAATTAGGAGAATTTTGATTTATTTGGTAATTTGGAATTGGGAATTGGCCCAATTAGGAGAACTATGGAATAGAGTATGACTTATGGGTTATTCGCTGAGTGCATGGTCCGCATCAAAATAGTAAACCTCTAAAGTTTACCGGGTCGGGTCGGGTCGGGTCGGGTCGGGGCACATACAAAGCCCAAGCTTGCCCCGACCCGGCTGCGGGCCGGGTCGGGCCGAGTCAAAACCGGGTCGGGCCAGGTTGGGCCGGGCGGGTCAGGCCATTACTGCCATCCCTAATCGGAGATAATATATGGCCACCAGAGGGCCTTATCCTAGTAAGCGATGTGGCATGCAGTATAGCATGCCCCCAAGCAGCCATGGGCAACCGGGATTGCATGAGCAATGAACATGCAATCCATTGGAGTCTCTTTATAAGAGACTCTGCTGATCCATTCTGGGTGTGAACATGTGCTACAGGATGTTCAACTTCGATACCAGTTGCCCGGCAATAGTCTTTGAAGACTTGAGAAGTGAATTCACCCGCGTTATCAAGACGTAATTTCTTAATATAGTTATCGGAGAAATGAGCCCACAACCTAATTATTTGTGCCAATAGATTTGGGAAAGCTAGGTTGCGAGTGGACAATAGGCACACATAAAACCATTTTGTGGATGCATCAATCAGTACCATGAAGTACCAAAATGGGCTACTTGCAGGGTGAATAGGCCCGCAAATGTCGCCATGAATTCTCTCTAGGAAGCCTGGAGACTCTAATCCCACTTTCAGGAGGGATGTTCTCGTTATTAGTTTTCCCTTAAAACAAGGGGGGACAAGGAAACTCACCCTTTTGAAGAATCCTCTGGTTCTTCAAATTATGTCCACGGGATTCAGTGATGATGCGGCGCATCATCACTGATTAAGGGTGACCAAGTCTATCGTGCCAGAGTTGAAATTCTGGCAATGAAAGGCACTTCTGGTGCTCAGTCATATTGGCTTCTATAGGGTGAATATATGTGTGGTAGAAACCCGACGGGAGTCCCTTAAGTCGTTCGTAGATGGTCTTCTGGCCATCTTTTTGATGAGTCACATACATATATTGAATGTTTTCTTCATCTCTGATTTCTAAGTGATACCCGTTAAAACGAATATCCTTGAAACTTATGGGATTCCTATTGGATTTTGGAGAGAAAAGTGCATTGTGTATTTTGAGTCTTGTGTTATTTAGGAGCAATATGATTGCTTCACCAGATCCTTCGATTATATTGGACAGTCCTGAAATTGTGATAATAGGACCGTCATATTTGTTTAAGCTATAAAAATAGCATCGATCGTGAAGGATGGTGTCCATCGAAGCACTGTCCACTAGGCACTCACACTTCATCTATATTAAACAAAGTGAAAATTTATTTGAGTAATGAAAATTGACATTCAGATTAAAGTTCATACAAAGCAAACTACAGATGAAGCTACATTTATTTTAAATGCATAGAAAAACAGAAGATAAGGCTCAATCGAGCAGATCATCATTCTCGAAGTTTTGTACAGTGAACTTGGTCGGAGCTTGAATATCTGCCAGGTTTTTTTCAGGGGGAGGCTTCAGGCTCGTCGGATACAGGTCCTGGAGGTGGCGAGGAGTGCGACAGTTTCTGGACCAATTTCCAGTCATGCCACATCTATGGCATTTGTCCTCCTAGTTTTTCTTTGGAATTAGCACTTGACCAGTGTTCTTACGCTTTCATGTGAAGTTTTTCTTCCCCTTGTTGTTGTTCTGGGGTGGTGCTCTTGCTGGCTTCATTGCAACTTTTCCTTTGTTATTTCTAGCATTCTTCTTGTTTTTCCACTTCTGGGGAGAAACATTGTGGGCTTCAGGGAGAGGGGCAGCACCAGCAAGGTGCAGATTATGAGTGGCAAGTAGTAAGTCTCTATTCTGCTCTGCACTAAGAAGGTAAGAGAGCAAATCAGAGAAATTCGTGAACTTGCGTTCACGGTACTGTTGCATGAGGATTGCATCTTTTTCATGGAACGAGGTAAATGTCTTTTCCAACATGCGATGCTCCTAGACTTCTTCACCACACAACTTCAGGCTTGAGGTGTTATTATAAAGTGCTGAGTTGTACTCAGCAACGGACTTATAGTGCTGAAAATGGAGATTTTTCCACTCATAACTGGCACGTGGTAGTTTGACATCAATTTGATGCCTATAACGTGCCTCCAGCGCTGTCCACAACTCAAGAGGGTCTTCTACCATTAAGTATTCGGCCTTTAAGGTCCGATCTATGTGTATCCTGATATAGATAATGGCTTTCGCATTATCCATGTCGGAGACAACGGTAGTGCAACTGCCAGTTGGCTGGGCCGCTGCAGGGGCCTTGCAAGCAGTTATCTTGGCCGATGCAGGGGCCAAAATTGAGTGAAGGAGTGCCATTGAACGCAAGTGGAATTTCAGGTCCACTCGCCAGCTCAGATAGTTCTTTCCTGCTGCGTCAAAGACCTCGAAATCGACTCTAGCCAAATTTTTCATTTATCTATGCAATTAAATACGCATGAATTATATTTGTGAAAAATAAATTCACGCAAAGTAAATAACAGTCATGTGGGGATCAACCAGATACCCTTAGAAACAAAATGTCCAAAAATGTCCGAAAACAGTCCAAAAAATGAAATACAAAAAGAAATGAAAAATACAATTTGGAAACCCAATTTGGGTCCTAGCATAATGCATTTCATCTCCGTCCTCAATCGGCTGAGCTCTGGTCTTTGGCATTTTATATTATAACCTCACTACAATATCTCTAAAAACAGAAAAAGAAAGCGAGGAATATAAAAAGGTGTATCTCAAAATGGCCGATCCTAAACTACAAGACTGAATTATTTACAACATCCACGCAGTTTATATTAAATAATTATGCAACACACGCAAGCATATCAAATTTAATTTAATAAACATTTATTGGAGAAATATAAATATTTAATAATTACTTGGGCCACGTGGAGACATATCCTGCACCGTTAGGTTAGATAACTAATGGCAGAGCGATCTCAGGACCTTCCATAATTCTTAAAAAAAATAAAAATCTAATTAATCCAATTAATGTGCATTTTGTTGAATTTAACATAATATGAAATAATTAAAAGTATTAAGTAAATCAACCAAAAAATTGTCAAAATTAATAATTTTGATTTTTCCTAATTTTTACCGAATTTTCTAGGATTTTTTTGAATTTTTATGTTAAATTTAAGGAATTAATAATGAAGAACTGAATAAAAATTGTGTTTTAATTAATTTTAAAGCCTATTGGTCTTATGTGTGGGCTTTAGGCCCAAACAGCCGAAATACTAAAATTTATTTAGTTTTGGACGGCAGGCCCATGGGCTTTAAAAAAAATTTCTTTCAAAAAATACACATTTGGGGGGTAAAACACCCTTAAACATACCCTAAGCCTAATTTAAGGGTTAGGGTTATCGTTAAGAAGGTGAACAGCCCCCTCTCCCCATTTACAGATCTCGGCATATGGGGGAGGCCGGAACAACGGCTCCCCCTCCCCCTTCTTCTCATTCGGCAAAGCAGGCAGGGGGGAGGCCGGAACAGTGCCCCCCCTTCTTATTCGTGGGGTCGCAGCTTAGAGGAGCCCCCGACGGGGTGGGGGGTGGGGTGGGTGGGTCGGCACCGGAGAGCCCCCCCGAAAGGGGGGGTTGCTGCAGAGGGGAGCCCCCCCCCCCCCCCCCCCCCCCCCCGATGTGGGGGGGTGACGCCCGAGAGCCCCCCCACCGGCGTAGGGGGGTCACGCTCGAGAGCCCAACAACGCCCCACCCGAAGGGGGTGTGCACAGGAGGAGCCCCCCGGAGCGGGGAGGGGGGTGCGCAGGAGGAGCCCCCCCGATGGGGGCGTTTGCCGGAGACCCCCCCCGAAGTGGGGGGGCGGGCAGGAGTAGCCCCCTTGACTGGGGGGCAGTGTGGCGACCGGGTCGAATGGGGTACTATTCCCCCCTTCGGGGGGATTAGGGTGAATTTTTTTTTGTTAAATTCTATTGTATTTGATATGATGATTTTAAGCCGATGTAATTTAAATTCAATGCTCCATCTCAATGATCTAAGGGATCAAAAATTTTTACCTCTAGATCAAAGATCTCGGGAAGATCGATAAAAAAAATAAAAATCCGTAGAATGAATCCCCGATTCCGATGCCCCGTGGAAATCGCCGCAACGGATCGCTGCAACCAAAAGATTCCTAGGGATCGAGCTTCAACGCGCAGAAATCGTCGCAACGGATCGCAGCAACCAAGATTCCCTAAGCGCGGTGAGGGTGATTTGAGGGGATAAAAATGGAAGCTCTAGAACAAGAGCTCAAGTGCTGATAACGTGTTGAATAAACTCCAAGAAAGAGTGACCATGGCTCATAGCCATGGTCCTCTATATATTCATATCAATGTTATATCAAGGGTCCCCACCACTAAGTAGTAGAGAGTAATGGAGGGATAGAGAGGTGGGGAGGCCAAAGGCCTCCCTCACTCATAACATGTATCAAATTGAAGATCCATGGGTTTTGCATTCAATTATAAAGTTGGAATTGGTTGCAAAATGACAATTTTTTTGGGCTTTTTAAGGATATCGGTCCTTCAATAAATGTCAATTTTTAAATGAGTCATTCAAATCATTTTATTTGCAATTTAATTCTACCAAATTTATTAATGTAAACAAAAAATTCACTCTTAGTATTTTTCATTCAAAATTTAACCGGTTCTGGTTAAATATCAATTGGATCCGGTTATACAGTTAATACATTTCATTCTGGGTTTCAGTTTCAAATAGTGGCTTTTGGGTTAGTGTTAAGAATTTTAACCGGTTCGGATTAGAAAAAGAGATGAAAGACTAAGAGAGAAGGATGAGGATGACATGGGAGGCAACTGTTTAAGGGGAGGAGGAGATGTGAGGACATGCTTTGGGATGAGGAGATGAGAGGCAGCAGTTTGGGGGAGGATGAGGAGGCAGTTTGAAGTGGAGAAAAGAGGTAGATGAGGTGAAAAGAAGAGAAAGAGGGTGCCGGTTGGGGGAAGGATGAGGAAGATGACAAATGTGTAGTCGGTAGTTTGGAGGAGGAGGATGAGAAGATCGGTGGCAGTGGTTTGGGAGGATGAAGGAGCGGTTTGACGAGGAAAAAGAAGGAGAAGGATGATGATGAGAGGAAGGGACGGAAAGGGGTGGCACTGGGAGGGGTGAGGAGGAGGAAAGGGGTGTCATTTGTTTAGAGGGGAGGGGATGATTTGAGGATGATGATGATGATGATGAAAGGGGTGGCATTTTTTTAAAGGGGAGGGGCGGCGTTTTGGGGGAGGAGGTGGATGAGGTGGTAATGGATGGGAGGAAGGTAGTGGTTTGGGGACTGATGAGGAGAAGTTTGAACATGAGAAGGAATGAAGAAGAGAACGTTAAAAACAAGGAATATTCTGTTAATTTAAACCGAATATACCTCAATTCAAAATAAATATTAAAATAGGAGGATTTTTTTGAGTAAGTTAATAGATTTGGAAGACCAAATCCCAACATGATTTCATGTATTCTTTTAAAAATAGACATTTATAGCTGATCGTTATCTTAAAAATCCTTCTTTGACACACAAAAACACACAAATGGACATTAGTAGCATTATCTAGAATAAATAACTTGGCAATATAGAAAAATCTATTTTTGTTTTTTGAAAAAACACAAAACACATGTGTGTGTGGGTGAGTGGGTGATGATGATGTAGTTGTGCACTTGCACAAAAACCCATCTTTTCCATTTTTTTAAATTTTATTGTTGGATTAATATACACCTTTTAAAACTCAAACCCCCAAATATGAGTGAACCCTAGGGTCATTTGACTCTTGATCCACTCGTTGCAAAGAGTTCTATTTTTCGGTAACTTCTGGGAAAGTTAAATTTGCAAGTGTTAGATTGATGATCAAATAGCATTGGATTCACTTGATTTTTGGTGTGTTGATAATCCATGATGTGTACAACAATACAATAAATTTTTTTTGAAATACATAATGGAAAAATGGAAAAGCTGTGCGCTTGCATATTTAACTTAGTTGTGCATGTGCACAGTTACACACACACACACACACACACACACAGAGAGAGAGAGAGAGAGAGAGAGAGAGAGAGAGAGAGAGAGAGAGAGAGAGAGAGAGAGAGAGAGAGAGAGAGAGAGAGAGAGAGAGAGAGAGAGAGATTAAGCGGGATGTGCAACCGATATAGGACTTTTCTACACCGGAGATGATGTGGCACCACTCTATTGGTTATGATTTCTTTAATTATGGGCTAGGGTTTAAGTGCAAAATGATATACTAATTTGCAAATAAACACAAGTGCACACGCATGCACACACACACACAAATGGGTAACCCGTGCAAATATTTCCTATGGATCACCCCGTGCCGAAAAACTTTAACATTTAAAAAGATTCGATTTTTTTATGTTTAATCCATGCAATTGTATAACCCATGGAAAATATTGGATGAATCCTACGAGGATTTAATCATCGATCAAATCGTTACAAAATTTAACGGTTTAAGAAAAATATAATTTTTTGTTATGCCTTGATCTGTGGTCAAATCCCATTATTTATTAAGGGGTGTATAATACATGGAGAAGACCATTTTTAAAAAAGTTCAAAAAAATTAAAAATATTTTTGCATGAAAAATTCTATATGAAATGTTTGCACATGAATATTTGTATATAATCTATATATATGTATGTACGTATATATGTGTGTATATATGTAACGCTGATTTCGTTGATTTTGTATTGGGTGAATTTATGAAAAACATTCTTTAATTTTGAATTGTTTCGTGAATATCCTCAACTTTTTTGTTCGAAATGCATACAAACTTGTATGCTTCTTGCAAAAAGTCTATTCCGACATCTAACCATTCAAAAATGAAGTCATGTGCTATGTGCGTGATCATTTTGTAACGAAAATACCATCATACCAAGATATTTTTTAGCTGAAATATTTTTAACAATATTTAAAATTGCAAAAGATCATGAAAAAATTACATTATAATGCTTGAAAAGTCAAATGTTAAAGGATATGTGATGTCAGTTACAAAACGTTTTATTATCATGAAACCGTTAAATTTGTAACTGTCAGATTATGTGACAAATATGGGGAGGATAAACTTGATTATTGGTATATTGAACATCCATGATGTAGATTACTTTTAAAAAATTTAAAAAACAATGAGCATACGCTACAGCGTAGGAATTTTTTTCGTTCTATCAGCACATATACATATTATTAAAAAAATTAGTAAACCATCAAAAAAATTCTGAAGAAAAGGGAAAATTTTTTGATACATTGGAAGAAAAATACATCAAATCATAGAGAGAACCCCATAGATACACATGCCTCCAATACATCCATCTGGATTACATGTGATAAGTAAGCTGGTGGGTGGACCCACACCTGGAGTTCAGTGTCTAAGTTACAACACAGGGTCGCAAAAGCATCAGCACAAAAGTTCACCTCACGCAAGATATGTCGAAAGGAGCATATATGGAATCTGGAGGCTAACTACCTAATATCCAAAATTAAGCTGAGGAGAGGATGAGATGATACGTCAGGTGCATCAAGAAGGTGTAGATATACCTACGAATCTGATTCACATAAAATGTCCTGGAAGCCATTACTCTAGGCAATCTCGAGATCCCATTGAAGAGCCTGAAGTTTCACATACAATATTTTGGAACAGAACCAATGTATGCGGAGAAAACAAGGGTCCAATTCTCTACATCACCACAAAAAATTCCCCTAGCCTAAGAGACACCCAGATTCCCTTTGCTAGCACCATCAACATTCAACCTGAGAACCCCTTACGAGGAGGGGTCCATCGAATGAGCAAATTGGCGGAAGAAGTAACTAGCGACCTTCCAAACCCTTGAGCCACCTCGATTGCAGTAAGAGCAATATGCCTGGTAGTAAAGTACTCATCATCAATAACATCATTAGGAGTGAAAATTCGATGACACTTGGAACCCTAAATCTTCCATATGCAGGTAGCAAAGAGTGCTACTTGAGGGAAAGGCCGGGCCTTCTGATGGAGAAATTCTGTGAGCCAATCAGAAGGCAGCAAAGTGAAGAAATCAGGAAATACGAAAGTAGGAAAGAGAGCATTCCAAACCATCCTCGCTTTCTGGCAGTCATAAAGAACATGTAGTGTAGTCTTAGATACAAAAGTACAGGAATTGCAGACGGCAGACTCCGAAATACCCCGCTTGAATCGCATCTCATTAGTAACAATCCTGTCATTAGAGACTATCCAGAGAAATAACGTCATCGGGTAGGTAGTGACCATGTCCATAACCATGCAAATTTGAACTCCCCACCTGGAGTAGAAGCCTTCAGCAATTGAAAATAAGAAGATTGAGTAGTAAACTTCCCGTGAGATGTGAACTGCCAAATATAATTATCATGTATTCCCACGACATGGGGTATAGGGTATGCCATGATCACTTGAGCCACATCTTCATGAACTACTAAAAGCAGCTTTGTCACATCCCAAGATCCATCTCGTATAAACTCACAAACTGGCACCTGAGTGGAGTCCATGTTCGTCGGAGCAGAAAGATGAGAAGTAAGAGGTCTCCCCAGCCACTTATCTTTCCAAAAATCTAGAAAAGATCCATCCCACACCCTCTTCACTCACCTCAAACATAACCCCTGCGAACCTTGGACAAGACTGCGCCAAGCATAGGACCACGCAGTAGGGAACAAATCAAGACTGGAAAAGAAAGAGAGAATGTCATCAAGAAGTTTATATTTAGCTCGCAGTAACCGAACCCAAAGAGTAAGGTTCTTGCAAAAACCTCTACGCTAATCTCTGCAGCAGTACCAGCTTATGAAATTTCATCGCACAAATGGCAAGACCACATAGTTTCTTAGGCTGCACACCTCTTGTCAATGCACAAGATGGATCTTCTTCCTGTCCTCAGTCCCACCCCAGAGAAAAGACATATTCCACCAGTCTATTGCTACTGTAATATGCTTAGGAAGTTTGGTGGTGAGCATAGTATATGTAGAAATCGCAGACGTGACTGAGGTAATTAAGGTAGCTCTCCCAGCCAGATTAAGAACTTCGATTTCCACTAGATAGCTTGGAACTAATCTTCTCAACCACCTCTCTAGAAGTATGTTTAGTAACTCTTCCGTGAATCAGCAGCACACCCAAATACTTGCCTAGATCCAGGGAGGGGACAACACCAAGAGTGGAGCAAATACATGAGGCAAGATGACGGCTAGCCGAAGGTAAGATAAAACATCGAGATTTCTCCAAATTAATCTTGGCTCCAGAAGAGGCACAAAACTCCTCTAATATATCTCGTACCCGCTATGTATTATGGAAACTGGCTTGTCCAAAGAAGAAGAGATCGTCAGCGAATAACAAGTGTGAGATAGACGGACCCCATGACTCAACATAATAGGCTTCCAGGACTTGTTCACCACAACTGCAGAAATACGTAGTCACGATCGTTCTTTATGGAGAACGGACAAATACGAAGAGAGAGAGAGAGAGAGAGAGAGAGAGGATCTCCCTAGTACAAAACCCTTTCTGGTAAAAACCACTCGGAAGTCTTCCCATTCCACTTCATGGTTATCTGGGAAGAAGATATCCAGAACATAATAAGCTTTATCCAGGAAGCAAGGAACCCAAAAAGAGTGAGGGTATCCTCCAAAAAAACCATCTAACACAGGCATAGGCCTTCTCCAAATCAATCTTCAATGCAAAAAGCCCCTCTCGACATTTCAACCGCTTGATGGCATGCATCATCTCCTGAGCCACCAGGATATTATCAGATGCATACCTTCCAGTAATGAAGCTAGCCTGAAGGGGACTAACCAACTCATGAAGGAGAGGACGAATCTTGATCACCAAAACCGTAGTCACCAATTTATACTGAACACAACATAAGCTAATAAGTCGAAACTGTGTCATCCTTTCAAGGTGTTGCATCTTAGGAATAAGAACTAGTAAAATTTTACAAAGCTTTTTATTAAATTCTCCTCTAACCAGTGCCTCAGAAACCAAAGTAGTCAATGAATGCCTGATAGTGTCACACATCTACTGAAACACCCCAGATTGAAAACCATCCACACCATGTGACTTTCATGGTTTCATTTGAAAAAGCACATGTTTGACTTCCTCTTCCAATACCGGACGTTCCAGAGACAGCCTTTAATCAGAGGGGATATATGGATATAGAGGATGCGAGAGGCTTGAGCTGACAATCACACCTTCCTGAAGAAGCCTTTATAGAACTCCGTGACATGGTTTTGAAGTTCTCCTCTCTCCAAAATCCACGAACCAGACTCATCCTTATGACACCTCCGACATAAAGCAAACATGTGAAAAAATCGGGTATTCTTATCTACATGAAGGAGCTAATCCACCGTCGATTTATGTGCCCAGAAGATCTCTTCCATGGAGAGAATAACATCATGCTCAGCAATCAATCGTTCTTCCAGTTTACATAGTTGATGGGAATACTGAACAGAAAGTTCGCGTTGCACTCAATCAATCCTGCCCTTCAGCCATCTCTTCCACTGAAACAAGTTCCCAAAGGAGTGCGTATTCTACAAATGTAGGTCTCCTACAACCTGTTTCAACTTACTACCCCACTCCCCCTGAGCTCCAGCTCACATGGCAGCAAAAGACCATTTAAAACCATCATCCAATATCCACATAGCATAAAACGTGAATGGCTTAGAAAGGGAATTGACATGAACAGATTGTTCTGATAGCAGAAAAAGGGGACAATGATCCGAATACAATCTTGGCAAATGTCTGAACATGGCATATGAACATAACTGACACCAAGAAGGATTGACTAACACCTTGTCCAATCGTTTAGAGACCCATGCATAATCCCTTCGCTAATTACACCAAGTGAATGGGTTACCAACCAAATTCAGGTCCATGAGGACACAAGATGTCATGCCCTATTTAGCACTATACGTGTATTCTACTGAACACACATGGTATTTCTACTTATGATACATGGGTAGGCATGAAATAAGCGTAGACATTGATGTATGTAGCGTATTGCAAGAGGGATTGGACCATAATACATAGCTAAGGGAAGTGAATGCAAAGTGTGTGTAGGGTTTTCTGGGACCATTAGGGCACAAAACTCTATGCCCGTCCTAAGTCAGACGGAACATAGACAGATAAGCAGCGGAACATGTTAATCTAATTAACATTTAACCCTAAGGTCCAAGACCCTAATCCAAGATCTATGCCGACTTGGGATGGGTCTGACCATCCCAAGAAGGATCTAGCCTACTGCGATTAAATTAAACTAATGCTTAATTAAACACATACCCGGAATCTCAGCCCTGGGACAGTCGAGATGTTCTGCACCGTCTTCCGTGCCGCTCCCGTCCCACGTCGAGCCGCTCCTCGAACCGCTCCCCGAACCGCTCCTCGAACTGCTCCGCATCCCGAGGCGATCAATCCCGTGTTGCCGAGCCAACCAACCGTCGAAGAAAGTTTCACGCGAGTGAAACCTCCGCCTAGATTTCGGATCTGAATCCGAACTCCTTCGCGGCTTTGCTAGAGCCCTTAGGAGCAAGACAGAAATTTATAGGGAGATGAGAAATATTAATTTAAACTTAGATCCGAGCGTGCTCCAACATTTACGAGAGCCGCTCAGATCTAGAGCTTGGGACGAGTTTTGAGGAAGAGAGCAGACCCCTATTTATATAGGCGGCTCACTGCTCCCCTTCTCTCAAAATCTGATGTGGGAGTATTAGTTTGAGTTAATTAAAATCAAGTTAGTTTGCACTTCACAAAGTGCAAACTTCCATGAATTTTAACTCCTTCACCGTTGAACATCAGGATTGATACAACCTATCAATTCGAAGGGTGTTCAACGGTGAACGCATAGGAAAAAACCGTTCGTCAATCGGAGTTCGTTTGACCCTCCAATTGATCACTCAAAGTTCAGCCTACGGCTAGTTTTTCGCAAAAACTGGCCGTCAAAATCTGCCATCAGATCTAGGGTTCTGCACCCTGAGGTGGGGCCCAGCCTGTGGGCCCCACCAGCCAAAAGAGGCTGACTGGGTGCCTGCCAGACTTGGGCACGAATGCCCAAGCCTGGCGCGGGCGCCTCGGCGCGGGCACCCAGGCGCGCGGGAGCCCAGGCGCGCGGGCGCCCAGGGCGCCTGGGCTCCCAGGCACCCAGGCCCGCCTGGGCGCAGGCCCAGGCGCCCAGCGCCTGGGCCTGTGCCCAGGCAATGGGCCCTGGCTTCCTGGCTTAGCCAGGTCTGGCCAGGTGCCCAGGCCAGACCTGGTCTGGCCTGGGTCAGCCTGGTCTGACCCGGTCTGATCTGTTTGGCTGTTTATGAGCGTATCTTGGTCATTTAACGTCCGATTTGGACGCCGTTCGAACCTGGGTCTAGACAGGGACATTCCCGTCTTACCCGTGAACTTTTCCTTGCGTTTAAGTCATTAAATATTGTTTTAAACAATTTAAAACACATTTATCTCTTTTGCATCAAATGCAAAATAGTCCCTATCTAGGCTTAAATTATCATTTGCATCAAATACAAATGATCTGAGGGCATATTTCCCTACATCTCTCACTTGCACTCAGGATCATTTATCCCGAATGCTGGAGATTATTGCAAACATCTTTTGCAATGTTTTATCCCTTGCATCAAATGCAAATTATTCTCCCTAACTAATTTCTACCTATTACTAGACGAAGATCGCACTCTGTGTGAGACCCTACAGCCTGACCCTTACAACAGGTTAGGCTCGAAGCCCTATACGGCAGTGACCACGAGCAGTGGTTACTGTCCCTGCTTCAGGAATCATCATTATGTGGTTAACTCATTGACATGAGTATTGTTGGGACCACCCTGACTGTTTCCGTGATGAATTCCGTAGTTATAGTCTCTTCGTCTTAACTATGTCGTGTAGATCAAGTCTAGGGTACGGTCAAACTATCAACCCCAATAACTTGACTCCGGTTAGTTTCTATCGATCTTTAGTCAAATAATGTTGGACTTCTTCCAACAAACTCTGGCCAGAGATTTTACTAAAGATCGAACTAACCCTACGACACTAACTCCCATTGACCGGGAGAGACGAATCCTCTCTTGGTCATTACTCGCCTCGTACGCTTCAAGTGACACCCAATCAAAGACCTTTCGACAGGCCTTGCCTCGAAGCTAGGTCATTTGATCTATGTGACACCGTTCACGCACAGGTTCATCAAAATGACCTCAAGTCAAAAGACCAACTAGCCTATCATCACTCAGAGTCATCATTGACAGATTGGTCAATATAACCATATGATAACTCTTGTGGATCGTTCAGTGAACTCATTCTCTAATGAGCACTTGTGTCTCGTCTACGACTTCGCCAAGTCAAGCGATCATGAGATCATCGCCACCGCTAAACGGTGAAGACTAAGACACAATGGTCTATCCGATGTTTCGATATCCTTGTCTCGAAACATCTACGACCACGAACCCTTTTAGACTTATGCTACAGACGGTCAAACATTTCTCCATGATCGAGATACTCATCTCGATACATGTTTGACCTTGCATAAAGTCTCAGGACTTTACCTAAGTTAATATCTAATGTTAACTACATTATAACATAACTTTAGATAAATTATTACCAAACAGCTTACTGTTATTTCGAACAAGATGTTTGTGCTATTCACACATGAAGATAGATAGCCTCGAGGGTATCATCTCTCAACATCTCCCACTTGCACTCAGGCCTATTTATCTCGGTATCTAATACCGTTTGTACACATAAGTTTTCCCGACTTCATGTGGTAGAGCCTTCGTGAGTGGATCTGCTAAAACCGTCTATACTATAGACTTAAGAAGTTTCTATGTTCATATTAGACCAACCATTTGAATCTCATTCAAATAATTCATTTGGTCTGTCGGAATCCATAATATTTTATTTATTTGGATCTTATCCAGTTCATCGTACCTTACGATAATAATCTTAAATTAGTTAATGGTCATAAATGGCTCATATCTATTTCTGATAAATTATCAAACTCTTTTGATCACTTCATCAAAATATATATGTTCCATCCCTTTGATGCCTCACATGTAATTTACATGCTCCCCTGACCTTGAAAACTATCTGGCTAATTCATATAAATTGGTCCGTCTAAATCATATTTAGAAAAACAAACTTGTAAGTGAATGCTCCAATTTTCATGGTCAACTTAAGCGTTTACATCGAGTTTGGTCCGAGTAGTTCTGTACACATCTGCTGGTGAAAAAAAAACGGTTTCATTATAATCCGTTTTATAGGAATTAGTATGGAAAAACCGTTCTCGACCAACATGATTGCACTTCACTATATTCCTTTCTGCACCAATCTTTCAACTTAAAGATTTACTTGCAGAAAGTGAGGAAACATTTTCCTTGTGCACGTAAACTAAATTCCAAAATTTATTTACGCACACGGACCTATTCTGATTGCATCAAGTTTTTAAATCGGAGTTACTACTCTGAATTTCATCCCGGAAGTTGACTAAGTCATCATCAGTTATGATGTTTAACTCGACTCTTCGTCTCACGAAATTCGAGTAATTATACAACTTCCTAATGATTGATTTAATGAATATCTTATTGATAATGTCCTCACAGAACATTATCAAAACCTAGGCATTAATATCTGGGACTTAACCCAGAAGGAGGGCTTAACTCAGAGTCACTTACAATGGATCACACCAAGTCTAACTAAGTGTGATTCATACCTTTTAACACACAGATGTGTTAACAGACTTGACTTGAGAGAAAATCACATTTTCTTTTAATTACGCAAGATTTACTGTAGCTAAGTATTTGACCATTCGATCTAATCGAATCAGTTTAAATACTTTAGTCATTTCGTACTTTATTTTATCAGACTTGTGTTTCATCAAGAACACATGTCTTAATAAAATATACGAATAACTTAATTTGGTTAATCTAGACTCGGGTTCATCAGTATGTACCAGACTGAGTTCGACAACTCATTCTCCTACTGTCTTACAGATGGGTTTCGGCCATTCTATCTAATAGGATAAGACTCACAAGTGTCCGCAGACTTCATAATACTAGAGGTCAGACCCCTCTTTATGTGACTTGTGAAGCTTAGTCTCTCGATACGGCCTAGTCTATTTTTCCATACAAGTTTGCTACTATCTTGTGTATTTGTTGAGTATTGGACTTCTCCCTACTTGGTGTTAATGATGAGCAAACATAAATACTTGTGACTAATCCCCTATTTTGCAGTTAATCCATTGCCTAAGCTTACTATGAAGATCAACTAGCAATGGATGACTCACAAACTCAATTGAAGGCAAATGATATGAATTGGATGATCGTAGATTGATGATTGAAGCTTCGTAAAGACTTCAAGCTCATACGATGGAAAGAAGAGATTATTCGTCAATGTAATTTTTCTTTTATCTCTTCTAGTATGTAGCTTAGAAGTAGAACTATGATGGAGCACTCACACACATCTACTTTCGGTCATAGGACATCTCTAGACATTTGTCCTTTGATCTCAATTCAATTCTCTTTTTGTTTGTGCTAGGATTGTTCATAACAGCCGACTGCTTAACAGTTTACAGTCGCCTGTCTCAAAAACAGTCGACTGTGTTTTGTTCTACAGTCGCCTGTTATGCACAGACTATTACAATGCAGTTTTTGGGTCCTCTCTGATATCTTGCACAGGCTACTGTTGAACGTTTATCAGGTGCCTGTCTTAGCGACAGTCGACTGTGAATGGTTCATCAGTCGCCTGTCTCTCCTTGTCCAAACTCTGTTTGATCCGATTTCTACGGCCAGTTGACTTATGCTATATATACAGTTGACTGTCTATTAGATCAGTCGACTGTCTATGCTGCAACAGTCGTCTGTCTGTAAGTCTATTCTTTGACTTAGCTCTCTGGAAATTTCTCCTGTCTGTGACAGTCGTCTGTTTAAGGATATACAGTCGCTTGTTCTGATTGACAGTCGACTGTGTTCCTTGCATCAGTCGTCTGTCCTGTATCTTGTGAGATTTCCAGTATTTTATCTAACTTACTTTTCTCTTGGCCAGTCGCTTGTCGAAGAATGTACAGTCGCATGTTGGTTTTACAGACGACTGTCTTGGCTTCATCAGTCGACTGTCCACGCGGTAAGTTACCGTTATGAATTCTCACCTACCCTTGCTGACTGTGCAACAGTCGACCGTGGTTTGTTCAACAGTCGACTGTCGCGAGTACAGATTATATCCGTTGAGATTTTTCTCACGGATTTCGATTGGGTTTTTGCCTAAACTGTTTTATGGATTTGAGAAAGCTATAAATAGAGCTTCTACTGTTCCATTGGAAGGTTACTCATTCATTGTAAAATCCTTCAAGCTTTCATTTCCAAAGATCAAAGCTCTCAAATCCAAAGCCCTAAGTATTTCCAAATCTTGTTCTCTTGCTCTCCAACCTAGAACCAAAGTTTGATCTTCTAGGCATTTGGTGCAGTCAAGAGAAATGGCTTTTCTTCTTTCTTCCAAGAGAGTTCTTCAACACACATCACACTTCTCCTTCAAGTTCTACTTCAAGGCATATGTGATTGTAAGTGTTGCTTTCAGATTTCATAACTTCTTTATTTGAATTGTGCTCTCGGTTGTGAGAGTGGTTTTTGCTTGCTCCCTGGTTATGGGAGTCAAGGACATCGATTGTATTCGACTGCACTTGTAGGGTTGCTACAAGTGGGTTTTAAGGAAACCTCAAGTTAGGGTTCTAACTTGAGTATCCGGTGGTATCCGGGTGGTAGGGACGTAGGATTACCGGGAACAAGTCGGGAGTTGACTTGGGTAATCCGAACCCTTGAAACATATCTGTGTTTGCGTGTGTTTCTCTTTGGGTTGTTTTTTTATTCCGCACTATTTGTTGGATTGCATTTTATTTGGCGTAAATTCCTTTTAAATTTGCATAAACACTATTCAACCCCCCCTTCTAGTGTTGTCCCCATAGACAAGGTCCTTACAATTGGTATCAGAGCGCAAGGTTTCATCTATGTCATCCAACAACAACAACGTTCCTCCGCCGCCTTCGTACAACAATCACGACCGTGACGGAGCGTCCACACTTTTCGAAGGTCAATCTACGGTACGTCCTCCACGTTTCAATGGTACTAACTTTGGTTATTGGAAGTGTAGGATGGAGACATTCCTTAGGAGTGATTCTCTTTGGAGAACTCTTCACAAGGAGTACGTCGAACCCTCCGAAGATGATTTCAAAAAATGGACGACTTCCGAGAAGTCCGCCGAAGTCAACAACGCTAAAGCAATGAACGCTCTTCATTGTGCGTTGGACCCGAATGAGTTCAACAAGATATGCACATGTAAGAGTGCATATCAAATTTGGAACCATCTCATCGTTACCCACGAGGGAACGAATAAGGTAAAGCTTTCAAAGTTATATGTTGCCGTGCAAAACTTCGACTTGTTTCACATGCAGGAAAATGAGAGCATTGCGTCGATGTACGGACGCTTTACCGACATCACGAACGAATTGGAAGCCCTTGGCCAAATCTACACCGAACCTGAAAAGGTAAGGAAGATTATCATGGGGATGACCTCCAAATGGGAAAGACGAGCAATCGCCATTGAGGAGGTCAATGACTTGAAGAACTACACCGTGGTGAATCTCATCGGAACTCTTATGTCTTACGAAGTAAGACGGGATAACCGATTGAAGATTCGAGCCATGATGAATCCCTCGAAGGCCAAGAAGAAAGCTTTGGCGTTCAACGCCAATTCGTCATCCTCCGAAAGTGATGAATCCGAGAACGAGATGGATTTGGGTGAAATGGCCCAAATGGCGAAGAAGTTCCAACGCTTCTTCCGTAAAGGTAAATTTCCCTCCAACAAACGTTTTGAGTCTACTAATGCTACTTCCTCTCTTTGTTTTAAGTGCAATAAGCCAGGGCACATCAAGAGGGATTGCCCAATGCTAAACAACAAAGAAAAATGGAAGGCACCAAAGTACCACAAGTCCAACAAGAACAAGAAAGACAAGAAGAAAGGACTCGTCGGTACCTTTGATGACTCAAGTGATGACTCATCAAGCGATTCCGATGATGAGAAGGGTGAGAGCGCCCACATATGTTTCATGGCACTTGAAGACCCACTCTCGGATGAGAGTGATTCCGATACGGATAACACCGAGGTAACAATGGATGAACTTCGTATAGCTAATGAAGAACTATTTGCTAAATACCAATCTTTAATGCTTAAATACACTAGCTTAAAGAAATCAAAAGTTAGCAAGTCATCCATTCCATGCATTATCAACAATGACACCATTGTTGATACTTTAACCCTTGAGAAAGCAAACTTAGCTTCTCAAAATGTCACATTGAGAGATGAGGTGAATTCCCTCAAGTCTCAACTAGATCAAACACATCCCATGGATAATAGTGATCTAGTTACACGTCACACACAATTGGGCTTAGAGAATGATTCTCTTAAAACCCAAGTGCACGAGCTCAAAGCACGGGTGTCCACCTTGGATACCAACATTTCTTCTTTAAAGGAGAAATATGAGCTCATGTCCTCCCGTATTGTGAGATTCAATAAGGGACAAGGACAATTGGATGATTTGCTTGCAAATAAATTTCCGGCCACACATCGTGTTGGCCTTGGATTTGTAAAAGCGAATGCTTCTAATAATCGCACCTCCTATAGTGGTGTCACTATATATTTTGTGAGGCCTTCCTCCGGTGCATCCACAAGTGGTGTCAAAGACACTATAGGTAGCAATCCTACCAAGAATGTCACCACATCACCTTCTCTTCCTTTTGGCAAGAAACCCACTAAGGGTGGAAACCAAAAGCAAGGCCATGCTTATATGTACACTAATACTCATCCACGTAGGAAACATCCTACTTCACACGTGGATAATCATGACACATTTTTTGCTCCGCACCCACGGACACGTACACAACCACACATGAGAAATACTCATGTACGTGCTCCCACACACCCATATGCTCATACGCATCATTCTTTCATGTATGCTAATTCTCCACATGTCATGCATGATCAATATGCTTCATATAATATTCATGATCCAAAGAATACATATTATTCAAGAATGTACAATGCATATCCTCTACCACATCTTCATGCTAGAAATCATGGTCCTAAGAAGCGTGCACCACACAGAAATCCAACTCATATGCATGCAACTAGGAATAAGACTCCCAAAATATACACTATTTGGGGTCCTAAGAACACTAGTCTAAATGTTAGGAATGCTTATGTTGATTCCTACTTTCATGATGTAATTAGAAATAGTAACTATGTTGGGAAGCGGAAGTCCACTTGGACTTAGCTTCCAAAGGGCTAATCCCCTTGGACCCACCAAACATTGGGTACCATAAGCTTATGGTATATTATATAGGTACCCAAGAGAAACAAGAAGATCAATAAAAGTCTTATTAGCTCTAAAGGGAAAGGATGGATTCTTGATAGCGGTTGCTCCAAACACATGACGGGAGATCCCTCATTGCTCTCCGAAGTGATTAGCATCAAAGATGGTGCAACGGTCACTTTTGGAGGTAATCAAAAGGGAACCATCATTGGAGTAGGTATCGTTGGTAATCTTTCCAAACCCCTAATTACTAATGTTTATCTTGTTAGTGGTTTATGTCACAACCTCATTTCCATAAGTCAACTTTGTGACAAAGGTTACAAGGTTAACTTTGGAGAAGGATTGTGTACTATTGTTGATTGTGATTCAAATGTTTTATTTTCCGGTATTAGCCGTAAAAATATTTATTATTTAAGCTTGCCTAAAACCGTAGAACATTGCTTAGTTGCTAACACAAGTGAACAACTATTATGGCATCGTCGTTTTGGTCATGTTCACTTCAAGCACTTATATAAGTTAGCTAAGCATGATCTAGTCAAAGGTTTTCCTAAGATTGTTTTTAATAAGAAAAACTTTTGTGATTCTTGTCAAAGAGGTAAACTAAGTAAATCTTCATTTAAGCTTAAAGAAGGGATTACTTCTAAGAGGCCCCTAGAACTTCTTCATCTAGATTTATTTGGGCCAACTAGAACCACTTCTTTAGGTAATGCTCATTATGGACTAGTTGTCGTTGACGACTTTTCTAGATTTACTTGGGTTTCATTCTTAACTAATAAGAATGAAGCTCATGAAGAGTTTACCAAATTTGCAAAGAAGATTCAGAATCTTTTAGGATCCACCATTATCACTATTCGTAGTGATCATGGAGGAGAATTTGAGAATGAGTCTTTTACTAAGTTTTGTGATGACTCCGGGATAACTCATAACTTTTCCTTTCCTCGTGCACCACCACAAAATGGTGTTGTAGAAAGAAAGAATAGGACTCTTATTGAGTGTGCTCGCACTATGCTCCATGATAGTCATTTAGGACTACAATTTTGGGGAGAAGCGGTGCACACTGCATGTTATGTGCTCAATAGGATCCTAGTGAGACCCCGAACAAACAAAACTTGTTTTGAGTTGTTTTATGATAAAAAGCCTCAAGTGAAATATTTTCGCGTCTTTGGTTCAAAATGCTTTATAAAGAACACCTTTGGTAATTTAGACAAATTTGAGCCAAGATCCGATGAAGGAATTTTTGTTGGATACTCCACACGTAGCAAAGCCTACCGGATATACAACAAAACTTCTTCAACGATTGAGGAATCACTTCACGTATCTTTTTATGAAGATTTTGACTTTCCTCATGTTGATGATGATAATGTAGAGATTCTTTGTGACTCTCTTAATAATGTTAAGATTAATGATAACATTGTTGAGACTAACACTTCTAACGAAGTTGTTGAAGTTGTTCCTAGTGATCCAGGTTTACCCAAAGCTTATCCAACCGTTCGCAACCATCCCCATAACCAAATTATTGGAGATATTGGTGTGGGTGTTCGAACGAGATCAAGAATTGAAGAATTCTCCCATTGCGTATTCGTCTCTACCATTGAGCCAAAGAACATTCAAGAAGCTTGTGAGGATAGCTCTTGGATAATGGCAATGGAAGAAGAACTAATGCAATTTGAGAGAAATGAAGTTTGGGAACTTGTACCTCTTCCAAGTGGTCTCCAAGCTATTGGGACCAAATGGATCTTCAAGAACAAGACAGATGAAAACGAGGTAATCACACGGAACAAAGCAAGGTTAGTAGCTCAAGGCTACCGGCAAGAGGAAGGTATTGATTTCGAAGAATACTTTGCCCCCGTAGCTAGATTAGAAGCTATTAGGTTGCTTTTATCTTTTGCATCCCATAAGAATTTTAAATTATTTCAAATGGATGTTAAAAGTGCATTTTTAAATGGATTTGTAAATGAAGAAGTCTATGTTTCTCAACCTCCCGGTTTTATTCATGAGAAATTTCCAAACCATGTTTTCAAACTTAAGAAAGCGTTGTATGGATTGAGACAAGCTCCTAGAGCTTGGTATGATCGCCTTAAGACCTTTCTTTTGAATTTAGGTTTTAAAATGGGAGAAGTTGATTCTAAACTCTTCATTAAAGATTATGAAAATGACATTCTTTTGATTCAAGTTTATGTAGATGATATTATTTTCGGTTCTACTAACTTTAATCTTTGTCAAGAATTTTCTAAGTCTATGAAGGATGAGTTTGAGATGAGCCACATGGGAGAGCTCACCTACTTCCTTGGATTGCAAATTCGACAAATGGAGAATGACACTTTCATACATCAGACAAAGTACACAGGGGAGCTTATTAAGCGATTCAGGATGGAATCGTCTTCAAGCAAAAGGACTCCCATGAGTACTACTACTCATCTACACAAGGATGAAAGCGGAAAAGATGTAGACATTCGTCTATATCAAGGTATGATCGGTAGCTTACTTTACTTAACCGCTAGTAGGCCCGATATCATGTTTTCCGTATGTATATGTGCTAGATATCAAGCAAAACCTAAGGAGTCACACTTGATTGCGGTTAAACGAATATTTCGTTATCTCAATCAATCCCTATATTATGGGTTACTTTACCCTAAGTCTAGCACGTATGAGTTAATCTCATATAGTGATGCCGACTTTGCCGGATGCAAGTCCGACAGGAAAAGTACTAGTGGCACATGCCATTTCTTAGGAAATTCCTTAGTTTCATGGTTCTCTAAGAAACAGAATTCGGTGTCATTGTCCACGACTGAAGCGGAATATATTGCTGCGGGTCTTACATGTGCACAAGTTCTTTGGATGAGACACACTCTTAGTGACTATGGTGTCAATTGTGATACTTGCCCTATCATGGTTGATAATCAAAGTGCTATTTGTCTTTCCAAGAATCCGGTACACCACTCCCGTACCAAACACATAGACGTGAGACACCATTTTATAAATGATCATGTAGCTAAGAAGGACATCATCTTAGAGTACATTAAAACCCAAAAACAAATTGCCGATATCTTCACTAAACCTCTTAAAGAAGATTCATTTGTGAGGTTGCGTGGAGAATTGGGAATTATGGGTGAATCTGAAATCTAGATGCTCAATTTTCATGCTATAACTCCTTATTGAGCTCATATTCTTAATTGTCTTTCTTCATTTTCTTTATTGTTTTATGAGAGTAAGAAAGGCAATTGTGACTTATTTGATTTCATGAGTTTTCGAACTTGATTGGAGTAATTTGTGTTTCAATGGATTTATTGGTTTCATAATGATTTTACGATATATTTATGATTAGAGTATAGGTCCTAGGGTGAGTGTTCTTATTCTCTGGAATTCTATCTCACTGTGCATTTCTGGACCAGGACAGACGACTGTTTCTCTTTTGACAGTCGACTGCCCTACTTTATATCCTCCATATGTAAAATTGATATCTTTCGCACAGCCGATTGATGACTATTTTATAGTCGACTGTTAGTTTAACAGGCGACTGTAATTTAGTTATCAGGCGACTGTACTCTCTGTCGAATTTTTACAGTGTTCTCTGTTATTCTTGTGATCTGTATTAATTCTCGGCCAGCCGACTGTTGTGTATATGTCAGTCGACTGTCCAACGGACAGGCGACTGCATTATACTTGCCAGTCGACTGCCCATCTCTCTGAGCTTTAATTTTATCACTTCATACAGTCGACTGACTTTTGTTCTCCAGTCGACTGTCTCCTGCTGTGTCGGTTCATGTGATTTGATCCGAGCCGTCGATTCCTTGATCCAATGGCTCAGATTGATTTCCCCTATTTTATATTCATTCGAAGCGATCATTTCCCCACGTCGATTCTCTCTCTCCTCCGTTTCGACTGTGCGTTCTTCCCGCTCGATTGATGCTCCTTTGCCGTCAATCTCGCTCCCTATCGTGCGTCAATCTCGAGGAGTCGTTGCCTTTTGTTCTATCACTCAACGAGGTTAGGTCACTTCCGTCTATCTCGTGACTTGTTAGGGTTTGTTCATTCTGTTTCTTGCCCTAGCTCCATGCTCGGCCATGGCTCTTTTCGATCATTTCTTCCCTAATGTCTCACTTGACTTCCTCAATGAGCCTGTTCCTTCACCAAAACCTGATCCGGCTCCCTCCTCGCCTCATTCGTCAGGAGAGCCCCTTCATATCTATGTCAGTGACCCTATCCCATCTGTGCATGCTGCTGAACACTCATCTCGGGCTGCTGAGCATCCTTCTCGTTCCACAGAGTTTCTACTTCGTCAGTTGGACGCTCGTGTCTGTGCTCTTGAAATGCTGTCTGTTTCCCTTGATGAGAAGCTTTTGCTTTTGCTTAAGCTTCAGCTTATCTCGTGTAAGCATCTTGCTTGTCCTGATCCTCCCGAGCTTCGTGACCTGTTTGCAACCTCTGAGAACACTTCTCCTGCTTGTGTTTCTCCTCCTCCTAGCTTCACGCCAAAACCACATGTGTCTCCGACCTCCGTTGTCCAGACTCCACTTCATGTTCCTGTTGGTTCATCTGCTGCTCGTGTTTCGTCCTCTAAGAGGAAGTCTCTAGCTTTTCCTACTCGTCGCTCTGCTCGGCTTTTGTTCCGATCTTCCGGTCGTCCGTCGGACCCCTCAGTCATTCGGATTGACTGAGGCTGCTACTGATGCTGTTCTGTTCACTCACCTGAAGACCCTGTTTATTTTTGTGGTATGCTTTTGTTCAGGTTGAGTGATTATGATATATGTTTTGTCTTTGTATGATGGATGATGCTGTATGCGACACTTTTGTATATGTATGATGATATACTCCTTGATGTCGTCATGATGTATTTATTTTTGTTGATCTTGATGTATCTTCTTGGGATGGCCATGTTGATGACCATCCGATGATGTACTCAGCTGCTTTATATATATATATATATATATATATATATATATATATATATATATATATATATATATATATATATATATATATATATATATATATATATATATATATATATATATATATGATGTTTCATCCCTCTCTTGTGTCACACTATGCTATATTGATTAACTTCTATGTGATGTATGATATATTGTCTCTATGTATGCTTCTTGATGTGCTTTTGCGACAATACATGGATTTGATATTGGTTAATTCATGATCTTTCATTGATGTGATGAATTTGTGAAAATTATTTTCATTTCGAATATCTAAAATGTTGATATTGGATTTCAATTCCATTACTCACATGTGTATGATGAGATTTTATGAGTTTTTTGATTCGATATATCTTTATACTCCTTGATTGTTGTTAGTTCGTATTTTAGCACTATTATTTTTGTTGTTATTTGCTCCCACCTTTTTGGATAATGCCATAGGGGGAGAGAAATAAACATACAAGATTCATAATGGATGTGCTAAGTATGTTTCTAACGCTTGAATCTAAGATTTTCGTTGCCTTAGATTCAGGGGGAGTAAGATTACAATGAATAGGGATTTTATTTCCTAGATTTCTTGAATTAAATTCATTCATATCTCACTCATTTGCTTCAATTGCTATGTAGATGCTCTACTATTTGTTGACTAACTTGATTGGCATCTAAGTAGGGGGAGTAAGTTTTCATTGCGCACAACTATTTATCTTTTTGTTTATGTTTGTTTCTCATCATCAAAAAGGGGGAGAATGTTGAGTATTGGACTTCTCCCTACTTGGTGTTAATGATGAGCAAACATAAATACTTGTGACTAATCCCCTATTTTACAGTTAATCCATTGCCTAAGCTTACTATGAAGATCAACTAGCAATGGATGACTCACAAACTCAATTGAAGGCAAATGATATGAATTGGATGATCGTAGATTGATGATTGAAGCTCCGTAAAGACTTCAAGCTCATACGATGGAAAGAAGAGATTATTCGTCAATGTAATTTTTCTTTTATCTCTTCTAGTATGTAGCTTAGAAGTAGAACTATGATGGAGCACTCACACACATCTACTTTCGGTCATAGGACATCTCTAGACATTTGTCCTTTGATCTCAATTCAATTCTCTTTTTGTTTGTGCTAGGATTGTTCATAACAGCCGACTGCTTAACAGTTTACAGTCGCCTGTCTCAAAAACAGTCGACTGTGTTTTGTTCCACATTCGCCTGTTATGCACAGACTATTACAATGCAGTTTTTGGGTCCTCTCTGATTATCTCGCACAGGCTACTGTTGAACGTTTATCAGGTGCATGTCTTAGCGACAGTCGACTGTGAATGGTTCATCAGTCACCTGTCTCTCCTTGCCCAAACTCTGTTTGATCCGATTTCTACGGCCAGTCGACTTATGCTATATATACAGTTGACTGTCTATTAGATCAGTCGACTGTCTATGCTGCAACAGTCGTCTGTCTGTAAGTCTATTCTTTGACTTAGCTCTCTGGAAATTTCTCCTGTCTGTGACAGTCGTCTGTTTAAGGATATACAGTCGCTTGTTCTGATTGACAGTCGACTGTGTTCCTTGCATCAGTCGTCTGTCCTGTATCTTGTGAGATTTCCAGTATTTTATCTAACTTACTTTTCTCTTGGCCAGTCGCTTGTCGAAGAATGTACAGTCGCCTGTTGGTTTTACAGACGACTGTCTTGGCTTCATCAGTCGACTGTCCACGTGGTAAGTTACCATTATGAATTCTCACCTACCCTTGCTGACTGTGCAACAGTCGACTGTGGTTTGTTCAACAGTCGACTGTCGCGAGTACAGATTATATCCGTTGAGATTTTTCTCACGGATTTCGATTGGGTTTTTGCCTAAACTGTTTTGTGGATTTGAGAAAGCTATAAATAGAGCTTCTACTGTTCCATTGGAAGGTTACTCATTCATTGCAAAATCCTTCAAGCTTTCATTTCCAAAGATCAAAGCTCTCAAATCCAAATCCCTAAGTATTTCCAAATCTTGTTCTCTTGCTCTCCAACCTAGAACCAAAGTTTGATCTTCTAGGCATTTGGTGCAGTCAAGAGAAATGCTTTTCTCCTCTCTTCCAAGAGAGTTCTTCAACACACATCACACTTCTCCTTCAAGTTCTACTTCAAGGCATAGGTGATTGTAAGTGTTGCTTTCAGATTTCATAACTTCTTTATTTGAATTGTGCTCTCGGTTGTGAGAGTGGTTTTTGCTTGCTCCCTGGTTGTGGGAGTCAAGGACATCGATTGTATTCGATTGCACTTGTAGGGTTGCTACAAGTGGGTTTTAAGGAAACCTCAAGTTAGGGTTCTAACTTGAGTATCCGGTGGTGGTATCCGGGTGGTAGGGACGTAGGATTACCGGGAACAAGTCGGGATTTGACTTGGGTAATCCGAACCCTTGAAACATATATGCGTTTACGTGTGTTTCTCTTTGGGTTGTTTTTCTATTCCGCACTATTTGTTGGATTGCATTTTATTTGGCGTAAATTCCTTTTAAATTTGCATAAACACTATTCAACCCCCCTTCTAGTATTTTCCCCATAGACAGTGTCCTTACAGTATTTATATATATTAACATTTAATATGTATATTATCGTTATACATAAATTACTAACGCAAAACATTGCTTCAGAAGCGAGGTGACGACATTCGTCAAATTGTGTTAGACGTCTTTTGTATAAAATCGTGACATCAAAATATGTCACATTTTCATTTCCTCCTACTTATGCCTTTACTAATGATAAATTAAACTATTAAACTCGATTGACTTTCCGGAGTGCCTTCTTCCTTTTCTAAATCACATTTAGATATATATAGCCCAACATAAATAAATAACTATGCAAGCATCGTATGTATCCAAACGCCTGAGAGGTGCAATCTTGAGTGTAGCTCAAGAAGTTGCTTGTCTCAAGATCCGATTGGGATACATAGTCTTGCACCGTTCATGCACTCGTATTCGACTCAAACAGTTTGATCGAATTCTCGAACTTTGCGGATCGAAATTGTTTGTCCATACAACCTTGAGGGTAGCTCGACAAGTTGTAGGGAGAAACATATTTCGAATATCATATATGTTCAAGCTGCCTCATATAGAGATGAGTGACATGTAGCGTGAATTTATTTGTTGGACCCAGAACTTAATGAAATCGTATTTCTTAAGTCTGTTCTTTAGAAGGTCATTTTAATGTCAACGAGAGTATAGTTTAATCCTATCAATTAGAATTTAACTTGATATTCAATTAATCAACCTATTTGACCAATTAACTACTTCCATTAAAAAATTATATTTTGATTCCTTCGGTAAACATAGTCTTGCCCTAGTTTTGGCATATGTTCAAAATTAAATATAGGTAGAATGGCTTTTATCTATCTATATCCTCCCACTATTTTTACGATCGTTTCAAAGCTTAATAACGAACGATTTAATCAAATTAAAATTAATGGGTAAGAGGTCCAATCACCTTGAGCCTAACAACCTTGAGGGTAGCTCAACAAGTTGCTTGACTCTGCGATCGGAAGATGACTCTTCATCGATCATATCAGATATAACCCTCTTAATCGGTTTTTACCCCTAGCCATTTGTGATCATGAGGGTGCTCATCCAAATCACAATGTCTAGTCAAGTCGGACCCTTGTTTTCGTGTCTAGCCTGACTTGCTCCGGCGCTCGGGGTATTCACGACACATCGGTTTGGGTCAGGACTTAGACTACATCTAGTCAGACTACATCATTGACTTAACTTACGTCGGCGCTCGGGGTACGAGACGACGGTTTGGGTCAGTCAAGATTTCATCTTAAGTAATAAATTTTAATCATTTCTTAATGGCTAACCTAAAAGGTTGTCTTGTGTTATCAAATAAGGGACAAGATGAACTAGCCATTAAAATAAAGCTACACTAATTTATCGCATAAAAGGTGTACAACTATTTAACAATTTAAATAGAACAATGTCTATCACATAAACAATTTTAGCATGCAAACATAAATTTAACATTTAAATTTAAAATATGATTTTAAAAATATTTTATTTTTATCTCATAAAAATTTGTTTTTAAAATCACAAATTTGCATGCTACTTTTAAAAAATTTATCGCATAAAAATTTTAACCTTTAAAATCAGTTTTAAAATATCTCATAAAATTAAAACATCATTTTAAAAAACTTTAATGCTTAAAAATTTATCATATAAAATTTTTTAGGCACTTTAAACTAATCGCATAAATTTTAAAAGATTTAAAATTAGTTTTTAAAATTATCATATAAATTTTAAAACGTCATTTAAAAAAATTTCCATGTTCAAAATTTATCAAATAGAATTTTTGAACATTTAAAACATTTTTGAAAATTATCTCATAACTTTAAAAACATTTTTTTTCAAAAGTATTTAAAAGCATTTTAAAGTTTAATAATAATCGCAGGCTAGATCGTTACACAGACCTGGCTCTGATACCACTGTAGGGTTTTCTGGGACCCTTAGGGCACAAAACTCTATGCCCGTCCTAAGTCGGACGGAACATAGACAGATAAGTAGCGGATCATGTTAATCTAATTAACATTTAACCCTAAGGTCCAAGACCCTAATCCAAGATCTATGCCGACTTGGGATGGGTCTGACCATCCCAAGAAGGATCTAGCCTACTGCGATTAAATTAAACTAATGCTTAATTAAACACATACCCGGAATCTCAGCCCTGGGGCAGGCGAGATGTTCCGCACCGTCTTCCGAGCCGCTCCCGTCCCACGCCGAGCCGCTCCTCGAACCGCTCCCCGAACCGCTCCTCGAACCGCTCCGCATCCCGAGGCGATCAATCCCGTGTCGTCGAGCCAACCAACCGCCGAAGAAGGTTTCACGCGAGTGAAACCTCCGCCTAGATTTCGGATCTGAATCCGAACTCCTTCGCGGCTTTGCTAGAGCCCTTAGGAGCAAGACAGAAATTTATAGGGAGATGAGAAATATTAATTTAAACTTAGATCCGAGCGTGCTCCAACATTTACGAGAGCCGCTCAGATCTAGAGCTTGGGACGAGTTTTGAGGAAGAGAGCAGACCCCTATTTATATAGGCGGCTCACTGCTCCCCTTCTCTCAAAATCCGATGTGGGACTATTAGTTTGAGTTAATTAAAATCAAGTTAGTTTGCACTTCACAAAGTGCAAACTTCCGTGAATTTTAACTCCTTCACCGTTGAACATCAGGATTGATACAACCTATCAATTCGAAGGGTGTTCAACAGTGAACGCATAGGAAAAAACCGTTCGTCAATTGGAGTTCGTTTGACCCTCCAATTGATCACTCAAAGTTTAGCCTACGGCTAGTTTTTCGCAAAAACTGGCCGTCAAAATCTGCCATTAGATCTAGGGTTCTGCACCCTGAGGTGGGGCCCAGCCTGTGGGCCCCACCAGCCAAAAGAGGCTGACTGGGCGCCTGCCAGACTTAGGCACGAATGCCCAAGCCTGGCGTGGGTGCCCAGGCGCCCAGGCGCCAGGCAGGCGCCTGGGCTCCCAGCCGCCTGGGCGGCCCGCCTGGGCGCAGGCCCAGGCGCCCAGCGCGTGGGCCTGTGCCCAGGCAATGGGCTCTGGCTTCCTGGCTTAGCCAGGTCTGGCCAGGCGCCCAGGCCAGACCTGGTCTGGCCTGGGTCAGCCTGGTCTGACCCGGTCTGATCTGTTTGGCTGTTTATGAGCGTATCTTGGTCATTTGGCTTCCGATTTGGACGCCGTTCGAACCTGGGTCTAGACCGGGACATTCCCGTCTTACCCGTAAACTTTTCCTTGCGTTTAAGTCATTAAATATTGTTTTAAACAATTCAAAACACATTTATCTCTTTTGCATCAAATGCAATATAGTCCCTATCTAGGCTTAAATTATCATTTGCATCAAATACAAATGATCTGAGGGCATATTTCCCTACAGTGTGAATGCGGGAGAAGTGCGAAAGACGTCGTGGGTGCAAAACAACAGGAATGTGTTGGACGTGTGTGCGTGGTGCTTGTATGCATGTGTAGGCATACATGAGTGTGTGTAGAGAAGCCATGCAAGTGTGAAAGGGGTTAGGGGTCAATGGCAACCCCCTTAAATTTTTAGAAAGGCGATGGGCAAAACTGTCATTTGGATTAAAACTGATGTGCGTACATCCTAAAGTTGTGTGTGTGTAAAGTAATGGCAAACTTGTAAATACCTAGAATATGGAGGGATGTTTTGGTCATTTAACTAAGTGCATGCTTATCTTAAGGAGCTTCTAGTGCTAGATTTTTTTAAAGAGAGAACCTTCTCTCTTTTTCTTCACTTTTCTTCTCCTTTCCCTTTTCATTTTCTTTCTTCCCTTTTCCCCTATAGGGCCGGCCACCCTAGTCTCCTTTTCTCCTCATTCTTCAACTCAAAAATCCTAATTTTAAATCCCAATTAGAAGGAATTCAAGCTTATTTCAAGAGAGAAGAAGTTGGAGAAGAAAGGAAGAGAAAGAAAGGAGAAAAATCAAGAATTTGAAGGTAGGTTCCAACTTGGGTTTGGAATTCATTTAGGGTTTCATTTTATCATGTTTTTATATCATGTTTTATCAATATGGAGTGGTAGTAATCAAATTGATATGCCATGCCTCAATTTTCATGAATATCCCCTTGAAATTCTAAGTAAAATCACTTCCATCAAAAAGCTGAAATTCTGTTGTGTGTTTAGGCTTGGATTCTGTTCTCTGTGGTTCGAATTAGGCTTCGAAAAAAATACGAGCTTGTAGATCTTGAAGTTCTACACCAAAATCATATAAATTTTGATATATGTTTAATTCAGAAATTAGGAGAAATAAATCCATCGTTACAACATGTCTGTTTGATTTTTAGTGTTGACACAGTTTAGCAAAATTGGCCTAGAGACCTACACACACAATGGAATTTTGTGTTCTTGGTCTTGTTAGAAATTTAACAAGTTTTTCTAAAAATTCATTAGCGTACTTATATGTCGAAATTCTGCTTCCAACATGCCCAAAATTGGGTTTCAATATAGACCCTGAAATCTGTCTTAAAAACAGATCTGACACACTTCACCAATTAATTCACCATAAATCATATAGTTCATATATTTGTATGAAATTTTATCTGTAAATCCATACATGCCATATATTCAACTTTCATTTATAAAGTTGTGTCAAATTCCCAATAGAAATGATTGAAATGTGTTGATCTTCATGGATGTTCTTGCAATTCCAGTAAGTTGGATTGTTGGTTGAATATTGAATCGTGTGGTGATGTTAATTTCTCCATCCCATTATGCATGGATGTTGTGCTAATGACGGAATGTTTAGTTACGCTATTGTTATTACATTTGATAATGTGACTATGTTCGTTTCTATGGCGCCTGCCATGTGTTTGTTGAAATGCCCCAATGAATGTGAAGTTAAAGAAACATGGAAATTGGGCCTATAAGCTCTTGTATCAAGAACCCTGTTATAAATTGATCATGTTGGGGACATGGATGGCATGGATGCACTATCATACATGAATGTGTATGTGATGTGATGAAGGGCATGTTACGTGAGTGCATGACCCAGATTGCTATGTGATGATGCGATGACTGAGGGCATAGCACTCGGGTGCATGACCCGTGTTGATGAAAGGAAGTTACTAAACGTGTACCATGCCACCATGATTCCTATAATGAAGCTTAAAGTGCTTAATTGATGAATGAAAATGTCTCAATCCCCTCCAAAAGGGGGTAAGTTAGTAAAACCCGGGTTTAGGTGGGATTTGAGTAAATTGTGGATACGAGGCCTGGACTATGAAGTTGGGAGATGAGTATGTGATGTGTGAAGCTTGTACCCACTCGCCTTTACCGGGAGTGGAGGGGTTTTTATACCCACTCGCCTTTACCGGGAGTGAAGGGGAAGAGGGCATACGGAGGTTGTGATATGAGCCTCACTCCTGCCAGGGACGGGGGAGCTGAGAGGCCCGGCGTACAGTGCACGTGTCCACTGCGTCGTGTGCTATATTCACCCCAAATTTGGGGTGAAGTCCAGGTCCTGGTATCACACAGTTTACCCAAGTTCCAATTAAGTCAATTAATCAATTCAATTATAAAATGAGTACTTTGCATGTCCTTCTTCCGCTGACAGCACTTCCCTTTCCCCTTGCTTCACTGGTGGCACCGTGCTATATCCTAATATTTGTGTTTCTCTTTTTAGTTTATGGTTGTATGACTATTTGTATTATTACTCATGCTAACTCTTTCTTGCAGTAACTCGACATTGGACCGCAGGTATGATCCTCTTACTTAGCTATTCACTTTTCGCTATGTATTTAGTATTGCATGTCTTGTTCCTTTGCCTTGCCTTGTGGATTGATAACCCTAAAGCGATGTCCAGATCCAAGTTGGTTCCTACTGGGGCACACATTGACGTGCTCCTCCCTATTTTTTTAGGTAGCAGTCAGTTGGGGAGCCTGGGAGATTTGAGAGGCTGAAGCTGGGGGTGTGGGGTAATTCAGGGAGTTACGTTGTACTCTGGGGTAGAGGAGTTGGTAGTGTCCTTTGGGAGGTGTAACCTGAGCTGAAGTTTATTGGGGCACACTGGTATCAGATGTTGTGATGGCCTTATGTTAGAAATGTGAAAATTGTACATGTACTCCTTGTGATGTTGTATAAATGGCATGTGATTCTTGTTGTTATACATGGAACAGTACAGGTACTATCCCAGCATGTGCGCAGTGGCCTGCATATTCAGTTTTCTCCTTTCTCTCTCTTTTCCTCTTTCATCACCCTCACTCTTCAGGATACCTGAGGAAAAAAAGGATCTTAATGCCGGCATTCTGGGAAAAGGGGCGTGTCACAAGACGAAATCATCTATTGGAATCGGGAACATCTAGAAATAGAAGGTAAAGCTCCACCAAACTTCTCAGCTGCACACAGAATATCATTAAAATCTCTCATGACCATCCAAGGTAAATCCAATCCAAATGCAAAGTGTTCTAATCGTTCCCATAAATACCAGTGAGCAGGTAGCCTAGGAGGGGCATACACAACAAATAGTAAAAAGGTCAGACATCCACTCCTTCTAATTATAGCATGAATCAAATGAGGGGAGGATGAACATACTTCCAGATAAAATGAAAATACATCCCAAAAATCCATAAACAATGAGAATAACCCACGATATCCACAACTATTTCATGTGAAAAATTCAACTTGCGTACCACCTTTTCACTCGTTCCTTAGAAATCATCGGTTCCCTGATAGGTAGGAGGGATGGTTTAAAACATTGTAGCAGTCCCCAAATCCCCCTGCTAAACGATCCCGTCCAAGACCTGAGACAGTTCCGGAACATCAGATTCATCAAGAAAGTTGAGGCAAAGCGTCTAGTACATCACTTTCCCTAGAATGGAGTAAGCTGGTCAACCCTGAAACATCTATCGGGGAGCACTGCATAAAGGAGCCATCATCCTGGTCCACCATCGAATGACACCGCATAATCCCAGTGACCAAGACTATGGCAGCGTCCGCTGGCAAGGATTCATTAGGGGGATTCCTCTATCGAAAGTCTATCAGCAGTAGTGTAACGTGGGTGTTATCACTGCCAGCAGCATTTGATACACTCAACATCTTCAGTGGTGCATTGGAAAAATCCCTCAATAATGGGCGATGGTCGGACGACAGGGACAGTCCAGAATATGAAGGAGATGCCGCCGGTGCTAGAGGTTGGGAACCCTTCATTCCTCTATATTCCTACAGCCTAAGCTACTTTGTGAAGGGTTTTCTAAGTCCTTAGGGCAAAAAAAATCGATGTCGGGGCTAAGTCGGACGGACGACAAAATCAAACAAGCAGTGGAAAAATAGTACTTAAAACGGTTTTACGTTTAAGCCCTAAAGAAACAACCCTACCCAAGATCTCTACTATCCCATGGTTGGGTCCGACCAACCCCTAAGGATAGAGCTATCAAACATTTGCAATTATAAATACTTGAATATTTAAACTACATACCTTTCAATTCGTTTCATAGAATACGAAGCGTCGTTTTCAGCAACATTTCTTTGGCCCCGTGTCGCTTCTCTCAAGCCAAACCGCGTCCCGAGCCGAACCGCGTCCCGAGCTGAATCACTTCTCGAACCGCACCGCGTCCAAAGGCGTGCAACACCCCTGTCCTCGAGCCAACCACGCACCGAAGAAAGTTTCACCTTGAGTGGATTCTTCGTCAAGACTTCGGATCCGATCCGAACTCCTTCGTAGCTTTGTTAAAGTCCGATCAGGAGCAAGGAAGAATTTAGGGAGAGAGTGAATAATTAATTCAAGTCTTAATCCGAGCGTGCTCCAAACTTTGGGAGCTTCTCAGATTTGGAGACTTGGTGCGAGTATCAAGGAGGGGAGTTGGCCCCAATTTATATAGGCGGCTGACCCCTCACATTATCATCATATCCGATATAGGACTAAAGTTTTTGGAGGAAAAATTAATTAAAGTTTGCCTTTCACAAAGGCTAATCTTTAGCGAATTTTTCCTCCTCCATCGTTGAGCTTCGCAAATGATACAACCTATCAAATCAAAGAGCACTGAACGGAGATCGCATAGAAACAAACTGGGCTCAATTCCGACTTCGTTTGACCCCTCAAACGTAGTCACAAAGTTGGGCAAAAAGTCACAAAACTCTGAAAAAACGCAGCCGTCATTGGGTTTAAAAAACCTAACTGTGTGGCCCGAGGTGGGCCCCACGCCCACCTGCCCACCGACTGGCACATACCCCCAGCTGGCGCGTGCTTGGCACGTGCCCCAGCTGGCGCGTGCCAGCGCCTGAGGCGCCCGGAAATTGGGCACCTCCATCAGTGCCCGAGGCGCCCAAAAAATTTGGCGCCTTAAACTTTTGAATGGCCCGGCCCATTGGCCGGGCCAAAAAATGGGCCCCGCCTTTTTTTAATTCCAAAAAAACTATTGGGCCTTTTTTTCATATTGGGCTTTCTATTTAAAACACCTTTTAAATATACTTTTTGGGCTTGTTTGAACTCCGAATTGAGCACGGTTTTCTCTGTGACTTTCACAGGAAAATACTCTTCATTTCTATGAATCTATTATTTAAAACATGTCTGTAATCACTTTATGACATATTTAAATACCATTTACTATTAAAATCCATTTACATCAAATACAAATAAACTGAGTGCATACATCCCTCAACATCACTCACTTGCACTTAGGATCATTTATCCCAAATCGAGAAGCTATCTGCAACCTCTTTGTAGTTCTTGCATCAAATGCATTTAAACCCACATCTTTAATATTTAAGACTTATATCACAAACTCTTTGTGACTTATTAATTCCATACATCCAATGTATTATCTCCCTTAATTCTACCTATTACTTGACAAAGATCTCACTCTGTGTGAGACCCTACAGACCGACCCTACTACACGTGGAGCTCAAAACCCCAGAAGACAGTGACCACGAGCAGTAGGAGCCGTCCCTGTTTTGGTATCATAATTATGAGGTTAACTCATTAACATGTGTATTGTCGGGACCACCCTGACTGTGTCCGTGATGAATACCGCAGTTTTAGTCCCCTCATCAAAACTATGTCGCCTAATCAAGCTATGGTACGTTCAAACTGTCAACCACAATAGCTCAAAGCCGGTTAGTCTCCATCAGTCCTTAGTCAAATAATGTTGGACTTCTTCCAACATACTTTGGCCAAAGTTTTTCACTAAAGACCAAACCAACACATGTGACACTAACTCCCCATAACGGGAGAGACAAATTCTCTCTTGGTCATTACTCTCCTCGCACGCTTCTAGTATCATCCAATCAAAGACCCTTTCGACATGACTTGCCTCGAAGCTAGGTCAAAAATTTAAGTGACATAGTTCACGTACAAGTTTGTACAATGACCTCAAGTCTAAGGACCAACTTGCCTATCATCACAGAGAGTTATCACTGACAAATATGTTATGTTAACCATGTCATTACTCTCGTTGGGTCATTCAGTGAACTCATTCTCCAATGAGCACATGTGTCTCGTCTCCGACTTTGCCAAGTCGAACGACCAGGAGATCATCGTCACCACTACATGGTGAAGACAAAGACACAATGGTCTATCCGAAGTTTCGATATTCTTTTCTCTAAACATCTATGACTACAAACGATTTCAGACTTATGCTAATAACGGTCAACCAATTCTCCATGATCGAGATCCTCAGTTCGATACTTGTTTAACCTCGCATTAAGTCTTAGGACTTTACCTAAGTTCTAATGTGGACTCCATTTTTATTAACTTAGATAAATTCTTACCATACTGCTTACTATAATTTTGAACAAGATGTTTGTACACTTTCGCAGAGATAAATTGCCTCGAGTTCGAGGGCATACCTATCTCCCAACTTCTCTCACTTGCACTCAGGCCCATTTATCCCGGTATCTCATACCACATTTACACATAAGTCTCTATAGACTTTATGTGACAGAGCCTTCGTGAGTGAATCTGCTAAACCGTCTTTAGATATAAACTTAATGAGTTTCTATGTTCATGTTAGACCACACATTTGAATCTCATTCAAATAATATCATTGGTCTCTTAGAATCCATAATATTTAATTTACCTGTATCTCATCCAGCTCATCATACCTTACGAGAATAATCTTACATAGTTACCAGTCAACTCAACTGCTCGGTTCATAATAATTTCTGATAAAGTGTCAAACTCTTTGACCACTTTGACAAATATATGTTCCGGCTCCTTGATGCCTCACATACTTTTAATTCACTCCCACTGACCTTGAAAACTCTCTGGCTGATACATATAAGTTCGTTCTTCTAAATCATATTTAGAAAACAGACTATACATGGATACACCAGTTTTCATGGTCATCATGAGTATTTACATCGAGTCTGATACGAATAGATCTATACACAGCTGTTGGTGATAAAGTTTCATCACAATCTGTTTATAGGAGTTCTGATGATAACTATTCTCAACTAGCATAAATTGTACTTCACTTTTTTCCATCTGCACTAATCTTCTGTCTCGAAGATTCACTTGCAGCCAAAGGAAACACTTTCCATGGACACGTCAACCAAAGTCTATACCTTGTTTACGTGCAAGGACCTTTTTAGGATTGCATCAAACCACTTCTTAAGAGTCACTACTCTGAATAGCATCTTGGAAGTCGTCTAGGCCATCATCAACTATGATGTATTACTCGACTTATCGTCTCACGAGGCTCGAGTAATCATGTGACTTCCAAACAATTAATTTTTAAAGAATATCATATTGGTAAGGCCCTCACAGAACCTTATTAGGAACCTAGTCATTATAATCTAGGACTTAACCCATAAGGAGGATTGTAACTCAGAGTCACTTGACATGTATCGCACCATGTCTAACAGAGTGCGATTCATGCTCTCCAACACATCAATGTGTTAAGAGACTTGACCCGAGAGAAAATCTCATTTTCTTTTAATTACACAAGATTTACATAGCTAAGTATTTTTCTCTTCGATCTGATCGAAGTAGTTCAAATACTTCTATCAGTGTGTTATCCATTTTATCAGACTTGTGTTTCATCAAGAACACATGTCGTAATAAAATAAGTATAACATATCTAGGCTAATTTCGACTTGGGTCTAAATACATCCGTATGTACGAGACTATGAGTTCTCTAACTCATTCTCCCACTGTCTTACAGAAGGTGTTAGGCAATTATACCTTTGAGATAAGACTTACAAGTGTCTTTCGACTCATAATACGAGATATCAAAACTCTTTTTATGTGACTCGTCAAGTCTGTTCTCATCGGTACGGCCTAGTCTATTTTGCCATAGATAAAGTTTCTATAACTTGTGTATTCGTGTATTAATATTTAATACAATATCGTTATACAAAACATTCACACCGAGACATTGCTTCAGAAGCAAAGTGACGACATTCGCCAAAATGTGTTCTCCTTTTGTATAACAATTATCCTGAAATCGTGACATCAAATATGTCACATTTTTAGTTCCTCCTACTTTTGCCTTTTCTTATCATAGTCAAAATTTTCTTTCTCAACCGACTTTCTCCAATCCCTTCTCCATTCTAAATCACATTTAGACAATTACACGTCTCAACACAAATAATAGCCATGCAAACATCTCATGTATCCAAACGCTTGAGCTTTGCAACCTTGAGTGTGCTCAATAAGTTGCTCGTCTCAAGATCCGGTTGGGATACATAGTCTTGTACCGCTCATGCACTCATCTTTGATTCAAACAATTTGATCGAAGTTTCGAACTTTGCGAATCGAAACCGTTTTCCATACAACCTTGAGTAAGTTGCTCGTCACAAGATCCGGTTGGGATACATAGTCTTGTACCGCTCATGCACTCATCTTTGATTCAAACAATTTGATCGAAGTTTCGAACTTTGCGAATCGAAACCGTTTTTCATACAACCTTAAGTTGACTCAACAAATTGTATGGAGAAACATGCTTTGAACATCAGTATGTTCAAGCTGCCCCTCATAGAGGCGAGTGACAGTTAACGTGCATTTATTTTGTTGGACCCAGAGCACAATGAAATCATTGTCCTTAAGCCTGTGCTAAGAAGGTCATTTTTAATGTCAGTGAGAACATAGTTTAGTCCATCAATTAGAATTTGAGTTGATATTCCTTTAACCAACCATTTTGACCAGTCAACTTATTCTTTTAGGATATTATGTTTTAGATTCCATTGATAAACATAGAACTACCATAGTTTAGCATATGTTCAAATTTAAATATAGATAGAATGGATTTTATCTAAATATATCCTCCCAGTATTTTTGCGATCATTTTTAGCCATAACAATGAACGATTTAAATAAATTAAATTTAATGGGAAAGAGATCCAACCACCCTGAGCCTCACAACCTTAAGTGTGCTCAACAAATTGCTTGACACTGCGATTGGTAGATGACTCTTCCTCAATCATATCATATATGATTTCCGTATTGGTTTTTTACCCCTAGTCACTTATGATCATGAGTGTGCTCATCCAAATCACAATGACTAGTCTAGTTGGACCATTGTTTTCGTGTCTAGCCTAACTTACGCCGGCGCTCGGTGTATGGGCATGATGCGATGGTTTGGGTTAAGTCTAGACTACATCCATGTATTGATAAGTAGGTTTACATAAAGTAGCTATGGCATAGCTTGAGTGTGCTCAACAACTATAACATAGAACATATAGTTGCCAACCTCTAAAACAAGGAGGGTTACAGCTAATCTTGAAGAAGATTTTTAACGTAATTGACTAGATGTAATCGACGGTGTCATATAATCATAATTCGCATCCTTGCGGTCCAGCAGAACACGGCCAGGGTTTGGCTAGGCCAGGATCACTATCCCCAGTCGAGCTAGGGTGATCCACAACACTAGTCAAAAAACAATAGACCAGATCATGTTCCATTGAAGGAAACTAATTATTCATATGTGTGGCATCGACTAGAAATGACTTCATTAAAACTAGTTAATTCTATCAACTAGTTGAATCCTAAATTTCGAAATTATTAGGATTGGTTAATAACTTTTATTAATGTCCTTATCAACTATAAGGGATGAATTTTAGGGTGCTATCCTAATCATTTATTAGGTATTTAAACAAGTTTAATTCATAGCATGTCCATCAAAAATTATCTTATAATTTTCTGAAAGCTTTTAATGGCTAACCTAATATTGCTTCTTATATTATCACATAATTAACAAGATACATTATATAACCATTAAAATTTATCATCTAAACATAGCAAATAAAAGTATCTCAAATTTTTTTTGCTAAACGTGCAACTTAAAATTTTATCTCATAAGTTTAAGTTACACAAAATTAATTATCATCATATAATAATTAAGATCTAATTTTCAAAACAAGTTTTCGAAAATAATAACATTGCATGGGAAAATGACACTTTTAATAGTTTAATTACAACCTCCATCTAATGGAAAAACATGCAGTATCACATACATTTTATAATTGCAAAAACTATAGATCAAGTAGACTTAGCTCTGATACCACTAAAGGGTTTTCTGGGTCCTTAGGACAAAAAAATCGACATCCGGCCTAAGTCGGACGGCCGACAAAATCAAACAAGTAGCGTAAAACTAGTGCCTAAAACAGTTTTAAGTTTAAGCCCTAACGAAACAACCCTAACCAAGATCTCTGATATCCCAGTGTTGGGTCCGACCAACCCCTAAGGATAGATCTATCTAACATTTGCAATTATAAGCGCATGAATATTTAAACTACATACCTTTCACTTCGTTTTCGCAGAATATGAAGCATCGTTTTCAGCAACATTTCTTTGGCCCCGTGCTGCTTCTCCCAAGCCGAACCACGTCCCGAGCCGCACCTTGTCCCGAGCCGAACCGCTTCCCAAACTGCATCGCATCCCGAGGCGAGCAACACCCCGGACACCGAGCCAACCACGCACCGAGGAAAGTTTCACCTTGAGTGGATCCTCTGTCAAGACTTTGGATCTGATCCGAACTCCTTCGTAGCTTTGCTAAAGCCCGATCAGGAGCAAGGAAGAATTTAGGGAGAGAGTGAATAATTAATTTAAGTCTTAATCCGAGCGTGCTCCAAACTTTTGGGAGCTTCTCGGATTTGGAGACTTGGTACAACTTTTAAGGAGGGAATTGGCCCATATTTATATATGTGGCTGACCCCTTCCCTTCTCATCATATCCGATGTGGGACTAAAGTTTTTGGAGGAAAAATTAATTAAAGTTTGCCTTTCACAAAGGCCAATCTTTAGCGAATTTTTCCTCCCTCACCGTTGAGCTTCGCAAGTGATACAACTTATCAAATCGAAGAGCACTGAACGGTGATCGCATAGAAACAAACATGGCTCAATTCCGACTTCGTTTGATTCCTCAAACATAGTCACAAAGTTCGGCAAAAAGTCACAAAACTTTGAAAAAATGCAGTCGTCATTGGGTTTCAAAAAACCCTAACTGTGGGACCCGAGGTGGGCCCCACACCCACTTGCTCGCCAGCTGGCACGCGCCCCAGCTGGCACGTGCCAGCACCCGAGGCGCCCAGAAATTGGGCGCCTCCATCAACGCCTGAGGCGCCCAAAAAATTGGGCGCCTCAAACTTTTGAATGGCCCGGCCCAAAAAACCGGTCCCGCCTTTTTTAATTCAAAAAAAACTGTTGGGCCTTTTTTCATACTGGGCTTTCTATTTAAAACACCTTTAAAATAGATTTTTTTGGCTTGTTTGAACTCCGATTTGAGCGCAATTTTCTCTGTGACTTTCATAGGAAAATCCTCTTTATTTCCATGCATCTATTATTTAAAACATGTCCGCAACCACTTTACGACATATTTAAATATCATTTAATATTAAAATCCATTTGCATCAAATACAAATGAACTGAGGACATACATCCCTCAACACTTTGATCCTTGATCAGCTATAGGGGAGATGAAGTAGCCAGCAGCGGCCCATTAAATCAAAAATTTCCAGAAACAGTGTGGGGCACACGAGCTTTAGCAGCGGCAGAAATATGGGAATTATTTTTGATAGAAATTGGTCCGGTGGAAGGCCCAACAACTTGTAGCCTGGCTCATTTTACAGATGGATAAGTACGAGTAATTCCCGGTGTAGTGGAAGTGATGACAGAGTCCATCATAACTGCCTCTTCCAAATTTCTGTTGGAGACATCGTCCCCCACGTTCTCCGACAATATCGCGAATCAAGAGCCAGATGGAGCAACCGCCCCGCCTTTACCGGATGTCGCCATCATCTCCTTCCATGTCAGAGGACGAGATCGACGATCTGTCGCTACCAACCAGGGGCCAAAAAAACCGTCGGTGGTGACTTGGGCACCAGCGAATCAGCTCCACCGACAGTCGATGATACATGTCCACCCTGTCCCGACTCCCCACAGGCTGTCGTCAAAGACACCATCGAAGAATCAGACCCACCGACTGCCGATGCTACCCTTTTACTCTGCCCCGATTCCCCACAGGCTGCCGTCGGAGTCATCACCAAAGAAGCAGTAGGCTGATAGGGACAAGGGTTCTTGTTGTAGGATCTGAAAATATATGGTAAAACACTAGAGGTGGGGTGAATAGTACTTTATAAAACTTAATAAGGAACTTACGCCAAATTAAATAACCCTTATGCAACCTAAGTGTAAAATAGTGAAAGAGAACAACAACACAAGAATCCAAACGCAAACATAAGATATACCCTGATTCGGATTCACCGAGTCTCCTCGGCTCCCTTGAATCCTACTCCAGCAACCCACTAGCTCCCCCCTCGTGATTAGTATTTCCATTAATTCCCACTTGCCAAACTTGACAAGTGAAAATTGATACAACTTACTTTCACTTCCCACACGGGAATGAACTACTCTCACAACCAAGAGGCACCTTTCTTCCACTTCTCATAAACCAAGAATGGACTTATCTCAAACCTGAGAGGAAACTTCTCTTCCACTTCCTATAAATCGAGAATGGACTTATCTCAACCTGAGAGGAACTTCTCAAATAACAAGAGAGAAATAAAACGAAATATGAAACAACTTCACAACATATGCCTTGAATAATACTCTTAAGAATGAGACAATAGAGGTGTGTGATATGTGATCTAAATGATGAGAGTGAGAGCACTTACTACTTGTCTCAAGATGTGTAGGAATGAATGCTTGAAGCTAAGCTTGAAAGCTTTGGAGACAAGTTGAACTTTAGAGCTTGAGCTTGATTTGCTTTGAATGCTCTTGAATGCTCTAAATGTGAAGTTAATGACTTTTGATCACTTGAGAGTATAATGAATGAAGTCTTAGATGCTTAGCTAACTTCTCAAGTCAAGCCATTAAAGCCATATTTATAAGACATGGAAATCTGCTCAAAACAGCTAAAGAGCCCAAGCCTTTAATGCTTCAAACGACTATAAACGGGTAGAAATCCTAGTCACCAGTCGCCTGATGATGGGCGAGTAGTCGACTGAAGTACTATTTTGAGTGAGCATTAAATGCAATCTAATGGACATATACCAGTCGTCTGAAGAAGACTTCCCAAAGTCTGGCCCACTGTTCAGTCGTCTGGCTCACATGCATCAGACGTTTGATCATACAGACACTGAGGAAAAATGTTACTGGACTATACATGGTCCGATTTACCAAGAGTCTGATGTTCATCATCCCGACGTATAGTCAACTATTCAGACGCCCGGTAATACAACTTCATACGCCTAGAACTGACTGTCCACAGAAAGTGAGCTACTGGAAATATATGAATGAATTTCACAGGCGTCTGATGTATTTCAACCATACGTCTATTTTCTGTCAATCCTTAATGGCCGAGTTACTGTTTTTATGGCTAAAATTAAACAGACATCTGATGTTCACCATTCAGACGTCTGACGATTTGTTCAGACGTCTGGAATTAGAACTTCAGGCGTCTGTTCCAACAAGGGTTTTGGAGAACTACATGCATATGATCACCAGGCGTCGGGAGTCCAAGCACCGGGCGCCTGTTGAAGGCTGAAAAACTCTTCTTTGAGTTTATGCAAGTTCTAACCCTATGTCACTCAATGATATATGATCCAAAGTAATTCATGAGTGTTGTGAGTGATATTCTAATGAGTCTATTCAAGGCTTTACATTCTAATTTAAATAAGAAGTAAAGTAAGGAAGATTTACACATTAATTATCTTTACTTCCTATTGAATGCCTTGAAGACTTCCTTTGAGATTGTGAAGTCCAATCGCTTTGACATCCTTGATATCCCTCGTTGATAGCTATTTGAGTTTGCTGAGTTTAACTCCTTTATTTCCTTTGATCATCTCTTGATTCTCATGCTTCATTGACTGATGTCCAAGCATCAATTCTTTGAGTCAGCATCTTCACGTGATGTGACTTGGTCCATAATGATGCTCTACAAAGCATGTGGATTAGTCATAATTGATTATGTTTGTTTGTCATCAAAAATACATTTTGAGAACCAATATTCAACATTCTCCCCCTTTTTGATGATGACAAACAATCATAACCATAATCAATAATTGTGCTCAAAATATAAACTTACTTACTCCCCTACATTGATGCCAAATATTATAGTCCAAATATGTAAATAACGAAACATCAATGCAACCAATTGATATAAGTATCAATTGAATTGAATTTGTCAAATCATATAAATATGATGATACCCATGAAGAGAAAGTTGAAGCATTAGACATGAGATCAAGTCAATCAATTTTAGTTGATACTCACTTTAAGAATAACTCCCTTTGAATCATATAACCATATCAACAATGTGATTCATGGAGTTTGGTAAGTGAATATATGCATTCAACATAAAATTATTAATCTGATCCTTATCCCATCTCTCCCCATATCCAGTATATCCCTATGGTTATGCCTCTTCTCTCCCCCTTTGTCATAATCCAAAAAAGGAGTGGGAAGGAGGCAACAACAACAACAACATGATCAATATTCAAAGAAAGTGTTGTCATCTATCTATTCATATAGGCTTGTCTCATCTGGGCTCAATAATATTCAACATTGCATATTGAAAGTGTAAGAGATAAAATAATTATCAATCATAATATGCACATTTTCAAAAGCAAATTCATATATGTGTGTGTGTGTGTGTGTGTGTGTGTGTGTGTGTGTGTGTAAATCTTCAAATGAGAACATTTCGCACAGTGCGAAAATGTTTTTATTTTTTTTGAAATTTTTTTCAAAAATTCTTTTTTCCACCCTCATTATATGTTGTTATACCCCTCTCAAAAAATAATGGTTGAGAAATAATATCATTTGGCCTTCGATCAACGCATTGCAACAAATTCGCACGTTTTGAGACCGTTGAATTTCTAACGGGTGGATGGGTGCTCTAATGCCCAACAGGTTCACCCATTATTTTCCCTGGGGTATATATTTGTATGGATTAAACATTAAAAAAAATTTGAAAAGAATTTCAAAAAAATAAAATAATGTTTTCGCACGGGTTTTCGCATGGGTTTTTCGCAACGGAAGATCGCTTTATATATATATATATATATATATATATATATATATATATATATATATATATATATATATATATATATATATATAAGTGTGGTGATGGCAAAAATACAAAATAAGACAAAATCGCTCATCAACGAACAAAAGTATATATATATCTATTATACATTTGACAGTGTTTTTTGAATTCTAGGGCTGACTAGGACAAGATAAAGAGCGGCTGAGATTTGATGTTGGTAAATCAATGGTTGAGATTGGATTTTATGAAATTTTTTTGGGGAAAGTGCCTTGGAAACACAAACTTTGAAATTAGAAGTGCCTTGGGAAAGAGTGTGGAAATTAAATTTAGGGGGAAACATACATTGGGAAGGATTGTGGAGATTAAATTTGGGGGGAAAGTACCTTGGAAACCTAAACTTTGAAATTAATAGTGCATTGGGAAAGATTGTGGAGAATCATGATCCATTAAATTAAATAAAATAAAAAATTTAGCGTAAAACAATTTAGCGGAACAACAAATTAACGTAAAAATACCCTTATGTTGGTGTTCTGCGCTAAAGGCGCGGACGTCAAATTTGTTGTTCGACAACGAATTTGTTGTTCCACACCAAAGACGCACACGCCAAAGGTGCCCGTGCCGCTAAATATGACGTCCGCTAAATTTAATGTATTGTTCTATTAAATTTTGGCTGTGTAAATAATTTTTCGGGGAACAAAGATTTCGCGGGGGAAATGCTAAATGAACCGTGCCCGCGGGCACGGGTTATGACTAGTATATATATATATATATATATATATATATATATATATATATATATGACACATACAATAAAATGTGTCATCGTTCACAAGTATACATATACGTATACCACCTTTAAACCCAACCGACTATATCTCCCAAAAACACCAAAAGTATATCCTCACAAGCACTTTTCTCAATTAATAATCAAAAATACATTCCATGACTTGAGAGAGGCTTGTGGTAATGCATACAAACATCACATAGTTGGAGGTGATGATGGTGGGCCACTAGGTCCTAGAGGAGCAAAAGCTAAAACATTCCTGGAAGTGGGCACAAGAAGGTTTAATTTCCCCTGGATGTTCAGAAATAGAGTGAACAACTGCTGAGTCTGTAGAGTTTGGTCCGGGTGTTGGAGAAGACTGATTTAACCATTCCTTTGACAAAAGTAAGGTCGTCTCGGAGCATGCAGACGTTATTCCATATAGCAGAGAGACTAAACTCAAAATCTCCCAAGTGACAAGTAAGATCCGCATGGAGTTGAGTTGAAGATGAAGAGTTAGAGGGTACTCTTAGCTTATCCTAGAGACGCACAAGAGAGGAGAATATGCGCTCGTGATCTCTATCTAGACTCAAAACAAACTCTTCGATCATCTGAAGATCATTACCAAAGGATATCTTCCTGTTATTCAGGTGAGTGTTTCTGATGACCAGCAGAGAAATTCTAGTTCTGATCTCCTCAAATGGGTCTTCAAAGACAGGAGAATTAGAAGCGAAAAGAACTTCCTTGTGAGCTGGTGGAAGCTCAAATGCAGTTTGGGCGGGAGTTTGTGTCGGAGAAATGCCCAATGGAAACTGAGGGATGGTCAAGCTGAGCTGACTCCACGAAGACGGAGAGATACCTCAACGTCTAGACCGCATAAAGGCCTTAGCGATGGAGATCGATAACGGCCTTAGCGAAGATCGATGATTGACGAGGACGTTTAATGCGAGCCAAGTCGAAAACCATAGAGGGTATTATAGATAGAACCGAGTTTTAGACGGAAACCCCTAGAAGATAAGATAATCAAAGCTAGGCTTAAAGATTCGATTTACCTGTGTACTGAAACAAAGTCTAGAAAATCGATTAAATAGTAACTGTAGATGGTAGGGCAGTCAAAATGAATAGCATCGCTTTAAACCCTAATCGTGCAAATCGTTGCATATAATGATTGGTCATAAAATCTCAGCCATTGGATCAGAATGGAGATCTAACTAAAAATGCTTTCATCAGACGTATGGAGTGAAGCAATAAGGCGTATGGAGCTACATAGTAATGAAATGATTATACTAAATCAGACGAATAGATTAAGCTCATTAGACGTCTGGTGGACAGAGTGAACTAGATGGAGAACAGAAGTTACGATGATCAGGATTCTGTAAGTGGACTCATCAGGTGCCTGACGAATTATCCAGGCGTCTGGTATGTCAACATCAGACAACTGTTTTTATCTCAGTCAGAGAATGATATATCTCGGGAAATTTTGACAGACTGTCAATACATTTTCCATGCATCTAGAGTTTAATGACCAGGCATCTGAACAATGGTTCAGGCAGCTGGTTAGACAACATCAGCCGACTGGTCAGACTGAATCTTTGGAACAACAGAGGAGTCTAATCTGTCAGACGTCTGATTCCATTACACCAGGCATCTGGTTAACATCATAGAGCTTGGGTTGAATCTGATAGACCATCTATACATATCCTCAAGCTAGTTCATATCCTTAACCATCTTAACTAAGCATTTATTAATGCTAATCACATATCTAATTAATTCATATGATGGCATTTCAAATCAAATACATAATGCTCACACAGAATCATAGGAAATACATATATCTCATGAGTGAATTACACAACTTAAGAAATAGAGATATATATTTCCAAAAGAATTTCAACAATAATTATGAGCAAAACATAACATAGCATGAGATGAAACATAATAGATATGAGCGAATGATCTTCTTGAGTTTGGATTCACCCATGATACCTAATTCTCCCCTAAGCCTCACAGAAGAATCTTCCTTGAGTGGCTTGGTGAAAATTTCTTTAATTTGGTTTTAGGTGTTAATGTACTCTAGACAAACATTCTTCTTGAGGACATGATCATTAATGAAATGATGTCTAATATCAATGTGTTTGGTACAAGAGTGTTGTACCGGGTTCTTGGAGAGACATACTGTTGGACGCAACAATCTAGGAACTCTAGTTTGATGATGACAAACATGTGCAAACTATTTAACGTGTGTGCTAAGTGTGTTTCAGGATTGGCAAAGCGGTAATTCTTTAAGAGATGACTAAGTCAACGTGTTGGACTTGGTCAAAGAGCTATCCACATAGCTAATGGACTTGGTCAAAGAGCCATACACTTAGAAAATTGGACTAAGTCAAAGATGGAGTAATGAGGAGGGATCTAATTCAAATCAAAGATGATTGAATCAAATCAATTGGTGATTGGTGCAAATCCAATTGATTTTTGATTTGATTAAGTCAAATGCCATGGAGATCCAAATCAAAATTTGTATTTCCAATCCTATTCAAATCCTACTTGAATTCCTATTCCAATTCCCTATCCAATTTGAATCTTTTTCAAATTTGAATTACAATTCAATCTCCTAAAATCAAGGGATTCTCCATGAGCCAAATACCCACTCCATATCCCTATTTAAACCCCATCTTCAAAGAGGAGTTGGTGCTGCAACAATAAAAAACAAAGGGTGCGGCAGCCAACATATATATCTCCAAAAGCACATTGCCTCAAGCTTAAAAAACCCCTCAATACCGTAAACCCTCTCAAGCCCAAAAAATTCTTGTGTTCAAAAACTCCAAGGCAAAAAAAATTACCTAGCATCAAAAAGCTTGCAGCAAATACTCGCCCACAAAAATTTCACAAAAGCCAAAAGCTTCCGCACGTAAACATCCTTCTATCATCTCTAAAGGCCGCAAGATCTTTGTTTGCAAAACTCTCCAAGCCAAATGCATCCACACAAGCGCCATCATCGGAGAAGATCAACAAATCTTGCAAACGCCGTCGACCGTTGCATTCCCAGTACCGTCGGGGAGAGCAGTCGGAGAAGACGAGTCGTCATCGCTCGAAGCACACCGGTCGTCGTGCCTCAACGCTGTCCTCGAGTCACCATCAGAGAAGGCACTGTCATCTGCCGCTGTCGAAGCAAACGGTCGCTCGGATCTCACCGAAGAAGATCACACCGTCGCTTGGAGAACTCGAGGTGGCCGTCGTCGTCACCGTCGAGCACGCGAAGAAGCCGCTGTGGAAGGAGAGTCGCTGATCACCGCAGTCGTAGTCATTGTCCACGAAGTCGCCATCGTCGCCCTTGAAGCGAACGACAGAGAACAAAATTGAGTCAGAGTTTGCCGCCGTCTCACTACTATCGAAGAGCACGAGAAGGCGTCGGGACTTGTCGCAGTGTCGCTCGGAGAAAACTTGAAGCCCCCGAAGATCCATGCCATCGCTACCGTGAATTGCCCTTGCTCCATCCAGTCGTCGTTGAGGAGAAGAGATGCCTGTCGACGTTGTCGAAGCGCCAGCGAAGAAGTCGCCGATTCCGCATGCATGCCCTAGGTGCAAACGAAGAGATATTCGGGGTTGACGTGGCAACCACATCAAAACGAAAGCAAACGAATTCCGCGTGATTTGCTGACGTGGACAAAAGCAGGATGCAAATCGAATTGTTTTTGGAGATTGATGTGTGCACCGACCGCAAGTTATTTTGATTTGAACTGCAATTGCTATACGCACAGACCAGTGCGCTATTTGAGTTCCAGGAGTTGGATCGAGACACCGTTTGCGTCAGATCAGAGCTGACGACGTGCTGATTGACAGAGACGACTACACGGGCACGAACTGAGTATTTCTAAGCCCTTTGACTCTTTATATTCATGTCTTAGTGTAACGTTCTCTGTAGGGGAAACTTTACCTATTTTGTGACTATTTTGGACTTGTCTGGTTGGGCTAGACAAGAGGGTCTTGACGTGTTGTTGCAGTCAAGATACGCATTTACTAGGTTGATAGGGTTCTGCACTTTGTTGAGTGTGGTACAGTCTAGGTGGGGAGTTGAAGCTAGGACCCCATTGTAGGTGTACAGAAGGAACATATTAATGCTAGTATTTGCTTGGGGCTGGACGTAGGTCGTTGATGCGACCGAACCATGGTATATCTGTGCGTACTCTTTGATCGTATCCTATTTACTCTGATTGTGCTTTTAACTGCGTGTGATTTCTCGTGGGTTGCGCGAGAATTTTTTATCAGCCTATTCACCCCCCCCCCCCTCCTAGGCTAGGATGCAGATCCAACAAGTGGTATCAGAGCAGGTTAGAGGATCTAGTCTAGTATAGCTATCATGAAAACCCCAAAGTTAGTCTTTCCCCATGACATGCCTATTGATCGTCATCCTCTTTTTAATGGCCATGATTATATATACTGGAAGGCTAGGATGAAAACTTATTTACTATCTGTTGATGTTGGTACTTGGTACATTATTGATAACGGATATTCTATGCCTAAAAGTAATCTGAATTTAAATGATAAAAATGTGTGTGCTATAAATGCTAGAGCAATGAATATCTTATTGTGTAGGTTGAGTAAAAAAATATTTGATCGTATCTCACATTGCTCTTCTGCGTAGGATATATGGAGGACCTTGGAAATTGCATATGGAAGTGAGAAATCCCTCAGCTACAATGAAAAGAATCAAAAGGGGAAAACGCTCCTTTAAATAATTTTGATGCTTCTCTTTATGACAATACTAAGCGTAAAGTTATTTGTTTCAAATGCATAAAGCAGTTACACTTCGCTAAACAGTGCCCACAAGAAACAGCTGGTGTCGCAGAGAAGAAAGGAAAAGCTGTAGTGTGAACGTGTGACATGAATAGTGCAGATGAGCTCGATGAGAATAAAGCACACGTGCCCCTCTGCTTGATGGCAAAACATAACGGAGTAAAATCTGGTAGTAAAGCTGAACTTCTAATTATTTGTAAAGCTATGCAAGAGGAAATTGATGAGCTAGAACTTACTTTAAATGACTATATGAATACTAGCTTTAAATTACAAAAAGAAAACTGTGACATTTCTGATGAAGTTGAATCCAATAGAAATTCTTGCTTTGATTTGCAAAAAGAAAATTGTGATGTGATTGAAGAATCTAAAAACATAAAAGAAGAACTTGAAAAATGCAAATTAACCATTGCCATGCTGAAAAGAGAAGAACTTAGCTCATCTAAAAAAGCTACTTGTCTTTCTTGTCCTTCCTTATTGAATGATATTAGCATGCTTAAGCAAGATTTATTTAAACTTGAAGCTGAAAAAGATTATGTGATTAAAGAGCTTAATGATAAATTGTGCATGTTGAATAACGAGCTTAAAAAGAAAATGGATGAATTTAAAAAGAAGGAAGAGAAAAACAAGAGAGCTTTTATAAGTAAATGTACTTTGCTTATGGATGAAAATGTGATATTAAAATCCAAAGTCTCTAGTCTTGAATTGTCCATTAAGAAGTTCTCTATAGGAAAAAAATCGTTGGATACTATTTTAGAGAATCAATTATATGGCAATAATAGTCGAGGACTTGGATTTGGTTCAAAAACTGCTAAAAAGCCGATCTTTAAGAAATTCCACAATGTGCCTTCTATTGTGAAAAATATGCATGCAAAGTGCTTTACTTGTGATAGTGTTGGTCACATATCCTATAATTGTAAGTTTAGGAACACGAACATAAAGTTCAAACAAGTGTGGGTTCCTAAAACGTTAATGGCTAACACCAGTGGACCTTGTTTGATTCCAAGGTCACACTTAACACCTTTCATATAGGTGAGATGGAGATTTGACTAGGAGCAATAAATTGAAAGTTTCATTTTTTAGCTCCTTAGTCAAATAGCGACGCGAAGGTATATTTCTTTTCCCTCTTTGTATTCATTGCATACCTTCATAGTTTTTGTGTGTGCTTGATTTAATCTTTGTTTGTGTGCTTGTTTTCTTGTCTTTCTTGGCTTGTTTTAATTCTTTATAAAAGAAAAACAAAAAAATGAAAAACCAAAAATAAAAAAATGTGCTTATTGAATACCTCCTTATGAATCTCTTCAAGTGGTACTATTTTTGCTCACTCATATCCTTGTAGAAATCATTGTATTATTGTTATAGCTAAATGCGCATGTTAGAGACTATTTGATAACCATGACATGCTTCATGAAATGATTAATTTGATTTCTACACCTACATACGCACTTCCACGAATATTGAACTTGTTGTACTTTTGGAGATTCTGTTATGAATATTGGAAAGTGAATGTAGGATAATAATAACTGAATTATCTAAGGGATATGATGTGTATTGCCATGAATAAAAATTGAGCACAAAAAGAAATGAATAAGAGAAAAAATATACATGAAAATTGCTCCGTATGAAAAATGGATACAATTCATAGCAAATACACTATCCACGAGTATCCAACATATGCTTTATGGGTAATCTTTGGCGTTGGTATACTTTACTCGTCAAGCAATGCCAACCCCACATCTAAGAGTTCTTATAGGCTATGTTTTGGGGGTTTGATACCTTGAACTCATTTTTAATGAGGTAGGAAAAATCAATCCTAGTAAAATTCATGTTAATCGAAAAATGTGGATTGTTTTTGTTGATGTTCTAAATTGAATCTCCCTTTGTACTCCAATGTTAATATTATTACACTTACACATTGGTGGTGAAGTCTAAATTATGATTTTCTATGAACTTGAAGTGTCTACTTTATGGAAAATACATGCAAGTGCTCGTTATACTCAATAATCCTCTATTTTTGCGTGTGTTATTTGATGACTTCATTAGTCCACTTTTAATGATAACAAAGGGGGAGAAAAGTGTGTTGAAAAGATTTGGTATATTAATGTTGGTAATTTTTGGAGGGGGAGCTTGAAAATACTTGTAAAGGGTGAGCTTGGAAAAAGGGGGAGCATGCTTATTACATTGGTAAATCGTGCATGGTAGTAATGCTTCCATCTCATTGTATTACTCATGTGCGTTACACCCTTCATCACACTTCACACACGCCTATTTATTTGCTAAAATCTTTCATTGGGTTGTCATCATCAAAAGGGAGAGATTGTTGGACGCAACGATCTAAGAACTCTAGTTTGATGATGACAAACGTGTGCAAACTATTTAACGTGTGTGCTAAGTGTGTTTCAGAATTGGCAAAGCGGTAATTCCTTAAGAGATGACTAAGTCAACGTGTTGCACTTGGTCAAAGAGCTATCCACATAACTAATGGACTTGGTCAAAGAGCCATACACTTAGGAAATTGGACTAAGTCAAAGATGGAGTAATGAGGAGGGATCTAATTCAAATCAAAGATGATTGAATCAAATCAATTGGTGATTGGTGCAAATCCAATTGATTTTTGATTTGATTAAGTCAAATGCCATGGAGATCCAATTCAAAATTTGTATTTCCAATCCTGTTCAAATCCTACTTGAATTCCTATTCCAATTCCCTATCCAGTTTGAATCTTATTCAAGTTTGAATTACAATTCAATCTCCTAAAATCAAGGGATTCTCCAAGAGCCAAATACCCACTCCATATCCCTATTTAAACCCCATCTTCAAAGAGGAGTTGGTGCGGCAACAATAAAAAACAAAGGGTGCAGCAGCCAACATATATATCTCCAAAAGCACATTGCCTCAAGCTTAAAAAAACCCTCAATACCGTAAACCCTCTCAAGCCCAAAAAATTCTTGTGTTCAAAAACTCCAAGGCAAAAAAAATTACCTAGCATCAAAAAGCTTGCAGCAAATACTCGCCCACAAAAATTTCACAAAAGCCAAAAGCTTCCGCACGTAAACATCCTCCTATCATCTCCAAAGGCCGCAAGATCTTTGTTTGCAAAACTCTCCAAGCCAAACACATCCACGCAAGCGCCATCATCGGAGAAGATCAACAAAGCTTGCAAACGTCGTCGACCGTTTCGTTTCCCAGTACCGTCGGGGAGAGCAGTCGGAGAAGACGAGTCGCCGTCGCTCGAAGAACACCGGTCATCGTGCCTCAACGCTGTCCTCGAGTCACCATCGGAGAAGGCACTGTCATCTGCCGCTGTCGAAGCAAACGGTCGCTCGGGGCTCGTCGAAGAAGATCATACCGTCACTTGGAGAACTCGAGGTGGCCGCCGTCGTCGCCGTCGAGCACGCGAAGAAGGAGAGTCGCTGATCACTGCAGTCGCAGTCATTGTCCATGAAGTCGCCATCGTCACCCTTGAAGCGAACGCCAGAGAATGAGATTGAGTCGGAGTTCTCCGTCGTCTCACTACTGTCGAAGAGCACGAGAAGGCGTCGTGACATGTCGCTGTGTCGCTCGGAGAAAACTCAAAGCCCCCGATGATCCGCGTCATCGCTGCCGTGAATCACCCTTGCTCCATCCAGTTGCCGTCGAGAAGAAGCGACGCCTGTCGACGCTGTCGACGCGCCATCAAAGAAGTTGCTGATTCCGACCGCATGCCCTAGGTTGCAAACGAAGAGATATTCGGGGCTGACATGGCAACCGCATCAAAACGAAAGCAAATGAATTCCGCATGATTTGCTGACGTGGACAAAAGCGGGATGCAAAGTGAATTGTTTTTGGAGATTGTTGTGCGCACCGACTGCAAGTTATTTTGATTTGAACTGTAATTGCTATACGCACAGACCAGTGTGCTATTTGAGATCCAGGTGTCGGATCAAGACACTGTTTGCGTTAGATCGGAGCTGACGTCGTGCTGATTGACAGAGATGTCTACACGGACACGAACTGAGCATTTCTAAACCTTTTACTCTTTATATTCGTGTCTTAGTGTAACGTTCTCTGTAGGGAAAACTTTACCTATTTGTGACTATTTTGGACTTGTCTGGTTGGGCTAGACAAGAGGGTCTTGACGTGTTATTGCAGTCAAGATATGTATTTACTAGGTTGATAGGGTTCTGCACTTTGTTGAGTGTGTTACAGTCTAGGTGTGGAGTTGAAGCTAGACCCCATTGTAGGTGTACAGAAGGAATATATTAATGCTAGTATTTGCTTGGGGCTGGACGTGGGTCGTTGATGCGACCGAACCAAGGTATATCTGTGTGTACTCTGTGATCGTCTCATATTTACTCTGGTTGTGCTTTTAACTGCGTGTGATTTCTCCTGGGTTGTGCGAAAAAATTTTATCAGCATATTCACCGCCTAGGCTAGGATCCAAATCCAACACATACAGCACTTGGTTATCAACCAAGATTGGAGATGTACCACAATCATTGACATAGTCCTTAACTGTTTGTCTCATCCATAAGACTTGTGCACAACCTAATCTGGCGGCGATATATTCCGTTGTGGTTGTGGAAAGAGATACCGAATTTTGTTTCTTGGAGAACCAATACACAAGGAAATTTCCTAAGAAATGGCAAGTGCCACTAGTGCTTTTCCTATCGGATTTACATCCAACAAAATCGGCATCACTAAATGAAACTAATTCATAAGTGCATGACTTAGGATAAAATAGTCCATAGTCAAGAGATTGGTTTAGATAACGGAAAATCCGTTTAATCGCAATCAAATGTGATTGTTTTGGTTGTGATTGATACCGTACACATAAGCATACCAAGAACATAATATCAGGTCTACTTACAGTAAGGTAGAGTAAACTACCTATCATACCTCGATATTGACTCATGTCAACATCCATTCCACGTTCATCTTTATCAAGATGCGTTGTCGTGCTCATTGGAGTACGCTTAGATGAAAAATATCCCATTCCAAAGCGCTTGATCAATTCCATCGCGTACTTTATTTGGTGGATGAAAATCCATTACTCCAATTGACGGATTTGTAGTCCTAGAAATTAGGCGAGCTCTCACATGTGGCTCGTCTCAAATTCATTTTGCATGGACTCAGCAAACTCTTGACAAAGAGTAGAGTTAGTGGAACCAAATATAATGTCATCAACATATATTTGAATCAATAGAATGTCATGATCAAAATACTTAATGTAAAGTGTGGAACCGATATCACCCATTTTGAAGCACAAATCAATGAGAAAATTCTTTAGACGATCATACCATGCTCTAGGAGCTTATCTCAATCCATTAAGAGCTTTTATGAGTCTAAACACAGATTTGGTGATTTTTCTTCTACGAAACCTGGTGGTTGTGAAACATATACTTCTTTAACAACATGTCCATTCGAAAATGCACTTTTCACATCCATTTGAAAAAGCTTAAAATTCTTAAATGATGCAAATGAAAATAAAGTCTAATATATTCTAATCTAGATACCGGAGCAAAAGATTCTTCAAAATCTATACCTTCTTCTTGCCGGTAACCTTGCGCTACTAATCTTGCCTTGTTCCAGATGACGACTTCATTTTCATCTGTCTTGTTTTTGAAGATCCATTTTGTTCCAATGACATTGTGATCTTTCGGAGGAGGAACTAACTCCCAAACATCATTCCTTTCAAATTAGATGAGTTCTTCTTCTATAGCGATGATCCAAGAACTATCCTTAAGAGCTTCTTCAAAGATCTTTAGTTCTATGGTTGAGACTAAAGCACAATGTGCAAATCGTTCTACCCTTGACCTTGTATGGACTCCATCTTCAATATTACATATCACTTGATCATGTGGATGATTTGGAACCGTAGCAAATGTCTTGGGTAACCCTTGATCATTAGAAACAAACTCAACTCCATCATTAGTAGGGTTAGTCTCAATATAATAATCTAATTTCACATCATTCACAGAATCACACAAGAATTCAATATTCTCATCAAGTTGAGAGAATGGTACATCAAATTTCTCATAAAAAGTAATGTGTGGTGATTTTTCAACCATTAAGGTTCTTTTATTAAGTATCTGGTATGCCTTGCTACGATCGGAGTATCCAATAAATATTCCTTCATCGAAACGTGAGTCAAACTTATCTAAATTCTAGTGTGTGTTCTTAATAAAACATTTAGAACCAAAAATACGAAATAACGTACTTGAGGAATTTTGTTATAAAATAACTCATAACACGTTTTGTTCGTATGTGGTCTTACAAGTATCCTATTTAGCACAAATCACACGGTATGTACGGCTTCCGCTCAAAATTGTGAACCAATGCGGCTATCACTAAGCATAGTGCATGCACACTCAATAAGAGTTCTATTTTTCCTTTCTACAACACCATTTTGTGGTGGATCACGAGGAAAAGAAAATGTGTGAGTTATCTCATTCTCATCACAAAAGTTAGAGAATAGTGCATTATCAAATTCACCTCCATGATCACTACGAATGGTAACCATGGACGTACCTTGAATCTTTTGAACTTTCTTTGATAAAACAATAAATTTCTCAAGTATCTCATTCTTGTTGTTCAAGAACTTCACCCAAGTATACGTAGAGAAGTCATCAACAATTACAAGTCCATAGAATGCATTTCCTAAGGATACAACTCTAGTAGGCCTAAATAAATCTAGACGTAAAAGCTCTGGTGGCCTAGAAGTAGAAGTTACATTCTTAATCTTAAATGAGAATTTATGGAGCTTGCCTCGTTGGCATGAATCACAAAACTTTTCTTCTTAAAATAAAGTTTCAAAAATCCTCTAATTAGGTTGTGCTTGGACAACTTGTGAAGATGCTTGAAGTGTACATGACCAGAGCGTCGATGACATAAAAGTTGTTCATTAGTGTGAGAACCAAGCATTGATCAATTGTCTGTGGCAGATCCAAAATATAAATATCCTTTTGGCGTATGCCACTAAACAAAACATTATTATTAGTATTATCAAAAATAGTACACAATACATCACTAAAGGTAACTTTGTATCTCTTGTCACAAAGTTGACTAATGGAGATAAGATTGTGATTTAAACCTTCTACAAGATACACATTATCTATGAGAGGTTTGGAGGGATTACCAACTTTACCAATTCCTATGATGGATCCCTTCTCATTGCATCTGAAAGTAATCGTTCTGCCATTCTTGATGCGTGTGACCTCAGAGAGCAAGCTTGGATCTCCCGTCATATGTTTGGAACACCCGCTATCGAGTATCCAATCCTTTCATTTGCACCTAGAGCAATCTTTTCCTATATTGCTCTTTATCCTCTTCTTGGGTACCTATAGAATATACCATAAGCACATGGTATCCAAGTTTGTTAGGTCCAAGGGGGTTAGCCTTTTGGAAACCATGTCCATGTAGACTTTGGCTTCCCAACATAATTCACATTGTCTATAACATCCCTAAAGTATGATTGCATATACATTCCCTTATCATACATGCTATAATTTTTAGGACCCCAAATCAAATGACTCTTGGGAGTCCTATGCCTCATGAATACATGCATTGGAAAAGAATATATAGTAGGAGCATGCGGCATGTGAACATGTGTATGTGTATATGCATTGGGATAAGCATGCATATACGGATGTATATGTGTTGGAGAATATCCATAGTGTGATGCACATGAGCAAGATATGTGAGGAGGTGAATAAGCATATCCATAAGCATTCATACCATGCGGTCTTGCATGTTGTGAGCATTGTGAACATTCACATTCCTTTTAGCATTAGGCATATATGCATTAGGTGCATATGAATGTGAAGCATGATACGTATGCGGATAAACATGTCCATGAGATGGTTGCACATAACCATGCGTATGAGTGGTGCGACCATGGTATTTTCTCACATGTATGTTTGCACGTGGACAAGGGTGTGATGCATAAAACTCGTCATACGTAGAAGTAGCATGTATAGGTGTTCTCCTACGAGATTGGGCGTGTGTGTACATATACACATGTCCCTTCTTTGGTTTTTCACCCTTGGTGGGTTTCTTTCCAAATGAGGGTGTCACCGAAATGGTGCTGTTCATGGTAGATGTACTACCCAAGAGTTTTGATACTCCATTATTGGATGCATCGGAGGATGGTCTCACAAAATCAACAGTAGCTTCACTATAAGATGTTCGATAAGTGGAAGCATTATCCTTTGAGTAACCAAGTCCTCGGCGGTAATTTGTGGGAAGTTGGTTTTCCAATATTGTGTCCAACTTGTCCTTCCCTTTGATGGATCTATCAACATTGGAGGACATGAGATCATATTTCTTCATAATTGAAGAAAGATTAGTATCCAATGCGGATACAAGTGTAGTGAGTTCATGCACTTGGGTTTTGAGAGTGACATTCTCATTACCTAAAAGTGTGTTTTGATATCAAAGAGGTTCATTCTCAATGTCATCACAATCACTAACTTGGACTTTGTCCAATTATGATTTGAGAGATATAACCTCATTTCTCAAGCAATCATTTTGAGAAGCTAAAGAAGCTTTCTCATTAATTAGAGCATTATGAGAACTAGCACTAACATTCTTATCAAAAATTCATAGAAGAAGTAGCTATGCTAGCAAGATTGTCCTTAGCAATTATATATCTATTGAATAATTTTTTATACTTCTCGAAAATTTGTTCAATGGCTAATCTAAGGTCATCCAGGTTACCTCATCGGTGTCGCTGTCACTTTCACTAGATGAGTCATTTGGAGAGCTTCCTTTAGCCATGAAGCACGTGTGCTACCTCTCCCTTATTCTCATCGGATTCATCGCTACTTGAATCCTCACTTGAGTCATCACATGTTCCTACAAGTCCCTTCTTCTTTTTGTTCCCTTTGTAGGCATCTCCCTTTTTGTATTTGGGAGCTTTCCATTTCTCCTTGTTCTTAAGCAAGGAGCAATCCATCTTGATGTATCCTGTCTTATTGCAATTGAAACAGAAAGAAGAGTCATTAGTAAAAACAAATTTATTCCTCGGTTTGAAGTTACCTCTACGGTAAAACCATTGGAATTTTCTAGCCAGTAGAGCTATGTACTCCATGTCCATCTCATCGTCAGAGTCATCATCCTCCGAAGTGGCTTTAAAAGCAATGGCTTTCTTCTTTGGTTCGGATAGAACCTTTAGAGAATTTCTTTCTTCTCTATCCGCCTTCCTAACCTTATTAGTCATGATGTTTCCTATGAAGGCCTCAACCGTATGTGTCTCCATGTTATTACCTTCCTTTATGGCCATTGTCTTCCTTTACCATTCCAGGGTGACAACCATGATGAGTTTTCTTACCTTTTCCACTTGGGTATATACCTTCCCAATGGCCTCAAGCTCATTCACGATATCCGTGAATCTTGCATACATGCTTTAGATGGTTTCCTTATCGCGCATTGAAAACATCTCAAAACGTTGTAAAAACATAAAGTTTTGACAACTTTACCTGGGTTGTCCCTTCATGTGTAACTTGGAGATGACTCCAAATTTGGTGTGCGGTTGTGCAATTCGACACCTTGTTGAATGCAGTGGCATTCAATGCACATATAAGAGAGTTCATTGCTTTAACATTGTTTGTTTCTGCAAGCACTTGAATCGGTGTCCACTTTGAGTAGTCTTCCTCAAGTGGATCAACATACTCATTCTCTACCGTACACCAAAGAGAAGCACTCTTTAAGAAGATAATGATAATCTTTGATTTCCAATATCCATAATTGGACCCGTTGAAGTGTGGAGGTCTAATTGTAGATTGGCCTTCCATGGTAGAAGATGCACCATCATGAATATTGTTGTTGCTTGTGGTTGTCATAGTTTGAAAATCTAGCTCTGATACCAATTGTAGGATCCGAAACTATAGGGTAAAAAACTAGAGGGGGTGAATAGTGCTTTATAAAACTTAATAAGAATTTTACATCAAATTAAATAACCCTTATGCGACTTAATTACAGAATAGAGAAAGAGAACAACAACACAAGAATCCAAACGCAAACATGAGATATACCCTGATTCGGATTCACCGAGTCTCCCCGACTCCCTTGAATCCTACTCCAGCAATCCACTAGCTCCCCCTAGTGATTAATATTTCCACTAATGCCCACTTGCCAAACTTGACAAGTGCAAATTGATACAACTTACTTTCACTTCCCACACACCGTGAATGAACTACTCTCACAACCGAGATGAACCTTTCTTCCAGTTCTCACAAACCAGGAATGGACTTATCTCAAACCTGAGAGGAAACTTCTAAATCTGGAATGGACTTCTCTCAACCCGAGAGGAACTTCTCAAATAACAAGAGAGAAATGAAACAAAATATGAAACAACTTCACAACCTATGCCTTGAATAATACTCTAAATAATGAGACGATAGAGGTGTGTGATATGTGTTCTAAATTATGAGAGTGAGAGCACTTACTACTTGTCTCAAGATGTGTAGGAATGAATGCTTGAAGCTAAGCTTGAAAGCTTTGGAGACAAGTTGAACTTTAGAGCTTGAGTTTGATTTGCTTTGAATGCTCTTGAATGCTCTAGATGTGAAGTTAATGACTTTTGATCACTTGAGAGTATAATGAATGAAGTCTTAGATGCTTAGCTAACTTCTCAAGCCAAGCCATTAAAGCCCTATTTATAAGACATGGAAATCTGCTTAAAACAGCTAAAGAGCCCAAGCATTTAATGCTTCAAACGACTATAAACGGGCAGAAATCCTAGTCACCAGTCGCCTGATGATGGGCGAGCAGTCAGCTGAAGTACTATTTTGACTGAGCATTAAATGCATCCTAACGTACATATACCAGTCGTTTGAAGAAGAATTCCCAGATGTCTGGTCTACTGTTCAGTCGTCTGGCTCACTGGCATCAGACGTCTGATCATACAGATAGTGAGGAACATCGTTACTGGACTATACATGGTCCGATTTACCAGGCGTCTGATGTTCATCATCCAGACGTCTGGGCAACTGTTCAGACATCCGGTAATACAACTTCAGACGCCTAGAACTGACTGTCCACAGAAAATGAGCTACTGGAAATATGTGAATGAATTTTCCAGACGTCTGATGTATATCATCCAGACGTCTGGTTTCTGTAGTCTTTAATGGCCGAGTTACTGTTTCTACGGCCAGAATTAACCAGACGTCTGATGTTCACCATCCAGACGTCTGACGATTTGTTCAGACTCGAGAATTAGAACTTCAGGCGTCTGTTCCAACAAGAGTTTTGGAGAACTATATGCATATGATCACTAGGCGTCTGGAGTCCATGCACCAGGCGCTTGTTGAGGGCTGAAAAACTCTTCTTTGAGTTTATGCAAGTTCTAACCATATGTCACTCAATGATATATGATCTAAAGTGTTGTAAGTGATATTCTAATGAGTTTATTCAAGGCAAGTAAAGTAAAGAAGATTTATACATTAATCCTCTTCACTTCCTATTGAATGCCTTGAAGACGTCCTTTAAGCTTGTGAAGTCCAATCGCTTTGACTTCCATGATGTCACTCCTTGATAGCTATTTGAGTTTGCTAAGTTTAACTCCTTGATTTCCTTTGATCATCCCTTGATTCTCATGCTTCATTGACTGATGTCCAAGCATCAATGCTTTGGGTCATCATCTTCACCTGATGTGACTTGGTCCATAATGATGCTATACAAAAAATATGGATTAGTCATGATTGATTATGTTTGTTTATAATCAAAACCACACTGGGGCAACCAATATTCAACACTTGTGACCAACCCTACCGCAGGTGAAATAAATCAGCCCAAGCCCTTTGTACTGAATCGGTTGCCAACGGCCTTCGAAGAAGACTTGCGTCCTCACTGGTTTGTTCAAATCGATCTACACACAGACTCGAGCAAATCGGGCTTTGAGAACGAGGCGGGTGTGTGAATCTAGCTTGATTGTTCTGCCAACACAGTTGCCCATTGCCGTCAATATCCAAACATCATAATACTTTACTGGCAAGTAAGGGAAGCAAATCCAAACTGTAATGGTCGCCAAAGGAGAGAAATCAGGTACCCATCGGCGAATAGTTAAATAACGACCGAACATGAGCCACAGACATTTCTCCAAAGAAAAGCATAAGTCCTCATTGCATTGAAATTGCACCATGACGAAGCCCTCCCCCAACTCAATGAAATCCAATTCTCCTTTGGGCTTCCAGAGGTTCAACTGCCTCGCTTCTAGCACCGACAATGTAATATTGCGGCTAAACAATTTGACGATAACTGCCGCCAAGTATGGCCGTCGCAGTCTCTGCTTGAGCTCAGTGGACAAAGAGATGCTATCCCATTCTCCCATAGCATGGACCCGAATATCATCATCTCCAATAGCATTGCCTTCACCCATGGCTAAAGCAGAAATGTCAACAGAAGCATCACCCAAACAGACATCCTTAAGGACTTCTTAGTTATGCCAATGACAGGATCACCATCTCTGCTCTTCTCACCAACAACGGAGTCTAACACCTCCATAGCATCTGTCATCTCCACACATTCCTCCTCTCCATCCGAAGGTTTGATCTTCTGGTACCGCGCTTCAAATTATCATCTTCTTTCCGAGATATCTCTCCGCCACCATCACCGGGAAAATCCCCAACCGCCGTATCTCCGGTCATGCCAAATTATGACAAAGAATAAGAAAAAGAAAATTTTCGCACAAAAGAAGATTGATGACAAGTTTTAACTAATGATATTTCGATCTTTTCAAATAACACGTTAACGGAAAAGAAGTTAGAAGGGTGTGGCGAGAAACGAGACAAAGTTGGAAGTTTCCATAAATTTAACATTCTCATATGCATGCCGTAACCTTTTATTTTACAATCTTACCATTCAAACACCATTCCGTGTATCATACGGAGATCCAAATTCCCGCTAACAAAAACACGCGGGGAATTATTCAGATCGTTGTCATTTGTCACTTTCCCCCCCTAAATCACCATCGATTTTTCAAATCTACCAAATTTTCCAATCAATCAATCCAACCGAAGCAGCCGCCGTATATCGTTCGTCGCTGCGCGATCCACGTGGATCCCACACCCACCCTCCCTCCTCGAAAACCTCGGCAGCGGCAGCGACCCCGGCGACGGCGACGTCGAGAACGCCGACCCGGCGTAAGCGACCAGATCCGGGCCAGGCCCCAGCCGAACCGGCCCGAAAAGCTTCGGATCCGATATCAGCGACCCGATCGCCTTCTGTTTCGACGACGACGACGCGTAGGGGAGCGATTCGCCGCGCTTCAAGATCCTGACTTGGTCCATGACGAATCTGCCGCCGCCTCCGCCGGCGTTCCTCGATGGCCTCGACGTCCCCTGCCGCCGCTTCTTGAACGGTTTCGTGTGGTGAGGGTTAGGGTTAGGGTTTGTGTGGTGAGGGTGACATCGTCGAAAGGAGGGGCAGTGCTGCGGGTGCAGGATCTCAACCCCCATTGCGATCGATTAGATTGAGATCGGCTGTCCAAAATTGAATATGTTTTAAACTTTTGAGGATTTAAAAGATAAAAGAAAGGGGTTATTTTCTTCTTATTTTGAACCCCTTTCTTCTTCTTTTCTATGCCTCCTCCCTTCGGAGGCCCCCTTTTACTTTATACTGTTTTCCTTTTTTTTAATCTGTTTTTCTGCTCTCTTTTTTCCTGGTTTTTGGAATCGCTTGTTAATTTATGGTTGAATTTTTTTTTCTTTCATGGTTGAAGGTTTTATTGGAAGGAATCCCATTGGATGGATGACACGTGGGGTGGAGGAGAATGGTCGTCACTTTCGTTGGTCAGGGAGCTTTGAACGGTCAACTCACTGGTTAGACTTTACAAATTCATCCATGTTGATTATATCTTTAGCAAATTAACAATTAGAGTTTTTCTATTTAAGGAAAATGTATATTTGCTAGCAGCACATAAAATTATATGTGCTAGCAGCACATAAAATTACTCACGATTTATTCTTAAAAAAATTTGAATTTTTTAGTGTTTTTTACACATTCTAAACCCCTAACCCTTCGGAATCCTAGGGCATTTGGCCATCGATCCACTTATTGTAAAAAGCTCTATTTTTTCGAAACAGTTGAAATTGTAATGTGTAGATTGATGAACAAATATCATTAGATTCACTTGATTCTTGGTATTGTGATAATACATTATGTGGAGAACAAAAATATAATAAAATTTCAAATTTTTATAAAAACTGTTGCAAGCACATGTAACTTTTATGTGTTGGAAGCGCATATATTTCTGTTATATTTCCAATGCATGATATATTTGGCATAATTTACAAAGACAACAGTTTTAACTAGAAAATTAAAATATCCTTATTTCCTTTTAATTTGTTGACATATTTGATTTGTTCCCACCTATGAATATGCACTAGAAATTGCTTGTTTCCGGAGGGCACATAGGCAATTGTCATTGGGGTGCAAAGGTAGAGAGAAGCAGGAGTCAAAGCCAAAAAAGCGTCGGGGTGTGTGAGAGGAGTGTCGTGGGGTAAAAGGAGGAAAAGCAAGGACTAAAGCGAAAAAAACACCGGGTGCTAAGTGAAAAAAGAGCGATGACAAACCAATAAATAGGGGGAAGGTGAGGGGTCTTTGGGTTTTATGAAAAACAGTGGTAAACTTGCAAATAAAGGGAATGTGGTGGGCTTTTGTTTGGAGATTCTAACAAAACACTCAACTCCACATTCAACCCCCTCACACCGCACCCAATTCCTCCCCCAACGAACCCCCATTCTTCCAAACACTTTGTCCCAGGACAAAGGGGTGCCACATAGACCAACCCTTCGTCCTAATATGAAAAAATTCAAAAACATCTTTCATTTGTATAATAGATTATACCGCCAACCACTTATCTCAACTAGCAATCCACCTGATTCATCTTAATTTACTCGTTATGAGGCGTGGAACTTAAATAGACAAAAGTCATCTCTTTATTTTAATAACATATTGCAAGCTCATGAGCTTGGTTCGTGAATTCAGGCATGTCCTAATGTTTTCCATCTTAATCATAGTCATTTACTTATAATACTTATTAGGTTTCCTTTAGGCTAATTTTCAATATTGCTTTATATTAAATAACTAGGAATTACTGTGCACATAGTGCATGAGGATCAAAGTAAAAAATGACACACATGAGACGAAAACCGTACGTGCCAAAAATGAGAGGGAAGTGTGGGTGTGTCTGTATTCAAGGTGTAAAATCGGCCCACCCGGGCCGGCCCGGCCCGCCCGGGCCATGGGCCGGGCTGGCCCGGGCTCAAAAGAAACCCGGGCCGGGTAATTAATTAAATAAAAAAACAAAAAAATTTTAAAAAAACTTATTAATCTAAAATCAAAAAAATCAAAAAAAAATAATCTAATATATAAAAATCTAAAATTTAGATTTAAACATGTAAAAATTCTAAAAAAACGTAGAACACTTCTAAAAATAAAAAATTAAAAACTTCTTAAAAATTTTAATCATGTACAAAAATCTTTAAAAATTAAAAAAGTTCAAATTAAAGTTTTAATTACCTACTAAATTAAAGTTTTTGGGTAAGTTAACAATATATATTTAATTGTATATGTTAATGTTACTAACAATAAAAGAGAAAATTAAAATATAAAAAAAGTTTAATCCCGAAATTCTCGAAGGTCCCGGATTGAACTTTAAATTTTATTAATTGAATTTTTTTTTGAGGGGGGACATACGTTGGCCAGCCTTATCCCTCATACATTGGCCAAAAAAAGAAACTAATACATGTTATAAACTGCTAATACAAGTAAATATATCAAGTCTCTGCTTCTTCTTCTTCTTCATCTTCTTCAGAGTCTTCAGAAAGGTCGGTCTGATATTGTGTTCTCGATTCAGCCCTGAACCAATCCTTCGCACAAACCGACGCTTCTACTATATCTGGCTTCAGCCGTGACCTCTTGCTGCTAAGAACACGACTACATGCACTAAAAGCAGACTCCGAAGCAATAGTGGATATGGGTACGGCTAACAAATCACGAGCAATCATGGAAAGAATTGGATAACTATTCTTATATTGTTTCCACCATGACAGAACATCAAAACTCTCATTATTCAAGTCTTCTTCAGAAAATGGACAAGAACTTGACAAATACCTAGACAGTTCACTAGCTGTGTCAGATGTTCTTTGCTTCTTCTTGCCCATAAGCAAGCGAACTCTGCTTGGAGCACTTGAAGATGCTTGAACATTAAATATGAGTGCAGAACTACCATATCGTGTCTCATATAAAACAAAAGGTGATCTTAAGCTATTCTTAAAACTAGCTTTGTGTTGTTCTGCTTCAGCTTGAAGGTTCAAGTTTTCGTAATATGTATCTAAGAAGTCAAGTACTACATCCTCCTTAAACCAGAGATCTATAACCTTCGCTATAGAGTATAGCAAAGGAACACGATTACAATACTTACGGAGTTTAATCTCCATCTGTTCTATCATTGTTTTAAGGTCTGGTGTCCTAATGGTGTCATTATCTCTATGTTTTTGTATAACTTCAGAGATCACCGCTAATTGGTCTAAGCCTAGAACTGAAGTAGAGTAGTAAACACCAGAAAACTTGTTTGTAGTCAAGTAGAAAATTTTAAAAAAATCATAAAGTTCGTCTATAATTAGCCACTCATAATCACTAATTTCATAATCACTATCATTTGCAAGGTATGCACTTGCAAACTCACTAAGTTGGGTTCTATTCTGTCTCATACAACGTATCATTAGTACGTTGAATTCCACCTATGGGGGACACTAAATTTAAATGCCCTATAAGACAGTTGGTTACTACGACAAAACTGCCTATATTCCCTCTTTTTTTGTGAATTAGTTGTAATTAAAAGCATAAGGTTTCTAGCATTTTCTAGATAAACAGAAGTAAGTTTAAGACTATCCTGAACTACTAAGTTTAAAACATGGCATGCACAACGTTGATGAAAAATTAAACCATCTAGATCTGGGTTCCATTGACGTTGCAAAAAAGTAATGGCTAAAGTATTATTCGAAGCATTATCAAAAGTAATTGATAAAATTTTTTGCTCAATATCATAATCACGACAAATATTTTGCAAAGTCCTACCAATAACCACACCCTTGTGTGCATGCTCTAACACCTTAAAACCAATAATTCTTTTCTGAATGATATAATCATGATCTGCAAAATGGGCCGTAAGACACATGTATGATGCACCCCATTTTGTAGTCCATATGTCAGAAGTTAAAGAAATCCTAGATTCTAAATTAAGAAAAATCTGATACAACTTTGCCTGTCCTTCATGAAAAATAGTCATACAATCTTTTCTAAGGGTGTTCCTAGATAATTTTCTAAATGCAGGGTTAAATGCATTTTGATGTAATCGCTCAAAGTCTGGGCTTTCAGCATAATTTATAGGTTGTTCTTTGCCTAACACAAATCTCGCCATCTCTTTTCTCATATTTTCAACAGCATATGAGAAAGAAGTAAGAGAGGAAGATGATGAAGATAAATTTAATGTTGCTTGTCTAGCATCTTTTTTAACATGCGATTTCATGTGTCTTAGCAGATGTGAAGTGCCGGCAGTATGTGCGGCAGCAAAACTAGTTCTACATATCTTACAGAAGGCACGAACTTGTTCAATGCCATTACTATCTTTTACCATTTCACGTGAAAAGTGTTCCCAAACACCGGACTTTGGTCCTTTCTTTTGGGTTTGTGTAGTAGGTGCAGGCATATGTGAAGCAGGGGTTGATGTTTGTGCCGGTGAACTTGTGTACGTGTGAGCAGCATGCGAGAAAGGTGAATGTGCAGGTGGTGGCATGACGGGTTTAGGATTATTACTAGCCACATAGTTATCAGGTTCTTGTGTTTCAATATTTGCTATATCAGGATTATAACCAGCCGCATAGTTACCACGTAGTACATCAGCATAATATTCATAATCGGCAGTATTATTATCATCATCTATATTAAATTTCATATTTATCTTCCTAGACGGTCCTGCCATTATGCTAATCTAAAATTTATACTACAGAAACCTGTTTAAGTATGACCGGAGTTGCAGAGACCGGACGTAGCGAATTGGAGTAGCGAGACGGTTGACGGTAGTAGCGGGATTGACGACTGTAGAGACGGTAGTAGCGAGAGTTGTAGAACACCGGGTAGAGTCTACCGTAGAGAGGAGTTTAGAGATTTAGAGTTTAGAGATTTTGTGAGGGAAGAGAGGAGTGTGGAGATTTTGTGAGTGTAGAAATAAGGGGGGAGGGGGGGTTTTTTATAGAGTGAGTGTGCTAATTAAAAAAAATCAAACCATTGCCAAACGGGCAAATTTTTGCCCATTTGGCAACGTGCACTTCGCTGCCGGGCCGGGCCGGGGGGGCGCCCCAGCCCGGCCCTGGGGCCGGACCCGGGCCGCAGCCCGGCCTGGGAATGGGTCATGGGCCCGGGCCGGCGGGCCAGGCGGGCCCCGGGCCATTTTGCCATGGTGAGTCTGTGTGGCAATCATCCGGGTTGTAAAAGGGCGAAAATGATGTGCCTAATTGCAAAAACAAGCCGGGGCAAAGTGGAAAAAGACCGATGGCGAACCCGTAATTTGTGGAAGAGTGGGGGTTTTTGTATTAAAAAGCAATGGCAAGCTTGTAATTCATGGAAAGAGAAGGGCGTATAATTGGATGCACCACAAAACACCCCAAACCACACCCAGCCACCACACATCCCCAAGTGGGCCCCACCTTGATGATGTAGCCAAACCATGGCCATATCTCTACCCACCCTTTTGTTCTAGTAGGACAATGGCACACATGTAAATCCCTATTTTATAGAATAGATATATTAGAGGATTTTAGCATTCAAATCTTCTGGTAGATGATTGCTCAATGGGCACATATCTTGTAAGTTTTTGCCCATCATACCTTTTTCGGAAGGAAATGGTCACGCTCATCGTATATGAGAGACTAGAAATAACTCGTGCATACAGTGCACGGCGCAAAAAAAACCTACGAACGGGATGCGGTGCATAGGGGTGTGCACGGGTACAGGGTACCCAGATACCCGATCGGAACCTACCCGAACGGGTAGGTTCTGGGTAGATACCCATTAGTTTCGGGTAGGTTCCGGGTTGGAAAATTAGGAACCGGTTCGAATTAGGTCCGGTTCCGGTTCCCATCTATGGAGAACTGGTACCCGGACCCAGAACCGATATTCGGACCCGGAAACATCTCAGCTTTAGCACCTGGGTTAATAAAACTTAAGTCTTGGGGTGGGCGGGTCTGTATAAAAAAGTATAAAACCTGCACAATAGTGCATGGCCCCTGAATCCTGATTGGTTAAAAAAATTAAAGCCTAATAGCCTCAAAAGTCAACACAATTGAATTAGGTGGCCCTTTTCAATTGAATTCGTTTTTTCTGAGCATAAAAACCAATGATGTTATTTCTTCCATTTGTGTCTCTAATCTCTATGCAGGTGGTTGGCTAGTAAATATTTAGCATGATATAAAACATAAACATAAAGGGCAGAATGGTAAACACAACTGGCGATCAGTTATCAGATGAAGCCCAGAATGCCGAGCCCCTTGGAAACACGAGAGATGCATGATTTAAAATAGTTTTAATGTATTCAATGTGGTCCTGGAATCCAAAACAGATAAATTTTTGCACCAAATACTAATGCAAGAATGATGCAAAAATGCATCACAAATTAGAGTTTTTTTACAGGGTACCCGGAACCTACCCGGAACCATTGGGTCTGGGTTGGGTCCGGGTATAGGGTCCAACTGGATAGGGTCCGGGTCCAAATTTTAGGAACCGGTCCCTTACCGGGTAGGGTTTGGGTAACATAAAAAATACAGCATTCCAGACCCACATACCCCTAGCGGTGCACACGCGCAACCGAAAAGGATCGAGAAGTGTGGATGTCAGTGACGGTATCGTCGGAGGGTAAAAGGTGCAAAAGGCAAACATATAAATAAGTGGCTTGGGGGTGTTTTTTGGTTTTTTGAGGGGAATGGAAACCATGTAAATAAGTGGTTTGGGAGGGGTTTTGGGGGGCTGCTGACTGGGTTGTGTTTGTCACAGTCAGCTTGTGACTGGGTTTGTGACTGGGACAAACTCAATCAACAGACCTTGTTTGTATAATAGATGTTATTCATATGTCATATGATATTCATTGTTCTATATGTATATGTGCATGAAGAACGAATATGTAATGTCAGTGCATGAAATACTCCATTGGCATCATAAATCCATGTAGATCTTATTTTTTTTTAATTTTGATTATTTGGGAGCAATCTACACATACTGTAACATCATTACATAAAAATATATTAAACATATTGGACCCCTTCTTCCCTCATGTTAACGGCTGGGTTCTGATCAACTGTGATTGGGACTGACGTGGACTCTTTTGTCGAGGTAGAGCCTCGTCAGCTGATGAGGTGGGACCTTTATTCGAAAGAACCAGGGTCAATGAAGGCTGAACTGAGAGCGCTGGGCTGGAGCTCAATCGATCTCACGGTCGAACGTGATGATCGTTCGACCGTTCTGTTGGGTTGAGCCTCGAATGACCTGTACCACAGACAGTCGTCAGGGGGGTCAGATATGGGTTCTGACTCAAATCCCCTCCAATGCTTAAGTTAGTATGACCTTACGAGAGGGTTGGGACTGACAAGGTCGATCCAAAGAGGATCGTTCCGATTCAGTCACCTCAAGCGTTTGGAGGAAGAAATTTAAGAGTGGAAAAAGATAAGTTTTGTCAGAGTACCTAGTGTTTCGTACCTTTGGAATCTGAACCCTTCTTCTGTTGTTCTCTTACTTATTTATAGTTGAGAATTTTTCTTATTAACACATAACAGCTACTCATTTATGATGGCGGAATCTTCTCCGAAATTGTTGATAACGACTGCCTATTTACTCATTACTCATTAACCAATTCCACGTAATCTACAAGAACCCAACGGGCGGATGAGCTGTTCCTTTGACTGAATAATAGTTCATCCCGTTGATGGGCTCTTAAGTTATTGGGCCGAGGCTTACCCTTTCTAGTGGGCTTCACCTTTTTGGTTGCATTGTTATAATCCCGCTTCGTGGGCCGAACCCATGTATCAACAATGGCCCCCATCATTCATGCTCAAGAAAGGCATTGATTGAGGCTAAATGATGTGAAATCACATTAAATGGGCACGGCAATCGAAGCGGGCATATTTGATTTCTGCCGCCAAAAACCTTCACATCCTGTTTTGATCCTCGTCTCATCTTGAGATTTGAAGTTTGCGTTGCATCAGATTTGGACACGTATCGCTTATCGAACGGCCACATTTGGTTTGGCTTCGGCTTTCTGATATAAATGGAGAGAAGGAAAACAAAGAAGCTCACCTGCTTCATCCCCAAATTTTGTAAAGCCCGCTCTTGCTTTCGCTTCATTTGACGCTCATCAGACCTTGCTAAGGTAGTTCCCCTTTTCCATTTGGGCTCTTTTTAGTTTTCCCGATTATGTGGCCCCCTTTGAAACAGAGAGCCATTTCCGTTTGAGATTTTGCGGCGTCTTCGACTTTCCCAGTATATCAAGGTCCATGGAAAAGGGAAAGGACTCCTCATGGAATCCCGATTTCCTATTCTTCAGTTTGATGATTCGTCCATCGTGCCTTGAGAGATTCTGGACAGGGTGCCCGAGCTCTCTTTCGATCTGACCGCCAAGATCCAGACAGATTATCTTTCTCCTCATTATAAACTTAAGATTCCTAAATTAAATGAAAGAATTTGCTTTCCTCGGAGACACGAAATTGGAGTATATTTGAAATCTTTCCTCTTTGGTATCTGTTTCCTCTCCATCCCTTCGTCTTAGAGATTTTGAGTTTTTAGAACTTCCCCTCTGTCGGCTTGCACCTCACGCTATTTCTCCTATGGTCTGTTTCACCAAGTTTTGTGAGCTTTGTGGAATAAACCCATCCATTTGGCTGTTTAGGCACTTCTTTCAAGTAGAGATTGACTCCCGCGCGATATGGTTTCACGTCGTCGCTCGTAAAGAAAGAAAACTTATTTGCGACTTCTCGAGCTCCGACCATAATTGGGAGGATACCTTTTGTCTTCATTTTTTCTCAGATCGTGGAGTCACTCCTCACCCATTGGAGCAACCCCGATTCCCATATTTTCAAAGAACTGAGATTATCTCCTGATGAGATCAAGGCATCCAAAATTTTGTTGTGTCGACCGTCGGAAGAGAGATCGACCGTATTTTTGTTAGACAATCATCTGATGAAGATCATCTTGTGGAATCTGGGTAACATATACTGCTTCAGTGTTCCCTTTACGACCACTTACATTAATTGCATTTCTCATTTGCAGAGATGGCTGGAAGGAGCTCCGGGAGTTTGCCCCTAGAGGTGAGTAAGCTTTGCCAAGAACAACGAAGGAATAAACTAGCAGATAGCACTTCTGCTCGACATTCATCTGTCCCTAGTCAAAGCTCATCCGACGAAGGAAAAGAGATTGGGAAGACCTCAAGGTCGTCATCCCAAACTTCCCAGCCATCGACTATCAGCTTGAACGCTATTCGTGCGGGTCGGTCCTCGTCTCCGGACCATATTTCAGATGTTCAGGTTCCGAACGTTCCTCCACCAGTCTTGGACCCGAAGACTGCAGAATTTTTACTCAAGAAGAGGAGTCTCTCCTCAGCCGACAAGGAGAATGTTGGAAAGAAAAGGAGGGTCGAAAGCGTTACCTATCCGACCCCATTCTGGACAAGGGCATTGCACCCTCGCCCTCCGTTGTTCAGACACAGCCATCTGATCATGATGATCCTCAAACACTGACCACCCCCCTCCGAGCCATCCTAAGGATAGGTGGCCATGGGGTGGAGTTGACCCGCCGACTCCTTTGGTGGGTCCTATACTCTCAGAATACAATGGAGCTTTACTACTGAATCAACATTCCTCCTCTTCCCAAGAGATGATTAGAGGAGATCGCCACAATCCTCCATTCACCGTATGGATAGAAGAATCTGCCTTTTTGGATTTTGGGACGACCACTCATCTCGTGGAGAACTCTATCCTTCCTCGTGACCGTGAGGTTCTTCATAGGATGGATCGTGAAAGAGTAGCCAACTTCATGGTGGGTTGCGGCTACCAGGTGAGTCACCAATTCTTCCATTTCTTCTTCATGTCGTCTGTCTGACTTGGGTTTTACTTAGGAGTCTGCATTTGGGATGGAGCTTCGTCATCGGGCTGTGGAGGCAACTGGCATAAAGACCCAACTCAATTACGAATGTCAAAGAGCTGATGCAACTGAAAAAAGAGCCTCAGAACTTGAAGCTCGAAATAGGAAGCTGGAGGAAGACTTGAATAAAGCGCTGGATGCCAAAGCTGAAGTTGAACGGGAAAAGTCCGAGTTACAAACTCGCGTTGCGGCAGTTTTGGTCGAGGCCCAAAAGGCTAGGCGTGTCGCCAAACTTTTCCATGCTTTGAATGATTTCTTCGACGGTTCCCATAATCGAATTGTAAATCTTTAGCATCTAATAAAATTTTGGCACGATGTTTTGTGTAGATCGCACACGCTTAAGATAGCTATTCGCTTTCACTAAAACTCAATCTGTTAGAAAATTGAGCTTCTGAAAGCTTTTGAAAGCTGAGCTTCTAAAAGCTTTTGAAAGCTGAGCTTATGTTATTTCCACGTTTATGTGCCCCCTCAATGATTTGGGACTAAGCGTGGAAGAAAGGCTAAGATCTGAATCGTTGAAAAACTAAGCATGTCATAGTCTATTTGGTCTTGTCGTAACAATCCCTTATAGCATGGCTTCGGATTTAGTTGTAGGAGCGAAAAGTGAATGAGCATAACCTCTCAACTTTTTATTCGACTGCATAGGGCGTTCGGTGGCGAGGGGTGTGACTCCTTCGACTTACGGTCGACAATGAGGGTCGTTCGATGGCGAGGGGCATGGCCCCATCGACTTACGGCCGACAACGAGGTGGGTCGTCCAGTGGTGAGGAGCTTTCGACTTACTGACGACGACAAGATGGGTCGTTCGGTGGCGAGGGGCGTGGCCCCTTCGACTTACGGCTGATGACGAGGGTCGTTCGATGGCGAGGGACGTGAGGGTCGTTGGTGGCGAGGGGCATGGCCCCTTCGATTTATAGCCGCCAACAAGGGTCGTTCGGTGGCGAGGGGCGTGGCCTTTTCGACTTACTGCTGACGACAAGGGCCGTCTGGTGGCAAAGGGCATGGACCCTTCGACTTACTGTCGACGACGAGGGTCGTTCAGTGGCGAGGGGCATGTACCCTTTGACTTACTGCCGATGACGAGGTGGGTCGTTCTGTGGCGAGGGGCGTGGCCCCTTCGACTTACTATCGACGACAAGTCGTTTTCATAATTTAGGCAAGATATGGCCAACCTCGTATTTATGATGCATCCATTAGCTTAACAAATTACAAAGGAAAATAATAATTGATACAACTCACTCTTTTCACTTGCATGCTTATTGATAATACTTCGCAAGTGCTACTCATTCCAGGAATGAGTGAGCTCCATATCCTCCATCGTAGAGAGTCGATAAGTGGTTGGGTCAAGGACTTCGGTCACCTTATAGGGGCCTTCCCATTTCACGGCCAGCTTTCCTTGTCAAGCAATCTCTGGAGAGAAAACAGCCTTTCGTAACACGAGGTCGCTTATGTGAAAACTTCGCCCTCAAACTTTGGAGTTGTAATATTGGGCCAAACGACCCTTCTGCCTGACGAGGGTGGTAAGGGCTCGATCTCTGACCTCGTCGATCAATTGTAAGTTGAGCTCGAGTCCTTCTGAGTTTCTCTCTTCATCGAAGTATCTGAGACAAAGAGGCTCCTTGCCTACCTCTACAGGAAAGACCACTTTAAACCCGTAAGCGAGCATAAAAGGGGTCTCTCCTGTCGAGTCTTTGCGAGTCGTCATGTATGACCATAATATATCGGGGAGTTCCTTTGGCTAGGCGCCTTTAGCTTCTCCTACTTTCTTTTGCAATGGCTTCAAGATGCACTTGTTAGCCGCCTCTGCCAGCCCATTAGATTGCGGATTTGTCACAGAAGCGAAGTGTAACTTGATCTTCAACTCAGCACAAAATTCCTTGAACCCGGTACTGTCGAATTGCGTTTCATTGTCTGTTACAATGGAACGAAGGATGCCAAATCGACAAATGGTCGACCTTCACACGAAACTTTTGACTTCCTTCCAAGTGATGTGAGCTAAAGATTCTGCTTCGACCCATTTGGTGAAGTAATCTACCGCTACGATCAAGAATATCCTCTGTCCGCACGCCGGTGTGAACGGGCCAAGGATATCCAATCCCCATTTTGCAAAAGGAACTGGGTTGATTATGAGAATTAGATTCGTCAGAGGGGCTGAGTTGTGCTTTATGAACTTCTGGCACGCGGGGCACTTCTACACATACTCGATCGCCTCCTCGAACATGGTCGGCCAATAATAGCCTTGCTTCAGGACTTTCAAGGATAATGCCTTCCCTCCACAATGATTTCTGCAGTCGCCTTCATGGATATCTCGGATCACGTAATCTGCTTCCTGTGGAGTTAAGCACTTGAGGTAGGGAAGTGCATCATACCTAGTCCATTGCCTCTTGTACAACAAACCTTTGTGGAAGACAAACTGGTAGGCCCTTCGCTCTAACTTTCGTGCATTTGTTGGGTCGGTCGGCTTCTCCTTAGTATTGAGGTACTTTATTATAGGATCAATCCATGTAGTTCCTTGGTTGACACAGAGCAGTTCCTCTTCCGGCACACTTCGGTGTTGGAGATGCTACATGTACACGGTTCGTCCTAACCTTGCTAGTGATGACGACACAAGCTTTGATAAGGCATCAACTCGAAGATTCTTCGACCTTGGTATATGATGAATATCCACTTGCTTGAACTTAGTTAACTAAGCTTTAGCAATCTGCATGTAGTTCTGCATTGTTGTAGAGGTGAAGTATCAAGTTAGAGTCGTTGTGGAGGTGAACCACATGTGCCCCCAACGCTCGAGTCAATCTGAGCCCATTGATGGCAGCTTCATGTTCCATCTCATTATTTGTGGTTTGAAAGTCGAACCGAAGAGCGTACTCGAGTATACTGCCCTTTAGTGTTTGTACGATTATTCCCCCTCTGCTCCCGGTCCGGGTTGCTGACCGATCTACTTGCAAGATCCACGTTCCTTCCCATCCCCATGTGGCTGTTGATGAGCCAATACTTGATGAGGAAGTAAAAGGAGGGTTGAGATTTAAGTTAACAACTTGTACCTTTGCTGGTGGGTTGCCATCATAAGCAAGCTCGACGATGAAATCAGATAGGGCTTGTCATTTGATGACAGTCCTTGGCTTGTATTGAATGTCGAATTCACTCAGTTCGACCCCCCACTTCGTCATTCTCTCTGACCGATTAAGCCTCTTCAGAGTTTGCTCCAAAGGGGTATCAGGGAGGACCGGAATGGTATGCGCTTGAAATAAGGGTCGTAACCTCCTTGCAGACTGGACCAGAGCAAACACCAGCTTCTCTATTCTGGAATAATTGACTTCCGCTCCTCAAAGGACCCGACTTACATAGTAGATCGGTCGTTGTATTCCTGAGTCTTCCTTGACGAGGACCGAGCTTATAGCCTCCATGGTGGCGGCTAAATAAATGATCAGCTGGTCACCCTCAATAGGCTTAGTCAGAAGCGGTGGACTGTTGATGTATTCCTTTAGCTCTGAGAAGGCCTTCTTGCAGTCTGTGTCCCAGTCGATGGTCTTTTTATTCTTCGAGGTGGAAGCTATTGCTTTCCGTACCACCTTGAAGAAAGGCAGTGACCGCTCGGCCGATTTTGACAGAAATTTATCAAGGGCCGCTATCCTTCCATTCGATCTCTGAAGCTTCTGATGGTGGAGTGCTCCCTCATCCCTACGATCGATGCGACTTTATAAGGGTTGGCCTCAATTCCTTGGTTTGTCAACATGAAACCGAGGAATTTTCCAGATCGAACCTCGAAAGTACATTTGGCGGGGTTCAATCGGAGTTTATATCGGCGGATCTCGACAAAAGTTTCCCAGAGATCCGCGATATGATCTGTAGGCCTCTTTGGTTTGACCAGCATGTCATCAACATAGACTTCCAAGTTTCACCCAATATGAGCCTTGAAGACCTTGTTCATCATATGCTGATAAGTCGCCCCTGCATTCTTCAATCCGAACGGCATCTTTCTGTAACAGAAAATACATCGATCTGCAATGAAGTAAGTTTTTTATTTGTCCTTAGGCGCCATTTGGATCTGATTAAAGCCCGAGAAAGCGTCCATGAAGCTCAAGAGCTCATAGCCGAAAGCGTTATCAACGAGATGGTCGATCCGAGGTAAAGGGTAGCTATCTTTCGGGCATGCTTTGTTGAGGTTAGTGAAGTCGACACACATTCTCCACTTGCCGTTGGCTTTCTTCACCATTACCACAGTGGACAGCCACTCAGGGTATTGGACTTCCCGAATGAAACCAGCTGTTAGAAGCTGGTCTACTTCTTTAATATATAGCAGCTTTCATCTTGCACCCCTAATGTTCCTTCTCTTTTGCTTCACGGGTTTGAAAGTCGAGTCGACATTCAACTCGTGAGAGATCACCCAAGGGTCGATACCGGCCATGTCATCAGGGGACCAGGCACACACGTCGGCATTTTCCCTCAGGAGAGTAATTAACCGTTCCTTTAGGTCGAAAGGGAGCATCGACCCGATGGAAACAGTTTTGCCTTCTCCTTCCGAGACCCGGATGCTGTCCGTCTCTTCGACCGCTACAGGTCGTCGGTTTTCATGATTACCATTGTTGCTGCTAAGATCATTTAGATTTGCTCGCTCCACCCTTCTCAATGAGGTAGACAAAAGATAACAAGATTGGGATTGCATCTGGTTCCCTTTTACCTTTTCGACTCCACAGGAGTCTGGAACTTGATCATCTGTGGAACGTCGAGACCACAGCCTCCACTGAGTTGAGAAGCAGTCTGTCGATGATTTCGTTATAAGCAGAATTGATCTTCACCACAGTGAAGTTGATCAAGCGGGTGACTTGCCGTGGAGACATTCCGAGGGTCACCGGTATTGTGATGATGCCCGCGGCTGGAGCAGAATGTCCCGTGAAACCCACAAGTGGGCTTGGACACTCCCTCAACTCGGATGAAGCCAATCCCATCTTCTCCAACGTGGTGAAGAAGAGCACGTTGCACGAACTCTCCGTATCAATAAGTAATCTCTTCACTGCCACTGTATCGATGATGGCGCTAATGACAATGGCATCATCATTCGGCAGTTCCACACCTTCCAAATCTTTATCGGAAAAGATATTGGGGTTATGGAGTCTCTCGGGCGTTTCTTTCCCACTGAAATAGTCATCAAACTCCCAGCGTAAGAACTTTGAAGGGAGGTCAATAACTCTGGAAATGGTGGACCTCCCAGTATCATGTCAAGGACACCAGTACTGGAAGATGCCAAGATGTTCTCATCAGGTGGTGTTGGGCGAGTCGACATTGTCAGAATAAATGGATGATGGGGATGTCGACTCTTGTTTCCCACAGACGGCGCCAACTGTTGACGGCTGGATTCCGGTCAATAGTGATTGGGGCTGACGTGGACTCCTTTGTCGGGGTAAGAGCACCGTCAGCTGATGAGGTGGGGCCCTTGGTTGAAAGAACCAGGGTCGATGAAGGCTGATGAAGGCTGAACTAAGAGCGTTGGGCTGGAGCTCGATCGATCTACCGGTCGAATGTGATGGCCGTTAGACTGTTCTGTTGGGTCGAGCCTCGAATGACCTGCACCACAGACATTTGTCAGGGGGGTCGGATCTGGGTTCCGACACAAATTCGCTCCGATGCTTAAGTTAGTATGGACTTAAGAGAGGTTTGGGGCTGTTAAGATCAACCCAAATAGGATCATCCTGATTCAGTCACCTCAAGCGTTTGGATGAAGAAATTTAAGACTGGAAAAGGATAAGTTTTGTCAAAGTACCTAGTGTTTCGTACCTATGGAATCTGAACCCTTCTTCGGTTGCCCTCTTACCTATTTATAGTTGATGATTTTTCTTGTTAACACATGACGGCTACTCATTTATGATGGCCGGATCTTCTCTGGGATTGTTGATAACGGCTGCCCATTTGCTTGGCCCTCATTAACCAATCACACGTAATCAGCGGGACCCCAATGGGCAGATGAGCTGTTCCTTTGACTGAGTAATAGCTCATCCTCGTTGATGGGCTCTTGAGTTATTGGGCCGAGACTTACCCTTTTTAGTGGTCTTCACCTTTCTGGCTGCGTTGTTATATTCCCACTTCGTGGGCCGAACCCGTGTATCAACACCTCCAAGTTCTCAACAGAGTTCGCAGTTGTCGACGTCAGGGGTTGTAGCATCAAAGATGCTGCATTTAGCTTGATGTATCGCAGGGTATGGCTTGAGGTAATTCGATGGTTAGCTCGCAATGTTATCAAGTGATTGGACGGCACATGGCTTGAGGTGACAATTTCAGTCATTTTCTAGCCAATTCAGAATCACATATGGCTACACTCATTCCTTTTTGTGTCATTCAGTTTAGATTGTGGAATTGTTTAATAACTGCACGCTGTTTTAATTTATATTTATTATACAATTGTGTCATATTTTTGAAGTGTTTGCTCACTAAGACAAAAGGGTTAGTGAAAGACTGCTGAGATTGAATCTTGAGGAATCAATGGGTATTGAAAGTTTGTAACAAATTTAGATGGAAAACAATTGCATTTTAGAGGGAACCAAAATTTAATTTTCTCTCTCCTCCCCGAAATATCTCTTCCTAAAATTTTAAGGGAACTAACTAAAGTTTTTCTGAGGAACTAAATTATATAGGGCGAACTAAATAACTTTTGGGAGAACTAAATAAAAATGGGGAAACTAAATTCACTAATGGAGTTACATTTTAGGGAGAAGTAGGTAACAATTATTGCTCGTTAATTATTACTGCTCATTTAAAATAAGGAGGTACAAGATTTTGATGGAAAAATATTTTAAATGAATCATGCCCTTAGAGCACGGGTTAAATTTGGAGGGAATTTAATTTATGGGAAACAAAATTTTTTGGGGAAACCAAATAATTTGGGTGGGTCTAAATTTTTGGAAGAACTTAAATTATTGGGGATGAACTAAAAACAATTATTACTGTTGAGAATCAATCAACCTCAAAGATGAGGCCATAGAATATATTATATATGTTTAGATAAAACGTTACAACATATGGATACTAAGGGGTTTACAATCATGGTGGATACCAAGAGCCTTTCACACCAAAGTTCTCATATAAAATCATTCATAACACTTCTCATTATCCATCCATCTTTGTAAACTCGTCATATGAATACTACAATACTACAGGATTCATAATGCTTATAAGTATGACAATGGGTGGATACTTTTGGATCCTGAGTTAATGAGATTGCCTCGTTAAAATCTTTGGCTATGGAAAACCCAATGGAAAAAACCATAGCTAAGGGAAAAGAGTACAACTCTACATTTAACCCCCCTGATCCGTACAAGCTTTAGGCCTTTATTATTACATACTGGAAGAAAAAACATTCTCACACATTGCTTCACAAATTATAGGATGCATTCAAATCTTCTACATCGAGACGGCGTTCATGGAGGCTTGTATCTCTTCTAGGGTTCTTCCCTTGGTTTCTGGCACCATGGCTTTCACAAACAGGACAGAGAGAGCACACACAAACGCGAACATGAAAAATGTGCCTGCATAAACCAATGCCCCAAAAAAATATAACCAAATATGGTGGTAGATTATGCAATCTCAGTAAAAACATCCGCTGGGCATCCACACCTGATGAGCTCCAGGCCATGAGAAAATTGAAGGCATACGATATAACCCACGCGCCGATCCAATTCACCAAGGTGACCAGGCTTCCTGCAGACCCTTTCATGTTTATAGGAAAAATCTGAAACCCAAAACCCTCATCAGCCATTGCCATCTATGACACTATGATACACATGAACATAAAAATGGACTTGCCTCGGACATTATAATCCACGGTATCGCCCCCATACCCAACGAGAAACCTCCTATAAACACCTGCGATCGGATAGAAGGAGCGCGAGTTAGCATTCGTCTAGGCCGGATAGGGATTGTGAATGCAAACAATACCAGTATGCCCGCCAAAGCCAGCGTAGATTTCAGCTGCGTCTGAGAAGCAGCGCGCAGGGCGAAGGAGATGCCGATCATCAAATTGCCCAGGAATGTCCCAGATGCGGAAACCTGCGAGGCTTGCAGCATTTTTCTTAGAGGACACCGAGAACGTGCACGATGTTAAAGTGTATCATCAACTTACAATCAGGAGGGGTCTTCTTCCAGATCTGTCCATTAGGAACACACCGACCGCGGTCATCAGAACCTGGAAAATCGCGGTTGCTATAGATCCTGTCGCGCCCGATGAGAAACCTGATTTGCATCCAAGAAACCGAGGAGTTTAGAAACGGTTTGGTTATGTTTGCAGGGAATACTTTGTTCTGTAGTTACCTGATGTTTCAAATATATGACTGGCATAGAAGCAAATCCCATTTATCCCTCCAAACTGCTGAAACACCATTAGCCCAACTCCAACCTGGCCACAGTCCACAGTCCACAGTATCATTAGAAGACGGAGATGAACTGATGACGGTAATCGCTGAAATTAGAGTGCACCTACAACGACAGCGCGAAGATAGCGCCTCTGAAACAAGTCGAGAATCCTGCCCTGTGGGAGGCTTTGCAGGGTTTTCGTGAATTGCTGTTACAGGAACAAATGGGATCATCCCAATATCAGCATATATATTATCTACCCTTTGAATGCAGGAAAGATTGCTTGACACTGCATTGGCACCTTGATCTCCTCAGCCTCTGCGGAGATATCAGAGTCGTAGCCACGGAGCCTCTGGAGCGCTGACACAAACTCGTCGTCGTAGCCGGTCTTTGCCTGTAAATAAACCTATCGTTAGTTTCATCGACCAACCATTTTCTGGAAGCGAAGTGCCTATGGTAAGCACGTCACGCTATGCGCCACTTACCAACCATCTGGGAGATTCTGGGACGAAGAGGAGTCCAACAAGTTGTATTATGCAGGGAGCAACTCCTGCAAACAGAAACCAAATTCATTCACTTGCATTGTGATTCATCCTTCGTGCCACATTCTCTACTTGCACATTGTCATAGTCATCAAGAGTTTAGGCTAGAAATTAGAGATGAATATACCTAGAAGTGCGAGGGTGTGCCAGGACACAACTGCCCCGAACGTAAACACAAAAGCTACTCCACAACATATCATCAACTGCGTATTTGGTAGAAAGAATTCAAATGAAAATCAAAGATGAACCAAGTTATAGAACATGTTTTCCGCCGCCCACCTGATTCACCGTTGTCAATGCACCCCTCAGATTCTTTGGTGTTATTTCTGCTATGTATATCGGCACCTGCCAGAATATTTGAAATGCATGCCTTTCTAAGAACATGATATACGACACACGCGATCTATGTTATTGATGATATTTTTACATGTTTTTTTGCAAATGCAGCCATATCCATTAAAGCCGGTGTACTAACCACATAGGAGAGAAGCCCAATGCCATATCCAACCAAGAGCCTCCCAATATCAAGCCACCAAGCATCCTTCATACAAGCAAAAAATAGAATAAATTGAAGAAAAAAATTTGAGATATGAATTTCCAGTTTATTGTCTATTCCGTGTTCATAATTTATGTCAAAGATCAAGCAAACAGACTTTTCCAGATATAATAGCAAGCCATCCGAGGACACAAGAGAAATCTGATACCGCCATCGTCTGCACCAAAAGGGCCAAAACTCAATCGATAAGAATCATGATTTAGCAATTATGATTGAATTAAAACTACAGGGTGACTTGCAAACCAGAGTGATGCTATGATTCTTACACGTTTTCTGCCTAATGTGTCTGCGACACACCCACTCATTATGGCGCCTATCATCGCGCCAATAGTCAATATTGAGCCAAAGATGGAGTACTGCATAGGAAATATTTCATTATCAATATGTTAATAACACATATACATGATCATTTTTACTACGTTAAATGCAAATCTAATGTAGATGTTCAATTTGACATATTTTGTGGCAATTATACTTATACTTCAACATCTATACCAACTGGTCTTATTGAGATCCATATTAGATATTGTCATACAAAATTCATGTTTAATTTATCTTTTGACACATTATGTTCACACTTCACTTAGCTAATATTTGCAATATCTTTTAGTGAAGTAAGTGTTCATTGATGATCTGCTTATATCATACATTTTCTTGACATATGTCTTCATTTGCCATAACACTTGGTTTCACACTCTTCATTGAGATTGATGAAATTTGGAAATTTTTTTCCGTAAAGAAAAATTTCATTTTGACTCAGAAAAATTAAGAATGAGACATAAAGTCACCCTTTATGAGAGGATATTCTATTCTTCATGTAAAGAATCGTGTTATGCCTTGATGTTATATTTATGAAAATTTCTTTATAAAATTTGGTTATGCTTGCCATTAGATTTTCGTCCGCCCTTTTTTGCTTATGACAGGGGGAAAAATTGAGAGTGATACCATAAAATATGTTAGAATGTAGTTAGTTTTGTTTAGCATGTGATACTTGTTTGAATCTATGTATATGTCATGAGATACAAGCTCGAAAACTCTTACACACACCATGACACATTATGGCACACCATTGTGATACATATATGAAATGTGCTTTGATTTTTCGTATGCTAATTTGCATATATGCAGTGTGAGTTTAAAGGCTATTTTCTGACACCATGCATCAATATAAGGGGAGTAAGTATTATATTTTGAAATATTCATATTTTATGTATCATTATTTGTCATAATCAAAAGGGAGAAGAATGGTGGTTATTAAGACACGCCTAGAGTATTTTGATGATGAGCAACTGATTAAGTATGCTGACCAATTTTATGAGTGTATAGGAATTAAATATTAAGTATTAATGATGTAAGCTCAAAGCTAGGATGACGATGTGTACCAAAGACTCATGAAGCCAAAATGTTGAAGAAAGCAAATGAAAAGTCATGCATGGCACATTGAGTTAATGAAGAGCTATCGTGGAATCAAGGAACCAAGCTTAAAGAGATTAAGAACCAAGGATTAAGAACCAAGTATCTGCATCAAAGAGCTTCAAAGGGAAGAATTTATGTATTTCGATGCAAGTGATAGTCTTGTCTTAGATTTTGTATAAAGCTTTGTATTGAAGCTCATACACACACTTAGAATCACTTTTTAAAGGCTTAAAATGTTTTTAAATGATCTAAAATATTTTTGAAAATATTTCTAAGTATTTGTATGCCAAAATATAGGCCAACTACTCGACTAGAACAGACCCTCAGTCGACTAAGAGTGATACCTAAATTTTGGGCTGATTAGCTGATCTATTAGTAGACTAGTCACTGTGCACTATTCAACTATTGAAGACTTGGTAGTCAACTAGTAAGTGTTCACTAGTCGACTAATAAGTCAACTATAGTCGACTAGTAATACCTGTTTGGCCTAGAAAAGTAACATTTTGACTAGCCATTTCTAACCGTAATAAGGACAGTTTGGATAACCAGTTGACATGATTCTTGTCCTATATATTGAGGGATTGTTTTTGAACAAAATTGAGTTTTGAATGATCGATTTTTTTGTAAAAAACAAAGTTTACAAAAGCTCACATTCCCTTAAGCAAAAATTCCTTTTGGAAAAAAAGTTTCAAAGTACTTTAAGCTTTTAAGCATTTCTCTTGGTTTTCTTGGTTTAATCTCCTAGAGCTTCATCTCTTCTTCATTGAGATTAGATTAATTCCTCTTTTGATCTCCAAAGTTTTATCCTTATTATTTTGAGATTATTGAGATTTTTTCTTAGAAACAATTCACATAATCTATTGGCTATAGTATCATTGTTCAACATCAAGCAAATGTATTGTAAATCGTCTAAGTGAAAGAGATGGTGAGTTGCTCTTGTATAATTGCTTGGTGATTTGTATTGGTTGTTGTTACGGGTATAAATTATATGGGCTACTGGACTTCTCCCATGAATTTAAGAAGACCTAGAGATGCGAAAACCAAGAGGTGGAAGTTGCATCATGCTACATAAATGCAACTCCTAATTGGCCATTGTTACGACCTGTAGGCCAGCCCATAAAATTAAGGCCCGTGTGTACTGGGGGCCCAAGCAAACACCTCACCGACCCTCCTGATGTGACACTAACCGAGCTGTAGATTGCCTTCCTTCAGATAAGCTCGCCTCACCCGCCACAAGCTCGCCTCCAAGGTCAACCAAGAAGCTCGCCCTTCTGACCTACAAGCTCGTCGTGCCGAGGACAAGCTCGCCTACCCTCCAACAAGAAGCATCGTCCAGAGGAGCCAAGCTTAATCGTCGACCTGTGGCTCGTCGCCGAGGGCGATTAAGCATAAATATCTCTGACAGAGTGATGTATGGACACCTCCTCTCCATTAATGCCAGAGGTTAAGGGCGAGAACTGACGGTTGCCACTCGCGTCTCATTAATGCACCTGACACCGTCCGACACCATTAATGTGGGAAATATCACTGACACTGCTCGTCGACCTATCGCTTCAGCACTCGAGTGCCAGAAGGGTTGATTCGACAGATGACGGGATGGCGAACAACCGCCTCTTAGCCCTATAAATACCACCCATCAAGCCTCCATAGAGGAGGTTGGTCAGTTAAATCTTCTACCTCATTTCAATACAAAAGGTCGGATATCTTCCACATATCTGCGCATTCCTCATAAGCTTGCCACACTTCACCGATCTGTCTTAAGATCGCCAAGCGTCTCCGACGCCTACATCTTATGTCACCATCTACTTAGGCATCAGAGAGGCTACGGGCTGATAGCCAGCCCCGCCTTTCTGACAAGTTGTTGATTCTCGCAGGAAGCTCGCCTCAGCTACCGGGAGACGGCGACCATCAGGCGACTTTCAGGCGACCTCGGATCCTTCACCTCTGAAGTGGGTTTCGAGTCATGCTAACCTCACCATCATCCAAAAACTTGTAATATCATTGTACTTGTGATTCCCACTTCAAATAAATTTCATTGTGTGCGGATCTGACCCGCAACAGTTGGCGCCGTCTATGGGAACAATGGTTACACTCATGTCAGACTCCACACGTCCTCAACGCAATCCTTGCTACGGAAAGTCACCCGACGTCACACCCCCTCCGCCTCTGAGGAGACGGGTCGACTTGAGACCATGATCGACGATGCCTTGAGGCCACCCTTGGCTGAAGAGCCCCGTTCTCCGAGAAGAATTTTTGTAACGACCCGCTCTCGGGGGCCCGTTACTTATTTGATATTTGCGTAGGTCCTGCAGGTTACCAGTGAAAACAAAATAGCCACGATGCAGAGATGTACAAAAATACTCAAATAGTGTCCAATTATTACATTCCATACCGTACAAAATATCCCAACAAATATACATGAAAGAATAAAGTACACAATACTGAAAATAGCTCTGGAAGCTGCGGTCGAATTTTGGCGCTATTAGCTCAGGAGCATCTACCTCCATATGTACGTCGTCTGTGGTGCCACGGAGATGGAACCGTAGGTAAGTCACAACAATTCTAAATATAGGAAAGAAGCAGTGCACATGTATGACAAAAATAACTACGTACGAGCAGACCAGAGTGAAATGTAAAGTACTGAGTAACAACTGTACACAACTGAGTAGTAAAAGTAAACTGAACTGGACAGGAGAACAACTGTACGGTGGTGGTGCGAGTGTAAAGCAGGCTGAGTAAGTGAAAAGCACTACTGTTGTAGCTAAAAGTACGACAGGTAAAGTACTGGTGACTGTACAAGTATAGTAAGTAACGTGCATGAAACGTGTAAAGTAAAGGTGATTGACTGTAGTGCATAAAGTAAAAGTGACTATGCCAAAGTAACTACACTACGTGACTCAAGTCGGAGAGTACAATATGTGACCATCGAGTTCATCTCTTGTCTGGGCGCGACCCAGACGAATGCCGAAAACACAGGCAGCTAGACAGGATGCTGACACGGGAAGCATATTTTTGTTTACCGAAACACAGGCAGCTAGACATGATTGCCAAAAACCCAGGCAGCTAGAGATGATTGCTAAAACCCAGGCAGCTAGACATGTAGATTGAACTCCAGTCACTCCCGCACTCTCTCAAACTATGAGTTACCCCAAAACCCCAGTGAAGTGTCAAGTGTTCTATGTACATGTTTTATACGGGATGTTCCACAAGATATTCCACAAGATGTTCCACAAGATATTCCACAAGATAATTCCACAAGATGTTCCACATGTTACTAGTCAAACCAAGACAGTTGGTTGACTTTCTTATTGAAAACCAGAGATTAGCAACTCATTCCAAAGCAGACTGGGCCAAAGCGAACTGCGGATAAAGACAAGTCCAACAATGGGGGATACCGATTCCATGCTTCGAGCATGTAGTAGTGTTGTTTAGTACACAATTTACCCAAGTTGATGGTTGTGTGCTACAACCACCAAAGTTGAAAGTTGGCAAAGTAATCTGTAGTTGATTACTTTCCTATTAGATTAGGTCTCTAGTTCGATTCAAGTCAAATAGCCGTTCTGAGGCTATAGGTAGTGTTCCTAAGTTCATACGGGTACACTTATCTAATTTTCTAATTTTAGAATTAGTCGTGACTTACCAATTTCGAGGCTGTCGTAGCTAGCCGGAATTTGATCTAAGGCTTCCTCTGAAGTAGGTGCACAATAGTTTGTACCTGCAACACAAAAACATTGATTAAAGCACACAACGTTCCTACCTAAATAATCTGATCATTCTGATTTTCAAAACTGGCTAAAACGGTGTCGGAAAACGTTCTAAATTTTTCTATAGCCTAGATATGATGAAAATAATTTTATCGTAGGAGGAAATAATTTTCTGAAGCTTGTAGGAATTTTTATAATTTTTAAAAGCCCAAAATAGATTTAAAACTAATTTTTAATTAATAACGTAATTATTCAACAATTTATTCTGGATGCAATTTGTATCGAAAAGTTACAAATGAACTGTCAAAATGACCGTCTCGAAGAGTACTTTAACATATATTTTTATCATATATTGGTTTACGTGAAAATAGCAAGTTACCGATTTTTGAATGAAAATAACATATTTAACTTATAGGCTTAAAAATTAATTCTGGAAAAACCAAGCGTCCGATTGAGATGAAACTAGTGCCATTGGGTTCAGAACGTCATTTCTGATTTTCTGGAGCTAGTCTTGTACTTTTTTGAGGCTTGTATAATTACTTATAAATTTAAAACTATCAAACCCATATATAATATTTTATAAAATACCGTATTATCTTAAAATACGAATACGTATTTGCGTATTAAGCCACGTATATCTAATACGTTCTCACCTTCTTCGTTCGTTCCACGTGAACAAGGCAGCGTTCATCGGCGAGGGTGAAGCGACGGCGGGCGGCTAGCGGTGGCAGGCGGTGGCGGTTTGCAGTGCCGGCGGCGGCGTCTTGGTGACCAGTGGCAGTGCTTCGGGGCCTCGAAGGGGCGGTGTCGGAGCTGGGATCACGGTGAGGGGGTCTGTGTTCTCAGGCAAGGGCGTCACTGTGGCTTCGGGGCGGAGCTCGGCGACGGAGTGTTGGGCGGAGGGAGGCGAGGCTTGGGGTCTGCGGGCAGAGCGTCGTCGTTGGCGTGCAGGGCAGCGGGTACTACAGAGGAGCACGGTGGAGTGTTCAGGGTCGTCGGCTAGGGCGGAGCGGGAGCTCGTGGGCTTCGATGGAGCGGTGGCAGCGATGCATGGGCCTGGGGAGAGCGTGGGGCTGCGCTTGGTGGTTGTCGACGGTGATCGAGCGGTGAGGCGGGCTGAGGGCGGGGCTTTGGGCTTGGTTCGATCAGTGACAGGGGAGAGGCCGCTGCGAGCGTGGATGTTTGTGGATGTGGGGGGCTGTCTGTAACGACTGCTTTTCTTGTATCTGGATTTATTATATTATAATATATGTTTTGGTGGATTTTCTCCTCGTGCGTGGTTTTCGTCTCCGTAGCTTTCATTTTCGATCGATTCGTCGTATTTTCTCGTTTCTTCCTTAGGATCGTCGATTTCGAAGTGTGTCATTCGTGACGGACTTCATAACGGTCATATCTTACTAATAGATCAAGCCTAGGAGTCTTAGGAATCGATCCCGGGGCCCCGCGCTCCGTATCAGAACTTTTGGTGCTTATTAGCCGGTATAAGAAGGGGCACCGACCGACTAGATGACGATCCAGTCGGTCGGCAATCCTTCTTGGACCGACTAGTTTGACTTTCTAAATTGTTCAGGAGCTACTGTTTATCGTTAGTCGGTCTAAGAACGTTGGTTGACCGACTAGGTTGCAAACTAGTCGGTCAGCAATGCTTCTTTAACCGACTAACTCTTCAACTTATTTTTGGTATCAGTACTGTTTACTCTTAGTCGGTCTAAGTTCATCTTCCGACCGACTAGTTGTCAAACTAGTCGGTTAAGTTTTGTACTCAGACCGACTAACTCTTAGTTCAGGTTTTCACCTGTAGCTACTGTTTACTCTTAGTCGGTCTGCGTTGGTCGACCGACCGACTAGTTGCCAAACTAGTCGGTCAGTGGTTGCTCTTTGACTGACTAACCTGTGTTAAAACCCTAATTTCTGGGCAGCCGCCAGCCCATCCTATTTAAACCCCTCCCAAACGTTTTTTTCTTCCTCAACACGACCTAAAACCCTAAAATCGCCCCCATTGAGCCCACATCTTCCTCCAAGCTTCATTCCTTCATTCCAAGCCCTAAATCCATCATCCAAACCATCCATTCACTCTATCCACCTCTCATCTTCCCCAAAATCTCATCAAATCCATCAAAATCCCCAAATCCCCCAAAACCCTAGTTTCCCCAAACTTCTCCAATCTTTTACAGATCTGATCCTAGGGTTCCCCGGAGTGTTTCTTCCGCCTCCTCTCGGTAAGAAATCGATCTACCGTTGTTTTCATAACCTAGTTGTATTTTTATGAAACCCTAATAAATTTCATGTTGTTTGTTGATTGTTCCCCCATAACAGCGATTTCCCCCGTAGATTAGCATCTGTGAGACGAACCTTCGTGATCGTCATCCCCGGTGCTAGGCAAGTGAAACTTGTCACTTAGGGTTTAGGCCATGTTTTAGGCCATTTGCTTGTTTTAGGCGTAAAAGAGGCTAGGCGACGAAATGATACTCGCCTAGGCGCAAATTGGAGAACTAGCTTGACAACGAAGCTAGTTCCGACATTTAGCATGTTGCACAATTACCATGTCATGTTTACTTTCCATTAATGGTACGCAAATTAATTGTCATGTCATTGCATTCTTTAAGTGTTTTCGTGATTGAATAGCATCGCTACAATACTTGTGTTTCCTGGCTCGTGACCAGAAACGAGCATAATGAGTTGCTAACCCCAACGCTCGATATATTGAATTGTGAACTAAGAAACAAGCTCCCGTGCGGGGCAACCCTGGCTCACTTGCTGGGCTCATGTGCAGGGACCCTGGCTTGTTTACGTATGGGTATTGGGGGTGAGAGTTAAGCGGCCAGGCAACTGGGGGTCTGTTTGATCAACAACTGCAGTTGTAAGGCGTAAACTCTTTGGGGTGGGGTAGTGTTTAGTGCCGATCGGTCTGAAATGTTGTACCATTCAGTGAAGGGCGTAAACTTCTACAAACAATAGTGAAACGTGAATTGTGTTTAGTGCCGATTGGTCTGAATGTTGTACCATTCAGCGAAGGGCATAAACATCTACAAAACAACGTGAATAGTGAATTAATTGAGATTGTTAGTAGCTTGGCTACTCTTGTCTTGTCCCGATAATTGTTCCCTTGTACTTATCGTTCACCATGTCTTAATTGTGCACTCATGTTATAACTGCCATGTCATGCATACTAAAACTGCTAGGTTGCTAGTTGCCTTACTTTCAGTTTCCTTGCCCAAGTCTTTTAGACTTGCTGACATGTGCCCCTTTACTCTTTTGGGTGACACATGTTAGATCCTGAGCCTGAGTACCCTGTTGAGGACGAGGTGTTTGCTGACGCCAAGCCCGAGCATGTGTTTGACGGGGAGTACGTGGACAATGGGGACCAGTCCTAGTGTCTTCGTTGTGTTTTACCTTTGTTAGGCAGTGTTTTGTTATCGGTGCGTAGCACCTATACTTTGTTGTCGTTGCTTTTGTTGGCCTTGTTCTGGGCCTTTAGACTCTTTTTTTAGCCTGGTGGCTTTTCTGGATGTTGAACTTATTTTGGATATTGGACTATATGAGATGTGAGATTTTATTTCAGTCTCTCCTTGTATTATTATTTGTTGTTCCGTTGTGGTTACATGGACCTGCTTATGTATTATTGACGCTTATCGGGTTTGGGGCTTCACAGCTCCACTCTCGTGCGGACCTTTTCACGTCTCGCCTCCATTTTAGGGAAGCGGGTCGTGACAGGTTTTGTTGGTGGCCCATGCAGGTCCTTCTGTAACTGCGATTTTTGGAATGCCGATAATAATATTAGAATGTCCAATAAACTAAGTTCGGTGTCCGATGTCATAAGCTATGAGTCTAATCTGATTCGTTCTCTGCGTCATTAGATGGCAGGAAGGCGTTTCACCCGTGGTGGGGGTAGTGGTGCGCTCCCTCATGATGAGGAGCCCGAGCGGGAACCCACCAGCGGTGAGATGATGCAGATGATGCTCCAGATGATGCAGGTGCAGCAGGGCGTGCTTCTGCAAGTCCAGAATGCTCCACCTGCTCGAGCTGCCTGGGCTCTTTCGGATGTTCCTCGCTCTGAGCCGGGAGCGAAGCAATTTCGGGAGCTGGGTCCCGCATATTTTGATGGGTCGGAGGGTCCTCTGGCTGCCGATGAGTGGATTCGAACGTCGAGGACAATCTGAAAATGGCCAAGATCACCCCGGCTGGATGGGTTGATTTGGCGAAGAGGCAACTTAAGGATAATGCTCGGAATTGGTGGGATGCGGAAGAGAAGTTGTTGGTGGAGCCGATAGCTTGGGCTACCTTCAAAGTCAGATTTGAGGGTGAGTTCTTCCCGAAGGCTGCCAGGGAGGAGATGCTGCAGCGTTTTATCGATTTGAAGCAGGGGAACTTGACGGTGGACGTGTATCACCAAGAGTTCATGAGGCTGAGTCGATTTGCACCAAAGATGGTGCAGGACACTGAGGAGAAGGCTCAGAGGTTCCTGCAGGGGCTTGCTTCGGAGCTCCAGAGTTTTGTGACCTCCTCTGACCGGGAGTCATATCAGAAGGTTTTGGTCGCTGCCAAGAGGCAGGAGCTGCTCGTGAACCAGAGGAGGGGGTCTGTTGTTGGTGCTGGGAAGAGGCATATGGAGATGGCCAGGGCTGTGGTTAGACCTGGATTCAGGCCTAATCAGTCCGCTCAGTTTAAGAGGCCAGGAGTGCCTATTCTGAAGACTTGCCATTTCTGCGGCAAGCCTGGCCACATCAAGGATCAGTGTCGGAAGTTTCTGGGCCAGTGTTTGGTTTGTGGTGATGCTTCCCATACCGTGAAGGATTGTCGGCATGCGGGTTCGCTGCGGAGGGCACCTGTTGCAGCACAGCCGTTGCAGCAGCGGGCGTCTGTTCCTGCTGGACGTGGAGCAGCTCTTGTTCCGCAGAGGCGGGCTTTCCAGCAGGCTGTTCCGCCGAGGAGGCAGGCTTTTCTGATGACCGCTGTGGAGAACGAGGCTGTGGATGAGGTTATCGCAGGTAATCCTCAATCTAGCTGTTACTTTCCTAGCTGGTCTTGATTGTTGGATTGTGTTGTTTGCTTGAACATGCTTGTTTGCTAGAATAGGGTTTGATTGTTAATTGCTTGTTAGGTGTGGTTTTGGTGTGCACATTTCCTGCACGAGTCCTCTTTGACTCTGGTGCATCGATGTGCATTATTTCTCGGAACTTCGTGGAGAGGCATTCCTTGTCGACGTCCCCTCTTCCCAAGAGTTGGAATATCGTTACAGGGAATGGCATGGTCTCGGTGCATCATGGTTGCAATTCTTGCTCGTTGGTGGTCTGTGGACATGAGCTCTTCGCTGATTTCATCGTCCACGACATCATCAACTATGATGCAGTTCTTGGGATGGACTGGCTTGCGAGCTTCTATGCTACGATCGACTGTCGGAAGAAGAAGGTGGTGTTCGAGATTCCCGGACATCCAGTGTTTGAGTTCAGTCGTGGTAGCAGTTCGCTTGGTCCTGTCAGATTTCGGGCCAGACCGGTGGAGGCTGTGGCTATGCAGATGGAGCTGGAGTGGCCAGCTGTGGTGCGAGATTTTAGTGACGTCTTCCCCGAGGAGATGTCTGGATTGCCACCTGATCGAGCTCTAGAATTTTCTATTGATCTTGTTCCAGGTGCGCAGCCGATTTCGAGGGCGCTGTATCGCATGGCACCTGCAGAATTGGAAGAGTTGCGGAAGCAGTTGGATGAGCTTTTGCAGAAGGGTTATATCAATCCTAGTGTGTCTCCGTGGGGAGCACCGGTGCTGTTGGTGAAGAAGAAGGATGGTTCGCGTCGCATGTGCGTGGACTATCGGGAGTTGAATGCGGTGACCATTAAGAATAAATACACGTTGCCTCGCATCGATGATATTTTTGATCATCTTGGAGGTTCGAGGGTGTTTTCTAAGTTGGATTTGAGGAGTGGTTACCATCAGTTGAAGGTGAAGAAGGGAGATGTTCCGAAGACGACGTTCAGGACGAAGTATGGACACTACGAGTTTGTGGTTATGCCCTTCGGCGTAACTAACGCGCCCGCAGTTTTCATGAATCTGATGAACCTGATTTTCTACGACTTTTTGGATAAGTTTGTCGTTATCTTTATTGACGACATTCTGATCTATTCGAAGTCGGAGGAAGAGCATGCCTCGCACTTAAGGACGGTATTGGAGATCTTGAGGAAGCATCGGTTGTATGCTAAGTTTTCGAAGTGCGAGTTTTAGTTGGATAGAGTTGCTTTTCTCGGGCATGTGGTGACTGGAGATGGTATTTCTATGGATCCCGAGAAGATTAGGGCCATCAGGGAGTGGCCTGTTCCGTCGTCGGCGTCTGAGATTCGGAGTTTCCTTGGACTTGCTGGTTACTATCGGTGATTCATTAAGGACTTTTCTCGTATTGCCGAGCCGATGACCAGGTTGACGCGGAAGGATGTTGCTTTTGTTTGGTCGGGTAATTGTGAGAATGCTTTTGGTGTTCTGAAGGAGAGGTTGACGACTGCCCCTGTTCTTGTTGTGCCTTATCGCAGCGGTGGATTTGAGATCTTTTGCGATGCTTCTAGCAAGGGTCTCGGTTGTGTGCTGCATCAGCGTGGACATGTTGTGGCGTATGCGTCTCGTCAGCTTAAGGTTCATGAGAAGAATTATCCGACGCATGATTTGGAGTTGGCTGCCGTTGTGTTTGCTCTCAAGATTTGGAGGCACTTCCTGCTGAGTGAGAAAGTGAAGATTTTCACCGATCACAAAAGCTTGAAGTATATTTTCACTCAGAAGGAGCTCAACATGCGACAGCGTCGGTGGCTGGAGCTTATGGCAGATTACGATATTGACATGCAGTTTCACCCTGGCAAGGTGAATGTGGTTCCTGATGCTTTGAGTAGGCTTCCAGCGGTGATGATTTTGACCTCGCAGTGGAGATTGCAGCAGGATTTCTGTGAGTCTGGTGTTGAGATTGTTCTTCCTGGGGCGGCTTCGTCGTTGATGTACATGCGGGTGCAGTCGACGATCGTGGATCGGATTAAGGCTGGCCAGGCCGAGGATCCGAAGTTGGTTAAGATTCGGGAGCAGGTTGAAGCCGGTCTGCGGACTGACTTCTTGATTCATGAGGATGGCTCGCTGAGGTTTGGAGCCAGGTTGTGTGTGCCAGCTGGGGATATCAGAGAGGAGTTGATGGTGGAGGCACACAGTTCGCCGTATTCTGTGCATCCTGGTGGCACCAAGATGTACCAGGATCTTCGTCTGAATTATTGGTGGCATGGCATGAAGAGGAGCATGGCTCGGAGTGTAGCCAAGTGCTTGGTTTGCCAGCAAGTGAAGGCGGAGCATCAGCGTACGGCCGGGTTGCTACAACCACTTCCGATTCCGGAGTGGAAATGGCAACACATCACTATGGATTTCGTGACTGGACTACCTCGGAGTCCGAAGCAGAATGACGCGATTTGGGTGATCGTAGATCGATTGACCAAATCCGCGCACTTTATTCCATTCCGAGTGGGACAGTCCACTGAGACGCTAACAAGGAGATATATGGAGGTAAAATTCTTTTACTCTCCGTTTTATGTCCTTTCCCTAGTTTGGATAGTGATGTAACGTGAATCGTGCAGGAGGTTGTGCAACTTCATGGAGTCCCCGTGAGTATCGTGTCGGACAGAGACACGAGGTTCACATCTCAGTTCTGGCAGAGTTTGCAGAAGAGCTTGGGTACGCGTCTGAGTTTCAGCATGGCGTACCATCCGCAGACGGATGGCCAGTCCGAGAGGTCGATTCAGATTTTGGAGGACATGCTGAGGGTGTGCATGTTGGATTTCAAGGGTTCGTGGGAGGACCATCTACACTTGGTGGAGTTCTCTTACAACAACAGCTTCCAGGCGAGTATTGGCATGGCGCCTTTCGCCGCTCTTTATGGGAGGAAATGTCGATCGCCATTGAGTTGGGATGACGTTGGTGATCGGGAGCTGTTGGGACCTGAGATGATCGTGGAGGCTGTGGATATCGTCAGGAATATTCGGGAGAGGTTGAGAATTGCTCAGGACCGTTTTAAGCATTGGGCGGATGCTAAACGTCGTCCCTTGGAGTTTCAGCCGGGCGACCATGTGTTTCTGAGGATTTCCCCGAATCGTGGTGTGATTCGTTTTGGGAAGCGTGGGAAGTTGAGCCCGCGATACATTGGACCGTTTGACATTTTGGAGAGGGTTGGTGAGGTAGCTTATCGCTTGGCCTTGCCGCCATCTTTGGAAGGAGTTCACAATGTTTTCCATGTGTCGCAGCTTCGTCGATACATTAGCGATCCGTCTCTTGCGGTGGATTTTTCGGAGATTACCGTTCGACCCGATTTGACGTATGACCAGCATCCAGTGCAGATTCTGGACAGGCGTCAGAAATCGCTTTGGAACAAGATTGTCAATCTTGTGAGGTTGATGTGGCGACACGGCTCACCTGGAGAGTCTACTTGGGAGAATGAGGATGAGATGCGAGAGCGTTTCCCACTTTTGTTTCCGGACTCGTGAGTGTTTGGAAATTCCGAGGACGGAATTTTTCTTAAGTTGGGGAGGATGTAACGACTGCTTTTCTTGTATCTGGATTTATTATATTATAATATATGTTTTGGTGGATTTTCTCCTCGTGCGTGGTTTTCGTCTCCGTAGCTTTCATTTTCGATCGATTCGTCGTATTTTCTCGTTTCTTCCTTAGGATCGTCGATTTCGAAGTGTGTCATTCGTGACGGACTTCATAACGGTCATATCTTACTAATAGATCAAGCCTAGGAATCTTAGGAATCGATCCCGGGGCCCCGCGCTCCGTATCGGAACTTTTGGTGCTTATTAGCCGGTGTAAGAAGGGGCACCGACCGACTAGATGACGATCCAGTCGGTCGGCAATCCTTCTTGGACCGACTAGTTTGACTTTCTAAATTGTTCAGGAGCTACTGTTTATCGTTAGTCGGTCTAAGAACGTTGGTTGACCGACTAGGTTGCAAACTAGTCGGTCAGCAATGCTTCTTTAACCGACTAACTCTTCAACTTATTTTTGGTATCAGTACTGTTTACTCTTAGTCGGTCTAAGTTCATCTTCCGACCGACTAGTTGTCAAACTAGTCGGTTAAGTTTTGTACTCAGACCGACTAACTCTTAGTTCAGGTTTTCGCCTGTAGCTACTGTTTACTCTTAGTCGGTCTGCGTTGGTCGACCGACCGACTAGTTGCCAAACTAGTCGGTCAGTGGTTGCTCTTTGACCGACTAACCTGTGTTAAAACCCTAATTTCTGGGCAGCCGCCAGCCCATCCTATTTAAACCCCTCCCAAACGTTTTCTTCTTCCTCAACACGACCTAAAACCCTAAAATCGCCCCCATTGAGCCCCCATCTTCCTCCAAGCTTCATTCCTTCATTCCAAGCCCTAAATCCATCATCCAAACCATCCATTCACTCTATCCACCTCTCATCTTCCCCAAAATCTCACCAAATCCATCAAAATCCCCAAATCCCCCAAAACCCTAGTTTCCCCAAACTTCTCCAATCTTTTCCAGATCTGATCCTAGGGTTCCCCGGAGTGTTTCTTCCGCCTCCTCTCGGTAAGAAATCGATCTACCGTTGTTTTCATAACCTAGTTGTATTTTTATGAAACCCTAATAAATTTCATGTTGTTTGTTGATTGTTCCCCCATAACAGCGATTTCCCCCGTAGATTAGCATCCGTGAGACGAACCTTCGTGGTCGTCATCCCCGGTGCTAGGCAAGTGAAACTTGTCACTTAGGGTTTAGGCCATGTTTTAGGCCATTTGCTTGTTTTAGGCGTAAAAGAGGCTAGGCGACGAAATGATACTCGCCTAGGCGCAAATTGGGGAACTAGCTTGACAACGAAGCTAGTTCCGACATTTAGCATGTTGCACAATTACCATGTCATGTTTACTTTCCATTAATGGTACGCAAATTAATTGTCATGTCATTGCATTCTTTAAGTGTTTCCGTGATTGCGTAGCATCGCTACAATACTTGTGTTTCCTGGCTCGTGACCAGAAGCGAGCATAATGAGTTGCTAACCCCAACGCTCGATATATTGAATTGTGAACTAAGAAACAAGCTCCCGTGCGGGGCAACCCTGGCTCACTTGCTGGGCTCATGTGCAGGGACCCTGGCTTGTTTACGTGTGGGTATTGGGGGTGAGAGTTAAGCGGCCAGGCAACTGGGGGTCTGTTTGATCAACAACTGCAGTTGTAAGGCGTAAACTCTTTGGGGTGGGGTAGTGTTTAGTGCCGATCGGTCTGAAATGTTGTACCATTCAGCGAAGGGCGTAAACACCTACAAACAATAGTGAAACGTGAATTGTGTTTAGTGCTGATCGGTCTGAATGTTGTACCATTCAGCGAAGGGCATAAACATCTACAAAACAACGTGAATAGTGAATTGATTGAGATTGTTAGTAGCTTGGCTACTCTTGTCATGTCCCGATAATTGTTCCCTTGTACTTATCGTTCACCATGTCTTAATTGTGCACTCATGTTATAACTGCCATGTCATGCATACTAAAACTGCTAGGTTGCTAGTTGCCTTACTTTCAGTTTCCTTGCCCAAGTCTTTTAGACTTGCTGACATGTGCCCCTTTACTCTTTTGGGTGACACATGTTAGATCCTGAGCCTGAGTACCCTGTTGAGGATGAGGTGTTTGCTGACGCCGAGCCCGAGCATGTCTTTGACGGGGAGTACGTGGACACTGGGGACCAGTCCTAGTGTCTTCGTTGTGTTTTACCTTTGTTAGACAGTGTTTTGTTATCGGTGCGTAGCACCTATACTTTGTTGTCGTTGCTTTTGTTGGCCTTGTTCTGGGCCTTTAGACTCTTTTCTTTTAGCCTGGTGGCTTTTCTGGATGTTGAACTTATTTTGGATATTGGACTATATGAGATGTGAGATTTTATTTCAGTCTCTCCTTGTATTATTATTTGTTGTTCCGTTGTGGTTACAGGGACCTGCTTATGTATTATTGACGCTTATCGGGTTTGGGGCTTCACAGCTCCACTCTCGTGCGGACCTTTTCACGTCTCGCCTCCATTTTAGGGAAGCGGGTCGTGACACTGTCGATGCTCGCTGCAGCGGTGAATGCTCGAGGGTGGAGTTCACGGCGACGGGAGCAGGCAGGCGACGTCGGAGGGCAGCGGCGCTCGCAGGCGAACTCGTCGGAGCAAGGCGATGTATCTGCGTACGTGGGTGGAAGAGAGATCGGGGGCGGGGCAGCAGCTGAGTCGACAGCGGAGCTTCACTGTAGCGAGCGGCGGACGGCGAGATCGCCGTAGGTCGGGGGGAGAGAGAGAGAGATTTGAGTACGTGATGAAGATGAGAGCCTGGGGTTGGGTGGTTTCGAATGAAAACGGAGGGAGCGGGCTCGTGAGTACAGGGGAGATCGAGGGATAGAGAGTTATGGGCCTGGGTTTGTGAGTTGCATGGGTGAGATTAATGAAAGAAGAGGTGATTAAATAGAAGTTAGTAATTAAGTTAGTCAATGATATTAATAGGTTAGGTAGTGGTAGGTATTGCTTTTTGACAAACGGTGGAATTTGAACTCGCCCATGAAACACATAGGCTTCTTACGGGTAGGGGTTGGTAGGTGATTATGATGGGTAAAATGTAATTACGTAAAAAGGTTAAAACGTAGTTAATAGATAATGTCAAAAATACAAAAATTACGATTTTGTCCCTACTAGTAAACGTGTCCGAAAAATTACGAAAACATACCTACGGGATCGTATCGTCACGAGTATCGCGAATACGAAGACCGTTTCTGGGTTTGATCTACGAAAATACTAGTTTTAGGCCAAAATATTTAGGAAGCGGGTTTGCGGGTTCTCTATCGATTTGACTTCAGAAAATTACGAAATTAATGTGGGAAGCCCTAAATGATCATAGAATGCTACCGTAGAAGTTTGAAAACGTTTTGATGATATTTGTATAGAAAATAAATTCATTAAGCCAAAACGGTAATAACCGAAAATGAATTTTTTTATCAGAATTGTTTTGAGTATTTGATGAAACTCGAACTTACTAAAATACTTCATGCCTAGTTTGATATTTCAAAATATTTTTATAAGAAATTTTTGAAATCGTAAAACTCCTGACAACCCACTATAAAATAGTTTTAAAAATGAAAATATGTGAATAGTTATATTGAAAAAATACGGACCGTTACATTCTACCCTCCTTAAAATAATTCCGTCCTCGGAATTAAGAAGACCGATCATTGCCAAAGCAATTTAAACGATCGAAAGGAAGGCTTGATGAACGATCACAATATAGAAAAATAAGTTGTTAATAGCATGAAATATAATGTGATATCATAGCATCAAGAAAACAAAAGATGTAATATATGAATACATATTATTAACATCGCCTTAGCTTCTGTAACTAGTCAAAATAGGCTGAGATAGAAGAAGGAAGATGAGTCCAAGAAAAAATGACGAAGTAGCGGCATCAGCTTACACGTCTCGGTTTGATTCGTCTCAAATACTTCTGAGCATCCTTTGATTTGCTTCAGTTGTCGAATTCGAACTTCTGGCGATAGAAAATTCGAATGCTACCCTCCTTAAAATAGACGTAGTTAGAGTTCAGGCGAACTAAAAGTAGAAAGATTCTAAGAAGATCAATCGAAAGTTATCAAGCCAAAGGAAGGGTGATAGTATAGAAGATCGATGATGTTACATAATCATGATTCACGTCCTTGCGGTCCAGCGGAACACGGCCAGGGAAGTGACTAAGCCAGGATCACTTACCCCAAGTCTAGCAAGGGTGATCCAACAAACTTAGACAAACACATTGACCGGATCATGGTCCATTGAAGGAAGCTTATCATTTATATGTGTGCCATCATCAACTGAAAGAAAGGTGATGAAGTGGGTAGCCAAGATAGTTTAACCTATGAAAAATCACTATAACTGCTAGCAAAAGAGGTTATTAGAAAGGGTATATCCAAGAATGGAACACGAGTTCCTAAGCTAGGGTTAAGAGTTCAAAGGAGGATGATGGGAATCAAGGAAGACCTAGTGAAGATGGTAATAAGGATGCTTCACCCGTATATCCAATACAGGTGAACACTCGAGACATCCCGTACTCGAGGTTAATTTGAGTATTTTATATTGTACACACTGATCTTGCTATATTGTTCACGAGGTAGTTAGTGCGGACCTGCGTGGGCCACCAAACTTGTAACGACCCGCTCTCGGGGGCCCGTTACTTATTTGATATTTGCGCAGGTCCTGCAGGTTACCAGTGAAAACAAAATAGCCACGATGCAGAGATGTACAAAAATACTCAAATAGTGTCCAATTATTACATTCCATACCGTACAAAATATCCCAACAAATATACATGAAAGAATAAAGTACACAATACTGAAAATAGCTCTGGAAGCTGCGGTCGAATTCTGGCGCTATTAGCTCAGGAGCATCTACCTCCATATGTACGTCGTCTGCGGTGCCACGGAGATGGAACCGTAGGTAAGTCACAACAATTCTAAATATAGAAAAGAAGCAGTGCACAGGTATGACAAAAATAACTACGTACGAGCAAACCAGAGTGAAATGTAAAGTACTGAGTAACAACTGTACACAACTGAGTAGTAAAAGTAAACTGAACTGGACATGAGAACAACTGTACGGCGGTGGTGTGAGTGTAAAGCAGGCTGAGTAAGTGAAAAGCACTACTGTTGTAGCTAAAAGTACGACAGGTAAAGTACTGGTGACTGTACAAGTGTAGTAAGTAATGTGCATGGAACGTGTAAAGTAAAGGTGACTGACTGTAGTGCGTTAAGTAAAAGTGACTATGCAAAAGTAAATACACTACGTGACTCAAGTCGGAGAGTACAATATGTAACCATCGAGTTCATCTCTTGCCTGGGCGCGACCCAGACGAATGCCGAAAACACAGGCAGCTAGACAGGATGCTGACACGGGCAGCATATTTTTGTTTGCCGAACACAGGCAGCTAGACATGATTGCCAAAAACCCAGGCAGCTAGACATGATTGCCAAAACCCAGGCAGCTAGACATGTAGATTGAACTCCAGTCACTCCCGCACTCTCTCAAACTATGAGTTACCCCAAAACCCCAGTGAAGTGTCAAGTGTTCTATGTACATGTTTTATATGGGATGTTCCACAAGATATTCCACAAGATGTTCCACAGGATAATTCCACAAGATGTTCCACATGTTACTAGTCAAACCAAGACAACTGGTTGACTTTCTTATTGAAAACCAGAGAGTAGCAACTCATTCCAAAGCAGACTGGGCCAAAGCGAACTGAGGATAAAGACAAGTCCAACAATGGGGGATACCGATTCCATGCTTCGAGCATGTAGTAGTGTTGTTTAGTACACAATTTACCCAAGTTGATGGTTGTGTGCTACAACCACCAAAGTTGAAAGTTGGCAAAGTAATCTGTAGTTGATTACTTTCCTATTAGATTAGGTCTCTAGTTCGATTCAAGTCAAATAGCCGTTCTGAGGCTATAGGTAGTGTTCCTAAGTTCATACGGGTACACTTATCTAATTTTCTAATTTTAGAATTAGTCGTGACTTACCAATTTCGAGGCTGTCGTAGCTAGCCGGAATTTGATCTAAGGCTTCCTCTGAAGTAGGTGCACAATAGTTTGTACCTGCAACACAAAAACATTGATTAAAGCACACAACGTTCCTACCTAAATAATCTGATCGTTCTGGTTTTCAAAACTGGCTAAAACGGTGTCGGAAAATGTTCTAAATTTTTCTATAGCCTAGATATGATGAAAATAATTTTATCGTAGGAGGAAATAATTTTCTGAAGCTTGTAGGAATTTTTATAATTTTTAAAAGCTCAAAATAGATTTAAAACTAATTTTTAATTAATAACGTAATTATTCAACAATTTATTCTGGATGCAATTTGTATCGGAAAGTTACAAATGAACTGTCAAAATGACCGTTTCGAAGAGTACTTTAACATATATTTTTATCATATATTGGTTTACGTGAAAATAGCAAGTTACCGATTTTTGAATGAAAATAACCTATTTAACTTATAGGCTTAAAAATTAATTCTGGAAAAACCAAGCGTCCGATTGAGATGAAACTAGTGACATTGGGTTCAGAACGTCATTTCTGATTTTCTGGAACTAGTCTTGTATTTTTTGAGGCTTGTATAATTACTTATAAATTTAAAACTATCAAACCCATATATATTATTTTATAAAATACTGTATTATCTTAAAATACGAATACGTATTTGCGTATTAAGCCACGTATATCTAATACGTTCTCACCTTCTTCGTTCGTTCCACTTGAACAGGGCAGCGTTCATCGGCGAGGGTGAAGCGACGGCGGGCGGCTAGCGGTGGCGGGCGGTGGCGGTTTGCAGCGCCGGCGGCGGCGTCTTGGCGACCAGTGGCGGTGCTTCGAGGCCTCGAAGGGGCGGCGTCAGAGCTGGGATCACGGCGAGGGGGTTTACGTTCTCAGGCGAGGGCGTCACTGTGGCTTCGGAGCGGAGCTTGGCGATCGAGTGTTGGGCGGAGGGAGGCGAGGCTTGGGGTCTGCGGGCGGAGCGTCGTCGTTGGCGTGCAGGGCAGCGGGTACTGCAGAGGAGCACGGTGGAGCGTTCGGGGTCGTTGGCTAGGGCGGAGCGGGAGCTCGTGGGCTTCGATGGAGCGGTGGCAGCGATGCATGGACCTGGGGAGAGCGTGGGGCTGCGCTTGGTGGTTGTCGATGGTGATCGAGCGGCGAGGCGCGCTGAGGTCGGGGCTTTGGGCTTGGTTCAATCGGTGACAGGGGAGAGACTGCTGCGAGCGTGGATGTTTGTGGATGTGGGGGGCTGTCGATGCTCGCTGCAGCGGTGAATGCTCGAGGGTGGAGTTCACGGCGACGGGAGCAGGCAGGCGACGTCGGAGGGCAGCGACGCTCGCAGGCGAACTCGTCGGAGCAAGGCGGTGTATCTGCGTACATGGGTGGAAGAGAGATCGGGGGCGGGGCAGTAGCTGAGTCGACGGCGGAGCTTCACTGTAGCGAGCGGCGGACGGCGAGATCGCCGTAGGTCGGGGGGAGAGAGAGAGATTTGAGTGCGTGATGAAGATGAGAGCCTGGGGTTGGGTGGTTTCGAATGAAAACGGAGGGAGCGGGCTCGTGAGTACAGGGGAGATCGAGGGATAGAGAGTTATAGGCCTGGGTTTGTGAGCTGCATGGGTGAGATTAATGAAAGAAGAGGTGATTAAATAGAAGTTAGTAATTAAGTTAGTCAATGATATTAATAGGTTAGGTAGTGTTAGGTATTGCTTTTTGACAAACGGTGGAATTTGAACTCACCCATGAAACACATGGGCTTCTTACGGGTAGGGGTTGGTAGGTGATTATGATGGGTAAAATGTAATTACGTAAAAAGGTTAAAACGTAGTTAATAGATAATGTCAAAAATACAAAATTACGATTTTGTCCCTACTAGTAAACGTATCCGAAAAATTACGAAAACATACCTATGGGATCGTATCGTCACGAGGATCGCGAATACTAAGACCGTTTCTGGGTTTGATCTACGAAAATACTAGTTTTAGGCCAAAATGTTTAGGAAGCGGGTTTGCGGGTTCTCTATCGATTTGACTTCAGAAAATTACGAAATTAATGTGGGAAGCCCTAAATGATCATAGAATGCTACCGTAGAAGTTTGAAAACGTTTTGATGATATTTATATAGAAAATTAATTCATTAAACCAAAACGGTAATAACCGAAAATGAATTTTTTTATCAGAATTATTTTGAGTATTTGATGAAACTCGAACTTACTAAAATACTTCATGCCTAGTTTGATATTTCAAAATATTTTTATAAGAAATTTTTGAAATCGTAAAACTCCTGACAAACCATTATAAAATAGTTTTAAAAATGAAAATATGTGAATAGTTATATTGAAAAAATACGGACCGTTACAATTTTCCCATTGAATCAATCCCTTGAGGGGTCGACCGTGGCCCTAGGTATCTACAAGAGCTTCCAGAGCTTCACCAGGATGATGGAGGAGTGGACCGTTGACCAGTAAGCGGGACCATCTTGGGCAGAAGGCCCCTCCCAGCTCTGCAATGTGAGGAGAGACCTCCTCCCTTAATTTGATGAGGAAGCAGCAGCACCGCAGAGGCGGTTCGAGGAAGCAGAGGTAGCCGCTCTGCAGAGGGAGATCCATATAGATAGGAGGAGGCCGCTCAGCAGAGGCGACTACAAGAGGAATCGTCCCTTCGACGGCTCTGCCTTCTCTATGCTGAAAGGGAGAGGCTTCAGGAGGGGAGCCACGGAGTCCCACTGGTGTCGGCCTCCATGCTGTGGAGGAACGCCCTGTTGGACCATCCGGTGGAAAGCTATCGTCGCGGAAGATCACCTAGCCAAAGACGTGGGGGGTGCGAATTTGGTAGCAGGAGCCCCCCACCCCGACAAGATCACCGCTTTCCTAGACATAGAGACAGGTGGCGGAGGAGCCGTGACCGCAGTCCTATCCACCAGGAGAGATGGAGGAACGCCTCTGAGCGCCGAGGTGGCTCATCCGGTGATTCCAACCGACGGGATGAGAGCCGGCACCTCCTTCGGGCCCCGAAGAAGCCAATCCGTTGACCCACAGGGTGATCTCAACCCTGGTACCCCATAGGTTCAAGCTACCGCAGGTTGAACTCTATGACGGTTCGGACGATCCCCTAGAGCATGTGCAGCTATACCGAGGAGTCATGGAGATCCATGGGGCAGGTGACGCCCTCTTTTGTCGGGCTTTTCGGACCACCTTGAAGAAGGCGACGGTGGAGTGGTATAACTGCTTTTTCGATGGCTCCGTTGATTCATTTAGCGACCTCTCGTAGAAGTTTTACCACCAATTCTTGGCAGGGCGAAGAAAGAAGGCGTCGGACTATCTGTTCACGATGGTCCGAAAGGAGGGGGAGACCATCTATAACTTCTTGCAGCGTTTCAACGAAGAGCGACTCAACGTGACAAGCTGCGTAGACGACTTCCTCATGTCAGCCTTCAAAAAGACTGACAAATAGAAGTCTTCACAAGTCGCTGCTCCAAGAACCGCCCACCGATCTCCCCACCCTCTTCGCTCGGGCAGAAAAGTTTATGTTGAGCGAGGAGGCCCTAGGGACATTGAAGAAGGCTCTACCCGTCGTAGCTCCCTGTGCTGAAGCAAGTCCCAACGAGCGACCGAGGCAGGATGTGACCAAGACCACCCCCGAGGGCATGACTAGGGGGTGCCTGAGCGCAAGATCACCACGGACCTCTGAGGGGGTTCTTCGCTCCCAGTAACCCCGCTCTGAGAGGCGGACCAGAAAGAGCGCAAGAGGTGGTACAATACACCAGGCTTAATGCCCCCCTTGATCGAAGTGATGGCGGTGGCCTTGAGTGGCGGGCTTCTCAGAGACCCGCCCCCGGAGATGCGGACAAGGCCTACCGACAGGGACACGCGAAGGTATTGTCGGTATCACCGCGGCCATGGCCATGATACCGACAACTGCTCCGCCCTGAAGAGTGACGTAGAGCAGCTCATACGGGGCGGCCACCTTCAGAGGTTTGTCAAACAAAGAGGCCAGATGCACGAAGGGCGAACTCCTGTAGAACCTCTCCGACTGGCCCAGGCCTAGGACGCCGAGCAAGGTGCACATCCTATCACGAGGCCGATCCTGCGCGTAGATTGAGGGACAGTCTACCCGGCGCCCTTTGATCCTACTGACTTAGAGTATTGTCAATAAAAATTTTTGTTCTTATGTTTGTATAAACAACATGTTATTTGAATGAAAATCTCAGATCCCCTCCGAGATATGAAGCACCTCCATAAAGGTCGCCTTGGTCATCTGGAGCAGACCACCTCGCCACAAGAGCTCCCACGGGAGCACCTTGTAAATAAAATCACAAGTCCTATTATATCTCCGACCTATGTCGCTAAATTTCGACTTACACCCTCTTCGAGTTTTCTCTTGTATGCAAGAAATTCTAGGTCGAGATCGACCCGATTCTTGGAGGCGAGCTGACTCGTCACAAACCAAACTTCCAGGGTAGGTCGTGGTGCAGCTATCCATAGTGTGTCAGACTTCGCTAACCAAACCGGACATGGACTTGAAGAAGGGCTCCGGCCCGAAATTCGTCCACAGGAAAACTTTCGAGGCAGGTCGCAGTGCAGCTACTCATAGCATGCTGTACTTCACTAACCAAACCAGACAGGGGCTTGAAGAAGGGCTTTGGCCCGAAATTCACCCCCAGGAAGACCTCTGGGGATGTTCGCCATCCAAACCGGAGTGATAAATATAGGGTCGGCGACGGCCTATCTTTACCTGCACTCTTGAAGACCTTCGGGGCAGTTTGTTATCTAAACCGGAATGATAAATGCGGGGTCGGCTATGACCCATCTATACCCGCACTTTTGAATACATCCGAGGCAGTTCGCCATCCAAACCGGAGTGATAAATGCGGGGTCAGGTACGGCCCATCTATACCCGCACTCTTGAAGACCTCGAGGCAGTTCGCCATCCAGACCGGAGTGATAAATGCGGGGTCGGCTATGGCCCATCTATACCAGTACTCTTGAAGACCTCCGGGATAGTTAGCCATCCTGACCAGAGTGGTCATGCGGGGTCGGCGATGGCCCGATAACCGCCCACTCAAAGAACTCCGGGTAGCTCGCCCACCAACAGAGGCTGCGGGGTCGGCTCCTCCCTATCATCCCCTATCGACGGCTCGCCTTCAGATCTAGAGCGGACGTGCAACTCCACAACATTCTCCTTCTCCTCAGCCTTGGGCTCGTCAATAGCAGAATGTTGGAGGCATACACATACAAAAGCACAGTTCGCGCAACGGACAAACTGAACAACAACGAAAGTGAGAAAATTTTCAAATTTATTTCATATTAACTCTTTACATCTCAGGGTCAAAACAAAAAACAAAACTCCAAGCTCGGCCCTAGGGCCGGCCATACAATTTTGCCTTGGCCTACGGTGCCTCGCCTCGGCTGCCACTCCCTTGATTACTGCCCTCCAGGGCTTGGGAGTCTGCCTAGTCGCCTCCGTGGTTGCCACCGACCGTAATCTCTGCCACCTCGGCTTTAGAAGCGGTAGAAGCCTCCACTTCATCATTGGACGTCGCTGACAGCCGGGCAAAGTCGATCTCCATGCTGGAGAAGAGCTTTCCCAACCTCACCTTCGCCCTCTCGAATCCGACCTCCAGACCGTCATCGAAGCCCTCTGCCCTCATAACCGTCAGCGCGGGGACGAGCACGCTGTTCTGGTACTGAAGACCGGCCTAGCCCTGACCTTATCCAGGTCCACCTTTGCCAGCTCAGCATTCCGCTACTCCAGCTTGGTGATCTTCACCGTGACCGCCTCTTTCTCCGAAGCCAGCAGCCTCTCGACGGCAACCCTCCAGACCTCTTCTTCGCGCGCCCCCTCCTGCAGCTCCCCGATGGCCTTGTCCAGTTTGGCGTTCTTGTCCTTCTGGGTCTGATAATCCCTATGGACCTTTGCCAGCCTCTCAGTGACGTCCTTCAGCTTTACCTCGATGCCCTTGAGGGTGACCGCTTTCCTCCCGAGCGTCGCCTCGAGCCGGACTACCTTCGACGAGCGTCGTTGAAGAGACACCAGAGCAGTGACCGCCTACAAAGAAATAAAAAATTATGAGCATATCGGAGAGATAAAGAAGTTCAGTATACTGGGCAAAGGGCGACGAACCTGCATGCTATGCCAGATGGCTGTGTCGCAGAGGCATTCAGCACCAACATCCTGCAGGGCCTCTCGGTCCCTCGACAGCACACTATTCTCCGTCAGGCACCCTGCCACACCGACCTCATCGAAGACAGACTCCTGGGCCCCCACTGGGTAGCGCGGCATGACGATCGTCTCCGACGGGATAGCGAGAACCGCCTCCTTCATCGACTTGAAGGTGGCCAGTGCGGCCTTGCAGCTCAGATGGCCCGGCTTCTCCAACCCGTACGATAGGCATCCGTAGGGCTAGGTCGCAACTACAAGACGGCTTGTAGTGGTCGACGCCGTGGGGGTCTCAGTGGGGCGGTGAACTAGTGGAGACAGCGACCATGGTGCTGATCGACTGGCCCTGGTACTCGACGGTCACATGGCTGACCGAGGGCTCCTTTGGATCGAGGTTGACTACTCTGCCAGCTGCAACCTCACTCGAGCGGGATGAAGGAGTTGTGGCCACAGCCTCCTTCCTTGACTTCTTGATCCGCTCCCCTTTCTCGGCCCGA